>OZ004689.1:5905845-7329378 GCA_963924505.1 Agonopterix alstromeriana | reverse complement strand
AGGATGCGATGCGATGCGATGCGCAAGAATGAGCGACTTTTAAAAATTTACTTCTCTAATCACTCAACAGATGGCATTGTTCATCATTCCATAGGAAACATGCATTGGCGCGAGTACATGTCATACATAAATACAACGTGTAAATGAATTAACGCATTTAGAATCGAGAGCAGAATCGAATTATCATGGCTTCAACATAGGTAATTTTTTTCAAAATATTAAATAATTTGTTTCTTAAAAATTTACTGAACTCGGTCTCAAACCACTGCTCGGGCACTCTCAGCGTACTTACTACCAAAACAAGAGTCTTAAAATGTATACGTCAGCACGTTAGCGCTTTCATTCATTGATGAAATGATAACAAATCATTTTTGCATCAAAACTTAAAATGCAAATTACTTTAAATAATGAAATTATTGTTTCAATCTAATTATTTTGTTGTAAATCAGTTGGGGTGTATGAGGTTTTGCGGTCATTCATTAACACGTTGTATATTGGAATTTTTTTTAAATATTTTTTTTCGGATAATTTGTTATTTATTATAAATATCGGATATTTTCGAAACCTGGTTACATACTTTATAGGATGTTTATAAATATGTCACTTACTTGGTAAAAAAGGTGATATTCAGTATCGGTTAGCCTCAAAGCTACTTCTTCAGGAAAGTGGAGGAGACC
Organism: Agonopterix alstromeriana; assembly: GCA_963924505.1. Lineage (NCBI taxonomy): Eukaryota > Metazoa > Arthropoda > Insecta > Lepidoptera > Depressariidae > Agonopterix > Agonopterix alstromeriana. The sequence continues at coordinate 7,328,701 of OZ004689.1, read as the reverse complement.
CTTCAAGGAAGCCAACTCCTCGTAGCTGCTGTCTTCGGAGATGGAGGAACCTGGTGGAGGATGGTTACTGGTTAGATTGCGATTATCAGTGCTGCCAATGTAAATTTCTTGATTCCGCGCTTAAATCGGTTCAATTCCCCGAATTTCCCCGATTACCAATCATGCATTCCCCGAAAATTCCCCGACACTGTAATATTCAAGAAAATAAATAATTTTTTCATGCTAAATGTAGTATAATGTTTCACAAAATTAGCTTATCAACTTCTTGTCTTCTATTTTTATCAGAAAATCTACTTAAAGATTTAGAATTTAATGAGTTTTATTATTATACCTATATTTTAATTTCTCCCACACTTTCGATCTAAGGATAGTCCGAATCGGTTCGAATTTTAACGCGACATCCTTTATTCGACATTTAAGAGAAGTTTATTCCGAATACGTAAATGCGCGCTGCATACAAACGAAGTATGGTGATATTTTCAATACTAACAAATTAAACTCAATGAAATTTTGCAGAAACAATCTAGGAACAAATATCTATGCTTGTATCGTGTCCGATTTTCGTTAGAATATACAGTTTCAATGCTAACATTAATTTAAGATTTGGATGGAAATCTTTGAGGCGCTGTAACTTTAAAACAATACATTTAACGAAAATCTGACTTCATACAAGCATAAAGAAGAGAATAATAATGTATACATAACTTTAGCTTAAGAATTTATATTGTAATAGTTATTAAGTCGTGTTATGTTGTAGAGTTTCTGACCGCATCTTCTCTACAGCGACAACACGTTCCGACGCGGTGGTAGCTTTAAAAAAGATTTGACGTTTGATAAGTGTGCTTTAAGCTCCTATATTGAATAAATTATATTGACTTTGACTTTGAATAGAAACTATTCTAGAATGTTTCAAAAAAAATCATTGACTTTAATTAGTTAGTATTGAAAATATCACCAGACTTCGTTTGTATGGAGCACGCTCCGAATTAGCATATAAGCATATGCTATGAATATGTCAGAGATATTCTGAAACCTCAATCCACGTTTCACTGTCTATGTCCAGTGTGATGGGGAGTAAGCCCGTCGCCACTTATAATGGACAGTGGGTACAATACAAAACATGCCTCAAAATTGAAGCATGCAGGTTTTATCACGATGTTTTCCTTCACCGAAAAGCCAGTGGTATTACAAATCGTACATAAATTCCGAAAAACTCATTGGTTCGAGTCGGCCTGGACGGGGATTGAAACATCGCCTCCTGCACAGCAGGTTACTCGCTACTAGACCACCACTGAAAAGTTAGAACTCATTTATTTAAGAAAACGATGGCAATGCTATCGACTCGACGGAGAAAGAATTGTAGAGTAACATAATATCTGCGAGAAAACAGCATCTTTGCAATAGCTGCCTGCCGCAATTACAATAATAATGTGAGAGATATTCTTATTTTACAAGCGTACTCGTTAAATAATTCAACACATAAATATAAAATGCAATATTCTACTCTCTAGAAGTTTTCATCTAGTTTTCTTTAGTGTTGTAACGAATAAAGATTGTCTTGATATCGATATTCGCATGACTGACACTTATTAACGAGCCCATGCAATTCTCTAAGCGTCACATCGCTGTTAAAAACATCGATGAGCTCACAAATGTAACATCCTTCTTGAATCCTTCAGATCGCCGAAGTTTTTATATCAGTTTGTATAGTTTGTATGCATGCATATGCTCACGACTATATTCCCCGTCAGAAATATTCTGAAACCTCAGAACATCCACGTTTCACCAGTAGTACCGAAACTCTGTCCAGTGTGACGGGGGGTGAGCCCGTCGCCACTTATAATGGACAGTGGGTACAATACATGCCTCGAAATTGAAGCATGCAGGTTTCCTCACGATGTTTTCCTCAGTATATCAGTTTGATATATGACATAACCTTACCGAATACCGAATTGACGACTCGTCGATGTTTCAACGACGAATTTAAGGCTGTGACGATGTTTGCGCTTTGAGAATTGCATTCCTGATCGTCAGGTGTGAAAAGAATAAAAATGGAGCAATTTTTAACAATTCGTCTGTGGATATGTTTTATTATTCGGCATTTATTGCCTGACTAGCTGACCCGGCAGACGTTGTTCTGCCATTTTCCCTACCCTACACCTACCCTACAACTACCCTACACCTACCCTACACCTACAACTACCCTACACCTACCCTACAACTACCCTACACCTACCCTACACCTACCCTACACCTACAACTACCCTACACCTACCCTACAACTACCCTACACCTACAACTACCCTACACCTACCCTACTTACACATATCGAGTTTTCATTGTTTTAAGATGTATTCTGCTATTCGGGACGGAAACAAATCCAACAAATCAAAAACCATGGCAATCGGTCCAGCCGTTCTCGAGTTATAAGTGTTGTAACAAACACGACTTTCTTTTATATAATTATATAGATTTGGATGATTCTTTTCACGTGAAACGCCTCGCATTTCGGTCAGTAGGGGTCACTAATGTCTTGGAAAACCATACTATGTAAGAGACAGTCCTCCGTAGACTGAAACGGTGAACTCAGACCATCAAACTGAACAACTTTCACGATAGAGTCTACCTATGGAAAAGCGAAAAAAAATCAGCTGGCCCATACATTATTGAGTCGTAGTAAATACAACAGTTTTGTATGAAACAACAGTTTTTTTGATTTACTTAATAATGATATCTCTCAAATATTGCTGTGTCGAACCGGGTTAACATGTATTACCTATCTTCTATATTAATGTTACACCTTTGATTACTATGTATACATGTGATATGCAATGAATTAAATACAAGGTCTAATTATTATGATCGATCGGATCATGGTCCCGGTATCTTACTATAGTCAGTGGAACGCCTTCCCCGTTCCTCCAGAAACAATCGACAAAAACAATCGATAGTTGCACAACACTAAATTACTCTGGAAGCTTTTTTTGCATATTTTAAACATCGGTTATACTATGGGGGGAAATTGCGAAGTTAGTTGGAAGTAAGAACTATTTACCTACTTTGAAAATAAGAAGGTTCTTTATTAGGAAAATGTGCTTGGAAATGGTTTGTTAAGGCGCTACCGGCAGTAATATTGGCCCGGCCCACAGACCAAAGAATTAATTTAAGAAATACATACTTTTTAACTTTTTACTATTTCATAATATATACTTTTTAACTTTTTACTATTTCACTCTTTGGTTTTCAAGCTTCCTGAAGCAGGTTTTGGCTATGTGCACGACACTGGCGCCCGTAGTGATGTCGGACCGCCGTGAATTATTTCAAGTAACATGTTAGGCATGTTAGTTATTTTTTAATAAAATAATGTAAAAATTAAAGAAATTAGCAACAATATCGATATAAACATTTTAAATACCTATTTACTAGAATCCACGATATTTGCAGTGCCAATTTTCGTAAATACTTCTATCCATGTTTTCACACCTTTGGAGATAACAAAAATCCTTTTTAGGGAGCACCTAGATGCCAATAGAAACTTCCATGCCAAATTTTAAGTTTGTAGTCTTTACAGTTTTGGAGATTTCGTGTTGAGTTAGTGTGTGGATTTGCATAGATTCAAGCAATATTTTACACAGCTTGTCCAACAAAAGTACACATTTCTGCCACCCCGGGCGCTGCGATCGATTTGACAGTTCCCATCACCACTTCTTACGCTGTTGTGGGTGTTGACATCTGTTGCAAGTCCCCACTGAAGTATACAGTTAATAGCAGTGCTCACTTTTATTATTTTTAAGGTTACAATGATGTGTCATGAGGTGATAGGGGCCTAGGCTTTCGCCTACAAAGCATATACCCACGACTATATTCCCCGAGTAGTCAGAGATATTCTGAAACCTCAGAACATCCACGATTCACTAGTAGTACCGAAACTCTGTCCAGTGTGACGGGGAGTGAACCCGTTGCCACTTATAATGGACAGTGGGTACAATACATGCCTCGAAATTGAAGCATGCAGGTTTCCTCACGATGTTTTCCTTTACTGAAAAGCCAGTGGTGTTACAAATCGTACATAAATTCCAAAAACTCATTGGTATGGGTCGGCCTGGACGGGGATCGAACTATCGTCTCCTGCACGGCTGGCAAGGTTACTCACCACGGCTAAAAGTTATACTTACATACATAAGCTCACGCTATTGTCCCATGGGGGTAGGCAGAGACCACGGACCGCCACACGCTACGACTCTGACACACCTCTTTAGCCTCATTCACTTTCATAAATCTTTTCATGCACTTCCGTCGATTGAGGGTGCTACGCACTTGTCCTTTTCGGAAAAGATCATTGATTTGGTCATGGTATGTTTTCCTCGGACGGCCTCTCCCAACACTTCCGCTCACCTTTGCGTGATATATTTCATTAGTAAAGTTATACTTAAATGTACCATTAAATTGCCAGTAATAGCGCCTTAAGATGCAAATGTGCATTAAAATGGTAGTTGTGTGTTTTAGCTCCATGCGACATTGTAACGATATTAAGTACCTAACATGAGAAAAGCTTTTAGTGAAAAATGAAAATGAAAATACTGGCTGGCTCTTCGGTGAAAGAAAACATCGTTATGACTACATGACTGTATGCTTCAATTTCCAGGAGAGATTCATATTCATATCCCACTGCCTGTAAGCCGGTTCTCACACGATGACGGATGTCGTTGCGGCGTGGATAAGTGCGCCTTTTACGACAGATAGTTTACTCAACTAGATTTTTCGATTTTCGAACTTTGCGCTTCAGGAACGAAAACTAAAATGCGTCATTGACCCACCCCTCGGTGAGCATCAGCCGTCAAACGTACCTGATCTGTGGAGTGAGCAAAGAGATTATACCTAATAGAGTGAGCCATACCAATTGTAAAGTGTCCACTTTTTTTGACGTTTAGGTTAGAGTGTGTGGTGTCAAGTAGTATGGACAAAAGGCACAAAGTGACATATGGCCTTATGTTTACGGTCACTTTTCACACACACTAGCTCAAAAAAAAATGGACAGCCGCGTAAACAAATATCTATAGTTCCATCTCCTTCTACTATTAAAGGTACGTCATAAGACAAAAGAGACTAACTACAATCGTAAATTTATGCGGACTCTATGGAGATTCTTCCTCTTAGGGAGTGAGATAGGCCTGCGTCAAAACGGCTCTAACGGCTGTCATGAGCAGTACCGCGATTAGCGCAATACCGAATGTGTAAAAAGTTAAGGTTCGTAATTGGTCACCGAATATTTACCGCGCTTGTCCTTCTGCTTTTATATCGAAAGGAGTCGCATGAAACCGCACGTATAATAAGCACACACCGGTGATGCCACGGGTCACGGGTGAATGCGGAAAGCATGCGGCCGGACTGTCGTGCATCAACGGCAAAGTCGTAGTCGGCACACGGGTGTCGCAGTGGCGTGCTGCTTTTTGTGACGAAAGGACGCAAAATTATGGTACTAGTCGACACATCGATGCTGCATCACGTAGTTCTAACAAACGGCAAGGCAAGACGCACATCACTGCGACAGCCGCATCGAAGCAGCCGAATGTCGCTTTGACATCCTTCATCGTGTGAGAATCTGCTTAAGGGGATATAATTCGGAGCGCGCTCCATACAAATGAAGTCCGGTACTATTTTCACTACTAACCAATCAAAGTCAATGAAATTTTTCAGAAACAATCTAAAAACTAATCTCTATGCTTGTATGTTGGCAGATTTTCGTTGAAATGGATAATTTTAAAGTTACAGTGCCTCAAAGATTTCCATACAAATTTTAACGAAAATTTTCATAGAGATCAGTTATAGAGTCATAGAGGTCAGATTTTTCTGAAAAATTTGATTGACTTTAATTGGTTAGTATTGAAAATATAACAAATGATCATGTCAAAAGTAATAATGGCAAGAAAGGGATACCTTCGTCATCTTTGTCGAAACAATGGCCCGTCGAGGCACCACTCGGGCCGGGCTTTGAGCCGTCTCGCATCTCACTCGCACTTCACTACAAACTAACAACTAACTCTCACTGTTTCACTCGCACTCACTACACTACCCTACACACATAACTCCGTTTACATTGTCATTTTCAGTTTTAAAAACAGTGACCTTTTGGTCACATTTGAGAACTAAATTTATATTTTTAAGGAGTGTGACATCTATCGGTCACTTTTGAGAACTAAAATTTTTTCGATTAATTGCTGCGCCATCTGTTGGTCGTTTCTGTAAATTCATGATCGTGGTTGAGAGATTTTGCATGAGAGACGTTAAACTTTCCACTGAGATTTTCTTTTTCACTTTTGCCGATTCGCCATTTTATCTGAAACAAAGATAAAGTAGAAATTAAAAAAAAGCCGGATGATGGTTTAATAGTCTATGGTACGGAGTTTTTGGCGGGAATTAGTCAGCTACGTTTGGAGTCGTCATTCGAATTTTTATTGTTTATAGTGAGTTTTGGTTCGTAAAATTGGTGTTGTTTTGCGTAACAAAGTGTCGTGCAAGTGAACAATATACAGTTCTGTGAAATATAATGGTGTATGGGTCGTAAACAGGAAAAGTGTTCCGTCATTTGTAGCGCGGCAAAGCGGTCGGTTCACCTCTTTCCTGTGGACTTCTCTGCGTTTCCTTCGTCTTTCGGTTGTCTCCAAAAACTCCAAAGAAGCGTCAAAACGTCGAACAACAACGTTTTAATTGCTATAATTAAGAGAATTTTATTAAAGATATCGGCTGTATGGGATATTTAACCCTTTGCCTTGAATTGAACAAAAAAAAATGTTTATGGTACTGCCTGGCACACAGTCCTCGGCCAGAGGACGTAATCAATAGTGAACCGTTTTTGGTATTTTCAATACTAAGTTGGTATAATTTGAGGGTGTGTAAAAAGACAATGCGGGTTTTGTATGGAAGGTTGGCGCCTTATTTTTCGCTGTTGTTTTTGGCGCGGCCATCAACCAAACTTGAATATTTTAGTTCAGAATAAAGTAACAAGCAAAACCAATGGCGTCAAACAAACTCCCAATTACTACATTTTTTTTTAAATTTCTTTAACGGCTCTGGATACTAGTCCTTTTGAGCCATTCGTTATTTTTTTTTTCTATGTATTCTTTATTTTTTGATGAGGGGATGATAGATGACGATGAATCTATGGTCGATTTTGTAAGCTCGCGCATTGCCGCCAAAATGACCATTGACGAGTTAACTTGAACCAATACTTATGTTCTGTTATCGTATTTATTTGAGATTCCTGTTACGTCGGTCGCTTTACGCAACTGTTTGGTACACAATCCGCACGAAATTATGTCACAAATATCACTAAAACCAATTTGTTTACGAATTTCAAATAACACGAAACACAGCAAGAGCAATGGCGCCAAGCAAACTCCCCCAATTACTACATTTTATGTTGGTGTTGAGAGTGACTGATTTTTCAACAACACTGAGTTTTCAGAATATCTCGGACTACCACCTCGGGGAATATCGTCGCGAGCATAAAATACTCGTTCACACAGGTGATAATTTTTTGCGTTCCTTAGAAGGTTTTTCTCTCTCAAATATTTACTCATGTGCATCAGAGACGTCGATTCTATTTTAAGCATTGCGATTTCCTCGACTGAACTAGCACCTCGGCGCCATTTTGTCGAATTTGAATTTCGTTTCAATATTTCTCGTCACGTCGCGTCAGGTCGTTTCCGAAACAATTTTAAAAAGTCGTTTCTCTGCAGCGTGCCCAAAAACCTTTTATCGATTTAACGCGAAACATAGGCAGTAACGAGGATTTTATGCAAGTTTTATAGCTAAAGTATAGCCCTTAAATAGCAAAAGGTTTTTAAAAAGTTCAATTAAAACCAGCCAAGTGCGAGTCAGACTCGCGTACCAAAGTCTATATAATTTATTCAATATCCAGGGTCCTTCTTAATATGCTGACACTTTTTTAAGGGGATGATCAGACCATCAATTCTCTTTGGGACCAACATCGAAATCGCAAAAAAAAATCAGCTGTGCCATACATTTGGCTCAAGTAGGTTTGCAGTTTAGTATGGAACAGCAGATTTTTTTTTCGCGATTTCGTTGTCGGTCCTATAGAGAAAGTTGTTCAGTTTGACGGTCTGATCATCCCCTTAAAAAAATTTCAGCATATTAAGAAGGACCCTTAAAAATGTTGTGTTCGGATCCGTTGGCGAAATATTAAGCTTTAAAGTGAAAATTTTTGTTAGAGTCAATGGTCGACCGTGCGGATTCGAATTCGGTCCCTTTGAACCCGGACAATTCTCGCAGCTAAATTAACTAATTTAGTTAATAGTTAACTAACGTCCCCCAAACAAATTACTAACAATTTACTAAAGTTTACTAAACTTTAGATAACAGTTCTAGGCTATCTTAAACAAATCTTTCACAACGGCAGTCTCTGTACTAAATGTAATCCATCATTATTTAGAATTCCTAGAAATTTTCTACAATGCCTAAAATCTATAGGAAATGAGTGAAACTATACTTTAATTGGTAGCCGCTACTGTAAAAAATTATAATACTTTTACTCATACTCATTTTATTTTACACATTTCCTAGGAATTTTACACATTTCCTAAACAGCAATCGGTAATTTGTTAAACAGTAGGCAATCGATGCGATTAGGTAGGCTATGAGTTTCTAGTTTTTAGGGTTCCGTAGTCAACAAGGAACCCTTATAGTTTCGCCAGGTCCGTCCGTCTGTCCGTCTGTCCGTCTGTCCGTCTGTCCGTCTGTCCGTCTGTCCGTCTGTCCGTCTGTCCGTCTGTCCGTCTGTCCGTCTGTCCGTCTGTCCGTCTGTCCGTCTGTCCGTCCGTCCGCGGCTTAGCTCAGAGACGCTTACTACTAGAAAGCTGTAATTTGACATGGGTATACATATTAATCACGCCGACAAAGTGGTAAAAAAATTTTGAAAAATATTTTTTTTTGGGTACCTCACCTACACGAAAAGTGTAGGTAAAAAAAAGACATTATGCAAACCATAGACAAACAATACTTTTTACTGTCAATCAAAGTCAAAGTCGACGAAGGAAAAGAAGGAAAACGCCTCATTGGATGACACGCGAAAATCAAAATGAAATTCGAAATGAAATACCACAAATATTTTCTCCGCAAGATTTTCACAAAATACAAAAATTAAGTAAGTATCATATACAGTACAAAGTTCCAACCCCCAACACCCCTTACACCCTCTCTCTCACAAGGGAATTTGTAACCCGTTTCGTCTCAAATAATTTGAGCCAACAGCAACACGAAGAAAAGTTAGTTATTATACAAGTCAGGAGTACGGTCTGCAATAAATTATTAAGAAAAACAAAAAAAACCCGACTGCATAAAAAAAATTTACTGAAAAGAGAAAAACAAGCTCTAAAATCATTAATCAGCTATACCAACTTTGTTTGAGCAAACATCATTTGAATGTTATTATTGGTATCGCAAACGTGGGGAGTCGCGCTGCAAGTCTGGCGGAGTACGGACGCGTGCGTATCGGCGCGTTGGGCTTGCACGTGGCTCCACCATTTTGTGAACTCTTTTGTGTTTTAACCTTAAAACGATCACTTGAGATTATAAACTACTTACATTGGCAAAACTGCCACGCTAGACTTAATTAATACTACTGATCATTTTCCTACGTATACTCTCCACATAACGAGACATTGGCTGAATTGTGATAACACATCGGATGCCACTAAACAAAAATTGAATTGAATCGCAAACGGGGACAAAAGAAAATTACAAAACATTTTTTGTTAGTTATTTGTTTTCAACTTCTTTTTTCAAATTCATGGACGCCATCTTGAAATAATATACCTACCCTATTTCACTCTCACAATTTTTACGAATCCATAGACACCTCAAACGTTAAAATCCATCAAGCCGCTTAGGCTGTAGGGCGTGACAAAAAAATAGACATACAAACATACATACATACATACTTACATACATACAGGATCGTTCTTAATATGTTGACACTTTTTAAGGGGACGATCAGACCTTCAAACTAAACAACTTTCCCTATGGGACCAACATAGAAATCGCGAAAAAAAAATCAACTGCTCCATACAAAACTGCATACCTATTTCAGCAAAATGTATGGGAGAGCAGGTTTTTTTTTGCGTTTTCGATGTTGGTCCTAAAGTGAAAGTTGTTCAGTATGATGGTCTGATCATCCCCTTAAAAAATTTCGGCATATCAAGAAGGATCCTGTATACATACGCTCGAAAAACATAACCCTCCTTCTGGCGCGGTCGGGTAAAAACATAGATGTCTTTGGTAGTGACATTAAATATGGTGACAGATGTGTTAGAGTATTGAGTGAATTTATTGCCACTTTTGTTTTGAGGCGTCATTGTGCTGGTCATCGATTGATTTAAAATCGATAAAGGACATCATCGGATTTGGTCCAAAATGTGAAAATGCCGGCCAAAAAAAAGCGATATTCTGTTAGGACTTGTCCATCTAAACAATTATTTTTATGGTACCAAAGCTAGGTCCTTTATCTTTGACTTTATTTGGGTTCGAAATATCTACCTTTTCCACACATTTTCGATGAAATTAGCTAAGGCTATATTCTGTTAGAACTAGTCCGTCGCAGTATTTTAGTATGGTACCTGAAGGACTATTTTCTTTGGTTTTATTAAGGTTTGAAAAAACTGTTTTTTCATGCATTTTTGATGAAATAAAACTTACAGCTACATCTTTCATTCCAAAACAATAAATACTTAGATGGACAAGTTCTAACAGAATATAGCATAAGTTTTTGTTGGCCGGCACTTTCACATTAGGACCAAACATGTATGAATAGCCGATGATGTCTTTTGAAAATACCTACTGAATTTGTTTATACGATTTTCAAAACCATTAGCTTTTCGGTGACAAGGAAAACATCATGAGAAAAAGCTGTTTAATTTCGAAACGTGTATTGTACCTACTCTCCATTATAAGTGGGGTGACAGGCTCATTTCCCGTCACACTGGACAGTTTCTACTTCTACTGAATCGGTACTTCTACTGAATCGTGTATGTTCTGAGTTTCATAATATCTATGACTACACCCATGGGGAATAGCTGTCCTGAGCATATGCTTATGATATGCAGTAAAAAACAAGTGCGAGTCGGGCTACTCGCACACCGAGGGTTCCGTACCACACCACCACACAACAACTAAAAAAAAACTTTTTTGTCATGGACCTTTAACTCGTGTTAAAGGACCGACTCACACTTGGCTGGTTTTTAATATTTTTTGTTATACTGTAGAGTTTGCTCTATAATCACACCAAGTTTGACGCTTGTATTTATTACCATTTTTACGATAGGGCGAGAAGAAAAAACGTTGATAAAAACTAGTTTCTTGTATGAGGACCAACCTTAAATTTTAACTTTTTGATATTTTTTTATTTGTTATCAAATCCAACAAAATAACGCATATTCTGTGAAAATTTCAAGTGTCTAACTATTACGATTCAAAAGTTACAGCCCTAAATAGGTGTGGAGGAACTACTGTGGAAGGTTCCTCCAGTGAAAAGGGAAGATCTTCCGCCAGGCTAGGTGTGAAGCCTGGGGACCGGCCGTGGTCCAACAGATCTTAGTTGGACCTTGTATATATATCAAATCTCTGTGATTATTTTTCTTGCGCGATTCATGTCTTGTATACGATTGTGAACCTTATGTGTAGCGGCTAACGGGTTACTAATGTGACGTCGCAAGTTGTCTTACGTACACATTTGCGAGTGAGACCGTAGCGCCATCTTTTAGCTTTGTTGCTATAACTTGTGGGTGTTGACATCTGTGGCAAGTCCCCACATAGGTAAGACGGACGGACAACGGCGGAGGCTTAGTAATAGGGTCCCGTTTTCACCCTTTGGGTACAGAAACCTAAAAATGAGATAAATAAATAAGAAACCAAAAATGTTAACTCCCTCAACTGTTTTGCTGACGCTACAACACAGAGAGGCAATTTATCACTTTTTGTTTTGACTTTGCTCTTCGTGCAGTATTAGTAAATCGTGATTAGTTGTGAAATTGAAGGCAGTTAGTAAGTTGACCCTAAATAAATCGAGTTGAGAGAGTTTGGAAATCGATTTGGGTGTTTATTCATCCATTAATCGAATCACTTAATCGGGTATTCGAGATCTCGAGTCGAGACTAAGGATTGGGACACATTGACCGACGGCGAACGACGGCGGGCTCATTCAAAAACTACGATGCGGACAGTTACCATTCTAAACGTGCTTTTTAGGGTTTTGGAGGTCAAAGTCAAAGTCAAAATAATTTATTCAATACTAGCTGACCCGGCAGACGTTGTTCTGCCATTTTCCCTACCCTACACCAATTCAATTCAATTCAATATAATTTTATTCAATATAGGAGCTTACAGCACACTTATCAAACGTCAAATCTTTTTTAAAGCTACCACCGCGTCGGAACGTGTTGTCGCTGTAGAGAAGATGCGGCCAGAAACTCTACAACATAACACGACTTAATAACTATTACAATATAAATTCTTAAGCTAAAGTTATGTATACAATAATACATAGTCTATTTAATAAAATAATTGATACTATACAGTAAAGTAAATAAACTATAAGCTAGTGACCTCAGACCCAAGCATTTTGATCATTTAAATAATCATCCAGTTTATAATATGCTTTACCTACCTACCCTACAACTACAATACACCTACCCTACACCTACAACTACCCTACACCTACCCTACAACTACCCTACACCTACCCTACAACTACCCTACACCTACCCAACAACTACCTACCTACCTACCTACCTACCCTTTTTAAGATGTATTCTGCTATTTGGGACGGAAACAAATCCAACAAATCAAAAACCATGGCAATCGGTCCAGCCTTTCTCGAGTTATAAGTGTTGTAACAAACACGATTTTCTTTTATATATATAGATAGGAGCTTGAAGCACACTTATTAAACGTCAATTCTTTTTTTAAGCTACCGCCGCGTCGGAACGTGTTGTCGCTGTAGAGAAGATGCGGCCAGAAACTCTACAACATAACATCCTCTACTCTCTACAGCATCCTGAAGGTGGTAGGGGGCAAGTTCGAGTGTCCCATCGCCAGTCATTGGTCTGCGCTTATGACTAGATATAATAAGTAGATAGGCAAATTGATTTATTTATTATTTATTTATTTTTCATCTTAAATTCTAAATTATTGTAATTTTTGTTTTTCTTTTGATTTGTTTATTTGAAATCTTGACATTCAATGTAATTTACTAACATAGGTTGTAAGAGGACACTATGTACTACTAATAAAAATTTTATGGAACTTGTTTTCCGAAATAAACGTATTGAATTGAATTGAATAACACGACTTAATGACTATTACAATTAAATTCCGAAGCTAGGGTTATGTATACAATACATAGTCTATTTAATTAAATAAGTGATACTATACAGTAAACTATAAGCTGACCTAAGACAAAAGCATTTTGATGATTTAAATCATCATCCAGTTTACAATATGCTTTTTTATAGAAGACTTTTTTGATCTGAGTTTTAAACATGTTTTCGGAAAGATTCAAAATGGTCACGGGGATTTTCTTATAACAGCGTACAAACGAGGTTTTTTAAGGACCTTATTCATAAGCCTACGTTGTCCGTCCGTCCGTCCTACCTATTTAGGGCTGTGACTTTTGAACCGTAGTAGCTAGACTGTTGAAATTTTCTCACAATGTACGTTATTATGGCGGATTTGTTAACTAATAATAAAATTGTCAAAAAGTTAGAAATTAAGGGATGTCCTCATACAAGGAACTAGTTTTTAATCAACGATTTTTCTTGTCGCTCTATCGTAAAAACGTTAATACATACAAGCGTCAAACTTGGTGTGATTATAGAGAAAACTCTACAATATAAAAATAAGTAATAAAAATCAGTCAAGTGTGAGTCGGTCTTAGGATAACGGCACCGAAAAAAAATTGTTTTTGCCTTGTTAAAATATATTGTCTGGTGGCACGGAACCCTCGGTGCGCGAGAAGCCCGACTCGCACTTGAACGGTCTTATTTCTATCGTGTGCTACGATGGAGCGTTGTAAGTAGGGATTTTTACTATTTATCCGTTGACTTACCAACTACTAGACGAAGGGTCTTCGCTCAAAATTGTCCGAACCAAAAGAGCACCAAAACGTAAAAAGAGAACCAATTACGCGACAGTCTTCGTTTGATCGGCCGATTACATGTACGCGCGGGCACCGTGCCGGGATGGGGGAGTGGGATGGAAAAGAATTTCAGCATTTGCAATGTTTTTAGTTGGTTTATATTACTACACGTCCATAGGTTTGTGTAGTTTACTCTCGGATACTTTTATCGAGAATTTTGTACTAGACCCGGCGTCCATAGTATTCTACGTCAATGGTAGCTCTAATATCTAAAGGGAAGACAAGTTTGTTTTTTTTTTTGGAATGACGTATACAGCTTTGCTCAAGGAGCATTTACTGCGGACTATTGGAGGGACCAGAAGGGTCACCGAGCCAATTGAATGAACTTAAGCAACCGACCTAGGGGCACCCAGGGGGGTACGGACCTCGGCATAGGACGTTGCTGGGGCTACGCGGCGGATTGGGTAGCTGGGATCGGTGAGAGGGAAGACAAGCGTTAACAATTTGTATGATTAAAATGTACAAAAATATGAAAGCGTTAAACCGCGAATAAGATAAGCAAAAACAAAAACAAGAAAAGATATTGAATTGTTCTGAGCCCACGTAAAAACGCTACGTCCAAATAATATGTTTAAATGAATTGAAACAAATTCCTTTTCCTCATTGTTTTTCCTTTTTAGACTTGTTATTGTACATCGAGTTTGCTTGGTTTTACTTACTTTTATGGAAAGTAGGACATTATTATTTCAGTACCTAAAGTCAAAGTCAAAGTCAAAATTGTTTATTCAAAATAATATCACATAGATAACTTTTTGACGTCATGTTTTTGAATCTACCACCGCGTCGGAAGGTGTTCCGTTGTAGAGAAGATGCGGTCAGAAACTCTACAACACACTTCTTTTAAACAAAACAAAATATACAAAGTACACACAGTTACATAAATCAAATATTAAATTACATAGTGTAACATTGTCAAGACCAGACATTTTGGTTATTCAAATAATCATCGAGTTTATAGTAACCTTTTTTACAGAGGACTTGTTTAACATGGGACTTAAACTTTTTGACTGTCAAGTTAAGAATATTCTCTGGTTTCTTATTATAATAGCGTATACAGTGCCCCATGAAAGATGTGTTGACCTTACTAAGTCGAAAATGTGGGAATACTAATTTATTTTTATTTCTTGTATTGTAATTATGAACGTCACTGTTTTTGGGATACCTATACCATTACTTATACCTACGACTCATTGAATAAATTTAAAAAAACTTAACGCCTAAAACAAACATTTAATAAGTGAAAAATATTTCTTTCAATGTCTGTCTGTTTGTCTGTGGCATCGTAGCTCCCAAACGGGTGGACTGATTTTGATGCGGTTTTTTCAAATAGAAAGCTAAATTTTGCGAGAGTGTTCTTAATTGTGTTTTATGAAAATGGGTACAGTAGTTTTCATGTAACTTTTTAAAATTATGAAATATCATTAAATTACAAATTTAAAAACCTCCAACGCCAAAACCAAATATTTCAAAGTAAAAAATAATTCAGTCACCTATTATTTTTGATGTAAACAAATGTATGTTTTACTTCTTAACTCTCTTTAAGATATTTTAGGTCAATTAATGTGTTGGGGACCGCATGTGATTGTAAAAAAATTGATGGTCATTTCTTAGCGGTCCCCTACGCATTAATTTACATCAAAAATAATGGTGGCCGTGGCGGTGGCGTGGTGGTGGTCCAGTGGCGAGTAACCTTGCCTGCCGTGCAGGAGGCGATGGTTCGATCCCCGTCCAGGCCGACTCGTACCAATGAATTTTTCGGAATTTATGTACGATTTGTAACACCACTATCTTTTCGGTGAAGGAAAATATCGTGAGGAATCCTGCATGCTTCAATTTCGTGGCATGTATTGTATTCACTGTCCATTATAAGTGGCGACGGGCTCACCCCCCGTCACACTGGACAGAGTTTCGGTACTACTGGTGAAACGTGGATATTCTGAGGTTTCAGAATATCTCTGACTACCCCCTCAGGGAATATAGTCGTGAGCATATGCTGTAAAAATAATAAGTGACAGAATTATCTTTTACTTTTTAGGGTTCCGTAGTCAATATGGAACCATTATAGTTTCGCCATGTCCGTCCGTCTGTTCGTCTGTCTGCAGCTTAGCTCAGAGACGTTTAGTACTAGAAAGCTGTAATTTGACATGGGTTTTTTTCTCATCTTTCCCATGGTATGGGGTATCGTTGGATAGGTCTTTTAAAAATATTGTGGGTGTGGGAAAATAACGAGGATTTTATGCAAGTTTTATAGCTAAAGTATAGCCCTTAAATAGCAAAAGGTTTTTAAAAAGTTCAATTAAAACCGGCCAAGTGCGAGTCAGACTCGCGTACCAAAGTCAACATAATTTATTAAATATACAGGGTCCTTCTTAATATGCTGACACTTTTTTAAGGGGATGATCAGACCATCAATTACTGTTATATCAATTCTCTTTGGGACCAACATCGAAATCGCAAAAAAAAATCAGCTGTGCCATACATTTGGCTCAAGTAGGTTTGCAGTTTTGTATAGAACAGCAGATTTTTTTTTCGCGATTTCGTTGTTGGTCTTATACAGAAAGTTGTTCAGTTTGACGGTCTGATCATCCCCTTAAAAAAGTGTCACCATATTAAGAAGGACCCTTAAAAATGTTGTGGGTGTGGACAAACCATTTTTCGATTTAAGGATCCGTTTGCGAAATATTAAGCTTTAAAGTGAAAATTTTGTTTGAGTCAAGTGTCCCAAACCTTCGCTTACTTTCTTCAGTTCTTAATGAGGGTGTTTCATTATAGGTACAATTCTTCTTATCGTGTGGGCAAGCCCTGGTGTTAGAGTTTTTTAGAACGCCTTACTGCCTCTGACATGGTTTTTATGTAACGACTACTATCACCAGAGATCCGAAGCCATCCGAAGCACGGAATCATCTTTCTTTTCAGACAATCAGGTGATACAGCCTGCAATGTCCTGGCCAACTGGGGATACCGCACAAAGTGACATATCACTAGGTGTTCCCCGTGAGAATCGAACCCACGACCTCCGTGTCAAGAGCCCAATACTCTTAACCACGGAGGCATTATACAATGATGAATGATTCACAAACATCTTCACAAATAGGTACGAATTCAAGTGCCTCAAGTTCAAGTGAATAATTTCTTTTTAGGGTTCCGTAGTCAAACAAGGAATTGTTTGTCTGTCTGTATACCTCTACTCATAACTCGCTCATTTTTGCACCTATTGAATCGAAATTTGGCATGAAGACAGATAACAGTAACCCAAAAACAGAAATGTTACACTTTCTTTAGCTATTTATATGTGGACTGGTTACGCGTGTAATTCAACTAACAAACATTTCTGCCACTTTTTGCGGGGGGCTATGAAATCCGCAACTTTGGATTTTATTCCCCATAACTTTAGATCTAATTTTGAATGTCAAAAATCATGAAAAGTGGTCTCGTGTGAACCCCAAACGTTCTAAGATCGAAGTTATTATTTCGCAATTATAGGCTGTCTCGGTTAGTGATAAGGTGTAAAATTGAATGTAAATGCACAAGATCAATTGTGCTTATACCGTGGCAGAGGGGAAATGCTACCGCAAGGCTAGTCCTTATAATAATTAGTCAAAGTATAGTTATGATGAAATACATTTTATTTTGAAAATTCAATAAAACTCCCATAGATACTAAATCGTTATAATGCTTCTGTCTCGAGATATCTGTGCTCATAGTCAAAATTAGGGCGAGAATCGATATTACTAATATTTTCTTATTCTACTTATGCAATGGCTACGGAACCCCATCATGGGCGAGTCCGACACGCTCTTGGCCGGTTTATCAAATATTGTGATCGTAACTAAATTTCAATTTATTCTGTTATTGGGTACTCTCTACTCACTCCATATTCCCGTTTGTTATTCAAATAAAAAATATGAATAGATTTTATTAAACGGTCTTAGGAAAAGGTACAGTTTTCGTACCTTCCAGGAAAACTCAAAACAATTAGAATTCTATTTGATGAATGTTAGTGACTGTTTCGAAATTATTATGTTGGAACAATTTGAAATTGTGATTGTATTGTTGTAAATTAAATTTTAATACCTTACTGCTTTTGAGTTAATAATGAAAATGAAATAAACATTGATGTACAAAATAATGGACGTCGGGTCTAACCTACACAAACCTAAGTACGTGTATAGTAATATAAACATTGAAAATGCTGAAATTCTTTTTCATTTTGCTTGCGTAGTTTTTATCCCAACGCGGCACGGACGGCTAGTCGACTGGTCAAACGAAGACTGTCACGTAATTGGCTCTCTTTATACTTTTTGGTGCACTTTTGAGCGTGGACCCTACGTCCAGTAGTTGGTAAGTCAATGGAAATAAAATATTTAATGTGCTTTAACGTTGCTTGATTTTCAGTTTAGACTTCGACTAAGAATAAAATAAGATACCTAACCTACACAATTCAAGGCTACAAATATTAAAAATTCAAGAGTGCTTTTTAACGAATATCCCGGACCACTTTTGTCTTAGTATTGCTCCATAAAATGACAGTAGATAAACATGCCAATAAGGGATTTTCCGGAAGCCATTGAGAAAATATTAATTCATTACATAATAATCACTTATTAAATTGACAACATGCCACGTCCATAAGGATGTACAGTCAAAAATCAACGACAAATGACTATAATATACAAGGTGAAATTGATATAATTAGCATCCTTTTAAACTAAGAGTCTAACCATAAAACTGAACAACTTTTACTATGGGAGCAAATGGATAGGAGCAAAAAAAAAACTGCTGTTACATACATTTGAGTCGAGAGGGCATTGCAGTTTAGTATGGAACAGCTGATTTTTTTCTTGCTCCGATCGGTTTGCTACGAGAGTAAAAGTTGTTCAGTTTGATGGGTTGATATAAATTTACCCTGTACATTTTAATGAAAATCTGACTCATTACAAGCATAGAGATTAGTTTCAAGATTGTTTTTGAAAAATTTCACTGACTTTAATTGGATAGTATTGAAAATATAACAAAACATCGTTTGTATAGAGCGCGTCAACGGTAATATAGCATATGCTCACGACTATATTCCCAGAGCGGGTAGTCAGAGATATTTTGAAACCACAGAACATCCACTTTTCACCAGTGGTACCGAAACTCTGTCCAGTGTGACGGGGAGTGAGCCCGTCGCTACTTGTAATGGACAGTGGGTACAATACATTGCCTCGAAATTGAAGCATGCAGGTTTCCTCACGATGTTTTCCATCACCGAAAAGCCAGTGGTGTTACAAATCGTACATAAATTCCGAAAAACTCATCGCCTCCTGCACGGAAGGCAAGGTTACTCGCCACTGGACCACCACGGCTTTTTGGTAATTTACCCTTAACAATATCGTCATCCAAAAGCAGTATCTAGGACTATTAATCGTTCCGTCTTTGCACGGAGGCGTAAAGTCGAACATCGGACGGTGTTGCTTTCATCTTTAGTGATAGTTTCGGATACCAAAGCTTCACTATACTACGAGCTCTGTACCTACAAAGTCAATACGCCGGTAAAATGCTTAATTTACTACAAAAGGTCGAGCCATCTATCGAGCGCGCACTCTGCCACTCTGTCAGACCTCGGTATTCGAATAAGGAATTTAGTACAAAGGTACAAAGCATGTATACAAGGCGACACATCAAGTGTCGAATAAAATGGTTTTCTTCATAACTACTACTTTCTGTTTTTGGGTTACTGTTACCTGTCTTCATGCCAAATTTCGATTCAATATGTGCAAAAATGAGCGAGTTATTGAGGCGGGACAAACGGACATAAAGGGCCCTTCTTAATATGCTGACACTTTTTTAAGGACCATCAAACTGAACAACTTTCTCTATGGAACCAACATCGAAATCGCAAAAAAAATCAGCTGTCCCATACATTTGGCTCAAGTAGTTGCAGTTTTGTATGGAATACCAGTTTTTTTTTCGCGATTTCGATGTTGGTTCCATAGAGAAAGTTGTTAAGTTTGACGGTTTGATCACCCTGTTAAAAAAGTGTCAGCATATAAAGAATAAGGACCCTACATACATACATACATAAACTCAAGCCTTTTTCCCAGAGGGGTAGGCAGAAACTATAGATCTCCACTTTGGGCGGTTCTGACACACCTCTCTCGCTTCCTCTAAGTCCATACATCTTTTCATACATTCCCTTCGATTTCGGCTACTTTTAACCTGGCATTTTTTAATGACGTCCCTGATCTGGTCTAGGTATCCTCTCCTAGGTCTGCCTCTACCAATGTTTCCTATGTTGACCCTATACAGACAGAATAAACAAAAGGGTTCCTTATTAACTACGGAACCCTAAAAATCGCACTCCGGTCCTGCGCTGCCCTCTGGCGGTTAGCCTTGCGGTATTGCTTTCGGTGGAAAAACAGTTTAACCGGATGATTTACGGTGTCCCCGTGGATTTAATAAAATTGCCGGACGGACACGTTTATCCGGTTTATTGTGGAAAAAGGGGTTCTTATTAAATGGACAAGGAAAATGGGTTGGAAAGTTGACTTAGGGTTGACCTTAGTTAGGGAGGCGTCCAGTGAAGCTTTTGTCTTTTTAGGGTTCCGTAGTCAACAAGGAACCCCTATAGATTCGCCATGTCCGTCCGTCTGTCCGCGGCTTAGCTCAGAGGCGCTTAGTACTTGAAAGCTGTAATTTGACATGGGTATCTTTTTGGATATGGGTAAACATTTTTTTACGGTATCTCCCCTACACGAAAAGTGGGGATGCAATTTTTTGTTTCTCTTCTATCCCATAGTGTGGGGTATTGTCGGATAGATCTTTTAAAAATATTGTGCCGTTTGCAAAATATTAAACTTTAAAGTGAAAATTTTTGTTAGAGACAAGTGTCCCCCCCCCCCACTTTTCCCCCCTGCCAGCTAAACGGTTGTTTCTGGAAACGAGAAAAAATTCATGGCAGGAGTGTACATC
Source organism: Agonopterix alstromeriana (assembly GCA_963924505.1). Lineage (NCBI taxonomy): Eukaryota > Metazoa > Arthropoda > Insecta > Lepidoptera > Depressariidae > Agonopterix > Agonopterix alstromeriana. The sequence goes on along the minus strand of OZ004689.1, from coordinate 7,307,538 downwards.
GAAATTAAAAGGAAAACTATCACTGCTAAGTAGGCTTTACAAGTTAACGAGTAATAGTCGATCAACTTGTAAAATGTACTTTTTATACTTTATTAGCCGTTAAACCGTAGTATAAAACAAAAAGCCCCCCGTATATTGTGACGGGCAACTACGGAAGCCTACCCTGCGCGAGGCCCGACACGCACTTGGCCGGTTTTTGTTTACATACACATAAAGGGTGTAAAAAACACCCTAGTAATTGTTGTAGAGTTTCTGGCCGCATCTTCTCTACAGCGTCAACACGTTCCGACGCGGTGGTAGCTAAGTGTGCTTCAAGCTCCTATATTGAATAAATTATGTTGACTTTGACTTTGACCCTGCAATTTTTCCGTCATAGATACTACTTTCATTGTGATTCATTGTAGGGTTTATAAATTGGAGTTAACCTTTATCAATCTTGCGTTTGCGTGCCGAAAGTTGTCTAGGGTTGAATGTTTTCACTTTTACAAACCATTGGAGCAGGCTGTGTGGTTTTCAGTTATCACCACACCTCTCAGTGGGTGTCGACAGATGTGACTAAGGGATAAGATAATTTTTTGGAGAAGTGAATCTTTAGGGCGCCAACAAATGGGACCCTATTCATAAGCTGTAGGCGTCTGTCCATCCGGCTGTCTGTCCTACCTATACAGGGCTGTATCTTTTGTACTTTAATAGATAGTCGGTTTAAACTATATTGTGACAGATTTATTTTTAAAAAAAAAAAGCAAACGATTTAGGTGGAGTCCCGAACAAGAAACTTTTTTTTTCCAATTTTTTTTGTACTAAATTAAAACCATAAAGATACTAATAGAGTAAATAACAGCTGAGAGAGTGAGATATACCTACCTAGCGATACCACTGTATAACAGAGAAGAGATACGTGACGCGAGGCCGTAAAACCATTTTTGGGGATCTTATCGCAGAGTAAAAATTCGGTTTCTATGAATAATTGTGATTCTAAAGTAAAATTGTAGATAATTTTGTGAAGTATACTAACACTTTTTCTTTAAATTATCCAAAATTTCTCATTAGATTCAGAATTATACACAGAACTCGAATTTTTGAAAATGAAAATAATCTTCTGAAAATCTCCAAAAACGGTTTCATTTGACAACTCATGTCAGTTCCACTACTCCTGTAAGGTATAATAAACTTTATTGTAAAACTTGGTGTGATTATAGAGCAAACTCTACAGTATAACAACAAATAATAAAAACCGGTTCAGTATGTGTCGGGCTTGCGCTAAAGATCCCTGAGAAAACACAATTTATTAATATTGTATGGCGGTACGGATCCCACCGTGCGCGAGTCCGACTCATGAAAAAACCCGCCATGTGGGTTTTTTCAATAATTAGAGGTGAGATTTTTATTTTTTTTTGTTTTTTGGGAGTCGCGCTGCAAGTCTGGCGGAGTACGGACGCGTGCGTATCGGCGCGTTAGGCTTGCACGTGGCTCCGCCATTTTGTGAACTCTTTTGTGTTTTAACATTAAAACAATCACTTGAGATTATAAACTACTTACATTGGCAAAACTGCCACGCTAGACTTAATTAATACTACTGATCATTTTCCTACGTATACTCCCCACATAACGAGACTTTGGCTGAATTGTGATAACACATCGGATGCCACTAAACAAAAAAAATTGAATTGAATTGAATCGTTTTTTTTAAGTTAGTGTGCCAACCCTACCTAGATCTCAATGTATCTCACGCAACCGTGGCATCCTTAAGGAGTTTAGAAATAAAATCTAAAAGAAAATTCCTGTTCCAAAGTTTTTTTTTAAGAAAACTTTTTCTTTTCCCAAAACTCGTACCTCTTGAATTGTTTAAGAAGATTTGTTACCGAAATTTGTTTTGTAAGGTCGAAACTGTAGAATAAAGTATATTTCAGGTATCTGATTAATCTGGGGGCATAAAGAGCGAAATTATTATAAAACTTGTCTAATAAAATGCCTAAGAAGAAGTTATGATTATATTAATACAACGTGTTAATGAATTAACGCAAAACTAGAAAGTAGTTTGTTCGGAATCGAGAGCAGAATCAAAATATCATGTTTTCAACATAAGCAATTTTTTTTTAAATATTTAATAATTTGATTGTACAATTTAAAATTTACTGAACTCTATCTTAACTCAACGCACGGGCACTCTCGCCCTACTTACTACCAAAACAAGATTCTTAAAAGGTATCCATGAGCACGTTAGCTCTTTCATTCATTGCTAAAATTATAACAAATCATTTTTGCCTCAAAACTTAAAATGCGAATAACTTTAAATTTATAGTATCAAAATAATGAAATTATTATTTCAATCTAATTATTTTGTTATAAATCAGTTGGGGTGTATGAGGTTTTGCGCTTATTCATTAACAAGTTGTATAGGGACCAGCCTTGCGGTAGCATTTCCCCTCTGCCACGTTACAAGATAAATTGATCACGTGCATTTACATACAATTGTATACCTTATCACTAAACGAGACAGCCTATAATAGCAAAACAATAACTTCGAACTTATCTCGTTTGGGGTTCACACGAGTAACTTTTCATGATTTTTAACAATCGAAATTAGAATCTAAAGTTATGGGGAACAAAATCCAAAGTTCCGGATTTCATGTTACCTCGCCCCCAGCAAAAAGTGGCAGAAATGTTTGTTAGTAGAATTACACGCGTAACTAGTACATATATAAATAGTCAAAGAGAAGAAGTAAAATATCATCATGATCATCTCAGCCGATGGACGTCCACTGCTGGACATAGGCCTCCCCCAAGGATCGCCATAACGACCGGTCCTGCGATGCCCTTTATCCTACGTGTTCCCGCCGCCTTCACCAGGTCGTCGGAGCACCTCGTGGGGGGCCTACCCACGCGGCGCTATCCGGTACGCGATCGCCACTCGAGAACTCTTCGGCCCCATCGGTTATCGGCTCATCAGTTCTGCGAGCAATGTGTAGGGAACGTGGCCTACCGGTGTTTAATTCGGCTCCGCTGCAGAGGTCAAAGTCAAACTCAATATAATTTATTCAATATAGGAGCTTGCAGCACACTTATCAAACGTCAAATCTTTTTAAAGCTACCACCGCGTCGGAACGTGTTGTTGCTGTAGAGAAGATGCGGCCAGAAACTCTACAACATAACACGACTTAATAACTATTACAATATAAATTCTTAAGCTAAAGTTATGTATAGTAATACATAGTCTATTTAATAAAATAATTGATACTATACAGTAAAGTAAATAAACTATAAGCTAGTGACCTCAGACCCAAGCATTTTGATCATTTAAATAATCATCCAGTTTATAATATGCTTTTTTACAGAGGACTTTTTTGATTTGAGTTTTAAACATGTTTTCGGAAAGATTCAAAATGGTCTCTGGGATTTTATTATAACAACATATACAGTGAAGTGAAGTGAGGTTTTAGTGGACTGTCGTTTTTCTGGTGGCAGGAGTGGTTCGATGTAAAGGAAAGTCTTGTTTGCAGCACTGGAGGTTTATTTTAGTGATTTTTACACCAGAGTTAGTTACACGCACAAGCACCGTCCCAATATGGAAGGCGGAAACGGAAATACTACTTTTTTAATTACTACATTTTATGTTAGTGTTGCCAACACACTGCCACTTTAGTTTAGCAATTCTTTTGGCTACATGAGGTACTCCGGTTCTTCTACGGATCTCTTCATTTTAGATTCGATCTCGCAGGGAAACTCCGAGTATAGCCCTCTCCTTTGCCCTTTGGGTGATTTTCAAACTTTTTATGAGGCCTTGAGTGAGCGACCACGTCTCTGTTTCAACACCCTATTTTTGACATTGAGCGCAGATATCTCGAAAACATCGTGAGGAAACCTGCATGCTTCAATTTCGAGGCATGTATTGTACCCACTGTCCATTATGTGTCAACGGGCCACCCCCCGTCACACTGGACATAGTTTCGGTACTACTGGTGAATCGTAGATGTTCTGAGGTTTCAGAATGTCTCTGCCTGCCCCCTCGGGGAATATACTCGTGAGCATATGCTTATACATGAACTAATGCATACGAGCGGGTCGTATTTTAACACGGCAGATTTCCGTCGGATAGGTCAATAATAAAACCTTCTGTTTTTGAAAACATCTAACTTTCAGTATTATAATTACCTAGCTATTAGACATTTTACTAATAGACTAACAAATCATTCAATCACTAAAATTGATTAGATTGATAACAAGAAGAAATTACCTTAGCATATATTCACGACTATATTCCCCGAGGGGGTAGTCAGAGATACTCTGAGACCTCAGAACATCCACGTTTCAACAGTAGTACCGAAACTCTGTCCAGTGTGACGGAGGGTGAGCCCGTCGTCACATAATGGACAGTGGGTACAATACATGCCTCGAAATTGAAGCATGCAGGTTTCCTCACGATGTTTTCCTTCACCGAAAAGCCAGTGGAGTTACAAATCGTACATAAATTCCGGTCCGGTCCGGTTAAATCTAACTCTCGGTATTATAATAACCTAGCTATTAGACATTTTACTAATACACTAATAAAATATTCAATCACTAAAATTGTTTAGATTGATAACTATGTGTGGTGTGACTATAAGGGATAGAATAAGGAATACTGTAATTAGGGAACGTTGTGGTTTGAATGAAGATGTAGTGGTTAAAGTAGAGAAGGGAATGCTTCGATGGTTTGGACATATTGAAAGGATGAATGAAAGTCGACTTACGAAACAGATATATATGGCGTGTGTGGAAGGAAACAGTGGTAGAGGCAGACCTAGGAGAGGATACCTAGACCAGGTCAGGGACGTCATTAAAAAATGCCAGGTTAAAAGTAGCCGAAATCGAAGGGAATGTATGAAAAGATGTATGGACTTAGAGGAAGCAAGAGAGGTGTGTCAGAACCGCCCAAAGTGGAGATCTATAGTTTCTGCCTACCCCTCTGGGAAAAAGGCGTGAGTTTATGTATGTATGTATGTATGTATGATAACTAGAAGAGCCATTATTTCTATAATTCAAGAGCACAATTTCCTTTGAAAAGTACCATTCATATTGCATTCATAATATCATAACTAATTCATAGGTTTAATGACGGACATTATACAAAATGTCATGACATTAGGCCAGCGTCAAACGTAACGATTTTTAAATCGATACGTCATAAAAATGCAGACTGGCCGTTCGATTCGGATAAAATTTTATAGTTTGAAATTTTCTGAAAATGGTGTTCGAAAATGAAAATATAATTTGAAGCGAGGAAATGTTGGAAAGTAGAGAAAATATTTTTGAATTTGGTTCTCGTCCCTGGATTCGTTAATGACGTAGACGATCAATGCATTTAGATAGATTTATGTCTGTTTATCTGTTTGTTTGTGCATTCAAATAAAAAAAAAAACAAATCAGCCCACATCAACCCACTGGCCTCCTTTTTATTGTGCCACTCCTCACGGTCCTGTGCCAATCTGATCCATGTACGACCCCCAACCCTTACAATGTCGTCTGACCATCGCATCGGTGGTGATGGTGGTGGTTTGTGCATTCACCATTTAAAAATATTGACTGTAAAAATAAGATAAAAATCACCTTGTACCCCCTTTATTTTTAAGGGTTCCGTACCAAAAGGGTGAAAACGGGACTCTAATCATAAGCTTACTCTGTCCGTCCGTCTGTACTGCCTAATTAGGGCTGTAACTTTTGAACCGTAATAGCTAGACAGTTGAAATTTTCATAGAATGTGCGTTATTATGGTGGATTTGCTAACAAATAATAAAATTGTCACAAAGTTTACAATTAAAGGGGGTCATTACACAAAAAACTAGTATTTATCAACGTTTTTTCTTCTCGCTCTATCGTAAAAACGGTAATACATACAAACGTCAAACTTGGTGTGAGTATAGACCAGACTCTACAGTGTAACAAAAAATTATAAAAACCGGCCAAGTGAGAGTCGGTGTCGCGCTAAAGGTCCCGGAGAAAACCATATATTTTTGTAGGTTAATTTGTCGTGTGGTGGTGTGGTACAGAACTCTCGGTGCGCGAGTAGCCCGACTCGGACTTGACAGATTTATTATTTATTAGCTAGTCCGCCATAAAATCGCATATCCTGTGAAAATTTCAACTGTCTAGCTATTTTAGTTCAAAAGATACAATCCTTTATAGGTGCAGACACCGACGGAAGGACAGCGTAGGCCTCAAACTTAAATTTTTTAAGTCAAAATAATATCACGTAGGTAGTTTAGTGTGTAATGCCCAACGTCACGCAGCAACTGTGGATCTCCTGCTAAACTTCACACGGAGTATTGGAGAGAAATAAATTAAAAAAAACAAATGTTTCCTGACGTCATTTTTTGACTCTACCACCGCGTCGGAACTAGGAAGGTGTTCCGTTGTAGAGAAGATGCGGCCAGAAAGTCTATCAAACAAAATAAATTATGATTAGTGCCTAGTATTGAAAGAGACTCAGTATTTTAAAGCCTTTAATAAAGACTCGCTTTATTTTTGACGACTCGCGACTGACTCAGTCTTTTAGTCCCCAACCTTTAGTCATAAGACTAGTATTTTTAGTCGAAGTCTTTTAATGTAAAAAACTGAGCAGTTTGTTAGTCGCCAGTCTTCAAGCTTAAAGTACTTAAAAGACTGGCGACTCATCGCCCTGGAAGTCGACAGTCGTAAGGCGTATGTTGATTAATGCAACTATACTTGACCGAGACGAGTGGAAATCTTTAAGGGAGGCCTATGCCCAGCAGTGGACTTCCTACGGCTGATAATGATGATGATGATAACGCTTTACTTAAACGCCATTTTTTTGGAAAGGACTGCAGTCGTTTAAGCCTATTAGTCGTTTAAGGGCCTATGTCGAAAAATAATTAAAGCGAAATGGGCGTGTGATAGCTTATATTACTGCCTGATGCGAGAGAAAGAGACAGGGCGGCGCGCGCGCCTGAAACGACGCAAGCATAAAACGAACTTTATTTAATAAATATAAAAAATCTGTCTCTTTTTTTTAAATCAAGCCTCATGTTTCTAATATTCACCATTTAGCACTTCCAAGCGTTTATCGATAAAGACGGAGGTTACTTTGGCTTGTTTTTCTATCGAGAAAATGTGTCTTAATCGTGTTTTGGCTCTAATCAAAACTTCAATTATATGTTGAATTTACACATTTCCGCAAATCATACTCCTACTGTTAGTACTTCATGAGATATGATGCTTTGAAGAATCCTATTTTTTTCACATAGCCCCTTAAGTCTACAATTCTAATTCGTTAATCGACTGAGTAATATTAATTAAGACTAACAGTTACAGTCTTCATTTTAGAACCAAGTCATGTAAAAAGAGGCTAGTCTTATTATAAACGACTAAAGGACTCAAGTCTCTTTCAATACTATTAGAGCACCATTGTCACCCTTTGGGTACGGAATCCTAATAACAAATAGTGCCAGTGCAATCGGTGAAGGAAAAACATCGTGAGGAAACCTGCATGCTTCAATTTCGAGGCATGTATTGTACCCACTGTCCATTACAAGTGACGACGGGCTCACTCCCCGTCACACTGGACAGAGTTTCGGTACTACTGGTGAAACGTGGATGTTCTGAGGTTTCAGGATATCTCTGACTACCCCCTCGAGGAATACAGATTTGCACTGGGGCAAATCGCTCACCAAATTCCTGCCACGTTAACCAATAACCTTACCATGATATCGATCTACACCAATTATCTACACAATGTTTTAATTATTTAATTATTGTTTACGTCACGTATGAGCTGTTACGTTTTAAAAGAGGGCGCGTCGGTCGCTGGGGAGTTTAATGGGTGACCGTTCAAATATCGACGGTGGAACAACATTATGTTGTTTGTTAAAGAAGGCTTTTATTACAGGTTTACAGTTACGATGTCACTTAATAAAAGTAATAGTTATTTGTTATACAAGAGTGCAAAGTTGAAATCAGCTGTCCCATACAATTGGGTTGAGTAAGATTTCAGTTTAGTATGGAACAGCTGATTTTATTTTCGCGATTTCGACATTGGTCCTATAGAGAAAGTTGTTCAGTATGATGGTCTGATCATCCTCTTTAAGAACTGTCAGCATATTAAGTTAGACCCTGTATATGCAAATGCGTCAACTCTATCGCAGAGCAAAAATTGAAAATAACAATTTTTTCTCACAATTATGAGCCTATAAACGTCCCACTGTAGGGCACAGGCCTACTTCAAGGAGGGTGTATGGGGTGGTGTCCACCACGCGTGCACAATGCGGATTGGTAGACTTCACATACGCATCAGAATTTCTTCTTCAGCGTATGCAGGTTTCCTCACGATTTTTTCCTTCACCGTTTGAGAGAAGTCGGTATTACGTACGTAAGTTAGAAAAACTCATTGGTACATGACATGTTGTCAGTGCGGATTCGAACCTGGACCAAAATTATTGGGTGTCCATACCTCTCCGCAACGCGCCACCGACGCTGTGATATTATTACCAAATCTACACTAATATTATAAAGAGGAAAGATTTGTACCTATTTTTGTATGTTTGTATGTTTGTAATGAATAGGCTCCAAAAGTACTGGGTCGATTTAAAAAATTCTTTCACCAATAGAATGCTACATTCTTCCAATTTGACATAGGCTACATTTCATTTTGAAAAAAATTTGGGATCCTTGGTAAAATTTGAACAATGTAACCGAAGGTGTAGAAAAATGAGTCTTAAAATTTATTTGTCTACCCCGTGCGAAGCCGGGACGGGCTGCTAGTTAATTAATAATAAAGCCGTGGTGGTCCAGTGGCGAGTAACCTTGCTTGCCGTGCAGGAGGCGATGGTTCGATCCCCGTCCAAGCCGATTCGTACCAATAAGTTTTTCAGAATTTATGTACCTACAATTTGTAACACCACTGGCTTTTCGGTGAAGGAAAACATTGTGAGGAAACCTGCATGCTTCAATTTCGCATGTATTGTACTCACAGTCCATTATGTGGCGACGGGCTCACCCCTCGTCACACTGGACAGAGTTTCGGTACTACTGGTGCAACGTGGATGTTCTGAGGTTTCAGAATATCTCTGACTACCCCCTCAGGAAATATAGTCGTGAGCATATGCATGCATAATTAATGTTAAATACAAAAACTAAATTCTAAAATTTTAATTTCATCGGTATAAAGTTTTAACCAGTAACAAAGTTATTTCTATCAGATTATGTTATCGACTCCCAAAAACAGTCTCAAACAAACAAATTCGCCTCTTCAAACATTAATATAATTCAGATTGACAAATCTGTCAGGGCTGTCCCAAAAGTTTACGGTTGGTAAGTAACACAGATGTAGAAGTAATAGAGTATGCAGGCCAGGTTAAATGCGTGAATTGTGTTGTATACAAGAAATACAAGAAATAAAAATAAATTAGTATTCCCACATTTTCGACTCAGTAAAGTCAACACATCTTTCATGGGGCACTGTATACGCTATTATAATAAGATACCAGAGGATATTCTAAACTTGCCAGACAACAAGTTTAATAGTCGGGGAAATCTAAGGATTTTTGTATGGAGAAGGATGCATTAATTGCACTTTTGGTGATAATTTGGAATATGTTAGATAAATACTTGAAAAACATAAATTCTCAATAATCCCCGATTTTTTATTGTGTATTATTGAATAATTAAGACATTTACAAAACATTAAATTTAGGTATGAACAAAAAATGGAAAACTGGTGATTTTGTACAGGATGGCTTCATTCAATACTTTGTATTTATAACAATAATAATCCCCGGTTAATATCGTAAATTTGAGTAGATATTTAATATTTAATAAGTTTTCAAAAATTATAACCTCAAAACTAAACGATTTACTGTTTGTTTACACACATTAAATTTGCCTTGTTTTAATTAACTGTCTCTTTTGCTAGTATGCTGGTAGAAATATCTTTCGAAAAAAGCTTGCTCTTTGTATATTTATATCGATTTTAAGGTATTTCTCAGGTTCCTGAGCCAATATAACCACGAAATCTTGACAAAAGTGTTATAAACTAACAGTAATATTAATTCAAACACAATTTACTAAAGTGTCTTTAATGCAATCTCAAACCTTATTTTTCCTAGACTATAAGTCCCATGTTAAGCAAGTCCTCTGTAAAAATGGCTACTATAAACTCGATGATTATATGAATGACCAAAATGTCTGGTCTTGACAATGTTACACAATGTAATTCAATATTGTATTTTGTAAGTGTACTTTGTAAATATTTTTTTTAAAGATGTGTGTTGTAGAATTTCTGGCCGCATCTTATCTACAACGGAACACCTTCCGACGCGGTGGTAGAGTCAATGACGTCAGAAATCTATCCATGTGATTATTTTGAATACAAAATTTTGAGTTTGAGTTTCTCCATTGACCATTGATTAATTATATTGTGCTGGAAGTAATCTCTTCAGAGATAAGCTCGCCCTTTGTACTTGTCTATTATGCTGTATTCATTTGTATTTCCGTGTGTACAATAAAGTGTTAAATAAATAAATAAATTAAAAGTGACGTCGAGTCAGCAATACATACATATGGGGCCAACGCCAAGGGGGTCAGGTTAAGGGGGCACCAAAATTATGTGTTCCAATCTTTGACTAATTATTATATGGACTGGTTACGCGTGTAATTCTACTAACAAACATTTCTGCCACTTTTTGCGGGGGGCGAGGTAACATGAAATCCGCAACTTTGGATTTTATTCCCCATAACTTTAGATTCTAATTTTGTTTGTTAAAAATCATGAAAAGTAGTCTCGTGTGAACCCCAAACGTTCTAAGTTCGAAGTTATTATTTCGCAATTATAGGCTGTCTCGTTTAGTGATAAGGTGTAAAATTGAATGTAAATGCACAAGATAAATTGTGCTTATACCGTGGCAGAGGGGAAATGCTACCGCAAGGCTAGTCCTTATAATAATTAGTCAAAGGTTCCAATCTAGAGCTTGATCATATTGCAGTGATCTCTTTATATTGCTGTAAAATCTCGAGCTTGCTTCGCTCGCTCGCTTTTTTTATTGTATTGAGACTGTCGTAATGCAGAAGTTGTGCTAGGTTTTAGATGATATTGCTACTTAGCTAATCATATTGCAATAAAATCTCGAGCTCGCTTTGCTCGCTTCAGGTTTTAGATTTTATTACAACGAGCTAACCTGGACCCCCTTGGAAAGAACTTTTGCTACGCTCTTGGAGGGGAATGGCATTTTTGCTCCAACTCGGAAAAATCTTAGAACCGGGGTTGTATTTAGTCTTACTTCACTTCGAAAACAGATTAAAATATATAGCGACTGCACGGCAATAAGGTGCAAAGTTATTCGCAACCGACACAACGGCGCGCGTTCAAACAAAAATTAACCGAGTCATTCGATATTAAAGCTTCCTTTACATAGTCTCCCTCTTTCATTCTTTCACGTGCTGGCAGCGTGACATCGCTAGGGTTTTCAAGTCTCGCATTGACTACAGATACAGATAGACATGCTCAATAATAGCATGCTAATAAGCATGCTAATGAGCATGCTAAAAAGATCATGCTATGAACTGTTTACATTTGCTAGAAATTAGCATGCTAGATTGTACCATGCTCCTGAATGAGCATGCAAAAACTGTTCTGCTCGAAATTAGCATGCTTATAGCATGCTATTATTGAGCATGTCTATCTGTACCTTACTCACAAAATGGCGGAATGTCTAATGAGATTTGACCAAGAAGTTTACACGGTATACCTAACCTATTGCCATTCACCCCTCAGTGGGGATCGGTAGTAAAACTAATGGAAATGCCCATAGCGCGTTTTGTTAAAGCACATAAGTAGTACTTGGTATACAAACTAGCACACTTGTCTGTCATCTCGGTACATATTTTAAGTATACCTGCCATTTGTTTTGACTTATTTTTCTTGTTTGAAATGTTCGCGTAAGGCCTTTCCCTCATTTTTTTTATCTAAGTCTCTATGTCCGTGGCAGATAATCCGGTGCGATCCGGTTTTAACAAAGTTTGTCCGGCTCGAAGTGGTGACCACAAAACTATGATTACTGTGTAACGAGACGCGGACTAATTAATGATTTTTGTTATTGAAGGTTTGAGAAGGTTGGTTAGTTTGTAATAACTTCCAGTAGATGCCGCTCACGTCCCCTCAAGACGCAATAGATTGAAAATTTCGTTCTCTGGGTAGAGGGCTCGGTGACGAAAGTGGATATCGAAATTCCCCGGTTTGGAAGAGTGCGGGTTCAAGTCCTGCCCGAGACTTAATTTTTTAATCTTTAATTTGATTCGAAATAGCACAACATAACTGTAACATGTTTAAAATCAATAATATTTGAAATGGAGAAAGTTGTCACTAGTTTTTGTTACCACCCTTATTAGTAAAAAGGTAATTAAAGTCTTCAGGGTCTTTGACTGTATGATCAGACCATCAAACTGAACAACTTTCCATTTGAGACCAACATCGTAATCGCGAAAAAAATCTGTTGTCCCATAGTCCCCACATTTTGGTCTATTCTCCATTCCAAATAGCAACGTTTTAAAGCTATTTTGAATTACAGAAACGGAGATTAGAAACACTTACTCTCACTTATTCTTAGAACAGCTTTAGTACCGTTCAACATATGTCAGTACATCTTTCAAATAAATAAAGTATATTTGCTTGTGGGGACTTGCCACAGATGTCAACACCCACAAGTTATAGCAACGAAGCTAACAGATGGCGCTACGGTCGCACTCGCAAACGTGTACGTAAAGACAACTTGCAACGTCACATTGGTAACCCGTTAGCCGCTACACATAAGGTTCACAATCGTATACAAGACATGAATCGCGCAAGAGAAATAATCACAGAGATTCGATATATATACAAGGTCCAACTAAGATCTGTTGGACCACGGCCGGTCCCCAGGCTTCACACCTAGCCTGGCGGAAGATCTTCCTTCACCGGAGGAACCTTCCACAGTAATTCTTCCACATGCTAATCAGAATTGGCCAGAAAGCTAAATAGGAATCGGACCGTGTTTTGTCCTTATTTGGAATGAAGTATACATAGGTAGAGACCCATATTTCATTGTAGAAACCTATGTACTTCATTCATCATAAAAAATCCCCCAAAACTAACGACATTCGCACTTACCACTTGGAAATAAGAGTGCTGTCAATTGACTTGCTACAAGTCCTCATATGAACCTTTCAAAATACGAAATCTCTTAAATCAAGTCACTTTCGCTCTTGCTACGTCGAAATAACAGCGATGTTAGGTAACTTGTTACAAAGACTACTTTTAGGCCTTTGACGAAAATCTAGTTCAAGGTTTTATCGGAGAAACTCTCGATTTGTTATTTGTTTAGCTTTTTGTGTTAGCTGAAAGTTTTTTAACCCGTGCAGCAAAAGGGTTGAAGAGTTTTACCCTTTGACTATTTATATGTGGACTGGTTACGCGTGTAATTCTACTAACAAACATTTCTGCCACTTTTTGCGGGGGGCGAGGTAACAAGAAATCCGCAACTTTGGATTTTATTCCCCATAACTTTAGATTCTAATTTTGAATGTTAAAAATCATGAAAAGTAGTCTCGTGTGAGCCCCAAACGTTCTAAGTTCGAAGTTATTATTTCGCAATTATAGGCTGTCTCGTTTAGTGACAAGGTGTAAAATTGAATGTAAATGCACAAGATCAATTGTGCTTATACCGTGGCAGAGGGGAAATGCTACCGCAAGGCTATTCCTTATAATAATTAGTCAAAGGTTTAACCTGAAAACTTTAAATAAATAATGAGTTTAATTTTTTTTAAAGAGTTGAGTTTAAATGAGTTTAAACTGTTAAAGTCGCTTTTATATAACTTAACAGAATTCTAGACTACTAGGCTTCTATTTTTTCTTTTCAGTTTTTGAAATTTACGATAGGTAAACTTAAAAAATCGGAGAGAAGCTGCTTACAAACGAAGCCTGGTGATATTTTCAATACTGACCAATTAAATTCAATGAAATTTTACAGAAACAATCTAGAATATAATATCTATGTTTGTATGAAGTCTGATTTTTGTTAAAATATACAGTTTTAGTGCTACGATTAATTTAATATTTGTATAGAAATCTTTGGGGCACTGTAACTTTAAAACTATACATTTTAACGAAAATTGGACTTCATACAAACATAGAGATTAGTGTCTAGATTATTTCTGATAAATTTCAGGCAGACAAAAAAGTTTGATCTGGAGTCCGGGATACCTAAAAAACCATATCGTAATCTTTTTCATGTAAATTATCTTCAATGTACAGACACACTTCTGTTACAGTTTTATAATAGTTAAGATTAAAATTATAAAACTGCAACAGAAGCGTGTCTGTATATTGAAGATATTTACATGAAAAAGATTAGGTACGATATGGTTTTTAAGTATCCAAATCAGGCTTTGCTTTGCATGCCGTGGTGGTCCAGTGGCGAGTAACCTTGCCTGCCGTGCAGGAAGCGATGGTTCAATCCCCGTCCAGACCGACTCGTACCAATGAGTTTTTAGGAATTTATGTACGATTTGTAACACCACTGTAGGCTTTTCGGTGAAGGAAAACATCGTGAGGAAACCTGCATGCTTCAATTTCGAGGCATGTATTGTACCCACTGTCCATTATAAGTGGCGACGGGCTCACCCCCCGTCACACTGGACAGAGTTTCGGTACTACTGGTGAAACGTGGATGTTCTGAAGTTTCAGAATATCTCTGATTACCCCCTCGGGGAATATAGTTGTACATCGTCGGGAATATATGCTAAGCTATGCAAATCAAGATTTTTAGAATTTTTGTCTGTCTGTTTGGTTGTTTGTTTGTTTATATGTTTGTAACAGTATCACGCAAAAACTACTAAACCGATTTTGATTAAACTTTTTTGTTTGATAGCTTATGATCTGACTTAAAATTTGGTATATAATTTGTGCGGACGAAGTCGCGGGTAAACTCTAGTAATAGTTAAGATTGTAGAATAATATTCTAGTTGCTACCAGCTATAAGTAGTTAGGTTACTTTTTTGGTACTGTACCTTACAGCACCAAAAAAACAAAAAGAAAAAGCATGAATAAACATAATTTCGAAAACGCACTTTTCTCTGTCTATTATTGTTGTGCAAAACATTCTGTCTCCCCTTTTTCCACGAAAATCAAAACGACACGACTCGACGGTAAAAGTAAGCCCACTCAGATGCCTCCATTTATCAGTTTGTCGTCAGATTGACAAGTTGACTTGTTCCCCCTTACTTTTCTTTGTGTAAGAATAGAAAATAAAAAGGTTTTTTTTTGTTCAGATCATAGAAAAAATACCACTTTGAATCGATGTATCCTTTAATGATGTCTTACAATATCGATACTATTGTTTACAAGGTCGACAACGTGTTATGATTATATTAGGCAATTTTCAAGTACTGTTTTGTTTGTGTGATCGTGTCATAGCAAAAAAGGTGGTCAAATATTTCTAAGCAGTTCTAATTTTCAATAATTTCTTTACACCTAACTAAGAGGAAGGATCTCACTTTAAGACTAGAGTGAGCCATACCAATTGTAAAGTGTCCACTTTTTTTGACGTTTAGGTTTGAGTGTGTGGTGTCAAGTAGTATGGACTAAAGGCACCAAGTGACATATGGCCTTATGTTTACGGTCACTTTTCACACACACTAGCTCAAAAAAAAGTGGACAGCCGCATAAACAAATATCTATAGTTCCATCTCCTTCTACTATTAAAGGTATGTCGTAAGACAAAAGAGACCAACTACAATCGTAAATTTATGCGGACTCTATGGAAATCCTTCGTCTTAGACACCTAACCAATCAAAAATATCTGAACGCCTAGAACATCAAATATATCTACGCAGTCAGGGTGATCATAAACATCTGAGCAGTTTAGGAAAAGGACCTTAATCCGTTGTTATACATTTCAATTTTAAAAACGTTGCATAGAAATTATAAAAAAAATATTTGTTAGGATATTTAGGACGACCTTGATTTAATTTTTTTTTCTATATTATTTGTTAGTATATAATAACCGCAAAAATAATAAAATAAAAATGTCTTCGACATTGTCACACAAATTATCTAGTCACATTTAAAGTACCAGAATCTAGCCTGGACTTGTGTTATGATGACTAGACAACGATATAGAATACATATACAACGTGTTAATGAATTAACGCAAAACTAGAAAGTAGTTTGTTTGGAATCGAGAGCAGAATCGAATTATCATGGTTTCAACATAGGTAATTTTTTTCAAAATATTAAATAATTTATTCGTAAAATGTAAAATTTACTGAACTAGATGTCAACCCACCGCTCGGGCACTTTCAACCTACTTACTACCAAAACAAGATTCTTAAAATGTATCCATAAGCATGTTAGCGCTTTCATTAATTGCTGAAATGATAACAAATCATTTTTGCCTCAAAACTTAAAATGCGATTAACTTTAAATTGTAACTATCAAAATAATGAAATTATTGTTTCAATCTAATTATTTTGTTATAAATCAGTTGGGGTGTATGAGGGTTTGCGCTTATTCATTAACACGTTGTATACAAACGGATACAAACATCCAAAGATACAAACATCCATGACTCGGGTACAAATAACACGTATTCTGTGAAAATTTCAACTCACTACCTAATACCGTTCGAAAGATACTGTACTTTTAAGTTAGGACAGACGGA
This sequence comes from Agonopterix alstromeriana, assembly GCA_963924505.1. Lineage (NCBI taxonomy): Eukaryota > Metazoa > Arthropoda > Insecta > Lepidoptera > Depressariidae > Agonopterix > Agonopterix alstromeriana. The sequence continues at coordinate 7,290,856 of OZ004689.1, read as the reverse complement.
CGGACGTACAGCATAGGTTAATAATCAGGAGTGCGATTTTTGAAACTCATACGATGAACTCGGCAGTTGAAAATGTAAATATTACTATGGAGATATGCATCTTTCTACTCCTGGAGTATGATTTTTGAAAGTCAAATCAGCAGTAGAAAGAACGCATGTCTCCATAGTCATTTTGACATTTTCAATTGATGAGTTCAAGGAATGACTCTCAAAGTTAAAGTCAAAGTCAAAGTCAAAGTCAATATAATTTATTCAATATCACACTTATCAAACATCAAATCTTTTTTAAAGCTACCACCGCGTCGGAACGTGTTGTCGCTGTAGAGAAGATGCGGCCAGAAACTCTACAACATAACACGACTTAATAACTATTACAGTATTAATTCTTAAGCTAAAGTTATGTATACAATAATACATAGTCTATTTAATAAAATAATTGATACTATACAGTAAAGTAAATAAACTATAAGCTAGTGACCTCAGACCCAAGCATTTTGATCATTTAAATAATCATCCAGTTTATAATATGCTTTTTTACAGAGGACTTTTTTGATTTGAGTTTTAAACATGTTTTCGGAAAGATTCAAAATGGTCTCGGGGATTTTATTATAACAACGTATTCAGTGACCCATGAAAGACGTGTTGACCCTACTAAGCCGAAAGTGTCTCAAAAATCGCTCTCCTGGTCCCGTCGGCAACCTTAGGTAGGTACGGAACCCTAAAACACCTTTCAAGAACCCACCTAATCCCTCATATTAACGTCAATTTGTAAAAAAATACATTTCTACAGCTTAATTTGACACCTGTCAAAGAAAGAAATCCCTTTTACTCAAAGTTCAAGTTACACTGGACAATGAAGATATAGGATAACTATTCATTTCTGACCCCTGTCTATAATTCGGTATGTCAAGTTTTCGTTTTGTGTTTATTTTATATTTTTTACGGACAGCAGACAAAAGAACTGTAATTAATTATTAAATTCAAAAATTATAGAAAAAATACAATATTCGTATCCACAACAGGCTTCGTCAAAGGTAATAATACAATACTCACATCCGCAACAGGCTTTGTCAATGGTAATACACCACTCTGATCCACAACACGTTTCGTCAATAAATACATCCCGTGACAAAACAACAAAACAGACAAAATATTAAGGAATTAAAGTCCGGCCGCTGAAAGATTGCGTTTGACTGTTACCATTAAATTGTAAAAAACTGAATGAAAATATTGTTTACCTGTGCTCACTCTAGTACACAGGGCACTAGCTGCTCTTTTACGTTCAAAAAGCTACTAAATAATGATCGGCATTTATAGTTTTCATTCAGTTTTTTACAATTTTATGGTAACTGTCAAACGCAATCTTTCAGCGGCCGGACTTTAATTGAATTTCTTTGCGATTCATAATAATTTTTTTTTTATTTGATCTGTAATCTCTACATGCCAAAATAGTCGCGAGAAAATCATTTGAACTCTATGGAGAAAATCTTATTTTTACCCGACTGCGCCAGAAGGAGGGTTATGTTTTTCGAGCGTATGTATGTATATATGTGTGTATGTATGTATGTTAGTATGTCTATTTCTTTGGCACGGCCTACAGCCTAAACGGCTTGATGGATTTTAACGTATGAGGTGTCATTAGATTTGTAAAAATTGTGAGAGTGACATAGGCTATATTATTTTAATATGGCGACTGCGAAATAAAAAAGAGAGGGGGAATATAAATTTTTGTTGTTAAAAATTACAATATGGGTATCAAATGAAAGCTAGTGAACAGACGATTCCAAAAATATAAATATTGTAGTACTTTTATGATACCGTTTCGACACAAGACTAAAAAGTATGAAATAAACTAAATTATTAAGAAAAACAAAAAACCCGACTGCATAAAAAACCTAATAACTGAAAAGAGAAAAACAAGCTCTATAATCACTAATCAGCTATAATACCTTTATTTGAGCTAATATAATTTGAATGTTATTAGGTAGGTATTGCAGGCGGGGACAAACCAACAACCAACCAAAAATCTTCTTTGTCTCCGTTTGCGATACCTACCTAATAACATTCAAATTATATTAGCTCAAATAAAGGTATTATAGCTGATTAGTGATTATAGAGCTTGTTTTTCTCTTTTCAGTTATTAGGTTTTTTATGCAGTCGGGTTTTTTGTTTTTTTTTTCCACACAGTCCCACCGCTGTACCTCCTGTGAACTGGGATCAACAGCGGCGACCATTCACAACACTAGATAATGAAGTCCAGTGAGCCCGGGGGATGACTCTAATCTGTCTTGAAACCCGCAATGAATTAATCAAAGAAGATAGGAGGAGTAGGAAAAATAAATATATGACTTCCCTCCATTGCAAACGGGAGACAGCAAGAAGAAAAAAGCAAGGCTAGTAGAGAGTCAATTCCGGAGATCATTTATGGCAGAGTTCGTTTAGAGGAGAACATCTTTGCTTCATGTTGTATATACTTTGAATATTTATATGTGGACTGGTTACGCGTGTAATTCTACTAACAAACATTTCTGCCAGTTTTTGCGGGGGACGAAGTAACATGAAATCCGCAACTTTGGATTTTATTTTTGATTTAGTTCGAAGTTATTAATTCGCAATTATAGGCTGTCTCGTTTAGTGATAAGGTGTCAAATTAAATGTAAATGCACAAGATCAATTGTGCTTATACCGTGGCAGAGGGGAAATGCTACCGCAAGGCTAGTCCTTATAATAATTAGTCAAAGTGTATATAACATATCTAGGTGTTCATTTAAAAAAATTACGTGCCTTCTCTTTCTAACTCTATGCTGGAAACAGAAACGACAACATGAAGTGTCAAATTCGGACATTGGGAACTTATTTTTTCATTTTTGTTTCTCTCTTCTTTTTTTTAAGTTACCAAGGAATTTACAGGTTTTCGAGTGACGTCACTCCTTTTAAAGGAAACGGCATTATTTTATTAAAAATATCAGTAAATCCTTTCACTTTATAATCTCTAACATATAAATGGTTTTCGACTCCGCCCTCCAAAAAAAAATCTTGACATCCCAAATTGGCAATACCTTTCGCTCTGATGTCTACTTACACTGGACAATGATGGCATTAGAAAACAGTTTACTTAGACCCCTGTCAATTTTAACTATGTCTTTCATTCAGGGGTCTGGTGAAACTGGACGTCGTTGACGACGGTTTTCGTGTATCCCAGCATATCTGTCAAGAGCAGGACAAGATAAGGAATGTGTGGATTACTTTTACGGTGTCGTAATATTTCAATCTCTCACTTTTTTATCTGGAACTTATCTGCCGGCGACTTTGTTGTTGAAAATAATGAATTGGAACGATAAAGGAATCAAAGAGTCACGTTGCAGTTTCTGACCCGAGCACTTGTCTCGCGTGTTGTTCGCGCGTCGCGTTTTTGCCTGCCACGAGGCTCCGCAATCCTTAAGAGAAGTTTATTCCGAATCCGTAAATTCTCGCTGCATACAAACGAAGTCTAATGATATTTTCAATACTAACCAATTAAACTCAATGAAATTTTGCAGAAACAATCTAGAACCAAATATCTATGCTTGTATCGTGTCCGATTTTCGTTAAAATATACAGTTTCAATGCTAGGATTAATTTAAGATTTGTATGGAAATCTTTCAGGCACTGTAACTTTAAAACTGTACATTTTAAGGAAAATCTGGCACGATACAAGCATAGAGATTTGATTCTAGATTGTTTCTGCAAAATTCAATTGTGTTTAATCGGTTAGTATTGAAAATATTACCAGATTTCGTTTGTATGGAGAGCGCCAACAGTAATATACCCTTAATCTCTTCTTGTTCTTGATCAAAAACAATCCCTGAGATTGGGATAGATACTCCCACATGCTACTTGACATTGGCGGAAATGCGGTGCTAACGCACACGCAAAAAGTCCATTAATTATAAATAAAGGATTCAAATATCAGTCGATGCTTGCATCACTGTAAATAAATGTATAGTTTTAAAGTTACAGCGCCTCAAAGATTTCCATACAAAGCTTAAATTAATCCTGGCACTAAAACTGTAAATTTTAAGCAAATCTTCATGCAAACATAGAGATTAGTTTCTAGATTGTTTCTGCAAAATTTCATTGACTTTAATTGGTTAGTATTGAAAATATCACCAGACTTCGTTTGTTTGCAGCGCGCATTTACGCATTCGGAATAAAGTTGTCAATTTCATACAAAAGTTTGACGCATAATACGCGTAGACGGTTCTATTAAAAGTAATATTTTATATATGGAAAAATAGTTTCGAAAATCTCGATGCCGCGTATCAAATAACATTTGCAATTTATAATATAACTAGCAGCCCGTCCCGGCTTCGCACGGAGTAGACAAATAAATTTTAAGACTCATTTTTCTACACCTTCGGTTACATTGTTCAAATTTTACCAAGGATCCCTAATTTTTTTCAAAATGAAATGTAGCCTATGTCAAATTGGAAGAATGTAGCATTCTATTGGTAAAAGAATTTTTTAAATCGGCCCAGTACTTTTTGAGCCTATTCATTACAAACATACAAAAATAGGTACAAATCATTCCTCTTTATAATATTAGTGTAGATAAAGCTTTGAATTTATCCATAGAAATTTCGTCTTATGCGTATTATGCGTCAAACTTTTTACCACCTTAAGTTTGCCCTTCATAATTAAATCTGTACGGAATGCGCGAGTCCGACTCACAAAGGACCGTTTTTTATACTTACTGCACTTATATGACAGAAAAGGTCGCTTTACACGGAGCGATCACAAATTCACTTACTAGACTCGCTCCTGCTTTTACGGGAGATGATTGTGTCAAATTACAGAAAATCTATTTAAGGGCTATAGTCGATGGGCGAGGTTAATGCAATTTGGGATTACACTCGCTGGTAATAAGACTTCGAGTGGATTGACGCGTTGGACAAGAGTAAAAATTGTTTTTTGAAGCGAATGATTTGGATGAAAGTCTTGTGGCTCACTGGCGGACTAACGGGGGAGGGTGGACCCCGGGCCTGGGGGGCCCCAAATCTCGAGAAGAGTAGTCCTTTTTAATCACATCCAAAATATGTTCGGAGTTGGAGGCCTCACACATAGTCAATATCGTAATAGTCCGCTCCGTTCGCTCAATCTTTCATACTTGGTAGTTTTTTTCGCGCTCTGGAACTAAGCTTGCTCGCTCCAGTTTTTGTTTGGAGTTTGGAGGCCTAGTCAAACAAAGTCTGAAATGGAGTCAAAAATATTGCGAATTTTAGAAGAATAGCCATAATTTTGGCTAGAAATTGATTTATAATTATAATTTATATGAACATAGTTCATGGAGGGAATACGTCAAGTTTTGCCGCTGCTCGAAAAAATGGTTGATGTAAGATGTAAAAATTGTTGCGGGGCCTCATTTAGTTTTGCCGCCCCGGGCCTCCGATCGGCTTAGTCCGCCACTGTTGTGGCTCCAGCTTGCTGTTAAGGGGATATAATTCGGAGCGCGCTCCATACAAACGCACTATGGTGATATTTTCAATACTAACCAATTAAACTCAATGAAATTTTGCTGAAACAATCTTGAAACAAATATCTATGCTTGTATGGAGTCAGATTTTCGTTAATCGCGGATAATCTAAGTAACACAATATAAACCTTATGGTACGTAGCATAGCGTCGTTTTTGTCGTAAAGGAGAATCGCGCAACTCCAGGTAACGTCGCCTGGAGGCGCGGGCGTAAATCTCCAAACGACGCTATGCTCCGTACTATAAGGTTTATAATTGTGCATAAGCATATGCTCACGACTATATTCCCCGAGGGGGTAGTCAGAGATATTCTGAAAACTCAGAACATCCACGATTCACTAGTAGTACCGAAACTCTGTCCAGTGTGATAGGGAGTGAGCCCGTGTCGCCACTTATAATGGACAGTGGGTACAATACATGCCTCGAAATCGAAGCATGCAGGTTTCCTCACGATGTTTTTCTTCACCCTAAAGCCAGTGGTGTTACAAATCGTAGGTACATAAATTCCGAAAAAGTCATTGGTACGAGTCGGTCTGGATGGGGATCGAACCATCGCCTCCTGCACGGAAGGCAAGGTTACTCACTTAAAAATCTTTGAGGCACTGTAACTTTAAAACTATACATTTTAATGAAAATCAGACTTCATACACACATAGAGATTAGTTTCTAGATTGTTTATGAAAAAATGCATTGTCTTTAATTGGTTAGAATTGAAAATATCACCAGTCTTCGTTTGTACGGAGCGCGCTCCGAATTATATTCCATTTATATTAGAAATAGAAATAGCGAAGCTTTCGTTTGTATGGAGCGCGCTCGCGGGCAGGTATATCCTCTTTTAGCCACGGTTTATACAGAAGAGACGTGTGGCGGTGGCGGATAATCTAAGTAACACAATATAAGCCTTATGGTACGTAGTATAGTGTCGTTTTTGTCGTAAAGGAGAATCGCGCACTGCCAGGTAACGTCGCCTGGAGGCGCGGGCGTAATTCTCCAAACGACGCTATGCTACGTACTATAAGGATTATAATTGTGTTACTTTGACGATATCTTAATCTTAACTATTATAAAACTGTAACAGAAGCGTGTCTGTACATTGATAGCTTTTTTTGTTTGATAGCTTTTGATCTGACTTAAAATCTGGTGATGCAACGTCTCCAGGTGACGTCGCTCGGATGCGAGGGCGTAAATCTCCAAACGACGCTATGCTCCGTACTATAAGGTTTATAATTGTGCATAAGCATATGCTCACGACTATATTCCCCGAGGGGGTAGTCAGAGATATTCTGAAACCTCAGAACATCCACGTTTCACCAGTAGTACCGAAACTCTGTCCAGTGTGACGGGGGGTGAGCCCGTCGCCACTTATAATGGACAGTGGGTACAATACATGCCTCGAAATTGAAGCATGCAGGTTTCCTCACGATGTTTTCCTTCACCGAAAAGCCAGTGTTGTTACAAATCGCACATAAATTCCGAAAAACTCATTAGTACGAGTCGGCCTGGACGGGGATCGAACCATCGCCTCCTGCATGGCAGGCAAGGTTACTCGCCACTGGACCACCACGGCTTTATAATTGTGTTACTTTGACTATCCGCCACAGCCACATGTCTCTTCTGTATAAACCGCGCCTTAGATGCTTTCAACCACCTTTGCCTTTACGCCTGGATGCCGATGTCAATTTCTCAATTCAGTTATCCGGAGTCCCCTGAGTCGAGTTATTTTCGTACATACGACCTTGGCATAAGAGCGTGGGGACGTGTGTTCCCGGTGGCAATATTGTATGTTTTGATGGAACTCGTCTGCCGTCAAAGGCGTCAAAGCCAATGTTTGTTTACAACATAGCAATCTAGTAATAAAGACGGCGCAATATTCTCAAACAGCGTAACATTTTGCGAATTTGACGTTCTGAAAACGAACGTGACATTTTGCGAGTGTGACAGAGAGACTCACCGTAAAGAGAGTCAATGCAGAGAGACTCATCGCAGAGAGAATCACTGCACAGAGAAGTCGATGCAGTGAGAAATCACTGCATAGGTAACAGCTCAACTCTCTGTATTCAAATGTATGTTCTCTTTTGGTGTGCAATAAAGTATAATTGAATTGAATTTAATTGAACTCGAAATTTTGTGAAGGTGACTTTTTGCGAGTGTGACATTTTGCAAATGTGACGTTCTGAAAACGAAAATGACATTTTGCGAGTGTGCCATTTTGAGTGACTTTTTGCAAATGTTCTAATAACGATTTTGATATTTTGCGAATGTGACATTCTGAGAACGAACTTAAAATTTTGCGAATGTCACGTTCTAATAACGAACTTGACATTTTACGAGTGTGACAATTTGCGAATGTGACGCTCTAATAACGAACTTGACATTTTGCGAGTGAAATTTTAAGAATGTGATATTTTGCGAATGTGACGTTCTGAAAACGAACCAGACATTTTGCGAGTGTACCATTTTGTGAGTGTTGAGTGTGACATTTTGTGAGTGTGCCATTTTGAGATCGTGACATTTTGCGTATATGTCACGTTCTGAGAACGAACGAAATTTTCACAGAACTTGCGTTATTACGGCGGATTTGCTAACAAATAATAAAATATCAAAAAGTTAAAAATTAATAGGGGTCCTTATACAAGCTAGTTTTTTCAACGTTTATTCTTCTCGCTCTATCGTAAAAACGGTAATACATACAGGCGTCAAACTTTGTGTGATTATAGAGCAAACTCTACAGTTTAACAACAAATAATAAAAACCGGCCAAGTGTGAGTCGGTCTCGCGCTAAATGTCCCGGAGAAAATCAAACATTTTTGTAAGTTAATATGTTGTGTGATGGTGTGGTACGGAACCTTCGGTGCGCGATTAGCCTGACTTCCACTTGACCAGTTTTATTATAAATACCTATCATAACTTCAGGAGAGCACGGCAACTCTCAAGGGTCCTCTTCGCAACGACAGTACCAATGAGTGTTACACTTCAAGTCCTGAAATAATTGTGACTCCTCTTTCCTCGTCTAATCTGGGAATTCCGGGGACCCTTTATAAATTTAGTGGGGTGGCCATGTTTTGTTGCGTTTTTGGGATAAAGTATACATGCGGTTTTTTGATTTGTCTGCCTTTGATAGTACAGTAAATGTGCCTATTCATTGCCTACAAAGCCTACGTACTTAAACTAAAACAAACCTTTTTAAAACATTCAAAAACTGGTATTGTAATTGACTGTGTCAAATTATAGTTATTGTCTCTCAAAAACTGTATTAAAGATTTAAAAAGTAAAAAAAATATTCGGGCACTTACTATTGTACTATGATGTAGAGGTTTTGTTTTATGTTTTGTGGTTTAAAGCCCATTCATTTCTTCCATTGATTGAGGTACGAGGCGACTAATGGATAAGGGTTTCATATGCAGTACAATTGTGAGCTAAATATCACTACTTTAAAGTTTCAGTTTCTGGCCGGATCTTCTCTACAACGGGCCACCTTCCGACGCGGTGGTAGAGTCAAAAATTACGTCAGAAAGCTATCCATGTGATATTATTTTGAATAAAACATTTTGAGTTTTTAAAAGTTATGGTATTTTGAAATTTTCAAAATGTCTGAGTCTAAGTTACAATACAACTGCATGCAAGACAGTTGGTTTTGAGTTTACCTATGTATGTAGGTACCTATGTATGCTAAAATAATGTTGGTATATGTGACAAAAGATCTAATTCCTATTAAAGTCCGGCCGCTGAAAGATTACGTTTGACAGTTACCATAAAATTGTAAAAAACTGAATGAAAATATTGTTTACCTGTGCTCACTCTAGTACACAGGGCACTAGCTGCCCTTTTAAGTTCAAAAAGCTACTAAATAATGATCGGCATTTATAGTTTTCATTCAGTTTTTTACAATTTTATGGTAACTGTCAAACGCAATCTTTCAGCGGCCGGACTTTACCTTATTATTACAACTGTATGCAGTCTTAAATTTATTTAGGTATGTAGATATTTATGTGTGTAAGTATGTTAAAAAATTTTTGGTAGATTGTGAAAAAAATTGTTTTCTTGAACTAGTACCTTTTCAAGATAACAATGTAAGTTAAATATTTTTTCTCCATGTACCTCGGTCAATGCATATCGATTGCCATCCAGCGAGGTAATGCTGCCAGCGTCGTCGGCACTCTTCCGCAAGACGGCAACCTTGATCACATTTTCTATTTAGCATAAGCAGAATAGAAGATGTACTTGACGGAGCCTCATTCTGCCTTTCTGTTTTGTTTTTTCTTTAGTTTGATTAAGTTATGTATTATTTAGATTAATTTTGTAGTGTAAGGGATTAGTGTAAGTTGAAGGATGATATAGTAACAAGGATTGAGAGGGGTTATGCTTAGATGAATGAAAGAAGACTTACGAATGAAATATATCAAGCAAAGGTGAGCGGAAGTGTTGGGAGAGGCCGTCCGAAGAAAACATACCATGATCAAATCAATGATCTTTTCCGAAAAGGACAAGTGCGTAGCACCCTCAATCGACGGAAGTGCATGAAAAGATGTATGAATGTGAATTAGGCTAAAGAGGTGTGTCAGTGTCGTAGCGTGTGACGGTCCGTGGTCTCTGCCTACCCCCATGGGACAATGGCGTGAGCTTATGTATGTGTATGTATGTTGTAGTGTTTATGTTTATGTACTTATATTGTAAATAAACTTTTGTAATTAAATAATAAACATTGTAGAAATAAAAATGTCGTTTAAGTAATAACAAACATAATATTTATTACTGTTTGCATTACCCTTCGGTAAAGACCACAAAATCTCGGGGATTACTAAATGCTGGGGGATTTCCGCAAACACGCAATTGGGAATTTGGGAGTTATCCCCCGTGAGGTGAACCACAAATGTAAAGGACAAATATAATTGGAAAAGTCATTATTTTCAAATAAATATTATTGAAATGGTTTTAATTTTTTAAATTAATTTTGAGTATAATTTGGTTTTGGAAACAAATCTTTGGTTTTAACAATGACATTCCTCTTCACTCATTGCCTTTCACTTTTTTTTTGCTTTCTTACTTTGATATACAACATAATGGACGCCGGGTCTAGTACAAAATTATCGAAAAAAGTGTCCGAGACTAACCTACACAAACCTAAGTACGTGTATAGTAATATAAACATTTAAATGCTGAAATTCTTTTCATTTTGCTAGCGTAGTTTTCACCCCATCGTGGAAGGGTGCGCACCGCGAGCGCGCGCGTGCTTGTAATCGGCCGGTAAAACGAAAACTGTCGCGTAATTGGTTCTCTTTTTGCGTTTTGGTGCTCTTTTGGTTCGGACACTTTTGAGCGCGAACCCTACGTCCAGCAGTGGGTATGTCAATGCTTTCTTATATTTAAATTCTTTTATTTTTGACATAGAAGCGGAGCGTGATTTCATCACCGTCACTTTTACGAATTTACTGCACTTCCATACAATGCGAGGGGATAGGATAGAAATTGATATCTATATCAAAAAGCTTTGTAGTTTTAAGTGTATTATCGGTAGATTCAACTCAAATGTAAGTCAATCGACCAAACAATTTATACTTTATTGAACAGAGTGAAAAACTGTGTGATTAGAAATCGATGTAATTTGAAAGAAGATGTTGTGACAAGAATAGAGAAGGGTATGCTTCGTTGGTTTGGTCATGTGGAGAAGATGAGTGACAGCAGATGTACGAAAGAGATACATGGTGCTAATGTGAGTAGAAGTGTCGGCAGAGGGCGCCCTCGTAGGACGTATTCTGATCAAATCGGTTGCGTCCTACAAAAAGGGGAGGTGTGGAGTACTCGAAACCGACGGACATGTATGAAAAGATGTATGGATGTGCTTGAGGCAAACAAGGAATTTAAAGATCGTAGTAGATGTCGTGCCCTGGTCTCTGCCTACCCCACTAGGAAAGAGTCGTGACGTTATAATTATAGATAGGTAGATAGATGAACACCAAAACATTGTCTCGAGCCTCAGGTCTTGTGCTCTTTGTACGTGGGACGCATTTAAGGCTGATGATGATTTTAATCAAGAAGATATTTTAAAAATTGTCTTTCTGTTATTTTGTCCATTAAAAGTTTTTTAGTATCTATTAAAAATATCTGCATCGTCATACCCCAAAGATCGAGTGACGTATGGACACCCTACTTGTACCCCAGTGTGACCTCGGTCTTATTAAAAATGTATGGGGCCCGTATTATTTTATGTGTCGCGGTGAATTTTGTTATTGTTTTGGCATTTCGAGAATCAGCGGGACATGTTTCATGAATTCGGTTTCTGATTGTTCCGCTCTATAAAAGGAATCATGATCACAGCATAACTATACAACGTGTTAATGAATAAGCGCAAAACCTCATACACCCCAACTTATTTATAACAAAATAATTAGATTAAAACAATAATTTCATCTTCTTATCGAGTGGGCAAGCCCTGGTGTCAGAGTTTTTTCAGACCGCCTTTCGGCCTCTGACGTGGTTTTTATGTAACGACTACTACCACAAGAGATAGTAGTCGGGACAAACGGCTTAACGTGCCATCCGAAGCACGGAATCATCTTTCTTTCAGACAATCAGGTGATTCGGCCTGCACTAACCAACTGGGGAAAAACGCACAAAGTGACATATCACTAGGTGGCCCCCGTGTGAATCGAACCCACGACCTCCGTGTCAAAAACACAATGCTCTTAATTATTAGACCACGGAGGCAGTAATAATAATTTCATTATTTTGATAGTTAACATTTAAATTTATTCACATTTTAAGTTTTCAGGCAAAAATTATTTTTTTATCATTTCGGCAATGAATGAAAGCGCTAACGTGCTCGAAGATACATTTTAAGAATCTTGTTTTGTAGGTAGTGTAAGGCACACTCACCCTGCTTTCTGCTCACGATTCTAAACAAACTACTTTCTAGTTTAAGTTAATTCATTAACACGTTGTATAGTCCTTACAGTGGGGGGCCTTGCGGGGAAGCGGGCGGCGCGGATCATCCCGAGCTTTTTATGAAGAAGTCGGGATCGCCATCAATAGCGTTGCTATAATACTATGATCCAATGACATTCTAAACAAGGACTTTGCGAAAAGAAAATCATAAGTATTCCCACCAAATTTTACAATTATCTAATAACCTTACTTCATAGCATTTAGATCTTAAAATTATCTACATAAAATGGTGTGTGTCGCAAGTAAAAGTGACTTCAACCTATAAAGTAGATGCACATAATACAGATTATATTTAGGCTTTCCTTTGAACACAGGTTTCATATGTATTTTATAGACAAATAAGAAATATACTTCATATCAAATAAAGCCGAGATGTTGAAGATCATTGCTATAGTTTTCATTAATTTGTATGTCTTTCAAATATAGAGAAGATAGCTTCTACAAACACGCAAAATATGGCCCGCCCTGCGTTTACCTATGGGGAGCGTCTTAACTCGGACTTTCGATTTTCCACGTATCATGATCGTTTTTACCTCGACCTCATTGGAATAAAGTTGATTTTGGCACGAAAACGCTATGTGCGTATGGATTGAGGATCCACATTTGCTTTTGAAAAAATAATGTATGCCCATTTTGTAGCGTCATTTTGTGTTGAGTCTTTGTTTCCAAAAAATTGTGAAGTCCATAATCACAACACTCGAAAAAATAATAAACTAATATCTCCACACTTTCGGCTTAGTAGGGCCAACACGTCATTCATGGGTCACTATATATGTTATTATAATAAAATCCCCGAGACCATTTTGAATCTTTCCGAAAAACTCAAATCAAAAAAGACCTCTGTAAAAAAGCATATTATAAACTGGATGATTATTTAAATGATCAAAATGATTGGGGTCTGAGGTCACTAACTTATAGTTTATTTACTTTACTGTATAGTACCAATTATTTTATTAAATAGACTATGTATTATTGTATACATAGCTTTAGCTTAAAAAATTATATTGTAATAGTTATTAAGTCGTGTTATGTTGTAGAGCTTCTGGCCGCATCTTCTCTACAGCGACAACACGTTCCGATGCGGTGGTAGCTTTAAAAAATATTTGACGTTTGATAAGTGTGCTTCAAGCTCCTATATTGAATAAATTATATTGACTTTGACTTTGTTGGAAATTAGTAGATTTTGTAGGCCAAATTTTGGAATTAGTAGCAAAAGCTACAAATTCCAAAATTTGGCCTACAAAATCTAATACGTATAGAGAAATTACATAAACAAACAGTGGCTCCTTAATCCATACGCACATAAAACGTTCACGATAGAACAACGGAAATTGAAATTCCGAGTAAACACGTGTTAGACATTTCATAATACAACGAACATTGAAACTTTGCCTGTAACATAATTAATACTTCATACTCGACCTTAATTCTGGCTTCAGGTTCGTAACTGACACCTACATTATTTATAAAATCTCTTCTCATGTATCTTAAACCGTTGAAATAAATGTTTAATATGGATAATTGACGTGTGAATCAACAATAGCTTTCTGAGACAATATACAGGGTGAAATTGATATCATTGGCATCCGTTTAAACTAAGAGATTACCCATCAAACTGAACAACTTTTACTATGGGAGGAAACCAAAAAAAAAAAGTAAAATATAGAATATCCTGCCATCAACTCGATAAAAGAACTGGAGAAACAGTTTTCAAATTTTTCATTTTTATTTCATGACTAGCTGTTGCCCGCGACTCCGTCTGCGTAGACCTTAAAAAAGTATTCTATGTGTTAATCCAGATCGTATTCTATCTGTGTTTCAAGTTTCATCAAAATCCGTTCAGTAGTTTTTGCGTGAAAGAGTAACAAACATACAACCATCCATACAAACTTTCGCATTTATAATATTAGTAGGATTTTTCTTTATTCTGTAAAAATTTGCTATTGAACGATGCGATTTCACCTTTAGCTATTTCTAAATTAAAGTACAAAATTGTAATCAAACAGCAAAATATTTACGGACGAAATCTTTCATTAAACCGGAATGTTAAGCCGCTACAAAAGTCTTTTGAATTCGGATACTTTTGGTGTCAAATTCACGTCACTAGATGGCCGCTAGTGTTGTACCCTTAGATAAATTAATGGATAGGCCTAAAGCGCGTTAAGTTGAAACACACTTGGTCCATACCTAAGAGGAAGGATATCCATAGAGTCCGCATAAATTTACGATTGTAGTTGGTCTCTTTTGTCTTATGACGTACCTTTAATAGTAGAAGGAGATGGAACTATAGATATTTGTTTATGCGGCAGTCCACTTTTTTTGAGCTAGTGTGTGTGAAAAGTGACCGTAAACATAAGGCCATATGTCACTTGGTGCCTTTTGTCCATACTACTTGACACCACACACTCTAACCTAAACGTCAAAAAAAGTGGACACTTTACAATTGTTATGGCTCACTCTAGTCTTAAAGAGAGATCCTTCCTCTTACATTTGTTTTGCTTCATATTTTGGTTTGAAAAGGCCTATCCATTAACAGAAGTTTATTCCGAATGCGTAAATGCGCGCTGCATACAAACGAAGTCTGGTGATATTTTCAATACTAACCAATTAAAGTCAATGACAATTTGCAGAAACAATCTAGAAAGTAATGTCTATGCTTGTATCTTGTCCGATTTTCGTTAAAATATACAGTTTCAATGCTAAGATTAATTTAAGATTTGTATGGCAATTTTCGAGGCACAGTAACTTTAAAACTATACACATTTTAACGAAAATCTGACAAGATACAAGCATAGAGATTAATTTCTAGATTGTTTCTGCAAATTTTCACTGACTTTAATTGGCTAGTATTGAAAATATCACCAGACTTCGATTGTATGGAGCGCGCCAACAGAAATATACCCTTAATTTTACTTTGAACTAAGATTGTATTTAGAGGGTACATTTATTGTTAAATCCATAAAGTTATTATACCGTACAGGAGTAGAGGAACTGACATAAGTTGTCAAATGAAACCGTTTTTGCAGGTTTCAGGAGATTATCGGCAGGGTAAAAATTCGAAATCTGTGTAAAATTCCGAAACTAACGTGAAATCTTGGATAATTTAATGAAATATTGTTAGTATATTACAAAAAATGATCTATGATTTCACTTTAGATTCACAATTATTCACAGAAACCGAATTTTTACCCTGCGATAAGTTCCCCAAAAACGGTTCTATTTGGTTTTATAACTTAGTCTACAGTGAAATCCCCGAGGGGGTAGTCAGAGATATTCGTGACGGGGGGTGAACCCGTCGCCACTTGTAACGGACAGTAGGTACAATACATGTCTCGAAATTGAAGCATGCAGGTTTCCTCACGATGTTTTCCTTCACCGAAAAGCCGGTGGTGTTACAAATCGTACATAAATTCCGAAAAAACTCATTGATACGAGTCGGTCTGGACGGGGTTAGAACCATCGCCTCCTGCACGGCAGGCAAGGTTACTCGCCACTGGACCACCACGGCTTTACAGAGAAATCTGTAAGAAAATAATTAAAAAAACACGTTTGTACGGTATGAAGTAACCTCCCCTTAGCACATCACTATGGCCTATCTTGTCAAGCTGGTGTCTGTCTTGTTTTAATTCCTGCTGGGACGTTGACAGCTCTCGGGTTCCTTTGACCTTTTTAGGGTTCCTCCTTCCTTCACTGAATCCCTTTTCAATAATTTTGTGAAATATTCTATAGTCTACCGGCTGAAGAAAAATTGGTTTTGATTTTATTAAAGTCTGCAAATTTTTAATATATTATTTGGGATATGATGTAGAGTTATACTCCAAAAAAAAAAACTAGAACTTGCTTTAGATTTTAATTTTTAACCTGGTTCGCCGATATCTAACATTTATAACAACTGTATAATATGAAGCTAACACATAATGACAGTTGAAATCAGAAATATTCAATTTTAAATCAATATTAATCTATATATATAAAAGAAAGTCGTGTTTGTTACAACACTTATAACTCGAGAAAGGCTGGACCGATTGCCATGGTTTTTGATTTGTTGGATTTGTTTCCGTCCCGAATAGCAGAATACATCTTAAAAAGGGTAGGTAGGTAGGTAGTTGTAGGTGTAGGGTAGGTGTAGGGTAGGTGTAGGGTAGGTGTAGGGTAGGTGTAGGGTAGTTGTAGGGTAGGTGTAGGGTAGTTGTAGGTGTAGGGTAGGTGTAGGGTAGGTGTAGGGTAGGTGTAGGGTAGGTGTAGGGTAGTTGTAGGGTAGGTGTAGGGTAGTTGTAGGTGTAGGGTAGGTGTAGGGTAGGTGTAGGGTAGGTGTAGGGTAGGTGTAGGGTAGTTGTAGGGTAGGTGTAGGGTAGTTGTAGGTGTAGGGTAGGTGTAGGGTAGGTGTAGGGTAGTTGTAGGGTAGGTGTAGGGTAGGGAAAATGGCAGAACAACGTCTGCCGGGTCAGCTAGTATGAGATAATGAGAATACCTAAAGTGTATTTACCATAAGTTCGAAAGTGTTATAACATTTATAAATATGTATATTAACATATACCCGATATATATTGTTGACACATCATCAACTCTAATATTATTATAACATAGTGGTTATTTTACGGCTTCTACGACCGGACTATTGTTGGTTTCGAAACAAGCGGATTGGTCGACTTCACATACGCATCAGAATTTCTTCTTTAGCATATTATCAGGCCTGTCTCACTGCACAGCTCAGATACGCTTGACAGCCCATCCCCACCGAGTGGTGAATGGCAATAGGTTAAGTGTACCGTGTAAACTTCTTGGTCAAATCTCATAAGATTTGCCGCCATTGTGTGAGTAGTAAATGCGAGACTTGAAAATCCTAGCGATGTCACGCTGCCAGCATGTGAAAGAATGAAAGAGAGAGACTATGTAAAGGAAGCTTTCATGTCTAATGACTCGGTTCATTTTTGTTTGCACGCGCGCTGTTGTGACGGTTAGAAGGTTATTCGCGAATTGTACGATAGGACGGGTGCGAATAACTTTGCACCTTATTTCCGTGAGGAGAGTCGCTATTTATTTAAATCTGTTTTCGAAGTGATTCTTCTGTACGGGTAGTATTTATTCTGTGGCTGTGTGTACATCAGTTAGAAAAACTCATTGGTAAATGGCATGTCGTCCGTGCGGATTCGAACCCGGGCCCTCATGATTGTATGACTATAAAGGCTTTAGGGTGCCTTTTTTTAATTTGCGGCGCCAATTCTGAGGGGCGCCTAAAAACCACATCGATTTCTTTTCGCGATTTCAATATTAGTCCCATAGAGACAGTTATACAGTTTGATTTTCTGATCATCCCCTTAAAAAAGTCTCATATTAACAAGGACCCTGTATATTATATAGCCTATTTTCTGACAGAGGGGGCAGCGGAGAAGTGAAATTCCCCCTTGCACCCCCTTAAGTATTACTAGGGTGTTTTGTTACACCCTGTATAAATGTGTGAAGAACTTGTGAAGAACGAATTTTCCATGCGGTCCGCTCCGCCCCGATACTTGCCGATACATTCTATCGTAATATGCGCTTACCCTAAATCTCCGACCCCCAAAAAAACCTTCATTAAAAACCTATACAAAAATAAACATAAAACCCCTTGAAAGTGATCCAATCAGGTCGACGTCCGTTAACCGGATAGCCGGACCGTTTTCCGGACGCCCGGAACATCCGGTTTAGTACATCCGGCGCTTTGAGAGATAACTGTCGGGGATGTTAGATGTCAACTCTAAATTATTGAATAGGGTTGTCGAATTGGTATTTTTGAAGTTTGTGGTACGGGTACGATTAAAAATTATTGTAAGGCATCTACGAATATAATATACAACGTGTTAATGAATTAACGCAAAACTAGAAAGAAGTTTGTTTAGAATCGAGAGCAGAATCGAATTATCATGGTTTCAACATAGGTAATTATTTACAAAATATAAAATAATTTGTTTGTAAAATTTAAAATTTACTGAACTCGATCTCACTCCACCCAACGGGCACATTCATCCTACTTACTACCAAAACAAGATTCTTAAAATGTATCCATGAGCACGTTAGCGCTTTCATTCAATGCTGTAATGATAACAAATTAATTTTGCCTGAAAACTTAAAATGGGAAAAACATTAAATTTTAACTATAAAAATAATGAAATTAATGTTTCAATCTAATTATTTGGTTAGAAATCAGTTGGGGTGTATGAAGTTTTGCGCTTATCCATTAACACGTTGTAGAACTCACATTCATTATATTTTAAGAAGAGAGCAGAGTCTCAGATGCACACCAAAGCGTAAACCGACCCGCTAATGTAGTGCATCAGAAATGTTTGCAGAGGCTCGTGTCGACTGCTTTTACGCCACTATGAGCAAGAGATGTGCATCCCTGGTACACAAGGTCCGGGCCAGCCCGAACAGCATCCTGAAGATGATAGGAGACAGGTTCGACTACCCCCATATGCTATGGGGGCAAGAGGCAGCCAGCTCCGCGATCCGTATGAGCACACTTAACCTCTGGAAAAACACCGGTGTCCCACACACAAAAATTTTCAATAATGCAATAGAGGACATCCCCCTCTACCCGGCTATAAATGATAGGATACCGGCTCAGTACGTATTCGACAAAAAATACAAAATACAACTGTACGAAGAAGATTTCGAGAGCTTAAACACCAGAGATCTAAGAATCTTCACTGACGGTTCCAAAACTGATACAGGCACAGGCTCCGGCGTCTTCTCGGAAGACCTGCATATCAAGATATCTTCGCCCCTAGGAACACACAATACGGTTTTCCAGGCTGAATGCATGGGCATCACCCTAGCAGCCAGAGCGATCTCGGATAGAGCGACTACCAATCACTCAATCAGAATTCTATCAGACAGTATGTCCACACTAATGGCGCTTCAGAGCAATGTTATCACATCAAGCATAGTTCTGGAGTGTCACAAAACCCTATCAGAGGTATGTGAGCGAAACCACATCACCCTGCAATGGATAAAAGGCCACAGCAACTCGCGTGGCAATGATGCAGCGGACGAATTGGCGAGACGCGGGTCTAGCACAGACGCCATAGGGCCCGAGCCCATTATACCGCTACCTTTCGGCTGGATCCGCTCGCAACTACGCAAGCGCACTAGTCAAAAACGGGACGCACTCTGGGCTGCACTAACAGATTGCGAACAGGCGAGGAGCGCTCTACCAAGGGTTAACCCTCGCCTCACCAGGAGCCTCTTGCGTCTCAGGAGAGCTCAATTACGACTGGTTACTGGAGCCCTGACTGGTCACGGTCCTTTTAACAGACATCTTTTTAATATTGGTGTTACTAACAGTCCGCTGTGCAGGGTCTGCATGGAGGTTGAAGAAACAGCTGCGCACGTGCTATTAGAATGCAACGGGCTAGCACAATATCGAGCACAACACCTCGGATCACCGGGGTCTCTTCCAGAGGCATTCGGTAGTATTAACAAGCTGGTGGGCTTCCTGGAGGAGCTAGGGTGGCAAGAATAGTCATTCCCACCTCACGCAAAATAGGCGCCTAAGACGTCGAGTTGCGGAAAATGAGCCCGCTCAACCAATACCAATACCAATACCCCCATATGCTAGACGGCTGTGGACTGCATGTGGCCAGCAGCTAATTGTAATGATGGTGAATTAAATTAAGTAGATTGTAATGTAGGTGGAACTACTAACATTAGATTAAGTATGTAATAACAAAATTATGAGTCTATGTTACTTGAAACAAATAAATAATTGATTCATTGATTGTAAACTATCTTTTTTTTTTTAAATTGGCATAGGCAAGCCAGTTATCATTAAAATCAACACTATAAAACACTGCATAAGAAAACCTTTTACCTTAGTCGCCCAGCCTGAAACCCAGAGTCCATTTTAAGCCGGAACCACAAGCTAATTCATATAAGATTGTTCTTAAAGCAGGAAATTGGTATGTCTTGGGAACTGACGCAAACTTATTATTGTGTGCTAAAAATTAATCTTTCAACTACACTCTACTAAGGTACACACGGCGACACATCAAGCTATACAAAACCAACATAAGCTGGCCGCGCGACGTTATACGTTATTCGACGTACGCGCGGCCAGCTTATGTTGGTTTTGTATAGCTTGATGTGTCACCGTGTGTACGTAGTTAAAACAAAGTAACGAAAATGAGTGGTTAAAAATCTGCTTTGCCGTAAAGGAATATAAGATCACATTTTATGGTACACAGGGTCCTTCTTAATATGCTGACCGTTTTTTAAGGGGACGACCGGACCATCAAACTGATCAACTTTCTCTATGAGACCAACATTCAGACGTTTGAAAATTTTTATTAAGCAACCGTTTTTTTTTTCGGGATTTCGATATTGGTGTATCCCCTTAAAAAAAGGTCGGTATATTTAGAAGGACGCTATATTTAATTAAGGGATGTCTCTACGGCATGGCTTTGTGGGGACTTGCCACAGATGTCAACACCCACAAGTTATAGCAATGAAGCTAACAGATGGCGCTACGCTCGCACTCGCAAATGTGTACATCAGACAACTTGCGACGTCACATTGGTAACCCGTTAGCCGCTACATTATGTGTAGCGGCTAAAGGTTCACAATCGTATACAAGATATGCATCGCGCAAGAGAAATAATCACAGAGATTCATATATACACAAGGTCCAACTAAGATCTGTAGGATCACGGCCGGTCCCCAGGCTTCACACCTAGCCTGGCGGAAGATCTTCCCTTTTCACCGGAAGAACCTTCCACAGTAGTTCCTCCACAGCTTTTATGGTACATTTAATTCAGGAATTAATACCAAAAAGTTATGGTACGCATAATTCTTTGGTATAAGTGACATCCCTGAATTAAATGTACCCGATATCGTTTAAGCATTTTAGCATCAAAGCAGACTTATAATGGACAGAGTTAGATCACAGAACAGATAATAGTGTAACCGGACAGATTCAAAAGGGAACAAAATTTAACAACCGACCCGTTAGTTACAAAGCTATTTTATATAGATAATTTTTAGGGTTCCGTACACAAAGGGTGGAAACGGGACCCTATTACTAAGCGTACGTTGTCCGTCCGTCCGTCCTACCTATTCAGGGCTGTAACTTTTGAACCGTAATAGCTAGACAGTTGACATTTTCACAGAATATGCGTTATTACGGCGGATTTGTTAACAAATAATTAAAATGTCAAAAAGTTATAGGGTGGGTCCTCATACAAGAAACTAGTTTTTATCAACGTTTTTCTACTCGCTCTATTGTAAAAACGATAATACAAGCGTCAACCTTGGTGTGATTATAGAGCAAACTCTACAGTATAACAACAAATAATAACCAACCAAGTTTGAGTCGGTCTCGTGTTAAAGGTCAAGGACAAAAAAAATTACCTAAGATGTGTGGTGGTGCGCGGAACCCTCTGTGCGCAAGTAGCCCAATTCGGACTTGACCGTTTTTATCTGCTGAAATATGACTAATACAGCTTGGATTTTATGTTTTAAAAGATTCTGATCTTCTGTTCTGTACAGGGGTGTCAACAACGTGGATGGTCGGGGGCTCCAGAACTCAAAGAGAGTAAATGATATACATGGTCCTTCTTTATATGCTTTTTTAAGAGGATGATCAGACCATCAAACTGATCAACTTTCTCTATGGGACCAACATCGAAATCGCGAAAAAATATCTGCTGTTCTGTACAAAACTGCAATCCTACTTGAGCCAAATGTATGGGACAGCTGATTTTTTTTTGCGATTTCGAAGTTGGTCAGATAGACAATATTGTTCAGTTTGATGGTCTGATCATCCCCTTAAAAAGTATCAGCATATTAAGAAGGACCCTATATATGTCGCAGCCATCTGGTTAAATCTGGTTGAAAAGCTAGCCCGTTCATTGAATCGCGACACTCCATTGCATGACTAGGCCGAACGATTATTGAACAAGCGTCACTCAACGTTAAACTATTTGGCTGATTGTAAGCTAGCCTTTTGAACATGGCGGACGTAAAATCAGCCAGGTGATTCAAATTTAGTTCAATTTTTTAATCATTTGGCTGAATTTCGTTGAACGTTACATTCAACGACTTGGCCTGTTTCAGGTACAAGTTTTAGCAGATTTTTTGCAGTGATTAGTCTCAATAAAGTCTACTTACATTTTATTACCCTATGGTTGAGATGCGGTAGCGATTCCTTCAGTGGATATTTTATTTAGCGCGATCAGCTCCCAGCCCCCCTAGACAAAGTGACATTCTATTGGCGTTGACGCTTGTAGAAAATGACAAGAGTCGCGCTGCAAGTCTGGCGGAGTACGGACGCGTGCTTATCGGCGCGTTGGGCTTGCACGTGGCTCCACCATTTTCCTCCTCCACTCTTTTGTGTTTTAACCTCAAAACAATCACTTGAGATTATAAACTACTTACATTGGCAAAACTGCCACGCTAGACTTAATAAATGCTACTGATCATTTTCCTTCGTATACTCTCCACATAACGAGACATTGGCTGAATTGTGATAACATATCGGATGCCATTAAACAAAAATTGAAATTGAGAAAATGACAGAATGTATGGATTTGACATTAGCGATCAAAACATTTTGACGATCGCTAATGTCAAATTAATACATTCTGGAGTCACGTTGCAGGTTCTGACCCGAGAACTTGTCTCGCGTGTTGTTCGCGCGTTGCGTCTTTGCCTGCCACGAGGCTCCGCATTCCTTAATCTCTTCTTGTTCTTTATCAAAAACAATCCCTGAGATTGGGATAGATACTCCCACAAACTACTTGACATTGGCGGTAATGCGGTGCTAACGCACAAGCAAAAAGTCCATTAATTATAAAAAAAAAAAAAAAATACATTCTGACATTTTCTACTAGCGTCAACGCCAATAGAATTGTACTGTAGTAGATAGTAGTTGTATTGTAGTAGAATTGAACGCATTGTAACATTCTCTTCCATAATTATTTTTAAAGTCATCAATTCATCATTCATCAAGTTCATTCATTAAGCCTTTTGCAGTGCTTAACGTTTTATCGTATTTTAACAGCGAATATTACAGTTAACTTTACTAATTGGCTTAAATATTACGAGTGGCTGGGTGGGCCATGACCATCCCAGTATTGTCTGGTGATTAATTAATTAATAATATAACTGTTATCAAAATAAACCAATTCCGAATTTCCGAATGGAATTCTGGAGGGGGCAAATCCAAACGTATTTTTGTAAATAATTTCTTTAACGGCTCTGGATACTAGTCCTTTTGAGCCATTTAATATTTTTTTCTTTATATTCTTTATTTTGATGAGGGGATGATAGATGACGATGAATCTGTGGTCGATTTCGTAAGCTCGCGCGTTGCCGCCAAAATGACCATGTACGAGTTAACTTGAACCAAAACTTATGTTCTGTTATCGTATTTATTTGAGATTCCAGTTACGTCGGTCGCTTTACGCAACTGTTTGGTACACAATCTGCACGAAATTATGTCACAAATATCACTAAAACCAAATTTGTACGAATTTCAAATACGACGAAACATAGCAAGAGCAATGGCGCCAAGCAAACTCCTACGTATTTTGTTCCGTATGTGTGTGGCAAGCGTTAAACCGAAAATGTTCGCCTGTTTGTTTTAAACGAACATAAACTGCATAAAAAATTTAAAGTATCAGTACGTTTTTCTTTAAATATAATAGAGGAAAAAACGCTCAATCTTACAGCTAGATTTTTGAAACGCTATCCACCCAGTGTCACTGAACACCATCCACCCAGTGCCACTGAACGCCACCCATTCAGTGTCACTGAACGCCATCCACTCAGTGTCACTGAACGCCATCCACTCAGTGTTACTTAACACCATTTACCCAATGTTAATGTACGCCATTAACCTAGTGTTACTAAACGCCATTTACCTAAAGTTACTGAACGCCATTTACCCAGAGTTACTGAACGCCATTTACCCAAAGTTACTGAACGCCATTTACCCAGAGTTACTGAACGCCATCCACCCAGTGTCACTGAACCTTTCTTTTTTTCCTTCGACCCAGTGTCACTGAACGCCACCCACCTAGTGTCACTGAACGCCATTCATCCAGTGTCACTGAACGCCATTTACCGAAAGTTACTGAACGCCATTTACCCAGAGTTACTGAACGCCATTTACCCAGAGTTACTGAACGCCATCCCACCCAGTATCACTGAACGCTATCCACCCAGTGTAAATGAACTTTTTTTTAATGAAAACGCCTTATTAGCTTTCGGAAAATCCCTCATTCACGTTGAAATTACTTTCATTGCGTTAATTGGGAAACGATTTTATTGGCCATAGGGGCCTGACTGGAACTCTTGATGTAGAAACTCTACTAGAAAAACTCATAAAAACAATCTCACTTTCTTACCTTTGTTTTACTAGCTTCGTGTGGCCGGGGCATTACCGCCGTCTGAACCGTGGAAAGCCATTAAAATTTAATGTTTTCTATGTACAAAGTACACGTATAAAGTTAGAGAGAGCGGTCATGTAACTCGATTATAAAACAACTAAGTGGTTGTGTTAGAGAAAAGTTTAATTCACGTTTAGCCATGCATGTTATGTTATGATACAACTACGTTTGTGACCTCTAGACGGAGCTTTACAGGGATTATAAAAGTAAAATGAAATTAAAAAATACCTGGAACCCTCCTATGCTGAAGCGCTCGTTAGCGAGCTTCGGTATTGGAAACGATCACAGAAGTTAAGCAACGTCAGGTCCGGTCAGTCTTTGGATGGGTGGCCGTTTAGTGGTATTTCATCTCGAGCGTTTCCGTGCTTTGGAAGGCACGTTAAGCAACTGCTTAACGTTAAGCAACTGCTTAACTGCTTATCCGAGACCAACTGGTCTCGGATAGTTCCGTCAGATGGCGTTGTAACTATTCGTTAAGCCAGGTCAGTGGCCTATTAAGGCGGGTTGAAAATTCTCTGACAGCAAGTTGAACACTAAATAGCCTCCAACAATCCGCATTGGGCCCGCGAGGTGGAGTGTGGCCCACTCCCTCTATTCGTGAGAGGAGGCCTTTTCCCTGCAGTGGGATTCTACAGGCTATAAATTACCTCATATGCTGAACTGGAAATTAAAAAGTGGCTAAGTGCGTTCCGGACACGCTCATGATAGGGTTCCGTAGCCATTGTTTAATGATTGCCAAAATTGGTTTGCTGATTTGCCTATTTAAGCCAATTTTACCGGACGAATTCTTCTTGAAGAACGGGCCTAACGAAGCGCAAAACCGGGACATATGGAGAGAACGGAGGGAGGCTTTTGCCCAACAATGGGACAGCGACGGCTTCTTCTTATCGTGTGGGCAAGCCCTGGTGTCAGAGTTTTTTCAAACCGCCTTACGGCCTCTGACGTGGTTTTTATGTAACGACTACTACTACCAGAGATATTAGCCGGAACAAACGGCTTTTTTTTTGCAGAAACAATGTAGAAAGAAATCTCTATGCTTGTATGTTAACAGATTGTCGTTAAAGAAAATCTGACACAGAATACCTCAGAGGAAGGATCACCATAGAGTCCGCATAAATTTACGATTGTAGTTAGTCTCTTTTGTCTTATGACGTACCTTTAATAGTAGAAGGAGATGGAACTTTGTTTATGCGGCTGTCCAGCTTATGCGGCTTTTTTTTGAGCTAGTGTGTGTGAAAAGTGACCGTAAACATAAGGCCATATGTCACTTGGTGCCTTTTGTCCATACTAATTGACACCACACACTCAAACCTAAACGTCAAAAAAAGTGGACACTTTACAATTGGTATGGCTCACTCTATTAGGTATAATCTCTTTGCAGAATACATACAAGCATAGAAACTAGTTTCTAGATTGTTTCTGAAAAATTTCATTGACTTTAATTGGTTAGTATTGAAAATTTATCCAAACTTTCGTTTATATGAAGCGCGCCGACGGTTATATTCCCTTAAGAATACCGAACCCTACACGAAGCGTGACTCGACTCACACTTGGCCGTTCTTTAGAATTTAACACAATGATGATGTTTTTCAAGTAAAACAGTATTTTAATGTATTACAAAGTGCTCTCAAAGTCAAAGTTATAAAGCTCCCGGATTTCCCCTCGGGCTACTGTAAGTTGAATATATAAAACAGAAGGTACAACACCAACCAACATGAAATGTAGGCCACAATAGTACCTTATCACCGAAAGCTAATTCCAGTATCTAATGTTTTACTGAAATTTAATACAATTCGGTATGTCAAGTTGGTTTTTGGTCTTCATTTTATATTTTGTACGGATAGACGACATAATTTTAAGAATCCAATTTAAGAGGCTATGTGAAAAAAATAGGATTCTTCAAAGCATCATATCTCATGAAGTACTAATGGTAGGAGTTTGATTTGCGGATATGTGTAAATTGAACATATAATTGAAGTTTTGATTAGAGCAAAAACATGATTAAGACACATTTTCTCGATAGAAAAACAAGCCAAAGTAGCCTCCGTCTTTATCGATAAACGCTTGGAAGTGCTATACGGTGAATATTAGAAACAAGAGGCTTGATTTAAAAAAAAGAGATAGATTTTTTATAAATTTTGATTAGAGCAGAATTGTACTTACATAAATAGTACAATTACAATTAAATAAAGTTTGTTTTATGCTTGCATCGTTTCAGGCGCGCGCGCCGCCCTGTCTCTTTCTCTCGCATCAGGCAGTAATATAAGCTATCACACGCCCATTTCGCTTCAATTATTTTTCGACATAGGCCCTAAATTTTTATTGCGATTCATCGAGTTTATCAATATAAATTTAATTTTGAAATTACTTTGATCTGTAATCTCTAGATGCAAAAATGGTGGAGAGAAAATAATTCGAACTCCATGCCACGCCTTCTCTTTCTAACTCTATGCTGGAAACTGAAACGGCAAAATCAAAATGTGAAATTCTGACCTTATGAACGTTTTTTTTTTTTCATAATGTCCTTTTATTTTTTAACAAGGAGTTCAAAGCTTTTCCAGTGACGTCCCTGGACAGACCAAAAAATTACCTTATTTCAATAATAATATCTGTAATCCTTTTATTTTAAAATCTGTAACGTAGAAAATATTATTATTGAGATAATTATCTCGAAATGGTTTTCGATTCAGCCCTCCAAAAAAACTTGACATACCGAATTCTAATGTGGCATTCATTTCAAATTAGTTGAAGTTGTGTAGGCAATCCTGACGCCGAAAGTCTGGTTCGCAGTAGGTCTGATTTTCAAAGAGACCGTGCACAATGTCCGATTCATTCGGAGTCCTATTTTCTAAAAAAGTGCGATTCTCAAAAAGTATGATTGCAAAATTTCCGATTTGCAAAATATCATAATGCATTCCTCATTTTAATTAATTAGTTTTATGAGAAAGAGTTAGTAACTATTTTACTGTCAGATTCGCAAAGAGTCCGATTCTGAAAAAGTATGATCCGCATAATATCTCCTTACCTATTCTCATAAAGTCTGATTGCACAATGTCCGATTAGCAAAATGTCAAATTTTATTCTCAGATCTAGACTAACGACACAGGTCCGGCACTCTATTATGAACGTTTTTAAACTTCGAAATGGCGTCTGCACATGCGAACTTTGTGCAAATTGTTCATGACATTGCGTTTAGGGTTGAAACCACGCTTTGCATTTATCGTCATCTACATTTCGATACTTTTCATTGTTCGTTCTGTTATTAAAAATAGTATTTCAGGTAAAGAATTACTGAAAATGTGAATTTAGCGCTATCTTTCAACGTTTTTATGTACTAAAAAGAAAAGACAAAGTCAAATCCAACGGGTGCGCGCGCCTTTCTGCATTTTCTCGGCTCTCTTAAGGTGTCCCCAGAAAGTGTGAGGTGAGGTGGGAAATCTGAAGTCACAAGGGGGCGGGGAGTGTTCGTTCTGTATGTAGAACTATATACTATTCTGTGACTAAGAGTTTGATGTCATACTTTCAGGCGGTCGTACAGCCTTCAGCTTGGTATCAAAAAAATGTTCGATAAATGTACGTAATGGTACGTCCAATAAACAAAATTTACTATTAGGGTTTACGAGAAATCAATGATTGAAGTGTCACCGCCAGGATGCATACTTTCCAGCGAGCGCTCTATTGGTATCATGATCCGGGGCCTTTGACAATTATTATAAGGACTAGCCTGCGGTAGACTTACGGTAGCATTTCCCCTCTGCCACGGTATAAGCACAATTGATCTTGTGCATTTACATTCAATTTTACACCTTATCACTAAACGAGACAGCCTATAATTGCGAAATAATAACTTCGAACTTAGAACGTTTGGGGTTCACACGAGACTACTTTTCATGATTTTTAACATTCAAAATTAGAATCTAAAGTTATGGGGAATAAAATCCAAAGTTGCGGATTTCATGTTACCTCTCCCCCCGCAAAAAGTGGCAGAAATGTTTGTTAGTAGAATTACACGCGTAACCAGTCCATATATAAATAGTCAAAGTCCGGGGCTGATGCACTTCAAATTTTAGACGTACGATTACCAAGATTAATTGTACGTCAAATGTACTATTTTGTACCGTAATATGAAAAAAAATACTTCAGTAGTTTCCAAGTAATCATGAATTCAAAGCGATCCTGCCAGAAAGCATGCTTTCAACTGAACAATCCTTATTGTTACCATAACTACACATTATTTCATAGTCGGGGAAATCTACGGATTTTTGTATGGAGTAGGTTGCATTAATTGCACTTTTGGTGAAAATTTGGAATATAGTAGATACATACCTGAAAAACATAAATTCTCAATAATCCCCGATTTTTTATGTTGTATTATTGAATAATTAAGACATTTACAAAACATTAAATTTAGGTATGAACAAAAAATGGAAAACTGGTGATTTTGTACAGGATGGCTTCGTTCAATATGTTTTACTTATAACAATAATAATCCACGGTTAATATCGTTAATTTGGGTAGATATTTAATATTTTGTAAGTCTTCAAAAATTATAAACTCAAAACTAAATTATTTACTGTTTGTTTTTACACATTAAATTTGCCTTTTGATAATTAACTGTCTCTATTGCTGGTATGCTGGTCGAAATATTTTTAGAAATAAGCTTGCCATTTGTACATTAATATAGATTTTAAGGTATTTCTCAGGTTCCTGAGCCTATATAACCACGAAATCTCGACAAAAGTGTTATAAACTAACAGTAATATTATTTCAAACACAATTTACTAAAGTGTCTTTAATGCAATCTCAAACCTTATTTTTCCTAGACTATCAGCAAATTTACGATATCCAAAGAGCAATACGTACAATTACCTACATTTATCGTACATTTTTTTGATACCAAGCTGAAGGCTGTATGCGGTCATGTCACCGCCAGAAAGTATGACATGAGTCTAGCCATCAAACTGAATAACTTTTAATATGGGAGCAAACCAATCGGAGCAAAAAGAAATCTGCTGTTGCAACATTTGAGTTGAGTAGGCATTGCAATTTAGTATGAAACACCTGATTTTTTTTTTGCTCCGATCTGTTTGCTCCTATAGTAAAAGTTCGATGGGTACACTGAGAAAAAAATCCTACGTATACGAAGCCCGTCGCAGCTTATAAACAGGGTCCTTCTTAATATGCTGACACTTTTTTCCGGGATGAACAGACCATCAAACTGAACAACTTTCTCTACGGGACCAACATCGAAATCGCAAAAAAAAACAACTGTCCCATACATTTGGCTCAAGTAGGTTTGCAGTTTTGTATAGAACAGCTGATTTTTAACTCTCGATTTTTATGTCGGTGTCATAGAGAAAGATGTTCAGTTTGACGGTCTGACCATCCCCTTAAAAAGTTTCAACATGTTGAGAAAGAACCTTCATACTTAGCCCGTCGCTGCTTACGTACCACGTAGCTTACGACGCGATACTGATTATGATTGAAGGTTTAGGGTTGTGAAATATATATTATATATTATATATATTTAGCATATGCTCACGACTATATTCCCCGAACATCCACGTTTCACCTGTAGTACAGAAACGCTGTCCAGTGTGACGGGGGGTGAGCCCGTCGCCACTTATAATGAACAGTGGGGTACAATACATGCCTCGAAACTGAAGCATGCAGGTTTCCTCACGATATTTTCCTTCACCGAAAAGCCAGTGGTGTTACAAATCGTACATAAATTGCGAAAAACTCATTGGTACGAGTCGGCCTGGACGGGGATCGAACCATCGCCTCCTGCACGGCAGGCAAGGTTACTCGCCACTGGACCACCACGATATATTTATTAACGAAAGAAACGTTACAATACATTGTCAAGATAGTGTAATAAAAACCAATTTAGGTTTATCTATACACTATCGACTCGTCTAGGACGTCTTAATTAACAGTAAATGATTTCTCTTTTTGTTTTATGGCGATTGACAGCTACACAGTTCTTTTATTGTGTAGTATATCACCTGCACACCCCTATTGTTAGTT
This sequence comes from Agonopterix alstromeriana, assembly GCA_963924505.1. Lineage (NCBI taxonomy): Eukaryota > Metazoa > Arthropoda > Insecta > Lepidoptera > Depressariidae > Agonopterix > Agonopterix alstromeriana. The sequence continues at coordinate 7,259,948 of OZ004689.1, read as the reverse complement.
GCTAAGCTTCAGAATGATTCTATCCGTCAGTTATTAACGAGTTCACGAAACTCACTAACTTAGATTGCTTTAACTTTACTGAGGTTGATGTTAGGAAGGGCTAGGTGAGATTATATACAAGTATAGCCATATATCATCACGACGAAAGTCTGACCAGTGTGTGTTGCCAGTGATGACATATGGAACATAGACGTGGTCGCTCATTAAGGCCTCAAAAAAAAGGCTGAACGTCACCCAAAGGGCAATGGAGAGGGCTATGCTCGGAGTTTGCTCCGCCTACCCCAATGGGACAATAGCGTGAGCTTATGTATGTGTGCGCTCGAAGTTAGCCTGCGAGATCGAATTAGAAATTAAAAGATCCGCAGAAGAACTAGAGTAGCAGACAGAGACAAAAGCTCTTTCAGAAAGGTCCTAACCTAACGTAACCTAACCTAACCTAACCTAACCTAACCTAACCTAACCAAACCTCACCTTCTGAAAGAGCTTCCTGAAATTGACAGGTAGGTATGTATGAAGAGATGTAAGTATGTGAATGAGGTGAGAGAGGTATGTAAGGATCATAGCACACACTGCGCTCTGCCTACCCCTTAACGAAAGAAGCGTGACGTTATTGATAAATACATAATTTTACTTTCTACTTACATTTAAAAAAAAACACAAAAATCGGAGTAGTTTTGACCGGAAACAATAGAGTTTTTAAAGCGATTGGTACTCCACTAACTCTCGTATTAGCATAAACGAAGTTGTTTTCGAACAAGTTCTACAAAGCATTCTTCTTCTATGAAACTAGGTCATTGAATATCAACAATGCATGCACAGCAAACAACTCATGATATGTCGAAATTTATTGAATACCTCGACGAAATAACTTATCTGATTGGCATTCAGCTCGCTCGCTTCACGGGCTTCTCGCTTCAAATGAGGTAGGTAAATGTAGGCACTAGCTATTTGAACGCGGGTTTACCCATTGCAGAGCGGTTCCAGTGTCCCATTTTTTTTTATATAATGTTATTAACGGCTCTGGATACTAGTCCTTTTGAGCCATTCGTAATTTTTTTTTCTTTAAATTCTTTATTTTGATGAAGGGATGATAGATGACGATGAATCTGTGGTCGATTTCGTAAGCTCGCGCGATGCCGCCAAAATGACCATGGACGAGTTAACTTGAATCAAAACTTATGTTCTGTTATCGTATTTATTTGAGATTCTTGTTACGTCGGTCGCTTTACCCAACTGTTTGGTACACAATCCGCACGAAATTATGTCACAAATATCACTAAAACCAATTTTATACGAATTTCAAATACAACGAAACACAACAAGAGCAATGGCGCCAACCAAACTCCCCAGTGTCCCATCATTGGGCATTAGAATTGCCTGCATAGGCCCGCTTTTGCTAATTTTAAATAAATGTAAATGTAGAATTTTTTGTCACTAACATACAAAGTCCTTCTTAATATGCTGTCATTTTTTTAAGTGGATGATCAGACCATTAAACTGAACAACTTTCTCTATGTCCAACATCGAAATCGCGATGTGGGGACTTTCCACAGATGTCAACACCCACAAGTTATAGCAACGAAGCTAACAGATGGCGCTACGGTCGCACTCGCAAATGTGTACGTAAGACAACTTGCGACGTCCCATTGGTAACCCGTTAGCCGCTACACATAAGGTTCACAATCGTATACAAGACATGAATCGCGCAAGAGAAATAATCACAGAGATTCGATATATATACAAGGTCCAACTAAGATCTGTTGGACCACGGACGGTCCCCAGGCTTCACACCTAGCCTGGCGGAAGATCTTCCCTTTTCACCGGAGGATCCTTCCACAGTAGTTCCTCCACTGTGAAAAAAAAAACAGCTGTCCCATACATTTGGCTCAAGTTGGTTTGTAGTTTTGTATGGAAGAGCTAATTTTTTTGCGCGATTTCGATGCTGGTTGGTGGCCACAGAGAAAGTGGTTCAGTTTGACGGTCTGATCATCCCCTTAAAAGTGTCAGCATATTAAAAAGGACCCTGTATATCTTAAGTCATTGTTACTAACACCTCGATCTATGATCTGACACAAAATAAATGAATTGAATTTACTTGGAGTGAACTTATACAGGATGAAATTGATATCATTCATCATCGTCATCAGTCAGGATCGCCATAACGACCAGTCCTGAGCTGCCCTCATCGTCGTCGGTCCACCTTGTGGGAGGCCTACCCACGCTGCGCTTTCCGGTACGCGGTCGCCACTCGAGACCCTTTCGGCCCCATCGGCCATCGAAACTGAGAGACTAACCATCAAACTGAACAACTTTTACTATAGGAGCAAACCGATCGGAGCAAAAAAATCTTCTGTTCCATAAACTGCAAAGCCTACTCGACTCAAAATAATGTATACAGCAGCAGATTTTTTTTGATCCGATTGGTTTGCTCCCATAGTTAAAGTTATTCAGTTTGATGGGTAGACTCTTAGTATAAGAGGATGCTTATGATATCAGTTTCACCCTGTATTATTAAGGAAAACAAAATCAAAGTATAAGCATGCTCACGACTATATTCCCCGAGGGGGTAGTCAGAGATATTCTGAAACCTCAGAACATCCACGTTTCACTAGTAGTATCGTAACTCTATCCAGTGTGAAGGGGGGTGAGCCCGTCGCCATTTGTAATGAACAGTGGGTACAATACATGCCTCGAAATTGAAGCATGCAGGTTTCCTCACGATGTTTTCCTTCACCAAAATGCCAGGAGTTACAAATCGTACATAAATTCCGCCTGGTCGGTCTGGACGTGACGGGGTCAGGGTGTCCCCTGAATAGACACTGTAAAGTAGTTATGTAACGCATTTATGTTAACATCCTGTATAGTTATTTTGTATCAGAATTTCTAATTTTGGTCGTTTCAAAGTTGTAATGCATTATTGTTTGTGATGATAGGTTTGTTTAGAATTTAGATTGCATCCATGCATCGTCATTTGGCTATAAATATCTGATTGATTATTATGCTTACGTAAGCAAAATTGTTTTGCTCGTTTTAACCGACTGCGGGCTCGCTGGCGCGCTCGTTGGCGTAGTGGAGCTTCGGTCACAGGTCCGGCACTTAAGGGGATATAATTCGGAGCGCGCTCCATACAAACGTACTATGGTGATATTTTCAATACTAACCAATTAAAGTCAATGAAATTTTGCTGAAATAATCTTGAAATAAATATCTAAGCTTGTATGGAGTCCGATTTTAGTTAAAATTTACAGTTTCAATGCTAGGATTAATTTAAGATTTGTATGGAAATCTTTGAGGCACTGTAACTTTAAAACTATACATTTTAACGAAAATAGGACTCTATATAAGCATAGAAATTTGTTTTTAGACTGATTCTGAAAAATTTCATTGAGATTAATTGGTTAGTATTTAAAATATCACCATAGTACGTTTGTATGGAGCGCGCTCCGAATTATATCCTCTTAAAACAACGTTTTGGATTTGACATGATGGCGTTAGCACATGCGCACTTGGTGCAAATTGTCTTTGACATATGTGTAGGGTTGACTTACCACGCATCGTATAAACATCATCTACATTTCGTTACTGTTAATTGTTCGTTTTGTTATTAAAAATAGTATTTTGAGGTAAAGAATTACTGAAAATGTGAATTTAGCGTTATTTTTCAAAGTTTTTTATGCACTGTAAAGAGTCAATTTTATGTAGTCAAATACTACGGGTGCGCTCGCCTGACTGCCCTCGTCCTGACTCGCCCTTGCTCGGCTTCCCTCAAGTTCCCTAGAAAGTGTGAGGTGAGTTAGGGGATCTGAAGTGAGAGGGGGGTGGGGAGTGGCCGTTCTATATGTAGAACTATAATTACCTATTCTGTGCTTCAGTATTGGAAACGATCACCGAAGTTAAGCAACGCCAGGTCCGGTCAGTCTTTGGATGGGTCCCCGTTTAGTGGTATTTCATCTAGAGCGTTTCCGTGCTTCGGAAGGCACGTTGAACAGTTGGTCTCGGATAGTTCCGTCAGACGGCGTTGTAACTATTCGCTTAGCCAGGTCAGAGGCCTATTAAGGCGGCTTGAAAATTCTCTGACAGCAAGTTGACCATTAACTTGCCTACACTAATCCACACTGGGCCCGCGTGGTGGATTATGGCCCACTCCCTCTCACCATTATTTGTGAGAGGAGGTCTTTGCCCTGCAGTGGGATTCTACAGGTTATTAACTTACTTTTAACCGACTGCGGCGTAGTTTAGAGGAAAGTTTTGACGGCGCACTCCATACAAAGTTTGGTGATATTTTCAATAATGTAATTCAATGAAATTTTTCAGAAACAATCTAGAAACAAATCTATATGCTAATATTGTGTCAGATTTTCGTTAAAATATACAGTTTCAATGCTATAGGATTATTCTATGATTTGTATGGAAATCTTTGAGGCAGTGTAACTTTAAAACTAGACATTTTAGTATAACAAAATACACACTTTTAATACCTATTTAAATGGGTGATACCTAAAAGCCATCAAATCGAGAAAAAATATCGACTGTTTCATACATAACGCAGTACCGACTACCGATTCTACTCAGATTCTCACCGATCCCAGCCGCGTAGCCCCAGTAACGTCCTATGCCGAGGTCCGTACCCCTCTGGGTGCCCCTAGGTCGAGGGTATATTACTATTGGCGCGCTCCATACAAACGAAGTCTGGTGATATTTTCTATACTAACCTATAGAACTCAATGAAATTTTGCAGAAAAAATCTAAAAACAAATCTCTATGCTTGTATCGTGTCAGATTTTCATTAAAATTACAGTGTATTATGTACAGTTTTAAAGTTACAGTGCCTCAAAGATTTCCATACAAATCTTAAATTAATCCTAGCATTGAAACTGTATATTTTAACGAAATTCGGACACGATGCAAGCATAGAGATTTTTTCCTAGATTATTTCAGCAAAATTTCATTGAGTTTAATTGGTTAGTATTGAAAATATCACCAGACTTCGTTTGTATGCAGCGCGCATTTACACATTCGGAATAAACATCTCTTAAGTTCATTCATTTGGCTCGGTAGACCCTTCGTGGTCCCTCCAATAGTCCGCAGTAAAAAGCAGTAACTGCTCCCTGAGCAACGCTGTATTAGTCATTTCCAAAAAAAAAATAAAAATCTGCTCAGATGTATGAGACGGCTGAATTTTTTTTCGTTTGTTTCCGTAGTGAAAGTTGTTCAGTTTGATAGTCTTCAAACCATCTCTTTTAATACGAGTGTTACTAGGGTGTTCTATTAATATTTTACGTGCGGCTTAGACTACTTATATGCGGACGCGCCTCGCCTCCCATCTGCCAACGTGCAAGATCAAAAGATCTTACGCATTTACATTCAATTTTATACCTTATCACTAAACGCGACAGCCTATAATTGCGGAAAAATAATTTCGAACTTATCACGTTTGGGGTTCACACGGCACTGTTTTTCATGATTTTTAACATTCAAAATTAGAATCTAAACTAATGGAATAAAATTCAAACTTGCGTATCTTTTGCTTCCTCGCCCCCCGCAAAAAGTGTCAGAAAATGTTAGTAGAATTACACGCGTAACTAGTCCTCATAGTCGGGGAAATCTACGGGCTTTTGTATGGAGAAGGTTGCATTAATTACACTTTAGGTGATAATTTGGAATATAGTAGATACATACCTGAAAAACACAAATTCACAATAATCCCCGATTTATTATTGTGTATTATTGAATAATTAAGAAAATTATAAAACATAAAATTTAGGTATGAACAAAAAATGGAAAACGGGTGATTTTGTATAGGCTGGCTTGGTTCAATACGTTTTATATGTAACAATAATAATCCCCGGTTAATATAGTAAATTTGAGTAGATATTTAAAATATTGTAAGTCTTCAAAAATTATAACCTCAAAACTAAATTATTTACTGTTTATTTGTACGCATTAAATTTTCTTTGTGATAATTAACTTACCTAATCTCTTTTGCTGGTATACTGGAAGAAATATCTTTAGAAATAAGCATGGGCTGTGTACATTTATATATTATCGGCCCGATAGCACAGTCTGTAGTGAACCTGCCTGCTGTGCCGAGGGTCGCGGGTTCGAATCCCGTAAGGGACAAATATTTGTATGATGAATATGAATATTTGTACCCGAGTCATGGACGTTTGTATTTATATATGTATTCTATATCGTTATCTCGTCATCATAACACAAGTCCAGGCTAGATTCTGGTACTTTAAATGTGACTAGATAATTTGTGTGACAATGTCCACGATATTTATTTATTTATTTATTTATATAGATTTTAAGGTATTTCTCAGGTTCCTGAGCCTATACAACCACGAAATCTCGACAAAAGTGTTATAAACTAACATTAGTTCAAACACAATTTACTAAAGTGTCTTTAATGCAATCTCAAACCTTATTTTTCCTAGACTATCATATAAGTAGTCTAAGACGTGCGGCCACAAACTTTTTATTATACTTAATTTTATCTTTTTTGTACCACAAGATAACAATCACGCTATAGATATTGAACATAAAAAACCCACCAAAAAAGTTAGGTTGACCGACGAAAGTGAAACGTTTTTATTTATGTTCAACAAACCGGATGCATATAATAAAATACCGGATGTGGGACGGGAGGTCGCGTGACTTATTTCTGAGCATTTACTTACATACACATACATACATAAACTCACGCCTTTTTCCCAGAGACCCCTCTGGGGTTTTTTAGTATCTATTAAAAATTTCTGCATCGCCATACCCCAAAGATCGAGTGACGTATGGACACCCTACTTTTACCCCAGTGTGACCTCGGTCTTATTAAAAATGTATGGGGCCCGTATTATTTTATATTAGTCGCGGTGAGTTTTGTTATTGTTTTGGCATTTCGAGAATCAACGGGACATGTTTCATACATACATACGTACATACATAAACTCAGGCCTTTTCCCCAGAGGGGTAGGCTATAGATCTCCACTTTGGGCGGTTCTGACACACCTCTCTTGCTTCCTCTAAGTCCATACATCTTTTCATACTGTTATGAAGTGAAACACACGAATACCGGATGACAACTGTTTATTAATTATTCTAAGACTACCTACAACATCTTCCCCGTTAATTTACAAAAGGTTTAACTTATAGTAACTTAACAATTTGAAAAATTACTTAAGCCTAAGTTATTGTAAATAAGTAACATTGGTAGGCTATAATAGGTATTAGGTAAACTACTGTATAGTATTATACATAATAATAATAAACTGCTATATACTTATATCTCTTTTTCATGAAAAAATAAATAAAGTACTGTTTCTTGCGTTATTATTGTTAAGTATGCAAAATTAAAAATACACTATATGTCTAATTATTGCCTAGTTTCTTCGCTTTAGAGCGAGTTAGCGGTGGCGAATACCCAGTTAGTGAGGTAGAAGCTGGACATGTCCCCTGGCCGCTAGCTGGCTCGTCAGCGGGCTCGCGCGCGCGTGGCGCCGGCGCCGGCGAGGCACTGTCCTCGGCGTCGCGCCAGCAGTAGGCGTCGTCGTTGTGTTTATCTGGCTCGGGCCCTGGCGGTATACATTTAATGAGATGGCGTCTATTACGCCGATATTGTGCTCCCATTTTGTTTTGCACAATATAAGATCTTGGCATGTTGGAATGAGCTATTACTGTTCCGCGACTTCTAGTTTGTCCCTGAATTAACACAACGTCGTCACCCACGTTCAAGGGATGCTGATTTTTACTTTTAGCATCATAATTTTGTTTACACTTATTTTGTTTTTGTAACATTGTTTTGTATTGTTTTTCTGTATCACTTACTTTTGGTTTTAATAATTCCGGTTTGACCGGTAGTTTACAATTGAGTCTTCGACTCATAAGTAATTGGCCAGGAGAAAACAAACCATCGCGTGGTGTATTTCTAAAATTAAGCAAACTTAATTGAAAGTCAGTGTTACTTTGAAGAGATTTTATCAATAGTCTTTTTACAGTCTGGACGGCCCTTTCGCTCTTTCCATTTGCCTGGGGATAATGTGGGGATGAAGTGAGGTGTTTAAATCCCCACTCGTCCGTAAATTTTTTAAATTCATAGCTACTATACTGTGTCCCATTATCAGTTATTAAAATTTCCGGTATCCCATGGCGAGCGAACATCTCCTTCATGCTATTAATAATAGTTTGAGAGCATATGTTGTTTAGGGCACTCACTTCTATATAGTTTGAATAATAATCAACCAAGATTAAATAATATTTTTTTCCATATTCAAAAATATCTGAACCTAATTTGTACCACGGTAGTGACGGAACCTCTATAGGTAGTAGCGTTTCACGACAAGGTGCATTTGCATTCTCCTGACAAACTCTGCATCTTTGTACAAAATTTTCTACATCATTTGATATCCCCGGCCAAAATATTACATCTCGAGCCCGCCTTTTACATCTATCAATGCCTAAGTGACCCTCATGGATACATTTAAGCATATCTTTCCTCATGGACATTGGAATAACTACCAAATCTCCTTTAAACACTACGTCATCTATAACAAACAATTCCTCTTTATAAGACCAGTAGTCGTACACATTACCAGGTAAGTCACATTTATACTTTGGCCAACCGTTTTTTATAACATTTATTAAAGTACATAATGTTTGATCTTTTCTACTTTCCGTTTTTATTAAAGTTAGTTTGTTTGTTGATATATTTAAGTTGTTCACTAATAAATGGACTTGCATCAATACATTTTCATTAATATCACTGTTATATAATTCTGGTAGGGCGGCTCGAGATAGTGTGTCCGGTACGTACATTAGTCTGCCGGGTTTGTACGATACAATTAAATCGTAACCTTGCACTTTCAACATCATCCTTTGTAATCGTACCGGGACAGACATCAATGGTTTTTTGAAAATACTTTCAAGCGGTTTATGATCACTTTCAACCAAAACCTTTGATTTTCCAAATAAATATTGGTGAAACTTTTCACAGGCAAATACAATCGCAAGCAATTCTTTTTCAATCTGAGCGTACCTCGTTTGTGTATCGGTAAGAGTACGGGAGGCGTACTCTAGCACGCGGCCGTCCTGCAGCAGTACGGCGCCCAGCGCCGCGGCGCTCGCGTCCACCGACACCACCACCGGCAGCGTCGGGTCGTACAGGGCCAGCACCGGCGCGCGGCTTACCAGCGTGCGAAGTACATCAAAACTACGCTGATGCTCGTCCTCCCAACACCACGATACGTCTTTCTTTAATATATTATTCAATGGAATCGCATGGTTCGAATAATTTTGAATAAACTTTGCCAAAAAATTTACCGCTCCCAAAAATCTCTGCAAGGCTTTTTTATCAGTGGGAGGCTTCATTTCTGTGATTGCTCTTATTTTATTGTTATCGGCACGCATTCCGTTCTTATCGAAGACATGACCTAGGTAGGTAACTTCCTTAACACCTAGCTTACATTTCTCTTTATTAAATTTTAAATTAATCTGTCTAGCGCGATTTAACAGTGCGAGTAATCTGTTATCGTGCTCCTCCCTGGTCTTGCCAAAAACGATTATATCGTCTACGAACGAGTCTACTCCCTCTAAATCTTCTAATAACTGACGCATTCTACCATGAAACACCTCCGAGGCGCAATTAATTCCATATGGTAATCTTAAAAATTGATATCTGCCAAACGGGGTGGCGAACGTGCATAAGTCGGCACTATCATCATCAATTCTTTGCATCCAAAAACCTGCATGGGCATCTAAGACACTAAAAAAACAGCATCCTTGTAGACGTGTAGCTAAGTCGGTGATCGTTGGTAATTGAAAGTGAGCACGTCGTATCGCTTGATTCAGTGGACGCGGATCTAAACAAATTCTAATACCATTATCTTTTTTAGCTGCAATAACCAACGCATTAACCCAAGAGGTAGGATGACTCACTTTACGTATGACTCCTAAGTCAATCATTTTATTCAATTCTGCGTGCAGGCGATCTCGCAAAGAAAACGGAACCTTACGCGGTGCGCATACTATCGGTTTGACAGTTGGGTCAACATCAATGTGATAAATGCCAGGTAAACAACCTAGACCTTGAAACAAATCATTATATTCTATCAGATTAACGGTATTTACTCGCTTTATTACACCTAATTCTTGACATGACTTTCGACCTAATATACTTTGACATTTCATATTCGCAATAGCAAAGTTCAATGAGTATAATTGGTTTTTATAATTCCAATTAAGTGAGCAGATTCCTTTGATAGGTATAAAGTCACCACTGTACGATTCTAATTTAATATTTGCCTTGTTAATCTGAGCAGGGTTGAAACCCAAAATTAGAAATTTCTCATAAGACAACACATTGATATCTGCCCCAGTATCGAGTTTAAATTTTTCCAAGCCACCTTTACAATACAAGGTTTCAAACCATTCTTCTGATTTCTGTTTGCATTGCGATTGCGACAATATAGTAGAAATATAAAATAACTCACTGTTTTCGTCCTCACTGTCCGTGTCCTTGACCTCACCTTCGTGATATTCCACATCATATATTTTTCTTGTCACACTATTCAACTTACACATTCTTGCGAAATGTCCCGTTTTTTGACATTCAAAACATTTCACTGCGGAAGCCGCACATGCCCCCGGCTGACACTGTGACGAACCACACTTCACGCACACTTTTAACCCCTGCACCGAATGATCAAAGTTCCCCGAACTTGGACCGCCATAGGCGCCGCGCGCCTGGCTATCGGCAGGTCGGCCGCGTCCTCGGCCGTGCCATGGGCGCCGCGACGTCGACGTCGCGCCGCGCCCACCCCTGGCTGCTATAGCATCGACGTGAGTTGACCCCTGGCCCGCTCCTCGCTCCAGTTGACGACTTCCATCTGAAGACACCTCGTCGGCGGTACATATTCTAATCGCCTTCTCCAGTGTTAAGTCATCTGTTCTGAGCATGCGGTCCCTCACGACCGCATTTCTTATCCCACATACGACTCGATCTCTAATCAAGCCATCTACTAGCGTAGAAAATTCACAATTCTTACTCAGTAGCTTTAGCGCTGTAACATACTGATTTACTGATTCTCCCGGCTCCTGGTTACGAGTGAAAAAATTGTATCTTGATAGGGTTATATTCGGTTTGGTTCCAAAGTACTCATCAAATTTTTTCATTACAATTTTTACATCATCTGATGACTCATCAGTCTGGTATGAAAACGTTTGATACACATCAAAACCATCTGGCCCTATCAGATTTATCAGTAAACTCGCTTGTACACCCGCTTCTTCCTTATTCACCCCCGATGCCTTAAGGAACAGTTGGAATTGTGTCTTCCACCGTTTCCATGCGTCAGCCCGGCTGACGGGGCTGCCATCCATAGCCAACTCTGGCGGGGGTCTCGCGTGCTCCATCGCTAACTTATTTCACAAAAATCACAATGTACTCCAGTAATATGGGTCTCGTACCGTTGATTTAATCACTTTTTTAGTATTTACGCCCGTAAATATCAAGGATTCTTTAAGATAACACCGCTGCCACCATGTTATGAAGTGAAACACACGAATACCGGATGACAACTGTTTATTAATTATTCTAAGACTACCTACAACACATACATTCCCTTCGATTTCGGCTACTTTTAACCTGGCATTTTTTAATGACGTCCCTGACCTGGTCTAGGTATCCTCTCCTTGGTCTGCCTCTACCAATGTTTCCTTCCACACACGCCATATATATCTGTTTCGTAAGTCGACTTTCATTCATCCTTTCAATATATCCAAACCATCGAAGCATTTACTTATTTTACCAAATAAGTTTTTTTTTTAATCAAAATTGTTGTTTTGGATTCAGTTACCCTGACTTTGTTGATGAAAAATATTGAGGCAACTTTTATTAATTTGTGGTTTTAAGAATTTATATAGGGTGTAAAATACTAAAATAATTAATGCGACATACGTACGGATTCTTTAGGTAGACCATGAAACTGAACAACTTTCACTATGAAAATGTAAATAATTTAATTAAATAAGTTTTAAAAATGGTTACATAAAAATTTTCAAGTTAATTTAACAAATAGTACCTACACTTGGGATCAATGTAAAAAGGATGAATATTACCAACATCGCGAAAAAAAAGTTTGCTGTCCCATACATTTGGCTCAATTAGGATTACAGTTTTGTATGGGACAGCTGATTTGGTTTGAAGTTTGATCATCCCCTTAAAAAGTTTCAGCATGATCACAGAGGATGATCAGACCATCAAACTGAACAATTTTCTGTATGTGACTAACATAGAAAACGAGAAAAAGAAATCAGCTGTCCCATACATTTGGCTCGTGCAGATTTGTCGTTTAGTATGGAACATCCAATTTTTTTCCTGATTTCGATATTGGTCCCATAGTGAAAGTTGTTCAGTTTGACGGTCTGATCATCCTCTTAAAAAAGTGTCAGCATATAAAGGACCCTATAAACGTCCCACTGCAGGGCACAGGCCCACCCTCAGGGAGGGTGTATGAGCATTAGTCCCCGTTATTCCCGTGCAAAACTCTCCTGATGATGATGGGATGATAGATGAAAGATGACGATGAAATTGTGGTCGATTTTGTAAGCTCGCGCGTTGCCGCCAAAATCACCATGAACGAGTAAACTTGCACCAAAACTTTTGTTCTTTCTTCGTATATATTTGAGATTCCTGTTATGTTGGTCGATTTACGCAACTTTTTGGTTCACAATCCGCACGAAATTATGTCACAAAAACCACTAAAACCAATTTTTCACGAATATCAAATACAACACCGACCGAACAGATTAATGGCGGCAAGCCTTTCCGCAATAACACATTCATACAGTCCCTTTCACACCTGTCATCCTTTACTTTTTAATCCATTCACTACGTTCCGAATCATGTATCTCCTCTTACCTATTAAGCACTCTCTTTTACGTCTACGATCCAATTTACATACCTTACACTACACATACGCAACAGAATTTCTTCTTCAGCGTATACAGGTTTCCTCACGTTTTCCTTCATCATTTGAGAGTTGGCTATGGATACAAAATACCAGTAAGTCATTAGCGTAAGGATATACAAATATTTCTTGATAAATAACAACATTTTCCTGTTCCACTTATCTAAAAAAAGTTTCTTGTTAAGGGTAGATTTAAGAAGCTCATGTTTCAAGAGAGTATTTGGGAGTGTATTACAAGTAAAAATATACCTTCAAGATATTAAATAGGTAATGTATAATATCAGGTTTCAATCCAACTTTATAACCTACATTAGAAAATAGGGAAAATGAATACACAGAATAGTACACAACGTGTTAATGAATAAGCGCAAAACCTCATCAGTTGGGGTAACTGATTTATAACAAAATAATTCGATTGAATCAATAATTTTATAATTTTGATCGTTAAAATTAAAGTTATTCGCACTTTAAGTTTTCAGGCAAAACTTATTTGTTATCATTTCAGCAATGAATGAAAGCTCTAACGTGCTCATGGATACATTTTAAGAATCTTGTTTTGGTAGTAAGTAGGGTAAGTGTGCCTATGCGGTGGATTGACATTGAGTTCAGTAAATTTTAAATTTTACAAAAAACTATTTAATATTTTGAAAAAAAATTACCTATGTAGAAACCATGATAATTCGATTCTGCTCTCGATTCTAAACAAACTACTTTCTTGTTTTGCGTTAATTCATTAACTCGTTGTATAGTTCTACATACAGAACGGCCACTCCCCGCCCCCCTCTGACTTCAAATACCCCACCTCATCTCACACTTGAGGCGAAATTTAAGGGGAGCCGGGCAAGAGAATGCAGTCAGGCGCGCGCACCCGTTGGCACATAAAATATATTTTATTTCTATCATCTCAGTAAAAATGTATGGTTATGGTTGTTTGGAAGAAATCGCTTTTAGTAATAAGACCGCCATTTGTACCCTTTTTGTTTTCTTTCAATACTGTTATTTGTGTTTTTGGTGTGCAAATAAAGAGTATTGTATTTTAAAAATAAACGTTCGAAAATCTAAATTCACATTTCCAGTGATTCTTTAGCTTAAATACTATTTTTAATAACAGAATGAACTATTAAAAGTAACGAAATGTATAATGATGTTCATACGATGCGTGGTAAGTCAACCCTACACATATGTCATGCACGATTTGCGTAAAGTACGCATGTGCGAATGTCATCGTGTCAATTCTAAAACGTTGTTTGAAGTGCTGGACCTGTGGCAAAGGCCTCTCGAGGAGTGTATGGGCATTAGACCACCACGCGTGCACAATGCGGAGTGGTAGACTTCACATACGCGTCAGAATTTCTTCTTAAGGGTATATTACTGTTGGCGCCCTCCATACAAACGAAGTCTGGTGATATTTTCAATACTAACTGATTCAACTCAATGAAATTTTGCTGAAACAATCTAGAAACAAATCTCTATGCTTGTATCATGTCAGATTTTTCTTAAAATGTACAGTTTTAAAGTTACAGTGCCTCAAAGATTTCCATACAAATCTTAAATTAATCCTAGCATTGAAACTGTATATTTTAACGAAAATCAGACACGATACAAGCATAGAGATTTGTTCCTAGATTGTTTCTGCAAAATTTCATTGAGTTTAATTGGTTAGTATTGAAAATATCACCAGACTTCGTTTGTATGCAGCGCGCATTTACGTATTCGGAATAAACTTCTCTTAATCGTATGCAGGTTTCCTCACGGTGTTTTCCTTCACAGTTTGAGAGCAATCGGTAATACGCACGTTAGTCAGAAAAACTTATTGGTACAATATGAGATTTCGTCTGTGCTGATTCGAATCAGGACCCTCAAGATTGAGAATACTTCTCCGTAACTAGCAACCTGTGCTCTCACATATATGGTCCTTCTTAATATGCTGACACTTTATTAAGGGGATGATCAGACCGTCATACCGCCAGACCGAAAAAATCTGCTATTCCATACAAAAGTTAAATGTGTTGGACAGCTCTTAAGTTATGGGGAATAAAATCCAAAGTTGCGGATTCCATGTTACCTCGCCCCCCGCAAAAAGTGGCAGAAATGTTTGTTAGTAGAATTACACGCGTAACCAGTCCATATATAAATAGTCAAAGGTTTGCAGTTTTGTATAGAGCAGTTTATTTTTTTCGCGATTTCGATATTGGTCCCATAGAGAATGTTGTTCAGTTTGACGGTCTGATCATCCCTTTTAAAAACTGTCAGCATATTAAGTTGGTCCCTGTATACTACCAGATATTTTTTTCGGTGTGAATTTAGTTTTAATTCTTGATCGAATGATGGTACCTTATAAACAAACATGATAGTCACTCAGCTTTTCACCGTAACGAGTCACTGGCTCTCTTATTTTTAGGGTTCCGTAACCCAAAGGTTGAAAACAGGACCCCATTTATAAGCCTACGCTGTCCGTCCGGCTATCTGTCCTACCTATTTAGGGCTGTAACTTTTGAAACGTAATAGCTAGACAGTTGAATGTGCGTTATTACGGCGGATTTGCTAACAAACAATGAACATTTCAAAAAGTAAAAAACTAATTTTTATTAACGTTTTTTCTTTTCGCTCTATCGTAAAAACGGTAAAAGATACAAGCGTCAAACTCGGTGTGATAATAGAGCAAGCTCTACAGTATAACAACAAAAAATAAAACCGATCAAGTGTGTGCCGGTCTCGCGGTAAAGGTCCCGGGAAAACAACACCTTTTTGTAAGTTAATATGTTGTGTGGTGGTGTGGTACGGAACCCTCTGTGCGCGAGTCCGACTCGCACTTGGCCGGCTTGTTTATCTACTTACAGAATGAAAAAAAGCTGTTTGATCGTTACAAAACGTTTCGGCTTTTCCATTGATTAATGTTTTTTTTCCTCCTTTGCCAAACGATGAGGAAAATGTTGTCCTACCATACCCATTTATCGTTATTGACACTAACAATATCTTATTGTATTTACAATAAGCGCAAAACCTCATACACCCCAACTGATTTATAACAAAATAATTAGATTGAAACAATAATTTCATTATTTTGATAGTGAAAATTTAAAGTTATTCGCATTTTAAGTTTTGAGGCAAAAATGATTTGTTATCATTTCAGCAATGAATGAAAGCGCTAACGTGCTCACGGATACATTTTAAGAATCTTGTTTTGGTAGTAAGTAGGGTGAGTGTGCCCGAGCGTTGGGTGTAGATCGAGTCAGTAAATTTAAAATTTTACAAATAAAGTAAATATTATTTTTAAAAAAATTACCTATGTTGAAACCATGATATTTCGATTCTGCTCTAGATTCAAAACAAACGAATATAAATATTTGAGGCACTGGAACTTTAAAACTATACATTTTAACGAAAATCTGACTCTATACAAGCATAGAAATTTGTTTTTAGATTGATTTCATTGAGTTTAATTGGTTAGTATTGATAATATCACCATAGTACGTTTGTATGGAGCGCGCTCCGAATTATATCCTCTTAATATATTACTTTATTATGATAACTATAGAATACGATTATAATGAACAAATAGCCAATAAACTTGATCTTTTATTACGAAAGACAATAGATTGAAAGTAAATTGAATAGGATCTATCTTTGAAACCTAGAAACCTATAAAACACCTAACAATAGCCCGTCTAGACTGAATCCAGGTATCCTAGATTAATTTTATTGTTTCCAAGATTGCTTTTTGACTTTCTTTGTCTGGGAGAATTTTAATTGACTTTTTTTTAGTCTAGATTTTATCTAGGCTTTGTTTTTGTTTTAATGAGAAATAGTTTAGATTATGTATCTTCATTTTATGTTACTCAAGATAGATTATGATCCCACTGTAAATTTTCTTTACTCATTTGTTTAGTCAATGAGAGACAACGTGTTAATGAATAAGCCCAAAACCTCATACACCCCAACTGGTTTATAACAAGATAATTGCATTGAAACAATAATTTAATTATTTTATTAAATAAAATTTAAAGATATTTGCAGTTTAAGTTTTTATGGAAAAATGTTTTGTTACTATTTCAGCAATGAATGAAAGCGTTAGCGAGCTCATGAATATATTTTTTAAGAATCTTATTTGGTAGTAAGTAGGGTGAGTGTGCCCGTGCGGTGGGTTGGCATCGAGTGAAGTAAATTTTACAAACATGTTATTAAATATTTTGAAAAAATGTAACCTTTGTTGAAACCTTGATAATTTGATTCTGCTCTCGATTCTAAACAAACTACTTTCTAGTTTTGCGTTTATTCATTAACACGTTGTATAGGATACTAGAGTTTACCCGCGATTTCATCCGCAAAAAATATATACCAAATTTTAAGTCAAATCATAAGCTATCAAATAATAAAAGTTTCATCAAAATCGGTTTAGAACTTTTTGCGTGATGCTCAAACAAACAAATAAACGGACTGACAACATTTCTTAAAAGGTTGCTTTCGAGTCAGGGATACCTAAAAACCATATCGTCATTTTTTTCTTGTAAATATCTTCAATGTACAGACACACTTCTGTTACAGTTTTATAATTTCAATGTAGACCGCATACTTGAAAAGTTGGCCACCCCTGGATTTATTAAGTATGTTATAAACATTGACTTATCGACTACTGGACGTAGGGTCCGCGCTCAAAAGTTTCCGAACCAGCGTAAAAAGAGAACCAATTACGCGACAGTCCTCGTTTGATCGGCCGACAACGCTCACGCGCTGGCGCGCTGTGTGAGTGGAATGGAAAAGAATTTCAGCATTTTCAATATTTTTAGTTGGTCTATATTACTACACGTTCTTCGGCTTTTGTAGTTTAGTCTCGGACATTTTTTTCGAGAATTTTGTACTAGACCTGGCGTCCATAGTCGTTTACGTCCACGGTTATAAATATAAAATAGGGCTTACCAATTATCGGCATATTTATTTCTGGATCTGTAACAAGACAAAATTAGGTTAGAATAATAAATTAAATCGATACCGGGCGAAGTTTTCTTCCTTTCTAACCAATATCATTATACCAATATATTTTAACCGCGTCTTTGTCCGCACCTGCCGTCATGCGTAGCTTTATAAAATATACAAGGTGAAATTGATATAAGTAGCATCCTTTTAAACTAAAAGTCTACCCATCAAACTGAACAACTTTTAGGTACTATGGGAGCAAACCGACCGGAGCAAAAAAAAATCTGCTGTTGCCTTTGACTATTTATATGTGGACTGGTTACGCGTGTAATTCTACTAACAAACATTTCTGCCACTTTTTGCGGGGGGCGAGGTAACATGAAATCCGCAACTTTGGATTTTATTCCCCATAACTTTAGATTCTAATTTTGAATGTTAAAAATCATGAAAAGTAGTCTCGTGTGAACCCCAAACGTTCGAAGTTCGAAGTTATTATTTCGCAATTATATGTTGTCTCGTTTAGTAATAAGGTGTAAAATTGAATGTAACTGCACAAGATCAATTGTGCTTATACCGTGGCAGAGGGGAAATGCTACCGCAAGGCTAGTCCTTGTAATAATTCGTCAAAGGCTGTTGCATATAGGGTCATTCTTGATATTCTGACACTTTATTAAGGGGATGATCAGACCGTCAAACTGAACAACTTTGTCTATGGGACCAACATCAAAATAGCGAAAAAAAAATAGTGCACAGTGCTTCAATACGTCACAGATAGATGGCGGAAGCTGTCTATGGAAAAGCAGCGTTCCACTTAGTTTGTTCTAAGATATCATAGCATGATTTGACCACCTTTTTTGCTATGATATATCTAATGTGGACTGTACATAATATCTTCCATGTACTAGACTATGTATTATTGTATACATAACTTTAGCTTAAGAATTTATATTGTAATTTTTACTTTAATTTAAGTTGTAGAGTTTCTGGCCGCATCTTCTCTACAGCGACAACACGTTCCGACGCGGTGGTAGCTTTAAAAAAGATTTGACGTTTGATAAGTGTGCTGTGAGCTCCTATATTGAATAAATTATATTGACTTTGACTTTGACTTTGTACAGACACTTCTGTCACAGTTTTATAACACTGCGGAAAATAACATAATTTAACAAACTTATCTATATGACAGCTCGTTTATATGTAAATTGTAGGTATTTCCACTAATAACGCGGTGTCAAGTTACGCCGCGACCTAATTAGGTTAGTGCTATGAAATTTTTATTCGCGTATTAAAATGTTTTCAAAAATTATGTCAACGTGTGGGCATATATACTACCTTATATCAAAGTAAAATGAATGGATAGGCCTAAAGCGCGTTATGTTGAAGCACAATTGATAATAAAATCCCCGGGACCATTTTGAATCTTTCCGAAAACATGTTTAAAACTCAAATCAAAAAAGTCCTCTGTAAAAAAGCATATTATAAACTGGATGATTATTTAAATGATCAAAATGCTTGGGTCTGAGGTCACTAGCTTATAGTTTATTAATTTTACTGGATAGTATCAATTATTTTATTAAATAGACTATGTATTATTGTATACATAACTTTAGGTTAAGAATTTATATTGTAATAGTTATTAAATCGTGTTATGTTGTAGAGTTCCTGGCCGCATCTTCTCTACAGCGACAACACGTTCCGACGCGGTGATAGCTTTAAAAAAGATTTGACGTTTGATAAGTGTGCTTCAAGCTCCTATATTGAATAAATTATATCGCACACTGAGAATGACAACGTCACTAAACAAAAATCAGGTGATTTTAATTTTCAGCACCATCTCTCGTTGCCGAGCGCGAACTTTAAAATGCAAAGACTCCGGTGAGTGTAGTTCTCCCACAAATAGCTAGGTGGCGTAGTGACGTTGTGTTGTTTTGGGGGGGCAGGGAATATGAGACAGCGCGATACTGTCACTTTTTCAGTAGTGGCAAGGATGTCGTACGGAAAAGTACTAGCTCTATGAAGTACAATGTCATTTTTTGGATAGTGTCGCTTTGCATTAAATCTTGTCGGTAAGTTCCAGTTTCTAATTTAAGCCAAAAAGTTTTTATCCAGAAAATGACAGTATTGCATTAAGTTTTCACCGATTCAATAGTTATTTTTAATAGCGATACTGTCATTTTGAATATAGTAACGTTCTTACTTTAGACTTTGAAAGTTTTTGATTAATATACAACGACGCTATGCAAAAAGTGTCACTAATGACTACGGAAATGATAAAGCTTTAATTTTGTTTGCAGTTTGAAGGCGACATTATTTGTTTAGCGTCATTGCAACATGGTTTATTGTCATGATTTGACATTGGTTTTTAACCAAACATGGGCATATTTAGTATTGAGTCATTGTTGTCCACGTCGCTATGCAAAAAGAGTCACTAATAATTACGAAAATGATAAAGCTTTAATGTTGTTTGAAGTTTGAAGTCGACATTATTTGTTTAGCGTCATTGCACCATAGTTTATTGTCATGAATTGACATTGGTTTTTAACCAAACATACGTACTATTCAATTAAGCATAACGATACTTTAGCAAATCTAACTATACAACTTTGTACTTTATTGCGTCTTGTAAGAAATGTAATTGAACGATGATTTTATTTGCTGAATGAACTATGTTTTAATCTAACTTATACGTTTTTATTATTATTTACAGTCATAATGGCACCTCCAAACGCACGAACCATAAAATTTAAAAAATCATTAAGGAGTTGAATGAATCAAAGTCATGTCCGTGGAAAAAGAGAATTCATTTGCTGCCGGAGATTATGCTGGGAAGCCATCCCAGTTTATGAATCAACAACACTTACCACGTCTAAGGCGCAAAATAAGAACTAACCCACTGCTGAAAAAGATGATTGGGTAATAATAAACAAGCAAGCATTACAACATAATGCATTAAATCCTACATTTAAGACTCAATAAATAGTTCACCCTTATCTGAAGTAGCTATATGTGGGCAGCAAATACAGAGATTTTCTAATAGAAAGTCATCGTGTTCTTCTTGTTCAGAGTCTGGCAAAGACTTCCCTCCTGCCTCTGATGACGATATAGAATATAAGCCTTCGTCTACACACAATAGTTCTTCTTCTAATGAGAAGCCGAAACGTAATATAAAGAAAACAATTAAGTCGAATCACTGAGATCAACGCAAAATCTTAGCAGAAAATGAGTCTTTAGGACGAGATCATACTAGTAGATTATCGAATTCATCATCTGGATCAGATTCCGAGACCGGTAATGCACTTTCAAACAAAGGTATCCTGAGGTCATCTATTACTACTGGATCTTCAAGTGCATCGTCAAACAAAGAAGACAAGCCACGTTTCTCAGGTGAATGCAACCCCTTACTGGAAAGCAGAGGATTCAATAATTCTGCTAGATCCTCAATTTTGTTAGCTGAATCAGTGCCTGGGTCAGGTAGGGCTTCCGGAATAAAATGTGTGTCAACTAGTAGTAACGAATTTTCAAGTTCATCATCGGGGTCCGATTCCAAAAACTCCAGTTCAGATTCAACTCCTCTTCTGATAGTTTTCTTTCGATACAAATTCTATCTCAGAGACAGATAAAGAAGTTATTCCGCCTCCAGCTAAACAAAAAAGGTTTATTTCGGCAAACAAAAACCTGGAGGATACCGCTACTCCTCATAAAAATCAACCCCTTTCCAGTTTGCAGCTGTTGGCAAAAGTACATACATCTTCATCAGATTGCGAAGAAAACTTCGCGTCAGATTCTGAAGTTCGTGTAGTAAATATTAGCAATAAACTTCGCAAAGGTGACTCCAATGAACCCTGCCAAATAATTACTAATAACAATGAAAGTTCAAATAATTTACCAAACTCATTACACATTAATACCGAAAAAATTTCATTGACATTAAAAAATATTGTGGAGATAGCTATTAAAAAATTTGGTATTCAACAGCCTGATAGTAACGAAGCAAATTTAATAAGAGAAGACATTGAAAAGAATCAGGATGGGTTAATGGAAGTAGAGGAGCTCGAGCCAGCTAACGTTAATGATCCACCGCCACACGAGCCACCTAACTTGAATGATCCCTTGTCACTTAAGTTGCTAGCTATGAAAACTTTAAATAAAATCTTTGATTCTACAATAGAAATTAACTTACCTTGTCAGTCTACAAATAAAAATGCAGATGCAAATTCATCTCCAAAAAAATCACGCAAACGCAAACGTGGAATAAACAAAAGAGCTTTAGCAATGAAACTTCGTAACATGGGACTAGGCTACAAATCGTCAAGAACAAATGCTCCAATACCTGCACGGAAATGGGAAACCCGTGTAATGACCACTGTCGTTTGAAATGTTTTGTTTACACAGGAGCAACGCGAACTTGTATTTGACAGATACTGGAATATGGGGTCCTTGTTCCAACAAAGAGAGATTATTGCCAAATACATGACTGAAATTAAACCTAAATATAAGTATAAAAAATTGACAGCAACCGAAAACGGAAACATGCGTTTTATCTCACTGTAGACAGTTTAAAACAGAAGGTATGTAAGATCTACTTTAAGAGAACTTAAGGTATTAATGATAGACCTATCCGCATTATAATTGAAAAATTAAACTCTTCGGGGATGATTGAACCAGATCTATGCGGAAAACATGAAAAGCATAATCAGGTTTCAGAAGAACTTATGAATGGAGTACGGCGGCACATTAACAGTATCCCTAGGATAGAAAGCCATTACTTAAGGAAACAGACAAAACGATAATTCATTGACGGAGGTAAAACTGTTACAGATTTGTATGGTGATTATAAAAAGAATGTCAAGATAAAGAAGAAGATTACGTAAAAATTCATAATTACCGACAAATATTTAACGAAGACGTGTAACGATTGTGTTACTTACGATAATGCAGAGCGACAAGAAAAAGATAAAGTTGAATAAGTTACAGATATCATTTGTCAGAAAAAGAGAAGAGTAGAGAAGAGAAAGCAAAAGATAAACAAGCAGTGGATGGGACAAATACAGTAGCCTGTTATGATCTGCAAGTACCAAAAGGGGAAGTATTGAGCTTTTACTACAAATCTAGGCTAAATTGCCTAAATTTTACTCTCTGTGAGTTGAAAACAGACCACACAGAATACTATTTTTGGACCGAGGTTGAGGGACAAAAAGGTGCCAATGAAATTGGTTCTTGTGTGTTCAGATATCTCAGAGAAAAATATACTTTGTTATCTGACAAATTAAATATAATTTTTACAGTGACAACTGCTGTGGGCAACAGAAAAACCAATTCGTATTCTCTATGTACATTTATGCCGTGAAGAATCTTCTTAATATACAGTCAATCACTCATAAGTTTTTGATCAAAAGACATACACAAAATGAGGGAGATGCTGCTCACTCTACCATAGAGAGACAGGTCAAGAAAAGTAGTAAATCGGGACCTATTTATGTTCCTTATCAATATATAAACGCCATTAGAGAAGCAATCTATTATCCTATTATTTATTCTATTAAGTATGTTTTGTTACTAAAGCTTAATAAACGTTTAAATTAAGTAAAAACGATCTTTATTTTACACATTTTCTTGATACAAACTACCTTTGTGACCCTATAGATTTCTTCGATTATTGATAATTTACATAAAAATTTAAGAGAATAGTGACACTAAACGAAATTTTCAAAAATAATCCCTATCTACTGTGTTATATTGTTAGCAATACATTTCACATAAAGCTGAACCGATTTTCTTTAAGTTTAGCTGAAAACCCCATTCAAAAAGCTTCATAAAGTGGGAAATTGCAATAATCACCATTTTCAAAACTTTAACTACTCATTACCCAAAATGATGATTTTTGGATAGTGTCAATGTCATTCTCAGTGTGCGATATTGACTTTGACTTTGCACACAACTAGTGCAATTGGTCCATACAAACTAGCACAATTGTCTGTCATCTCGGTACAAATTTGAAGTACACCATTCATTTGTTTTGCCTGTTCTATAGTCAACAAAGAACCCTTATAGTTTCGCCATGTACGTTCGTCTGTCCGTCTGTCCGCGGCTTAGCTCAGAGACGCTTAGTACGAGAAAGCTGTAATTTGACATGGGTATACATAATATTATTCCCGCCGACAAAGTGGTAAAATAAAATCTTCAAATTTTTTTTAGGGTTTATCCCCTACGCGAAAAGAGGGGATGCAATTTTGTTTTGTCCTCTATCCCATGGCGTGGCATGGATAGGGTCTTTTAAAAATATTGTGGTTGTGGAAAAAAAAATTTTCGATTTGGGGAGCAGTTAGCGAAAAATTAAGCTTTAAAGTGAAAACTTTTGTTAGAGTCAAGTGCACTTCCCACCCATCAAACTGAACAACTTTTATTAAGGGAGCAAATCGATCGGAGCAAAAAAAAATCAGCTGTTCCATACTAAATTGCAAGCCTACTCAACTCAAATGGATGCAATAGCAGATTTTTTTTGCTCCGATCGGTTTGCTCCTTTGACTTTATATGTGGACTGGTTACGCGTGTAATTCTACTAACAAAAATTTCTGTCACTTTTTGCGGGGGGCGAGGTAACATGAAATCCGCAACTTTGGATTTTATTCCCCATAACTTTAGATTCTAATTTTGAATGTTAAAAATCATGAAAAGTAGTCTCGTGTGAACCCCAAACGTTCTAAGTTCGAAGTTATTATTTCGCAATTATAGGCTATCTCGTTTAGTGATAAGGTGTAAAATTTAATGTAAATGCACAAGATCAATTGTGATTATACCGTGGCAGAGGGGAAATACTACCGCAAGGCCAGTCCTTATAATAATTAGTCAAAGGTTTGCTCCCATAGTAAAAGTTGTTCAGTTTGAGGCTCTTAGTTTAAAAGGATGCTAATGATATCAATTTCACCCTTCAGTGGTACGGTACTTTTGCCAGCTTTTTTGTTATATTATTCCGCTATATGAAGCGACCTAAGCCTTTTATATATCGAAATCGAAGTGAAATTAGTCAACAAATCGAAGCTCCCAACACAAAACGCAGTTCTCTTTGTGCTGCATTCCGAATTCTAAAACAAAGAGCGAATTGATCAAAGGATTGTTGAACTGAAAGTGCATTCGATACTTTTTGCAGTAAATTTTATGTAAGCATTGGTGAAGACCGTAATACGTGTTAAAATAGTTCGTTACGATACGTGTGACTTAAGTAGTCCATTATTGCACGGCGTGAAATTAGCGCCCGAACGTAGCGAGGGTGCTAAATGCAAGATGATGTTGAACATTTCTGGAGCGAGCGAACTCTACATTTTACTGCAATATGATTGACAATATGATGACAGTTTAAATGATTTAGGATATTTATGATTTGTATGGAAAACTTCGAGCCACGGTAAGTTTAGAACTAAATATTTAAAAGGGAATCTGACAAATGCAAAGCACATACAGGGTGTAGCAAATGTAGCAAATACTGAAACGGTGAACTCAGACAATCAAACTGAAGAACTATCACTATGTAGCCTATGAAAGTTGTTCAGTTTGATGGTCTGAGAACAACAATGGATAGATTAATAATTTGTGGCATTTTGTCTAGAATTCTGTAATTTTTTTATCGTCGATCTTGTCGTTTGTAAAATAAAAAGCGTGTGCACTTTGTCTAGTAAAAACCTTGGTGGTCCAGTGGCGAGAAACCTTGCCTGCCGTGCAGGAGGCGATGGTTCGACCCCCGTCCAAGCCGACTTGTACCAATGAGTTTTTCGGAATTTATGTACGATTTGTAACGCCACTGGCTTTTCGGTGAAGGAAAACATCGTGAGATAACCTGCATGCTTCAATATCGAGGCATGTATTGTACCCATTGTCCATTACAGGTGGCGACGGACTCACTCCCCGTCACACTGGACAGTTTCGGTACAAGTGAAACGTGGATGTTCTGAGGTTTCAGAATATCTCTGACTACCCCCTCGGGGAATATAGTCGTGAGCATTTGCATGCATGCAAAATCGGTAACGAATTATGACTACATGTTTTTTTTCGCGATTTCGATAATTTATCGATAGTGAATGTTTTTTCAAAAATCTGTTACAGTCAAAACTAATAAACGGTCAAAACTACTTTTGACTGCAAAAAGCAGTCATATGAGAAGTGACGTCATAACCTCGTATTTGCATACAAATCATGACGACGTGTGATACAAACTCCTGTTTTGCATGAAAGAGATAGATAACGTTTTTCAATCGCTTGTAACTTATTTTATTTTCTATTCGATTGTAATTTCGTTTGGACATTTTGTTATTAAATTAAGCCTTATTTTAAAATTCGTTAGGATAAACTATAAAAAGTATCAAAACGACGACGAAAAACAATGACGTCACTATTCAATTTTTAGTACAGAGTTGTTAATTTGACTAGTTGGAAACCCGCGGATTGGCGATGTGCATCATTCTTCATAATACGATACCGCACAGCACGATGTGACGTGGCTCTTTGTAGGCTTTGAAGGTCTTAATCAAAGGCCATATAGCTTTGAGATAACTTAGTTTGTGGCAATTTACCCGCGGCCGCTCAAGTCTATTAGATCAATGCGGGGTCATGTTAGTGCAAGCCCGTGTTTAGTATAGTTACTATGATCATTATTCCTTTGGTGAAAATATACATACATACACTCACGCCTATCTCCCACTGGGGTAGGCAGAGACAACGGAACGCCACCTGCTACGATTCTGACAAACCTCTCTAGCTTCCACATTCATTAGTCCTTTCATGCATGCTCGTCGGTTTCGGGTAGATCTGACCTGGCCCTTTTTATGCACGTCGCCGTCGCACGTCGCACGTCGTTTTTGAAAATCGGTGAAAATATAGGGTGTAAAAATACGTTACATATTGAACAGGGTGTTAAAAAATACTGATTACTTGCTCAGTGCAGGGTGTTTCAGACCACCAAACTAAAAAAAAATTACTATGGAGCCAATATCGAAATCGCGAGAAATCTGTCCTATTGCCAGTAATTCTTTTATGTTTAGTTTTCTGTTACTACAGCTAAAAGAGACCAACTACAATCGTAAATTTATGCGGACTCTATGGAGATCCTTCCTCTTAGACTAAAATAGTTGTCACATTATTACTAGATATTTTTCACCGTGTGATTTGATTCATTTCAGGGTTAAGCATCGCATGTGTATCGATACATTTATACTAGGTATACTATAGTAACGCAGTTTCCACTACTACGCAGTCCACGTAGCACGGAACCCTCTAATTAGGTTGCCGCTATAAATTCTTTATTCCCTCATCGATCGGCAATGTTTAAAGTAGATTATTATTATGCTTTACAGGGTAGAATATCGGTGGTGCGTTGTAGTCGGGGTCGACATGATGGCGTTCCCTTAATATGCGCACTTGGTGCAAATTGTCTTTGACTTACCCCTCATCGTATGAACATCATCTACATTTCGAGACTTTTTATTGTTCGTTTGGTTATTAAAAATAGTATTTGAGCAAAAGAATTACTGAAAATGTGAATAAATAATAAAACGTTGAAAGATAACGCTAAATCTTTCAACGTTTTTTATGCACTGAAAAGAGTAAATTTTATGTATAGTCGGGGAAATCTACGGATTTTTATATGGAGAAGGTTGCATTAATTGCACTTTTGGTGATAATTTGGACTATAGTAGATAAATACCTGAAAAACATACATTCTTAATAATCCCCAATTTTTATTGTGTATTATTGAATAATTAAGACATTTACAAAACATGAAATTTAGGTGTGAACAAAAATTGTAAAACTGGTGATTTTGTGCAGGATGGCTTCATTCAATACGTTTTACTTATAACAATAATAATCCCCGGTTAATATCGTAAAGAGTAGATATTTAATATTTTGTAAGTCTTCATAAATTATATCCTCAAAACGAAATTATTTACTGTTTGTTTGTTCACATTAAATTTGCCTTGTGATTGTTTGCTGTGTGATAATTAACTGTCTCTTTTGCTAGTATGCTGGAAGAAATATCTTTCGAAACAAGCTTGCCCTTAGTACATTTATATAGATTTTAAGGTATTTCTCAGGTTCCTGAGCCAATGTAACCACGAAATCTCGACAAAAGTGTTATAAACTAACAGTAATATTATTTCAAACACAATTTACTAAAGTGTCTTTAATGCAATCTCAAACCTTATTTTTCCTAGACTATTGGGGAACGGTTTGGAAACTCAATCTTCAGGTCCGGGTTCGAATTTGCACAGGCAACATGCCATGTCCCAATTAGTTTTTCTACCTTATGTACGTAATACCGACTGCTCTCAAACGGTGAAGGAAAACATCGTGAGGAAACCCTGCATTAGTTAAAGAAGAAATTCTGGTATGTGAAGTCTACATATTTACATTGTGCATTGGTGGTGGACTAACCCCTATATACCCTTAAGAGTAAGCCTGTGCCCTGCTGTGGGACATTTATACTTTGACTAATTATTATAAGGACTAGCCTTGCGGTAGCATTTTCCCTCTGCCACGGTATAAGCACAATTGATCTTGTGCATTTACATTCAATTTTACACCTTATCACTAAACGAGACAGCCTATAATTGCGAAATAATAACTTCGAACTTAGAACGTTTGGGGTTCACACGAGACTACTTTTCATGAGTTTTAACATTCAAAATTAGAATCTAAAGTTATGGGGAATAAAATCCGAAGTTGCGGATTTCATGTTACCGCGCCCCCCGCAAAAAGTGGCAGAAATGTTTGTTAGTAGAATTACACGCGTAACCAGTCCACATATAAATAGTCAAAGCATTTATAGGATGATGATGATGAATGATATCACTCACACACACTAAAATGTGAGGAAATGTTTATAATGTCTTTTTATCTGCTGAAATATGACTAATATAGCTTTAAAAGATTCTGATCTTCTGTTCTGTACAGGGGTGTCAACAACGTGGATGGTCGGGGGCTCCAGAACCCACAGAGAGTAAATGAGCATATACAGGGTCCTTCTTAATATGCTGACACTTTTTTAAGGGGATGATCAGACCATCAAATCGTGAAAAAAAAATCTGCTGTCCCTACATTTGGGTCGAGCAGGTTTCCATTTTTGTATGGAACAGCTGATATTTTTTTCGCGATTTCGATGTTGGTGCCATAGAGAAATTTGTTTAGTTTGATGGTCTGATCACCCCCTTAAAAAAGTGTCAGCATATTAAGAAGGACCCTATGTAGGCTGATGATGATGATGATGATAATACAGGGTGTAATTCAGTATCCAGTATCCTTTTAAACTAAGAGCATACCCATCAATCTGAACAACTTTTACTATGGGAGCAAACCGATCGGACCAAAAAAAATCAGCAGTTGCATACTTGAGTCAAGTAGGCATTGCAGTTTAGTATGGAACAGCTGAAATTTTTGTTTACGCTCCGATCGGTTTGCTCCCATAGTAAAAGTGGTCATTTTGATCCTATATAATTTAACACACACGTCACACTGGACAGAGTTTCGGTACTACTGGTGAAACGTGGATGTTCTGAGGTTTCAGAATATCTCTGACTACCCCCTCGGGGAATATAGTCGTGATATATACATAGTCAAAGTCAAAGTCAAGTCAAAGTCAATATAGTTTATTCAATATAGGAGCTTGCAGCACACTCATCAAACGTCAAATCTTTTTTTAAAGCTTCCACCGCGTCGGAACGTGTTGTCGCTGTAGAGAAGATGCGGCCAGAAACTCTACAACATAACACGACTTAATAACTATTACAATATAAATTCTTACGCTAAAGTTATGTATACAATAATACATAGTCTATTTAATAAAATAATTGATACTATACAGTAAAGTAAATAAACTATAAGCTAGTGACCTCAGACCCTACATACATACATACATAACTTAAAACTCTGTTTACTTTCCTACGTGGCCATCATATAAGGCGACTAAGGGATAAGGTATGACAGATTGTCTAATAATCTAAAAGGTTTTCAAACTGTTTCTCTACTTAGACAATTCAACTTCTCGGTCGAGAGCGCAGACTTCAAACTTTTAATGGACTCCATCCATTTGCTACCCAATACTTTGCGAATTGAAATATCATTCTTATTGATCTGTTTTGAAATTAAGTGGTTTTGAAGTCATAACTTTATGTCTTCAATTAGTTTTATTCTTTGAAAATAGATAATACACTTAAAAATTTAGTTTAAGAAAAGTTTTTTCCGAAATTTCCGAATGCGTAAAAACGAAGTCTGGTGATATTTTAAATACTAACCAATTTTTGTCAATAAAATTTTTCAGAAACAATCTAGAAACTAATCTCTATGTTTGTATGAAGTCAGATTTTCGTTAAAATATACAGTTTTAGTGCTATGTACGTATGTATATGCTCACGACTATATTCCCCGAGGGGGTAGTCAGAGATGTTCTGAAATCTCAGAGCATCCACTTTTCACCAGTAGTACCGAAACTCTGTCCAGGGTGACGGGGGTTTTAGTGCTAGGATTAATTAAAGATTTGTAAGGAAATCTTTGAGGCACTGTAACTTTAAAACTATACATTTTAATGAAAATCTGACAAGATACAAGCATAGAGATTACTTTCTAGATTGTTTCTGAAGAATTTCACTAACTTTAATTGGTTAGTATTGAAAATATCACCAGACTTCGTTTGTATGGAGTGCGCCAACAGTAATATACCCTTAATTAGATTATTACCAAACCACTCGGCTTGCCTTAACTTCTGAGAGAGTCAATGAAAACAAAATTATCCTAAGATTTTCGTTGAAATGTGTAGTTTTAAAGTTACAGTGACTCAAAGATTTCCATACAAATCTTAAATTAATTCCAGCATTGAAACTGTATATTTTAACGAAAATCTGACAAGATACAAGCATAACAATTTGTTTCTAGATGGTTTCTGCAAAATTTCATTGTCTTTAATTGGTTAGTATTGAAAATATAATCAGACTTTGTTTGTATTGAGTGTGCCAGTACTATACCCTTAATGCAATCTTAAACGTATATTACTGTTGGCGCGCGTTGTTCCATACAAATCTTAAATTAATTCCAGCATTGAAACTGTATATTTTAACGAAAATCTGACAAGATACAAGCGTAAAGATTTGCTTCTAGATTTTTTCTACAAAATTCCATTGGTTAGTATTGAAAATATAACCAGACTTCGTTTGTATGGAGCGCGCCAGCAGTAATATACCCTTAATGCAATCATAAACCATATTTTTCCAAGTCTATACGTAGTAATTATACGGTGCGAATGAAGCAATTCTTTCTACCAACAAGATAATCTTGTAATGGATTTTCTTCGCGCCTTAATTAGTCAATTAGGATAATTTTGTTTTCATTGACTCTCTCAGAAGTTAAGGCAAGCCGAGTGGTTTGATAATAATCTAATTAAGTACTTCTTCAGTACTGATCGTTGGGTGAAAGTAAAACCAGGCCTGTCTCACTCCACATGGCTGCAATCGCTGTAAATATTCGGTGATTGAACCGTGATTGGACTACGTTACGTACGAACCACTTTTGACACTTTTGGTATTGCGCTAATCGCGGTACTGCTCTTGACAGCCGTTAGAACCGTTTTGACAGATCGCTCAAACGTTAAAGGCTGTCAGTTACATAGAGTATAGCGTGATGCGGAATTCAGCACAGTTGAATAATAATTGGATTGCAATGTGATTAGAACTGAAATTGGATAAGACTAGAACTTCGATGTTTTAACTTAGAGCAATCGGGGTCAGGTCAGGCTCTTGACGGCCGATCCCCACCGAGGGGTCAATGGCAATAGGTTAGGTATACCGTGTAAACTTCTTGGTCAAATCTCATTAGACTTGCCGCCATTTTGTGAGTAGTCAATGCGAGACTTGAAAAACGATGTCACGGTGCCAGCACGTGAAAGAATGAAAGAGGGAGACTATATGTAAAGGAAGCTTTCATATGTAATGACTCGGTCCGATAAAAACCAAATCACTTCAATCATGTCCTGTAGATTATTCAGTTTTGTTTTCTGCTTAAAAAGTGCCATAGTTAATGTATAAAATGGTTAAAAAGTTACCCAATTTCACGGTAAAACCGGGCGGTAGCGCCTTAAGTATTTTGAATAAAGATTATTTTTTAAAATTATCTAATTATGGAGGTAGAAAAGTTTTAACGGTATCTTAATTGAATATGAAGACAATTTTATGTCTCCAAAATTAAATGTATTAAAATTCTATCAAAATTTAATTATGAACCAAAGATTCTTTGCTTAAATTCGAACATAAAACAAGCTTTTTAGGTAACTTAATATAAGCTTTTAGACATTTAATTATTTCATTATTGGCGTAGAAATGTATTAATGAAAAACGGCATACTTTTGGAATTATACAACGTGTTAATGAATTAACGCAAAACTAGAAAGTAGTTTGTTTGGAATCGAGAACACAATCGAATTATCATGGTTTCAACACAGTTAATTTTTTTCAAAATATTAAATAATTTGTTTCAAAATTTAAAATTTACTGAACTCTATCTCAACCCCCGCTCGGGCACTCTCACCCTACTTACTATCAAAAAATATTCTAAAAATGTGTACATGAGCACGTTAGCGCTGTCATTCATTGCTGAAATGATAACAAATCATTTTTACCTCTAAACTTAAAAAGCGAATAACTTTAAATTTGATCTATGAAAATAATGAAATTATTGTCTCAATCTAATTATTTTGTTATAAATATGTTGGGGTGTATGAGGTTTTGCGCTTATTCATTAACACGTTGTATATTATCATCATCATTATCTCAGCAGATGGACGTCCACTGCTGGACATAGGCCGAATGCATAATCTACTTAAAGAACGAGGTCGTTGTTTCCGTACTTATAGCAATGTGAGTTTGTACATTATTAATTTGTTAGGTTTATACGTCACTTGTGGTTTTAAAATCAAATCAAAATGACATGAAAAGGACGATATGGGAGTCACGTTGCAGGGTTTGCCCCGAACACTTGTCTTTCGCGTGGTGTTCGCGCGGTTCGCGTCTCAGCCTGCCACGAGGCTCCGCAATCCTTCTCAGTTGTGTTCTTACTAAAAACAATCCTTGAGATTGGATCTTTGACTAATTATTATAAGGACTAGCCTTGCGGTAGCATTTCCCCTCTGCCACGGTATAAGCACAATTGATCTTGTGCATTTACATTCAATTTTACACCTTATCACTAAACGAGACAGACTATAATTGCGAAATAATAACTTCAAACTTAGAACGCTTGGGGTTCACACGAGACTACTTTTCATGATTTTAAACATTCAAAATTAGAATCTAAAGTTATGGGGAATAAAATCCAAAGTTGCGGATTTCATGTTACCTCGCCCCCCGCAAAAAGTGGCAGAAATGTTTGTTAGTAGAATTACACGCGTAACCAGTCCACATATAAATAGTCAAAGGATTAGATAGATACTCCCTCGAACCACTTGACACTGGCGGCAGTGCGGTGCTAACGCACAAGCAAGAAGTTCATTATTATTATTATTTTTTTTTTTTTCTTAATTAATGGCCGGTTGCTTGCGTCTAGCGCGGCAATTCTGCCAATGTCAAGTAGTTTATAATCTCAAGTGATTGTTTTATGGTTAAAACACAAAAGAGTTTCACAAAATGGCGGAGCCACGTGCAAGCCTAAGAGAGGCCAACACGAATGCGTCTACCTTCCGCCAGACTTGCAGCGCGACTCCAAAGAAGTTCATTAATTATAAATAAATAAAAAAGGACGATATGCCAATTTTGACATTTCAATAATCTCGGTATTTGCTTTACGCCGTCAAAATTGGCCGTGTAAAATTTAGTCTCGCATAACTCAACTTATTCATCGATTAGTGTTTTAAACTCAAAATTTACACTAGAGTAACCGGCGACTTAATATAAGAATAAAATTTACTCGCGTTTGGTCGAATCCGGCTTTATTGTGTATATCTTTTGTCCCGATTGGAATAAATGTACCATAAAATCAACCTTATTTCGATAGCAATAAAGTTGAGTATTATCGTATAAAATATCTACTTCGTGGAAGCTATAATTAGGGTTGCCAACCATAGTGCACGGATTAGCGGGAAATGGGTATGAGTAAGGTTGAATGGAGAAAATTTGAAACTTTTTTGTTGATCGGCCAGTAATAAAACTTACATAGGTTGTTAGAGGTCCCTTCAAAATACAATAAAAAACATAACATTCATTGGCCAGGCTGCATAGGAGCTGTTCTATTAAGGAACAAATAAATTCTAAGATTGTATGGGAGAAATCGCTTTTTAGCGCTAAGACCACCTTGTTTTGTATCTTCTGTATTTCTTTACTGGATATTTTGCTGAGTAGGTAATATGTTTTGATTGATTGATTGAAAATGAGTTCATTCTTAAAAGCTTTCGTTACTTTTTCATGAACCTTTAGAGTCAAATATCTCAGCTCCGATGCGAGCTAGGCCATACGTGTTTATTACAATACCTATGTTGGTTTTTTTAGTACTGTAAATATAAAATACTTTGATTAATGGCCGCGACTGTTAAAAAAATTACAAAAACAAAACAACAATTACAGAAAGTTAAGCCGTGCGTGCCATAAAACGGGACATCTTTAGCGGGACGCATCCTTTAAGGATCTAGAAACGGGACGTCCCGCCTCTCGCGGGACGGTTGGCAACCCTAACTATAATCTCCTTATTATCAGTTAATAACCTTCACTCAAGTATCGCAGTTGATCGATATTCTATCGTGTACTCATAGAGATAAGATATCATTTCGCTTGAGTGGTTTTTTTAAGATTATGCATAGGCTTGTAATAGATGAAATAACGATTTTATTAATTAACCTAATTGGGAATAAGAGGGTGCTTTATATTGGCTGGGATACCGTTTTAGTGGTAATTCAGTTGGAGAGGTTTCTTTATGCAGTGTGTACGTATACAGGGTGTAAAATACGTTACATATCCTTAGGGGTGTCACTATGGAGCCAACATCGAAAACGCAAAAAAATAAAATAGTGTCTTGATTTGATTTAATTTCATTTACTAACATAATCTTTTCTATGGACTACGGTCTGAAATTATAGTCTGGTCCTTCTTATTATGCTGACCATTTTTTGAGGGGATGATCAGACTGTCAAACTGAACAACTTTCTCTACTGTACTAACATCGAAAAAGCAAAAAAAATTTGCTGTCCCATACTTTTTTTTGCGATTTCGATGTTGGTGCGATAGAGAAAGTTGTTCAGTTTGATGGTCTGATCATACCCTTAAAAAAGTGTCAGCATATTAAGAAGGACCCTTTACAACGTGTTAATGAATTAACGCAAAACTAGAAAGTAGTTTGTATAGAATCGAGGGCAGAATCGAATTATCATGTTTTCAAAATAGGTAATTTTTTTTAAATATTAAATAGTTTGGTTGTAAAATTTAAAATTTACTGAACTCGATTTCAACCCACCGAACGGGCACACTCATCCTACTTACTACCAAAACAAGATTCTTAAAATTTATCCATGAGTCTAAATGAATCAGAGCGCTACATGTTAGCGTTCTGATTCATTGCTGAAATGATAACAGATCATTATTGCCTGTAAACTTAAATGAGAATAACTTTAAATTTTAAATATCATAATAATGTAATTATTGTTTCAATCTAATTATTTCGTTATAAATCAGTTGGGGTGTATGAGGTTTTGAGCTTATTCATTAACACGTTGTATATTATACATATTCTGAAGAAAATTTCAATATTTACTATCAAAATGTATAAAACAGCAGATTTTATTGTAACGCATTTAAATTTACACCCTGTATAGAACTCGTACGAACAGTTCTTCGGCAAATATGACTTTAAATAAAATTGAAAACTAGTCTTTGTATAACCCCGTAGATTGAGTATTATATAGATTTGCTGACGGCGTATACTGAAAAGGGACGGAGATATGACAAAAATGTATGAGAAATCGTGCCTTGTTCGACTTAGTTGCAAGATTTTATATGCAATTTCAAGTAAGTCAAACAAAATAATAAGATACCAGAGAATATTCTTAACTTGACGGACAAAAAGTTTAAGTCCCATGTTAAACAAGTCCTCTGTAAAAAAGGTTACTATAAACTCGATGATTATTTGAATGACCAAAATGTCTGTTCTTGACAATGTTACACTATGTAATTTAATATTGAATTTATGTAATTGTACTTTGTATATTTTGTTTTGTTTAAAAGAAGTGTGTTGTAGAGTTTCTGGCCGCATCTTCTCTACAACGGAACACCTTCCGACGCGGTGGTAGATTCAAAAACATGACGTCAAAAAGTTATCTATGTGATATTCTTTTGAATAAACAATTTTGACGTTTGACTTTTGAGAAAAATATCGCATACGCAGAAAGGGACAAACAATAAAGATTTTCTCTCCCTCACTCTGTGTTATTAGCGAATAAGCCTGTCTCGTTTTCGTGACTATTATTATTTTAATGTCCGTTCTGTAGCTATTCTCTTTTTACGTATAAACCACATAATAACATATCCTAAAATAACATAACCCTCTTTCTAGCACAGTCGGATGAAATATAGGTTGCTTTGACTAATTATTATAAGGAATTATTATAAGGCCTTGCGGTTTTTTTTATTGTTTTTTTTTGAATGACGTATACAGCTTTGCTCAGGGAGCATTTACTGCTTTTTACTGCGGACTATTGGAGGGACCAGAAGGGTCACCGTGCCAATTGAATGAACTTAAGCAACCGATCTAGGGGCACCCCAGGGGGGTACGGACCTCGGCATAGGACGTTGCTGGGGCTACGCGGCGGATTGGGTAGCTGGGATCGGTGAGAGCTGGGATCGGTGAGAAGCCTTGCGGTAGCATTTCCTCTGCCACGGTATAAGCACAATTGATCTTGTGCATTTACATTTAATTTTACACCTTATCACTAAACGAGACAGCCTATAATTGCGAAATAATATCTTCGAACTTAGAACGTTTGGTCTAGTCCAACCAGTCCACATATAAATAGCTTTGACTATTTATATGTGGACGCGTGTAGTTCTACTAACAAACATTTCTGCCACTTTTTGCGGGGGGCGAGGTAACATAAAATCTGCAACTTTGGATTTTATTCCCCATAACTTTAGATTCTAATTTTGAATGTTAAAAATCATGAAAAGTAGTCTCGTGTGAACCCCAAACGTTCTAAGTTCGAAGTTATTATTTCGCAATTATAGGCTATCAAGTTTAGTGATAAGGTGTAAAATTGAATGTAAATGCTCAAGATCAATTGTGCTTATACCGTGGCAGAGCGGAAATGCTACCGCAAGGCTAGTCCTTATAATAATTAGTCAAAGATAAATAGTCAAAGATAGGTTGTTATTTTGTCTACTAAAATAATTAACTTTTAAACCTTTTATATTTTGAGTTTAGCTAGACTGACACAAAAGTTAACTATAAGTTTAGTTTTCACAAAGGTCTAAGTCAAAAGACCAATTTCAGTTTGTTTCGCTGACCAAAAGGTTAAGTTTGTTAAATAAAATATTTCACAACAAAACTAATTTCACCAATCCGAGTAGAAATGTTAAAAGTTTGCGGTTAAAACTGCTTTAAACTGATTAAAGTTAGGTTAATGTTATCTACAGACTACAAAAATAATTAAACATTAGGTTTATGTCTATGACAAAAAAAAAATACCGTGGTGGTCCTGTGGCGAGAAACCTTGCCTGCCGTGCAGGAGGCGATGGTTCGATCCCTGTCCAAGACGACTCGTACCAATGAGTTTTTCGGAATTTATGTACGATTTGTAACACCACTAGCTTTTCGGTGAACGAAAACATCGTGAGGAAACCTGCATGCTTCAATTTCGAGGCGTGTATTGTACCCACTGTCCATTACAAGTGGCGACGGGCTCACCCCCACGTCACACTGGACAGAGTTTCGGTACTAGTGAAACGTGAATGTTCTGAGGTTTCAGAATCTCTGACTTCCCCCTCGGGGAATATGCTAGACACCCATGAGACAAATTATGGTACAAAATATTATATGCTTCGTTTTTTATGTTATATTGTATTGTGTTATGTTCAGTTGTTATGTTATTTATTTTCTTCTAATAATGTAGGGCGGAGGAAGAAAAGAGTCAATTTCTTTTGGCCCACAAACGGTAACGTTTATTGATGACTAGCGACCCGCCCCGGCTTCGCACGGGTGCGATATACAACGGGTTAATGAATTAACGCAAAACTACAAATGCGTTTGTTTAGAATCGAGAACAGAATCGAATTGAACATAGGTAATTTTTTTCAAAATATTAAATAATTAGTTACTAAAATTTAAAATTTACTGCACTCGATCTCAACCCACCGCTTGGGCACTCTCATCCTACTTACTACCAAAACAAGATTCTTAAAATGTATCCATGAGCACGCTAGCTCTTTCATTCATTGTCGAAATGATAACAAATAATAATTGCCTGAAAACTTAAAATTCGAATAACTTTAAATTTTAACTATCAAAATTATGAAATTATTGTTTCAATCGAATTACTTTATTCTAAATCAGTTGGGGTGTATGAGGTTTTGCGCTTATTCATTAACACGTTTTATATACATATAAACCTTCCTCTTGAAATACTATGTAGTGATATTACACTCTAAAACATAATTTTATTTATTATAGCAATCGAACAAAAGATTAGGGAAAAATGCAACTGGAATTGTCTTCTTATCGTGTAGACAGCAAGCCCTGCATGGGTAGCATGGCAGCGTGATATAGCGCTATCACGTCTTAGCTCTCTTTCTATTTTCACGCGAACGAACGAGATAAAAGGCGTGATACAGCCGTATCACGTGTAACATGCTACGGCTTCTGGTGTCAAAGTTTTACAAACCGCCTAACCGGACCGGAATTATGAAATAAATAATAATATAATACATCGTGAAATCATATGAAATACCTTTTTATTTTAAACTAGAGTTTACAAATTATATATCAGATTTTGAATCAGATTATAAGCTATTAAACAAAAAAAGTTTCATCTAAATCGGTTCAGTAGTTTTTGCGTGATGCTGTTACAAACATACAAACAAACAAAAACTCTAAAAAAAGGTTGATTTGGAGTCCGGGATACCTGAAAACCATATCGTAATCTTTTTCATGTAAATATCTTCAATGTACAGACACACTTCTATTACAGTTTTTGGGAACAAAACTCGCATTGAAACTAAATCGAAATAATGCTTCTGTCTCGAGATATCTGCACTCAAAGTCAAAAATAGGGCGTAACCATATCTCGTTATAATCGGCGTTATGGTCTCAACTAATTTGTAAAATGTAGAGTTAACCCGCGACTTCGTTCGCACAAATTATACACCAGATTTTAAGTCAGATCATAAGCTATTAAACAAAAAAAGTTTCATCTAAATCGGTTCAGTAGTTTTTGCGTGATGCTCGCACAAATAAACAGAAAGACACAAATTCTAATAAAGGTTGATTTGGCGTCAAGGACATCTAAAAACCATATCGTAATCTTTTTCATGTAAATATCTTCAATGTACAGACACACTCTGTTACAGTTTTATAACAGATATTTTCAGTCTCCTGAAGGATTTTCAAGAGTAAAGTTCAATAAGTATTGAACGGTTGTCTTACTTGTCTATAAGACGTGTTTGCCGACGCTACATTATTATGTAGACGGTACAGTGTGTGCCGATGGAACTAAGCAAACACAATTAAAAGGCTCGTGGCGCCGTAGCGTCAGCAGAATAGTTGAATGTTAAAGCAAAAACACATATTCTATACTATGTAAATGTACTGTCAGTATAGACAATAAACGACATTATTTTGGGCCTGGTAAAAACTACTCCGATTTCAATGTTATTTTTTTCAAAAGTTGGTAATTTAATATAAGTTTGTAGGTCAAAATAAAAACGGTCAAGTGCGAGTCTGCTGGCGCACCGAGGATTCCGTACCACACAACATAATAATTATTAAACAATTCAGTTTGTTGTCCTGGACCTTTAACACGAGACTGACTCACACTTGGCCTGTTTTTATTATTTGTTGTTATACCGTAGAGGTGATTTTTTTTGCTCCGATCGGTTTGCTCTCATAGTAAAAGTTGTTCAATTTGATGGGTGAACTCTTAGTTTAAAAGGATGCTAATGATATTTACTTCACCCTGTATAACAAAGTTAATAAAATAGGATTAGTTTTGGAGGAGGAAACGGGAATACGAAATGCTGATTTCGTCCGTTCTATGTAGATAAAATCGGTCCGAGCTGCAGTTATCTCTTTCGCACTCTAGAAAAGTGACCTATCTTTGTACAGGGTGTAACAAAACACCCTAGTTATACTTAAGGGGGTGGTTTAGACCATCAAACTGAACAACTTTCACTATGGAGTCAACATCGAGAAAAAATAAAAAATCTGCTGTCCCATACATTTTAGTCGAGTCGGTATTGCAGTTTTGTATGAAACATCAGATTTTTTTATTCCTTCTCGGCTTTGGCTCTATAAGGTCTAACAAAATTAGCTGAAACTATTTTAAGGGGATGATCAGACAATCAAACTGAACAACATTCTCTATGGGACCAATATCGAATTCGCGAAAAAAAATCAGCTGTTCCATACAAACCTATTCGAGCTAAATGTATGAGACCAAAGATTTTTTTTCACGATTTCGATATTGGTCCCATAGAGAAAATTGTTCAGTTTGATGGTCTGATCATCCTCTTAAAATAGTGTCACCTAATTTTGTTAGACCTTATACAACGTGTTAATGAATAAGTGCAAAACCTCATACACCCCAACTGATTTATAACAAAATAATTAGATTGAAACAATAATTTCATTATTTTGATACTTACAATTTAAAGTTATTCACATTTTAAGTTTTTAGGCAAAAATTACTTGTTATAATTTCAGCAATGAATGAAAGTGCTAACGTGCTCATGGATACATTTTAAGAATCTTGTTTTGGTAGTAAGTAGGGTGAGACTGCCCGAGCGGTGGGCTGAGATCGAGTTCAGTAAACTTTAAATTTTATAAATAAATTATTTAACATTTTGACAAAAAATACCTATGATAAAAACATGATAATTCGATTCTGCTCTCGATTCTAAACAAACTACTTTTTAGTTTTGCGTTAATTCATTAACACGTATAGTGAAAGTTGTTCAGTTCGATCGTCTGAAGCACCATATTCCTAGGGAGTTTTGTTACACACTGTATGGAAAAAACTCATTGTTCTACTATTGCCCAGAAACATAAAAATCTCATCCCAGTTCTAAATCAAGCTGCATTACACTAAGGAACTTTATTTTGCTGACAGTACCTATCTCAACCACCAATTCTAACTAAAACCCGTATTTCAACGAAAATTACTTCGGCATTAGACTATTTGACAAGTTTCCATTAAGTACAGATTTAAATTACACCGGGTGATGACTGATGATAATGAAACCTCATGGTCCATTTGTCATTCTAACGCTGCTAAATAAATAATTTCCCTATTGGTACTACCGAGAATATCGTGGCAACCCTTTGACTATTTATATGTGGACTGGTTACGCGTGTAATTCTACTAACAAACATTTCTGCCACTTTTTGCGGGGGGCGAGGTAACATGAAATCCGCAACTTTGGATTTTTATTCCCCATAACTTTAGATTCTAATTTTGAATGTTAAAAATCATGAAAAGTAGTCTCGTGTGAACCCCAAACGTTCTAAGTTCGAAGTTATTGTTTCGCAATTATAGGCTGTCTCGTTTAGTGATAAGGTGTAAAATTGAATGTAAATGCACAAGATCAATTGTGCTTATACCGTGGTAGAGGGGAAATGCTACCGCAAGGCTAGTCCTTATAATAATTAGTCAAAGTGCTAAATAGGTCATGTATGTTTCCCTATTGTTACTACCGAGAATATCGTGGCAACCCTGTTCCTCATACAAGAAACTAGTTTTTATCAACGTTTCTTCTTCTCGTTCTATCGTAAAAACGGTCATTCATACAAGCATCAAACTTAGTGTGATTATAGAGCAAACTCTACAGTATACCAACAAATAATAAAAACCGGCCAAGAGTGAGTCGGTCTCGCGCTAAAGGTCCCGGAGAAAAGAAAACCTTTTTTTTTTATTTTTGTGTGGTTGTACAGAACCCTCGGTGTGCGAGTAGCCCGACTCGCACTTGACCAGTTTTATACACAAGTCATGGATACTACATACAAACATAACATGACGACCAGTATCCTTTTCCAGGTGATCAGAAAGTTTAACTTTAATTTCTCTTCAATGCATGACTCTACAAATTGCATCTTAGTTTCATAAGTGTATTGCCCTTTGGAATCTGAGGGTGAACAGCGCATGTCAGAGCGAGAACGAAACAATCTCGTGTGATTCTTTCATTTTTATGGATGACTTAAACTTGAAAGCTTTTAACTGGCGATTTCAAAATGCAAAGTGTAAACAGTTGCATTACTTTAAAAGGTGATTGTACTCGAACAACTTTCCCCAAGGGACGTAATAATGATTCGCAAAAATAATGTGGATTTGCCATAGTACAGGGTATAAGTGACAGCCTAGCAAATACTGAAACGGTGAACTCAGACGATTAAGGGGACATACAACGTGTTAATGAATAAGCGCAAAACCTCATACACCCCAACTGATTTACAACAAAATAACTAGATTGAAACAATAATTTCATAATTTTGATAGTTAAAATTTAAAGTAATTCGCATTTTAAGTTTTCAGGCAAAAATGATTTGTTATCATTTCAGCAATAAATGAAAGCGCTAACGTGCTCATGGATACATTTTAAGAATCTTGTTTTGGTAGTAAGTACGGTGAGCGTGCCTGTGCGGTCGGTTGAGATCGAGTTAAAAAAAAATTAAATTTTTATAT
The DNA here is from genome assembly GCA_963924505.1 of Agonopterix alstromeriana. Classification (NCBI taxonomy): domain Eukaryota; kingdom Metazoa; phylum Arthropoda; class Insecta; order Lepidoptera; family Depressariidae; genus Agonopterix; species Agonopterix alstromeriana. The sequence goes on along the minus strand of OZ004689.1, from coordinate 7,217,180 downwards.
GCAAATTATTAAATATTATGAAAAAAAAAACCATGTTGAAACCATGATAATTAGATTCAGCTCTCGATTCCAAACAAACTACTTTCTAGTTTTGCGTTAATTCATTAACACGTTGTATATACGTTTGTATGGAGCATGTTTCGAATTATAAATAATACTTATTAAAAATATTTTCTGTATACAAGGTGTTACAAAAGTAAAAATAAACATATAAAACTTTTAAGGGGGTTGTTTAGACCATTAAACTGAACAACTTTCACTGTGGGACCAACATCGAAATCGTGAAACATACAATTAGCTCGAGTAGATTTGTAGTTTATTTTTAACGATTTCGATATTGGTCCCATAGTGAAAGTTGTTCAGTTTGATGGTGTAAACCACCCCTTAAATGTTTATTTGTATTTTTGTAACAATAAATAATTTTTGAATTTGAATTTTGAATTTAATGAAACAGATACCAGGAAGCGAGCACCAAAATTTCTTAGCTTTAAAACTTGCTCGTAATCTTAATCTCTGTAGGTTGAGTTTTATTATTGGTATTCTATAACTAAAAGAGAAAGTAAGAGCGACCGAAGCGAGCTCGAAATTTCTAAATAATAATTATTTAACATTTCGGTGAAGGAAAACATCGTGAGGAAACCTGCATGCTTCAATTTCGAGGCATGTATTGTACCCACTGTCCATTATAAGTGGCGACGGGCTCACCCTCCGTCACACTGGACAGAGTTTCGGTACTACTGGTGAAACGTGGATGTTCTTAGGTTTCAGAATATCTCTGACTACCCCCTCGGGGAATATAGTCGTGAGCATATGCTTATGCTTATGCTAATTTTTAAAATATTACTGGGTTATAATCATGATATAATTAGTTAACATGTATAATGTAAAATGCCCCTTTTTCTGTATATATCTTCTTCCAGGCAAGTTCAACCCTTGCATCCCCTCCTGGCGCCGGGACATCACGCGGCTGACTCACCAACGATATTACCACATAATCGGGTAGCTATGAAATATTAACCAATATTAACTTATCGTTTTATGACATATTTTACGAGATACCCCTTTCGCACATAATAAAAAATTGTGTCAAGTCGTAAAAGTTACAATAGCCGTTTATATCATCATATTTATGGATATAAAATGATCTCTACCAAAGGTGAAAAACCACTCTTTTACATTTTCTAATATCATTGTACGGTGATGTTGTGCTATTTAAAATTAAATTAAAGATTGACAAATAAGGTTTAATAATAGTTATTTGTTATACAAGAGTGCAAAGTTGCTTTTTAACCGCGTGCTCAATTTTGATGACCGAGCAAGCGAAGGAACCTAAAATTAGAATCCTGAGCGTTAGCGAGGGATCAAAAGAGCACGAGGTGAAAAATCTTTGCACTTGAGTCTTTGACTAATTATTATAAGGACTAGCCTTGCGGTAGTATTTCCCCTCTGCCACGGTATAAGCACAATTGATCTTGTGCATTTACATTCAATTTTACACCTTATCACTAAACGAGACAGCCTATAATTGCGAAATAATAACTTCGAACTTAGAACGTTTGGGGTTCACACGAGACTACTTTTCATGATTTTTAACATTCAAAATTAGAATCTAAAGTTTTTGTGTTTAATAAATGATAGGTGGTAACAATTTCACTCTGTATAGGTACTAGGGGACCATAAAGTATCTCTAGATTTATGACCTAGCTATGATTGTTCTAGTACTTGGGTCTAAGAGGAAGGATCTCCATAGAGTCCTCATAAATTTACGATTGTAGTTGGTCTCTTTTGTCTTATGACGTACCTTTAATAGTAGAAGGAGATGGAACTATAGATATTTGTTTATGCGGCTGGCCACTTTTTTTTGAGGTAGTATGTGTGAAAAGTGACCGTAAACATAAGGCCATATGTCACTTGGTGCCTTTTGTCCATACTACTTGACACCACACACTCAAACCTAAACGTCAAAAAAAGTGGACACTTTACAATTGGTATGGCTCACTCTAGTCTTAAAGAGAGATCCTTCCTCTTAGACTTGGGTACATGTCTAGTATACATATAGGTAGGAGCGTGTAATTGCTCTGTGATTATGTAGGACACTCGTGTGTTGGTTTAAGGTGGGCTTTCGATGCTAGCGGCCGATGCGACTGACGCGCGCGGCTCGCGGCCAACGGCCGATGCGACAATACTATACTTCATTCCAAATAAGGACGACGAGATTTTCCAATTCCCATTTAGCTTTCTGGCCAATTCTGAATACCAAATGTAATTAATTTATTGGACACAAATACTATCCAACATATTTTTGACGTTACTAAAGCTGTTTTAAGAATAAGTGAGTGGAAGTGTTTCAAATCTCTGTTTCTGTAATACCAAAATAGCCTTAAAATTTCGTTGCTATTTTGAATGGAGTATAGTTACTATGAAAACCTATGGCGCAGCTTCCGATGCCAGCGACTGACGCGTGCGTCAGACGCGCGTGGCCGATGCGATAGACATATGGCATACAAGCTGTTGCCCGTAACTCCGTCTGCGTAGACCTTAAAAAAGTATCCTATGTGTTAATCCAGATCATATTCTATCTGTGTGCCAAATTTCATTAAAATCCATTCAGTAGTTTTTACGTGAAAGAGTTACAAACATCCATCCATACTTAAAAATTTTCGCGTTTATAATATTAGTAGGATGACAGAACCACGCGTCAGACGCGCGCGTCAGTCGCATCGGCCGCTGGCATCGGAAGTGCACCTTTAGTCAGAAATGCATATCAATTATCTCTGCAAGATTGATTAGATCAATAAATTAATTATCATCATCAGCCTATAATACGGTGTAAGTGTAGGTTCATGAATTATAGGTTGATTGTACTCATGATAGTTAACAACTTTCCCATAAGGAATCTATAGCAAATACTTAACATAAAACCGGTCAAGTGCGAGTTGGGCTAGCGCACCAAGGGTTCCACACCACACCACCACACAACACAACATATTAACTTTAAAAAAAAAAATCTCCGTGTCCTTTTGCGCGAGATTGGTTTTTAGTATTTGTTATTATACTGTAGAGTTTGTTCTATAATCACATCAAGTTTGAAGCTTGTACATATTACCGTTTTTACGATAGAGCGAGAAGAAAAAAAACATTGATAAAAACTAGTTTCTTGCATGAGGACCCCCCTTAAGATTTCACTTTTTGTCATTTTTATTTTTTGCTAATAAATCCGCCGTAATAACGCATATTCTGTGAAAATTTCAACTATATGGCTATTACGGTTCAAAAGTTACAGCCCTAAATAGATACGACGGACGGACAACGTAGGCTTAGTGAATAGTAACTGAATTACATAGAGTAACATTGTCAAGATCAGATATTTTGATCATTCATAATCATCGAGTTTAGTTCGCAAGAGCTTGATTTGGCTATTTGACAATTGTAACGTTAAACGTTAATATGTTTTTTGCCTTAAAGTAACTTGTAAATATTTTATTTTTCAAAAATAAATTAGAGTCTTTTTTTTACTGCGGATTTCAAAAACTGAAACGCATGCGGCCATGATTGAGCATCGTTTGACGTCACATTTCCCATCATCATTTTTACTTTGTTTATTGAAATATGACGTCACAGCCAGAAGTGTCACGTGATCGGCTGTTTTCGGGCGAATCTCATATTACTGAATGATAAATATTGTATTTTTCGAATAAATAACGCTTTTTTAAGAAAAAGATAATTGAAAGAGGTATAAAATAAACCTATGTATAATTTAAAATATCTTTCCGAAAACTGGCAAATAGCCGATTGTCTTTTCCACCAAGTTGAGTAGGTACTTTCTCATGTTAAAACACAATTCCTCAGACCAATACCAGTCACATAGGTACCTTAATGAATACGACAGCTAAGCATGCGAAGTTCATCAACCTTCAAGTGGTTTACCGTTTATACAAACTTAAGAGAAGTTTATTCCGAATTAGTAAATGCGCGCAGCATACAAACGAAGAATGGTGATATTTTCAATACTAACCAATAAAAGTCAATGTTGCAGAAACAATCTGGAAACAAATCTCTATGCTTGTATCTTGTCCGATTTTTGTTAAAATATACAGTTTCAATGCTAGGATTAATTTAAGATTTGTATGGAAATCTTTGAGGTACCGTAACTTTAAAACTATACATTTTATCAAAAATCTGACACGATACAAGCATAGATATTTGTTTCTATATTGTTTCTGAACTGAGACTTTAGTTAGTTAGTATTGAAAATATAACCAGACTTCGTTTCTATGGAGCGTGCTCCGAATTATATTCCCATAACGGTTTTTAACGATCAGACCATCAAACTGAACAACTTACTCTATTGGAATGGCATCGACATCGCGAAAAAAATGTGCTGTTCCATACAAAACTTCAATCCTACTCGATCCGAATGTCTACATACTACTTCTTAATATGCTTACACTTTTAAGGGGATGATCAGACCGTCAAGCTGAACAACTTTCTCTATAGCACCAACATCGAAATCGCGAAAAAAAAATCTGCTGTTCCCATTTTTTGGTAGCCTATTTCCCATAGCTGGAGAAATCAACTCCTTTTTGGTCCCATAGTAAAAGTCGTTCAGTCTGAAGCACCCCATTAAATATGTAACGCATTTAAATTTACACCCTGTATACAACGTGTTAATGAATAAGCGCAAAACCTCATACACCCCAACTGATTTATAGGACAATAATTAGATTGAAACAATAATTTCATTATTTTGATAGTTAATATTTAAAGTTATTGCATTTTAAGTTTTGACGCAAAAATGATTTGTTATCATTGCAGCAATGAATGAAAGCGCTAACGTGCTCCTGGTTACATTTTAAGACTCTTGTTTTGGTAGTAAGTAGGGTGAGAGTGCTCGAGCGGTGGGTTGAGATCGAGTTCAGTAAATTTTAAATTTTACGTACAAATTATTTAATATTTTGAAAAAAATTACCTATGTTTTAAACCATGATAATTCGATTCTGCTCTCGATTCTAAACAAACTACTTTCTAGTTTTGCGTTAATTCATTAACACGTTGTATACAAACCAGATTTAATCCCTACGAACAAGTTCCAACATGAATAAAATACTATTTCAAAACAGAAAGGGCTCTCGTTACTTCAGTCAGTTTTGTTTGCAAACAATGTAAAAGGCTATAGTTTTCATGCGAACATGTTTGAGCTTGTTGTGTTTTGTTTTTTTTAGATTTATTAAAAGCATACAGAGAGCTTTAGTTGGGTTTAGCTTTTGGAGTGGGTTTTCAATCTATTACATCGATACCTTTAAAATGCTCTCCAACGGTGAAGGAAAACATTGTGAGGGAACCTGCATACGCTGAAGAAGAAATTTCGATGCGTATGTGAAGTCTACCAATCCGCATTGAGTACGCGTGGTGGACTAACGCCTATCCACCTTCCTTGAGGTTAGGCCTGTGCCCTGCAGTGAATCGAGAGCAGAATCGAATTATCATGGTTTCAACATTTATAATAAAAAAAAAATTGAACATAAACAATTTTTTGTAAAATTTAAAATTTACTGAACTCGATCTCAACCCACCGCTCGGGCATTCTCACCCTACTTACTACCAAAACAAGATTCTTAATATGTACGTTAGCGCTTTCATCCATTGTTGAAATGATAACAAATCATTTATGCCTCAAAACTTAAAATGCGAATAACTTTAAAGTTTAACTATCGAAATAATGAAATTATTGTTTCCACTAATTATTTTGTTATAAATCAATTCGGTGTATGAGGTTTTGCGCTTATTCATTAAAACTTTGTATTGGGTCTTTCTTAATATGCAGACACTTTTTTAAGGGGATGATCGGACCGTCAAACTAAACAACTTTAGCGTATTTTTCTAGATTTTTCTAGGTAGGTAAAAAATGCTAGGTTAAAAGTAGCTGAAATCGAAGGGAATGTATGAAAAGATGTATTGACTTAGAGGAAGCAAGAGAGGTGTGTCAGAACCGCCCAAAGTGGAGATCTATAGTTTCTGCCTACCCCTCTGGGAAAAAGGCGTGAGTTTATGTATGTATGTATGTATATTCTAGGTACTTATACGAAGTGCTGGCCATAATTGAAACAACTCCTTTAAACCATAACCCTCTTAACTCCGTAGTCGGTTAAAAAGTAAACAAAAACCCGAAAGGTAGAGTTCCCATGAGTTTCATAACGTGGTTTTTACGAGTGGAGTATCTACTAGAGAAACCTTTTACGTTGAAAGCAACGGCAGGTCAGCTGACATGGCGGCATGCGTTACTTTTCTTTGTTTGTTTTTGCGGAAATTTTGAACTATGGGAATAGTTGAACAATACTTTTATGTAGCTACGAGTTTTTGTCCGCGACTTCGTGGGTGTTGATTTCGATTTTCAATAAAAATAAAAACAATAAAAAATGCCAATCAATAAATTCAAAAATATCAATCAATTCAATTTAGCATAAGCATAAGCATATGCTCACGACTATATTCCCCGAGGGGGTAGTCAAAGATATTCTGAAACCTCAGAACATCCACGTTTCACCAGTAGTACCGAAACTCTGTTCAGTGTGACGGGGGGTGAGCCCGTCGCCACTTATAATGGACAGTGGGTACAATACATATTTTTATTTGACACTTTTCTAAGGAGGTGATCAGACCGTCAAACTGAACAACTTTCTCTATGTCACCAACATCGAAATCAAACAAAAGTGCAAACCTACTCGAGCCAAATGTATGGGACAGCTGATTTTTTTTTCGCGATTTCGATGTTGGTCCCATAGAGAAAGATGTTCAGTTTGATGGTCTGAACATCCTCGTAAAAAACTGTCAGCATATTAAGAAGGACCATATTTATATTAGTCCAATTGTGAAAGATCTTACTGGTGCACCCTCTAAAGTTTGATAATGCAAATCAACAGGGTGAAATTGATATCATTAGTATCCTTTTAAACTAAGAGTCTACCCATCAAACTGAACAACTTTTACAATGGGAGTAAACCAAACGGAACAACAACAAAAATGCTGTTGCATACATTTGATTCGAGTAGGCACTAGGCATTGCAGTTTAGTATGAAACAGCTGTTTTTTTTTGTTCCGATCGGTTTAGGTTTAAATAATATTTATTTTCTCAAAAGAAATTTACATTTCACTTATATGAGAAACATAGTTATTTCCAATTTCTTACGTGCTAGCTAGTTAACATAATTAAGGTAGGTATAATATTGTGTTGCGAACTTATATTTCTAAACAAATAAGACCATGTTCACCTAAAGAACTAATGATCCTTAATGTATAGCTTTAAGGTGGTTACTAGCTTAACAATAATAGTAGGGTAGAAGCGAAACATTTTTTGCTGTAAAAGTTGTTCAGTTTGATGAGTAGACTCTTAGTTTAAAAGGATGCTAAAGATATCATCAATTTCACTCTGTACGAACTACCTACATAAACCAAAGTGTGAAACATAAAACCCATATCGACTGAAGGCAGCTCTGAAATAAGAAGAAAAACGTCATACATTCAGGTCAAGTAGGTATTGAGGAAGGTCTATCAAAGAGGTGAAGTGACATAGCAAAGAAATACACGTCTTCTTGTCATTTCTGCGCAGTTACATTTTATTTGCGTAGAAAACAACGAATAGGGAACATATTTTAAGGTTTCCTCAAAATAATCATCATCATCGGATGGATGTCCACTGCTGGACATAGGCCTCCCCCAAAGATCGCTACAACGACCGGTCCTGCGCTGCCCTCATCAGGTCGGCGGTCCACCTTGGCCTACCCACGCTGCGCTTTCCGGTACGCGGTCGCCACTCGAGAACTCTTCAGCCCCATCGGCCATCGGTTCTGCGAGCAATGTGCCCCATCCACTGCCACTTTTGCAATTCTTTGGACTATGTCAGCTACTCTGGTTCTTCTGCGGATTTCTTCAGGGAAACACCGAGCATAGCTCTCTCTATTACCCTTTGGGTGACTTTCAGCCTTTTAATGAGGCTTTGAGTGAGCGACCACGTCTCTATTCCATATGTCAAGGAATAGAGACGTGGTCGCTCTGGCACCACACACTGATCGAAGGCTTTCGTTTTGAGACAGTGCGATATTTGGGACGTGAAGATACTACGTAGCATCCCGAACGCTGCCCAGCCGAGTTGGATTCGAAAATAACAATATCACAAATGAAGTCTACCAATCCGCATTGGGCTCGGGTGGTGGATTAACGCCCATTCACTCTCCATGAGGGTAGGCCTGCAATGAGACTTATAGAGGCTGATGATGATGATGACGCATTTCCACCACAGTAGCTCTTGTGAACCAGTATCAAGAGCGACCACAACACTTGACAATGATGTCCAGCGAGCGAGCGGGGAATGACTCTATCAAGAATTTCATCATATGCTCACTAATATATTCCCCGAGGGGGTAGTCAGAGATATTCTGAAAGCTCAGAACATCCACGTTTCACTAGTAACGAAACTCTGTCCAGTGTGACGGGGAGTGAGCCCGTCGCCACTTGTAATGGACAGTGGGTACAATACATGCCTCGAAATTGAAGCATGCATGATGTTTTCCTTCACCGAAAAGCCAGTGCTGTTATAAATAGTACATAATTTCCGAAAAACTCATCGGTACGAGTCTGCCTGGAGGGCCTGGACTGGGATCGAACCATCGCCTCCTGCACTGGGTGTAAGGAAAAGTAAAACCTTTAAACTACGTTCTCTACCCATCAAACTGAACAACTTTTACCATGGAAGCAAACATATCAGAACAAAAAAATAAAATGTTACGGTTCAAAAGAGACAGCCCTAAATAGCTAGGACAGACAGACAGACGGACGGACAGAAGGACGGACAAAGTAGGCTTATGAATAGGGTCCCGTTTTCACCCTAAAATTGAATTTCCGCACAAAATGCAATAGCTGTAGTCAAAAATATCTTTGAGAAATCATGCAATAAAATTAGGTAATGAATGAGGAAAGTATGTAGCGAAAACTTTCATTTTATTCGCCCTGTAAAAATTCAGCCAAGTTGTCGAGTTCGGCACGTGACCTCATTACGACGGTCTTAAAGAAAGCCCCTACTGTTTTGTTTTCGCGTTTCGCTGAAATTACTTTTAAAGCCAGCGTGGTAGCAAAATAGGTTAGTTATTCTAATTTTCGAGGCATACACTGACAAAGAATTTCTAGGATCTTTTTTAGTTCATACCAACATAATGCTTGCGACTATATTCATCGAGAATAATCAGAGAGATTCAGAGAGAGATCAGAGTGATAAGAAGATGATTATGAGTAGAAGATGTTGTGACAAGAATAGAGAAGGGTATGCTTCGTTGGTTTGGGCATGAGGAGAGGATGAGTGATAGCAGATGTACGAAAGAGATTTATGGAGCTAAAGTGAGTGGAAGTGTCGGCAGAGGGCGCCCTCGTAGGACGTATTCTGATCAAATCGGTTGCGTCCTACAAAAAGGGGAGGTGCGGAGTACTCGAAACCGACGGGCATGTATGAAGAGATGTATGGATGTGAATGAGGCAAAAGAGGTATGTAAGGATCGTAGTAGATGGCGCGCTCTGGTCTCTGCCTACCCCACTGGGAACGAGGCGTGACGTTATAGATTAGATAGATAGATAGATAGATTATAAATAAGTCATTTATAATCTCTCGCAAAATATCCACAATTGGCTATTTGACAATTGTAACGGTAAAATATTAAATATGTTAGATTTAGTAGCTTATAATTATGTTCACAATAATAATACAATATGTTTTTTGCCTTAAAGTAACTTGTAAATATTTTATTTTTCAAAAATAAATTAGAGTTTTTTTTACTGTGGATTTCAAAAACTGAAACGCGGGCGGCCATGATAGAGCATCGTGTGACGTCACATTTCAAACAATGAAACCGCATGTGAGTTGAAGTGTTGAAGTTAGCTTTACTTCGTTTATTGAAATATGACGTCACAGTGTCAAGTGTCACGGGAGCGGCTGTTTTCGCGCGAATCTCAAATTACTGAATGAAAAATATTGTTGTTTTCGAATAAATTATATCTTAATAGGTAATGTTTTTTTCTAATAAATTATATATTAGAGGTATACATATTAATCACGCCGAAAAAGTGGTAAAATAAAATCTCGAAAATTATATTCACGGGGTACCTCCCCTACACAAAAAGTGGGAATTACAATTTTTTTTGTCGTCTATCCCATGATGTGTGAAAAATATTGTTAGTGTGCGAAAACTATTTTTAGATTTAGGGATCCGTTAGCGAAATATTAAGCTTTAAAGTGACAATTGAAGCAGCATTAAAGCTGCATGAATTGACAGCTTTAAAGTGATCATAAAAATAATCTATAAAAGTACTTTTGATAATTCTTTTTAATCGAAAATACGGCACACTCACGCATTTTTCGGAGGGCTGGGCAATCGCGTTTTTCATAGAAAATATTCTTCTGAACTTAAAGCCCTTTAAATAGATACAGATTGTCGATAGCACAGTTGGAAGTGAACCTGACTGCTGATCTGAGGGTCGCGGGTTCGAATCCCGTAAGGGGCAAATATTTGTATGATGAATATGAATATTTGTACCCGAGTCATGGATATTTGTATCTAGATACAAACAAATAAATAGTTTTCGATTAAAAAGAATTATCAAAAGTACTTTTGTAGATTATTTTTATGATTTCATTAGATAAACTACTAATGGTGATTATGTGAGTATAAATACCAAAAATCTGAAACTATTTGAAGTTCTTCTAACGCGACAAAAATGTCTCAAAATACATGAAAACAGTCATCATTGTAACGATTTTCTATCGAGTGAAGTAATTCCAATCGTGTATTCAATTTATGATTTCACTAGATAAACTATCCAAGGTATGACTTTGGTTTCAGTTAATTGTATAAATCTAGTCGAAAAATGAAGAATAAAAGATGCCTCCAAGGTATTTCGTCCTACTATTGCGCCTTAAAGCAAGAATCGCTAACTGGCCATCGCATCGTTAACTCACAAGTTAAAAGTTAAAACCAATTTTGATTTCAACTTTATACGAAGTGGCTGGAATAAAAGTTTGATAGGTTTTGCTTTAACTGAGATAGTTAGTAACATAATTATACCAATAAAATTCTTAACTTACATCTGGCGTCTGTTCAATGTGGAGGAGAAGGGAAGAACTTCCCTTGGGCTTTTGGAAATAAAATTATTTTATATGAAAAATTGTTTTTCTTCTTCTTCTTATCGTGTGGGTCTCTGACGTGGTTTTTGTGTAACGACTACTATCAACGAGAGATAGCCGGGACCAACGGCTAAACGTGCCATCCGAAGCACGGAATCATCGTTCTTTTCAGACAATCTGGTGATTCAGCCTGCAATGTCCTAACTAACTGGGGGAAAAGGCACAAAGTTACATATCACTAGGTGTCCCCTGTGGGAATCGAACCCACGACCTCCGTGTCAAGAACGCAATGCTCTTAACCAGTAGACTACGGAGGATTTCCGTTATAATATAATATAGTAGGTATCAAAGTTATAAAGGCTCAAAGTTTTCCATGCAATTCTTAAATTAATCCTAGCATTGAAACTATATATTTTAACGGAAATCTGACAAAAGTTTTATAAAAGACAATGTTTTTATAAAATACTAGAGTTTACCTGCGAATTCGTCCGCGCAAGTTATACACCAGATTTAAAGTCAAATCATAAGCTATCAAACAAAAGAAGTTTCATCAAAATCAGTTCAGTATTTTTTGCGTTATCCTGTTACAAAGAGATACATTTTTTTGCACATCTAATCGAGTTGTGGTCAGAAATATTTCGGTTTATCTATTCTAAAATAGAAACTTACAGCGAGCGAAGCGAGCTCGACTTTTCTCCTCAATACGAATCGGTTAGAGCCAGAGCATTTTATGTTCAAAACATGTGCAAAGTAACCTAAGTAAAAGCTATGGATTGAGCGAAGCAAGAAATTTTTAGCACTTAGCTGGTGATCAGAACTCTTTAGGATTATGTGTAGACACAGCAATTAAAAGAGAAACTTAGAGCGAGCGAAGCGAGCTCGACTTTTCTCTGCTCTACGAATGGTTATAGACAGAGCTCAATCAATAGATATTTTTCCCGAATTTGCCGCCCCTAGTAAAGTGCCGCCCGGGGCGAGGGCCCCCGTCCCCCTGTCCCTGCCGCCCTCGCTATGCTACGGTGGAACAACTGTTTTTTTTTGCGCTGACATGTTTGCTCCCATATGGTAAAAGTTGTTAAGTTTGATAGGTAGAGTATGAGGTTAATTATGCTTTTCCTTACAGCCTGTATAACTCTTCATCTAAAGAAAAGAAACAAAGAGAAAGAAAACTTAGACTACAACTATATCGATAGTATTTGTCTCGAATCATACTTACTATTCATACTATCGATATTGTTACTATTTTCATATCGATAAATTATCGATAATTTTACTATTGTTAGACAAGACTATTCCATAATTGTTTCAAAGAGAGAACAATAAAGAACAAAAAAAATAACTAATAAAACCAACCGTTATCAAATTACATTTAATATAAAAAACGGCCAAGTGCGTGCCAGACCACGCGCAGCGTAGGGTTCCGTAGTTGCCCGTCACAATATAGACCGATAGCGCTAGGTTTTGAGGTTTCAAAAACTCTAAAGTTTTTTGTTTTTTGCATATAGGTTCCGGACCATTTGCAAAACCTAATACATAAGTTTGTGTCATTTTAGGTACTTGCATAGGTAGAAATTTAGGTATTTGTATTTTCGATCAGTATTGGACGAAAAGAAAATCATAGATGAAAATTTTACTTTCAGGATAATAACGAAGTAGTAACTGATGTACATAGGCATTTTGTGTCACCTCTGTCCACGGAAATCCAAATATTTAACCAGTACCTAACATGTCGCCCAACTAGCTCAAAAAAATATTACAATAGGTTAAATAGGTGTTACGCGTTTTAGAGTACTGATATCTGTTGTTTAAAATATTTTGTGTCGAATTCATCCACGAAGTTTACAGATATTTTATTTTTTTATCTCAACACCCTGTAAAATCTACAAAAGAAAATGCAAGTTCTTCGAGTTTACGTGTTTTGATTATTATAGTGTAACAAAACACTATTCATAATTTGTGCTGTTTTTATCCACGAAATCTTATTATTTGAACAAAATACCAGACTTCTTCGCACGAAGGGCGAACGCGGGGGGAGCGCGGGCGCGGGCGCGGGCGGCGGGCGCCGGCCGGCGAGACGAGCGGCGCGGGAGAGGGTATTTGTTTACATTATTCGTATTCAGTGCAAGTTGCGACAAACAAGTGCGTTCGTTTTTCGACCCACGTTCCTTAGGGTTGTTTAGTTTATTTTTTTCTCGTACACATAATTCATTAACAATTAACATTGTAGGTATTCGAAATTAAATAATTGTACATACATTGTCTGAATACATCCTTAAAAGAAAAGTCCCTCGTTCAGTGCCACCCAGTATACAGGGTGTTTAATAAGTAACAATTTAGAACTTCGACCGTCAAACTGAACAACTTTCACTATGGGACCAACATCGAAATCGCGAAAAAAAATTTGATATCCTATACATATTTTAGCTCTAAGTAGTCGATTTGTAAAGTATGGAACATCAATTTTTTTTTCGCAATTTCGATATTGGTCTAATAGTGAAAGTTTTTCAGTTTGATGGTCTACACCACCCCCTTAAATGTTTATTTGTATTTTTGTAACACCTTGTTGACCTTGTATATGCGAAAATTTTTATGTTAGATTTTTGTTACTCAATCACGCTTTAACGGCTGAATGGAATAAATAAATATTTCATTAACTTAACATACTTATAGGATAATTTTTACTGCGGGAAAAAGTCTTATTCCCACGGGTAAAACCAAAAACTACGCAGGCATACCACTAGTGAATTTATAATCTGCAAACCGTTTTCTCTCGCTACACCACTTTGTACACTCACCTATGTAATCAACCAATATACATATTAATCTATGCTATAATCTGACTTCTAGATTGTTTCTGCAAATTTTTCATTTACTGATTGGTTAGTATTGAAAATATCACCAGACTTCGTTTGTATGCAGCGCGCATTTACGCATTCGGAATAAACTTCTCTTAAGTATTTTTCTCACTCAAATATGTATAGCAGTTTTTTTGGACTTCATAGACCAAGAGCTAGCTGTTATTACCTTTAAGTCGTCGGTCACGTAATTCTTCAAATAATTATATTTATTTGCCATAATGGAATCTGGTTATAAACGTATTTATGAACCGTTGTCAGTATTTTTACCGAGTTGAAGGATTCTATTGCTTCGGAACATCTTGCCTGGTATGAGAGTTTGTAAACTCTGTGGCCCTTAATTGTATGGGTCGTCAGTATGGTGAGCCAGGCTGGAGGGCAGGGTAGGGAAGGCGAGTGGTCGCAGAGAGTTTCTTCTTCCAAGTTGTTTCTTTCTTGAGTGCTGGATCCGGAATGAATCTACGCCGATTTGGCGCCATTTTATATTATTTTCAAGCGACCACCCCTCCTTACCCCGCACTCTTGCCCTGAATACAAATCTCTTTATTTCTCATACAATCTTAATTTCTACGCTTACAAACCAATATAATTATATAGTTAAGATACTTATTTTCTTATTCTAAAAATAGCATGTGCATCATCCGCCGGTGCATAACAGAGTGCAGAACGAAAAGGAAAGGTACAATATTTATATTACCCCGGCCCCCGCTTCCTCATAACACAGGTTCCGGACGCCGGGGCCCCCCTCGCTCGCCTGTATGCGCTGACAGAGATGGAGCGTTCTGTCTCTTTCTAACACTTATTTCTAATAGCATTCTACCCCTTCTAATGAGGTAGTGAAGGTTATTGGCGTAATTTCTAATTGGAATTTATAAGTTCGAACTCGATTCTAATTGTTTTATTTACTTGTGCTATGCTTTAATTTTAATAGGGAAGTGTACCTAATCTAATCTGGGGTAGAAGTCACAAGAGAAATCAAATAAGAATCCTATTAGAACTATTTACATAACTTATGTGCTAAGCCCTAATTCTAATAAGACAAATTTATTTATTGAAATGAACACTTAACCTAAACTTATCCTACTAGTATAAAAGGGTATGTAAAACGAAATAAACGAAGTAATGTAAAAAACTATGTACAAAGGTAGTCAATTCAGGTTCTGTCGTGCACATTTCTCCTGCCGTCGCAGCTCTGCGATCCAACCTGTAGCACGACGATCCTCTTGGTCGGTCTCCGGATGACATGCCCGTTGCTGGTTACGACGTCCACGATCCTCACCTCGCCGTCTCGCCCTGGGTAGACCGCGACGATCCTTCCTGTCGGCCATGTGTTGCGGGGCAGGGTGGGGTCGCAGACGAGTACCAGGTCGCCGATAGCGTGCGCTGGTCGTGTGAGGCTCCCGCCGGTTTTGGAGTAGAGGCTGGTACTCTTTGACCTAGCTGCTCCAGAAGACGTCCGCCAGGCGTTGAGCGCGCTGCGCTTGCGCGCGGTAAGGTCGTTTGGGTCCCAACAGGATGTGGTTGGGTGTAAGCGCCTCCGGTTCTTCTGGAGTCACCGCCACGTGTGTGAGTGGGTGGGAGTTGACGGTGTTCTCCGACTCGACGAGCAGGGTGAGCAGTGTCTCGTCGCTAGGGTACTGCTCGTGGAGTTTGACGCGCAGTGCCTCCTTCACAGTGCGTACCATGCGCTCCCACACGCTGTCCATGAAGGGGGAGGCCGGGGGTACGTAGCGGCAGGTGATGCGCCGCGCCGTCGCCTCCTCGCTGACCGCCGCCAGCGCGGCCTTGGCGAGCTCCTTCTCCGCAGCCTTGAAGCACGTCGCGTTGTCACTCCATAGCTCCTTAGGCACTCCTCTTCGTGCCACGAACCTCCTCAGGTCGCCGGTTGCCGGAGAAGTAGGCTTCGCTCTTCGTATCTTGCATAGTTGATAGTGTTTGATGACGTTCACGCACCGTGGGTCGTATCTTCAGTACCCATAGTCGCTGCTGTAGCTCATTCACGACGGTTTCGATACCGACATGTAGTCGCTCGTGTACGTGTTGTATGTACAGCCGCGTGAAGTAGTGTTTCCCGTCGAGTACGGTCGGGCTCGCAGTGTCTTCAACGATGTCAGGTGCTACGTGGATTCTTCCTTTGAGCCATCTTCGCCGACGACCACTGATAGCGCCGACAGCTTGTCTCCTGGCTGAGGCGCCGCGCCGCTCCTTACTCGACGTAAATCTTCGGAAAGACAATCTTCTTGTACAGGTTTCCACCATAGTTTCTCAGCGCGAATGAGTTAGTGCGCTTCGATACCGATGGTGTTGCTATCTCATTTCTTCATGTACGGTGTCTCGCTCTTGCGTGTTTTCTTATTAATCTTTCAATCAGAGTCGTTTTTATTGTTTTCTTTCGTTCGTTTGCGCTTCGTAGCCAATACTGTTTCATTTTTCTTCTTTCAACATAAATTGACAAACTGTAGCATGCGCACCGTAGCTCGTAGCAAAAGTGGGAACGACGAAAATCGCTCGATTCGAGGTAGGTGAGCGTGGTCAGGTCGCTGGTGGGTGACGTGACAAGTCCCCTCTCTTCTCCTGTCTTCGGTGCTTCTGTCTTCGTCTCTTGTAGCCGTTCTCGTTCGTGGTTTCGTAGGAAGCTCGGCCCGTTGTACCATCGGACCTCGCTCCCGCCGATAGAGACCGTGGCGCCGCCCGAGTTGGCGGAAAACTGCTGTACTACTGAATTTGTATTGGACACCCATCCGCATAGCTCGAAGCCGGCTTGCCGATGAATGTAGTCGACTGATTTCGATACTTCTTTGGCTTCTTTTTCGGTCGGAAAACTTGTTATGTAGTCGTCCATGTAGTGGTTCTTTTCAATGACTCGTGCGGCTGCAGGATACTTTTCTTTGAAGTCTGAATCATTTCTATTCTTCACGTATAGCGCGGTGCATGGTGATGACATCGGGCCGAAGATCACCGAAGTCATGCGGTACTCTCGCGGTCGCTGGTTCCCTCTCTCGTCGCCCCGCTATAGAAATCGTAGTGCCTCTCTGTCGTCCTCTTGAACTCATATTTGCATAAACATTAATTCCTTTATGTCAGCTGACACGGCGTGTTGGTGTTGACGAAATCGCATTACAACTCCCGGCAGAGATTGCACCAAGTCAGGACCGCAAAGTAGCATATCGTTCAGGCTGCGTCCGGCTGTCTTCGCTGTGGCCTTGTGTAATACTCTTATCTTCGGTTTCGCGGGGTTAATGACCGCGAAGTGGGGTAGGTACCATGTTTTATTTGGCACCGTCGGTGTGGTAGCTTCGTCGGCGTAGCCCAAAGTGAAGAGGGTTTGCATTCTTTCTTCATATTTCTTTTTCAGGTCTTCATCTCGGTCTAGTTTCTTCTCTAGGTTGTGCAGCCATTTGAGTGAGTTTTTGTAGTTGTTCGGAATCTTCATGTCGTCTTCTTTCCATATAAGTATTGTTTTGAAGCGTCTATCAGGCAGGCGGTGACTGGTTTCATTCAATATCTTCAATGCGCGCTGCTCAGGGTCACCATTCTGTACTCGTTTTTCTATCCCGATTGATTCAAACTCGAAATAATTCTTCATCATCTTCTTTCGTGTATAGTTATTGAAATTATATATTTTCATTAATAACGCCAAATAACATTATACAGGGTGTAAGGAAAAGTATCATTTTACTATGGGAGCAAACCGTTATGGGAGTTACAACTCTTTGCGTTCTACCTATCTATCTCAAGAACGGTTAACTATATTCAATATTATAAATGACCAAATTTGAAGAAAATTTAAAGTTCTACAATTTTTTTTAAAACTTCAAAGGTCATTTAGAGCATAGAAAAGAAGATATTTCCTAAAGACCTGTTTTTTGACATTTTACCTTGAATCTTTTGACCTGCATAAACGAGATTTTATGTGACATTTGACCTAACGTATAGGATGTCATAACGATGATTTAAAGAAGTTTGTAGCTTATTATCTCTCATTCCGAGGTTGACCCTTTTTTTCACCTAATTTTCCTGGGGTACTCGGAGAAACAGTGATAATGAAAAACAAAACGGAACAAAACATTAAATTTGAAACGTAGGCAGGAACATACCAGAAGTATGAGAGAAAATAAAAGGTAATAAGTTGTAAATAATTTTCCAGCACTCTGTAACCTAAACCTGCATATACGTTTAAGACGCTGTGCAATAATGAACTACTTAAGTCACACTTATCGTAATGTACTAATGTAAATAAATGTTGATTTTAGGTCGTAAGATAAATATTATTAGTGATTTTGTAAATAAATGTTGATAAAATTCATTCATACCTGTTATAATATCCTGCATCATCCTCATCCTTCAATGCTATGCCATGCATCTGAGGGATGCGAGGTATTTTAGAATTACCTATGGATTTTCAAAATAGGTTTATGAGTGTTATACAACTTCTCAACCTGAAAGTTCTTGTGGTATCGAGAATAACTGAGATTATTGCAGTATTACGAAACTTATTTTTTCACGTTCTTCTTACATTTTTGTTGACGGCGTAAAATAACTTCCAGGTTTCATCTAGATAGTCGGTATGTTTTGACCATAGAATGTTTTGACTTGTATTATATCAATTACAAGTACAAAATAAGAAGTTGAATTGATTTGATTACGGGACCTAATGACGTAAAGTTACCAACAGGTAGCTCTCGTACTATAAAGTAAAACAAAATCCTGTAATGATAGTTTTTTTCCTTCTAGATAGGTACAGTGATTTTAGGTATGATATTAATGAGTTTTAAGTTTTTTAAGTGAAATCAATTAAAGAGTATCGTTAGTTAGGTATTGTTTCTATCTATAAATTGGTTGTCCGTAATTGATCCTGTAATAAATTAATAATTGATCAAGGAGGATAAATAGAACGATACTTAATTATGATATATTGTGTTTTTTCATACGACAAAAGGTACTAATAATATCTTAACAGCGAAGCGTCTTCTATGCATTTTGAGTGATTTGATTTTCGCGGGCTAGTGCGCGACGATGTTCGGTAGCGGGGCGCGGGGCGCTTGCTGCGACTAAGCCACGCCCATTTCGCTTCAATTATTTTTCGACATAGGCCCTTAACGAAAAAGCGGTAGGTAGTTATGCCGTTATATTAGTTCAGAAGCACGTTACACGGCTTTATCACGCCTTTTATCTCGTTCGTTCATGTGAAAATAGAAAGAGAGCGAAGGTGTGTTAACGCTATAATATCACGGTGCCATGCTACCCAATAAATCCGAAGCGAATCGAAGAACGCTAGAAATCGTAGGTACCGAACGAACGTGTGTGCCGTGCTGTGCGTGCGTATGCCCCCCGCCCACCGCGCTGCGCCGCGCCGCGCCGCCGCGCTTCGACCGCAACCATTGTTTTTGTATTTTTATATTCATATAAGTAAATATCGTGGATGAAAATGACACAAATTTACAATGTCGATTTTTCATGCATTTATGATATTGAATATAAAACTCGAATAATTGTAATATTTTTTTGAAGCGATTACAGCTTGGAAACACAAAATAATTAAAAATCTTAAAATTGCGTGCCCTAATTTGGCACAAATTTGATAAATAGGCATATGTAAGTGATCTGAGAAAGGAAATAGCTATTTCACTAATTTGAAATTTTTTTTTGCTCTGTTTTTACATGATGACCCTA
Source organism: Agonopterix alstromeriana (assembly GCA_963924505.1). Taxonomy (NCBI): domain Eukaryota; kingdom Metazoa; phylum Arthropoda; class Insecta; order Lepidoptera; family Depressariidae; genus Agonopterix; species Agonopterix alstromeriana. Next base: position 7,197,488 of record OZ004689.1, on the reverse strand, counting down.
TGTCAGTTTGCACTGGACGAAGATGACACAAACTGTGTTTTCACACTCCGCAGGTTACCCTAGATATGATACCATAATTATTTTAAACTTTAAATAAATTTTGCCAGTTTGGATTTGAATAAAAAGAATCAACCACAAATCATCAAATTACTGAAAATGCAAGTAACAGAAGTGACACAAAACTCGATAATAAGCTTCATATGTACAACTGTATCCACAGGCAAGAAATAAGCAACTTTAGAATTATTGAAACTTATGACATCAAAATAGGCCAGCGCTATCGGACTAATATATGAACTAAGAATGGGGCTTTTTGTTTTGTAGTACGGTTTAACGGCTAATGAAGTCCAAAAAGTATATTTTACAAGTTGTTCGACTACTACTCGGTAACTTGTAAAGCCTACTTAGCGGTGATAGTTTTCCTTTTAAATTCGTTAGATACACTACTGCCGTGAATTTTTTCACGTATCCAAAAACAACCATTTAGCTGGCAGGGGGTGGGGGGGGGGGGGGGGGGACACACTTGACTCTAACAAAAATTTTCACTTTAAAGCTGAATATTTCACAAACGGATCCTTAAATCAAAAAATGGTGATATCCCACACCATGGAATAGACGCGGAAAAAAAATGTCATCCCCACTTTTCGTGTAGGGGAGGTACCCTAAAAATATATTTTTCAATATTTTAATTTACCGTTTTGTCGGCGTGATAAATATGTATACCCATGTCAAATTACAGCTTTCTAGTACTAAGCGTCTCTGAGCTAAGCCACGGACAGACTTGACTACGGAACCCTAAAAAAGGTGTCAAAAACAGAATTTAATAAAAGAGAGAATGATTAAAACGATTGCTAACTCGCTAACACATTTATGTTAAATAAAAAAGGAGAGCCGACAAAAAAAGCGAAGTATCTGAAAAAAAAACTTGTTTTTTGTTCTAAAATATTCAATATGTTAATGGGCTTTCGGTTTCAAAGGTTTTTTTTATAAATAATGAATTAACTTCGAAGCTGGAATCGGATTTTAAAAAGCAAACATGTAGAAATACGTCTAATAGCATATGAGAAGTTAGAACTATAAATATATTAACAGACTTTACTGTACAATTTTACGTTTAGTTTCAAATTGTCCCTTTCCTAGAATGTCCCTTTCCTAGAATGTCCCTTTCCCAAAATGTCCCTAGGGAAGACACATTTTGGGATAGGGACATTCTGGGTAAGGGGCATTCTGGGAAAGGGACATTCTGGGAAAGGGACATTCTGGGAAAAGGACATTTTGGGAAATGGACATTTTGAAACTAAACAAATCTTAAAAAGTTAAGTTATAGCCTGTAGAATCCCACTGCAGGGCTAAGGCCTCCTCTCACGAAGAAGGGTGAGAGGGATATAGGCAGGTTTAAACGATGAAAATTATGCGGTGCGAATTCTGCGGCGCCTCAAAAAAAGCACCGTACAAACACTTTTCGCACGACCTTTTCGACTCGTGTAAACAGATCGTGCTAATCACTGGAACGGTTTTCTCAAGCAAATTCATTCGCATGCGAACAAGATCCGCGATGAAAATAAGCATAGTGTATACGACCTCCTAAGAGGAAGGATCGCTCTTTAAGACTAGAGTGAGCCATACCAATTGTAAAGTGTCCACTTTTTTTGACGTTTAGGTTTGAGTGTGTGGTGTCAAGTAGTATGGACAAAAGGCACCAAGTGACATATGGCCATGTGACATATGGCCTTATGTTTACGGTCACATTTCACACACACTAGCTCAAAAAAAAGTGGACAGCCGCATAAACAAATATCTATAGTTCCATCTCCTTCTACTATTAAAGGTACGTCATAAGACAAAAGAGAGTAACTACAATCGTAAATTTATGCGGACTCTATGGAGATCCTTCCTCTGAGGGTCTTCATTTTATATTTTTTACGGATATAAGACATAATTTTAAGAAACCAATTTAATTTTTATTGCGATTCATGGAGTTTCGCAATATAAATTATTATTTTTAAATTACTTTGTTCTGTAATCTCTAAATGCAAAAATGGTGGAGAGAAAATAATTCGAACTCCATGAAGAAACACTACGGCTTTATTAAAAAAATACAAACTTTCCTGCTTTCTCTTTCTGACTATATGCTGGAAACAGAAACGGCAACATCAAAATGTCAAATTCTTAAATTTTTAAGTTTAGAAAGGAGTTCACAGGTTTTCCAGTGGAGTCACGTTGCAGGTTCTGACCCGAGAACTTGTCTCGCGTGTTGTCTGCGCGTCGCATCTTTGCCTGCCACGAGGCTCCGCATTCCTTAATCTCTTCTTGTTCTTTATCAAAAACAATCCCTGAGATTGGGATGGATACTCTCACAAACTACTTGACATTGGCGGAAATGCGGTGCTAACGCACAAGCAAAAAGTCCATTAATTATAAATAAAAAAAAAAAAAGGTCTTCCAGTGACGTCTCTGGACGGACCGAAAAACGACGTTATTTTATCACAAATATCTGTAATCCTTTCATTTTAAAATCTCTGATTTAGAAAATATTATTATTGAGACAATTATCTCGAAATGGTTTTCGATTCAACCCTTTAAAAAAATAAACATACCGAATTGGCGCCGCAAAATTGTCAACGTTTAAACCCTTTGACTAATTATTATAAGGACTAGCCTTGCGGTAGCATTTCCCCTCTGCCACGGTATAAGCACAATTGATCTTGTGCATTTACATTCAATTTTACACCTTATCACTAAACGAGACAGCCTATAATTGCGAAATAATAACTTCGAACTTAGAACGTTTGGGGTTCACACGAGACTACTTTTCATGATTTTAACATTCAAAATTAGAATCTAAAGTTACGGGGAATAAAAATCCAAAGTTGCGGATTTCATGTTACCTCGCCCCCCGCAAAAAGTGGCAGAAATGTTTGTTAGTAGAATCACACGCGTAACCAGTCCACATATAAATAGTTTAAACCAGCCATTAAGGTTGCCGAAAGCTGAATATTCGGTCGAACAGTAGCACGAAGCATCGTCTCTGTCTATTTACTCATGTGGTTGTTGGAACCGCCCTACTTGTTGTAACAATAACACAAGTTTTGACGTAAATCCCTGAGTAGTTCCGACGTATAATAAACAAAGAAACCCTGTGAGTGAAGTTTTTGGTTAAAGAAAGACGGTCAAAGTATAAAATTATACTTATAACTGACGGAAAATGGGAAGAGATGGTTACGTGGTAACAAAAATTAGTTAAGTGCGAGTCGGACTTGTGGACTGAGGGTTCCGTATAACAACACAATAATAAAATTATATTCAGATGGGTGGTTTAGTTAGGACCATCAAACTGAACAACTAACTTCACTAGGGAACCGAAATCGAGAAAATTTACACTATAATCACAACGGGTTTGATGCTTGTGTGTATCACCGTTTTTACAATAAAGCAAAAAATTATTTTAAAAAAATCATCTATATTTAACCCCCTCCATCTTTTACTCATTATTTTTTTTTAAATTATTTGTATCTGAATCTGATATTAAAAGAAGTTTATTCCGAATGTGTAAATACGTGCTGCATACAAACGAAGTCTGGTGATATTTTCAATAGTAACCAATAAAACTCAATGAAATTTTGCAGAATCAATCTAGGAACAAATCTCTATGCTTGTATCGTGTCCGATTTTCGATAAAATATACAGTTTCAATGCTAGGATTAATTTAAGATTTGTATGGAAATTTATGAGGCGCTGTAACTTTAAAACAGTACATTTTAATGAAAATCTGACACGATACAAGCATAGAGATATGTTTCTAGATTGTTTCTGCAAAATTTCATTGAGTTGAATCAGTTAGTATTGAAACTATCACCAGACTTCGTTTGTATGGAGCGCGCCAACAGTAATATACCCTTAATACAATATTCTGTAAAAATTGTCTGCCTACCTATTACGGTTCAAAATATACAATCCTTTAAAGGCAGGACAGACGAACGGACGGACGGGCGACATAGGCTTAGTCATTGGGTCACCCTAAAAATGATCAAAAATCTTTAATTGTAAATGTATTTTTTTAAATTTATGTTTTATTTCGGGGCTTTTATCATTTATAACAAACTATATTTGTTCTACTACATGATGCTCACTGTACCAACGTCGTAAGTAGGCGACATCGTAAAACGACAGGACCGACTGCATCTTGCGACTCGTAAAACTTGTCTTTACGACTTTCCCTTCTGTCTCTAGATGACATTTGTGAAATGAAACTATGCCACGTTTGGAGAGCATTTACGGAATGAATTTCAGAAGCTAAACACAACTGTAAGCCACGGTTTATACAGAAGAGACGTGTGGCGGTGGCGGAAAACCTAAGTAACACAATATAAACCTTATAGTACGTAGCATAGCGTCGTTTTTGTCGTAAAGGAGAATCGCGCCTGCCTGGAGGCATACCATGCATATTATATGCATGCATGCATATGCATATGCTCACGACTATGTTCCCCGAAGGGGTAGTCAGAGAAATTCTGAAACCACAGAACATCCACGTGTCACTAGTACCGAAACTCTATCCAGTGTGACGGGGGGTGAGCCCGTCGCCACTTGTAATGGACAGTGGGTACAATACATGCCTCGAAATAGAAGCATGCAGGTTTCTTCACGATTTTTTCCTTCACCGAAAAGCCAGTGGTGTTACAAATCGTACATAAATTCCGAAAAACTCCTGGAGGCTTGAGCGTAATTCTCCAAACGTCGCTATGCTACTATAAGGTTCATAGTTGTGTTACTTTGACTATCGGCCACCGCCACACGTCTGGCATGTATTGTACCCACTGTCCATTATAAGTGGCGACGGGCTCACCCCCCGTCACACTGGACAGAGTTTCGGTACTACTGGTGAAACGTGGATGTTCTGAGGTTTCAGAATATCTCTGACTACCCCCTCGGGGAATATAGTCGTGAGCATGCTTATACTTTGCTTAAGTTTTCCTTAATAATACAGGGTGAAACTGATATCATTAGCATCCTCTTAAACTAACAGTCTACCCATCAAACTGAACAACTTTTACGATGGGAGCAAACAAATCGGATCAAAAAAAAATCTGCTGTTGTATACATTATTTTGAGTCGAGTAGGCTTTGCAGTGTATGGAACAGCAGATTTTTTTGCTCCGATCGATTTGCTCCTATAGTAAAAGTTGTTCAGTTTGATGGTTAGTCTCTCAGTTTCGATGGCCGATGGGGCCGAAAGGGTCTCGAGTGGTGACCGCGTACCGGAAAGCGCAGCGTGGGTAGGCCTCCCACAAGGTGGACCGACGACGATGAGGGCAGCGCAGGACTGGTCGTTATGGCGATCCTGACTGATGACGATGATGAATGATATCAATTTCATCCTGTATAAGTTCACTCCAAGTAAATTCTATTCATTTATTTATTATGCCACACGTCTCTTCTTCTGTATAAACCGCGCCTTACCCTTACACCATGTATAAAATTAAGAAGATATAGCTTCCTAGCGATAAGACTAGCTTATTTTGTACCTCTTGTCTTCTCTCTGTACCTTTACACGTCTTTCGTGGGTCACTGCATACGCAAAGTTGGAAATGTTTCATACTTTTTTTGAAATTAGTATTTTTGTAGTAACCAGTCGACTTTTCTCAATTTGTAGGCTTTGAACCGCTCATTTCCGGACCGAAATGTATGGGATCAAAATTGCTGAAATTTATCTCTACTGCCCCTCGTCCATTTCGGACCACCACTTCTGGGATATATAATAAAATCACCGAGACTTTTTGTGATACCGAGTTTTCACGTTCGAGTTTCCAGTTAGTGTTTTATAGAATAGCAAGAAAAATATTTTGTAAGTATTAACAAAAAACAATGCCATATTATGTCGTTATAAATAAATAATTCATTTTGTATCTATGCCAATTTAATGCAAAGAAAATAATGAATTTGCTTTTGTAAAGATGCCCCAAGGGAAAACATAACAAGAATAAAAGGAATAAGGTTGTTTTTACAATACTCGCGTAGGTGTAGCCCTCGGGACAATAGGTTGATAGACTTCTTGTGAAATATTAAAAAAAAAACGGTAAAGTTCCAGTCGGGACTAGAGTAACTACTATTAGTGATCCGTACCTTTGATTAAATTTTAAAAAACGGAAGATAGGTGACCGCATAAATTGAGCCCCCGTCGCCTAATTCACTTAGTCGCAATCCGAGCGGCGTTGCGTGATTGAGACACTTTTTTTATTTTAGGCGGAATAAAGGTACCACAATGCCTTCGTGTGCTTTTATTCGTTTTTTAATCATTCAACAAAAATAAAATTATCACACGGCATTACTTTTCACTAGTAGTAAGTACTTGAAAAGCAGATCCATTTTTCGAGTACGTATGCAAGAACATCACCTATCTTCTGCTATTTTAATTTAATCAAAGGTCCGTACTACCAATTGTTGTCATATGGATAGGTTTTTAGGTAGTTTTCGGCCACCTTCGGCCACAAATTCGGCTTCGGCCAAATTCAGCCGAAGTTTTTACTTTTGTTTGTTTGTTTGCTTTGTTTTTAGCCACCTGTTTTGTTACAATGTTGCCGTTTTAATTCATTTCAGTTAAAATAAATATTCAGAAATAGTCTAGGAAAAATAAGGTTTGAGATTGCATTAAAGACACTTTAGTAAATTGTGTTTAAAATAATATTACTGTTAGTTTATAACACTTTTGTCGAGATTTCGTGGTTATGTTGGCTCAGGAACCTGAGAAATACCTTAAAATCGATAAAAATTTACAAAGGGAAAGCTTATTTCGAAAGATATTTCTTCCAGCATTCTAGCAAAAGAAACAGTTAATTATCACAAGGCAAATTTAATGTGTACAAATAAACAGTAAATAATTTAGTTTTGAGGTTATAATGTTTGAAGACTTACAAAATATTAAATATATACTCAAATTTACGATATTAACCGTGGATTATTATTGTTATAAGTAAAACGTATTGAATGAAGCCATCCTGTACAAAATCACCAGTTTTCCATTTTTTGTTCATACCTAAATGTAATGTTTTGTAAGTGTCTTAATTATTCAATAATACACAATAACATTTTGGGGATTATTGATAATTTATGTTTTTCAGGTATTTATCTACTATATTCCAAATTATCACCAAAAGTGCAATTAATACAACCTTCTCCATACAAAAATCCGTAGATTTCCCCGACTAAAAATTTTGATTTCAAAATGTAAGTATGTGAACTAATTCATAATACAGGGTGTACAAAAACACCCTAGTAATACTTAAGGGGTTGTTTCAGACCATCAAACTGAACAACTATCACTATAGACCAAACTCCGAAATCGTGAAAAAAAATCTGCCGACCATACATTTGAGTCGATTTGGTACTGCAGTTTTGTATGAAACGGCTGATTTTTATTTCGCGATTTTGAAGATGGCTCCATAGTGTTCAGTTTGATGGTCTGAAGAACTCCCTTAAGTATTGGTGGTTTGTCACACCCTGTATTATGACAGACACTATGCTATTTCATAAGCATATGCCCACGACTATATTCCCCGAGGAGGTAGTCAGAGATTTTCTGAAACCTCAGAACAACCAGTTTTCACCAGTAGTACCGAAACTCTGTCCAGTGTGACACGTGGTCGCCCGTCGCCACTTGTAATGGACAGTGGGTACAATACATGCCTCGAAATTGAAGCACACAGGTTCCTCACGATGTTTTCCTTCACCGAAAAGCCAGTGGTGTTACAAATCGTACATAAATTCCGAAATACTCATTGGTACGAGTCGGCCTGGACGAGGATCGAACCATCGCCTCCTGCACGGCAGGCAAGGTCACTTACCAGTTTGCCACTGGACCACCACGGCACGACATAACTCGTGAGGAAACCTGCATGCTTCAATTTCGAGGCATGTATTGTACCCACTGTCCATTACAAGTGGCGACGGGCTCACTTACCGTCACACTGGACAGAGTTTCGGTACTACTGGTGAAACGTGGATGTTCTGAGGTTTCAGAATATCTCTGACTACCCCCTCGGTTCATGTAGTCGTGAGCATATGCTTAACCTAAAGAAAAAATAAATGAAAACAAAAGTTAAACCTACTATATGTTTAGGAAAAAAAATTATAATTACCTCACAAGTTGTTCAAGTCTTGGCTAGTATCTTTTAAAATTACTTATTACTTTTTGATTGTTTTTTTTTTTTTTTTTTTTTCTGTGAATGCATGTTTTGTTTTGCATCTGATTCTTGTTAAAATTGTTTTGTTTTTGATGAATCTAAGTTTTAGTAGTGTTTTGCTTAGAAATGTTTTTTTTTAATATAATTTGTGTGTTCTACATAATTGTATTGTATCTTGTCAGCTGTGGTAGCCTGTAAGTAGATGAACACAATGTTTGCTTAATCTGATGTAGTTTCTTGATTTTGTAATGTGCTTCATCTGTTGGTAACCCTAAATATATAAATAAATAAAAAAACATCCTCTAAATTGCCGCCGCTTGCCGGCATGGTGCCCAGAAGGCTGGCAGCATTGCCTCTTTGTATGGCCAGCCTGATTCGCTGGCCGAGGTAGCTGCCAGCCCTCTGGTCACCCGAGGCCTCGATTAGGCGCACAGATAATTCTTTAAATAACCCAGACCCAGTGTTTCAACCCCAAACGAACGCTGCCTACATTGTTTGAGGCAATCTCATTCAATCAAGTTTTATCGCATCTCGCTACTATCCGAAACTCATTGATTCGATTAGGTACCTATGGATACTTGACTCTCTTTACTCGCTTTGTTCCCTACAGATTATTATCATAGTTTCACCTGCTACCGAGGAGATAATTCGGTTTAAGATAGACCTTTTAATTTCTTCATTACCGACTTGCGTCTTAGGGAACTTACACCAAAATTGTAATGAGAAATTATCTTAGTAATTCAATAATAATATACTTGTCAAATTTCTGTCACCTTCTCTCTTTAAATCTACGAAAATGGTGTGTCTTTCGGTACATATATCTACAAAATCAAATTATTTTTATGCGTAATAAAATTACTATGATATAAATGACATAGTCAGCTCAAAATGGTCATAATAATAGTTGTGAAAGATTACTGATAGATTTATTCTAAAAATTTTTCTACGAAATATGTCAATGATAATTTACGTGGATCGGAACGTAATTTCAAACACCAATCAGCGCAAAGCAACGAAACGATTACCAACTTGCATGCGCTAGAGGAGTACGGCAACATATATATAAATACTGGAGTCACGTTGCAGATTTAGCCGCGAGCAGTTGTCTTTCGCGTCGTGTTCTCGCAGTTCGCATGCCACCGAGGCTCCGCAATCTCTTTTCAGCTGTGTTTTAGCAAAAACAATCCTTGTTGTTGAGATTGTTGATGTTGATTGATTTGGGTAGTTACTCCCACAAACTATTTGACATTGGCGGAAATACAGTGCTAACGCACAAGAGAGTCCTTTAATTTGTAAATAAAAAACACCACTGGCTTTTCGGTGAAGGAAAACATCGTGAGGAAACCTACATGCTTCAATTTCGAGGCATGTATTGTACCCACTATCCATTACAAGTGGCGACGGGTGCACTCCCCGTCAAACTGGACAGAGTTTCGGTACTACTGGTGAAACGTGGATGTTCTGAGGTTTCAGAATATCTCTGACTGCCCTGAGCATATGCTATGCTATGCCCTGAAAGGTGCATCCGTCACTTTATTTCTGTATTTAGATACATGTAAACCACCCTTACGTAATAACAGGTAGACTTATAAATAATTCTAGATTAAATTTTCAAAGCTGTCTAGTTTAATTACAGAACTAAATGCGCCGTGAAATATACTATTAACTTAATCTCCAAGTTATACGTACTAGATGCCGAAGGCTGTCTGCTAAAGATTTATTCGAGGGTTATACCTGTTCATGCTTCGAGGAAAAGGGAAGATATTCTCTTTCTTCTACGCCAAAATTTTATTAATAAGAACCGGTCAAGTGTGAGTCGGTCTCGCGCACCGAGGGTTCCTTACCGCAATGTACACCACTTAGTTTTTTATGGGTGTATTCCACAGAACATTATAAGAGGGGTTAGAAATGCAAATTAGCGCTTTTGCTTCGGAGACGGCTGTCGCCACTTGTCTTCCCGCTCACGATGCTACAATTACTCATGCCCTCTCGCTCGCACCACGCCGCGCGCCTTATGGTGTTATACAAATCATTGCATAACCTGTGGCGACACGTTCCACGCCTGCTTTGTACTTCTAACCCCTCTTATAATGTTCTGTGGTGTATTCAGACAATGAAATAATTCAACTTTCCCTAAGGAATATGGGTCGAAAAACGAAAAAAATATTTCGAGCTCCCACAGAAAATCGATCGGCTCCGCACTTTTGTATGGGAGGAAACTTAAATCTAAAAAAATAACGCACATTCTATGAAAATTTCAACCGTCTAGCTATGACGGTTCAAAAGATACATGCCTTTATAGGTAGGACAGACGGACAGACGGACGGACAGTGTACGCTTAATACGGGTACGGGTCTCTTTGGCATCTTTCGAGTACGTATCCATAATAGACTTAGTAATATTTTTCCATACCTAAACATAACATAACATAAAATATTATTTTATGAAAGGTTTTAATATTATTTTATGTACTTTTTCATTATTCTAAAGGGTGCGTGGAACCCTAAAATGGGATTACCCATAAAAACATTACCCTCCTTCTGGCGCACTCGGATAAAAAGGCGCTAGTTAAATAAAGCATAAGTAGACAATCTTTCATCTCAGACAACGAATTGTTACATTTTAATTCAGTCATTTTGAATCATAATGTCCTTTGAACATTTCAAATAAAAAACTGTCAAGCCAACCGATTTTCCCTCCAATATTCAACCATCAAAGTTTAACTCCAAACTCACAATAATAAACTTTAAACCCAAGGACATAAAGATAAAATTCAAATTTACACCATCCCACTTACTGATCAAACTGAATCCAACCTTAAATCGTTGTCACTAAGCTACAAAATCGTTTAAAAATCAATTTTCTCTTTGACTCGATTGACGGAAAAATAAACTATTGAAGATGCAATTTGAATAATCCGAGAGAAATTGCTTTAAAAAGGAAAAGTTGGGTAATTCATGTCTGCGGTGATAACTTTAATAGTGTAATCACATCCTGCTCACTTCATAGAAACGAGCTCGTACTGACAAGAAAAGGCTAGCACATTGTATGCTGTCAGTGCGAATGAGAGAAGTCAAAGTCAAAATTGTTTATTCAAAATAATATCACATAGATAACTTTTTGACGTCATGTTTTTGAATCTACCACCGCGTCGGAAGGTGTTCCGTTGTAGAGAAGATGCGGCCAGAAACTCTAAAACACACTTCTTTTAAACAAAACAAAATATACAAAGTACAATTACATAAATTCAATATTAAATTACATTGTCAAGACCAGACATTTTGGTCATTTAAATAATCATCGAGTTTATAGTAACCTTTTTTACAGAGGACTTGTTTAACATGGGACTTAAACTTTTTGTCCGTCAAGTTAAGAATATCCTCTGATATCTTATAATAACGTATACAGTGCCCCATGAAAGATGTGTTGACCTTACTAAGTTGAAAATGTGGGAATACTAATTAATTTTTATTTCTTGTATTGTAATTATGAACGTCACTGTTTTTGGGAAAGAGAGACAAATTTTTGCGAACGTATAAAATATTTTCGTAAATATAGTGTAGAAAGTCAGAATATTGATATCTTTGAAAAGATCTCGTAGTGAATCTCGACAATGCAGATTATAAATGGCTCGAATTGCCCGCTTTTGAAGGATAAAGACAGACTCAACATCTGTAGCACGGCCCCACAGCAAAATACCATAAGACTATTACTATGGAAGTAGCTAGAGGTATTAGACCACTGCTTACTGTCGTCCACGTCCCGTACCAACGAGAGGGGGTGAGGTCAACATTGTTGGGGGGCAGGGAGTGTTCGTAAAAGTTTATTTTAATGAGAAGATACAGTGTGTAAAATTAAATGCGTTAAATATCGAACGGGGAGCTTCAAACAATTAGTCTGAACAACTTCCACGATGGAACCAACTTCCAAATACCGAAAACAAAATCTGCCGTTCTGTCATTAGCTACTCTACCAAAATGTGTCCCATTGTAAAAGTTGTTCAGTTTGATGGTCTAAAGTCCCACGTTAAGTATGTTACGCATTTAAGTTTACGCCCTGTATTTCAATACCCATTGAGGAAGGCAATGTGTGCATTTCCATGCCCAAAAACAATCTATGGAGTGCAAAGAAAGAGCTTCTCCGAGTGACGAAATATGAGTTCTGGCGCTAACATGAAAGAATACTACTAATCTATGATTTTGAGGCGAGTAGGCAATCACAACTATAAATAAATAAATTAATAAATAAATTTTAGAAATAGTACAGTCACCATCAGATATATCATAGCATACAAGGTGGTAAAATATTTCTAAGCAGTTCTTATTTTCAATAATTTCTTTACACATAACCAATCAATAATATCTGAACGCCTAGAACATCAAATATATCTACGCAGTCAGGTTGATCATAAACATCTGAGCAGCGTAGGAAAAAAGACCTTATTCCATTCTAATTCATTTCAATTTTAAATAACATTGTAAAGAATTTATTGAAAATTAGCTGTTTAAATATTTATAACACAATACACGTTTAGATATAATTGGTAACATTTACTGTAGTGAATTTATTGAAAATTAGCGCTGCTCAGAAATATTTGACTACCTACGATATATCTCTATCTATCTTTGGGCTACGTTATATCTGATAGCGACTGTACAATGTAGCCCTGGCTCCAAAACTAGTTTTGCCATAGCTTTGGAGCCATTTTCTTCCCACTACAATGAACGATATTGAATAGCTACAATTTGGTAGATTATAAAAATATATCTAAACAAAATTGTAAGAAGTTATTATAAACAATGTATTTTGAGGTACCTTAAAATATAAAGAGGAGGAGAGAGTAGATCTTTATTTAGTCTTTATAGAAATCCAAATTGTACTCGTACCTCCCAGATGGCTTTTAACTTAATAATTGTAATACCAATGAACTCATTTTAATTAGATTCAACAATAATAATGACTTTAGAGCAATAAAATAGCCATCGACATTTTTAAAACGAGCTATTCATTAGAAAATACAAATGTATGTAATGTAAGCTTTCTAAGTAGACAAAAAATTGTTACTCCGTGTTGGAATTTTTAAGCTTAAAAAAAATTAAGCCGTCAGAACGAGATAAATGCTAAATTTTTAATTTGGGGCTGTTGCTGACGTGTATTTTTTTAATTTTCTTAATGAGTCCCGGCTTAAACCGTAAAATGACTTGGCTAATATGCGAGGATCTTCTCCCAGTAGATTGGCTGTGTTACCCACATGAGAGCTCATCAACGTCAACAATAGAGTCGCAGTCGCCGTGCCAGAAATAGGTCAAAACTATACATACAGTCACCATCAGATATATCGTGGCATACAAAGTGGTCAAATATTTCTGTGCTAATTTTCAATAAATTCACTACAGAAAATGTTACCAATTACATCTAAACGTGTAGTGTGTCATAAGTATTCCTGACAGCTAATTTTCAATAATTTCTTTACTTTGACTAATTATTATAAGAACTAGCCTTGCGGTAGCATTTCCCCTCTGCCACGGTATAAGCACAATTGATCTTGTGCATTTACATTCAATTTAACACCTTATCACTAAACGAGACAGCCTATAATTGCGAAATAATAACTTCGAACTTAGAACGTTTGGGGTTCACACGAGACTACTTTTCATGATTTTTAACATTCAAAATTAGAATCTAAAGTTATGGGGAATAAAATCCAAAATTGCGGATTTCATGTTACCTCGCCCCCCGCAAAAAGTGGCAGAAATGTTTGATAGTAGAACTACACGCGTAACCAGTCCACATATAAATAGTTAAAGTTTCTTTAGAATGTTATTTAAAATTGAAATGTATAATAACGCAATAAGGTCTTTTTCCTAAGCTGCTCAGATGTTTATGATCACTGACTGCGTAGATATATTTGATGTTCTGGCCGTTCAGATATTTTTGATTGGTTATGTGTAAAGAAATGATTGAAAATAAGAACTGCTTAGAAATATTTGACCACCTTGTTTGCTATGATATATCTGATGGCGACTGTACCTATAACTAACCAACTATCTTTAGAGACAGCAGAAATCCAAGGAAAATTGCAAAAAAATTCTACAATATTAATTTATTCGCGGTTAACCTACTCTTAAGGGGATATAATTCGGAGCGCGCTCCATACAAACGTACTATGGTGATATTTTCAATACTAACCAATTAAAGTTAATGAAATTTTGCAGAAACAATCTAGAAACAAATCTCTATGCTTGTATGGAGTCAGATTTTCGTTGAAATATACAGTTTCAATGCTAGGATTAATTTAAGATTTGTTTGGAAATCTTTGAGGCACTGTAACTTTAAAACTATACCTTTTAACGAAAATCTGACTCTATACAAGCATAGAAATTTGTTTCTAGGTTGTTTCTGCAAAATTTCATTGACTTTAATTGGTTAGTATTGAAAATATCACCATAGTACGTTTGTATGGAGCGCGCTCCGAATTATATCCTCTTAAGATTTTGAAGAAACTACTTACAGGGCTCTTAATATGCCAACGGTGTTTTAGGGGGATGATCAGACCATCAAACTGAATAACATTCTCTATGGGACCAATATCGAAATCGCAAAAAAATTATTTGCTATTTCATACAAAACTGCAAACAGACTCTATCTTAGTATGGGACAGCTATATTTTTTTTTTTATTTCTATGTTAATTCCATTGATGGTCTGATCATCCTCTTAAAAAACCGAGAGCTGGATACTGTTTACAGAATGTAACAAAACACGTGTATTACTGTTGGCGGGCTCCATACAAACGAAGTCTGGTTATATTTTCAATACTAACCAATTAAAGTAAGTGATTTTTTTCACACAAAATCTATAAAACAATCTCTATGCTTGTATCTTGTCCGATTTTCGTTAAAATGTATAGTTTTAAAGTTACAGTGCCTCAAAGATTTCCATACAAATCTTAAATTAATCCTAGCATTGAAACTGTATATTTTAACGAAAATCTGACAAGATACAAGCATAGAGATTTGTTTCTAGATTGTTTCTGCAAAATTTCATTAACTTTAATTGGTTAGTATTTCAGTGTAGTTGAAAGTGAAAGTTGTTCAGTTTCATGGTCTGAAGCACAGCAGGCCCTTCAGTATTACTAGGGTACTATTCAAAGTCAAAGTCAAAATTGTTTATTCAAATAATATCACATAGATAACTTTTTGACGTCACGTTTTTGAATCTACCACCGCGTGGGAAGGTGTTCCGTTGTAGAGAAGATGCGGCCAGAAACTCTACAACACACTTCTTTTAAACAAAACAAAATATACAAAGTACAATTACATTTTGTTACACACTGTATATGGTACTTATAAAATATCTGCGACGGCAGCAATGGTAAAAAGTATTACGTATACAGGATGTAAGGAAAAGTGTCATTAACTTTTAAACCACAAACTCCACCCATCAAACTTTTACTATGGGAGCAAACCTATCAGAGCAAAAAAAATTTGCTGTTCCATACTAAACTGCAATGCCTACTGGACACAAACGGTTGGTCTGGTTTGCTCCCATTCTAAAAGTTGTTCAGTTTGATGGGTAGAGTATATGGTTTAAAGGTTAATTATACTTTTCCTTCCACCCTGTATAGATTACGATGGTAAAGAAATTTCGTGCTCCAGAATAGTTAAATTAATTTGGGAAAATTAAGTAATTAAATGCGTAGGTACTTGCTTCATTAATGCATAAAATTTCCGCTATCGACGTGCGCTCTCCGTAATTAAATTAATTAAATACCTTTTATAGTGAATGAATCCAAGAATAAAATACTACTGGATGGTTTAATAAGAGAATGAGCATGTCACTAAATTTTTTTTTGAGAGCAATAGTAGGATGAAATACCTTAGAGGCATCTTTTATTTTTCATTTTTTGACTAGATTTATACAATTTACCGAAACCAAAGTCATAAGTATTCTTGGATAATTTATCTAGTGAAATCATAAATTGAATACACGATTACTTCACTCGATAGAAAATCGTCAAAAAGATGACGTATTTTCATGTATTTTTAAGCATTTTTCTCGTTTTAGAAGAACTTAAAATAGTTTCCGTTTCTTGGTATTTATACTTACTCACATATACACCATTAGTTTATCTAGTGAAATCAATTAAAAAAACTATAAATTTGTTAATTCTTTTTAATCAAAAATACGGCACACGCACGCACTTTTCGGAGGGCTGAGCAATCGTGTTTCTCATAGAAAATATTCATCTGAACCTTTTAATGAAAAATTTGGGTCATACAATTTCCTATCATCGTACTCTAAAGAGCAATATTTTCTTCCATTGCAGCTACGACAGTTTTTTTTTTTTAAACAACACCTTATCAAATTAAACCTAAGGTGGTTGCAGAGTTGTCAATTTCATACAAAAGTTTGACGCATAATACGCGTAGACAATACAATTAAAAGTAATATTTTATACAAGGTGTTACAAAAAAATAAATAAACATTTAAAGGGGTGATTTAGACCATCAAACTGAACAACTTTTACTATGGGACCAATATCAAAATCGCGAAAAAAAAATCGGATGTTCCATACTAAACTACAAATCTACTCGAGCTAAATGTATGGGATAGCTGATTTTTTTTCGCGAGTTCGATATTGGTCCCATAGTGAAAGTTGTTCAGTATGATGGTCTTAATAACCCCCATAAAAGTTTTAAATATTTATTTTTACTTTTGTAACACATTGTATATGGAAAAATAGTTCAGAAAATCTAGATTCCGCGTATCAAATAACATTTGCAATTTATAATATAATTATGAAGATATAAAGCTTTGAATTTATCCATAGAAAATGTCAAAGCGTTATATCTTCGTAACTATATTATAAATTGCAAATGTTATTTAATACGCGGCACCTAGATTTTCTAAACTATTTTTCCATTTATAAAATATTACTGTTATTAATACCGTCTACGCGTATTATGCGTCAAACTTTTGTATGAAATTGACAACTCTGCAACCACCTTAAATTCAGTAACAAAACACCCCAGTAATATTTAAAGAGGTTTAGACCATCGAAATCGAAAATATTTTTTCTCGTTGTTGCCTCCATAGTGAAATTTGTTCAGTTTGATGGTCTTAACCACCCCTTGAAATATTACTAGGCTGTTTTGTAACACCCTGTATTTGGCCAAAACCAATAATTTCAAAACTATTTTAACTGTTAATAAAACTTGCTTATAGGTAAATTAAATTAAATTAATAAATACAATAAAAAAAATTAACATCGCCTAGCACCTAGCAAGGCGCGGCGATAAAGTCAAAATTCTAGATTTTTCCAAAGACATTTTCCAAATTCCATTACCTATATTACCACAGAAAAATACCAGTAGGTAATTTCCTAATCTAGTATCCATAAGCATGCGTAAGCATATGCTCACGACTATTTTCCCCGAGGTAACGTTTCACCAGTAGTAACGAAACTCTGTCCATTGTGACGTGGGATGAGCCCGTCGCCACTTATAATGGACAGTGGGTACAATACATGCCTCGAAATTGAAGCATGCAGGTTTTCTCACGATATTTTCCTTCACCAAAAAGCCAGTGGTGTTACAAATCGTACATAAATTCAGAAAAACTCATTGGTACGAGTCAGCCTGGACGGGGATCGAACCATCGCCTCCTGCACGGCCGGCAAGTTTACTCGCCACTGAACCACCACGGCTCAATAAATCATAAAAACAATAAAAAAATTATATCGTCGAAAGCACGGCAATATAATTTTTTGCACGTCAAAATTCTAGATTTTTCCAAAGACATTTTCCAAATTCCATTACCTAAATTACCACAAAAAAATTCCAGTAGGTACTTTCCTAATCCAGTATCCAAATTATATTTATGAAATGAAAATAGTTTATTATTTTATTTTATTAAGGAGAAAATTATACCTTATTGTATTGTACGTTTAATAAACAATATTCAGACCAATAAACGTAAAAAGAAACTGAAATAAGCTATCCATTATTATTATATATTTCCTATTATAACGAACCGTTTAATTGTATTGTAATTCCATTGTAAAGTTAATAAACAATATGTATTCGCCAATAAAAATATTAATACCGCCAAAAACTCCACTTTTTTTTTCTACAAATTCATTTTCAACCACAAAAAAGTACACGAACCATTTTATACAACCTTGAATTAAAAAAAATTATTAACTTACCTAAATCCCGCCTCGTATTTTTTTTAAACAACACAAACACTGGCACAGAATAAAAATAGTTTTTTCTTTTTTTAAAGAGTGTTTTATAGTAGCCGCGAATTTTCTGTTGTCGTCCGACCCATGCGTTCGGGATGAAGCTTTCGCATCGACTGAAAGCAATTGTATGAAGCTACGGCTATTTAGGTGGGTGGAGGTTGTATCGGCGCTGTGTGGGGGGGCGTAAGTCTGGTTTTGTAAATTTTGAGTACAATTTTTTTTATGTCGTAACGTACCATCGATTTACTGTTCAGTGTTCGATGAAGAGACATTCTAGATGTTGAATTTCGAGGTAACTAGGGAAAACCTCTATATCTAGAGGGTGTAACAAAAGACTCCATATCATATAAGGACGAAAAGATTTGCCGATTCCTATACAAGGTGTTACAAAAGTAACGGGACGTAAGGGACCAACATCGAAATTGCGAAAAAAGAAATCAGCTGTCCCATACATTTAGCTCGAGTAGATTTGTAGTTTTAGTATGGAACATCAGATTTTTTTCGCTGTTTCGATATCGGTCGGTTAAAGTTGTTCAGTTTGATGGTCTGTTGGATGGAAAAAATTACAAATAAACATTTAAGAAGGTGGTTTACACCTTTTAAAATGTTTATTTGTATTTTTTTAAAACCTTGCATAGCTTTCTGGCCAATTCTGATTTGCAAATATAATTTATTTATCAGAAAGATATACTATCCGACATATCTTGGACGTTACTAAAGCTGTTCTAAGAATAAGTGAGAGGAAGTGTTTCAAATCTATGTTTCTGTAATTCAAAATAGAATTAAAGTTTCGTTGCTATTTAAAATGGAGTGTAGTAATACTTAAAGGGCCTAAAGGCCATAAAAGTTCAGTTTTTAATTTCAAAGTCAAGTTTCTCTATGGAGACAATATAGAATTTTAAAAAATACGGTTGTTTCATACAAAACTGTAGTACCGTCTCGGCTCTAATGTAGGAATGTCATCGTAGCGAGATTAAATATACAACGTGTTAATGAATAAGCGCAAAACCTCATAGATCCCAACTGATTTATAACAAAATAATTAGATTGAAGCAATTATTTCATTATTTTGATTATTAAAATTTAAAGTTATTCGCATTGTAAGTTTTGAGGCAAAAATGATTGGTTATCATTTCAGCAATGAATGAAAGCGCTATCGGGCTCATGGATACATTTTTAGAATCTTGTTTTGATAGTAAGTAGGGTGAGAGTGCCCGCGCGGTGGGTTGAGATCGAGTTGAGTAAATATAAAATTTTACAAATTATTTAATATTTCGAAAAAAATTACCTATGTTGAAACCATGATAATTCGATTCTACTCTCGATTCTAAACAAAATACTTTCTAGTTTTGCATTAATTCATTAACACGTTGTATAGGTCTCCGTGATATCAATTTTAAACGCCAAATGTTTGATCAAAATCGGTCCTGTAGTTCTTGCGTAATGCTCGAACGAACAAACAGACAGACAAACAATTAAAATCTGAGGTTGTAGGAAGGTACACCTACATCATAATATTATCCCAAATTTTTTTGAAATATCTTCAATGATACAATTACACACACACACTTTTGTTACAATTTTAAAATAGTGTAAAAAATTAGTGGAAAGATTAAAAAAAAACCTACTACGGCGTAGAACGTAGCGTGCTACGGTGTAGCAATTGCTACGTCGTAGTACATGTCAACGAATTTCACTTAAGGCGCAATAGTAGGGCGAAACACCTTGGAGGCATCTTTTATTTTTCATTTTTCGACTAAATTTATACAATTTATCGAAACCAAAGTCATATCTCAGTATTCTTGGATAGTTTATCTAGTGAAATCATAAATTGAATACACGATTACTTCACTCGATAGAAAATCGACACAAAAATGACGTATTTTTATGTATTTTTCAAAATTTTTCTCGTTTTAGAAGAACTAGTATTTATACTCACATATTCACCATTAGTTGTGTGAAATGTGAAAAAAATAGGATTCTTCAAAGCTTCATATATCATGAAGGACTAACAGTAGGAGTATGATTTGCGGATATGTGTAAATTGAACATATAATTGAAGTTTTGATTAGAGCCAAAACACGATTAAGATACATTTTCTCTATAGAAAAATAAGCCAAAGTAGCCTCCGTCTTTATCGATAAACGCTTGAACTGCTAAACGGTGAATAACAGAAACACGAGACTTGATTTAAAAAAAAGAGATTGGTATTTTATAAAGTTTGATTAGAGCAGAATTGAACTTACATAAATAGTACAATCACAATTAAATAAAGTTTGTTTTACGCTTGCGTCGTTTCACGCGCGCGCCGCCCCATCTCTTTCTCTCGCATCGGGCAGTAATATAAGCTATCACACGCCCATTTTGCTTCAATTATTTTTCGACATAGGCCCTTAACTAGTGAAATCATAAAAAATCAATAAAAGTACTTTTGTTAATTCTTTTTAATCGAAAATACGGCAAACGCACAGATACGGCAGATAATTCAAATTTTTAAAAAATATGTGTTATTACGGCGGATTTGTTTAAAAACAACAAAAATGACAAAAAATTAATAATTAAGGGGGGGGGGGGGGTCCTCATACAAGAAACTAGTTTTTATCAACGTTTTTTCTTCTCGCTCTATCGTAAAAACGGTAATACATACAAGCGTCAAACTTGGTGTGATTATACTGGATGTTACAAAAGTAAAAATAAAAAACTCTTAAGGGGATTGTTTAGACCATCAAACTGAACAACTTTCACTTTGGGACCAACTTCGAAATCGCGAAAAAAAAATTACCTGTCCCATACTTTGACTATTTAAATGTGGACTAGTTACGCGTGTAATTCTACTAACAAACATTTCTGCCACTTTTTGCGGGGGGCGAGGTAACATGAAATCCGCAACTTTGGTTTTTATTCCCCATAACTTTAGATTCTAATTTTGAATGTTAAAAATCATGAAAAGTAGTCTCGTGTGAACCCCAAACGTTCTAAGTTCGAAGTTATTATTTCGCAATTATAGGCTGTCTCGTTTAGTGATAAGGTGTAAAATTGAATGTAAATGCACAAGATCAATTGTGTTTATACCGTGGCAGAGGGGAAATGCTACCGCAAGGCTAGTCCTTATAATAATTAGTCAAAGGTCCCATACATTTAGCTCGAGTAGATTTGTAGTTTTGTATGGAAGATCAGATTTTTTTTCGTAATTTCGGTATTGGTCCCATAGTGAAAGTTGTTCAGTTTGATGGTCTAAACGACCCCCTTAAATGTTTATTTGTATTTTTTTAACACCTTGTAGAGCAAACTCTACATTATAACAACAAATAATAAAAACCGGCCAAGTGTGAGTCGGTCTCGCGCTAAAGGTCCCGAAGAAAAAAGTTTTATGTTTAAGTTAATATGTTGTGTTGTATGTTGGTGTAGAACGGAACCCTCGGTGCGCCAGTAGCCCGACTCGCACTTGACCGGTTTGAGTTATTTTTATTTTACTAATTGAGTTACCACTCACTGCCACAGCGCCGTACCAACATGTGTTTCCAACTGTACGTATACCAACCGTACATAGCGTTTCGTTACTGAATGCTAAACTCTCTGTTTTGTAGATCCTACCTCTATACATAGTGTAACTTATACAGGGTGTAAAATTAAATGCGTTACATACTTAAGGGGATGCTTCAGACCATTAAAGTGACCAATTTTAGAAATAGCGAAAGTAAACTCTGTTTTGTAGACCCTACCTCTATACATAGTGTAACTTATACAGGGTGTAAAATTAAATGCGTTACATACTTAAGGGGATGCTTCAGACCATTAAAGTGAACAAATTTTGAAATCGCGAATGTAAACTCTGTTTTGTAGACCCTACCTGTATACATAGTGTAACTTACCTCTTATCTCTACTATTATACAACTGTATCAGAAGTGTGTCATTGAAGATATTGAAAAAAAAAACTGCTTGGTGAAATTGATATCAATAGCAACCTTTTAAACTAAGTGTCTACCCATCAAACTGAACAACTTTTACTATGGGAGCAAACCGATCGGAGCAAAGAAAAAATCAGCTGTTGCAACATTTGAGTCGAGTGATTGTAGTTTAGTATGGAAAGAAAGATTTTTTATACTTCGATCGTTTTGCTCTCATAGTAAAAGTTGTTCAGTTTGATTGGTAGACTCTTAGTTTAAAAGGATGCTAATGATATCAATGTCACCCTGTATAAAGGATCCTTCTTAATATGCTGAAACTTTTTAAGGGGATGATCAGACCGTCAAACTGAACAACTTTCTCTATGGCATCAACATCGAAATCGCGAAATAAAAATCAGCTCTTCCATACAAAACTGCAATCCTAATCGAGCCAAATGTATGGGACAGCAGATTTTTTTTTTCGCAATTTCGATGTTGGTTTCATAGAGAAAGTTGTTCAGTTTGATCATCTGATCGTCCCATAAAGTGCCAGCAGATTAAAAAGGACCCTGCATGGTTATTGGTGGTGATGACGGGAACCCGTGCGGACGAAGTCACGGGTAAACTCTAGTATACTATTAAAAGCCGTAAATGTTTGTTTGTTTATTCACGCATGAAGTGAAAACTACTGGTCCAATTTTGATGAAACTTTTTGTTTTTTAAAGCTTAAAATTAAACTTAAAATCTGGTACGTCATTCATTTTGCTACAATGACAGCAATCGGTGCGGACGCAGTCGCAGGAAAACTATAGTTGTAGGACGCCGGCGGGGACGTTGATTACGATGTCGACGCAATGTGAGCGTGTTACCTGTTGTCGTGTGTTGTGAGTTTGCGATTGTGAGTCGTGTCTGTTGGGCCGCCTGTACGGCAACCGTGATCGCATCGTCTGGATCGTCGAGGATGTTTCGCGGTCGTCGACGGTTACGCTATAAGTCCTACAGGGGTAGGTGGCGTTTGCCTTAATTAGAGAGTTGGAGTGTCGGGGGAGGGCGGCGAAATAATCCGTCACCATGCATTTGAGTCGTTGCTTGATGGTGGGCAACTCTAAATCGATATTAGTGACATTCGCTGGCCGTGTCGGGTCTTATACAAGGTCCTTCTCAATATGCTGACACTTTTTTAAGGGGATGATCAGACCATCAAACTGAACAACTTTCTCTATTGGACCAATATCGAAATCGCGAAAAAAATATCAGCTGTCCCATACATTTGGCTTGAGTAAGTTTGCTGTTTTGTATGAAAGAGCTGATTTTTTTTTCGTTATTTCTATGTTGGTGCCATAGAGAAAGTTGTTCAGTTTGGCAGTCTGATTATGGTGTGGGCAAACCCTGGTTTTTTTCAGACCGCCTTACGGCCTCTGACGTGGTTTTTATGTAACGACTACTACCACGAGAGATAGTAGCCGGGACCAACGGCTTAAAGTGCCGTCCGAAGCACGGAATCATCTTTCTTTTCAGACGATCCGGTGATTCGGCCTGCAATATCCTAACCAACTGGGGAAAAACGCACAAAGCATATTAAAAAGGACTCTATATACGGTCCTCGAAGCGCGTGCCGCGACCAAAACGATGAAGAGGGCGGTGACAAGGGCAGCTAGATGTGTGCGAGCGAGAAAGCATTCGGGTCCGTGCGCCTCTCGCTACATACCTATAGTGTGTTATAATATTTAACTATTTGAGTTACCACTCTCTGCCACACTGCCGTTTCATGTGCTTCCATCTGTACGTATATAGTACACAGCGTTTCGTTGCTGAATGCTAAACTCTCTGTTTTGTAGACCCTACATACATACAAATCTATGTAACTTTGACGACATTTAGATTGTAGTTAGAACATCAGACTGCCACATTAGCGGTAACTGGTTCGAATCTCATTCCTTTATACAATGATCAGACGAGCCAATAGGTCAGTTGGTAGAATCTGGCTGCTGTGCTGAGCGTTCGAATCCCGTAACGGGCAAATAATGGAGAAATTGCAGTTTTATATTTTTAGTGTATCATAAAGATTTAAGGCTTACATAAAATAACAAAATAAATATGGTAAAATATGCACAAATAATGTATTTATTGCAAATCAAAAGTTGACTTTTTAAATTCCGAGCCATAACGCTCACTGCCATAACGTGACGTCACTCCTTTTCATGACGCGTGAAACTCATCACAAATCATCCGCTATAATATGTTGCCGTACTCTTCTAACGCACGCATGTTGCTAATCGCTTCGTCACTTAGCGCTGATTGGTGTTTGAAATTACGTTCCGATCCACGTAATTTATAATTGAAATATTTCATAAAAATAAAAACTTTAGAATAAATCTTTCAGTAATGTTCTATTCATAACTATTATTATGAAATTATTAAGACAATTTCTCATGTTAATTTTAGTGCAAGTTCCCCATTAGTAACACCACTGGCTTTTCGGTGAAGGAAAACATCGTGAGGAAACCTGCATGCTTCAATTTCGAGGCATGTATTGTACCCACTATCCATTACAAGTGGCGACGGGCTCACTCCCCGTCACACTGGTCAGAGTTTCGGTACTAGTGAAACGTGGATTTTCTGCGTTTTGACAATATCTCTCCCCCTCGGGGAATTCGCTCTATCGTAAAATGGTCAAATATACAAGCGTCAAACTTGGTGTGATTATAGAGCAAACTTTACAGTATAAAAACAAATATTTTAAACCGGCCAAATGTGAGTCGGTCTCGTGTTAAAGGTCCAGGAAAAAAAACATTTTTTTTAGTTATTATGTTGTATGCCCGACTCGCACTTGAGCGATTTTATTTTATTGAGAAGACACAAATAAATCAAATACAATCATTTTCGCAGTCAAATACCCAATTATCGTTTTAATAAGTGGAAATCAAAGAGAAAAATCGTCTATTAAAAAAGTCCCACAAAGAATCGAATTCATCCATTATCCACGTAGCGTGAAAGAGAAGAAATATATGTCTGTAAATGAGAGTAAAAAGAATGGGTAGCTTTATAAATCGAGGTACTTCGCTGATAATATTGGTTGGGTTTGTTAAAAATGATAGGTACGGTAAGAAAAGGTTGTAAGTAGAATTTAATACATTTGGTGGATTAAGGTGTTTTATGTTTAATACATAACATAAAAAATAGCATATACAACGTGTTAATGAATTATCGCAAAACTAGAAAGTAGTTTGTTTAGAATCGTGAGCAGAATTGAATTATCATGGTTTAACATAGGATTTTTTTTTCAAATATTAAATAATTTGATTCATATTTTTAAAATTTACTGAAGTCGATCTCAACCCACCGCTCGGGCACTCTCACCCTACTCACTACTAAAACAAGATTCTTAAAATGTATCCATGAGCACGTTAGCGCTTTCATTCATTGCTGAAATGTTAACAAATCATTTTTGCCTCAAAATTTAAAATGCGAATAACTTTAAATTTTAAGTCTCAATATAATGAAATTATTGTTTCAATGTAATTATTTAGTTATAAATCAGTTGGGGTGTATAAAGTTTTGCGCTTATTCATTAACATGTTGTAAAGCATTAAAGCTATCTGGTCACGTGTACCGACTTAGACGTTTGATTTTTTCAGTTAAGTACCCATTTATTTATTTATTTTTACACTCTATTGTACACACGAAAATACAGATGAATACAGCATCGGCAGCTCTCTTATTATCTATCTTGGTTCATATTTTTTTTAATTAATTCTTTTTTGTTTTTAATATTTCTATTTCATTAAAAATATTTATGTTATTTTCATGTATGGAGTCAGGAGAAATAAAATGAAAAACACAAATACCATTTATTTGTGTTAAGGGTATATTACTGTGAGCGCGCTCCATACAAACGAAGTCTGGCGATAATTTCAATACTAACCGATTAAACACAATGAAATTTTGCAGAAACAACCTAGAAACAAATCTCTATGCTTGTATCATGTCAGATTTTCCTTAAAATGTACAGTTTTAAAGTTACACTGCCTCAAAGATTTCTAGAAACTGTTAATTTTAACGAAAATCGGACACGATACAAGCATAGATTGTTCCTAGATTGTTTCTGCAAAATTTCATTGAGTTTAATCGGTTAGTATTGAAAATATCACCAGACTACGTTTTTATACAGCGCGCATTTACGCATTCAGAATAAACTTCTCTTAATTCACTTACTGATCACTTAAGTGTAAATAGATCAAAACTAAATACCATATATTATGCAATAACTATTCGCCTCAACTCTCGTATTGTTACTTATACCAACTATCTTTTTAACTCTTGTTTCTTTACTAGTAAAAAACTGAAAGCTTAGCTGCAACAATATTTCTAACCACCCTACAATTGAAAAAACCGTGAGCATACATCTCAGGCCCATAAATGTGCGTAACTCGAAAACACTCGTAAGGGCTATAAAAAGAAGCTTACCTAATAATTCTTCCTCTCCAATTCCGACGGAGCCGTAAAATGATTTTAATTGCGAGTTACATTGATATAGCGCTCGACCGTTGACGTCTGGTTTAAATTGGTGTTAATTCTCCCCTTATTACATTATGGGCGGTTAGATCTATCTGCGGAGAGCTTAGCCCAACAGTGGGATAGGAACGGCAGGTATAATTATAGAGCGTTCTAAGTGGTTTCTATGTTTGGTTATACAACGTGTTAATGAATAAAAAAATGCAACACTAAAAAGTAGATTGTTCAGAATCGATAGCAGAATCGAATTATCATGTTTTCAACATAGGTAATTTTTTTCAAAATATTTAATAATATGTTTGTAAAATTTAAAAAATTTACTGAACTTGATCTCAACCCACCGCAAAGGCACACTCACCCTAATTACTACCAAAACAAGATTCTTAAAATGTATCCATTAGCATTCATTGCTGAAATGATAACAAATCATTTTTGCCTGAAAACTTAAAATGCGAATAACTTTAAATTTTAACTATCAAAATAATGAAATTATTGTTTCAATCTAATTATTTTGTTGTAAATCAGTTGGGTGTATGAGGTTTTGCGCTTATTTGAGGAGGCGACTAAGGGATGAGGTTTCTAAACCTATATTTCAATCCAAGCTAGTGTCAGCGACGCATTGCTGAGATGTATGGACTCTCAATCATGAGGGACTGTGTTCAAAAACTCGTAGATGGGGACAGGGTGTTAGGGTAAACAGTTGCATTACTTTTAGGGGTGATTGTACCCATGATACTGAACAACTTTCCCTAAGAAACCTATAGGAAATTCGCAAAAAAATTGTTCGACTTTACATAAAAACGTTTTATCAGCTGATTGCATGTCGTATGGAAGGTGCAAAATTATTTTTAGCATTTCCTATTGTTTTTTTAGGGAAAGTTGATCAGTACAATCAACCCTTTGAGTAGTGCAACTGTTCACCATAACACCCTGTATCTTCACTATTATAAAACTGTAACAGAAGTCTGTACATTGAAGATATATACAACGTGTTAATGAATTAACGCAAAACTAGAAAGTAGTTTGTTTAGAATCGAGAGCAGAATCTAATTATCATGGTTTCAACATAGGTAATTTTTTTCAAAATATTAAATCATCTGATTGTAAAATTTTAAATTTACTGAACTCGATCTCAACCCACTGCTCGGGCACTCTCACCCTACTTACTACCAAAACAAGATTCTTAAAATGTATTCACGAGCACGCTACCGCTTTCATTAATTGTTGAAATGATAACAAATCATTTTTACCTGAAAACTTAAAATGCGAATAACTTTAAATTTTAACTATTGTCTCAACTTAATTATTATGTTATAAATCAGTTGGGGTGTATGAGGTTTTGCGCTTATTCATTAACACGTTGTATAAGAAAAAGATTACGACATGGTTTTTAGATGTCCCTGACTCCAAATCAACTTTTTTTAGATCTTTTTCAGTCTGTTTGTATGCATGTTTGTCACGCAAAAACAACTGAACCGATTTTTATGAAACTTTTTTTGTTTGATAGCTTATGATCTGACTTAAAATCGGGTATATAATTTGTGCGGACGAAGTCGCGGGTAAACTCTAGTTTTATATACAATAATTTTTTTGAAAACGATTCTAACAATTTGGATGACATTTTATATTTAGATAGTGTTTTATTTCACAAGCCAAAGATACCTATGTCTTATATATATCTTAAAAAATCGGTTGCAACAAAAAAATTTAAGCATATGCTCACGACTATATTCCCGAGGGGGTAGTCAGAGATATTCTGTAAGCTCAGAACATCCACATTTCACTAGTAGCACCGAAACTCTGCCCAGCGTGACGGGGAGTCAGCCCGTCGCCACTTGTAATGGACAATGGGTACAATACATGCCTCGAAATATTGTAGCATGCAGGTTTCCTCACGATGATTTACGTTACCGAAAAGCTAAAAAAAAACCGTGGTGGTCCAGTGGCGAGTAACCTTGCCTGCCGTGCAGGAGGCGATGGTTCGATCCCCGTCCAAGCCGAGTTTTTCGGAATTTATATACGATTTGTAACACCACTGGCTTTTCGGTGAAGGAAAACATCGTGAGGAAACCTGCATGCTTAAATTTCGAGGCATGTATTGTACCCACTGTCCATTATGTGGCCACGGGCTCACTCCCCGTCACACTGGACAAAGTTTCGGTACTACTGGTGAATCGTGGATGTTCTGAGGTTTCAGAATATCTCGGGGAATATAGTCGTGAGCAAATGCATGCAAAAAAAATCCTTTTCCAAATATTTCCTAATCGTCATCTCATAGAATATTAAAGTAGCTTGGCATTTGGCATTCATGCAACATACAAAGACGCCGAGCTAAGCTCGATCGGTCCTTAGTCCTACTGACCCAAAAAACCTCAGTCACACGGTCAAGTTGACTTAAAACATACATTATTTACGGTTTGTTGAGTTACACGCTTTTGTGATTAAGGGTAAATTTTTTATAAAGGGGCACTTAAAAATGGATTTTTTGTAGGAATATGTGTCAACAATTTTGTTTGGTAAAGTGTGTAATCATTGTTTACATAGGGTCAATTTATAATTAGTGTGGAAACATAGGAATTCACAAAAAAGAGATATGCTGTTTTTTTGTTGTTGAAAGTATCAGATTCAATCAATCAATCAATCAATCAATATAATTTATTCAATATAGGAGCTTACAGCACACTTATCAAACGTCAAATCTTTTTTGAAGCTACCACCGCGTCGGAACGTGTTGTCGCTGTAGAGAAGATGCGGCCAGAAACTCTACAACATAACACGACTTAATAACTATTACAATATAAATTCTTAAGCTAAAGTTATGTATACAATAATACATAGTCTTCATAATATACAGATTCTTGTTCCATTGTAAATCATTTATATTTAGAGTTAACCCGCGACTTCGTTCGCACAAATGATACCTATACCAGTTTTAAGTCAAATCATAAGCAATGAAACATAAAAGTTTCATCAAAAACGGTTCAGTAGTTTTCCCGTGGTGCTGTTACAAACAACAAACAAACAGATAAACAGACAGACCAAAATTCTAAAAGGTAGTAGATGGAGTCAGGGACATTTAAAAACCATATCGTAATCTTTTTCTTGCAAATATCTTCACTTTATTTGCTATGTGCGAAGTGTTGATGGGAACTGACAAATCGATCGCAGCGCCTGGGGTGGCAGAAATGTTTACTTTTGTTGGAAAAGCTGTGTAAAAATGCAAATCCGCAAACTGAGTCAACACGAAGTCTCCAAAAC
Organism: Agonopterix alstromeriana; assembly: GCA_963924505.1. Taxonomy (NCBI): domain Eukaryota; kingdom Metazoa; phylum Arthropoda; class Insecta; order Lepidoptera; family Depressariidae; genus Agonopterix; species Agonopterix alstromeriana. The sequence goes on along the minus strand of OZ004689.1, from coordinate 7,167,404 downwards.
TGTAAAGACTACAAACTTAAAATTTGTCATGGAAGTTTCTATTGGCATCTAGGTGCTCACTAAAAAGGGTTTTTTGAAATTTTATCTCCAAAGGTGTGAAAACCGGGATAAAAGTTTGTACGGAAATTGGCACTGCAAATATCGTCGATTCTCGCAAATAAGTATTTTAAAATTTTTTATATCGATAATATTGCTAATTTCTTTTGTTTTTACATTATTTTAGTATAAAATAACAAACTTTTAACTAATAACATGTTACTTGAAATAATTCACGGCGGTCCGACACCGCTAGGGGCGCTAGTGTTGTGCACATAGCCAAAAAATTGTTCAGTTTGATGGTCTTAACCAACCCTTCAAATATTACTAGGCCTGTTACACCCTGTAGAGATACAAACAAAACATTTTTATAATATTGTTATTCATCAAAAATATTATTCCCTTTAGGGATTCGAACCCGTGACCCTCGGCACAGCAGGTAGGTTCACTACTAACAGAGCTATCGGGCCGTTATAAACTTTGGTACTTCTGTAATCTTCATTAAGTACAGTCAGCTACATTAAATATCGCTTACAATCAGAGACTGAGGTTAAGGGGCTATAGGTTCAGACGAATATTTTCTATGAGAAACGCGTACCCAGCCCTCCGAAAAGTGTGTGCGTGTGCCGTATTTTTGATTAAAGAGAATTAACAAAAGTACTTTTATAGATTTATTTTTATGATTTCCCTAGATAAACTAATTGTGAATATGTATATATACCAAAAATGTCTGAAACTACTAAAACGAGAAAAATGTTTAAAAATACATGGAAATACCCCTTCGGCCGCGTACGAAACCAGAGGTTCGTAACCTGTGATGATTTCCTATCGAGTGAAGTAATTTCAATCGTGTATTCTATGATTTCACTAGATAAACTATCCAAGAATACTGAGGTATGACTTTGGTTTCATTAAATTGTATAAATCTAGTCGAAAAATGAAAAATAAAAGATGCCTCCAAGGTATTTCGTTCTACTATTGCGCCTTAAGGGGATATAATTCGGAGCGCGCTCCATACAAACGTACTATGGTGATATTTTCAATACTAACCAATTAAACTCAATGAAATTTTTCTGAAACAATCTAGAAACAAATCTCTATGCTTGTATGGAGTCAGATTTTCGTTGAAATATACAGTTTAAATGCTAGGATTAATTTAAGATTTGTATGGAAATCTTTGAGGCACTGTAACTTTAAAAATATACATTTTAACGAAAATCTGACTCTATACAAGCATAGACATTTGTTTTTAGATTGATTCTGAAAAATGTCATTGAGTTTAATTGGTAAATATTGAAAATATCACCATAGTAAGTTTGTATGGAGCGCGCTCCGAATTATATCCTCTTAAACGCTAACCCAAACAAAAGACTGGCTATAGACCAGCGCTGTTTGATGTAGCTAAGATGTGCGAGGATGTGTAGCGAAGCTATGAAACTATGTACCCAAAATCAACTTTGTTTTCAAACAATCCGGTGATTCAGCCAGCAATGTCCTAGCCAACTGAAAAACGCACAAAGTGACATATCACTAGGTGTCCCCCGTGGGAATCGAACCCACGATCTCCGTGTCAAGAGCCCAATGCTCTTAACCATTACACCACGGAGGCTGTTAATCCACATCAATGCATGGATGCATATGCTCACGACTATATTCCCCGAGGGGGTAGTCAGAGATATTCTGAAACCTCAGAACATCCACGTTTCACTAGTAGTACCGAAACTCTGTCCAGTGTGACGGGGGGTGAGCCCGTCGCCACTTATAATGGACGGTGGTCCGACACATCTTAGTTGGACCTTGTACCTTGTATCTCTGTGATTATTTCTCTTGCGCGATTCATGTCTTGTATACGATTGTGAACCTTATGTGTAGCGGCTAACGGGTTACTAATGTGACGTCGCAAGTTGTCTTACGTACACATTTGCGAGTGTGACCGTAGCGCCATCTGTTAGCTTCGTTGCTATAACATCTGTGGCAAGTCCCCACACAGGTTTCCTCACGAGGTTTTTCTTCATCAAAAAGCCAGTGGTGTTACAAATCGTACATAAATTCCGAAAAACTCATTGGTCTGGACGGGGATCGAACCATCGCCTCCTGCACGGCAGGCAAGGTTACTCGCCACTGGACCACCTCGGCTTTAACAACATTATTGAAAATACATTTTCACTTAGCTAACTATACCTTAATTCTTCCACATGATCAAAAGACCAGCTTCAAAGGGAAACCACTGAGCAGAGCACGTCATGTGTAGATTACACGGCTGCCGACCCCTTTGGGACCCAGCGTTATGGTACAGGATTACACTAATGCGGTGTGAAGAGTACCTATTTATTTACTATGCTTATCTTTGGTTACGGATGTTACAAGTTGTTTATCACAAACACACATACATTCGTACCTACATTGGCTATGTCACAGATTATTTCGTAACAGAGAAATCAGTTCCTTAAGGTGGTGGCAGAGTTGTCTATTTCATACAAAAGTTCGACGCGTAATACGCGTTGACGGTACAATTAAAAGTAATATTTTTATATGGAAAAATAGCTTAGAAAATCTAGATGCCGCGTATCAAATAACATTTGCAATTCGTAGTATAATTACGAAGATATAATCTTGTCAGATTTTCGTTAAAATGTATAGTTTTAAAGTTACAGTGCCCCAAAGATTCCCATACAAATCTTAAATTAATTCTAGCATTGAAACTGTATATTTTAACGAAAATCGGACAAGATACAAGCATAGACATTGGATTCTAGATTGTTTCTACAAAATTTCATTGATTTTAATTGGTTAGTATTGAAAATATCACCAGACTTCGTTTGTATGCAGCGCGCAATTACGCATTAGGAATAAACTTCTCTTAAATAAATAAAACCGGTCAAGTGCGGGTCGGGCTACTCGCGCACCGAGGGTTCCGTACCGCCGTACACAACATTATATCTAAAAAATTGTTTTTGTCCTGGACCTTTCACACGAGACCGACTCACACTTAGCCAGTTTTTTTTATACTGTAGAGTTTGCTCTATAATCACACCAAGTTTGACGCTTGTATGTATTACCGGTTTTACGATAGAGCGAGAAGAAGAAACGTTGATAAAAACTAGTTTCTTTTATGAGGACACGCCTTAAATTTTTACTTTTTTATTATTTGTTAACAAATCCGCCGTAATAACGCATATTCTGTGAAAATTTCAACTGTCTTGCTATTACGGTTCAAAAGTTACAGCCCTAAATAGGTACAACGGACAACGTAGGCTTAGTAATAGGGTTGAAAACGGTTTCACCGTTAAAAAGGGGATGACCAGACCATCAAACTCAACAATTTTCTCTAAGGGACCAACATCGAAAACGCGAAAAAAAATCTGCCGTCCCATACCTACATTTGGCTCTAGCAGGATGGCAGTTTTGCGTGTAGCATCTGATTTTTTTTTCGCGATTTCGACATCGATCCCTTAGTGAAAGTTGTTCAGTTTGATTGACTCATCATCACCTTAAATACCATCAGCATATTAAGAAGTACCCTATAGATGTACCTACGTATGCATGTCAGTTAATGATTGATATCGTATACAACGTGTTAATGAATTAACGCAAAACTAGGAAGTAGTTTGTTTAGAATCGACAGCTGAATCAAATTATCATGGTTTCAACATGGTTAGTTCTTTTCAAAATATTTAATAATTTGTTTTTAAAATTTACTGATCACGATCTCAACCCACCGCACGGGCACACTCACCCTACTTACTACCAAAACAAGATTCTTAAAATGTATTCACGAGCACGCTACCGCTTTCATTAATTGTTGAAATTAAGAATAACTTTATATTTTTAACTACCAAAATAATGAAATTATTGATTCAATCTAATTATTTTGTTATAAATCAGTTGGGGTGTATGATGTTTTGCGTTTATTCATTAACTCGTTGTAGTACTCGTATTTGTGTCATTGAAGTTAAGAGAACTTTATTCCGAATGCGTACCTAACTGCGCGCTGCATACAAACGAAGTCTGGTGATATTTTCAATACTAACCAATTAAAGTCAATTAAAATTTTCAGAAACAATTTAGAAACTAATCTCTATGCTTGTATGAAGTCAGATTTTCGTTAAAATATTCAATACTCAATATACAGTTTTTGTGCGAGGATTAATTTAAGATTTGTATGGAAATCTTTGAGGCACTGTAACTTTAAAACTATACATTTTAACGAAAATATGACTTCATACAAGCATAGAAATTTGTTTCTTTATTGTTTCTGAAGAATTTCATTGACTTTAATTGCTTAGTATTGAAAATATCACCAGACTTCCTTTGTATGGAGGGCGCCAACAGTAATATTCCCTTAATTTATAAATCTACTTATGCAAGCTCCTAAACGACGTTCAACAAACAAATAAGGAATAATTATAGTACTCTGTGGTTAAACCAACCGGTTAATAGAAACACAAGATTTTAATCTTTTATTAAAATCAGATCCCTATTCTGACTTCAAAAAGACTCCAACATGCTTCTGATATGTTATTACTGAGCTCATTATTTGCCAAAGGCTTGTTCGTGTCTGTGTAAAGCAAATACGACCTAAAAACATGCATATTTGGTTGTTTAATACCACAGTCTTTGACTATTTATATGTGGACTGGTTACGCATGTAATTCTACTAACAAACATTTCTGCCACTTTTTGCGGGGGGCGAGGTAACATGAAATCCGCAAGTATGGATTTTATTCCCTATAACTTTAAATTCTAATTTTGAATATTAAAAATCATGAAAAGTAGTCTCGTGTGAACCCTAAACGTTCTAAGTTTGAAGTTATTATTTCGCAATTATAGGCTGTCTCGTTTAGTGATAAGGCGTAAAATTGAATGTAAATGCACAAGATCAATTGTGCTTATACCGTGGCAGAGGGGAAATGCTACCGCAAGGCTAGTCCTTATAATAATTAGTCAAAGACCACAGTATAAGAAACAGTACTCTGATAAGTAATTCAATTCAATTCAATTTTTGTTTAGTGGCATCCGATGTGTTATCACAATTCAGCCAATGTTTCGTTATGTGGAGAGTACATGAAGGAAAATTATCAGTAGTATTTATTAAGTCTAGAGTGGCAGTTTTGCCAATGTAAGTAGTTTATAATCTCAAGTGATTGTTTTAAGGTTAAAACACAAAAGAGTTCACAAAATAGGGGAGCCACGTGCAATCCCAACGCGCCGATACGCACGCGTCCGTACTCCGCCAGAATTGCAGCGCGACTCCTCCATTACGATATGGTATAGGTCTTCAATGACATCACATTCAGTGCAATTTGGTGATTGAACTTTGCCCATCAAAAATGCAAATTTATTTCATGGGATGTGTCCGGAACGTAATCTCACCGCTGTGATTATATCCTGTCTACTCATAGAGCAATCATTAATCCAAGGGGAGTTTCAGAATTGCAGCGCGACTCCACTCAGATAAGTAGCTTTCGCTATGAGAATTTCGGAAGACCCATGTTTCGTTTTAAGGATAAGAATAAGAATATTTATTTTTCAAACTGTGTAAAAAAAAGATATTACAGTAAGACAGAATCAACAGTTAGGTCCGCAGCACGGACGTACAATATAGGTGGCTTACATTGTAAACTGGCTTTTCGGTGAAGGAAAACATCGTGAGGAAACCTGCATGCTTCAATTTCGAAGCATGTATTGTACCCACTGTCCATTATGTGGCGACGGGCTCACACCCCATCACACTGGACAGAGTTTCCGTACTACTGGTGAAACGTGGATGTTCTGAGGTTTCAGAATATCTCTGACTACCCCCTCGGGGAATATAGTCGTGAGCATATGCTTATGCTTACATTGTAAATCAAAAATTTTTTTTTTAATATCAACAACTATGCTAAAAAATAATTTGTTATTACAATAAAATTTATATAACTATTACTCCTTACATTAATTATCTATTGTAGTAAGGTAGGCACGAATAACAATAATAAATTATTAAATTTGGTTATTATTCGTCAAAATAATCGTTTAACTTGTAGTAGTACTTAGAAGTAAGCCATATTTTGAGTTTATTTGAAAATTGTTTGTTTATCTGGGAAGTATGTTCACTAGGGATGGGAAATGTGACGGGGATATTGAAAAGAGAGTTAATGCCGGAACGCAAGTAAATGGTGCCACCAGCAATCTTGTGGGGAACCAAAGCTCGTTTGGCTGTTCACAATACCGTGTTGGTTCCGACTTTGATGTATGGGAGTGAAAGTTGGGTGTGGCAGCAGAAGAATGAAAGCAGAATAAATGCAGTGGAAATGAGGGCTTTACGCAAGATGTGTGGTGTGACTATAAGGGATAGAATAAGGAATACTGTAATTAGGGAACGTTGTGGTTTGAATGAAGATGTAGTGGTTAAAGTAGAGAAGGGAATGCTTCGATGGTTTGGACATATTGAAAGGATGAATGAAAGTCATTACGGCATGACGTCATTAAAAAATGCCAGGTTAAAAGTAGCCGAAATCGGAGGGAATGTATGACAAGATGTATGGACTTAGAGAAAGCAAGAGAGGTGTGTCAGAACCGCCCAAAGTGGAGATCTATAGTTTCTGCCTACCCCTCTGGGAAAAAGGCGTGAGTTTATGTATGTATGTATGTATTGTTTGCCATTATATGCTTTAATAGTATTAGGTAATTTATTATAAATTTTAATAAACATTTGGTAACAATTATTTCTGCACCGACTAGTATTAGGGCAGTGGTCAAAGAAAATCCTTTCGGGGTCTCTTAAGGACTGTGCTAAGCGAGATATGGTGTCGTTTAAATACCAAAATTGTTTTAATTTCAGCCGTCGCTGTCCCCACAGAACATTATAAGAGGGGTTAGAAATGCAAAGTAGCGCTTTTGCTTCGGAGACGGCTGTCGCCACTTGTCTTCCCGCTCACGCTGCTACAACTACTCATGCGCTCTCGCTCGCACCACGCCGCGTGCCTTATGGTGTTATGCAAACAATTGCATAACCTGTGTCGACACGTTCCACACCTACTTTGCACTTTTAAACCCTCTTATAATGTTCTGTGGCTGTCCCATTGTTGGGCAAAGGCCTCCCTCCATTCTCTCCATGCGTTTTAGCGATTCGTTAGGCCAGTTCTTCAGGAACCTATCGATTTCGTCCCGCCACCGTTTTCTAAGTCCGCCTCGACGCCGATTTTGTTTTACGGAGGACCTGTTGGTAGAATTTTTGGCCCACAGGTCATCTTGCATGCGGCAGACATGTCCAGCACAATCCCACTTAAGATTGGCAGCGGTGGTCGACGTCTGACACTTGGGTTCTGGCGCGAATGACCTCATTTCTGACCCGGTCGATCAGTTTTAAGCCAACGATTTTTTATGAGTTTAAACCAACTAAAAACATTGAAAATGCTGAAATTCTTTTCCGTTCCACTCCCCCATCGGGGCACGGCGCGTACCGCGTTCGCGTAGGCGGTTCGTCGGTGGGTCGGTCGGGAAATCTTTGAGGCACAGTAACTTTAAAACTATACATTTCAACGAAAATCAGACTTCATACAAGCATAGAGATTAGTTTATAGATTGTTTCTGAAAAATTTCGTTTGTAAAGAGCGCGCCAACGGTAATATAATCTTAAGAAGTTATATTGAGAACCTCCGTTTTTGAAGTCGGTTAAAAAGATTAACGATGCACCTCTAAACTTTAAATCAAGAACCTTCATGCTACCAACATAACAATTCAAACACTTCAGAGTTAATTTTCTAAACTATAAATAGGAACACACCGGCTCAGCAGCTCCTTTGTGTAATTAAAAAGTTAGCGAACCGTGTGAGCGATCAAAGCTATCTCCACGTCTCGCTCGATTGCTAAGCCGATTAGTCCCTGACCAATCATTAGTCGCGCTCGCCGCGTTCTTTATTTAAAATTATAACGTCAAACCGGTCAGTAGAGCGTTACATTTCGTCGAGTAAACACGTCTTTTGATCGTTGGAGTCGTTTTTTCGCTCTATTAAAAATGTGGGTTGGGGTAGCTATGTTGTCATGTGGATATTAAGAAATACGGACGTATGCTATTTTAGCGTCAGAACCAGTTTCAGACCACACCCCACAAGGAAAAAAAAGGAAAATGGTTTTGTCCCAATTAATATTTTTGGAAATATCTTCAATGGACGTCCACGCCAAGTATAAAATTTGATTCTATATCGTTGTCTAGTCATCATAATACAAGTCAAGGCTAGATTCTGATACTTTATGTGGGACTAAATAATTTGGGTGACAATGTCCAAGATATTTAAAAACGGTCGTGACTTTTTGTATTTTATTTTGCTAGAGTATGAAGTTTCAGTACCAGTGTTTCAGTGTTTTTGACTCTAATTTTGGAAAATTACATACAACGTGTTAATGAATAAGCGCAAAACCTCATACACTCCAACTGATTTAAAACAAAATAATTAGATTGAAACAATAATTTCATTATTTTGATAGTTCAAATTTAAAGTTATTTGCATTTTGTAACACCACTGGCTTTTCGGTGACGGAAAACATCGTGAGGAAACATGCATGCTTCAATTTCGAGGCATTTATTGTACCCACTGTCCATTATGTGGCGACGGGTTCACCCCCCGTCACACTGGACAGAGTTTCGGTACTACTGGTGAAACGTGGATGCTCTGAGGTTTCAGAACATCTCTGACTACCCCCTCGGGGAATATAGTCGTGAGCATATACATACATACATACATACATACATACATTTTTACATACATACAAGTTTTCAGGCAAATATGATTTGTTATCATTTCAGCAATGGATACATTTTAAGAATCTTGTTTTAGTAGTAAGTAGGGTGAGTTCGATCTCAACCTGGTGGGTTGAGATCGAGTTCCAGAAAAGTCCAGAAAATTGTAAAATTTTAAATTTTACAAACAAATTATTTAATATTTTGAAAAAAATTACCTATGTTGAAAACATGATAATTTGATTCGAAACAAACTACTTTCTAATTTTGCGTTAATTCATTAACACGTGTTATACATACATAAACTCAAGACAGAATTTCCCTTCGTACGTAAAAAAATAAACGAATAATTACACAAAAATATAATGAAAAACTAAAAATAAATAAAATGAAAAACGGAAAATTGCTTAAAAAACAAATATAAGTAAACCAAATATTTTTTTAAACCACCTTTTATTACTTCCATTTATGTTCCTACAATATACATTATTGATTTGTAAAATAAAATATTTACATTAAAATAGGAACAAAAATAATTACTTGACAATTATACTTGGTGACATAAAAATCTGCATAAAAGAACATTGAACTCTTTGTACCATGTTATCCTTTGATCGGAAACGACTATCGTTTTAACAAACGCGTTATGTCGCTACACGATCTATTCAAAGTATCGTAGTAAACGGAACATCAGAAATCGCAAACATTTGTTAAAAACTTTCGTCAAACAGGACGAGGTCAATGACTTTTATGCACATTAATATGGTACCCACTTTACTGGGTCAAAACACCCTCGTCCCGTACTTGGCCCCAGTGCATGCCCCACAAACTGTCCCCATGTACCCGTGGGGCACAAGAATGACTGTCAAATTAGTTGACCTGTGATACACGTTGACACCTGTCAGTTTTGATTTGAAGATAACTTCACTCGCGTTCATAGTTCTGGAATCAAAATTTTATTATTAAAAATAGAGAAGTCACGTTGCAAGTTTTGCCGCGAAGAGTTGTCTCAATCGCGTGGTGTTTGCGCGGTTCGCGTTTGAGCTTGCCACGAGGCACCGCAATCTCTTCTCAACTGTGTTTTTACTCAAAAACAATCCTTGAGATTGGGAAATATACTCACGTAATCTCACTAATGTTATGAATGTCAAAGTTTGTGACGATGTTCGGATGTTTTTAAGGTTGTATGTTTGTGGCGCAATTACGCATAAATGGCTAGACGGATTTTGATGAAATTTGGTACGCCGATAGAATATGTTATAGATGAACACATAGGATACTTTTTAAGGTCCACGCAGACGGAGTCGCGGGCAACAGCTATTAAAATATAAAAGAGAAACTCACAATCCTTCAGATTTTGTTCTATTCTTGAGTTGTCCATTTACCACGACGTGATCGTTATTCGTATGGACAACCGGCCCTTCTTCGCTTAGTGTTATGGCGAATCTAGAAAAAATAATATTTTCACAATAATTGTTATATAATTAGCTTAAAACATGGATAAGCCGTGGTGGTCCAGTGGCGAGTAACCTTCCCCGTCCAGGCCGACTCGTACCAATGAGTTTTTCGGAATTTATGTACGATTTGTAACACCACTGGCGTTTCGGTGAAGGAAAACATCGTGAGGAAACCTGCATGCTTCAATTTCGAGGCATGTATTGTACCCACTGTCCATTACAAGTGGCGACGGGCCCACTCCCCTCACACTGTACAGAGTTTCGGTACTACTGGTAAATTGTGGATGTTCTGAGGTTTCATCATATATTTGACTATCCCCTCGGGGAATATAGTCGTGAGCATATGCTGAAAACATGGATAACATTGAGGAATTTTCCGAAAGCCATTAAAAAGTAAAATAGTTCTAAAAGGCTCTATAGATGGCGTTGATGTGAGATGGATGTGCAACCTTGATGGATGTTCAAAAGTAGCAGCCCTTAATAGGTAGGACAGACAAACAGACGGACGGACGGATAGTGTAAGCTTATCAATAGGGAATAGGGCAACGTTTTCACCCTTTGGGTACGGAACGCAGATATGTTACTAGCGCGCGCAAAGTGAAGATTTGAAATAGATCCAACGGGGTATTTCTTGACTAGTCCGCGTCAAGCAATGCTACGAGCGAGACGGCTATGGTGTGGCACAACTTTACGCGCCATTTAGTAAAATATCCTTGGGTAAAACAGTTTATTTACTAACCTAGGCTTATCCGTACAATCGGCAACTAATAAAATATCTTTATACAAAGTTGGTAATTTAGATCTTATACCAGAAAAAGTATGAACTTCGTTTCCATCGATTCGGCATTCATCTGGAATGTTGAAGAGTTGTTAATAATTATGTTTTATTTACCAATAGAGCTTCGGTATTGGCGTTTCAAACACAACAGTGGACATATTTAAACATCGAAGTTCTATTCTTATCCAATTTCAGTTCTAATCACATTGCAATCCAATTACTATTCAACTGTGCTCAATTCCGCATCGCGCTAAACTCTATGTGACTGACAGCCTTTAACGTCTGAGCGATCTGTCAAAACGGCTCTAACGGCTGTCATGAGCAGTACCGCGATTAGCGCAATACCAAATGTGCCAAAAGTTATAGTTCGTACGTAGTCCAATCACCGTTCAGTTACCGAATATTTACCGCGATTGCAGCCTAGGACACTGGCTTCCTCTTACATAATTATCGTATGTAATGTCCGGCTTTGCACCAGTGGATATCACAGAAAGCCTCTAATATCACGCCTTTTCTTGGACGTGAGATTACTTACGATAAAATCCAAACTTCTTCATCACCTGCAGGCCTGTCCACATACCAGATATGTCTTTAGTTCCATTGACTATCATGTGAGTTTTTCCATGTTTTTCCTGAAAATGATTATAAGATAAATAGTCGGGGAAATCTACGGATTTTTGTATGGAGAAGGTTGCATTAATTTCACTTTTGGTGATAATTTGGAATATAGTCGATAAATACCTGAAAAACATAAATTATCAATAATCCCCAATTTTTTATTGTGTTTTATTGAATAATTAAGACATTTAAAAAACGTTAAATTTAGGTATGAACATAAAATGGAAAACTGGTGATTTTGTACAGGATGGCTTCATTCAATAAGTTTTACTTATTACAATAATAATCCCCGGTTAATATCGTAAATTTGAGTAGATATTTAATATTTTGTAAGTCTTCAAAAATTTATAGTTAAAGAACTCGTCGCCACTTCTAATGGAAACTAGACACATAGCCCAGTCATTTTACAGTTTGAGCCAGGACTAATTAAGAATAGTTATTTTTGGTATATCATTTAAGAGCCAATTAGAGCTTAGAAATATACCAACAATATAAAATATCTCATCAGCAATATCCCTATTTTAAAAAACCTAAGGGTAAATTTTTTCTGCCACATTTTTAAGGCAGAGTACGTACAGAGTAAATATTTTTGTCTACTTAGAACGCTTTAAAAAATACTTTTGTTTTTTGTAATGAATATATATTTTTTTAAGCTTCGATGGCTATTTTATGCTCAAAAGTAATTTATATTGTTGACTCTAATTAAAATTTGTGCATTGGTATTAAGATTGTTAAGTTAAAAAGCCTTCTGGGAGATACAATTTTGATATCTATGTTGCGTGGCGAATTTTTAAAATATATGTATATTTTGTCACTAAATGATGCCGCTTACAGTTTAAAAGTCCCATTCATAATTACTTCCCACCCCTCGTAACAAAACTACATAAAATGACTAGGCTAACAACAGGACAGATTTGAACTGCTATCGAGATGTGGTCAAAGTCAATATAATTTATTCAATATAGGAGCTTTCAGCACACTTATCAAACGTCAAATCTTTTTTAAAGCTACCACCGCGTCGGAACGTGTTGTCGCTGTAGAGAAGATGCGGCCAGAAACTCTACAACATAACACGACTTAATAACTATTACAATATAAATTCTTAAGCTAAAGTTATGTATACAATAATACATAGTCTATTTAATTAAATAATTGATACTATACAGTAAAGAAAATAAACTATAAGCTAGTGACCTCAGACCCAAGCATTTTGATCATTTAAATAATCATCCAGTTTATAATATGCTTTTTTACAGAGGACTTTTTTGATTTGAGTTTTAAACATGTTTTCGGAAAGATTCAAAATGGTCTCGGGGATTTTATTATAACACGTGACATATAAAGACGTGTTGACCCTACTGGATGGATATATGTGGATATTCTAAATATCGGGAGTAGGTATGTATCCGTGAGCATACCGATATCTATTCTATAGTATTGCTCTGTAGGTATGTATCCGTGAGCATACCGATATCTATTCTATAGTATTGCTCTATAAATTAATAGAGTTAATAATTCTTGAAAAAAAAACGTGGTGGTCCAGTGGCGAGCAACCTTGCCTACCATGCAGGAGGCGATAGTTCGATCCTCGTCCAGGCCGAAAGAATGAGTATTTCGGAATTTATGTACGATTTGTAACACCACTGGCTTTTCGGTGAAGGAAAACATCGTGAGGAAACCTGCATGCTTCAATTTCGAGGCATGTATTGTATCCACTGTCCATTACAAGTGGCGACGGGCTCACTCCCCGTCACACATCTTCTCGATCTCGATCGTCGCATGTTCATCATACATCAAGTCGTACATACCTCTGTTAAAACACTGGTGTCATCGAAAAAGTCATCGATATTGGTAAAAAGCATCTGCGGATGTCCCTGAAAAGAGAATAAGAAGCATTAAAAATAATAACGCTATTATAATAAGATACCAGAGAATATTTTAAACTTGCCAGACCAAAAGTTTAAGTCCCATGTTAAACAAGTCCTCTGTAAAAAAGGTTACTATAAACTCGATGATTATTTGAATGACCAAAATGTCTGGTCTTGACACTGTTACACTATGTAATTTAATATTGGATTTATGTAATTGTACTTTGTATATTTTGTTTTGTTTAAAAGAAGTGTGTTGTAGAGTTTCTGGCCGCATCTTCTCTACAACGGAACACCTTCCGTCCGACGCGGTGGTAGATTCAAAAACATGACGTCAGAAAGTTATCTATGTGATACTTTTACTATTTATATGTGGAATGGTTACGCGTGTAATTCTATTAACAAACATTTCTGCCACTTTTTGCGGGGGGCGAGGTAACATGAAATCCGCAACTTTGGATTTTATTCCCCATAACTTTAGATTCTGATTTTGATTGTTAAAAATCATGAAAAGTAGTCTCGTGTGAACCCCAAACGTTCTAAGTTCCAAGTTATTATTTCGCAATTATAGGCTGTCTCGTTTAGTGATAAGGTGTAAAATTGAATGTAAATGCAGAAGATCAATTGTTCTTATACCGTGGCAGAGGGGAAATGCTACTGCAAGGCTAGTCCTTATAATAATTAGTCAAAGATGTGATATTATTTTGAATAAACAATTTAGAGATTAGCAATTCTTCGTGCTAAGGGTCTGTTTCATCACTTCACGTAAGTTCTTTTCTTTATTATCGTCTGGGCAGCAAGCCCTGGTTTCAGTGTTTTTACAGACCGCCTTACGGCCTCTCACGTGGTTGTTATGTAACGACTATCACCAGAGTTAGTAGCCGGGACCAACGGCTTGAAAAGTTTATTCCGAATGCGTAAATGCACGCTGCATACAAACAAGGTCTGGTGATATTTTCAATACTAACCATTGATGAAAAAACCACTAATGAAATGGTTCAGAAACAATCTAGAAACTAATCTCTATATTTGTATGAAGTCCGATTTTAGTTAAATATACCGTTTTAGTGCTAGGATTAATTTAAGATTTGTATGGAAATCTTTGAGGCGGTGTAACTTTAAAACTATACATTTTGACGAAAATCTGACTTTATACAAACATACGGATTAGTTTCTAGATTGTTTCTAGAAACAATTTCACTGACTTTAATTGGTTAGTACCTATTGAAAATATCACCAAACTTCGAGTTTATGGAGCGTGCTCCGAATTATATTCTCTTAACGTGCCATCCGAAGCACGGAATCATCTTTTTTTTTAGACAATTCAGGCAATCCCTAACCTAACCTAACCAACTGGGGAAAATCGCACAAAGTGACATATCACTAGGTGTCTCCTGTGGGAATCGTACCATCCACCTCCGTGTCAAGAGCCCAATGCTCTTAACCATTAGACCACGGAGGTAGATAGAAAGGAGTAACTTCTCGGTAGCTTATCTGACAGATCCTTTGACATATCTTTCATACAAAATATTTCAAATAATCTGTCAGATAAGCTGGTAAGAACTTACTACCTACGAAGTGGTGAAATAAGTCGTAAGTCAGAAGCCCGATTGCGCTATGTTAACACATCGAAGTTCTTTTCTTATCCAATTTCAGTTCTAATCACATTGCAATCCAATTACTATTCAACTGTGCTGAATTTCTCATCGTGCTAAACTCTATGTAACTAACAGCCCTTAACGCCTGAGCGATCTGTCAAAACGGCTCTAACGGCTGTCAAGAGCAGTACCGCGATTAGCGCAATACCAAATGTGTCAAAAGTTATGGTTCGTACGTAGTCCAATCACGATTCAATCACCGAATATTTACCGCGATTACAGCCCTGTACCGTGATTCTTCTACGAATATCTTAATTTCTGATTCAATCTCGCAGGAAAACTCTGAGCAGAGCCGTCTACGATAATAAATTAAAGTAAAACTTACATTATAAGATCCCAACTGTCCTTGCAGATAAAACTTCAATACTCCATCATCCTTCGCCGGCAGACTATCAAAATGGACAACGAATTGATCACTTGGCTCCCTCGAGAAACATTCAAAGTTATTTTCGTGGGAATAATTCATCGCCAAATATCCCTTGTAAGCGACTGGAGTCGACGTAAAATCTACGTTGAATTGAGAAGTTGAAACATTGTGTTGTTCTCGGAAACAGAGCTGAAAGAAATAAAAAACTGGTCAAGTGCGAGTCGGGCTACTCGACACCGAGGGTTCCGTACCCTACCATTACACAACACAACATAAGAACTTACAAGAAAAAATTTTTTTCTCCGTGACCTTTAGTGCGAGACTGACTCACACTTGGCCGGTTTTTATTATTTGTTGTTATATTGTAGAGTTTGCTCTATAATCACACCAAGTTTGACGCTTGTATGTAGCACCGTTTTTACGATAGAGTGAGAAGAAAAAACGTTGATAAAAACTATACTCCATTCAAAACGGCAACGAAATTTTAAGGCTATTTTGCATTACAGAAACAGAGATTTGAAACACTTCCTCTCACTTATTCTTAGAACAGCTTTAGTAACGTCCAAGATATGTCGGATAGTATATCTTTCTGATAAATAAATTATATTTGCAAATAAGAACTGGCCAAGCTCTATAGGAATCGGAAAATCTTTTCGTCCTTATTTGGAATGAAGTATAGTTTCTTGTTGAGAAACCCCATTAATTTTTAACTTTTTGCCATTTAATTATTTGTTAACAAATCCGCTATAATAACGCATATTCTGTGAAAATTTCAACTGTCTAGATATTACGGTTCAAAAGTTACAGCCTTAAATATTTAGGACGGGCCGACGGACGGACGTACGGACAACGTAGGCTTAGTAATAGGGTCCCGTTTTCACCCTTTGGGTACGGAACCCTAAATTTTTTTTAAAACAAATGACGATTAGCCAGTTGTTTAGGGTTCCGTACTCAAACATGTATGTCAAAAGTAAGATGCATCTACTACCTACTATACAACGTGTTAATGAATTAACGCAAAACTAGAAAGTAGTTTGTTTGGAATCGAGAGAAGAATCAAATTAACATGGTCTCAACATAGGTAATTTTTTTCAATATAAAAGTTTATTTGTTTGTAAAATTTAAAATTTACTGAACTCGATCTCAACCCACCGCTCGGGCACTCTCACTCTACTTACTAACAAAACAAGATTCTTAAAATGTATCCATGAGCACGTTAGCGCTTTCATTCATTGCTGAAATGATAACAAATCATTTTTGCCTGAAAACTTAAAATGTGAATAACTTTAAATTTTAACTATCAAAATAATGACATTATTGTTTCTAATTATTTTGTTATAAATCAGTTGGGGTGTATGAGGTTTTGCGCGTATTCATTAACACGTTGTATATTTTGTTTAAAATGGAACTGTGTATCTGTTTCTGAATCTGTGTATGTGAATCTGTTTATGTGCCTTATAAATAATATAAAAAAAAAAAAAAACAAGGAACAGACAAAAAATCGTCCAAATCTGTCTCACTGAAATTACCGTAGTAGCAATTGACGTTTTTATTAGACCGACCAAACTCAACTCGACCAACAGTATTTTGTTACACCCTGTATAGGCTGACTTTGATATCTAGAAGCCGTGGTGGTCCAGCGGCGAGTAACCTTGCCTGCCGTGCGATTCCGTGCTGCCAGGTGAGGCTCAACCCTAAGTTTGACACATGACATAACCTTAGCGAATACCGAACAGAGACTAAATTGACATCTGACCGAGGTTTCAACGACGAAGTTAAGGAAGTGCCCCAATATAAAGCCGTAAACCAAGGTGGTCCAGTGGCGAGTAACCTTGCCTGCCGTGCAGGAGGCGATGTTTCGATCCCCGTCCAGACCGACTCGTACCAATGAGTTTTTAGGAATTTATGTACGATTTGTAACACCACTGGCTTTTCGGTGAAGGAAAACATCGTGAGGAAACCTGCATGCTTCAATTTCGAGGCATGTATTGTACCCACTGTCCATTACGTTGCGACGGGCTTACCCTCCGTCACACTGGACAGAGTTTCGGTACTACTGGTGAAACGTGGATGTTCTGAGGTTTCAGAATATCTCTGACTGCCCCCTCCCTGCTTATGATATCTAGAATACTCACAGTCAAATTTTTCCAGTAGGCATCAGCATTTGGTTGTTGTACATTGAGTACAGAATTAAAAGCACCATTTTTACCATCACTCTGTAGTTTAGAGTACCCTTTTAACGCTATGTAATTATCTGTGCTGTTTTGGTTTTGTCTGAAATAAGTAAAGTTTAATAAGTAAAGTTTATTTTCTTCCACAATAAATTATAGTGGGTGGCTACAGTGGAGGTGAAATGAAGACCAGAAGAGATTGGTACTAAAATATATTTTTATTTTACAAATAAAAGTCTTAATGTAGGAATTTAGATGCGACCGAAGTTAGGTACGCTGAGACGAAAAGTGTCTATCTTAGGCTTTGACTATTTATATGTGGACTGGTTACACGTGTAATTCTACTAACAAACATTTCTGCCACTTTTTGCGGGGGGCGAGGTAACATGAAATCCGCAACTTTGGATTTTATTCCCCATAACTTTAGATTCTAATTTTGAATGTTAAAAATCATGAAAAGTAGTCTCGTGTGAACCCCAAACGTTCTAAGTTCGAAGTTATTATTTCACAATTATAGGCTGTCTCGTTTAGTGATAAGGTGTTAAATTGAATGTAAATGCACTAGATCAATTGTGCTTATACCGTGGCAGAGGGGAAATGCTACCGCAAGGCTAGTCCTTATAATAATTAGTCAAATATCTTAGGTTATAACAATTTAATAAAATTAATAACTAGGTCAGCGGTCACGTTGTGTGGCATGCATGGCTCGTGCGCATCCACGGCGGCTGCAAGTGTATTCACCTGACGCTGTATAGGTATCGGAAGGTGCAAATACGTAACAAACATGATTACAGCTTAAATATAAGAATAAGTTTTCAAGACCAATTCAAAAAACAAGACAGCCCTGCGAACAATAAAGCGAAGCATGCACAACGACGCCTTGCTCTGTGCATACACGGTCACACGCACATTTACAACGTTATTTAACCAAACTAGGGGGCATGAAGCATATGCTCACGACTATATTCCCCGAGGGGGTAGTCAGAGATATTCTATACCCTCAGAACATTCACGTTTCAGCAGTAGTACCGAAATTCTGTCCAGTGTGACGGGGGTGAGCCCGTCGCCACGTTATGGACAGTGGGTACAAATCTTTGACTAATTATTATGAGGACTAGCCTTGCGGTAGCATTTCCCCTCTGCCACGGTATAAGCACAATTGATCTTGTGCATTTACATTCAATTCTACACCTTATCACTAAACGAGACAGCCTATAATTGCGAAATAATAACTTCGAACTTAGAACGTTTGGGGTTCACACGAGACTACTTTCATGATTTTTAACATTCAAAATTAGAATCTAAAGTTATGGGGAATAAAATCCAAAGTTGCGGATTTGATGTTACCTCGCCCCCCGCAAAAAGTGGCAGAAATGTTTGTTAGTAGAATTACACGCGTAACCAGTCCACATATAACTAGTCAAAGGTACAAATACATGCCTCGACATTGAAGCAAGGTTTCCTCACGATGTTTTCCTTCACCGGAAACATTTTTTTCTTCAAATTTAGGGGAGACCAGCTCAAAACGGGTACCCCCCTAAAACAGGTAGGTCTGTTAAAATGTATATTACAAGTATTAGTGAGAATGTCTGAGTGCAGACTGACGACCCGACCGCCGACCATTCAAGGACGCAAACGTATTCGAGGCAAGAAAAAAATCAAGTTTTTTTGCTGTTTTCAGTAAAAAAATCTAAATATATTAGTTTTGACTGCTCGAATATGCGGTAAAATATTTTCTCCTAACTGAACAAATTTCAATATGGAGCCACCCTCAGGAAACGCGAAAAAAAAATCTGCTGCTCCATGCAAAACAGCTGTACCACTTGTATGAAACAGCTGTATTTTTTACGCGTTTCCTGAGGGTGGATCCATAGTGAAAGTTGTTCAGTTTGATGGTCTGAATTCACCGTTTCGGTATTTGCTAGGCTGTCACTTACACCCTACATAAAATTCAAAGAACTAACCTGTAATATCTCAAACCGTAAGAAACTTTCAATTCCTTAAAACTCCCGAACAAACCATCGTTCCATACCAAATCATCCAGTTTGACGATCAACTTCATAATGTTGCCGGATTGCAATTGTTTTGGTGGCAAAATTATTCCGCAGGAACCTGAGGTCTTTGACGTGATGAGACGAAGACTGCTAAGGATTAACTGGGATGGTTGGAGAGAAGTCAGTGGGCTGAAAAAAAAAACATATAAGACGACTATATTCCCCAAGGGGGTAGTCAGAGATAGTCTGAAACCTGAGAACATCCACGTAAAGCTTTCAAGGTAAAGTTTTAAATTGTGTAATTTTATCTTATAAGCAACATTAGTAACATTTTTTGTGTGTACAATAAAGAGTTAAAATAAATAATAAATAAACATTGGTACTTTCTATTAAAAAAACATGTTATAGATAGAGAGATAGATACATTGACATAAATACTATTGGCTATGGGCAAAGTGGTGATGGGAACTGTCAAATCGACCGCAGCACCCGGGGTGGCAGAAATGTGTACTTCTGTTGGACAAGCTGTGTAAAATTTGAATCTATGCAAATCCACACACTAACTCAACACGAAATCTCCAAAACTGTAAAGACTACAAACTTAACATTTGGCATGGAAGTTTCTATTGGCATCTAGGTGCTCACTAAAAAGGGTCTTTTGAAATTTTATCTCCAAAGGTGTGAAAACCGGGATAAAAGTTTGTACGGAAATTGACACTGCAAATATCGTGGATTCTAGCAAATAGGTATTTTAAAATTTTTAATATCGATAATAATGCTAATTTCTTTTGTTTTTACATGTATGTATGTATGTATATGCTCACGACTATATTCCCCGAGGGGGTAGTCAGAGATGTTCTGAAATCTCAGAGCATCCACGTTTCACCAGTAGTACCGAAACTCTGTCCAGTGTGACGGGGGGTGAGCCCGTCGCCACATAATGGACAGCGGATACAACACATGCCTCGAAATTGAAGCATGCAGATTTCCTCACGATGTTTTCCTTCACCGAAAAGCCAGTGGTGTTACAAATCGTTCATAAATTCCGTAAAACTCATTGGTACTAGTCGGTCTGGACGGGGATCAAACCATCGCCTCCTGCACGGCAGGCAAAGCTACTCGCCACTGGACCACCACAGCTTTTTAAAAAAAAGAAGTATAAGAATAAGCTCACGACTATATTCCCCGAGGAGTAGTCAAAGTCAAAGACAATATAAAGTCAAGTCAAAGTCAATATAATTTATTCAATATAGGAGCTTGAAGCACACTTGTCAAACGTCAAATCTTTTTTGAAGCTACCACCGCGTCGGAACGTGTTGTCGCTGTAGAGAAGATTGGGCCAGATACTCTACAACATAACACGACTTAATAACTATTACAATATAAGGTCTAAAAAAAATTGCTGAAACTATTTTAAGAGGAGTATTAGACCATCAAATTAACAACTTTCTCTATGAGACCAATATCGAAATTGCGAAAAAAATATCTACTGTCCCATACATTCGGGCCAAGCTAAGGTTGACAGTTTTGTATTTTTTTTAAGGAACGCTACACGAAAATTGGGGATACTATTTTTTCTCGTTGGATAGGTCGGTCATTTTTCGATTTAGGGATCCGTTAGCGAAATATTAAGCTTTAAATGCAATGAAAATTTTTGTTAAATTTATAATAAATATCTCTGACTACCCCCTCGGGGTATATAGTCGTGAGCATAATAATATGCTTATGCTTATAATAAAACTGGCCAAGTGTGAGTCGATCTCCTGCTAAAGGTCCCGAAGAAAATAACACTTTTTTTAAAGTTAATATGCTGTGTGATAGTGTGGTACGGAACCCTCGGTGCGCAAGTAGCCCGACTCGCACTTGACAGGTTTTTTTTTATGTAGGTAATATTTTACTTTCCATGTTAATATAGATAAGTTTCGTTGAGAAAATTTGGTTTCACACAAAAAAAAGTTTTAAATCCGGATCTTCTCAAACTTTTAAGATAATACCGAGCAAAGCTCAATAGACCAAGTACTGGTATATTCTGTGGTAACTTCTCCGATACAAAGATGTGTTGAAACGCCACATGAAACGATGCTACATTGATCCCGCGTAATGGGAAAAGCTGGCATCCCAACTCCAGGACTGGAGGTCCCTTGTCAGAGACAAAGTTTTTGACTTTGGGGCACTCTGGCGTTCTGACCTTGATGCCAAGCGCGATGAATTGAAGGCCCGACCATGGTGTCCTGACGTGCTCTCATTGCGCAAGTACATTCTTGAGAAAAATCGGCTATACAACGTGTTCATGAATAAGCGCAAAACCTCATACACCCCAATTAATGTATAACAAAATAATTAGATTGAAACAATAATTTCATTAGTTTGATAGTTAAAATTTAAAGTTATTTGCATTTTAAGTTAGGAGACAACAATGATTTGTTATCATTTCAGCAATTAATGAAAGCGCTAACGTGCTCATGGATACATTTTAAGAATCTTGCATTGGTAGTAAGTAGGGTGAGAGTGCCCGAGCGGTGGGTTGAGATCGTGTTTTGTTAATATTTTGAAAAAAATTATCTATGTTGAAAACATGATAATTCGATTCTGCTCTCGATTCTGAACAAACTACTTTCTAGTTTTGCGTTAATTCATTAACTCGTTGTATAAGCCACATTAGGGCGCACGAGCGCCAACAACGAAGGGATCAGAGGCAGTCGCCGTAGCCGAAATCGGCTAGGAGTAGTATCATCATCATATTCTGTGGTATAATAATAACAGTGGTTGTTGGTCTGCCCAACTACCGAATACTGATGTCACAGACCATGTTGTCTTAAAGATCACATTTATTGAAATAAAAATTAGGTTTAAACGTTTAAGGGAAAGAGGAAATGATATCCGTGTAGGATCGTACTTGGTCCAACGCGTGTCGTTAGCCATACAACGCGGAAATGCAGCCAGCATTATGGGCACGTTTGGCCCAGGTACGGCTAGGGGCGGTCTTTTCGATTAAGTATATGACGAGGCATGTTGCTGAATGGTGTTTTGGAAATTTGACGACGCATGTTGCTGAAGGAGTTTTTGTATGCAATTGTGACGACGCATGTTGCTGAAGCAGTCTTGTTGACGACGCATGTTGCTGAAGGTGATTATGTGAGTAATTTTAAACCTAATTTTGTCTTAAATATGTTTTTTGTTGTGTTTTTTATGTATTTGTAAGTACTAACCGTGTACTAGGTTGTTTTTGTAATGTGTTTTTTTAAGCCAAATAAAGATATTCTATTCTATTATACAACGTGTTAATGAATTAACGCAAAACTAGAAAGTAGTTTGTTTAGAATCGAGAGCAGAATCGAATTATCATGTTTTCAACATAGGTAATTTTTTTAAATATTAAATAATTTGTTTGTAAAATTTAAAATTTACTGAAATCGATGTCAACCCACCGCGCGGGCACACTCACCCTACTTACTACTAAAACAAGATTCTTAAAAAGTATCCATGAGCACGTTAGCGCTTTCATTCATTGCTGAAATGATAACAAATCATTTTTGTCTTAAAACTTAAAATGCGAATAACTTTAAATTTTAACTATCAAAGAATGGAATTATCGTTTCAATCCAATTCTTTTGTTATAAATCAGTTGGGGTGAATGAGGTTTTGCGCTTATTCATTAACACGGTGTATAATTAAAAACTTACTTTGCATGTCTCGATGAGAATAATTCTGAAACTTGAAATCCGGATAATAAAGGGTTTTCACAATCGAAATATATCCCTTCCTCGTTCTTCTTGTTCTTCTTCGTCGTGACAGTGTAGTCATCTTTGTTTTTATTCGATTCTGTTTCTATTTGAGTCCGTGAATGTAATGCTAGTCCGCCATTTTGATTTGGATTCGTCCATTTGAATCTGTAACATAGAAATTTATTATTACCTATATTATGTGTTCTAAATAAGCTTACATCCTGTATACAGGGTGAAATTGATATCATTAGCATCATTTAAACTATGAGTCCACTCATCAAACTGAACAACTTTTACAATGGGATAGCGTGGCACACAGTGGCGTAGCGTTGATTTCTGCCACCCGGGGCACATACTGATTTAGCCACTCCCTCATCTTACCTACACCAAAAATAACGGTGCAAAGCGAGCTCGACATTTTTACCCGACTGCGCCAGAAGGAGGGTTATGTTTTTCGAGCGTATGTATGTATGTATGTATGTATGTATGTATGTATGTATGTATGTATGTATGTATGTATGTATGTATGTATGTATGTATGTATGTATGTATGTATGTATGTATGTATGTATGTATGTATGTATGTATGTATGTATGTATGTATGTATGTATGTATGTATGTATGTATGTATGTATGTATGTATGTATGTATGTATGTATGTATGTATGTATGTATGTATGTATGTATGTATGTATGTATGTATGTATGTATGTATGTATGTATGTATGTATGTATGTATGTATGTATGTATGTATGTATGTATGTATGTATGTATGTATGTATGTATGTATGTATGTATGTATGTATGTATGTATGTATGTATGTATGTATGTATGTATGTATGTATGTATGTATGTATGTATGTATGTATGTATGTATGTATGTATGTATGTATGTATGTATGTATGTATGTATGTATGTATGTATGTATGTATGTATGTATGTATGTATGTATGTATGTATGTATGTATGTATGTATGTATGTATGTATGTATGTATGTATGTATGTATGTATGTATGTATGTATGTATGTATGTATGTATGTATGTATGTATGTATGTATGTATGTATGTATGTATGTATGTATGTATGTATGTATGTATGTATGTATGTATGTATGTATGTATGTATGTATGTATGTATGTATGTATGTATGTATGTATGTATGTATGTATGTATGTATGTATGTATGTATGTATGTATGTATGTATGTATGTATGTATGTATGTATGTATGTATGTATGTATGTATGTATGTATGTATGTATGTATGTATGTATGTATGTATGTATGTATGTATGTATGTATGTATGTATGTATGTATGTATGTATGTATGTATGTATGTATGTATGTATGTATGTATGTATGTATGTATGTATGTATGTATGTATGTATGTATGTATGTATGTATGTATGTATGTATGTATGTATGTATGTATGTATGTATGTATGTATGTATGTATGTATGTATGTATGTATGTATGTATGTATGTATGTATGTATGTATGTATGTATGTATGTATGTATGTATGTATGTATGTATGTATGTATGTATGTATGTATGTATGTATGTATGTATGTATGTATGTATGTATGTATGTATGTATGTATGTATGTATGTATGTATGTATGTATGTATGTATGTATGTATGTATGTATGTATGTATGTATGTATGTATGTATGTATGTATGTATGTATGTATGTATGTATGTATGTATGTATGTATGTATGTATGTATGTATGTATGTATGTATGTATGTATGTATGTATGTATGTATGTATGTATGTATGTATGTATGTATGTATGTATGTATGTATGTATGTATGTTTTTATGTCTATTTCTTTGGCACGGCCTACAGCCCAAATGGCTTGATGGATTTAAACGTATGAGGTGTCATTGGATTCGTAAAAATCGTGAGAGTGACATAGGGTATATTATTTCAAGATGGCGTCTACAAATTAAAAAAGAGAGGGGGAATAAACAATATAATTTGATTCTTATTAGGTAGGTATTGCAGGCGGGGACAAACCAATCAATAACCAACCAAAAATTCTCTTTGTCCCCGTTTGCGATACCTACCTAATAAGAATCAAATTATATTTGCTCAAACAAAGTTGTTAAAGCTGATTAGTGATTATAGAGCTTGTTTTTCTCTTTTTAGTAAATTGGTTTTTTTAAGCAGTCGGGTTTTTTTTGCACAAATATTCGGGTCGTGTTCAGATCTTTTGGCTTTATCCATGTAAAAACAGAAACTTAGAGCGAGCGAAGCGAGCTCGACTTTTCTCCTCAATACGAATCGGTTAGAGCCAGAACTTTTTATTATGTAAAACACATGTGCAAAGTAGCATAATTAAAAGCTTAGGATCGAGCGAAGCAAGCTCAACATTTTTAGTACCACGTCTCGGTGTGGTCAAAACTCTTTAGGATTATGTGTAGGAACAGTAATTAAAACAGAAACGTAGGAACGAGCGAAGCGAGCTCGACTTTTCTCTGCTCTAGGAATTGGTTATAGACAGGGCTGGATCAATCTATATTTTTCCCGAAGTTGAAGCCTGCACGCGAGCCCGTAGCCTCATTTTAAGTTATTAAAATAATAAGCTAAGGTACGAGCTACATTGCACTCTATTGTTGAGCAAAGAGAGTAGCTGTTTATACAACGTGTTAATGAATTAACGCAAAACTAGAAAGTAGTTTGTTTAGAATCGAGAGCAGAATCAAAATATCATGGTTTCAACATAGGTAATTTTTTTCAAAATATTAAATAATCTCACCCTACATACTACCAAAACAAGATTCTTAAAATGTATCCATGAGCACGTTAGCGCTTTCATTCATTGCTGAAATGATAACCAATCATTTTTGCCTCAAAACTTAAACAACATTTTTACATCAAAATAATGAAATTATTGTTTCTATCTAATTATTTTGCTATAAATCAGTTGGGGTGTATGAGGTTTTGCGCTTATTCATTAACACGTTGTATAAGTTTTTTTGTTAAAACACCCGTTACGACGTAGCTTGTAGCGTGCTACGGCGTAGCAATTGCTACGACGTAGTTATAGTAGGACGAAATCCCTTATACTCTATGTACTATTTTATTTTTAATTTTTTGACTAGATTTATACAATTTACCGAAACCAAAGTCATACCTCAGTATTCTTGGTTAGTTTATCTAGTGAAATCATAAATTTAATACACGATTGGAATTACTTCACTAGATAGAAAATCTTCACAAAGATGACGTATTTTCATGTATTTTTAAACATTTTCTCGTTATAGAAGAAATTAAAATATTTTTAGATTTTTGTTATTTATACTCACATATTCACTATTAGTTTATCTAGTGAAATCATAAAAAATCTATAAAGTACTTTGTTAATTCTTTTTAATCAAAAATACGGCACACGCACGCACTTTTTCGAGGGCTGTTCAATCGCGTTTCTCATAGAAAATATTCGTCTGAACCTATAGCCCCTTAAATCCTTATACTATGTATAGTCTAGGAAAAATAAGGTTTGAGATTGCATTAAAGACACTTTAGTAAATTGTGTTTGAAATAATATTACTGTTAGTTTATAACACTTTTGTTGAGATTTCGTGGTTATACAGGCTCAGGAACCTGAGAAATACCTTAAAATCGATATTAATGTACAAATGGCAAGCTTATGTCTAAAAATATTTCGACCAGCATACCAGCAATAGAGACAGTTAATTATCAAAAGGCAAATTTAATGTGTAAAAACAAACAGTAAATAATTTAGTTTTGAGGTTATAATTTTTGAAGACTTACAAAATATTAAATATCTACCCAAATTAACGATATTAACCGTGGATTATTATTGTTATAAGTAAAACGTATTGAACGAAGCCATCCTGTAGAAAATCACCAGTTTTAAATTTTTTGTTCATACCTAAATTTAATGTTTTGTAAATGTCTTAATTATTCAATAATACAACATAAAAAATCGGGGATTATTGAGAATTTATGTTTTTCAGATATGTATCTACTATATTCCAAATTTTCACCAAAAGTGCAATTAATACCTCCAACCTACTCCATACAAAAATCCGTAGATTTCCCCGACTAGTATAGGGGACACAATATTATAATAAAACAATTGTTATCGGGCACACACTTTCCACAGAGGTCTGGCTATTTAAACAACACTCCATTTGCCTCCTCATTTGACCTCATATTTTGTGAAACTGTCACTTCACTACCCTAATACGGTTCAAAAGATACCCCTTCAGAGTTAGCGTAGGCTAAGCAATACCCTGGCACCCTTGTCACCCTTAGGGTACGGAACCCTAAAAATAACACTTACTCAAGAGACCTGTCACTAGGTGCGATGGTGACGTCGAATTTAATAGGTAAGTGCACAACCATTGATTGTTGGACACGGACTGTATGTTCTGAAGGCTGCAGCGGACCGTCGGTGGACAGCGAAGCTACCGATGTACCTTGGTATCTGGAAATAAGGTTGCAATTAGATATTTCAAATAGTGCGCACTCGTTGACGACGTGGTGTAACTTCGGTGTGGGAAACGATCACCGAAGATAAGCAACGTCAGGTCTGGTCAAGTCTTTGGATGGGTGAACACTTAATGGAGATTCATCTTGAGCATCTTCGTGCTTCAGAAGGCACGCTAAGCAGTTGGTTTCGGTTAGTTCCATCAGATGGCGGTGTTCGGTAAGCCAGGTCTGAGGCCTATTAAGGCGGCTTGAAAATTATCTGAAAGCAAGTTGACAGGTGGAGGCAAGTTAGTGAACTTGCCTCCACCAACACGCACTGAGCCCGCATTGTGGATTATGGCACACTCCCTCTCACCATTGACGAGAGATGCCATTTGCCCTGCAGTGGGATCCCACAGGCTATTACTTTTTCCACACAGGCTATAAATACCATAGATATACGACTTTATTACCGAAGGTGTCTTATCAGAGACCAAACTCTGTAAATCGTGGAAGGTAGTGAGCCCATTGAGAGTGGGTACAATACATGCCTCGAAATTCAAGCACGCAGGTTTCCCCACGATGTTTTCATTCACTGAAAACACAACTCTGCCATAAATGATCCCTGGAATTGGCTCTCTAATAGCCATGCTTTTTTCTTATTGCTGTCTCCCGTTTGCAATGGAGAGAAGTCAAATATTTCTTTTTCCTACTCCTCCTATCTTCTTTGATTGATTCATTGCGGGTTTCAAGACAGATTAGAGTCATCCCCCGGGCTCGCTGGACTTCATTGTCTAGTGTTGTGAACGGTCGCCGCTGTTGATCCTGATTTACAGGAGTTACAGCGGTGGGATATTCACTAAAAAAACAGTGGTGTGATTATCGTAAGTCCACAAAAATACATGTGTGGTGGTCGACTTAGAAAAGAAACAACCAAGATCTAGTAAAAGGCGACTAATTCGACAGTATCTTACACATCTTCGACACCCAAACCGTGTAGCTTGCTCTGATCTTATCGGTCTCCCGTTCCATCAGACTTATACTTCATTCCAAATAAGGACGAAGCGATTTTTTGATTCCTATTTAGCTTTCTGGCCAAGTATGATTAGCAATAATATACTTTATTAATCTGAAAGACGTACTATCTGGCATAAGTTGGACGGTACTAAAGCTGTTCTAAGAATAGGTGAGAGTAAGTGTTTCAAATATCTGTTTCTGTAATGCAAAATAGCAATAAAATTCTGTTGTTATTTGGAACGGAGTATAGGAGAGTAAGGACGAGAGAGTGCATCTATGTTTAGCGCGTACACTTGTGCACTTCAAAATATCACAAGTACCTGACTGCTTTTCTGTAAAGATTAGCAGTCGCCGTAGTCGAAATCGACTAAGAAACTATTATCATTACCTTATGTGTAAATCGTTTCTCCAAGTCATGTCGTCGGTAGATGGCGCTGTCAAATTACCCCTGATCGAGGTAAATGATACTATTATTGACTCCAATCTAATCGGTGTTCCTGGAAACAAAAAAATACGAAAACTGTTACTATAATTACCAAAAAGGCGAAGAACTTGCGCGTAACTAGACGAGAGGTAGAACAGCCCACTCCAGCGTTTACGTTTCGTAAATAAAATCTATTATCGACGGCGATATTGCAGAGTGGAGCGGGCTTCTCCGCCCCCGTCTCACCGCGCACCTACCTAAGGCGCGGTAAAGCGCTCGTGGTCACACTATATTTATCATTGCTTTTGACATTCTCCCATAGATTATCTAGTGCAATCAAAGCTAGGACTCCCGTGCCCCCTTCCCAAACTACACCCATGATTTTGAAGAGATTTTCCAAACAAACCGGCTTTCTGATACTAGACGTATCGAGGTTTCAGGGGAGTGTCAATCACATAGTCGAGAGATTTAGTGGTGGGTTCGGATCTGCACGGACGATACGCTGAAGAAGAAATTCTAATGCGTTTGTGAAGTCTATCAATCCACATTGTGCACGCATGGTGGACTATCGCCCATACACTCTCCCTGATGAAAGAACTCATCAAGGAGAATCACATAGTAAAAAGTTAAGTTTTTCGGGATACGGAATTCATCACAGTTGAATAGTAACTGGCTTGCAATTTGATTACAACTGAAATTGAATCAGGATTGAATTATTTCGATGTTTTAAATTATCGTGATCATGAACGTCGCATGGGAGGCTCTATTTGTAGTCCTTGCTTCGTGTATTTAGGTAAAAATTATTTAGTTTCTCATTACTTACTGAAATCACTTTTAGTGATAAGGCCGCCTTTTGTAGGGTACAAGGGTTGTTGTTGTTTTTTGTGTATTTTGGTGTGCAAATAAAGAATGTTTTATCTAATCTTTCTAAATAAATTATCTTTTATTAATCAAAATAATTCGTTAATGTCTACACAAAAAAAGTAGTCAGCACAAGCTTCGTCAATAATAATACAACAGCCGGTAATCAGCAACATGCTTCGTCAAAACCTTAAATAAACAGTTAGAGATCCGCAACATGCTTCGTCAACTTACCTAACCAAAATCCAACTCACGCTTCGACAGTAACATAACAAAAACAGACTTAAGAGGATATGTGAAACAAATAGTATTCTTCAAAGCATCATATCTCATGAAGTACTAACAGTAGGAGTATGATTTGCGGACATGTGTAAATTGAACATATAATTGAAGTTTTGATTAGAGCCAAAACACGATTAAGAGACATTTTCTCGGTAGAAAAATAAAATCTTTATCGCTTAAACGCTTGGAACTGCTAAACGGTGAATAATAGAAACACAAGACTTCATTTAAAAAAAGAGATTAATATTTTATAAAGTTTGATTAGAGCAGAAATGAACTTACATAAATAGTCCAATCACAATTAAATAAAGTTT
Source organism: Agonopterix alstromeriana (assembly GCA_963924505.1). Classification (NCBI taxonomy): domain Eukaryota; kingdom Metazoa; phylum Arthropoda; class Insecta; order Lepidoptera; family Depressariidae; genus Agonopterix; species Agonopterix alstromeriana. The sequence goes on along the minus strand of OZ004689.1, from coordinate 7,136,655 downwards.
GTTTTACGCTTGCGTCGTTTCAGGCGCGCGCGCCGCCCCATCTCTTTCTCTCGCATCAGGCAGTAATATAAGCTATCACACGCCCATTTCACTTCAATTATTTTTCGACATAGGCCCTTAAATGCTCTCCGCACCACGGAGCCCACCTGGCTCAAAGGAACTCATCACACTAGCAGCATTACCACGTTGAATGGCTAGAGAAATCCTTTGGACCAGATAAGAACCCGAGCGGGGAAAATATCAAATCTTATCTTATCTTACTTACCTATTTCTGTTGGAAAATCTTTAACCATTTGGATAGGATAATTCACTAACTGCTGGTTAATATGACTTCCAAATCTCGCAAAGTCTTCTACGCTTTTCTTAACTGTAAGGATTAGAAGGATTAGAATTAAATAAAAATATCTTAAATGTCTTGGACATTATCACACAAAGTATCTAGTCACATTTAAAGTACCAAAATCTAGCCTGGACTTGTGTTATGATGACTAGACAACGATATAGAATACATACACGGTGTTACAAAAGTAAAAATAAACATTCAAAACTTTTAAGGGGGTTGTTAAGACCATCAAACTGAACAACTTTCACTATGGGACCTACATTGAAATCGCGAAAAATAAAATCAGCTATCTCATACATTTAGCTCGAGTAGATTTGTAGTTTAGTATGGAACATCGGTTTTTTTTTTCGTAATTTCGTTATTGGTCCCATAGTGAAAGTTGTTCAGTTTGATGGTCTAAACCACCCCTTTAAATGTTTATTTATATTTTTGTAACACCTTGTATATAGATACAAACCTAAGAGGAAGGATCTCTCTTTAAGACTAGAGTGAGCCATACCAATTGTAAAGTGTCCACTTTTTTGACGTTTAGGTTTGAGTGTGTGGTGTCAAGTAGTATGGACAAAAGGCACCAAGTGACATATGGCCTTATGTTTACGGTCACTTTTCACACACACTAGCTCAAAAAAAAGTAGACAGCCGCATAAACAAATATCTATAGTTCCATCTCCTTCTACTATTAAAGGTACGTCATAAGACAAAAGAGACCAACTACAATCGTAAATTTATGTCTATGGAGATCCTTCCTCTTAGATACAAACATTCAAGAATTCATGCGATATAGATGTCACACCTTATTCCAATCGAATTTATAGATTCTATATGTATGTCATGTTAGTACCTATGCCTGCGGGGCGCCGACAGCTCTGTTGGAGTGGAGCATGCCCCGGATAGGCAAGTCGTGGGTTCGAATCCCGCTCGCCGCCCGACTTTTTCAATCTTTAATTTGATTAAGGTAACATGGCATACATGTAGAATCAATAAATGCGAATATTATACTTGATGGCGTAGGCTTATCGTATTATACAACATGCTAATGAATTAACATGTTTAGAATCGAGAGCAGAATCGAATTATCATGGTTTCAGCATAGGTAATTTGTTTCAAAATATTAAATAATTGGTTTGTAAAATTTTAAATTTACTGAACTTGATCTCAAACCACCGCACGGGCACTCTCACCCTACTTACTACCAAAACAAGATTCTTAAAATGTATCCACGAGCACGCTTGCGCTTTCATTTATTGCTGAAATGATAACAAATAATTTTTGCTTCAAAACTTAAAATTTTAGCTATAAAATAATGCAATTACTGTTTCAATCTAATTATTTTGTTGTAAATCAGTTCGGGTGTATGAGATTTTGCGCTTATTCATTGACACGTTGTATATCAGTACTTACAGTCTTCAGCATTCCAACTATCGAATCGTGATTGATCTATATGCGTAGCGTACACAGTCTTGTCATAGATCTTTATAACGATGTCTATGTGAACCTTAAAGACAAATATTTTAAATTAATTTTAAGAATTTAGAAGCGAATTTTTTGTAGTGGAAACTTTGGAAGCTTTGTTATTGGAAACGATTACTAAAGTTAAGGGGATATAAGTCGGAGTGCGCTCCATACAAACGAAGTCCGGTTATATCCAATATTAACCAATTAAAGTCAATGGAATTTTTCAAAAGCAATCTAGAAACTAATCTCTATGCTTGTATGTTGTCAGATTCTGACCGGAGCCACGCGCTCGTTCACATCGATTAGTATGGAGAGTCGTGTTTCCGGGCGGATATGCCTTAAAATTTGATTGCTATTTTAATCACCACCACGTCTAGTATGATTTCTCTACACGCGCGGAAGTGCATTTGCTCCAAAGAAAATGAGTTATTCCCACGCATTTCGGAGAGCGAAAGCCACGCCTAGTATAGTAGTAAGCCTAGTATGAAATAAATCTGAGTCGCACGCAAGAAGAGAAATCATACTAGACGTGCTGCAAAGTCAATTTGTTCTTGCATGATTCCCGCTTTTTTTACAAATAGAAAACAGTAAGTAATAACATCATAATTAGTTGAAAGGTTAGCTGTATCGGTTCAGAAACTCCAGTTCCCAAAATGTTCTACCTGCCAATGCCCAAAATATCCACCGATTCTCCAAATGTCAACTCTGTTAATTCCTAAAACGGCCACTTTTGTCAATTCCCAAAGCGTTGATTTTCCCATTTTCGTTTCCATAATTGTTCGATTGCTACCTACCTTCTCAGGCTGGAGTATTTTCACCTTCATATCTTTCAAAACACTCAAAATGTCTTCAGTCGTCAAGTTGAGGTTCTGTAGTCTTTTAAAAACGTTCGGGGTTACGCCTTCTGCTATTATGTAGAGCTGAAAAATATAAAAAAATTATGTGGATCTACCCGGTAGCGTGCTCCATACAAAATTTAATTCAATTTTTTTTTAAAAGCCGCGGTGGCGAATAACCTTGCCTGCCGTGCAGGAGGCGATGGTTCGATCCCCGTCCAGACCGACTCGTACCAATGAGTTTTTCGGAATTTATGTACGATTTGTAACACATGTTCATAGGAGAATATCGTAAGCGCATGTTGCCATATTTTTTAAGAGTACTATTTTTAATCGACAAAAAAATGAGTTTTTTTCTAAAATGTGTCAATCTCATATTAACTATGAGTATCTAAAGGAGGAGTTCTTCAGAATTTATGTACGATTTGTAACACCACTGGCTTTTCGGTGAAGGAAAACATCGTGAGAAAACCTGCATACTTCAATTTCAAGGCATGTATTGTGCCCACTGTCCATTATAAGTGGCAACGTGCTCACCTCCCATCACACTGGACAGAGTTTCGGTACTACTGATGAAACGTGGAAGTTCTGAGGTTTCAGAATATCTCTGACTACCCCCTTCGGGGAATATAGACGTGAGCATATGCTATGCTTAAATATTAGCTAATTTATTTCAATTACATGTTTTTTCTTATAAAAGATGGGTTTGCTGGCCCGTTGGCACCCTTTGTGTACGAAACCCTAAATAGACTTAATACCTACCGCAGCATTCAACGATTGCTCCCCTCCAGTACTAAATTCCACCATCACCAGCTCAGGTGGTCCATTCCACGGCCCTCCAACAGTCAGCACCTGAAAGGTGGGACCATGGATCTCCAGCGAAGGTTCCTGGCTTACTATGTAGTTGTTGGTTCCCCAGTGGTTAGACCCGGGGTCTGTGACTTGATTTGTTAGGTAAGGAATGTAGTAGGATCTGAAAAGGATAGCATGAATAATATGTTATTGTATCTTGATGCTAGAAAGAGTCACAAAAAAGATATAACACTTATTTGACATTTACCACCGTTTCGTATGTGCTACACTATGGAGATGAAAAGACAAGAAGTTCCATAGCTACAACCAAAATATGGCTAAAGATTGGGTTATTTTAGGAATTAACCCAAACATTCGTCATATTTTGGTTTTTTGAAGTGATAGCTCTAAGTCTCAAGGTGTGCCTGCGTGTGGGTGTCGTACGAAACGACTAAGGGAGGTTTTTTATGCAGTGTCTATGCTAGCCGCTTATCACGTCGTACCATCCTTTTATGCTCAGGATGAGCTGTATGCCTCAAAAGATATCGTTTGTAGTTGTATCAAAGCTTCTGAGAACTTCAATAGGGATTATAGTCAAACCACACTCTGGACACTTCATACAAATGGGCTCGCACTAACAAGGAGGTAAGCACGTGCAATATTGAGCAAGTGTTAGTGAGAGAAGACTACAACATTGCCTACTGTCATCTTCCACGAAAGGGTAGGATAAAAATCCTTGCGAGACTGGGAGTATTCGTACTGTATGCAGACTCCCCATTTTGCCATCCTTCTCGATCTTGTGCCAATCGGAACCAGGTTTTCCGATAGTTTTCCAGATGTCGTCAATGCACCTGACTGTTGGACGACCCACTCTTCTGCCTAATCTGGGCCATCACTCTGTTAAGGCTTTGCTCCACCAGCCTTTGCTCCCCGTCCTGTTCTGTCTTAGCTGTTTGCAGTAGATACTATACTCTTTCCTATACCACAGAGTACTATGACTATAACTTATACTGTGCTAAAACAATACTTACGCTGACTTATATCGATTATAAAATCGATTACTCTTCAAGCTCTGTACGGTTGTGTACCAGAACCTCTTCAATTGATCATTATTACAGCTCTGAATATAATGATGCACATTCAAAAAGTCCCTGGCTGCTAAGGGAGTGCTCAAAAATGCATGCACCGCAACAATGCGGAGTTGAATGTGTTCGGTTTCGTTCATTATTATTGGAAGAGTTAAGTCGAATGTCTAGAAAAAGAATAAAATATGATTAAAGTATTTGGTTGCATGAGAGCAGCGTCGGACCGATCGTTGTGGCGATCCTTGGGGTAGGCCATGTCCAGAAGAAACATCTACTGAAAATGTTTGCGTTGCGATAGGTGCAGAAGGACAGTGAGGATATTGGTTTGAATCCGCGATTCATGACATCCCATACGTACCAATGAGATTTTATTAATCATGTAGGTAATATCGACTGCTCGCAAACGGTGACGGGATGCTTTGTGAGGAAACCTGCATAGGCTGTAGAATAAATTCATATGCATATTTGAAGTCTACCATTCCGTATTGTGCACGTGTGATGGACTAACAACCATACACCTTACTTGAGGGAAGACCTGTGCCCTGCAGTGGGACTTATGTAGACTGATGATGAAGCTAAAAACTCATTATAGATTTTGCCTGTTTAGAACTATTTAACGAATGCACAAATGCCTCCCTCCCCGGCCTACCCTCAGCATGAGGATTTGATGATAATGAAGAACAACTATTGCATAAACATACCGATTCCTTCCAAACGTTTAAGCTGGCCAGTCCAGCCCACAACCTCTCATGTCTATCCTTCTTATTATCCGTATGTATTTCGTCTAAGTAATACTTTACACTTTTACCGATGTTGGTTAACCCTTGAAGCCAAACCAACCGGTCTAGGTATTGAGGGCAATCTGGAAACAAAGCAATTACACAATCTAGAGACGATCGGAAAATACAGTTTTCTCGCAAAAGAGACAGGGTACAGAAGGACGGCTCCACACAACAAGGCGCAAACATACGTGCACGACTGTCAGTTCAATCGACTTGATCCGAGATCGCCGAACGAGCGCGTCTATGTGTGCGTCTGTTTTACTAATTTGTATGAAGCCACATTTCTCTACCTGTCTCTTTTGTGATTATGTGCTTCTTTGGAAATTCCAGCTGTGAACTATAAGTTTATATAGATGATGGTTGAAGAATAGTGGTACAGTATCATTATCAGCCTGTCATGATCTACTGCTGAGCATACCTTTCTCAAGGCACGCCATAAAGTTATAGGCTTGACCCTCGTCAACCAATCGCTACCTCTCGCGGTCATCTGTTCAACAACCCTCTAATGCTGGTTGTAAAATTTCTTTAACTCGACAAGAAGAAGAAATGAGTAACCAGCAGAGTGTAGAAGAAAATGTTGCTTAAAATAATTGAATTGCATTGCATTGTATTGCATTGCATAATTGCTCACGACTATATTCCCCGAAAATTAGTCAGAGATATTCTAAAACCTCAGAACATCCACGTTTCACTAGTAGTACCGAAACTCTGTCCAGTGTGACGGGGAGTGAGCCCGTCGCCACTTATAGTGGACATGCAGGTTTCCTCACGATATTTTCCGTCACCGAAAAGCCAGTGGTGTTACAAATCGTACATAAATTCCAAAAAACTCATTGGTACGAGTCGGCATGGACGGGGATCGAACCATCACCTCCTGCACGGCAGGCAAGATTACTCGCCACTGGACCACCACGGCTTGAACATAATGCTTAGGTAATTGTTAGGTAATAATGAGCCTGGACTCAAAAGAATTGGCTGCCTTGGACCGTGATGAAAATCTAGTGTACTGGTTTGGTAATACTGAATTGCCGACCCGTTCTTTGTTATATTTCCTCTACCCTAAGGTTGTATGGAAGAAATCGCTTACTAGCGATAAGACCACCTTATTTGTACCATAATCAGTTTTGTTTCCTATTGTGTATTGTATTTTGCTTTTGGTGTAAATAAAGTATTCATTCATTTCATTCAATTATTACATTTGTAAATAAATAATTACTTATTCGTTTTAACACTTACTATTGTACATCCTCAAATATTTATCATAAATATCATCCAAGTATTGCTGGTCGAAAGCCACCTCTAATGTCTTAGACACAAGAGTGGCAAAGCTGAGGATACCAGCATGTCTGATCTCTTGAGGGAAGTCCGGTCCCAACTTCGTAAGGAGCTCGAGCTCTTCAAGCAATTTCCGACTGTATTCCACTACGTTGAAGGGTAGTTTTCGAATGAGAGATACTAGGGTTGCGTCTTCTATTTTTGCCTGAAAGCAGATGACTTTAGCTATAAAATTGCAATTTAAGGATTTTTACCCCACTTGCTTCAATCTGAGTTAGCAATAAACTCCATATAAAGTTGGTAGCTCATTATTTAAATAGAAAAACAACTGAGTGAGTTTTGCTAACCTTGGTTAACGTAAGGTTAAAGGGCTTTCTGCAAAACAATCTACAATTGTTTAGGATGATAAAATAGCGTCGCAATCGTAGATTCCATCTAGAGCTCGTATCATACCACTGTTTTAATGTTACAACTATCCCCCAACACTGTTACAACTGACCCATGTATGGGAGCAGTTCTCACAGGAACAATACGAACAAAAGCATGACGTTTTTTGTCGTGTCATCTCTTACTTACTTTTAATACTGGCCTAAAAAACGAAGAAGTTAAACTCCAGACCTTACCTTTTGCTCAGTAATAAGATGTCGAATCAATCTCGCGCAGGAATCACTTCTGACGTAAGGGAGTACTTCCAGAAAGATGTTCCGTGATGTCTCCAGCTCGTAGCTGGTTCCAAGGACATCTTCGAACAGTTGCGACAGCATCGTGTAGTTCAGCTGGGACATTGAGCTGGAATTTCAAATGGCATTGTAATTATTTCGCTCGCTAAGAAATGATTTTTGATAGTTATACTTTTAGTGTTTTTTTTTACTACATTTGGGTTTGCTCTTGACTTCTATTCAGTCCTGTCGCTGTGTTGAGTATATTTGGATGATATACCTAAAGTATCATCATCTTCGTCAGCATATCATCGGCCACTGCTGAACATAGGCCTCTCCCAAGGCGCGCCACAAAACCCTGTCCTCGGCCTTCCTCATCCAGTCGCTTCCCACCTTTTTTAGGTCGTCTGTCCGGCGGTCAACAGGGCGTCTCTCACTACGCCTATCAGTTCGCGGTCTCCACACTAGAACTCTGACACCCCATCGGTTATCAGTTCTTCGGCAGATATGACCAGCTCAATGCCACTTCAGCTTGCAAATTTTCTGGCCAATGGGGCCGAAAGGTTCTCGAGTGGCGACCGCGTGCCGGAAAGCGCAGCGTGGACAGGCCCCCCACAAGGTGGACCGACGACCTGGTGAAGGCGGCGGGAACCCGTTGGATGAGTGTAGCGCAGGACCGGTCGTTATGGCGATCCTTGGGGGAGGCCTATGTCCAGCAGTGGACGTTCATCGGCTGATATGATTATGATGATGATAGCTAAAGTATAAAAGCGAATAATACAAGTGAACTTACTTTAGTAGATTGATGAAATCCAGGCTATGGATCAATGAAGCATTCCGCACAATATTATCTGCGTCGATACCTTTTCTAGCTATCTTTAGAAGCGTCTGGAATTAAATTACATGGAGTTAGTTGACCTTCTATGGTTTGACTACTAGTGTTCCAGTTAATAAAGGTTCTAGGAAACGATGATTTAAGACGTAGTTGGGTGGGTCTTTTTTTATGTTTCTAAGAGGATGATCAGACTATTCAACTGAACAACGTTCTCTCCGAGATCAACATCAAAATCGCGAGAAAAAATTCTTGCTGTCCCATAATATTTGGTTTGAGTAGATTTGCAACTTTGTAAGGAAAAGCTGTTTTTAGTGACTTTTTTATTAATTACGTTTTTAGAGAAAGTAGTTCAGTTTGATGGTCTGACCATTCCCTTAAAAACCGATATTAAAAGGACCCTATATAGGATAACGCTGTTGTTGCTATTAGCACCAGCACCAGCCTTCCATCTCTCGGCCGTCGATACCGAGACAAGCACCTAAACTGTATCGCATCGTAAGCGATTCGCCTGCTTGATTTCTGCCAATCAACTGGTGCCAGACGGCAACGACGCATACTTCGCGTGCTTTACGAAGTAATAACAACGTAGAATCTATCATTAGATACATTTTTGCACGCACCATCAGGCAGTAAGTAATCAAAGCGTGGGAATTTATCATGTTCTAAAGTTATATGTTACGTTCTGTATATGTTACGTAGCGATTATACTCTATTTCAAATAGCAACGAAATTTTAAGGCTATTTTGAGTTACAGAAACAGAGATTTGAAACACTTCCTCTCACTTATTCTTAGAACAGCTTTAGTAACGTCTAAGATATGTCGGATAGTATATCTTTCTGATAAATAAATTATACATGCAAATCAGAATTGGACAGAAAGCTAAGTAGAAATCGGAAAATCTTTTCGTTCTTATTTGAAATGAAGTATAGTAATCTGTGACAGCTCTACTGTCTTACTTTTTACTGCTTAGACCACGGTCTCTCAAGAATGTTAACACAAAAACTAACCTTATAAGTCAAGCTCTTCAATTCAGTTTGTGTTGAGTTCCTAATATCATTATAAGGATTTGTGTAATTGTGATTGACGTATTGAATACTTGTTTCAGCTAGATTCAGTTTCTGAATGCTTCGAACTGGCTTGTCGCTTTCGTATTTGAGAGATAGTCTGTGAAAATAAATAAATTGTTAAATACAATGAGCCGGTACATTTTTTACATGTCTCTACCAAAGAACAGGAAATTAAGAATATGAAATACCTGAAAGCGTATAATACAACACAGTTTTGCGGTTATGTGACAAAAACAACATACTGGGGACATTATTATAAAAAAAAGATGGCCAAGTGCGAGTCGGACTACTTACGCATCGAGGGTTTCGTACCACCTCACAATATGTTTTCTCCGGGACGCGACCGACAATACGCTTGTATCTATTACCGTTTTTATTATAGTAGAGCGTTGTACTTACCTATCAGTTAAACTAATTGATAACTATTGAAGCGCTTTAAAAATCCTTTTACTGAAATTTGACCACTAACTTATACATCCACTAGTTCGTACCTAGTCTGCTTGGTAGAGTATGGCCTTTTATTTTTATTCGTAAGAGACTTGTGCAGCATGTAAATAGGACTAATGCTGATCATGATATTGTACTTACTGCGTTGACACTGTCAATATGTGATTGTCCTTGGCTCGGTATTGAAAATCGCTGTTTAGCTCCATATTCTTCAGTCCCTTCTTGCTATCCAATTCGTACACCCTTTCTGCTGTCATCACGTAATTTTTCTGAAAAGAATGTTAGAAATAATTGAAATATAATCTCTCTATTTATCTAATCCGTTCAATTTTGCCAATTTTGGTACGGAACACTAAAAAGAATGATAAAGAAAAAAAAAATTCGCATAACATTGCCATCAAATTAACACAGAGTAGAATCTAGCTATATATTTCTCAACACAACATCTGAATTGCCTAAACTACTTTGTTTTAATTTGACGGTAATAATTATGCGAATTCTTTATTTTTCTTTCTATATACCTATATAGGAAAACATCGTGAGGAAACCTGCATGCTTCAATTTCGATGCATGTATTGTACCCACTGTCCATTATTAGTGGCGACGGGCTCACCCCCCGTCACACTGGACAGAGTTTCGGTAGGTACTACTGGTGAAACGTGGATGTTCTGAGGTTTCAGAATATCTCTGACTACCCCCTCGGGGAATATAGTCGTGAGCATATGCCTATATTATTTCCATTTCTTTATTTTATTTCTTATTCTTTCTCTTTATATTATTTCAATAGTCTGTGCGTACAAAGTCGCGGGCACAGCTAGTCTTAGAATAAGAATTAGGCAAGTTTTGAAATTGTTGTTATTACGCGCAGTAATTATACAACGTGGTAATGAATAAGCGCAAAACCTCATACACCACAACTGATTTATAACCAAATAATTATATTGAAACAATAATGTCATTATATTGATACTTACAATTTAAAGTTATTCTCATTTTAAGTTTTGAGCCAAAAATTATTTGTTATCATTTCAGCAATGTATGAAAGCGCTAATGTGCTCATGGATACATTTTAAGAATCTTATTTTGGTAGTAAGTAGGATGAGAGTGCCCGAGCGGTGGGTTGAGATCGAGTTCAGTAAATTTTAAATTTTACAAACAAATTATATAATATTTTGAAAGAAAAATTCCTTTGTTGAAACCATAATAATTCGATTCTGCTCTCGATTCTAAACAAACTACTTTCTAGTTTTGCGTTAATTCATTAACACGTTGTAGAGCCCCCGTTAAACTCAATGGAGTTTTGGAGAAAAAATATATTCATTATTGAATCAAATATATTAGAAAATAAAAAATTTTTAAAAAGGGAGATCACCGCTGCTAGTTTCCATATTTCCATAATACAATCATATCCTTATAATTATAAGATGGAACTCTTTTTAATCATCATATAATCTTTTCAGTTCACTAGTTTTATTTGTCCTATTCAATGGTTTCGCAAGACGATAATTTCGCGGAGATTTATTTCGTGCGTTATTTTTACATCATAATGCTTCTTCTTCTTATCGTGTGGGCAAGCCATGGTGTCAGAGTTTTTTCAGACCGCCTTACGGCCTCTGACGTGGTTTTTATTTAACAACTACTAACACCAGAGATAGTAGCCGGGACCAACGAAATCATCTTCATTACTCACCGCTCTCAATCACCAACCGCTGCCCGAAGCACGAAATCATCTTTCTTTTCAGACAATCAGGTGATTCAGCCTGCAATGTCCTAACCAACTGGGGAGAAACGCGCACAGTGACATATCACAAGGTATCCCCCGTGGGAATCGAACCCACGAACTCCGTGTCAAGAGCCCAATGCTCTTAACCATTACACCACGGAAGTTCTTTACTGACGGAAGCTGAAATACGTAGGTAACTGAGAACCTAATTTTTGCGAAACCTTACAAAAATTTTGATTGCGTCTATAAGCCTGGATCATTCCAGGCCTATAGGTACAGAGTCTCTCCTTTCCTTTAAAAAGAACGATTTTGGCCTCACTTGTGGTAGAGAGTTCATATACAACGTGTTAACGAATAAGCGCAAAACCTCATACACTCCGACTGATTTATAACAAAATAATTAGATTGAAACAATAATTTCATTATTTAGATAGTTAAAATTTAAAGTTATTCGCATTTTAAGTTTTCAGGCAAAAATGATTTGTTATCATTTCAGCAATTAATGAAAGCGCTTGCGTGCTCGTGGATACATTTTAAGAATCTTGTTTTGGTAGTCAATAGGGTGAGTGTGCCCGTGCAGTGGATTGAGATCAAATTCAGTAAATTTTAAAATTTACAAATAAACTATTTAATATTTTGAAAAAAATTACCTACATTGAAAACATGATAATTCGATTCTGCTCTCGATTCGAAACAAACTACTTTCTAGTTTTGCGTTAATTCATTAACACGTTGTAGGTACCCTATGTATGTGATTTTTTTCAAAGTATCTACTTACGTCTCCAGAATAAAAAGGCCTGTACCAAGACTCGGAAGCTTTATTAGGGCAATGTCGCTGCTCATACGCAGACAGACGATCCCGCTTGTAATCTATAAAGTTGTTGTACTTCCTCGTCCTGTTTCCCACCCAGGAATACCTTGTCATACAGATACCGTAGAGGCAGGGCTGGAAAATGAGAAAAAATGTTTTGAAAATACAAATAGACGTGGCGCCATCTATTGGCAGTTATTGCAAACTAACCAACTCGCAAGTCCAGTATTATAACTGGAATTCATACAATATAGATGACACGACCTGTTCCAATTTCAAACATTATTTATTATGAACATGTTAAAGCCATGTGGTGCTAATTCAAATCAAATTAAAGATTTAAAAATAAAGTCTCGGGCGGGACTTGAACCCGCACTCTTCTAAACCGGGGAAGTGCGTTCTCTAATTTCGCTACCGAGCCCACTACAGAGAGAACGAAATTTTCTATCTACTGCGTCTTTAAGGGACGTGGCGCCATCTACTGACAGTTATCGCAAACTAGCTAACTCGCATGTACCAAAACTCAAACCTGCATTACGGCCAAATTTATCATACAAATATTTTCCCCTTGCGGGATTCAAACCTGCGACCCTCGGATCAACAGGCAGATTCACTAACAACTGATCTATTTAGCCGACAAATATTTAGGCTGGCTTGCACCAACAAGTATTCAGGCTTGAACATGTTTAAATATGATGCTATCACTGTCATTTCTATGATCAGTGACAGAGTGGTCACTAAATACGTTTAACCCTTAACACTTTTAGGCGCAAGCCAGACTTAGTATTATGCATAACATTTATAAATTAAAACAAAATGAAATAAATTAATATCACCTCTTCACTATTTTCCGATGAATCCGAGAGAAGGAAATTAAAAGACAGTGCTCTTTTCATATTAGTCACCCACACCGGTTCTTTATCCACGTGTATAGCTGAGAAGCAAATTCCCTGTCAATAAAAAAATAAACAATGTTAATACATATAGTTTTTAGGGTTCCGTACCCATAGGGTGAAAACTATATAGGGCTGAAACTTTTGAACCGTTATAGCTAGACAGTTGAAATTGTCACAGAATATGCGTCATGCGCCATAATATGGCAGATTTGCTAACAAATCATAAAAACGACAAAAAGTTAACAATGAAGGCCCCCCCCCCCCCCCCCTTCATTGTTAACTTTTGGTACTCATACAACAAACTAGTTTTTATCAAAGCTTTTTCATCTTGCTCTATCGTCAAAAAACGGTAACATACAAGCGTCAAACTTTTTGTGATAATAGATCAAACTCTACAGTATAACAAAACATAATTAAAAGCGGCTAAGTATGAGTCAGCCTCGCGCTAATGGTCCCGCTTTGTAAGTTAATATGTTGTGTGGTGGTGTGGTACAAAACCCTTGGTGCACGAGTAGCCCGACTCGCACTTAATCGATTTTATTCTTGCTTATGTACAGAATACAACTAATAACCGATGGGGAGTTTAAGTTCTGGAATGAAGATGAAGAACTGACAGGCATAGTGTGGGACGCACTGGACTGATGACCTGAGACAGGTAGCGGAGAGCAACTGGATGAGAAGGGACAAGAAGATCGAGGATAGAGATGTGTGGACTATTATTATTATTGGCTGGGCTATTGCAGGCAAAGGTTTTGCTCGCTGGTCTATTGTGTTCGCCCCAAGCTCACCCATTTTTTTATACATACGACCGAACAATTTTATTTTCCATTCTCAGGTATGCAGGTTTCCTCACGATGCTTTCCTTCACCGCCGAGCTAGTGATAATGACAAATACAACCGTACATAAATTCCGTAGAACTTAGTGGTACAGGCCAGGAATCGAACCGCTGGCACCGCCTCATGATTGAGGACGCTCTTCGCTCTTGCAGCAGTGGGCTATGATGGCCGTCAAATTGTAAGGAAACCTGCATACGCTGAAGAAGAAATTCTGATACGTGTGTGTGGTACTGTACTAACGTACATACACACTCACTGTACGGGTAGGATATATGTCCCAGCAGAGCGGTTAAGAGAGTTTGGTCAATGGAAATATTATCATGAGGTTTACAGAAATATGAAATGGTTTCCTTACCACTTCCCAAGGTTTCTTCAAATATTCAGCAGCATCATTAGATTGATAGAAAGATTTTTCATTTTTACTGGAGACTAAAGTCTGAAATGTAAGTAAAAAGCTGTTATTAATCTCTAATAATGGTATAACGTCAGATTATGTTGTAATCAATATCGCGATGCACATAAGAAACTAAAAGTGAAACATTAGAAGTTGTAGTCAACATAGCGATGAACGCAAGAAACTAAAAGTGAAACATTAGAAGTTGTAGTCAACATAGCGATGAACGCAAGAAACTAAAAGTGAAACATTTGAAGTTGTAGTCAACATAGCGATGAACGCAAGAAACTAAAAGTGAAACATTTGAAGTTGTAGTCGACATCGTGATGAACGCAAGAAACTAAAAGTGAAACATTTGAAGTTGTAGTCGACATCGTGATGAACGCAAGAAACTAAAAGTGAAACATTAGAAGTTGTAGTCAACATAGCGAGGAACACAAGAAACTAAAAGCGAAACATTAGAAGTTGTAGTCGACATCGTGATGATCAAAAGAAACTAAAATTGAAACATTAGAAGTAGTAGTCGACATCGTGATGCTCAAAAGAAACTAAAAGCGAATCATTAGAAGTTGTAGTCGACATCGTGATGATTAAAAGAAACTAAAAGCAAAACATTAGAAGCTGTAGTCGACATCGTGATGATCAAAAGAAACTAAAAGCGAAACATTAGAAGTTGTAGTCAACATAGCGATGAACGCAAGAAACTAAAAGTGAAACATTTGAAGTTGTAGTCAACATAGCGATGAACGCAAGAAACTAAAAGTGAAACATTTGAAGTTGTAGTCGACATCGTGATGAACGCAAGAAACTAAAAGTGAAACATTTGAAGTTGTAGTCGACATCGTGATGAACGCAAGAAACTAAAAGTGAAACATTAGAAGTTGTAGTCAACATAGCGAGGAACACAAGAAACTAAAAGCGAAACATTAGAAGTTGTAGTCGACATCGTGATGATCAAAAGAAACTAAAATTGAAACATTAGAAGTAGTAGTCGACATCGTGATGCTCAAAAGAAACTAAAAGCGAATCATTAGAAGTTGTAGTCGACATCGTGATGATTAAAAGAAACTAAAAGCAAAACATTAGAAGCTGTAGTCGACATCGTGATGATCAAAAGAAACTAAAAGCGAAACATTAGAAGTTGTAGTCAACATAGCGATGAACAAAAGAAACTAAAAGTGACACATTTGAAGTTGTAGTCAACATAGCGATGAACGCAAGAAACTAAAAGTGACACATTAGAAGTTGTAGTCAACATACCGATTAACACAAGAAACTAAAAGTGACACATTTGAAGTTGTAGTCAACATAGCGATGAACGCAAGAAACTAAAAGTGACACATTAGAAGTTGTAGTCAACATACCGATTAACACAAGAAACTAAAAGTGGAACATTAGAAGTTGTAGTCAACATAGCGATGAACAAAAGAAACTAAAAGTGAAATATTAGAAGTTGTAGTCAACATACCGATTAACACAAGAAACTAAAAGTGACACATTTGAAGTTGTAGTCAACATAGCGATGAACGCAAGAAACTAAAAGTGACACATTAGAAGTTGTAGTCAACATACCGATTAACACAAGAAACTAAAAGTGGAACATTAGAAGTTGTAGTCAACATAGCGATGAACAAAAGAAACTAAAAGTGAAATATTAGAAGTTGTAGTCAACATAGCGATGAACAAAAGAAACTAAAAGTGACACATTTGAAGTTGTAGTCAACATAGCGATGAACGCAAGAAACTAAAAGAGACACATTAGAAGTTGTAGTCAACATACCGATTAACACAAGAAACTAAAAGTGGAACATTAGAAGTTGTAGTCAACATAGCGATGAACAAAAGAAACTAAAAGTGACACATTAGAAGTTGTAGTCAACATACCGATTAACACAAGAAACTAAAAGTGGAACATTAGAAGTTGTAGTCAACATAGCGATGAACAAAAGAAACTAAAAGTGACACAT
Organism: Agonopterix alstromeriana; assembly: GCA_963924505.1. Taxonomy (NCBI): domain Eukaryota; kingdom Metazoa; phylum Arthropoda; class Insecta; order Lepidoptera; family Depressariidae; genus Agonopterix; species Agonopterix alstromeriana. The sequence continues at coordinate 7,120,450 of OZ004689.1, read as the reverse complement.
TAGAAGTTGTAGTCAACATAGCGATGAACACAAGAAACTAAAAGTGACACATTAGAAGTTGTAGTCAACATAGCGATGAACAAAAGAAACTAAAAGTGACACATTAGAAGTTGTAGTCAATATAGCGATGAACAAAAGAAACTAAAAGTGACACATTAGAAGTTGTAGTCAACATAGCGATGAACAAAAGAAACTAAAAGTGACACATTAGAAGTTGTAGTCAACATAGCGATGAACACAAGAAACTAAAAGTGACACATTAGAAGTTGTAGTCAACATAGCGATGAACACAAGAAACTAAAAGTGACACATTAGAAGTTGTAGTCAACATAGCGATGAACACAAGAAACTAAAAGTGACACATTAGAAGTTGTAGTCAACATAGCGATGAACAAAAGAAACTAAAAGTGACACATTAGAAGTTGTAGTCAATATAGCGATGAACAAAAGAAACTAAAAGTGACACATTAGAAGTTGTAGTCAACATAGCGATGAACACAAGAAACTAAAAGTGACACATTAGAAGTTGTAGTCAACATAGCGATGAACAAAAGAAACTAAAAGTGACACATTAGAAGTTGTAGTCAACATAGCGATGAACACAAGAAACTAAAAGTGACACATTAGAAGTTGTAGTCAACATAGCGATGAACGCAAGAAACTAAAAGTGACACATTTGAAGTTGTAGTCAACATAGCGATGAAAGCAAGAAACTAAAAGTGAAACATCTGAAGTTGTAATCAACATCGTGATGAACACAAGAAACTGAAAGTGACACATTAGAAGTTGTAGTCAACATACCGATTAACACAAGAAACTAAAAGTGGAACATTAGAAGTTGTAGTCAACATAGCGATGAACGCAAGAAACTAAAAGTGACACATTAGAAGTTGTAGTCAACATACCGATTAACACAAGAAACTAAAAGTGGAACATTAGAAGTTGTAGTCAACATAGCGATGAACAAAAGAAACTAAAAGTGAAACATCTGAAGTTGTAGTCAACATAGCGATGAACGCAAGAAACTAAAAGTGAAACATCTGAAGTTGTAGTCAACATAGCGATGAACACAAGAAACTAAAAGTGACACATTAGAAGTTGTAGTCAACATAGCGATGAACGCAAGAAACTAAAAGTGAAACATCTGAAGTTGTAGTCAATATAGCGATGAACGCAAGAAACTAAAAGTGAAACATCTGAAGTTGTAATCAACATCGTGATGAACACAAGAAACTGAAAGTGACACATTAGAAGTTGTAGTCAACATACCGATTAACACAAGAAACTAAAAGTGGAACATTAGAAGTTGTAGTCAACATAGCGATGAACGCAAGAAACTAAAAGTGACACATTAGAAGTTGTAGTCAACATACCGATTAACACAAGAAACTAAAAGTGGAACATTAGAAGTTGTAGTCAACATAGCGATGAACAAAAGAAACTAAAAGTGACACATTAGAAGTTGTAGTCAACATAGCGATTAACACAAGAAACTAAAAGTGGAACATTAGAAGTTGTAGTCAACATAGCGATGAACAAAAGAAACTAAAAGTGACACATTAGAAGTTGTAGTCAACATAGCGATGAACAAAAGAAACTAAAAGTGACACATTAGAAGTTGTAGTCAACATAGCGATGAACAAAAGAAACTAAAAGTGAAACATCTGAAGTTGTAATCAACATCGTGATGAACACAAGAAACTGAAAGTGACACATTAGAAGTTGTAGTCAACATAGCGATGAACAAAAGAAACTAAAAGTGACACATTAGAAGTTGTAGTCAACATAGCGATGAACACAAGAAACTAAAAGTGACACATTAGAAGTTGTAGTCAACATAGCGATGAACACAAGAAACTAAAAGTGACACATTAGAAGTTGTAGTCAACATAGCGATGAACGCAAGAAACTAAAAGTGAAACATCTGAAGTTGTAGTCAACATAGCGATGAACGCAAGAAACTAAAAGTGAAACATCTGAAGTTGTAATCAACATCGTGATGAACACAAGAAACTGAAAGTGACACATTAGAAGTTGTAGTCAACATAGCGATGAACACAAGAAACTAAAAGTGGAACATTAGAAGTTGTAGTCAACATAGCGATGAACGCAAGAAACTAAAAGTGACACATTAGAAGTTGTAGTCAACATACCGATTAACACAAGAAACTAAAAGTGGAACATTAGAAGTTGTAGTCAACATAGCGATGAACAAAAGAAACTAAAAGTGACACATTAGAAGTTGTAGTCAACATAGCGATGAACACAAGAAACTAAAAGTGACACATTAGAAGTTGTAGTCAACATAGCGATGAACAAAAGAAACTAAAAGTGACACATTAGAAGTTGTAGTCAACATAGCGATGAACAAAAGAAACTAAAAGTGACACATTAGAAGTTGTAGTCAACATAGCGATGAACGCAAGAAACTAAAAGTGAAACATCTGAAGTTGTAATCAACATCGTGATGAACACAAGAAACTGAAAGTGACACATTAGAAGTTGTAGTCAACATACCGATTAACACAAGAAACTAAAAGTGGAACATTAGAAGTTGTAGTCAACATAGCGATGAACACAAGAAACTAAAAGTGACACATTAGAAGTTGTAGTCAACATACCGATTAACACAAGAAACTAAAAGTGGAACATTAGAAGTTGTAGTCAACATAGCGATGAACAAAAGAAACTAAAAGTGACACATTAGAAGTTGTAGTCAACATAGCGATGAACACAAGAAACTAAAAGTGACACATTAGAAGTTGTAGTCAACATAGCGATGAACAAAAGAAACTAAAAGTGACACATTAGAAGTTGTAGTCAACATAGCGATGAACAAAAGAAACTAAAAGTGACACATTTGAAGTTGTAGTCAACATAGCGATGAACGCAAGAAACTAAAAGTGACACATTAGAAGTTGTAGTCAACATACCGATTAACACAAGAAACTAAAAGTGGAACATTAGAAGTTGTAGTCAACATAGCGATGAACAAAAGAAACTAAAAGTGACACATTAGAAGTTGTAGTCAACATACCGATTAACACAAGAAACTAAAAGTGGAACATTAGAAGTTGTAGTCAACATAGCGATGAACAAAAGAAACTAAAAGTGACACATTAGAAGTTGTAGTCAACATAGCGATGAACACAAGAAACTAAAAGTGACACATTTGAAGTTGTAGTCAACATAGCGATGAACGCAAGAAACTAAAAGTGACACATTAGAAGTTGTAGTCAACATACCGATTAACACAAGAAACTAAAAGTGGAACATTAGAAGTTGTAGTCAACATAGCGATGAACAAAAGAAACTAAAAGTGAAATATTAGAAGTTGTAGTCAACATAGCGATGAACAAAATAAACTAAAAGTGACACATTTGAAGTTGTAGTCAACATAGCGATGAACGCAAGAAACTAAAAGTGACACATTAGAAGTTGTAGTCAACATACCGATTAACACAAGAAACTAAAAGTGGAACATTAGAAGTTGTAGTCAACATAGCGATGAACAAAAGAAACTAAAAGTGACACATTAGAAGTTGTAGTCAACATACCGATTAACACGAGAAACTAAAAGTGGAACATTAGAAGTTGTAGTCAACATAGCGATGAACAAAAGAAACTAAAAGTGACACATTAGAAGTTGTAGTCAACATAGCGATGAACACAAGAAACTAAAAGTGACACATTAGAAGTTGTAGTCAACATAGCGATGAACAAAAGAAACTAAAAGTGACACATTTGAAGTTGTAGTCAACATAGCGATGAACGCAAGAAACTAAAAGTGAAACATCTGAAGTTGTAATCAACATCGTGATGAACACAAGAAACTGAAAGTGACACATTAGAAGTTGTAGTCAACATACCGATTAACACAAGAAACTAAAAGTGGAACATTAGAAGTTGTAGTCAACATAGCGATGAACGCAAGAAACTAAAAGTGACACATTAGAAGTTGTAGTCAACATAGCGATGAACACAAGAAACTAAAAGTGACACATTAGAAGTTGTAGTCAACATAGCGATGAACAAAAGAAACTAAAAGTGACACATTAGAAGTTGTAGTCAATATAGCGATGAACAAAAGAAACTAAAAGTGACACATTAGAAGTTGTAGTCAACATAGCGATGAACACAAGAAACTAAAAGTGACACATTAGAAGTTGTAGTCAACATAGCGATGAACAAAAGAAACTAAAAGTGACACATTTGAAGTTGTAGTCAACATAGCGATGAACGCAAGAAACTAAAAGTGACACATTTGAAGTTGTAGTCAACATAGCGATGAACGCAAGAAACTAAAAGTGAAACATCTGAAGTTGTAATCAACATCGTGATGAACACAAGAAACTGAAAGTGACACATTAGAAGTTGTAGTCAACATACCGATTAACACAAGAAACTAAAAGTGGAACATTAGAAGTTGTAGTCAACATAGCGATGAACGCAAGAAACTAAAAGTGACACATTAGAAGTTGTAGTCAACATACCGATTAACACAAGAAACTAAAAGTGGAACATTAGAAGTTGTAGTCAACATAGCGATGAACAAAAGAAACTAAAAGTGACACATTAGAAGTTGTAGTCAACATAGCGATGAACACAAGAAACTAAAAGTGACACATTAGAAGTTGTAGTCAACATAGCGATGAACAAAAGAAACTAAAAGTGACACATTAGAAGTTGTAGTCAACATAGCGATGAACAAAAGAAACTAAAAGTGACACATTTGAAGTTGTAGTCAACATAGCGATGAACGCAAGAAACTAAAAGTGACACATTAGAAGTTGTAGTCAACATACCGATTAACACAAGAAACTAAAAGTGGAACATTAGAAGTTGTAGTCAACATAGCGATGAACGCAAGAAACTAAAAGTGACACATTAGAAGTTGTAGTCAACATAGCGATGAACGCAAGAAACTAAAAGTGACACATTTGAAGTTGTAGTCAACATAGCGATGAACGCAAGAAACTAAAAGTGAAACATCTGAAGTTGTAATCAACATCGTGATGAACACAAGAAACTGAAAGTGACACATTAGAAGTTGTAGTCAACATACCGATTAACACAAGAAACTAAAAGTGGAACATTAGAAGTTGTAGTCAACATAGCGATGAACGCAAGAAACTAAAAGTGACACATTAGAAGTTGTAGTCAACATAGCGATGAACACAAGAAACTAAAAGTGACACATTTGAAGTTGTAGTCAACATAGCGATGAACGCAAGAAACTAAAAGTGACACATTAGAAGTTGTAGTCAACATACCGATTAACACAAGAAACTAAAAGTGGAACATTAGAAGTTGTAGTCAACATAGCGATGAACAAAAGAAACTAAAAGTGAAATATTAGAAGTTGTAGTCAACATAGCGATGAACAAAAGAAACTAAAAGTGACACATTTGAAGTTGTAGTCAACATAGCGATGAACACAAGAAACTAAAAGTGACACATTAGAAGTTGTAGTCAACATACCGATTAACACAAGAAACTAAAAGTGGAACATTAGAAGTTGTAGTCAACATAGCGATGAACAAAAGAAACTAAAAGTGACACATTAGAAGTTGTAGTCAACATACCGATTAACACAAGAAACTAAAAGTGGAACATTAGAAGTTGTAGTCAACATAGCGATGAACAAAAGAAACTAAAAGTGACACATTAGAAGTTGTAGTCAACATAGCGATGAACACAAGAAACTAAAAGTGACACATTAGAAGTTGTAGTCAACATAGCGATGAACAAAAGAAACTAAAAGTGACACATTAGAAGTTGTAGTCAATATAGCGATGAACAAAAGAAACTAAAAGTGACACATTAGAAGTTGTAGTCAACATAGCGATGAACACAAGAAACTAAAAGTGACACATTAGAAGTTGTAGTCAACATAGCGATGAACACAAGAAACTAAAAGTGACACATTAGAAGTTGTAGTCAAAATAGCGATGAACACAAGAAACTAAAAGTGACACATTAGAAGTTGTAGTCAACATAGCGATGAACAAAAGAAACTAAAAGTGACACATTAGAAGTTGTAGTCAACATAGCGATGAACAAAAGAAACTAAAAGTGACACATTAGAAGTTGTAGTCAACATAGCGATGAACACAAGAAACTAAAAGTGACACATTAGAAGTTGTAGTCAACATAGCGATGAACGCAAGAAACTAAAAGTGACACATTTGAAGTTGTAGTCAACATAGCGATGAACGCAAGAAACTAAAAGTGAAACATCTGAAGTTGTAATCAACATCGTGATGAACACAAGAAACTGAAAGTGACACATTAGAAGTTGTAGTCAACATACCGATTAACACAAGAAACTAAAAGTGGAACATTAGAAGTTGTAGTCAACATAGCGATGAACGCAAGAAACTAAAAGTGACACATTAGAAGTTGTAGTCAACATACCGATTAACACAAGAAACTAAAAGTGGAACATTAGAAGTTGTAGTCAACATAGCGATGAACAAAAGAAACTAAAAGTGACACATTAGAAGTTGTAGTCAACATAGCGATGAACACAAGAAACTAAAAGTGACACATTAGAAGTTGTAGTCAACATAGCGATGAACAAAAGAAACTAAAAGTGACACATTAGAAGTTGTAGTCAACATAGCGATGAACGCAAGAAACTAAAAGTGAAACATCTGAAGTTGTAATCAACATCGTGATGAACACAAGAAACTGAAAGTGACACATTAGAAGTTGTAGTCAACATACCGATTAACACAAGAAACTAAAAGTGGAACATTAGAAGTTGTAGTCAACATAGCGATGAACGCAAGAAACTAAAAGTGACACATTAGAAGTTGTAGTCAACATACCGATTAACACAAGAAACTAAAAGTGGAACATTAGAAGTTGTAGTCAACATAGCGATGAACAAAAGAAACTAAAAGTGAAACATCTGAAGTTGTAGTCAACATAGCGATGAACGCAAGAAACTAAAAGTGAAACATCTGAAGTTGTAGTCAACATAGCGATGAACAAAAGAAACTAAAAGTGAAACATCTGAAGTTGTAGTCAACATAGCGATGAACGCAAGAAACTAAAAGTGAAACATCTGAAGTTGTAGTCAATATAGCGATGAACGCAAGAAACTAAAAGTGAAACATCTGAAGTTGTAATCAACATCGTGATGAACACAAGAAACTGAAAGTGACACATTAGAAGTTGTAGTCAACATACCGATTAACACAAGAAACTAAAAGTGGAACATTAGAAGTTGTAGTCAACATAGCGATGAACAAAAGAAACTAAAAGTGACACATTAGAAGTTGTAGTCAACATACCGATTAACACAAGAAACTAAAAGTGGAACATTAGAAGTTGTAGTCAACATAGCGATGAACAAAAGAAACTAAAAGTGACACATTAGAAGTTGTAGTCAACATAGCGATGAACACAAGAAACTAAAAGTGACACATTAGAAGTTGTAGTCAACATAGCGATGAACAAAAGAAACTAAAAGTGACACATTAGAAGTTGTAGTCAACATAGCGATGAACAAAAGAAACTAAAAGTGACACATTAGAAGTTGTAGTCAACATAGCGATGAACACAAGAAACTAAAAGTGACACATTAGAAGTTGTAGTCAACATAGCGATGAACAAAAGAAACTAAAAGTGACACATTAGAAGTTGTAGTCAACATAGCGATGAACAAAAGAAACTAAAAGTGACACATTTGAAGTTGTAGTCAACATAGCGATGAACGCAAGAAACTAAAAGTGAAACATCTGAAGTTGTAATCAACATCGTGATGAACACAAGAAACTGAAAGTGACACATTAGAAGTTGTAGTCAACATAGCGATGAACACAAGAAACTAAAAGTGACACATTAGAAGTTGTAGTCAACATAGCGATGAACGCAAGAAACTAAAAGTGAAACATCTGAAGTTGTAGTCAATATAGCGATGAACGCAAGAAACTAAAAGTGAAACATCTGAAGTTGTAATCAACATCGTGATGAACACAAGAAACTGAAAGTGACACATTAGAAGTTGTAGTCAACATACCGATTAACACAAGAAACTAAAAGTGGAACATTAGAAGTTGTAGTCAACATAGCGATGAACAAAAGAAACTAAAAGTGACACATTAGAAGTTGTAGTCAACATAGCGATGAACACAAGAAACTAAAAGTGACACATTAGAAGTTGTAGTCAACATAGCGATGAACAAAAGAAACTAAAAGTGACACATTAGAAGTTGTAGTCAACATAGCGATGAACAAAAGAAACTAAAAGTGACACATTAGAAGTTGTAGTCAACATAGCGATGAACACAAGAAACTAAAAGTGACACATTAGAAGTTGTAGTCAACATAGCGATGAACAAAAGAAACTAAAAGTGACACATTAGAAGTTGTAGTCAACATAGCGATGAACAAAAGAAACTAAAAGTGACACATTAGAAGTTGTAGTCAACATAGCGATGAACACAAGAAACTAAAAGTGACACATTAGAAGTTGTAGTCAACATAGCGATGAACAAAAGAAACTAAAAGTGACACATTAGAAGTTGTAGTCAACATAGCGATGAACAAAAGAAACTAAAAGTGACACATTTGAAGTTGTAGTCAACATAGCGATGAACGCAAGAAACTAAAAGTGAAACATCTGAAGTTGTAATCAACATCGTGATGAACACAAGAAACTGAAAGTGACACATTAGAAGTTGTAGTCAACATAGCGATGAACACAAGAAACTAAAAGTGACACATTAGAAGTTGTAGTCAACATAGCGATGAACGCAAGAAACTAAAAGTGAAACATCTGAAGTTGTAGTCAATATAGCGATGAACGCAAGAAACTAAAAGTGAAACATCTGAAGTTGTAATCAACATCGTGATGAACACAAGAAACTGAAAGTGACACATTAGAAGTTGTAGTCAACATACCGATTAACACAAGAAACTAAAAGTGGAACATTAGAAGTTGTAGTCAACATAGCGATAAACGCAAGAAACTAAAAGTGGAACATTAGAAGTTGTAGTCAACATAGCGATGAACACAAGAAACTAAAAGTGACACATTAGAAGTTGTAGTCAACATAGCGATGAACAAAAGAAACTAAAAGTGACACATTAGAAGTTGTAGTCAACATAGCGATGAACACAAGAAACTAAAAGTGACACATTAGAAGTTGTAGTCAACATAGCGATGAACAAAAGAAACTAAAAGTGACACATTAGAAGTTGTAGTCAACATAGCGATGAACAAAAGAAACTAAAAGTGACACATTAGAAGTTGTAGTCAACATAGCGATGAACACAAGAAACTAAAAGTGACACATTAGAAGTTGTAGTCAACATAGCGATGAACACAAGAAACTAAAAGTGACACATTAGAAGTTGTAGTCAACATAGCGATGAACGCAAGAAACTAAAAGTGAAACATCTGAAGTTGTAGTCAATATAGCGATGAACGCAAGAAACTAAAAGTGAAACATCTGAAGTTGTAATCAACATCGTGATGAACTCAAGAAACTAAAAGTGAAACATCTGAAGTTGTAGTCAATATAGCGATGAACGCAAGAAACTAAAAGTGAAACATCTGAAGTTGTAATCAACATCGTGATGAACACAAGAAACTGAAAGTGACACATTAGAAGTTGTAGTCAACATAGCGATGAACACAAGAAACTAAAAGTGGAACATTAGAAGTTGTAGTCAACATAGCGATGAACGCAAGAAACTAAAAGTGACACATTAGAAGTTGTAGTCAACATACCGATTAACACAAGAAACTAAAAGTGGAACATTAGAAGTTGTAGTCAACATAGCGATGAACAAAAGAAACTAAAAGTGACACATTAGAAGTTGTAGTCAACATAGCGATGAACACAAGAAACTAAAAGTGACACATTAGAAGTTGTAGTCAACATACCGATTAACACAAGAAACTAAAAGTGACACATTAGAAGTTGTAGTCAACATAGCGATGAACGCAAGAAACTAAAAGTGAAACATCTGAAGTTGTAATCAACATCGTGATGAACACAAGAAACTGAAAGTGACACATTAGAAGTTGTAGTCAACATAGCGATGAACGCAAGAAACTAAAAGTGAAACATCTGAAGTTGTAGTCAATATAGCGATGAACGCAAGAAACTAAAAGTGAAACATCTGAAGTTGTAATCAACATCGTGATGAACACAAGAAACTGAAAGTGACACATTAGAAGTTGTAGTCAACATACCGATTAACACAAGAAACTAAAAGTGGAACATTAGAAGTTGTAGTCAACATAGCGATGAACGCAAGAAACTAAAAGTGACACATTAGAAGTTGTAGTCAACATACCGATTAACACAAGAAACTAAAAGTGGAACATTAGAAGTTGTAGTCAACATAGCGATGAACAAAAGAAACTAAAAGTGACACATTAGAAGTTGTAGTCAACATAGCGATGAACGCAAGAAACTAAAAGTGAAACATTAGAAGTTGTAGTCAACATAGCGATGAACGCAAGAAACTAAAAGTGAAACATTAGAAGTTGTAGTCAACATAGCGATGAACGCAAGAAACTAAAAGTGAAACATTAGAAGTTGTAGTCAACATAGCGATGAACGCAAGAAACTAAAAGTGAAATACATGAAGTTGTAGTCAACATAGCGATGAACGCAAGAAACTAAAAGTGAAACATTTGAATAGCCTGTTTGTTATGATTGCATGACATTTTTTTAATGTAAAGATTGTTTTTATTTATTGTTAAAGTGAAATTATTTATGAAAAAATCGTTAATAATACTGCCGTGTTACCTTGTAATATTAAAATAGCACCATAGCACCAATCCAGACAGGTGTCGTAAGAGGCGACAGATCCTTAAGCATAATCAACATCAGTTTAGTACAGAATTGAATTGAATTAAAGCATACCTTTAGATCATCCAATTTAAAACGCGCCCTTCCAAAGTCATCGTAAACTTGTACAGAAAGCCGCCCGTTCAAGGTCCAATATGAGCTGTCTTTAATCGGCGCCTGAGTCCCGGTCGATACATTTGACTGTAGTATATAAGTGTACAACTTATTTTGTTCAGGAAAAAGCCTTTGGAAGGAATTTGCTGTTGATATGGTGAGGATCCCTGAAATAGATAAATAAATAATAAATATCTTCTTTCGTGTACCAAATGTGCCCAAAGGGCGATGGAGAGGGCTATGCTCGGAGTTTCCCTACGAAATTGAATCAGACATGAAGAGATCCGCAGAAGAACCAGAGTAGCTGACATAGCCCAAAGAATTGCTAAACTAAAGTGGCAGTGGGCGGGGCACATTGCTCGCAGAACCGATGGCTGATGGGGCCGAAAGGTTCTCGAGTGGCGACCGCGTGCCGGAAAGCGCAGCGTGGGTAGGCCCCCCACAAGGTGGACCGACGACCTGGTGAAGGCGGCGGGAACCTGTTGGATGAGGGCAGCGCAGGACCGTTCGTTATGGCGAGATCCTTGGGGGAGGCCTATGTCCAGCAGTGGACGTCCATCGTCTGAGATGATGATGATGATTCATGTACCTATGAGTTTTTCTAACTTATGTACGTAATAGCGACTGCTCTCAAACGGTGGAGATAAACATCGTGGGGAAACCTTTATACGCTGAAGAAGAAATTCCGATGCGTATGTCAAGTCTACCAATCCGCATTGGGCACACGTGGTGGACTGACGCCCATGCACTGTGTGAGGGTAGCCCTGTGCCCAGCAGTGGGACGCATGTACCCTGATGATGATGATCTTTCAATTTCATTCAGTCATTTCATTACCGGTTTCTAAATCATTTATTGAATAAAAGTGAAAAATAAAAGTGTCGGCAGATTTCCTCGCCACTCCAATCTTAACGACATCATACGCAAGTCTCTTGCCACTGTCAACGTACCGGCCACTCTAGAGCCAAAAGGTATTGTACGGGAAGATGGCAAGAGACCAGACGGGATGTCTCTCGTCCCCTGAAAGATGGGTCGGGTGCTGGTGTGGGATGCCACCTGTGTGGACACTCTGGCCCCGTCCCATCTACGGGGAACGAGCAAAAGAGTGGGCTCGGCGGCGGAATCTGCCGAAAAGGCAAAAGAGGAGAAATACAAGGGTATCGGCACCCAATACAAATTCATGGCATTCGGTGTCGAATCCCTTGGATCGTGGGGACCCGTCGCCCAGGCGCTTTTTAAAGATCTGTCAAAGCGTCTGGTAGACTTGACCGGGGATCCAAGAGCTGGCGCTTTTCTCGCTCAACGGATCAGCTTAGCCGTTCAGAGAGGATACGCTGCCAGCATCTTGGCTACCGGGAGGGAAGCCAAGCCCAGACCTTCACCATATTTTAGGTTAAGTTAGTTATAAGTTCTCTATATTTTTAATTTTTAATTTACCTACCCTACATTTATTTGTTTTATGTTAATAAATTTTTCATTTCATTCAATCATTTATTTTATTACCAATTTCTAATGCCGGGCTAAACATTTTTTTGGATGTCAAATCTGTCGGACCCGAGAACCTTAGTATTCCAACATTTTCGACTCAGTAAAGTCAACACATCTTTCATGGGGCACTGTATACGCTATTATAATAAGATACCAGAGGATATTCTAAACTTGCCGGACAAAACTTTAAGTCCCATGTTAAGCAAGTTCTCTGTTAAAAAGGCTACTATAAACTCGATGATTATATGAATGAAAAAAATGTCTGGTCTTGACAATGTTATACTATGTAATTTAATTATTGTATTTGTCAGTGTAATTTGTATATTTGTATGCTTAAATTTCGAGGCATGTATTGTACCCACTGTCCATTATAAGTGGCGACGGGCTCACCCCCCGACACACTGGACCGAGTTTCGGTATTACTGGTGAAACGTGGAAGCTCTGAGGTTTCAGAACATCTCTGACTACCCCCTCGGGGAATATAGTCTTGAACATATACTTACATACATACATACTTTGTATATATTTTTAAAGGCACTCGCGGCAAGATTTTGTTAGGCAACCCGGCGGCGTTGTATGAACATTTGTATAAACCTAAGAGGAAGGATCTCCATAGAGTCCGCATAAATTTACGATTATAGTTGGTCTCTTTTGTCTTATTACATACCTTTAATAGTAGAAGGAGATGGAACTATAGATATTTGTTTATGCGGCTGTCCACTTTTTTTGAGCTAGTGTGTGTGAAAAGTGACCGTAAACATAAGGCCATATGTCACTTGGTGCCTTTTGTTCATACTACTTGACACCACACACTCAAAACTAAACGTCAAAAAAAGTGGACACTTTACAATTGGTATGGCTCACTCTAGTCTTAAAGAGAGATCTTTCCTCTTAGGTATAAACATTTACTTAAATCACATTTCGTTCACTAATCAAATAGGTGTATAATATTGCGGTCGGATCTCGTACTATATTATCTCTGGCTACCTTCAGGGAACATTATCGTGAGCATGCGTCTAATGATTATCATCATCGTCTATTAAGAGGATATAATTCGGAGCGCGCTCCATACAAATGTACTATGGTGATATTTTCAATACTAACCAATTAAAGTCAATGAAATTTTGCAGAAACATATCTTTATGCTTGTATGGAGTCAGATTTTCGTTAAAATATACAATTTCAATGCTAGGATTAATTTAAAATTTGTATGGAAATCTTTGAGGCACTGGAACTTTAAAACTATACATTTTAACGAAAATCTGAGTCCATACAAGCATAGAGATTTGTTTCTAGATTGTTTCTGCAACATTTTATCGTCTTTAATTGGTTAGTATTGAAAATATCGCTATAGTACGTTTGTATGGAGCGCACTCCGAATTATATCCTCTTAAAGAAACAATTAACACTCACCTATTAGAATTACAAAACTTTTCATACACATTTTATTAACTTTTATTAACACTGTTCACATTTCACTGATTAATAATAGTTGAAATATCCTATTATTATTATGTTTTCTTATTATAGTTTGAAATATTATTATTATTAGTAATTATTAAACATGACTTGAGGTGTATGACATGATAGACAACGCAGTCTTAACTGATTCAGCACTGTATTTATATACATGTATAACTTTGTTTGTCCGTCGATTTGTCTGTAAAAAATTTCCGTACAAAAATATTGAGGTATTTTGTTTTGGACGCCGAATCCATTCACGAAAACATGATTTTTTTTTAAGTTGAATTTTATTTTTTTAGTATCTACAAACATTACAGGGTGTTAGGGCAAACAGTTGCATTTCAATAAGGGGTGATTGTACCCATAATACTGAACAACTTTCCCTAAGAAACCTACAGGAAATTCGCATAAAAATATTTCTTCTTTTCATACTAAACGTTCGAGCCTCCGAAGTTGCATTACTTTAAGGGGTGATTGTACCCATGATACTGAACAACTATCCCTAAGAAACCTATAGCAAAATTCGCAAAAAAAATTTTGAGATTTGTAATTAGCTTACAGTTATTTAAATACGTGTTAACTTTGTAATCAATGCTGTAAATCTTCCTAAGAATAATTAAAAAATAAATATATATTGTCTTCCCACTCACGCTGCTACAATTACTCATGCCCTCTCGCTCGCACCACGCCGCGCGCCTTATGGCGTTATGCAAATCATTGCATAACCTGTGGCGACACGTTCCACGCCTACTTTGCACTTCTAACCCCTTTTATAATGTTCTATGGTATATCCCCTTAAAAAAGAGAGACGGAACCGCGTAGGTAACTAGTGTTAACAGATACGAGTAAATATTGTTTTTATATAGATAAAAGAAAAAAATATCCACAGGAATAGCAAGTATTCTCTGTTTAGTTAGAAAGATGAATAAAGTTGTAACTGCGATTTTTTAAAATTTTGGAACAAGCTTTTTAATCCAGATTTTGTATGTCACATAGATAGATAACTCGTTTATTTTATCAGAACAATTGACAACATTTCATTTTAAGAAACGTACCAAAATAAGAAAACCATTTGGAGATTATGTGATTCAAAGCTGATATCAAAATTATCAGATTTTTCTATCCATTATTTCTCGAGTTATTTGAAAAATACTGAAAAATATAATAGAGGTTGAATGAGATTTTATTCCTTTGCCTGCTTGGCTTTTCTATTGTATTTGACAGTTTTTATTTTTAATGTTATTGCGGCCAAGGTATCTTAGCCATAAATCCTACGTTTTTCAGAAAATTCAAAAGTAAATTCAAATAGAAAAAAAAATCGGAAAAATACGTATCTCTCTCTTATCTCTTTTTTATTAAAAACAGGTGGTTATAAAAAAAGGAAATGTTGTCAATTCAAGACATACTGTGACCTACAAAGACAGCTATCGTGTGGGCAGCAAGGCCTAGTGTCAGAGTTTTTTGAGACCGCATTACGGCCTCTAACGAGGTTTTTATGTAACGACTACTTAGTCAGAACAGTACAGAGATAGTAGCCGGGACCAACGGCTTCATGTGCCATCCGAAGCACGAAATCTTTTCAGACAATCAGGTGATTCGGCCTGCAATGTCCTAACCAACTGGGGAAAAACGCACAAAGTGACATATCACTAGGTGTCCCCCGTAGGAATCGGACCCACGACCTCCGTGTTAAGAGCCCAATGCTCATAGCCGCATAGGTAACAATTAAATAAAACTATTAAATTAAATTTAGAATGGTTTTAATTCAAATTGGTATATATGCCGTGGTAGTCCAGTGGTGAGTAACCTTGCCTGCCGTGCAGGAGGCGATGGTTCGACCCCGTCCAAACCGACTCGTACCAATGAGTTGTTCGGAATTTATGTACGATTTGTTACACCAATGGCTTTTCGGTGTAGAAAAACATCGTGAGGAAACCTGCATGCTTCAATTTCGAGGCATGTATTGTACCCACTATCCATTATGTGGCGACGGGCTCACCCCCCGTCACACTGGACAGAGTTTCGGTACTACTGGTGAATCGTGGATGCTCTGAGATTTCAGAACATCTCTGACTACCCCCTCGGGGAATATAGTCGTGAGCATATACATACATACAAATAAAGTATGTAAAGGCTATGAGGCAATCCTTAATCATCTGTTACGTTCAGTTACACCTCGTATTACTTACGTAGTGTATAATTTCAGCCCGCATGTAATTTCGAACAGCAGCAAGCACTTTACAACACTCTACACGTAGCCCGTTGCTTTCCCTGTGCTTATTTGTAAAGGCTATGAATAAATAAAAACATAAAAAGTAAAAAAAAAACACCCTACTATATTTAAAAGGGAGGTTTATACTTTGACTATTTATATGTGGACTGGTTACGCGTGTAATTCTACTAACAACCATTTCTGCCATTATTTGCGGGGGGCGAGGTAACATGAAATCCGCAACTTTGGATTTTATTCCCCTTAACTTTAGATTCTAATTTTGAATGTTAAAAATCATGAAAAGTAGTCTCGTGTGAACCCCAAACGTTCTAAGTTCGAAGTTATTATTTCGCAATTATAGGCTGTCTCGTTTAGTGATAAGGTGTAAAATTGAATGTAAATGCACAAGATCTATTGTGCTTATACCGTGGCAAAGGGGAAATGCTACCGCAAGGCTAGTCCTTATAATAATTAGTCAAAGGGTTTACACCATCAATGGAGACAACATCGAAAAAAATTAAATAAAAACAATATCATCTGTCCCCATTGACTTACTACTACTGGACGGAGGGTCCGCGCTCAAAAGTGTCCGAAAACGTAAAAAAGAGAACGAATTACGCAACAGTCTTCGTTTGATCGGCCGAGTGCGCGCACGCGTGGGCGCGCGGCGCGCTCCGTGCCATGATGGGGGAGTGGGACGGAAAAGAATTTCAGCATTTTAAATTTTTTTAGTTGGTTTATTACTATACTTAGGTTTGTGTATTTTAGTCTCGGACACTTTATTCGAGTATTTTGCTCCATCAAACAAACCGAAGAACTATATAATATTTTCTGCTTATAGAGACTCATTTATTTCAACAAGAGGCGTCTCTACCTATAAAAGTGAACCATATATTCATTTCATTCAGTTTCTATTTGATTCCATTCAAAAAATGAAGCCTAAACTATTTTATGCAGTTTTGATTTTATTTTTAATCGAAAAAGGTAAGCCTCTCATCTTTGTTTTAATAATATGACATATCATCATCAGCCTGAAATTTAACAAATTTGAAAAACCCCAACGCCAAAAACAAACATTAGAGAAATAAAAATAATTCGGACACCGATTATTTTTGATGTAAGCAAATGTATTCTTAACTCTCTTTAAGATATTTTAGGTCAATTAATGCGTAGGGAACCGCTATGAAATTACCATTGATTTTTTTACAATCACTTGCTTACTTTGACTAATTATTATAAGGACTAGCCTTGCGGTAGCATTTCCCCTCTGCCACTGTATAAACACAATTGATCTTGTGCATTTACATTCAATTTTACACCTTATCACTAAACGAGACAGCCTATAATTGCGAAATAATAACTTCGAACTTAGAACGTTTGGGGTTCACACGAGACTACTTTTCATGATTTTTAACATTCAAAATTAGAATCTAAAGTTATGGGGAATGAAATCCAAAGTTTGCGGATTTCATGTTACCTCGCCCCCCGCAAAAAGTGTCAGAAATGTTTGTTAGTAGAATTACACGCGTAACCAGTCCACATATAAATAGTCAAAGCTTGCTTACATCAAAAATAATAGGTGACCGAATTATTTTTTACTTTTGAAATGTTTGTGTTTCGCGTTGGGGGTTTTTTAAATTTGTAATTTAATGTTATTTAATCACTTTTAAAGTTACATGAAAACTACTGAACCGATTTTCATAAAACAAAGCTATGAACACTCTCGCAAAAATTTGCTTTCTGTTTAAAAAAAATCAGCGAAATCGGTCCACCCGTTTGGGAGCTACGATGCCACAGACAGACAGACCGATATAGGCGTCAAACTCATAACACCCTTCTTTTTGCGTCGGGGGTTACAAAAAACGTCCCACTGTAGGGCACAGGCCTACCCTCAAGAAGCTTGTATGTAAGTTAGTCCAGCACACGTGCACAATGCAGGTGGGTAGATTCAATCAGAATTCCTTCTTCAGCGTATAAATGCAGGTTTCCTTACGATGTTTTCCTTCACCGTTTGAGAGCAGTCGGTATTACGGACATAAGTTCGAAAAAATCATTGGTACACATGACGGTCGCAGTCGGTAGTGCCTGCTGTGCCGAGGGTCGCGGGTTCGAATCCCGTAAGGGACAAATATTTTTATAATTAATATTAATATTTGTACCCGATTCATGAATGTTTGTATCTACACAACGTGTTAATAAATAAGAGCAAAACCTCATACACCCCAACTGATTTATAAGAAAATAATTTTGAAATTCGATTGAAACAATAATTGCATTATTTTGATAGTTAACATTTAAAGTTATTCGCATTTTAAGTTTTCAGTGATTGATTTTAAGTTTCAATGATTTGTTATCATTTCAGCAATGAATGAAAGCGCTAACGTGCTCATGGATATGTTTTAAGAATCTTGTTTTGATAGTAAGTAAGATTGTTCCTGTGCGGTGGGTTGAGATCAAGTTCAGTAAATTTTAAACATACAATTAAATTATTTAATGTTTTGATAAAAATTACCAATGTTGAAAACATGGAAATTCGATTCTGCTCTCGATTCTAAACAAACTACTTTCTAGTTTTGCGTTTATTCATTAAAACGTTGTATATTTACCTATTCTATATCGTTGTCTAGTCATCATAATACAAGTCCAGGCTAGATTCTGGTACTTTAAATGTGACTAGATAATTAAATAAATAAATAAATAAATTTTTTGGACATTGTCACACAAATTATCTAGTCACATTTAAAGTACCAGAATCTAGCCTGGACTTGTGTTATGATGACTAGACAACGATAGAGAATACATATATATACAAATATCCATGACTCGGGTACAAATATTCATATTCATCATACAAATATTTGTCCCTTACGGGATTCGAACCCGCGACCCTCGGCACAGCAGGCAGGTTAACTACAGACTGTGCTATCGGGCCGTCAATAATTTCATAATTCATAATCATAATTTGTGTGACAATGTCTAAGAAATATATTTATTTTGGCATATCAGTTTATTAATGTTATTATACAATTTTATTGAAGTTTCATATTTCGTACAGTATGCATTCGTGCGTCTAGGTCGTCTATGTACTACTCCACTCATATTCATTATTTTTAAGTTGATGAATGTAAATTGTTCCAGAAATGGTGCTAAGTGACAATACACCTCAATTAAAGAGACAAAAAAGGTCAGTTGTTTTAAAATTTTTGATATTTCATATTCATTGCCTCACTGACTGGTAAAGGCCTTCTCTCACGAATACTGGTGATTTATGGTCTGAGATCCGACCGCAAAATTATGCACCTATTCGTTTGGTGAACGAAATGTGATTTAAGTGATTGTTTATACAGAGGTTCATACAACGCCGCCGGGTTGCCTAGCAAAATCTTGCCGCAAGTGCCTTTACCATGATGATTTATAGTTCTTTTGCGGTGGGGTCTTCAACTCTGCCATAAATGATCTCTGGAATTGGCTCTCTAATAGCCATGCATTTTTTCTTATAGCTGTCTCCCGTTTGCAAAGAGGGAAGCAGTGGCAGGGGGGCAAATGCCCCGGGCGGCACTTTACTAGAGGCGGCAAATTCGGGAAAAATATAGATTGATTGAGCTCTGTCTATGTCTACTTCGTAGAGCAGAGAAAAGTCGAGCTCGCTTCGCTCGCTCTAAGATTCTGTTTATCTGCACAACATCCTAAAGTGTTCTGACCACAGCTAAGACGTGGTGCTAAAAATTTCGAGCTTGCTTCGCTCGATTAATAGCTTTTAATTAAGCTACTTTACATATGTACGTGTACGTGTACGTAAAAAGCTCTGGCAGCCAGAGTCAGAGCTTTGTACTTTAAAACCAATCCGTATTAAGCTTCGCTCATTCTAAGTTTCTATTTTTGCATAGGTAAACCAAAAGATATCTGGTCTGACCAAAACCCGAATTGATGTGCAAAAAATTTCGAGCTCGCTTCGCTCGCTCCGTTATTTTTTGTGTACGTAAGATAAGGGGGCGGCAAAATCGGTCTTTGCCCCGGGCGGCAGAAACCCACGCTACGCCACTGGAGGGAAGTCTGATATTTCTTTTCCTACTCCTCCTATTTTCATTGATTAAGAGAAGTTTATTCCGAATGCGTAAATGCGCGCTCCATACAAACGTAGTCTGGTGATATTTTCAATACTAACCAATGAAAGTCAGTGAAATTTTGCAGAAATAATCTAGAAACAAATCTCTATGCTTGTATCTTGTCCTATTTTCGTTAAAATATACAGTTTCAATGCTAGGATTAATTTAAGATTTGTATGGAAATCTTTTAGGCACTGTAATTTTTTAACTATACATTTTAACGAAAATCTGACAAGATACAAGCATAGAGATTACTTTCTAGATTGTTTCTGAAAAATTTCACTAATTTTCATTAGTTAGTATTGAAAATATCACCAGACTACGTTTGTATGGAGCGCGCCAACAGTAATATACCTTTAATTAATTGCGCGTCCCAAGACAGATTAGAGTCATCCGCTGACCTCGCTAGACTTTTTTGTTTAGTGTTGTGAATGGTCGCCGCTGGTTCCTGGTTTATAAGAGTCACAGCAGTGGGAATGTGTGGTGGGCATATGACCGTTACCACCTTTGGCAGAAAATCCTTACCATTTTTTGTATTTACTCTAAGGTACAAAATCGTCTGACTGGGCATAAAGCAAAAGAAGCCATCTTTTATCTTCAAAAGGGTACTAATAAGGCTCCCACTCTTGAAACCCTTGTCATGTGCATGTGCACGGTAATGACTTGTTGTTACTAACCCCATTTCTAGACCTATTAAAACCGCAGTGTGCTCTGTTAGCCCAGTAATTTTACGGTTTGAGCCGGGACTATTTAAGAATTGTTTTTTTTTTTCGGTATATCATTTAAGAGTAAAATTAAGCCTAGAAATATACCAAAATTAGAAAAAAATACTTCAGCAACAGCCCAAATTTAAAATTTTGCAAGGACATATTTTTTTCACATTTTTAATGTTTCTCAAACACGGAGTTTTCAAGGAGGCTTTTCAAAAATTTGTATTGCTCAAAAGTCATTTGTATTGAATCTAACTAATATGAGTGAATTGGTATTAATATTATTATTAAGTTAAAAGCCTTCTGGGAGACACAATTTTGATTTCTATGTTGCGTGGCGATTTTTATATGTCTTCTTGTCACTAATGATGCCGGTTACAGTGTAAAAGTCCTATTAATAATTACTTCCCACCCCTCCTAACAAAACTCCGTAAAATGACTGGACTATATGTGGGATAACTAAGGTAGTTTAATTTATACCAATGGTTAATTATGGTTACTGTTGTGATTTACTTACTTTGCTGCGCTCAGGGACCCGAAGTGGATCTTGGACCTCGAGAAAAATACATGTTATTCATCTCTTTTCTCTTCTCTTGTTGTGATAGAGGCTCTATAAAATTGGTGCTCTGTTTCAAAGACAAAGTCAAAGTCAACATAATTTAGGAGCGCGTAAATGCGCGCTGCATACAAACGAAGTCTGGTGATATTTTCAATACTAACCAATTATAGTCAATGAAATTTTTCAGAAACAATCTAGAATCTAATCTCTATGCTTGTATGAAGTCAGATTTTCACAGCATAGAGATTAGTTTCTAGATTGTTTCTGAAAAATTTCATTGTCTTTAATTGGTTAGTATTGAAAAAAACAGACTTCGTTTGTATGGAACGCGCTACGAACCGGAACGTGTTGTCGCTGTAGAGAAGATGCGGTCAGAAACTCTACAACATAACACGACTTAATAACTATTACAATACACATTCAAGCTAATAAATAGTCTATTTTATAAAATAATTGATACTATACAGTACTATAAGTTAGTGACACTCACAGTTTGGAATTCATTAGATGGTTTAATGTAGATGCTCTATAAATTAAAACTTTATTTTATTGTAAACAATACAATTGAAAATAATTAAATAAAATAAATAAATAAATAATAAATATCTTGGACATTGTCACACTTTGACTAATTATTATAAGGACTAGCCTTGCGGTAGCATTTCCCCTCTGCCACGGTATAAGCACAATTGATCTATTGCATTTAGATTCAATTTTACACCTTATCACTAAACGAGACAGCCTATAATTGCGAAATAATAACTTCGAACTTAGAACGTTGGGGTTCACACGAGACTACTTTTCATGATTTTTTACATTTAAAATTAGAATCTAAAGTTATGGGGAATCTAATCCAAAGTTGCGGATTTCATGTTACCTCGCCCCCCGCAAAAAGTGTCAGAAATTTTTGTTAGTAGAATCACACGCGTAACCAGTCCATATAATAATTAGTCAAAGGCGCTATCACACCTTCGATCTCTTTCTATTTTCGCGCGAACGAACGAGATAAAAGACGTGATACAGCCGTATCACGTGTCATGCTACGAATCCTGTTCGATATAAAAATGCAGACCTATAATTGTACTCGAGCCAATGTTTTATTTACTAAAATCCAAAGTTTTAGATTAGAATCCTTTATTACTATCCAGATGCATCGTCGTACAGAAACAGTCAGGCACTCACGGAGACAGCACGGAAGGCGAAGATGGCGATGATGATGAAGAATATAGACGACCCCAGAACAAAGATCCCAAGCCTGATAAGATTAGAAGAGTAAATGAGAGAGAGCTTCAGGGACTTAATGATGTTGAGGTATGATAAGCATATGCTCACGACTATATTCCCCGAGGGGGTAGTCAGAGATATTCTGAAACCTCAGAATATCCACGTTTCACCAGTAGTACCGAAACTCTGTCTAGTGTGATGGGGGGTGAGCCCGTCGCGACTTATAATGGACAGCGGGTACAATACATGCCTCGAAATTGAAGCATGCAGGTTTCCTCACGATGTTTTCCTTCACCGAAAAGCCAGTGGTGTTACAAATCGTACATAAATTCCGAAAAACTCATTGGTACGAGTCGGCCAATGTTAAGGTATGATGATATTAATAATATAAAGAGAATGATGACGAGGTTCCCGTCTCACGCCTCTCCTCTCCCCCGCGTGGAATGTAAACATCCCTTGTCGAAGGCGACGGAGCTTGGCCAGTGAAGGGCCCTTGCGTGGGACCTTCAGGGCTAGTGACGTGTCGTGTGTGTTCCTCTGTGTATTGGTTTGTGCATCGGTGCATTGATCATTTTAGACTTTCCAAGTAGTTGTTAAGTCTTAGTGACGATTTAGTGAGTAGACAGATACCTATTTCACTTGTGAAGGACATTGTTAACATAAATAGTTATTATGGAAAGTGATGAGCCCATATAACTGATCGTTGTTATTTCTTAATATCCATTAGTCACCTTATAATAACATATTTGACTTGGGGTGAGAACAAAGTATAGGTGCATATATTCACTTTGTCTTTCTTACCCCAAGTCAAAGCTTTTATAAGACTTGGTTTCGATCCAAGCCTTGAGATATTATGAGACTTAATTTCTGCCCCAAGAAAATCTATAAGTAGGCTTTATTTTTAGCCCAAGTTAGGTGGTTTTATTTCTCGATTTAAAATGTTTTTAAACACATAATAATTTTAGCTTTGTTCTTACCTCAGGCTGATGCTTATTAAGGCTTTGATCTTTCCCCAAACTGAAACAAACTAAGATTTATTATGTTATGCTGATTATGTTATGCTATTTACTATTAACTGTTCTGTGATTATCAGACGTCGGATTCTGCTGGTCATTCCAGGGCCGCATTGAAATGTTAATATGGACCCTCATTTAGAAATTATTACACGACAAAGAATGAAACACAGAAAACTGATCTCCTTAGCATCAAATCTCTATTAAATAAGCGTACTCTTTAACAAAATGAACCTTCAACTTCATTCGCAATCAATTTATGAGCGATTTATGACTTATAGTAAAGAAATATGAGGTCGGATTTACATCACAATTAACGGAAATTCATTTCCAACATTGCTTTAATTATTATGGCCCTTCGGTTAGCCCGGCAACAATTATAAAATGACTTCAGGACTATCCATAGCTCAAATATGACGACAATACTCTTAACTCTAGTTTTTCGCATTCACATTTTTAAAATAAGGTCCATGTCAACATTAACAACAATGCGGCCCTGAAATGACCGACAGAATCCGACCTCTGGTGATTATGTAGGTACCTACTTTGTTCTGACCCCAAGTTATAAGGTATTTTATACCCTAAATTGAAACTCTGTGCTTACCCCACGCTGAAACTTATCAGACATTGATCTTACCCCAAAATAAAGCTTACGATGCTTCGTTCTTACCCCAAACTGATACTGACCTCTAACTGAATATACAACTGAATCTCAATTTCAGAATAGGGTAAGACCAAATATGGAGTTACAATTTTACTTTTACTTAAGTTTGGAATCAGACATCAACATTATATTCATTTAAATTATTTTGTTGCAGAGTTTGTCTCGGTTGATGAAATACAACATTTTGCCAGTAAAAAAAATCAACAGTGGATCGTCTCGAACCAAAAATCGTTATAACAAATATTATTAAATACTTACCAGTGAATTATACGTGTTAATGAATTAACGCAAAACTAGAAATTAGTTTGTTTAGAATCGAGAGCAGAATCAAATTATCATGCTTTAAACATAGGTAATTTTTTTCAAAATATTATATATTTTGTATGTAAAATTTAAAATTTAGTTAACTCGATCTCAACCCAACACTCGGGCACTCTCACTCTACTTACTACCAAAACAAGATTCTTAAAATGTGTACATGAGCACGTCAGCGCTTTCATTCATTGCTGAAATGATAACAAATCATTTTTGCCTGAAAACTTATAATGCGAATAACTTTAAATTTACATTATCAAAATAATGACATTATTATTTCAATCTAATTATTTTGTTATAAATCAGTTGTCGTGTATGAGGTTTTGCGCTTATTCATTAACACGTTGTATAATCTGATCTTAATATTCGTAAAGCATAAAGAAGGAAAGCTTAAGGTAGTGAGGTATAAGTTGTGTAAGTGTGTAATAATGGCACTCTAGACCACCTAGTTTCCTTCAAACTCACTCTGTTCGCCTTCAGTCACGTCGCGTCGGTGATCTAGAACGCCCAATCTAATTCTAGTAACCATTATTCAATACAGTATACTCGTAGACTTAGATCAAAGTAAAATTCATGGATAGGTCTTACGCGAACATTTCAAACAATTCAATTCAATTTTTGTTTAGTGGCATCCGATGTGTTATCACAATTCAGCCAATGTCTCGTTATGTGGATAGTATATGAAGGAAAATGATCAGTAGTATTTATTAAGTCTAGAGTGGCAGTTTTGCCAATGTAAGTAGTTTATAATCTCAAGTGATTGTTTTAAGGTTAAAACACAAAAGAGTTCACAAAATGGTGGAGCCACGTGCAATTCCAACGCGCCGATACGCACGCGTCCATACTCCGCCAGAATTGTAGCGCGACTCCCCATTTCAAACAAGAAAAATTAAGCAAAACAAATGAATGGGATACTTCAAATTTGTACCGAGATGACAGACAATTGTGCTAGTTTTTAGTTATGTTGGCAACACCAACATAAAATGTAGTAATTAGAGTTCGTCGTATTTGAAATTCGTAAAAAAATTGTTTTAGTGATATTTGTGACATAATTTCATGCGGATTGTGTACCAAACAGTTGCGTGAAGCGACCGACGTAACAGGAATCTCAAATAAATACGATAACAGAACATAAGTTTTGGTTCAAGTTAACTCGTACATGGTCATTTTGGCTGCAACGCGCGAGCTTACGAAATCGACCACAGATTCATCGTCATCTATCATAAATATAAAGAAAAAAAATTACGAATGTCTCAAAAGGACTAGTATCCAGAGCCGTTAAAGACATTATTAAAAAAAAAATATTAAGTAAAAAAGTTGTATTTCCGTTTCCGTCTTCCATATTGGTACGGTGCTTGTGCGTGTAACTAACTCTGGTGTAATAATCACTAAAATAAACCTCCAGTGCTGCAAACAAGACTTTCCTTTACATCGAACAACTCCTGCCACCAGAAAAACAACAGTCCACTAAAACCTCTCCAGCGGAGCCGAATAAAACACCGGTAGGCCACGTTCCCTACAATATGGATCAATTGCATTATTTAAGTTGTGTGCTTCAAACTTAACGCGCTTAATTTTACTTTGATCTAAGCGTATAGAGATAGTATTTTATTTTACTCTCTAAGTATAGACTTTATCACTATAATAAACAAATAAAAATGCATAAATTACAATAACATTGTTTTTATTTTATAAATTTTGATTTTATACATTCACAACATTCTAAAAACAAACAAATTGAACAATAATATATAAATATAAGTACACTTAAAAATAATAACAAATTAATGGCAGTTAGAAATCCAAGAGAACTAAAAAATATCTTGGAGAGAAATACTTAGAAATACACGGCCAAACGCAGAGATGAAACAAAGGAAAAACATTTTTTTTATCGGGCTATTCTGTACGTAGTACTATTATAATATTCTGTGGTTTTAGGATTTAGGTTTAAATTTTGTTCCTAAGTATCAAAACAATCTTTCGATGAAGAAAATTTCGTGAAACACTTTAATAACAAAAACATCATAAAACATTAAATATGTTTTTCTAGTTAATAGATTTAAGATTTAATAAAAAACATAGCTAAATGATTTTTTAGCCGTGAAAAGCGACTAAGGGATAAACTATATTTTACTACAGTTGATATTTAAGGGCAAAAAGACTTTAAAAGTCTAGAATTTAATTTCAGAATATAATTATACAGGCTGTATAATGTTTAGATACACCTACAAAAACATTGTAATTGGAACTTTATCCCTTAGTCGTCTTATACGACAACAACTAGTATTTTTACAGTAACGTGCAAAACAGTCCGTGTCACACAAATTTACACTTAAATCCATATAATTCATAAAAATATACACATTGTATTTATATAGACGTATAACTTTTTTATAATTATACAAAACATTAACTTATCACCCATTTTTGGCACGTGATTATAAAAATTTAATTTTTGGCCTTTCATTGGGGTATTGCAAAGTATGAAGCTCATCACAGAGGTTGAAATGTTACTCTTCTAATGCACGAAAGCTGCTACTGGCTTCCTCTCACTCACACGGGGAGTGAGACGTGCGTATTTAATTTGGCATGCGTTAGAAGAGTACAAACTCGACCTTAAGCTACCTCGCTATACGAATTACGTATGTTTTGACCTTGAGATTGTACCTATTCAAACTCCGTTATATTATAACTGCTGACTGCCACGCGTTTAACGATACTAGACAATCTTGGCGTTCTCTCATTGGGTTCACGAAGAGTGTCTCCTGATAGGTACTGCAAATCCAAGGCAATTAGCAAGCCTCTGAGGGTCTCAAGAGGGTGCAAGGAAACAGCCTCCATGAGTCACAAAACTTGAGTTTGTATGGCGCACCCTGGGCAGTCGGCGTCGATTGTTGACTGGCCAATCTTTGCACTGCAGTTGTCATTCGATATTGCTCATGCTTACACGAAAGAAGAAGAAGAAGCAAGACTTTGATTGATTGGAAAATTATGTTCAAACACTATGAACAAAATATTTATGCTCAAAATAAATAGGGAGTGGGGGAGATTCTAGAAGATTTATAATATTCTCAATGTTTGACATAATATCAGTCAATCTGTCAGTGCCACCTATCGAGTAATTCAGAACTATTTTTACAACATCGCTTATTAAGTAATAATTCATTCACAGATTATTTTGTTTATTTTAATATGTAAAAAATTTCACAAAATCCTACAATTATCATCTTGACTAGCGTTTTCAACACTTTTAAAAATTATGTATATTTTTATTTCTTAAACTATTAACAATTTTTAACTCATTGCACCTTTATATAAATAAAAATATAATGTTATCCAGAAAATAAAAAAAATTTAAGTAATCCCATCATAAAGTATAATAGGTAGGTACTAGATTTTCATGCTTGAGTCTTCACTCGGATTTTCGAACCTTTATAAGCCGTGGTGGTCCAGTGGCGAGTTACCTTGCCTACCGTGCAGGAGGCGATGGTTCGATCCCCGTCCAGGCCGACTCGTACCAAAGAGTTTTTCGGAATTTATGTACGATTTGTAACACCACTGGCTTTTCGGTGAAGGAACCAACATCGTGAGGAAACCTTCATGCTTCAATTTCGAGTCATGTATTGTACTCACTGTCCATTACAAGTGGCGACGGGCTCACTCATGAAACACTAGACAGAGTTTCGTTCTACTAGTGAAACGTGGATGTTCTGAGTTGTCATCATATCTCTGACTACCCCCTCGGGGAATATAGTCGTGTGCATATGCATGCATGCATATGCATCTAAAGAATAAGGTGCAATATCTCGAAATCCATCCTATGGTTTGAGTGCAATGGTGTCGAGACCATTTTTGGCGGTTACGATGTTCTTTCCGAAAAAGATTCCTTCCTCAATTAATTTTTTAAATGTTTTTGCATTCAAATGCTTCGTTACAAAACAATTTAACAACATAAAGATGCATTGTCTATAATTTTCTATCTAACATCATTTATCATACTATCAAACACACAAAATATTATACTTTTCCTAAATTTTATACTTACTATATAATACTTTATTATATTATACGTACCCTATAATTATACTTAGTATATTATTTACAGTATGCTAATAGAACACAGTTGTCTTTGTTATATCGTTTCCTTAAATAATTTGGCAGAAATTATCTTAATCTTTCATCCATTGTATTATACAACGTGTTAATGAATTAACGCAAAACTAGAAAGTAGTTTGTTTAGAATCGAGAGCAGAATCGAATTATTATGCTTTAAACATAGGTATTTTTTTTTCAAAATATTAAATATTTTGTTTGTAATATTTAAAATTTACTGAACTTGATCTTAACCCAACGCTCGGAAACTCTCACCCTACTTACTACCAAAACAGATTCTTAAAATGTATCCATGAGCACGTTAGCGCTTTCATTCATTGCTGAAATGAAAACAAATCATTTTTGCCTCAAAACTTAAATGCGAATAACTTCAAATTTTAACTATCAAAATAATTAAATTATTGTTTCAATCTAATTATCTTGTTATGAATCAGTTGGGGTGTATGAGGTTTTGCACTTATTCATTAACACGTTGTATACCATGACCACAGCATAAGAAAGAGTACATACCTACATACAGTAGGTACACTCCCTACACCCCACCAAATGCCACCAGTATTGACCTCATCTCCTCTCGGTAGTACGAGAGATGGACGACAATAAGCAGTGGTATAATTCTCCCTCACTTGCACTCACTCGACAGTCATGTGCTAGCTTCTTCATTGCGAGCTCGTTTATGTGAAGTGTCAAGGGTAGGCCATGACCAAGTGTAATTTTTATAAGCGTGTAACGTTAAGCAGGCCATTCACGTCGCGTCGCAACGAATTTGGTCTCATACGACAAGATCGAGAAATGTATCCAGGATAATTTACATTTGACGTAACCTTTGACTATTTATATGTGGACTGGTTACGCGAGTAATTCTACTAACAAACATTTCTGCCACTTTTTGCGGGGGGCGAGGTAACATGAAATCCGCAACTTTGGATTTTATTCCCCATAACTTTAGATTCTAATTTTGAATATAAAAAATCATGAAAAGTAGTCTCGTGTGAACCCCAAACGTTCTAAGTTCGAAGTTATTATTTCGCAATTATAGGCTGTCTCGTTTAGTGATAAGGTGTAAAATTGAATGTAAATGCACAAGATCAATTGTGCTTATACAGTGGCAGAGGGAAAATTCTACCGCAAGGCTAGTCCTTATATTAATTAGTCAAAGGACGTAACCTACAGGTTCGATCACGTAGCATATCGCATACTTATTCTGTGATAGCGGTGCGTGGCGCAGTTTGAAACGATCCTGAAACCTGAACCAACCAACCAGAAATATCCAACATTTATGTTTTGGTAAAAAATCGCTAGCGCTAACGTAGTGGTTGCTAGTTCAATGTATAATCGACTCTAAACATTGTATAACTAAGCTACAATTTGCACATGTTTCTTTGGTTGCTCTCTTGGATCTTTCATCACGTAAGAAGTCGTTCTTCGTAATGATCCTACTGAATCTGAAACAATATTATCTGTGTTTAGGCCTGGTAGATACATGCGGAAATATAGTCTAGGAAAAATAAGGTTTGAGATTGCATTAAAGACACTTTAG
Organism: Agonopterix alstromeriana; assembly: GCA_963924505.1. Classification (NCBI taxonomy): domain Eukaryota; kingdom Metazoa; phylum Arthropoda; class Insecta; order Lepidoptera; family Depressariidae; genus Agonopterix; species Agonopterix alstromeriana. The sequence goes on along the minus strand of OZ004689.1, from coordinate 7,090,113 downwards.
TAAATTGTGTTTGAAATAATATTACTGTTAGTTTATAACACTTTTGTCGAGATTTCGTGGTTATATTGGCTCAGGAATTTGAGAAATACCTTAAAATAATATAAATGTACAAAGGGCAAGCTTATTTCTAAAGATATTTCTTGCAGCATACTAGCAAAAGAGACAATTAATTATCACAAGGCAAATTTTATATGTATAAACAAACATTAAATCATTTAGTTTTGAGGTTATAATTTTTGAAGAACTACAAAGTATTAAATATCTACTCAAATTTACGATATTACCCGGGGATTATTATTGTTTTAAGTAAAACGTATTGAATGAAGCCATCCTGTACAAAATCACCAGTTTTCCATTTTTTGTCCATATCGAAATTTTATGTTTTGTAAATGTCTTAATTATTCAATAATACACAATAAAAAATTGGGGATTATTGAGAATTTATGTAATTCAGGTATTTATCTACTATATTCCAAATTATCACCAAAAGTGCAATTAATGCAACCTTCTCCATACAAAAATTCGTAGATTTCCCCGACTAATATTAATATGTGATGTCTGACCACAACTCCAGTGGCGAGTAACCTTGCCTGCCGTGCAGGAGGTGATGGTTCGATCCCCGTCCAGGCTGACTCGTAGCAATGAGTTTTTCGGAATTTATGTACGATTTGTAACACAACTGGCTTTTTGGTGAAGGAAAACATCGTGAGGAAACCTGCGTGCTTCAATTTCGAAGCATGTATTGTACCCACTGTCTATTACAATTGGCGACGGAATCACTCCCCGTCACACTGGACAGAGTTTCGGTACTACTGGTGAAACGTGGATGTTCTGAGGTTACAGAATAACTCTGACTACCCCCTCGGGGAATATAGTGGTGAGGATATGCTACATTAAATTTTTTAAGCCAGGTCACTCCCCCCCCCCCTCCCCCCCAAAAAAGATCAGCTGTCCCAGACATTTGAGTCGAGACTGTACTGCAGTTTTGTATGAAAGAGCGCACCGTAGATGGATGAGACAGCGCAAGACCGATGTGTTGTCGCGATCCTTGTGGGAGGCCAGTGTCCAGTGGATGTTTTTCGACCTTTTTTATTACACCGTATGACTTACTATAATGCTGGCAACTCCTAATAGAGCGTCTGGGAGCGCGTTGAGGCGAGGACGGCTCGGAAGCGGGTCCTCGCCGTTGGTGCCGCTACGACCACCGAAGCTCCTTCAACTCTATTGTGCTGTTGGGTGCGTCTTGTATCTGAGGGGGTAAAGTTTAATGTTATTTGATTACTGAGGCAGGATTAATTTGGTATGTGTACAGGGAATCGCCTTTCAACTGAAAAGCATCAAAACTGACAGTTCCAAGCAACAAGAAGCTACTCTTACTACCCTTGAAAATGCATAGCCTAAATCATTGAACTTAGATACATGAATACCATATTCTACAAAGGATGCAGGGGACACAATGAAAGGATTTTTCGAAAATGAACTCCGCAAGGGGGCAATGGAGTAATGAAGTTTTTCGAAATCCACGCCACAGATAACTAGTTATAAATAAATAAATAAATATAAATAAATATCTTGGACATTGTCACACAAATTATCTAGTCACATTTATAGTACCAGAATCTAGCCTGGACTTGTGTTATGATGACGAGACAACGATATAGAATACATATATAAATACAAACGTCCATGACTCGGGTAGAAATATTCATATTCATCATACAAATATTTGTCCCTTACGGGATTCGAACCCACGACCCTCGGCACAGCAGGCAGGTTCACTACAGACTGTGCTATCGGGCCGACCAAATTACTTAGTTACACTAAGTAAAAGACGCATCACATTCTTGGAAAACGATAAATTCTCAGTTCCCACGCTTTAGTAACTTATTGCCAGGCGGTTAACCGCAAAAATGTATCTAATGATAATGAAGCTTGCCGCACAGTGCGCGACGTATGCGACTTTTCCATCTGGTGCGAGTGGCAGAAATCAAGCAATCGCATCGCTTACGATGCGCCAAAGTGTAGGTGCCTATCTTGGTACCTACGGCTGAGTGGTGGAAGCCTGTCCACATGGACGAAGTCGCGGGCAAAAGCTAGTAAAAGATGAAATCAAAATAGTTTACGAAGACACAAACCTCGTATCTAGAAGGTGCTGGTGGAACATGAGTGGCAGGAGAACACCTGGAACATCCAGGTCTTAGCACTGTCCTGCTAGAAGACCCACCTCTCATGGCTGTCCTTAACTCCTGCGAAATTAATATTAACACCAGTTTATTACGGGCAATTGATATAATTACCACATAGTTATAGCATAGGGTAATTAAACTAGTGATCGCGCTATAGACCGTTATTATCTTTGACTATTTATATGTGGACTGGTTACGCGTGTAGTTCTACTAACAAACATTTCTGCCACTTTTTGCGGGGGGCGAGGTAACATGAAATCCGCAACTTTGGATTTTATTCCCCATAACTTTAGATTCTAATTTTGAATGTTAAAAATCATGAAAAGTAGTCTCGTGTAAACCCCAAACGTTCTAAGTTCGAAGTTATTATTTCGCAATTATAGGCTGTCTCGTTTAGTGATAAGGTGTAAAATTGAATGTAAATGCACAAGATCAATTGTGCTTATACCGTGGTAGAGGGGAAATGCTACCACAAGGCTAGTCCTTATGATAATTAGTCGAAGGTTATTATATGGTTATAGGCCCTGAAGAATCAATACCTGTAGGTCACAAAAGACCATAGATAAATAACAAAAGCTAGTCATGTCGGGCGAGGCCGTGGTGGTTAGGAGTACCCATGCCTGCCGTGCAGGAGGTGATAGTCTGATCCCTGCACTGTCCAGGCCGACTCGTACCAATGAGGTTTTTGGAATTTATATACGATTTGTAACGCCACTGGCTTTATGGTGAAGGAAAATCTCGTGAGGAAACCCGCATGCTTCAATTTCGTTGCATGTATTGTATCCATAGCGATAAGTGGCGACAGGCTCACTCCCCATAACACTGGACCGAGTTTCGGTGATACTAGTGACCAGTGGATGTTGAGTTTTCGGAATATCTCTGACTATCTCTTGGGGACTATAATAGTTGTGAGCTATGCTTTGCTAACTACCTAAGTAGGTATCTTTTTTTAAATTTTGTGTTTCAAAATCGTAAATCCAAGTTAACAAATTTTAATATGCTGAACAGTTTGAAGGATTTTTTTTTATTTGTAGGGTTGAAATGCACGTTCATCTACAAAATAATCAGACATGTTACCTGTCCCATTTCACTGCAGAGTGACTGCCTCCCCTGCGAAGCGTTCTTCCTCGTGTTCCAACAGAACTCCAGTATAGCTACCACTATAGCTAGCACCAGGCCGCAAAGGAGAGTTACGAATACACCTCCTGGAACAAAGACATTGTTTACGTAACCTGTATTGAGAACCATGTTAATGCATCAAAGTACAACGCTGATGACGATGATGATGCTGATGCTTCATGCCGTATTCGACCATAGGGACAGATCATGACTGTTGACTTTGAGAGCTTCGTTGATGTTCTCTACAACACTACCGTGTTCAGAGTCACGTTTCAGGTTTTGCCGCGAGCACTTGCCTTTCGCGTGGTGTTCGCGCGGTTCACGTTTGAGCCTGTCACGAAGCTCCGCAATCCTTCTCAGCTGTGTTTTTACTCAAAAACAATCCTTGCGATTTGATAGAAACTCCCACAAATCACTTGACACTGGCGGAAAAGCGGTGCTAACGCACAACAAGATTCCATTTAAGTATAAATAAAAAAGTCGCATCTAACGCATACTACGCGACAGCTCGCGGGCACTGGAGTTTATTAATACGGGCGTGTATGGCCCGCACCAGGGCCGCCCACTTTATATTGTTTTACTTACCACTTTCACGCCGGACAGGAAAAGCAAAGTATGAAAAGATTTGGGTCACCCACATGCAGGTGGCCCTGAAGCCTAGTTTGTGAGTACGTAGGGATGACGGTGGACCGTTATGGAAGGTTATACACTCAATTATGAGGGCCACTCAATTATGTTACCAATGAGTTTTTCTAACTAATGTACCGTACCGTACGTTATACCGACCACTTTCAAAGGTGAAGGAAAACATCGTGAAAAAACCTGCATATGCTGAAGAAGAAATTCTGATGTGTATGTGAAGTCTACCAATCCGCATTGTACACGTGTGGTAGAATAACGCCCACACACTTTCCTTTAGGGTAGACTTGTTTTAATATGCTGACACTTTTTGAGGTGATGATCAGACCGTCAAACTGAACCACTTTCTCTATGGGGCTAACATCGAAATCTCTCAATATTACTCTACTCTATAAACTCACCAATGTTTTGAACGCCCAAAGGATTGGCCTTGCTATCTTGCTTCCCGTCCCTGTTACAAACATCTCCAGTGTTCTTCCACCATTTGTCATACAATATTTGTATGACGCCTTTTTCTTGTAGTTCTAGTATGGCTAGGGAAATCTTGTCGCGCCAGGGACTGCCTTTCCATGTCGCTATGCCGTAGCCCTGGAGAGATTTGAAGATGTTAATTTAGTGATAATTTATGGCGTCTTGTTCACCGACCAAAAACGTCTTCAAAAATACACGTTACCAATTAAAAGTGTCTAAAACTACTTTAAAGGTGGACTTCCGATGCCAGCGGCCGATGCGTCTGACGCGCGCGGCTCGCGGCCGAAGGTCGATGCAACAATACTATACTTCATTCAAAATAAGGACGAAGAGATTTTCCGATTCCTATTTAGCTTTCTGGGAAACTCTGATTAATAAATATACTTTATTTATCTGAAAGATATACTATCCGACATATCTTGGACGGTACTAAAACTGTTCTAAGAATAAGTGAGAGGAAGTGCTTCAAATCTCTGTTTCTGTTATTCAAAATAGCCTTAAAATTTCGTTGCTATTTCGAATGGAATATAGTTACTATAAAAACGTATGGCGCCGCGGCCAAGGTCAATTTTCAGTACTAACCAATTAAAGTCAATGAAATTTTTCGGAAACAAATCTCTATGCTTGTATGAAGTCCAGTTTTCGTGAAAATAATTTTAGAATGGAAATCTTTGAGGCACTGTAACTTCAAAACATTTGAACGAAAATCTGATTATGAAATTTCATTGACTTCCATTAGTTAGTATTAAAATATCACCAGACTTCTTTTATATGGAGCACGCTCCGAATTCCCTTAAGTAATATTTCGTTTCTATGATCATCAAATCCATAGTCTGAAATTAATTAACGAAATATTAAGAAGCAGAATCGCTACGAACTGCCAAAAAACACCATGTCGATTTGATACCGATTGAATCGGATAGTTACAATAAGACCCCAGCCATTACCAAACAGCTCTACTACAGCAGCAAAAAGAAACATCCACCGACCTTAGAGTCCAGCAGGCCACCAATCTGTGTGAGGTTACAGTCCCTCTGGACCCTGTGGTCCAGCATAGTCGACTCCATGAGAAACGCGTAGTTCCCAGAAAGTACTCTCCTGACCCCCTCCTCGTAGGAGGCGACGAGGGCTGGCGGTGTTGCTGTTGACATATGCTGCCACATCGTCTGGTAGATGTCTATGTTTGAGTCCTGGAGACAAATATACAATATCATCAAAATCTGTAGCTTATACAAGGTGGGAAAATTTGTTTTACCCTTGTAATTCTGGCTTGGAATAGACCACCCTATTTTCTTTCAGTGTCGCACGAGGCGGCTAAGAGATATCTCACCGATCCTAGCTACCCAATCCGCCGCGTAGCCCCAGCAACGTCCTATGCCGAGGTCCGTACCCCCCTGGGGTGCCCCTAGGTCGGTTGCTTAAGTTCATTCAATTGGCTCGGTGACCCTTCTGGTCCCTCCAATAGTCCGCAGTAAAAAGCAGTAAATGCTCCCTGAGCAACGCTGCATAAGACATTTAAAAAAAAAACGGCTACGAGATAAGATTTCTTATACAGTATTTTTTGTGGGCCAAAAAGCTGTATTATTTTGGTTGAACGGCTATATAGCTACCCTATCAACATTTGACACCACATTGCTGACTGGGTAATCATTCCACTACATCATGAGTAATTGTCACTGACACGAAAGAAGAAGAGAGCTTGACACGACATTTCATCCTAAATACTTTTGCTAATAAAATCATGCTTAAGTTACATGCTTAATAAATTATTAAGAAAAACAAAAAACCCGACTGCATAAAAACCTATTAACTAAAAAGATAAAAACAATCTCTATAATCACCAATCAGCTATAACAACTTTGTTTGAGCAAATATAATTTTAATGAGATTAGGGTAGGTAACGCAAACGGGGACAAAGAAGATTTTTGTTTGGTTATTGGTTTGTTCCTGCCTGCCTAATAACATTTAAATTATATGACGGCGCCTGGCGCCATCTCTCAAGTTGCAACAGAATGAGATTGCACACTCATGACGGTGCCTTGCTGCAGCGCCTTCTGGTGCCGGTCTAGCGGAGCGTCGAGTGTCGGTAAAATTGGTTGACAGCGATGTCAAGGAGAATTCAGTTGAAGATTTGAAGAGGAATGGCTGAACCATCGCATAACTCGACGAATCGCTATTGTTCTGTGTAATCTCAATTGCTTTACAATTAACCGTGATCTATTTGCGAATTGGACCTGTCTTCTAAAGTTATATCGGAATGATTGTGAAGGTTATATTATGCTGTGTCAATATAACCCATGACGCGGATATTGGATTGTTATTCAGAGCCCTCTGATCACCTATTCCCTATGTTTGCTTCTGGCGAAGGCCCTCCTGAGCCCATGTATATAATGCTCATTTCCTACATTTTTTTTGTAATCCTTACCCTAAAGAAAGACATAGTAGACCCTCCGTTTAGCGTGCCATACTGTATATTACTCTGGGCAGCAAGATCAGCAGCACTTTGTATTGGCAGCACCGTCCTCTCCACAGTCAGGAACGCTGCCAAGTTGGCGGTGTAGGAAGAGAGGATGATTAGTGTGAAGAACCACCAGATTCCTCCGACTATACGAGTTGAGGTAGCCTGTGGACAATTGAAAACATACAGTTAGAAGAATCAAGATTCACAATATGGAGCCAGTATGTTCAATGTAGTGAATCGTCATTCAAGTATTAATTTAGGCTGTAATATGCCGCATTATTATCTCTGCATTATGCCGCAATCTTGCCTTGCTATGCAAATTTCCATTTAAACTCTACAAGTCTCTAACTAATCTCTGGACGACATGATTATGACCTTTGTCACGCGCACGCGCGCCCGCGCCTCGACGCCTCCTCGACTTCTTCTGAATGTCATACGCTTAACAAGCATATTCTCAAAGTTCCATGACCGAGTTCAAAATGCGAAAGCCGATGTCGTTTCTACTTGGCAAAGCTCATAAGCATGTCGAACAGATGTTTGTTAGAGAGCCATGGTGCTTAAATGGAAATATGCATGGCGAGGCAAGATTTGTATAATGCAGAGAGACCTTCCTTCCCTTTCCTTTCCCTTCGTCCTTCTATACGCCTTATCATTATCATCTCAGTTGATCGTCGTCCAATCTGGACATATAGGCCTCCCCCATAAATCGTCACAACGACCGGTCTTGCGCTGCTTCACCCAAAGTGTTCCCGCCGCCTTCACCAGGTCGTCGGCTCACCTTGTGATGGGCATACATTTTATTAATTTACCTTTGGATTCAATCCCGATCCTTGTCTGAGGAACGTTCCAGTGATGAACCAGAATGAGTTGCAGACGCTGAACTGATTTGTCAGCAGTTTTGTCTCGTGGCCACATACGTGGGTACTGGTTGACCTGCAATGAGAAATTATAATTATCATCATCATAATCATCAGATTCATCAGTAACACACCTTAGATAAACAGTAAGAAATCCGCAACATGCTTCGTCAGCTTACCAAACCAAAATCCACCACACGGTTGGTCAGAAACAAAATAAAAACTAACTTAACTCCGCATCAAGGAACGCACCTGGCGCAAAGGAACCCATCACACTAGTATCATTCCCGCGTTGAATGGCTAGAGAAATCCTTTGGACTAGATACGAACTCGAGCGGGGGTCGTTCATCAATAATACGTATCATACTTTGGGACAAAGCGACCCCTCTCACATACGTCTTACGTCGGAACAAAAGTCTCTTTTACGAAAAAGGCGAAAAGAGAGCGGGTCATAGCTAGCTACTTCACCAAGCTGGCCAGAGTATTTTTTAAAAACCTGCCACAGGCACGATGATGCAAAGATGAAGCCCACCCTAGAACTCAGCTGCTGAGCATGCGGAGAAAAGGAGGAAACCATAAAACATATCCTGTGTGACTGCTATGTCTTGGCGGCGGCTTGGCGGGAGGTTATAGGTTTCTTCCCTGGAACAGTATTGCCTCCCTCATTTACCTTGTTTTTGAAGTTTGAAGGAAATAAATATGTAGAGGTCAACATAAAAAATACCATTGGGTCAAAATGTTTCTGGCTTGCCAGCCCCCATAATAAGATATGAAGCATCTGCCTGCAAACCACCATAGAAGAGATTATAATGCGAAATCTTCAAGGTTTTGAGATACTTACCATTCGTAAGGAGAAAACCTTGCCATCACGAAGAGGGTAAAAGAAACCAGGATGTAAGCAGCGAGGACGTACAGCCAGATCTCAATGGCAAGGGGGTTGAGGAAGCTGAAGAGCCGTGTCGGCTGAGATGTTGGTACCTGAAAGTTCACACTTTATATTACACAACTCAATTCCAACTATAACCTGCAATGCCATTCTATATTTCTATGTGCCAATATGAGCAATTTAAGATCTCACTTTTAATTGAGGTCCCAAATGGCATGGATAAAATTTTCCTAATCTTGGCATCGCACTTTGCATGTTTCTAGTTTGTGCTTTACAGAATAGAAGTTCTGAAGGGTTAAACGGAAGAAAGATATCTTTATTGCATTGTCCATCTTATCTTGAAAATATCCCAGTAACAGCGTTCCCTATTCAAGGCTGGGCATAGGCCGCCTTTCTGTAACGCCGTTAGCCACCGATCTGCGTTAATCTGATCCAATACAGCGCCCACCGGTCACCCTTACGAAATCGTTGGGTTTGGGCTTGATACTGCATTGGTCCGTACATATTCTTTTGTAACTAAGTTAAAAAAACCAAGAACCTTTAAAGAATTACCTTGAATAGTATTCCAATGCCAAGATTCATGAACGGCTTCGTGAAGTCTATCACCGCTTCTCGTGCATAGTTGATAGTCATTGAAGCTACTGCTATGTCTGCTTTCTGAAAACGATAACGAACTGTTAACTCATCGCGGTGGTCTCGCGATTGCTAGTAGGAGGCTCGTAAGCAGAGGGAAACGGTTCCATCCCAGCCTATCACCTATGAGATTTTAGCAACTTTTGAGGACCCACTGGAAGTATTGATTGCTAAAATGACATACCCTGAAACGGCAGGTTGTGGTCTTGGGTCCCGTCTCTCACTGAATTTTTATATCGTTTATTTGAATTATCAAAATCAAGATCTATAGTTTTCGTAATTTACATTCAAGATTGTTTGAAACACCCCATAAGGGGTAAATAAAAAAACAGTCAATTTTGTAAAAGACAACAAAACCTTACCCTATCAACCAGCTCCCTGACTATCCCATTCCAATTGCCAGTAACAGGATCTCTAGCTCCATACATGTTGTCAGGAACAAGCCTCAGTCTATAGTGGAAGCCTGCGCGAGAAGCCACGCGGGCTAGAAGATCTATGCAGAAACCCTCGAAGCGAGCGTTGCCTTGGAGGTTCCAACCTTCTTTTACCATCACGTAGGGCTTTTCCTGTCAAAGAAATCAAATTTTATATTATTGTTCCATATGATTTTTAAGCGCGTTGGAAAAGTCGTAAAAATACTGGTTTATTACAACTGCACATCTAGTATGATTTCTTTTCACTCGCGCGACGCGCCTTCGCTGCATAGAAAATACTTTGTTCTCGCGCTTTTCGGAGAGGGAAAGCCGCGCTTGCCGCGACTTGTGGTGTAGGAAAAAGCCGATTCGCGCGTAAGTAGAGAAATTATGCTAAACGTGCTGGAGTGGAGACCACGTTTTGGTGAACGTAATCTGAAGTAACCCTCTGCTAGATAGTGCAACAATCAGGGTAAGGCTGGAAGGGACTGGCTGCAAGAAGCACACAAGGCCGAGAGAAGTGGTGTGTATTGAAATACACTCCATTTACCGCTGATTAAAGGCTGATGACGAATATAACATTCCAATAACAGAATAAGTCTACTGTCAAGTTGATGGCATATACACTTTGACTATTTATATGTGGACTGGTTACGCGTGTAATTCTACTAACAAACATTTCTGCCATTTTTTGCGGGGGGCGAGGTAACATGAAATCCGCAACTTTTAATTTTATTCCCCATAACTTTAGATTCTAATTTTGAATGTTAAAAAGTAGTCTCGTGTGAACCCCAAACGTTCTAAGTTCGAAGTTATTATTTCGCAATTATAGGCTGTCTCGTTTAGTGATAAGGTGTAAAATTGAATGTAAATGCACAAGATCAATTGTGCTTATACCGTGGCAGAGGGGAAATGCTACCGCAAGGCTAGTCCTTATAATAATTAGTCAAAGCATATACATATGTCATTATACAGGGTGTTAGGGTAAACAGTTGCATTACTTTAAGTGGTACTGAACTACTTTCCTCAAGAACCTATACGAAATTAGCAAAAAAAAATTTGTACTTTTCATACTAAATGCAATCAGCTAATCGAACGTTTAGTATGAAAAGTCAACATAATTTTTTGCGAATTTCCTATAGGTTTCAGTTAGGGAAAGTTGTTCAGTATCATGGGTACAATCACCCCTTAAACTAATGCAACGGTTTACCCTAACACCCTGTATATTACTAGTTATAGTCTCTTTTAGTGATAAGGCCGCCTTTTGTACTCTTCTTGTTCGCGTATATAGTTGTTGTTTTTTGTGTATTTTGGTGTGCAAATAAAGAATATTTGCATATGCTCACGACTATATTCCCCGAAGGGGGAGTCAGAGATATTCTGAAACCTCAGAACACCCACGTTTCACCAGTAGTACCGAAACTCTGTCCAGTGTGACGGGGGTGAGCCCGTCGCCACTTATAATGGACAGTGGGTACAATACATGCCGCGAAATTGAAGCATGCAGGTTTCCTCACGATGTTTTCCTTCACCGAAAAGCCAGTGGTGTTATAAAGAATATTTATCTTATCTTTATCTTATAAGCTCCGTTCGCGTGTAAGTGTCGGCTGAATGAGCTGAGCTGAGGGATATTTCATGATGGATCCTATTCTATACAGGGTGTAAGGAAAAGTATCATTAACCTTTAAACCACACACTCTACCCATTAAACTGAACAACTTTTACTATGGGAGCAAAACTGTCAGAAAAAAAAATCTGCTGTCCCATACTAAAATGCAAAATGATGGGTAGAGTATGTGGTGTAAAGGTTAATGATACTTTTCCTTACACCCTGTATAAAATTCTACCTAATGATAAGTTTGCCTGATGTCCTTTCTGAAATCATACATTTATTAAAGTCATTGTCTCGAGATATCGAGGTGTTTTTCGATTGAACTATCTCAGATCATCCGTTCAGTGCCTCAAGATGTCCTACACTACATTTGCTAAATCGTGATCTCCACTCAAGACTCGACACTCGGTACACAGACAGAAAATTCGCAATATTTTTGACTCTATTTCCGACTTTCTTTGACTATGTGTGAGGCTCCAAAGGTGTGTGGAAAAAACACTGGAGCGAGCAAGCTTAGTTCCAGAGCGTGAAAAAAATACAAACAATTAGTGAAATAAATTACCTCTCTAGTAACAACGGTAAGTGTAACATTAGGAGGTGGATCTCTCTTGTAAGCTGCTGGATCTGTGATGCTCAGACCCTCACTAGGGTTCCAGTGTCCAGACAGCACAGTGCGGCCATTCTCTCCGCCTGATAGCCTTATTAATTGCAGGTTGAAGTTCGTTCTGACGCCGTTCTTGAATTCTATAGGGCCTGTTAAGCCGTGGGCTTGGATCTGTGGAAAAATGTAGTAGAAAAATAATAAGCATTTACAACAGCGACAAAACTCGAGGTGGCGAGGACTTTCAAGAGTCCTGCCAATGAGTCTTTCTAGCTCATGTTCGTTATACCGACTGACTCTCGAACGGTGAGAAAACCTGCATAATTCTATTTAAGAAAAGAATTCTGGATCTTAGATATGAGAAGTCTTCCAATACTCGTTGTTAAAAGCGACTCAGTCTGTGCCTTTGTAAGCTGATGATAAAATTGATTAACTAAAAAGAGAAATAACAAGCTCTATAATCTCTAATCAGCTATAAAAAGTTTGTTTGAGCAAATATAATTTGATTGTTATAAGGAAGGTATCGCAAACGGGGACAGAGAAAATTTGTGGTTGGTCATTGATTGGTTTGTCCCCGCCTGCAATACCTACCTTATAACAATCAAACTATATTTGCTCAAACAAGGTTTTTATAGCTGATTAGTGATTATAGAGCTTGTTTTTTCTCTTTTTAGTTAATAGGTTTTTTATGCAGTCGGGTTTTTTGTTTATCTTAATAATTTAGTTTATTTCATACTTTTTAGTCTTGTTTCGAAACGGTAACATAAAAGTACTACAATATTTATATATTTGGAATCGTCTAATTACTAGCTTTCATTTGATACCCATATTGTAATTTTTAACAAAAAAAAAATTGTTTATTCCCACTCTCTTTTTTTATTCGTAGACGCCATCTTGAAATAATATACCCTATGCCACTCTTACCATTTTTACGAATCCAATGACACCTCATACTTTAAAATCCATCAAGCCATTTGGGCTGTAGGCCGTGCCAAAGAAATAGACATACAAACATACATACATACATACGCTCGAAAAACATAACCCTCCTTCTGTCGCAGTCGGGTAAAAAGGAGAACGAAGGACATAGGTCAGTAGGCTGCTGATATTGTGAGCGTGACGGATTTGAATTGGATCAGATTATGGATCACAAGATAGATGTATGTATGTTATAGCCTGTAGAATTCCACTGCAGGGCAAAAGCTTCCTCTCACGAAAAAGGGTGAGAGGGAGTGGGCCATGATCCACCATGCGGACCTAGTGTGTGTTGGTGGAGGCAAGTTAGTGGTCAACTTGCTGTCAGAGAATTTTCAAGCGACCTTTATATGCCTGACCTGGCTTAACGAATAGTTACAACTCCATCCGACGGAACTATCCAAGTCCAACTGCTTAACGTGCGTTTCGAAGCACGGAAACGCTCGAGATGAAATACCACTAAACGGTCACCCATAAGAAGACTGACTGGACCTGACGTTGCTTAACTTCGGTGATCGTTTCCAATACCGAAGCTCCACTACGCCAACGAGCGCTTCTAACAAGAAAGATAGGATCTTTTTATTCTTACCTTATTAATATTATCCATCAAGGCTTTCCCGTGAGCCCAAGGGGTTTCACTCTCACAAGACACGTTGGCTACCTGGACGTCCTTAGTGGAAGCCAGGGCTAGAGCCAATACTTGGACTGCATCGTATAGAAGTGCTGGTTCAGTCTGGAAAGAGCAGGATGATTATTTTCGAATAATGAATTGAAGCGAAGATAAAGGACGAATATTCTCGTTTGGTGGTTTGGTTTCAATCTCCGCCTTCAGCTTTAAGTATACTTCCACTAAAAATCTATACACTGTATACTTACTAAAAGCTACAGTTGACCGTCAAGGCCTGGACTCATTGTGTGTTGCGAGTCATAAGAGTCACCTTTGCTAAGGTGCTCCGCTGCCGCTGGAGCACCTTAGCAAAGGTGCGTTGCGTTGCGACGCTGCATCTGTCATTTGGCTTGGCTCTAAGGTTTCTTAACCTATTTTAGTAAACGAAATGCCAGTCAGTACAAATACCACCCGACACGACATACCATCCTGAAACCTCAAATTTACCATTTTGCCTTGCTAACACTGCACACCTTAGAGTTTATGTATGTAAGCATATACTCACGACTATATTCCCCGAGGGTGTAATCAGATAAATTCTGAAACCTCAGAACATCCACGTCGTCCTAGCCGACTCGTACCAATGAGTTTTTCAGAATTTATGTACGACTTGTAACACCACTGGCTTTTCGGTGAAGGAAAACATCGTGAGGAAACCTGTATGTTTCAATTTCGAGGCATGTATTGTACCCTCTGTCCATTATGACGACGGGCTCAGCCCCCGTCACACTGGACAGAGTTTCGGTACTACTGGTGAAACGTGGATGTTTATGTATGTATGTTTGTAATAATTACCTTTATATGCCCCCCGCTAAGGATAGAAGCTCCTATAGGATGGAACTTCTCCATGACTTGCAGCGCATCCTTCACTCGATCCGAGTCTCTGTCGACGAGGCGCCACCCACTCATGTTCACTCGGTTGTAGTAGAAGTCTTCAAGGTCAAACAGTTCCATGTCCTGTGAAAAAAGAAGTTACTTATCATAAAGAATTAGTAAGATCTGGATGGAAGAATATTTATCTTATCTTATCTTAGATCATCCAGATCTTCCGCAAACCGGAAAACGAAACGTGGGTAGACCGATGACCAGGTGAAAGCGGTGGAAACCCGTTGGTTGGAACAGGACCGGTCGTTGTGGCGATCCTTGGGGGTGGTCTATGTCCAGCAGTAAACGTCTATCGGCTGAGATATTTATGAAGCATATATTTCATCACCATTATCAGCTTCTATCATCTTCACTCTTAGGTAATAAGTAAGATCAATCGATGTCCGGGACTATCGTTTTAGATAATTATCACACTTGTTTTTCATCACAAGAGAGCTGTATGTGCCTCCCAGAAGCAAGAAAAATCAGAGAGCTTGTACTTATGGAAGATTTTACAATAGATCTGATAACTTCAGATAAACATGTTTAGACTGAAGCACACCGCCTCCGCTCGCTTGGCAACATAAAAATAGTGGGTGAGGATCTACAAGTCATGAGATATCATGATCGACCTACTGGCTAATGTGCAGTGGGTCTCCTTTGATTAATAACTGTTCAAATTGTGGTACTGTGAGAATCAGTTGTGAGTATGCCAGGAATCTGGTATAGAGGGACAGTAGGGCCCCAGGTATAGCGAGAGGTTGCGCAGGATCGGAAGGGTATTATTTCGTTTCGGACACCAAGCTCTCACTAGGTACTTTAAGTGGCTAAGCCAGCGAAGTTAGTGGATTATAAATAGGTAATACTTACGAAAGAGGTAAAGATGTAGTGATAGTTTTCGTTGTTCATCTGTAGCTGGAGGATCTGGAAAAATTGTGGATTCGATAAATTTGCATCATGAGAAGAAATCCAAGGCAAGGCAATTAATATAATGCGGGTGCAATATGTTTTCTAGGTACAATAATACTCAAATTGTAAGGGTTTAATAGTTATCTAAAGAAAAGAAAGTAAGCAGTCAGTGTGATGCAGATGTGGATCCGATGTCGCCAAGCATATTGGATACCGTCCACTTTATATTGTAATACAGGGTCCTTCTTAATAATTATGCTGACGGTTTTTAAAGGAATGATTAGGCCATTAAGCGGAGCATCATAAGCATAATCATATGCTCACAACTATGTTCCCGAGGGGGTACTCAGAGATATTCTGAAACCTCAGAACATCCAAGTTTCACCAGAAGTACCGAAACTCTGTCCAGTGTGACGGTGGGTGAGCCCGTCGCCACTTATAATGGACAGTGGGTACAATACATGCCTCGAAATTGAAGCATGCAGGTTTCCTCACGATGTTTTCCTTCACCGAAAAGCCAGTGGTGTTACAAATCGTACATAAATTCCGAAATCTCATTGGTACGTCTGTCTGGACGGGGATCGAACCATCGCCTCCTGCACGGCAGGCAAGGTTACTCGCCACTGAACCACCACGGAGCAACTTTCTCAGAAAGGGAACAACATCAAAATCGAAAAAAAAAACGGATATCCGATATTTGGGTCGTGTAGGTCCCATTAAGAGGTCCCTTAGAGATAGTTGTTCATTTAGACAGTCTGATTCATCCCCATAAAAATATGTCTGCGTATTAAAAAGGTCCCTATATAGATGAGAAGCAGGAACTGATAGTGATAAAGATCACTTACAGCTCTAGACAGCTGACTAGAGTGCGCAGGATCAGTGTCGACGATAATATGGGAGACACGCTGCGCCTTCAGCTGCGCGAGCGCACGTCTGTACTCCTGCCAGTCAGCGCACCGTACGGCGTACATGTCGCGGCCGTCCTTGGCTAGGTCCAGTAGGTTTAGTTCTCCTGGAAACGAAAGATGATTTGTGGTTTTTTAATTATCATCATCAGCTTTTGTCCGCCCACTGCAGGACCTCCTCCCCATTATGCCACTCTTTTTGACTCGTGCCAGTCCATCCAGGTCTTTAAAGCTGCCTTCGTAATACCATCAGCGCAGGTGGCCGCTGGATGACCCACTCCTCTCTTGTCTGATTGCGGCCACCGCTCGGTCAAGGCTTTGCTCCATCTACCATCTGTTCTTCTGGTTACGTGTCCCGCTCACCGCCACTTTAATCCAGCAATTCTATGTTCGACATCCTGAACCTAAGTTCGACGTCGGATCTCAACATTTATGACACGGTTTTTGAATAGGCCTTTCTAAATAGGGCAGTGTGTGTACATGTGTATGTAGTTACTTTTAGATTTTAAGATAGTTGCGTCATCTTTATTTGAATGTTATGTAGATGGGTAAGAGTTCGGACAGACCGCTTATTACATTTTCTCTGAGTGTGGCTTTAGCACGGCGAAAACAAGACTATGCTCGACTCAATAAATCATTTTTCAGTTTCCGATAAGTAAGTTATAGCCTGTAGGTTCTCACTGATAAGCCAGGGCCTACTCTCATGAATAAGGGTGAGAAGGAGTGGGCCAAAAGATACCGAAATTTACTTTTTTCAATAAGTTAGGCTTTAGTGACAGTACAAGAAATTTTAGGATGGGCTCGACACGTCTTATGACAAAGCAGCCTTGCGTGCGATCGGACCTTTAGGTCGAAATTCGAGCCCGCTCTGCTAGGTGAAGCCCAGGGTGTTGCAGCTGAGAGATAGTGCCACGCCTTTCGGTAGTGCAGGAGGTGAACGACTGTGAGCAGTGTTGTATTCCTCTCTCACTCGCGCTCACTCAGCATACATGTGAGCTAGCCTCTTCTTGTCAGTGCAAGCCTGTTTGTATGAAGTATCAAGGGTGTGTTCTAGTTAAGTTAAATGAAATGAATATTCTTTCAAAGCTCACCATATCCATAATCCTCGTAAATGATTCCCATCCTGGTCCAGTTCAGGTACGCGGTGAGATCACCGAAAGCTTTCACCATCAGATCGTGGGAAGGATACAGGTTTATCGTGAAACTATCCGTCTCGTTGTCTGCTGTAAATATATAATTATATTATAAGTATATTATTAATTCGATCTGCACCAGTCTCGAGATAGTCTAGAGATCTTTGGACCAAGCGTTAAGGGATATAAGATTCAATTAATCGGCGTTAAAAAAAAAATGTAGTAAATTTGATCTCGTGTCACTCATTATTATGCCGCTGTTATGGATGCCTAGTCGGTTTCGACAACGGAGAATGCTAATCTTTATAGAAATATGATCAGGTACTCCATTAAATAGAGAAGGTGGAGGTCGCCTACCTTGCTCATATCATGAGCGTTACGAGCAAAATAGAAGGCAAAAGAAGCGTCGGTAGGCCACGAATGTGGGGGTTGCGAACTTAAAGGAGTGGACGGCATCGACAGCGTCGAAGAGCTGTTTCATTTCAAGATATAAACAGGGATATGCAGAGTTTACTGCCAACCTCCAGTAGTGGAGAGGAACCCAAAGGAGAAGTCATGTACACAGGGTATATTGAAGTGCACAATTGCTTCCGACTTCAACCAGGCTATTTTGGGCTATTCTGTATATTTCCCATACAACTCCAATCCTGCCGACAGATACGGCCAAAGGTGGCTAAGTTGTATGAGAATACATATCACTTAAAGCCGACTTTTAATGTATCATGATAGAATCCATTACCACCATTATTGCAATCTTGAAGTCCTTCGGCTTTTTCTTATATTTCATGCTTTTCCACCTCAAAGGTTACAATAGTGAAAGTGTGACGAACAATAAAATAGTTCATGATTTGGTGCCACTAATCTGCTTACACTCGTCTATCCCAGTGGGTGTAGCCAGTAAGTGTGGTGCGTGTAGTGACGCGCAGACAGCTCCCAGCGCAGCCAGAAGCGGTCCACCGCTGCTGAAGAGTGCCACGCAGCCTGACTTTAATTGTGTGCACGCTGGAAGTAAAGAGATGAAGTATAAACAAAGATTATCTTCGACAAATCAGAAGGTTCATATCTGTTTGTGACTCTTGCGCTAGAAACGGCGGTTTTTTGAAACGCAAAAGGACTGCAAGTTCCTTTTAGTAGATTCATTGGCGATACTACGGATTTTTCCTATTGGGCAGTGGGCCAGGCACCGCAAGCTTTAAATTTCGGTAAATCCGATGACAGTAGATATGGAAAAGTTAGTTTCAGTAGTGTCAAAATGTGTAACCAATATTTCTTCCTAATATCTTCATTCGTCTTGGATCCAAATTTTTACAGAAAACTGACACCAAGGTGGAGCAACGATTCTTCTAGAATAGGGGAGTTGACTTCATAAAATATATATTTCAGTTTTAACTGCTCAGTAAATAAACCATTTGAAAATGGCACTAAACTCACATTTTCAGTAATGCTGTTGCTTGAATACTATTTTTAATAACTGGATAAACTATAACAATGATCAAAACGACGACGAAAAACAATGACGTCACTATTAAATTTTTAGTACAATATTCATACAAAGGAGTCACGTTGCAGGGTTTGCTCCGAACACTTGTCTTCAGCGTGGTGTTCGAGCGGTTCGCGTCTCAGCCTGCCACGAGGCTCCGTAATCCTTCTCAGTTGTGTTCTTACTCAAAAACAATCCTCGAGATTGGATAGATACTCCCTCTAACCTCTTGACACTGACGGAAACGCGGTGCTAACGCACAAGCAAGAAATCCATTAATTATAAATAAAAAATCATACAAAGCACGCGTTTTGACGTTTGATAAAGAGTTGTTAATTTGAATAGGTGGAAACTCGCGGATAATGGGAAAGATTTGAAGTAAAAGTGAAAGTGAAGTGAAGTGAAAAGTGGTCTCGTGTGAACCCCAAACCTTCTAAGTTCGAAGTTATTATTTCGCAATTATAGGCTGTCTCGTTTAGTGATAAGGTGTAAAATTGAATGTAAATGCACAAGATCAATTGTGCTTATACCGTGGCAGAGGGGAAATGCTACCGCAAGGCTAGTCCTTATAATAAGTAGTCAAAGAAGAGATCGGATAGAGCGCCTCTGTGCTTAGGAATGCTCGATAAGCAGTTGGTTTCGAATACTTCGAGGGGTGCTTCAGACCATAAAATCGAACAACTTTCACTATGGGACAAATAACGAAAAAATTAACTGCTGTTCCATACCTTAGGTGCGAGTAGCGTTTCTATGGAGCAGCATTTTCTTTTCGCTGTATTCATATTTTATCTACAAATCATAATAATAACCATACATTTCCTTTTCCTCGAATCCAAAAACAAACGGATGAATAAAGTTCACTTAAAAAAAATAAGGTCGAGTGCCCAGGAAGCGCGGTGTGATGTGAAGTAGCGGAAACGCAATATGGCGACCGGAAGTAGAGTATTTGAGGGCCCTCGGAGGGTGAGCTTTTTTTTAATTGTGGATATTGTTACAGAAGAGAATTTTGCTGGTTTCATGTTACTGGTTTTAAATTTTTTATACTTATTTTTGCGGTTGATATTGCTTTTTATGAAGTTCCATAATTCCGCGTTTTTTCCGTTTCTCTTTGATTTCATATCAATATGCTTTATACATAATAGGGTATTTGACAGCATGTAAAATATATGATCTATTGATGGCATCCGTATTGAATATGAATTTTAGAAGCCAACTATTTAGTCAGTTAATAAAAATACTGGATATTTTAAGAGAACATCGACTTTTTTCTAGATTCATGACATCAAAAAAGTAAATAATAGTTTTGTCTACTTTAGTCACGTGATCGTAAACGACTGTGATTGGCCGAATGGTTGATGACGTCAACTGCTTGTAAACAGTTGCGTGTAGAGTGTCGTACAAAGTTTACGTCATCGTGACGTCACCTGCTTGTTGCCACGTATATTGTCAGGAAACGCGTTTTCGCGGGATATTTAAATAATATTTATTGATTTCATTTTTTCTTGCAATATGTCTAATGGAAAGTAAAATATACATTTTCTATAGAGTGCTTAGACATCAGTGATTAACGTAGAACAGTTTTTAAAAACCTGTCAAATACCCTATAACTTGTCGTGGATGTACATTGAAGAGATTTGCAAAAATATTATTTGGGGGCGTGTATATGGGTAGGGTTTAGAGGCCAGTACATTAGACTTCTTAAATGAGGAATAGTTACGCGTTTAATTTTATTAACAAACTTTTCTGACACTTTTTGCGGGGGGCGAGGTAGCACGAGATAAGCAACTTTGAATTTTATTCCATTAGTTTAGATTCTAATTTAAAATGCTAAAAATCATGAAAAACAGTGTCGTGTGAACCCCAAACGTCATAAGTTCGAAATTATTGTTCCGCAATTATAGGCTGTCGCGTTTAGTGATAAATGCGTAAGATCTTTTGATCTTGCACGTTGGCAGAGGGGAAATGCTAATGCGAGGCGGGTCCGTATATAATTCGTCTAAGTTCGACGCTTTCTTAGCTTCGACTGTCAATCTTATCATACAACTTATCCAAGTTACAGATATTTTACTAAAATAACGTCGTTTTTCGATTCGTGTCGACGTCGGACCTGTAAACTCCTTGTTAAACTTAAAATAAACTTAAACATGTTTTCGGAAAGATTCAAAATGGTCTCGAGGATCAAAGTCAAAGTCAAAATTGTTTATTCAAAATAATATCACATAGATAACTTTTGACGTCATGTTTTTGAATCTACCACCGCGTCGGAAGGTGTTTCGTTGTAGAGAAGATGCGGCCAGAAACTCTTCGAACTCGGTTTTTATTATTGTGTATATTCAAACAAACATTGTGTTTCTACTAGTAGTACTAAATTAAGTCTAAAATACTGCCTACATTTTCACACAATCCCTAGAGAGGTAATTTGTTAGATGAGCAATTAACAAAGATCGTAACAGGAATTAACTTGTTCCCTACGGAGTCAGCTAAAATTGCAATGGAGAACTGTAATTTCCTTCTACAAACTCACGCACAACATGCCATGTACCAATGAGTTTATCTAAAGTATGCACATAGTACTGACTGCCATTAGCGTACCATTGGTGCCAGCACAAAAAATAACGGAGCGAGCGAAGCGAGTTCGAAATTTTTTTCCACATCGATTCGGGTTGTGGTGACGTCTTTTGGTTTATCCATGTAAAAATAGAAACTTAGAGCGAGCGAAGCAAACTCGACTTTACGGAGCATTCCCCCCCCCCCCCCCCACTCGCTCCGCTACTGCCAACTGCTCTCAAACGGTGAAGGAAAACATCATGAGGAAACCTGCATACGCTGAAGAAGGAATTCTGATGCGTATGTGAAGTCTACCAATCCGCATTGTGTACGCGGGTGGACTAACGCCTGTACACCCTCCCTGAGAGTAGGCCTGTGCCCTGCAGTGGGACATTTATAGGCCGATGATGATAATGAACTCATTTGGTGAAGTATGTGTCATGATAAGAAGAAGGATTGGATTTAATTGATGATGATGACATATTCTGTGAACCCGGCGGCGTTGTATGAACCTCTGTATAAACATTCACTGAAATCACATTTCGTTCACCAAAAAAATAGGTGCATAATTTTGCGGTCGGATCTCGGACCATATACAACGTGTTAATGAATAAGCGCAAAACCTCATACACCTCAACTGATTTATAACAAAATAATTAGATTGAAACTATAATTTCATTATTTTGATGGTTAAAATATAAAGTTATTCGCATTTTAAGTTTTCAGGCAAAAATGATTTGTCATCATTTCAGTAATGAATGAAAGCGCTAGAGTGGTCGTAAATACATTTTAAGAATCTTGTTTTGGTAGTAAGTAGGGTGAGTGTGCCCATGTGGTGGGTTAAAATCGAGTTTAGTAAATTTTAAATTTTACAAACAAATTATTTAATATTTTGAAAAAAATTATCCTATGTTGAAAACATGATAATTCGATTCTGCTCTCGATTCTAAACAAACTACTTTCTAGTTTTGCGTTAATTCATTAACACGTTGTATAGGCATTACAGTTTAGTATGGAACAGCAGATTTTTTTTGCTGCGATCAGCCTGCTCCCATAGTAAAAGTTGTTCAGTTTGAAGTGCAGATTTAAATTTCACCCCGTAGATGAAAAACAAAACATAATTACCTTTCTTATAAGTCCTAAAAGAATCCCTCGCCGGTATATACTGTATATCGTATACTAAAGTGCTCTCAGGAAACAAACTCCTCTCCTTATTTATCCTGTACACCGCGTACTTGAAAGCCAACTCTGCACTCCCCCCTCTTGACTCCTCCGTGAAGATAGCACCTGAAAACAGAATAAATTAATTAAGCTTATGCACTTTTAAATTCCAATTTACACAACACACACACAAACACACAAAATTAACTATTTAGCTAGTTTTGGGGCTGTTTCACCACTTCTGGATGGTTTCTTGATAGCTTGTCTGGCGGCTCGTTTGACATCGTGGAGCTTAGTCGTGGAGCGATCTGTCGGATGGGCTGTTGAGGGCTTGTGCGGGAGTGGTGAGGCGGACCTTGACTAAGGGTCATTATTTATACTTACTTATTACCTACTTTATTTGAAGTTGTTACTTATTTTTGGTTTCTCTCTGAATATACCTAAGTGATTTGTAACCGCTGGTAAGATGCGATTTCCTCCCAATACAAGCATTTATCATGCTCGAAGGGTGGATCTCAATTCAAATTATGTTAAAAATATTGAGATATAATAAACATTTTATTTATTTAATTTAGTCTTTGACCAGTGTGTGTTACCAGTGATGACATTATGGAACAGAGACGTGGTCGCTCACTCAAGGCCTTATAAAATGGCTGAAAGTCACCCAAAGGGCAATGGAGAGGGCTATGCTCGGAGTTTCTCTGCGATCGAATCATAAATGAAGAGTCCCGCAGAAGAACAGTAACTGACAGCCCAAAGGAGGGCAGCGCAGGACCGGTCGCTGTGGCTATCCTTGTGGGAGGCTTATGTCCACTAGTGGACGTCCATCAGCTGAGATGATGATGATGACTTCTTATCCACTAGGAATATGGCCCACACCTCCTAACCTAACCATTATTTGTGAGAAAATGCGTTTTTGCCTGCCACGAGTCTCCGTAAACCGCAATCTCTTCTTTCTTGATCAAAAACAATCCGTGAGATGGGGATAGATACTCCCAAAAACTACTTGACACTGGCCGAAATGCAATGCTAACGCAAAGTCCATTAATTATTTAAAGTTAAAAAAAATAACTTTTGGACGTCCATCAGCTGAGATGATGATGATGACTTCTTATCCACTAAGTTACTTGCCTCCACCAATCCTTACTGGGCCCACGTGGGGGAGTATGGCCCACACCTCCTAACCTAACCATTATTTGTGAGAAAATGCGTTTTTGCCTGCCACGAGTCTCCGTAAACCGCAATCTCTTCTTTCTGGATGGAATAAAATTCAAAGTTGCGTACCTCGCCCGCCGCAAAAAGTGGCAGAAAATTTTGTTAGTAGAATTACACGCGTAACTTGTCCTCATATAAGTAGTCTACATTGATTAGGAATCCATCACTCACCTATCTTAATGACAGGGGACAGTGCTGCCACAGCGTTTAATGTAACGACCAACCAGCGCCATTCGTGCCACATCTTTCAGCCACATCACCAGCTAAGGGTCCGGAGCGCCACACGATCTGCAGACAAAGAACATCATCAGCTTTTATATCTTCTGCCAGACTAGTTGTTATGCCTGGAGGCAGTGGTTCCACAGTTGGTGCAGATCTGTTGAAGCGTTTTGGAGCTACACAGTAGAGCTCCTCAAAAGAGGACAGCAGTATCTATGTAGCTTTGCTTGTATAATTTATTACTGAGACGAACTAATATTTCACCACGATAAAAAACGGTGAAAAATTTAAACCAACTTCAAGCAAAACCTGATTTTTGATGGATTGGCAGCGACTCCAGTAAAACGAATTCTGTTTTCTATAGGTCCATGCGAGCGTAAAAGACAGGTTGTCAAAAGACAAAATTATTTATTACCAGCGGCGCACGCGACTACGTACGCGCGGACCATCTGACTTTAAATACTGAAAACTTTTGATTGAGTAAACCGATTGCGATGAAACGAATCTTAAATGTTAATCCAAATTAAGCCCTACGTTTTCGTGAAAACCCCATCCAAAACGGTTCAGTCCTTTTTATGTGATGCGTGCACAAATATACACACAGAAAAAAATTCTAAAAATGGTCTCAATGTATTCCATTACTTTAATGTACATCCACACCAAGTTTACAATTTTATTATGTGTATATAGGGTCCTTCTCAATATGCTGAAACTTTTTTAAGAGGATGATTAGACCATCAAACTGAACAACGATCTCTATGACACCAACATGAAAATCGCGAAAAAAAATCGGTACATACAAAACTGCAAACCTACTCTCGTCAAATGTGTGGGACAGCATATTTTTTTTCGCGATTTCGATGTTACTCCCATAAAGAAAGTTGTTCACTTTGACGGTCTAAACAACCCCCTTGAAATTTTTAAATATTTATTTTTACTTTTGTAACACATTGTATAGGGTTCTCAATATGCTGACACTTTTAAGAGGATTATCAGACCATCAAACTTAACAACAATCTCTATGACACCAACATGGAAATCGCGAAAAAAAATCGGTACATACAAAACTACAAACCTACTACTACTAGACTACTAAACTAGATTTAAAATTACAGTGCCTCAAAGATTTCCATACAAGTCTAAAATTTATCCTAGCATTGAATCTGTATATTTTAACGAAAATCTGACAAGTAAAGCACAGATAAAATATATTGGTTTGTAGACATTTTCATTAACTTTAATTGGTTATCAATACTAACCAATTAAAGTTAAGAGAAGTTTATTCCGATGCGTAAATGCGCGCTGCATACAAACGAAGTTTGATGATATTTTCAATACTAACCAATTAAAGTCAATGATAATTTTCAGAAACAATCTAGAAACTAATCTCTATGCTTGTATAAAGTCAGATTTTCGTTAAAATATACAGTTTTAGTGCTAGGATTAATTTAAGATTTGTATGGAAATCTTTGAGGCACTGTAACTTTAATACTATACATTTTAACGAAAATCTGACTTCATACAAGCATAGATATTTGTTTCTAGATTGTTTCTGAAAAATGTCATTGGATTTAATTGGTTAGTATTGTAAATATACCCAGACTTTATTTGTATGGAGCGCGCAGCAAAAACTATCCCCTCACACAATTTACTTCCAAATAAAGAAGAGATCTCTAAGATAAAGACGAAGACAAAAAAATCAACTCCCTTATTCGATAACACCGCGAGAAAAGTAGTCTACAAGGAAGTCCCGGCGGTCTCTTAAAACCTCATCATTAAATAAAGTCGAAGAAAACTGTGGAAAAGAACCGAACGCCTTAAAAGTGAGTTTTTGCTCGTTTAATGTATTTTGCGAACGGCTTTCTTTCGTGTACGTATAATGGGACAATCTTCGGTTAGTAAATAGAGATGTGCTCTACAAATAAATCCGTTAATATCCGATGTCGAAAAGTTTTAAAAGGGGCAATGTTTGCTTCACTAAACGTGGGCAACTGTTGGTGTAGTAAACGACTTTTTACTCTACTGCGCCAGAAGGTAGGTTATGTTTTTCGAGCGTATGTATGTATGTTCGTATGCCTATTTCTTTGTCACGCCCTACAGCCTAAACGGCTTTGTGGATTTTAACGTATGCTGTGTCGTTAGATTCGTTCGTTCTTGACAATATTACACTAACATATGACGAAGATATATCACGACTATATTCCCCGAGGGGGTAGTCAGAGATATTCTGAAACCTCAGAACATCCACGTTTCACTAGTAGCACCGAAACTCTGTCCAGTGTGACGGGGGGTGAACCCGTCGCCACTTATAACGGACAAATTAACATCTCATTATGTTACACTATGTAATTTAGGTATTATTGGATTTTTATAATTGTACTTTGTATATTTTGTTTTGTTTAAGAGAAGTGTGTTGTAGAGTTTCTGGCCGCATCTTCTCTACAACGGAACACCTTCCGACGCGGCGGTAGATTCAAAAACGAGACGTCATAAAGTTATCTATGTGATATTATTTTGAATAAAAATTTTGACTGATTTTGACTTTTTCGTAAAAATCGTGAGAGTCATATGATTTTAATATGGCGTTTGCGCATAAAAAAATCGGGGGTATAAACATTTTTTTTTTGTTAAAAACTACAATATGGGTACCTATCAAATGGAAGCTAGCGAACAGACGATTCCAAAAATATATAATTATATTATAGTACGTTTATGCTACCATTTCGACACAAGACTAAAAAGTATGAAATAAACTAAATTATTAAGATAAACATCGAATATCTCTACAAGGATAGTGATGTGCGATGAACAGTCAAAAATACGAATGTATCCGATTTTCACACAATAATCAGGTCCATGACAGCTTTACCATGACAATATTCCCCGAGGAGGTAGTCTAAGACATTCTAAAACCACATAACATCCACGTTTCACTAGTACCGAAACTCTGCCCAGTGTGACGGGGTGTGAGCCCGTCGCCACTTCTAGCACTTTCTTATAAAAATATGTTTTTCATTTGTTATATATTATTTCGACGGCCCGATAGCACAGTCTGTAGTGAACCTGCCTGCTGTGCCGAGGGTCGCGGGTTCGAATCCCGTAAGGGACAAATATTTGTATGATGAATATGAATATTTGTACCCGAGTCATGGATGTTTGTATCTATACAACGTGTTAATTAATTAACGCAAAACTAGAAAGTGGTTTGTTTAGAATCGAGAGCAGAATCGAATTATCATGTTTTCAACATAGGTTTTTTTTTCAAAATATTAAATAATTGGTTTGTAAAATTTAAAATTTTCTGAACTCGACCTCAACCCACCGCATGGGCACACTCACCCTACTTACTACCAAAACAAGATTTTAATAAAGTATCCACGAGCATGCTGGCGCTTTCATTCATTGCTGAAATGATAACAAATCATATTTGCTTGAAAACTTAAAATGCGAATAACTTTAAATGTTAACTATCAAAATAATGAAATCATTGATTCAATCTAATTATTTTTTTATAAATCAGTTGGGGTGTATGAGGTTTTGCGCTTATTCATTAACACGTTGTATATGTATTCTATATCGTTGTCTAGTCATCATAATACAAGTCCAGGCTAGATTCTGGTACTTTAAATGTGACTAGATAATTTGTGTGACAATGTCCAAGATATTTATATTATATTTATATTATACTAAGTAAATAAATATCTCCTAATGGTTTAAATAATAAAGTAATTTTATTCGTAACTTCCCATCACTAACAATACCCATTCCCCTAATGTCGGCAACTAAATCGTTATGTAAGTTCAAATCTACTGCGATTTTCTGAGCTACGTGCATTTAAGTGCTTTTGGAGAAATAAAAACCGGTCAAGTGCGAGTCGGGCTACTCGCGCATCGAGGGTTCCGTACCACAACACACACAACATAATAATTAAAAACATTTTTTTTTGTCCTGGTCTTTTAACACGAGACCGACTCACTCTTGGCTGGTTTTTATTTGTTGTTATACTTTAGAACTTGCTCTATAATCACACAAATTTTGACGCTTTTATCTAGGTATTACCGTTTTTACGATAGAGCGAGAAGAAAAAACATTGATAAAAGTACTTTCTTGTATGAGGAGGAGTTAACTTTTTGTCATATTTATTATTTGTTAACAAATCCGCCGTAATAACGCATATTGTGTGAAACGGATACGGAACCCTAAAAACCGTGGTGGCACAGAATAAATATAAGTACTACCCGTGCAGAAGAATCACTTCGAAAACAGATATAAATAAATAGCGACTCTCTGCACGGGAATAAAGTGCAAAGTCAAAACAAGCATTGTTCACTATTTTTGAGAGTTACGCGGTTATTAATTAAGCTAAAGTTAATCATTTTAACGGGTTCTTACCGCGTAACTAACTTTAACTAACTTTAGCTTAAGAAATTGTTCAGTTACTACTAGTCACTTAGAGAATATTCAACATTAGAAATTGGTCAGTAGTCACTTTGAAAAGTAGTCAAAATGCGAAATTGACCAATTGTGTAGTAGTCAATATGAAATGTAGTGAAAATAAGAAATTGACGAATTGCGAAGTACTTAGTCACTTTATGAGGAAGTCAAAATAAGGGATTGTCCGATAGCGAAGTAGTCAAAGTAATAAATTGGCCAATTTAAAAGGGTAATTGGAAAATATTCGTCTGAACCTACAGCCTCTTAACTTCGGTGATCGTTTCCAATAGCGAAGCTTCACTAGACAAACTATAAGTATACTTAGCTATATTCTGTACATTCACATAAAAGCATTCATTACCAAAGTCAAAGTCAAAGTCAAAATAATTTATTCAATATAGGAGCTTGAAGCACACTTATTAAACGTTAATTCTTTTTTTAAGCTACCACCGCGTCGGAACGTGTTGTCGCTGTAGAGAAGATGCGGCCAGAAACTCTACAACATAACACGACTTAATGACTATTACAATATAAATTCTTAAGCTATAGTTATGACTTTGACTATTTATATGTGGACTGGCTACGCGTGTAATTCTACTAATAAACATTTCTAGGCGAGGTAACATGAAATCCGCAACTTTGGATTTTATTCCCCATAACTTAAGATTCTAATTTTGAATGTCAAAAATCATGAAAAGTAGTCTCGTGTGAACCCCAAACGTTCTAAGTTCGAAGTTACTACTTCGCAATTATAGGCTGTCTCGTTTAGTGATAAGGTGTAAAACTGAATGTAAATGCACAAGATCAATTGTGCTTATACCGTGGCAGAGGGGAAATGCTACCGCAAGGCTAGTCCTTATAATAATTAGTCAAAGGGTTATGTATACAGTAATACATAGTATATTAAATTAAATAAATGATACTATACATTAAACTATAAGTTAGTGACACTCAGACCCAAGCATTTTGATCGTTTAAATAATCATCCAGTTTATAATATGCTTTTTTACAGAGAACCCTCCTTTTCCCGCCGCAGTCGGACAAAAACTCAAAAAGTACGCAATATAATTTAGGGTTGGGTTAGTCCATTGTTTGTGACACACTGTTAGAAAGTTCGGCGAACTTTGTTAAAATATCGTCGCGGAGTTGCCGCTTATAAATCAACGCGATAGCGCGAGTTTGTGAAAGTTATTCGTTTGTTTGTTTTTATTTACTTTTTGTGCGGCTTTTGAGCGAGCGTCGTTTAATTCTCGAGGGACCGATAGAAAAAGAAAACTTCTGTCTGTTGCTGTTATAAACTTCGTAGACAAAGACCGCAGACTATAGACTCACGACTATATTCCCCGAGGGGGTAGTCAGAGAAATTCTGAAACCTCAGAACATCCACGTTTCACTAGTAGTAGCGAAACTCTGTCCAGTGTCACGGGGAGTGAGCCCGTCGCCACTTATAATGGACAGTGGGTACAATACATGCCTCGAAATTGAAGCATGCAGGTTTCCTTACGATGTTTTCCTTCACCGAAAAGCCAGTGGTGTTACAAATCGTAGATAAATTCCGAAAAACTCACCGTATTCCGTAGACAGTAAGTCTTTCTTAATATGCTGACGGTTTTTAAGGGGATGATCAGACCATCAAACTGAACAACTTTCTCTATAGGAGTATAATCCTCTTTAAAAACCAAAGTCAAAGTCAAAATAATGTATACGGAGCCCGTTTCTTCGTGCGCGAACCACTGACTTTAAAAACTCATAACAAAACTTAAATTGTAATCACAACTAAGCTTTAGTGGATTAAATTTTAAGCGATTAACAAATTTAGACAATAAGACGAAAATTCTAAAAATGGTCTCAATGCATTCCATTAGGTATTCTAACGCCCCCGAATATTATTTTTGCTAATCTTTAATGACATGCAAGTTTATAATGTTGTTATATGTATACAACGTGTTAATGAATAAACGCAAAACTAGAAAGTAGTTGGATTAGAATCGAGAACAGAACCGAATTATCATGGTTTCAACATAGGTAATTTTTTTCAAAACATTAAATAATTTGTTTATATAATTTAAAATTTAATGAACTGGTTCTCAACTCACTGCACAGGCACACTCACCCTACTAACTACCAAAACAAGACTCTTAAAATGTATCCATGAGCACGTTAGTGCTTTCATTCATTGCTGAAATGATAACAAATCACTTTTGCCTGAAAACTTAAAACGCGAATAGGTAACTTTAAATCTTAACTATAAAATAATGAAATTATTGTTTCAGTCTAATAATTGTATTATAAATCAGTTGGGGTGTATGAGGTTTTGCGATTTATCATAACACGTTGTATAGATATCGTTGTCTTGTCATCATAATACAAGTCGACTAGATTTTGATACTTTAAAAGTGACTAGATAATTTTTGTAACATAGTTGAAGATTCCTACTTAATTAAAATTATTGCTAAGAAGCAATCCTAAAAGTCAGTTTCTATTTTTCTTTGTTATTACAAAATGTTCGTTAAACTTTAAGCCAGTATATCACAGACAGACAGACATACTTACACGGCACTAAGGGACCCCGTAATGCGCATTAATATTTATATTGCTGCCCTAATGGACCCAGGGGTGATGTGAATACTCCTTAATAATATTAAAAGATGAATTTTATATAAGAACATTTAAGATGGCGTTGGGGATTTTATATTTTTAAGGTAAACGAGTAATGCTGATAGAATTTTTGTCATTTCTTCATGTTATATAGGTATCTAATTAAAAAATCTGCTGTCCTATACATTTAGCTCGAGGTAGGTTGCACTTTTGTATGGAACAGCAAATTTTTTTTTCGTGATTTCGATGTTGGTGCCATAGAGAAAGTTGTTCATTATGACGGTCTGATCATCCCCTTAAAAAATAAACTTTTTTTGCGAAAAAAAATTCTGATTTTCCATACAAAACTGCAAACCTGCTCGAGCCAAATGTATGGGAGAGCAGAATTTTTTTTTCGCGTTTTCGAAATAGTCCCATAGAGAAAGTTGTTCGGTCATCCCCTTGAAAAAGTGTCAGCATATTAAGAAGGACCCTATATAGGGGGCGCTTCAGACCATAAAATTGAACATGGATTGTCACTAATGGAGTCTTATTGAGCCTAAAACACGCGAAAAAAAATCGGTTGTTCCATAGAAATAGCTAGTCGACCAAAATGTATAGAGCAACTGTTTTTTATTCATTATCCATACATAGATTAAGTAGTTTAGTTATATCATCAAACTGAACAATTTTCACTATGGAGCCAACATCGAGAATATAGCATAAATATACAACGTGTTAATGAATACGCGTAAAACCTCATACACCCCAACTGATTTATAACCAAAATAATTAGATTGAAACAATAATTTCATTATTTTGACAGCTAAAATTTAAAGTTATTCGCATTTTAAGTTTTGAGGCTAAAATTATTTGTTATCATTTCAGCAATGAATGAAAGCGCTAACGTGCTCATGGATACATTTTAATAATCTTGTTTTGGTAGTAAGTAGGGTGAGAGACCCGAGCGGTGTGTGAGATCGAATTCAGTAAATTTTACAAATAAATTATTTAATATTTAAAAAAAATTCCAATGTTGAAACCATGATAATTCGATTCTGCTCTCGATTCTAAACAAACTACTTTCTAGTTTTGCGTTAATTCATTAACACGTTGTATACAAGTGTTACAAAAGTCAAAATAAACATTTAAAACTTTTAAGGGGTTATTTAGACCTTCAAACTGAACAACTTTCACTATGGGGCCAACATCGAAATCGCGAAAAAAAATCTACTGTCCCATACATTTAGCTCGAGTAGATTTGTAGTTTAGTATGGAACATCGGAATTTTTATTCGTGATTTCCATACTGGTCCCATAGTGAAAGTTTGTCAGTTTGATGGTCTACACCACCCCCTTAAATGTTTATTTGTATTTTTGTAACACCTTGTATATTATTATCGATGTTCACTCTATAGTGAAAGTTTTCAGTTTGGTGTAAACTAAACCACCCGTTTAATTTACTACGATGTTTTGTTACACCCTGTATAGGCCGATGATGATGATGATATTCCATTACCTCGTCTAAAATCGAGTAAAGTCAAAACAGTCAAGCCCATTGCTATCTTCAATTCAAATCTCTCAATATTATGTAAATTAATACTCACAATTTTGTCACAATCCAAATATTAGATAAAGTTTCTCCAAAGTTTTCTTTAGGGCTAAGTAAGTCTTGGGCCCCAGGGCCGGATCCAACGGCCTATTGTTGACAGATGTCCCGCTTTTGGCGGGACGTCCCGTTTTTCCTTAGACCATTTAATTATGGAGGCTAGTTTTCAATGATTAGCCAACTTAGCCTAGTGATATGTCACTTTGTGCGTTTTTCCCCAGTTGGTTAAGACATTTCAGGCTGAATCTCCTGATTGTCTGAAACGAAAGATGATTCCGTGCTTTGGATGGCACGTTAAGCCGTTGGTCCCGGCTGCTATCTCTGGTGGTAGTAGTCGTTACATAAACAACGTCAGAGGCCGTAAGGCGGTCTGAAAAAAACTCTGACACCAGGGCTTGCTGCCCACACGATAAGAAGAAAAGAAGCCAACTTTGAATTTATTCGATTACTTTTTAAGATTCAAATTTTGATTGTAAAAATCATGAAAAATAGTCTCGTCTCGTGTGGAAGTCGTTCTACGTCATTGATGACTTAGGTACGAAGACTCCCACACGAGACTAGTTTAAAGCTATTGTTCCGTAATTATAGACTGTCTCGTTTAGTGATAAGGTATAAAATTGTGTGTAAAAAGCAGTTTGACTTAGAATGGACCACCCCAATTATTCTCGTGGGTGTCGTACAAGGCGACTATGGGATTAAAGCTTTCTTATGCAGTGTTTATGTGGGTGAAAGGCTAACCACCTCTCACCACTTGACACGTCATTCCACCCTGAAACTTTAATTGCTAAATGTTGCTACAATTACATTCTTAAATAAAAAGTTGGTAGTTGTAGCAATGTTTCTGACCACCCACTGTTACTCCAGTAATCTCGATACAGAAGAATTATAACGATTTAGTTTCTATGGGAGTTTTATTCCATTGGACGAGAACTATCCAACGACATCTCACTCAATTTATTATATTATATATAACCAATACATTTCTGTTTTTGGGTTACTGTCTTCATGCCAAATTTTGTTTCAATAAGTACATAAATGAGACAGACAGCCAGACAGAATGGACGAAAGTATAAGGGTTCCTTGTTTGACTACGGCACCCTAAAAATGCATGTCACTGACTCAGACGCATCCGTTGACGAATTATCTATTCATGTTTATCTACTTACTAAACATTTTTTTTATTTTATTTTATTAACTGAAAGCTTGAACATCTATCTCCCATCAACGCCTACTATGCCATTGGAAACATTTTTTATTTTTAATTTGATTTCAAAATATACGTCATCGAGGGGCCGCAAGACTTAATTACCTCAGGGCCTCTCAACTTAATCCGGCCCCGGCAACAGAAAATGTAATTTAGTTGGAACTCGTAAAACAAAATTAACTTTTTCCGAGTTATGAATGGCTAATGAAATTCAAATTGTAATATGATTTCTATTTTTACTTTTCGAAAGAAGTCAGGGAACTGTGTGAACGATAAAATTTTACTTTGATGGATTTATTTATATGGAAATGTAACCTTTTTTAAGCAGTGTTTTTTAGTTCAGTAGGGTTATTTCTAAGAGAAAGGATCTCTCAAAGAGAAAGAGATCCTTCCTCTTAGGGTTATTTTGTATGTTTCTGATGACATTTGATAAAAGTTCGATAGCAAAGAGATTATACCTAATAGAGTCCGCATAAATTTACGATTGTAGTTAGTCTCTTTTGTCTTATGACGTACCTTTAATAGTAGAAGGAGATGGAACTATAGATATTTGTTTATGCGGCTGTCCACTTTTTTTGAGCTAGTGTGTGTGAAAAGTGACCGTAAACATAAGGCCATATGTCACTTGGTGCCTTTTGTCCATACTACTTGACACCACACACTCAAACCTAAACGTCAAAAAAAGTGGACACTTTACAATTGGTATGGCTCACTCTATTAGATCGATAGTGTAGGTATTGCACTGGGTAATTTTTACGTTTTGGTGCTCTTTTGTTTTGGACACTTTTGAGCGCGGACCCTTCGTCCAGTAGTCGGTAAGTCAATGGTCCTGATGCTACTTTGACTAATTATTATAAGGACTAGCCTTGCGGTAGCATTTCCCCTCTGCCACGGTATAAGCACAAATGATCTTGTGCATTTACATTCAATTTTACACCTTATCACTAAACGAGACAGCCTATAATTGCGAAATAATAACTTCGAACTTAGAACGTTTGGGGTTCACACGAGACTACTTTTCATGATTTTTAATATTCAAAATTAGAATCTAAAGTTATGGGGAATAAAATCCAAAGTTGCGGGTTTCATGTTACCTCGCCCCCCGCAAAAAGTGGCAGAAATGTTTGTTAGTAGAATTACACGCGTAACCAGTCCACATATAAATAGTCAAAGTGATGCTATTATTTGTACCAGTTACTTAGTTCCCTTAAGAGAAGTTTATTCCGAATACGTAAATACGCGCTGCATACAAACGAAGTCTGGTGATATTATCAATACTAACCAATTAAAGTCAATGAAATGTTGCAGAAACAATCTAGAAATAAATCTCTATGCTTGTATCGTGTCCGATTTTCGTTAAAATATACAGTTTTAATGCTAGGATTAATTTAAGATTTGTATGGAAATCTTTGAGGCACTGTAACTTAAATACATTTTAACAAAAAAAAACTTCATACAAGCATAGAGATTAGTTTCTAGATTGTTCAGAAAAATTTCATTGACTTTAATTGGTTAGTATTGATAATATCACCAGACTTCGTTTGTGTGATGTACCTATACAATGTGTTAATGAATTAACGCAAAACTAGAAAGCAGTTTGTTTAGAATCGACAGCAGAATCGAATTATCATGTTTTCAACATAGGATTTTTTTTCAAAATATTAAATAATTTGTATGTAAAATTTAAAATTTACTGAACTCGATCTCAACCCACCGCACGGGCACACTCACCCTACTTACTACCAAAACAAGATTCTTAAAATGTCTCCATGAGCACACTAGCGCTTTCATTCATTGCTGAAATGATAACAAATCATTTTTGACTAATAACTTAAAATGTGAATAACTTTAAATTTTAACTATCCAAATATTGAAATTATTGTTTCAATATAATTATTTTGTTTTAAATCAGTTGGGGTGTATGAGGTTTTGCGCTTATTCATTAACACGTTGTATGATTATGGACAACTAGACAGATATTGAAAGTTTCCATCCTGTATATCCTGACTACTTACCTTCCATTATCAGCCCTAAGGTTCCCATTCAAATTAACCTCAGTGGAACATTCGATTTACCGCTCCGCTGGTCTTCTAAATTCATTCTTTGTCTTCACAAATTAGCGATAGAATAGAAATTATTTTACTTAAAATTCTCTCTAAGATATTCATGGTCATTGGCTTCTGAATGGATCGGTGTGATCTATTTAAAATACTGGCTAAGAACGTGTCGGATATGCCCATGATAGGACTCAGGCTGCGGTAAATATTCGGTGATTGAACCGTGACTGGACTACGTTCGAACCATAACTTTTGACACATTTGGTATTGCGCTAATCGCGGTACAGCTCATGACAGCCGTTAGAGCCGTTTTGACAGATCGCTCAGACGTTAAAGGCTGTCAGTTACATAGAGTTTCGTGCGGTGCGGAATTCAGTGCAGTTGAATAGTAATTGGATTGCAATGTGATTAAAACTAAAATTGGATAAGAATAGACCTTCGATGTTTGAAATTAGCGCGATCGGTCTCCTGTATCCCTTCAATAGGGTTTTTTTTTACACTGATTATTTTGTGTAATCTATTACACAGATATATTTATAATTACACAGATAGCTGATAGCCCTGCAAATGCTCACGACTATATTCTTCGAGAGCGAAGTCAGAGAAATTCTGAAAACTTAGAACATCCACGTTTCACTAGTGCCAAACCTCTGTCCA
Source organism: Agonopterix alstromeriana (assembly GCA_963924505.1). NCBI lineage: Eukaryota > Metazoa > Arthropoda > Insecta > Lepidoptera > Depressariidae > Agonopterix > Agonopterix alstromeriana. Next base: position 7,053,623 of record OZ004689.1, on the reverse strand, counting down.
GTGTGACGGGGAGTGAGCCCGTCGCCACTTGTAATGGACAGTGGGTACAATACATGCCTCGAAATTTAAGCATGCAGGTTTCCTCACGAAGCGATGATTTCATTACACAAATTTCGACCCCATTTTTGTCCTAAGGACTGGATAGAGGTCAAGAGCGAACCCATTTTTAAATAATAAGAGTTCCTTGTTGACTACGGAACCCTAAAAAGTTTTATTAAAATCGGTCTTGAAGTTTTTGCGTGATGTTCGAACAAAAAACAAACAGACAGACAAATCTGTGATTTGTTGTCTGGTGCACCTAAACACCATATCATAACTTCATAACCTTTCTTTTTTAAATACTATCTTCAATGTACACACGGCGACACATCAAGCTATGCAAAACCAACATAAGCTGGCCGCGCGTCGTTATACGTTACTCGATCTTGCGCGGCCAGCTTATTTTGGTTTTTATAGCTTGATGTGTCGCCGTGTGTACAATACACTTTTGTTACGGTTTTAGTCGATACTTCATTCAAAATAAGGACGACGAGATTTTCCGATTCCTATTTAGCTTTCTGGCCAATTTTGATAAGCAAATATAATTTATTTATCAGAAAGATGTACTATCCGACATATATTGGACGTTACTAAAGCTGTTCGAAAAATAAGTCATATGAAGTGTTTCAAATCTCTGTTTCTGTAATTAAATTGCTATTTTGAATGGAGTATAGATGTCTCGCGTACTTTAGATCGCTACTGCTTGTCGAATGTATTGCGTTAGTAACACAATATGACACTTGTAAGACTTCTAAACGAATAAGTTACAGATTAGTTACGTTTTTAGGCAACAATCGACCATTTGACCCATTTACAAAGGTCATGGCGTTTTAATAGCTACCTAGATAACAACTTTAAAAATTTTTAGTAAAGTACACTGAGAAAAAAATGCTACGTATACGTAGCCCGTCGCAGCATATACGTAGCCCGTCGCAGCATATACGTAGCCCGTCGCAGCATAAACGTAGCCCGTCGCAGCTTATACGTAGCCCGTCGCAGTTTACGTACCACGTAGCTTCAGGATACGGAGTGATGACTGAGTGTTGCATCAGTATTTAAGTTGTCTCGTACTTCATAATGAAGCTTCACTGATGCAACACTCGTAATCAGTATCGCGTCGTAAGCTACGCGGTACGTAAGCTGCGACGGGCTACGTATAAGCTGCGATGGGCTACGTATACGTAGCATTTTTTTCTCAGCGTATGTGGTAACCTCTAAAGGGATGACGGTCGTGAATTTACGTACAGACATCATCATCATCATCACAGCCTATACAGGTTGTAACAAAACACCCTAGCAATACATAAGAGAAGTTTATTCCGAATGCGTAAATGCGCGCTGCATACAAACGAAGACTGGTGATATTTTCAATACTAACCAATTAAAGTCGATGAAATTATGCAGAAACGATCTAGAAACTATTATCTATGAAGACAGATTTTCGTTAAAATATACAGTTTTTAAGATTTGTATGGAAATCTTTAAGGCACTGGAACTTTAAAACTATACATTTTAAGAAAATCTGACTTTATACTAAACATAGAGATTAGTTCCTAGATTGTTTCTGAAAAATTTCATTGACTTTAATTGGTTAGTATTGAAAATAGCACTAGGCTTCGTTTGTATGGAGCGCGCTCCGAATACTGCGCAGGGTACAGTCACCATCAGATATATCCTAGCATACAAGGTGGTCAAATATATCTAAGCAGTTCTTATTACCCGACCGAGCCAGAAGGAGGGTTATTTTCAATAATTTCTTTACACATAACCAATCAAAAATATCTAGACGCCTAGAACATCAAAAATTTTCCACGCATGGTGATCATAAACCTTTGTCTAATTATTATAAGGACTAGCCTTGCGGTAGCATTTTCCCTCTGCCACGGTATAAGCACAATTGATCTTGTGCATTTACATTCAATTTTACACCTTATCACTAAACGAGACTGCCTATAATTGCGAAATAATAACTTCGAACTTAGAACGTTTGGGGTTCACACGAGAATACTTTTCATGATTTTTAACATTTAAAATTAGAATCTAAAGTTATGGGGAATAAAATCCAAGGTTAGAGAAAAGCCAGTGGTGTTACAAATCGTACATAAATTCCGAAAAACTCATTGGTACGAGTCGGCTTAGACGGGGATCGAACCATCGCCTCCTGCACGGCATACTCGCCACTGGACCACCACGGCTTTTTTGAAAATTAACAATGCTCACAAATATTTGACTACCTTGTATGCTACGATATATCTGATGGCGACTGTACCAGTGTACCTATGGAATGATTCAGCCCATAACCACACGAGCCTCTCTCCTAAAGGTACCTATTAACTGTATAAAAGCTATTCAATACCATTGAACGAATGAATGGAGGCTTATTATTGGCTATTTCCTCCAATATGAGGTTGTACAGAAACCTACCTATAGGTAAACCCTTATTTATACGTCGGGTCTTAAAAGGTAATTTATTTTACGGTGTGTAGATAGCTTTGACTATTTATATGTGGACTGGTTACGCGTGTAATTCTACTAACAAACATTTCTGCCACTTTTTGCGGGGGGCGAGGTAACATGAAATCTGCAACTTTGGATTTTATTCCCCATAACTTTAGATTCTAATTTTGAATGTTAAAAATCATGAAAAGTAGTCTCGTGTGAACCCCAAACGTTCTAAGTTCGAAGTTATTATTTCGCAATTATAGGCTGTCTCGTTTAGTGATAAGGTGTAAAATTGAATGTAAATGTACAAGATCAATTGTGCTTATACCGTGGCAGAGGGGAAATGCTACCGCAAGGCTAGTCCTTATAATAATTAGCCAAAGCATTTCGTTCACCAAACAGATAGGTGCATAAATTTACGATTGTAGTTAGTCTCTTTTGTCTTATGACGTACCTTTAATAGTAGAAGGAGATGGAACTATAGATATTTGTTTATGCGGCTGTTCACTTTTTTTTGAGCTAGTGTGTGTGAAAAGTGACCGTAAACATAAGGTCATATGTCACTTGGTGCCTTTTGTCCATACTACTTGACACCACACACTCAAACCTAAACGTCAAAAAAGTGGACACTTTAAAATTGATATGGCTCACTCTATGCCTTTAGGTATAATCTCTTTGTCAGGTACGCATACGCGGTTACAGTGACATTCCGTCTACTAGCGTAAGCGAACATTTTTAAGGTTCCGTACCCAAAGGGTGAAAACGGGACCCTATAACTAAGCCTACGTTGTCCGTCCGTCCATCCTACCTACTTAGGGTTGTAACTTTAGAACCGAAATAGCTAGACGGTTGAAATTTTTACAGAATGTGCGTTATTACGGCGGATTTGCTAACAAAAAGTAAAAAATTAAGGGTATATTACTGTTGGCGCCCTCCATACAAACGAAGTCTGGTGATATTTTCAATACTAACCGATTAAACTCAATGAAATTTTGCAGAAACAATCTATAAACAAATCTCTATGCTTTTATCGTGTCAGATTGTCCTTAAAATGTATAGTTTTAAAGTTACACTGCCTCAAAAATTTCCATACAAATCTAAAATTTATCCTAGCATTGAAACTGCATATTTGAACGAAAATCGGACACGATACAAGCATAGAGATTTGTTCCTAGATTGTTTCTACAAAATTTCATTAAGTTTAATTGGTTAGTATTGAAAATATCAACAGACTTCGTTTGTATGCAGCGCGCATTTACGCATTCGGAATAAACTTCTCTTAAGAGGGGTACTCATACAAGAAACTAGCTACCTAGTTTTTATCAACGTTTTTTTCTTCTCGCTCTATCGTAAAAACGGTAATACATACAAGCGTCAAACTTGGTTTAATTATAGAGCAAACTCTATATATAAAAACCGGCCAAGTGTGAGTCGGTCTTGCGCTAAAGGTCGCGGAGAAAAAAAAAAATGATTTTGTAAGTTATGTTGTGACATGTATGTGTATGGTTCGGAATCCTCGGTGCGCCAGTAGCCCGACTCGCACTTGACCGTTTTTTTATAAAGATTAGCAGTCGTTATAGTCGAAATTGACTAGAATACCTACATAATCCATCTAGACAGGGGCGCGTTCAGAGCCTACGCCCAGAGTGCACTCTGGGTGCAACTTTTCGCACTAACGCCGTTCTGAGCCTCGGTGAAAAAACGCTCTTTGCAACTCGGTTGTCACAACTCAACCGTTCCGTACCTCTGACGGGTTGCAACTTTTAACCATCAAATTCGATGGTTAAAAAACACTCTGACGTTTTGATTATCTGTGGTTACTTCACTTTTTGCTTATTTTGAATAAAAGTTAGTTTTTTTCAATTTATTTTTATTCACTCTTTGATTCTTTAGCATGGAAGATGAGTTTTTATTGTATTTGGAAATGATGGAAGCCCTGGAAGCCCTGGAAGCCCATATTACTGTCAATGTCAAAATTTGAGGTTATAAAACAACCGGGATTGTTCCGTACCTTTTTGCGAGTTGAAAAACAACTGTTCGTTCCGCACCTTAGATTGAAAAACAACCAAACAACCGCACCCGTAGGTTCTGAACGCAGCCCTGGTCACTCTACTATCTAAGGAAACCGTTGTTTGTGTAACGAAACAGTAATCAGAGATAATAGTCTTGTTTGCGGTCTGTCGATTAGGTACCTACTATTTTATTATGCCGTCGAAACTTTTGAAGAGCCAGCCGTAAAATGGGCAACGATTTTTTAGGAAAATTCTTTCTTTTATGAAAGCTTTTGGAAACAAAATGCAAATAGGTACCCAAAATTCAGTGTGGTAGTTAACTATTTTACTGTATAAGCATAAGCATAAGCATATGCTCACGACTATATTCCCCGAGGGGGTAGTCAGAGATATTCTGAAACCTCAGAACATCCACGTTTCACCAGTAGCACCGAAACTCTGTCCAGTGTGACGGGGGTGAGCCCGTCGCCACTTATAATGGACAATGGGTACAATACATGCCTCGAAATTGAAGCATGCAGGTTTCCTCACGATGTTTTCCTTCACCGAAAAGCCAGTGGTGTTACAAATCGTACATAAATTCCGAAAAACTCATTGGTACGAGTCGGCCTGGACGGGGATCGAACCATCGCCTCCTGCACGGCAGGCAAGGTTACTCGCCACTGGACTACCACGGCTTTTACTGTATTAAGAGAAGTTTATTCCGAATGCGTAATGCGCGCTGCAAACAAACGAAGTCTAGTGATATTTTGCATACTAACCAAGTGAAGTAAACGAACCACAAAAAGAAAAAATTTTCAGAAACAATCTAGAAACTAATATCTATGCCTGCATTAAGACGATTTTCGATAAAATATACAGTTTTAGTGCTAGGATTAATTTAAGATTTATATGGAAATCTTTGAAGCACTGTAACATTAAAAATATACCTACATTTTATCGAAAATCTGACTTCATACAAGCATAGAGATTGGTTTCTAGATTATTTATGAAAAAATTCATTGGTTAGTATTGAAAATATCACCAGACTTCGTTTGTATGGAGCGCGCTCCGAATTATATTCCCTCAAAAGACATCATCGGATTTAGTCCAAAATGTGAAAGTGCCGGCCAAAAAGAAATAATGCGATATTCTGTTAGGACTTGTCCGTCTAAGCATCTGTTGTTGTGAAATGAAAGCTGTAAGTTTTATTTCATCAAAAATGTATGAAAAAACAAGACTTTTCTCTATTTGGACCTCAGAGGAAGGATCTCCATAGAGTCCGCATAAATTTACGATTGTAGTTGGTCTCTTTTGTCTTATGACGTACCTTTAATAGTAGAAGGAGATGGAACTATAGATATTTGTTTATACGGCTGTCTACTTTTTTTTTTGAGCTATTGTGTGTGAAAAGTGACCGTAAACATAAGGCCATATGTCACTTGGTGCCTTTTGTCCATACTACTTGACACTAAACGTCAAAAAAAGTGGACACTTTACAATTGGTATGGCTCACTCTATTAGGTATAATCTCTTTGATTTGGACCAAAAATGTTTGAAACGCCGATTATGTCAAAAACTTGCCGTGTGTTTCCGGCTTAGACGGGACCACCCCAATTTTTTCGGTGGGTGTCGTACGAGGCGACTAAGGGATTTAAAGGTTTCTTATGAAATGTTTATGTAGGTGAAAGGCTAGCCTCCTCTCACCACTTCACACGTCATTCCATCCTGAAACTTAAATTGCAAGATGTGAGCATTGCTACAACTACATTCTTAAACAGGAAGTCGGTAGTTGTAGTAATAATGTTTCTGACCACCCCAAAAGGGAATTGCCGTCGTGAGTTTATGTATGTATGTATCAAAGTATGTATTGACAATACCCTTTTCAGCTTTCTGGGCTACAATCGCGGAAATATTTGGAGATTGAACCGTGATTGGACTACGTACGAACCATAACTTTTGGCCTTTGACTATTTCGCGAATGTATGAAACGACGCCGACTCTACATTAACCCTTTTGGCTTCTTAGTGAACGGTATTTCGTTTGGTGGTCTGAAGCCAGGGTGCTTCAAGCCAAGCCAAGACAAGCCGTGGTGGTCCAGTAGCGAGTAACCTTGCCTACCGTGCAGGAGGCGATGGTTCGATCCCCGTCCAGACCGACTCGTACCAATGAGTTTTTCGGAATTTATGTACGATTTGTAACACCACTGGCTTTTCGGTGAAGGAAAACATCGTGAGGAAACCTGCATGCTTCAATTTCGAGGCATGTGTTGTACCCACTGTCCATTATAAGTGGCGACGGGCTCACCCCCCGTCACACTGGACAGAGTTTCGGTACTCTGGTGAAACGTGGATGTTCTAAGGTTTCAGAATATCTCTGACTACCCCCTCGGGGAATATAGTCGTGAGCATATACTACGGTAGCTAAGAATATACCTCTACCTACAAATTTCTTATTATCGTTTAACTATATTTATTCTACAATATTGCCTAATATCTCAGAAAATTAATTTAGTAAGGACTAATAAAAAAGTGCTGTCCTAGCGCAATATTACGAATTTATTTGAAGTACCTACCTAACTTTGACTAATTATTATAAGGACTAGCCTTGCGGTAGCATTTCCCCTCTGCCACGGTATAAGCACAATTGATCTTGTGCATTTACATTCAATTTTACACCTTATCACTAAACGAGACAGCCTATAATTGCGAAATAATAACTTCGAACTTAGAACGTTTGGGGTTCACACGAGACTACTTTTCATGATTTTTGAAATTCAAAATTAGAATCTAATGTTATGGGGAATAAAATCCAAAGTTGCGGATTTCATGTTACCTCGCTCCCCGCAAAAAGTGGCAGAAATGTTTGTTAGTAGAATTACACGCGTAACCAGTCCACATATAAATAGTCAAAGCTACCTAATTAACAACTTTATCTTATTTAATTTTATCTGGGCGATTGAGCTTTGCTCGGCGTCTTGAAGAATAGCTCACTTAAAGTAGGTACCTACCTATTAGACTAGATTAGGTTACTACTATTAGGTCCGGTCGTTGTGGCTGTCCTTTGAAGCCTATGTCCAACAGTGGACATCCATCAGCTGAGATGATGATGTTGTTATAATAAAATCCCCGAGACCATTTTGAATCTTTCCGAAAACATGTTTAAAACTCAAATCAAAAAAGTCCTCTGTGAAAAAGCATATTATAAACTGGATGATAATTTAAATGATCAAAATGCTTGGGTCTGAGGTCACTAGCTTATAGTTTATTTACTTTACTGTATAGTATCAATTATTTTATTAAATAGACTATGTATTATTGTATAAATAACTTTAGCTTAAGAATTTATATTGTAATAGTTATGAAGTCGTGTTATGTTGTAGAGTTTCTGGCCGCATCTTCTCTACAGCGACAACACGTTCCGACGCGGTGGTAGCTTTAAAAAAGATTTGACGTTTGATAAGTGTGCTGCAAGCTCCTATATTGAATAAATTATATTGACTTTAACTTTGACTTTGATGATGATGAGGTAGCTACTGCATTTAATAAAACGGCTCGATTGGTATGTAATTACTAGATACTTACTTAATAAATTATAATGATTTTTTGATGAAATTTTGTAGTGTCTACAGAAAATTTTAATAGGTGACCGAATTATTTTTACTTTTTAAATGTATGTTTTTAACGGTAAGGGTTTTTTAAATTTTTAATTTAATGAAATTTCATAATTTTTAAAGTTACATGAAACTACTGAACCGATTTTTATGAAATAACGCTAAAAACACTCTCGCAAAAATTTGCTTTCTATTTAAAAAAACCGCATCGAAATCGGTCCACGCGTTTGGGAGCTACGATGCCACAGACAGACAGACAAACAGACAGACCGACATAGGCGTCAAACTTATAACACCCCTCTTTTTGCGTCTGGGGTTAAAACGAAATTATCGTCATGTTTCATTAGGTAGGTACATTTTTTAATTCATCAGAAAACGTTATTTTTCCGCTAATGTCACCGCCGTTAAACGCTAAAAAACGCTTAATTAAAAAGTAAAAAAACGTAACACGGAATCAATTCTATTCAACCATGAATAATACACAGCAAAATCTTACATACCATCAATATTAATCAGAGAATCGCGGAATCATTAAAACTCTTCGTACACATTCGTTTCGCACTCCAAAGACTACAGTATTGCACTGAAACTGTCATAATTAACACATTTTCACATAGCACGCACGGAAAAATGACTATAAAAACACATCATTTCATGTACAAAAAAGATAAATCACCATTTTTTTTACACGTATAGCGGGTTATTGTGTCTCGAAAGCTTTCTTTGGAACCTGCATTTGCTCCTTCATCGAAGAAGGGTCCCTACTGATTATTTTATGTGAATACATACGCGTAGCTATGTAAAACTACACCCTATACGCATGGACCTTCCAATAACCACTCTAAAACGCTGTTCGTAAAGTTCATACTTGGTTGAAATCAGAAGGGGGATTATTTTCTTCACCCCATCCCTTATCACCACCCTATATTTGAGTTCGTAGTGCTGTAATATGAATAACGTTACAGAAAATGTAACATTTTCGTAACAAACAGTGATAACCGTTTTTCTAATCGGCATCCTTCACATGTGCTAAATATTAGGAAGTAAGATTATCTTTAGGTAGGATTTGTAGGTACCTATCGTATAAATTTTAAACTATCGTAAAAATACCTAACTTTCAAGAATATTTCACTTTTGTAAACTATATCTCTTTGTCGGGTCTCCTGGAAACAATCTCTTTAAATACAAGCTGATCCTTTGATCTTTTAAACCTGTAATTAGGAATCATGTGTGTGTTTCCGTACATGCTACATAAGAAAGTGTTAAATAAAATAAAATATATGTATTCCTTTACTCCTCTATCAACAGATTTTTAGTTGTTCCTTACGAGGTCCTTACCTAACATTAAAATCAGTTTCAATACTAGATTGACCCCATTAAGAAAAAAGCAACAAACAGGTATTTATCATTAATATAACTAAAATTTACAATTTGACACCATCAAAATATCGCTATGTAAAAAACGTTATAACGAAAATGTGACGGTACGTTCTTTTAGGCTCAACACTGTACCCCCCTCTTCTGTGTTGCAAGCTCAAAAAAATCATATTCAATTAACTGAAGCTGAAGCATTTATTTTTATTAGATATAAGTATACATGGAGTTTGCTTGTAATTAGGGTAAATACTTTGAGGGGTTAAATTGCTATTCACTCTCCTGACGAAGGGCTGATTGACCGCATATCAATTAGCCAAATTCTGAGTGGCTGCTATTATTTCTTTACAAATATTTCATGTCTTTGGGATTAATTTTCATTTACTTACTTACTTTACCTTCTTATGTTTTCTTTAAGAATTTATTTTTATTTTCTAAGATAAGGTTAGATAGCTAATTAAATGTTTATTTTTAACTTTTGCTTAAAACTAATAAGTACATTTCTATTCTTAGAGTATTTTAAGAAAATGATGATAGGTGTAGTGTATAAACATTATGTTATCTTGAAGATATCTCGTCTTGGATATAAGACTTGAAGCCGTAGCATGTTACACGTGATACGGCTGTATCACGCCTTTTATCTCGTTCGTTCGCGTCAAAATAGAAAGAGAGCTAAGACGTGCTAACACTACATCACGCTGCCATGCTACCCATGCTTTTGTGTTTAAATATCAGTTTTCTTGCTAACTTGTTTTTAATTGTATTTTTAGTATTTGATGCGTCTAAACTAAAGTACAATTATTTTCATTCATTCATAACAGATAGCATAAATAATTTATTGAAGGTTTTAGGATGGAATGAAGTTGCTAGCCTTTCCATAAAATTTGCCTTAGAAACGAAAGCATAAAAATATTTGTGCAGACATAGTTCCTGCTTCACCTTTCACCACTTGTGAATAAGTTTTTTTTTTTTTTTTTCCTTAATTAATGGCCGGTTGCAAGCGTCTAGCGCAGCAATTCTGCCAATGTCAAGTAGTTTATAATCTCAAGTGATTGTTTTATGGTTAAAACACAAAAGAGCTTCACAAAATGGCGGAGCCACGTGCAAGCCTAAGAGAGGCCACCACGCACGCGTCCACCCTCCGTCAGACTTGCAGCGCGACTCCCGAATAAGTTCTTTCTTAATAGCTGATCTGACAAATCGATTGACGTATAATTATCTATCTAAACAGGCGACGTCGCAACGGTGCAGTTGAGACATCCATCACCTACGCTACTTTTGTGGTATGTCCCTTAGTCTTACTAAAATCGATCAATCAATAATTCTGGAACATCTGCATGGGTAGCATGGCAGCATGATATAGCGCTATCAAGTCTTAGCTCTCTTTCTATTTTCACGCGAATGAAAGAGATAAAAGGCGTGATATAGCCGTATCACGTGTAACATGCTACTGCTTCTGGTAGGTACTCCGATAGCATATAGTGAAAACACTTTTCAGATCACTTTGGTCTCATATTTTTATGAGAATCCGCATTTCTTTTTAACTCTTCTTAAATCATATAACTATATTGACTAAGCTTTATTTAATAACGCTATAACGGTTAAAACAAACACTAATAACGTCGATTACATTTTCTTTTTTTAATCTGAGATAAATGAACATCTGTCAGGAGTTTTTGGCGGGAATTTGTCAGATACGTTTGGAGTCCTCATATTTCATCGAATTTTATTGTTTATAGTGAGTTTTGGTTCGTAAAATTGGTGTTGTTTTGCGTAACAAAGTGTCGTGCAAGCGAACAATGTACAGTTCTGTGAAATATGATGGTGTATGGGTCGTAAACAGGAAAAGTGTTCCGTCATTTGTAGCGCGGCAAAGCGATCGGTTCACCTCTTTCCTGTGGACTTCTCTGCGTTTCCTTCGTCTTTCGGGTGTCTCCAAAAACTCCAAAGAAGCGTCAAAACGTCGAACACCAACGTTTTAATTGCTATAAATAAGAGAATTTTATTAAAGACATCGGCTGTATGGGATATTTAACCCTTTGCCTTGAATTGAACCAAAAAAAAAAAATGAACATCTGTCAAAATGGGAACTGTCACTGTCAAAGTCAAGTCAAGTCGAACTATTACGGAATTCTAACCTAAAATCGTAAATAATATTGCAATTTCCTGTTTAATTGAAAGAAATTATCTAAAAAACCAAATAAAAGTGTCATTTTATCATCGCTTATTGTGCCCACGTCGTTTGAAAATGAATATAGCGCGCACAATCTGCACGATCCGTCAACAAAATGCCGGAAGAAATTTCATACGAAAATTCCGATTTTCCGCTACAAACTGCGAATCTTCCCAAGCATCACAACCAAAAGTGCAAGAAGAGAAATTCGACTTCGAAGACCTAAAAGTCTTAGAGCGCACCGAACGCCGAAAACCAAAAATCCCGCCATTCATGAAAGATGTTTTCGTGTCTAATTTCAACCGGGATATGCTAGCTTACCCGGAGATTTTAAACAAAGAAGAAACCGAAAACTTAGACCTAAAGCTTTCTACACTCGAAAAAGTATTCAGCGACCCGGAAAAAACAAAAGAAGACCGTATAAACATCTTAAAAGCTACGAGTATGTACGCAGGTCCAGTAAACCTCACTAAAGGTGGACTAGCAACGAATACGACTGAAAGTTTGAGGTATTTGGAGTTGATATCGTCAGATGTACATCTTGGGCAACAAATAAGTGACCATTGGGTGGCTTTGGAGGCGTTGAGGAACGGTTTGGATGTGAATCAGTATAATCAAGTAATTGATGACTTGATAACGGGGGAAACCACGATCGGGCTTTGTATTAAGGAGAAGGTAGCGGAGAGGATCTCGCAAGCTGATTTTAGGACTAAGGCAGAGTTGGATGGGCAAGGTAAAATTTTTTTAGAATGCTTTTTTGTTGGGTATTTGACTACATACGTCGTTTTTATCCACTAGAGGATAAAGTAAATTGAATTTAGAACATCGTGTGCACTAAGTTTGTGAATTCAAAACATTATTAAACCTATTTACTTCTCCCTCCATGGTGCCGAATTAATCATAGTTTTTTTTTTTTCATTTAATCATTTCCTCGCTGAGGTGGGATGAAAAGTTACGTGTTGCACTCGAGTGCAAAGATTTTTCACCTCGTGCTCTTTTGATTCCCTCGCTAACGCTCAGGATTCTAGAATCCTTCGCTTGCTCTGCCATCAAAATTGAGCATGCGGTTAAAAAGCAACTTTCCACTCTTGTATTACAAATAACTATTATTTTTATCTTCTCAAAAAAAAAAAAAGTTAGAAAATAACGCTAAACTCCCATTTTCATAGAGTTTTTAGCTTGAATACTATTTTTAATAACAAGATAAAGTTTAATATGTAATGAAATGTTGATGACGTCACAACTCAGAATTGAGTACAAATTTCATACAAAGCGCACATTTTGACGTCTGATAAAGAGTAGCTGATTTGACTAGTTGTCAAGTAACCTATTAATGGACTCTTGCTTGTGCATTAGCACCGTATTACCGCCAGTGTCAAGTAGTTTATGGGAGTATCTATCCCAATCTCAGGGATTGTTTTTGATCAAGAACAAGAAGAGATTGAGGATTGTGGAGCCTCGTGTCAGGCAAAAACGCGACGCGCGAAAACCACGCGAGACAAGTGCTCGTGTCAGAACCTACAATGTGACTCATCATTAGAATGCTTTTCTACATAAGCATAGAATATGCTCACGACTATATTCCCCGAGGGGGTAGTCAGAGATATTCTAAAAACACAGAAACTACTTTCACTAGTACCGAAAATCTGTTTAGTGTGATGGGGAGTGAGCCCGTCGCCACTTGTAATGGACAGTAGGTACAATACATGCCTCGAAATTGAAGAATGCAGGTTTCCTCACAATGTTTTCCTTCACCGAAAAGCCAGCAGCATTACAAATCGTACATAAATTCCGAAAAACTCATTGGTACGAGTCAGCCTGGACGGGGATTGAATCATCGCCACCTGCACCGCAGGCAAGGTTACTCGCTATTGGAACACCATAGCTTAACCTAAATAAAACTGTGATTTTGAGAAAGAGAGCGGAATGGGAGGCTCAGGGGGAGAGCCAGGAGGAGGGGCATTTGAAGTAAAGCCTACAATATACAATGTGTTAATGAATTAACGCAAAACTAGAAAGTAGTTTGTTTAGAATCGAGAGCAGAATCGAATTATCATGGTTTCAACATAGGATTTTTTTTCAAAATATTAAATAATTTGATTTTAAAATTTAAAATTTACTGAAATCGATCTCAACCCACCGCTCGGGCACTCTCACCCTATTTAGTACCAAAACAAGATTCTTAAAATGTATCCATGAGCATGTTAGCGCTTTCAGTCATTGCTGAAATGATAACTAATCATTTTTGCCTCAAAACTTAAAATGGGAATAACTTTAAATTTTAACTATCAAAATAATGAAATTATTGTTTCAATCGAATTATTTTGTTGTAAATCAGTTGGGGTGTATATGGTTTTGCGCTTATTCATTAACATGTTGTATAAGTGCTAACGATGTTGTCTCTATAGTGAAAGTTGTTCAGTTTGATGGTCTCTTCCATCCCTTTCATTTAGCGGTTTAGGCTGTGTCTTGTCTGTCTCAGTCATGTTTCATTACGTATACTAGTGACTTTGTCTGCATGGATTTTGGGCATTCTCAATCCCCCATTTTGAGGGTTGATTTTCAAAAGATGATTTCTTTTTATTTTATTTATTTTTATTTAACACTTTATTGTACACATAACAATACAGAAAAAACAATTAAAGTAGACATGTACAAAGGGCGAGCTTATCTCTAAAGAGATTTCTTCCAGCAGACCCGCAACAGAGACAGTTCTAAAGTGTGAGGCAGACATAATGTGTACAGCAGAAATGATAATAACTATAATGAGTAGATGTGCGTCAATATATATACATATATTATCTATAAATATAAAAATACATATTTAAATATAAACAAATAGATACAATAAACTTACATAAACTATGGCTTATTTAAGAGAGTGATAGTGTTCATTTACTTGCTTTTTGAAGGTCGCAAATGTTTGACAATCACGAATGTTGGCGGGGAGTGAGTTCCACAATCGGGCAGCATGGATAGTGAAAGAGTAGGAGTAGAAGTCGGTGGAATGGGTCGGGATTCTAAGTTGGGTACGGATATGAGATCGACAAGGTTTGTCAGGAGGATGGGAGAAGGAGAAACGATCACGGAGATAGCTATAGATAGCTATTTCTTGTTGCATCTCTACCCATATTTTTTACCCAGGTTACTAAACTCGATAAACTCGATGATTATTTGAATGACCAAAATGTCTGGTCTTGACAATGTTACACTATGTAATTTAATATTGAATTTATGTAATTGTACTTTGTATATTTTGATTTGTTTAAAAGAAGTGTGTTGTAGAGTTTCTGGCCGCATCTTCTCTACAACGGAACACCTTCCGACGCGGTGGTAGATTCAAAAACATGACGTCAAAAAGTTATCTATGTGATATTGTTTTGAATAAACAATTTTGACTTTTGACTGTTTGATCAATTGTATTCAAAATGTCATGTTACTATTAGCATAAGCATAAGCATATGCTCACGACTATATTCCCCGAGGGGGTAGTCAGAGATATTCTGAAACCTCAGAACTTCCACTAATGTTACTATTACTATTAAACAAATTTAACACTTTAGCTGCTAACGACCTACGAGGTAGGTCAGCAAATGGACGCACGACTCGCCCGGTGAGTCAGGATTGTATGGCATTCCACTGCGCGAGTATCATTGTTTTGAGCTTAGCAGCGGAGGTGTTAAAGTCAAACCAAGATAAGCTTTCAATTTCAAGAGAAAATTAACAAACAAATGATGTATCTGATTCAAGGAGTATGGCGTGTGACCGGAGAGAAGATATGCAATCACATGGACGGCTACTTCCTGGTGCTGTGCTCGGTAGAGGCTGACCGGCTCAAGGCGTTCCTCGTGCACCCCAACGCGCAAGGAGTCAGCAAGGACGACGTGTTCATCAGCTTCCATAAGACCCCAGGTACAGGATAACAAATTTTGAAGATCCAGGACAAAAAAAAATTGACATACCAAATTCAGGGTACATTGCTGCGAATGTTAGGACATTGTTAACTACTGCATGTTTAGTGTCATTAGTAACCAGCAATGTACCCTGAATAGTCATTGTAAATTACTAATTCAATTCAATTTTTGTTTAGTCGCATCCGATGTGTTATCACAATTCAGCCAATGTCTCGTTATGTGGAGAGTATACGTAGGAAAATGATCAGTAGTATTAATTAGGTCTAGCGTGGCAGTTTTGCCAATGTAAGTAGTTTATATTATAATCTCAAGTGATCGTTTTAAGGTTAAAACACAAAAGAGTTCACAAAATGGCGGAGCCACGTGCAAGCCCAACGCGCCGATATGCACGCGTCCGTACTCCGCCAGACTTGCAGCGCGACTCCATTGTAAATTACAATTGTCATGTTTATTAAATGGTGCCCAGGTTGTCGCTCCACTTTTTTTGGGTCTACCTCGACGCCGGTGACTATCCCGAGGAACACATTCTATGATGATTTTGGCCCATCTTGGCCCAATAGATGCAACAGACATATCTGGCCCAATCCCACTTAGGGTTGAGACAAATTTACGGACAGTGACCGACGATGGCCCCATACAAATATGTAATTTAATATGGGAAGCCGTCCGCCGTCGTCACCGCGTCGATGGCGGACTTCCCATACTAAATGACAGCTTTGTATGGGTCCGCCGTCGATAAACATGTCTCAACCCTTAAGCAGAGCTGTGTGACTCAAATAATGACTGTCGTATCATTTCCACAGCCACCCCCCTGGAGCACATGAACGATGTTCAGCTGTCACACACACTCGGCAAGTCTCGTCTACACACGGCCGCTCTCTGCCGCACGAGTCTAACACGAGCGTTACACGAGTGCGCAGTTTATGTGCACTCGAGAGCATTCAATGGTATGTATTGATAGTGTCATGTTATATCGTGTCTATAAACACAGCAAGTCTCGACTACACACGGCCGCTCTCTGCCGCACGAGTCTAACACGAGCATTACACGAGTGCGCAGTTTATGTCCACTCGAGAGCATTCAATGGTATGTATTGATAGTGTCATGTTATATCGTATCTCTGTCTATATCTATACAGAAGAGACATGTGGCTGTGGCGGATAGTCAAAGTAACTCAATTATAAACCTTATAGTACGTAGCATAGCGCCGTTTGAGATTAATTACGCCCGCAACTCCAGACGACGACAAAAACGACGCTATGCTACGTACTATGAGGTTTATATTGTGTTACTTAGATTATCCGCCACCGCTACACGTCTCTTCTGTATAAACCGTGGCTAACACGAGTGCGCTCTTTATGTGTACTCGAGAGCGTTCAATGGTACGTTAAATCCAATGTAGTGTATATTGATATATTGTGATCAGGACGACGTACGGTAAACTAAGCCGCGGTCGCTCACTCAAGGCCTCATAAAAAGGCTAGAAGTCACCCAAAGGGCAAAGGAGAGCTATTCTCGAAGGTAGTGCAAGATCGAATCAAATGAAGAGATTGGCAGAAGAACTAAGGTAGCTGACATAGCCCAAAGAATTGCTGAATTAGTGGCAATGGGCGGGTCAGATACAGGGCCCACTAGTTGTTTCGTGGCGAGTGGCGACCCTTAACCCCCCACAAGGTGGACCGAAGACCTGCTGAAGGTGAAAGGATGAGGGCAGCGCAGGACCGGTCGTTGTGGCGATCCGTGGGGGAGGCCTATGTCCAGCAGTGGACGTCTATCGGCTGAGATGATGATGACTCGAACGAGCATCTCGTTATTTCGTATTGTATGTTATAATAGTTATTTGTTATACAAGAGTGCAAAGTTGCTTTTTAACCGCGTGCTCAATTTTGATGACCGAGCAAGCGAAAGATTCTAAAATTAGAATCCTGAGCGTTAGCGAGGGAATCAAAAGAGCACGAGGTAAAAATCTTTGCACTCGAGTGCAACACGTAACTTTTCATCCCACCTCAGCGAGGAAATGACTAAATGAAAAAAAAAACTATGATAAATTCGGCACCATGGAGGGAAAAGCAAATAGGTTTAATGAGGTTTTGAATTCACAAACTTAGTGCACACGATGTTCTAAATTCAATTTACTTTATCCTCTAGTGGATAAAAACGGCTTTGGCACTCAGATATCGAAGAGCAAAAATACTCTTTCCTGGATGGGGGGATGAAAAACAAATTATTTGTGTCCGCAGGTAAACCTCTAGCAGAGCTATCTACTATAAGATCAACGTTCGGTGAAGCATTGGTGGATATATACGCGTGTGAAAGCGCAGAGTATATGACAGCTGGCCTCCTAGACGGTTATATGGATCCTGACGCCGAGCTAGAGATGGCTATGTGCAGGTAAAGCTATACAGGGAGTAACAAAACACCCTTGTAAGGTGGTGGTTTAGATTATAAAACTGAAATTTTTTTACTATCAAGCCAACATCGAGAAAAAGTTAAAAACATCTGTTGTCCCTTACATTTTAGTCGATTCGGTACCGCAGTTTTGTATGGGACAGCAAATTTTTTTTTCTTATAGATGGCTCCATAGTGAAAGTTGTTCAGTTTGATGGGCTAAAGCATACCTTTAAATATTACTATGGTGTTTTTTTACACCCTGTATAACACTCACTCACTGACTCATCACAAATCTGTACCCACACTGGTCTCTGTCTCGTATTCAGGCATCTTCAACATACAAGCTAATAGAGGCAGTTGGTCCCGGTTAGTTCCGTCAGATGGCGGTGTAACTAATCGTTAGGCCAGAGGCCTATCGAGACGGCTTCAAAATTCTCTGACAGCAAGTTAACCACTAACTTGCCTCCACTAATCCGCATTGGGCTGTAGTGGAGTATGGCTCACAACCTCTCACTCTTATTCAGGAGAGGTCTTTGCCCAGCAGTGGGATCCTACAGGCTATAACATATTTTTCAACACACTTGCTCGTAAAGTGGCTCTTATCGCACCGGTTTTAGGTTCATAATGCAGTCAATAAAACATTACCTCACTAAATGCGGTAATACCTACTAGAGAATAACTAATTCGAACACAGGCGCACGGCGCGGGAAGTAATGCGTGCGCAATCTGTGTGTTAAAACCGTGAGCGTTGCTCTTTACAGTCTCGGCTCGTTAACAGCCCTTGCCTGCGGCTCGTTCCTCGACTGTAATGCCCAACTTAGCTCAATTGTGTCATAATGTACTATTATTTCTAATCCAGGAACTTTATAGCGCATCACGGAATGACAGACGTTCTGAAACTACTTGCCATACCTTCCATGGAGACACCAGATCTATGCGCAAGACTACTCGATGAGATGAGGCTTCTAGTGCTGAGGGGAGAGACTTTGGACAGCGTTGATATGTTCATAGGTGCGTGAGTAGTGTTCGCTTTCCTTGACTATGTGTGAGGCCTCCAACTCGAAACTCCAAAAGTGTGTGGAACCAAAACTGGAGCGAGCAAGCTTAGTTTTAGAGCGCGAAAAGAGAACAATGAAGTATAAAAGATTGAGCGAGCGAAGCGAGCTCGAAAATTTGCAATATTTTTGACTCTTTTTCCGATTTTCTTCGACTATGTGTGAGGCCTCCAATTCCAAACTCGAAAGGTGTGTGGAACAAAAACTGGAGCGAGCAAGCTTAGTTCCAAAGCGCGAAGAAAACAACCAAGTATAAAAAAATGAGCAAGCGAAGCGAGTTCAAAAATTCGCAATATTTTTGACTCTATTTCCGACTTTCATTGACTATGTGTGAGGCCTCCAACTCCGAACAGATTTTGGATTTGATTAAAAAGGACTACTCTTCTCGAGATTTGGAGGCCCCCCAGGCACAACAAGATAAGATAAGAACGTATTTAAAGTCAGTCCAATTTAATAGGTCACATTTGACATCTGTCACTTTTAACTTCGTAGTGAGGTGACCTGCTTAAAAACATCGATTAAGGGTATATTACTGTTGGCGTGCTCCATACAAACGAAGTCTAGTGATATTTTTAATACTAACCTATTAAATTCAGTGAAATTTTTGCAGAAACAATCTAGAAACAAATCTCTATCCTTGTATCTTGTCAGATTTTCCTTAATATGTATAGTTTTAAAGTTACAGTGCCCCAAAGATTTCCATACAAATATTAAATTAATCCTAGCATTTAAACTGTATATTTTAACGAAAATCGGACACGATACAAGCATAGAGATTTGTTTCTAGATTGTTTCTGGAAAATTTCATTGAGTTTAATTGATTAGTATCGAAAATATCACCATACTTCGTTTGTATGCAGCGCGCATTCAGAATAAACTTCTCTTATAATGAATGAAACGATACGGATTTCAAACATACGTGAATCGTACTATATGTAAATATGTAATATAGTTTGTTGGAACTACGTTTTATTTCTTTTTTTTTTGGTTACATCCCTAGTATTAATAAAAAAAGAAAAAGAGTTCACAGACGCTTCAGAACAGGAATTTTTTCTTTATGTTTAGAATGATTTATTAGTGAAAGTAAATCGTAAAATTACCTTCTATTATTACAGTAAATATGTTTTATATTCTTTCAGCATTGAACGGTATCCACCACGCGGGCAAGATGATGAATGAAGAAATAAAACAAATAAGGAATCCACTGTTTCACCCTACATTCATTATTAGGAAGGTGTTAGCGAATAGACATCAGGTAAGCATTCAGAACATAAACTTCAAATCAAATTATACTTTCGCCTAGACACGGACTATTATTATCCATGTCTTTCTTTGACTATTTATATGTGGACTGGTTACGCGTGTAATTCTACTAACAAACATTTCTGCCACTTTTTGCGGGGGGCGAGGTAACATGAAATCCGCAACTTTGGATTTTATTCCCCATAACTTTAGATTCTAATTTTGAATGTTACAAATCATGAAAAGTAGTCTCGTGTGAACCCCAAACGTTCTAAGTTCGAAGTTATTATTTCGCAATTATAGGCAGTCTCGTTTAGTGATAAGGTGTAAAATTGAATGTAAATGCACAAGATCAATTGTGCTTATACCGTGGCAGAGGGGAAATGCTACCGCAAGGCTAGTCCTTATAATAATTAGTCAAAGACCTGTGCAGGCTGTTAGGTCCGGGGTGGTTTGTTGTAGTCCGCATTGACATGTGTTACTGTTTTGGCGGATAATTCCCCATTTTGTGAGGTCGTTAAAGACTTAAACACGAGTTTTCTGCTACAATTCATGTAAAACGGTCAAATAGTTTATGCTTAAGGGGATATAATTCGGAGTGCGCTCCATACAATCGTACTATGGTGATATTTTCAGTACTAACCAATGAAAGTCAATGAAATTTTGCTGAAACAATCTTGATACAAATATCTATGCTTGCATGGAGTCAGATTTTCGTTAAAATATACAGTTTCAATGCTAGGATTAATTTAAGATTTGTATGGAAATGTTTGAGGCACTATAACTTTAAAACTATACATTTTAACGAAAAACTGACTCTATAGAAGCATAGAAATTTGTTTTTAGATTTATTCTGAAAAATGTCATTAAGTTTAATTGATTAGTATTGAAAATATCACCATAGTACGTTTGTTTGGAGCGCGCTCCGAATTATATCCTCTTAAGAGTCTTTTTACCGTTCAGCGATGCCCTCATTACAATATTTAGGATTTCTCAATCAAGAAAACCTACAATATAAAATGAAACTTTTTTGGGGCAATTCAACCCCCAAAAGTTCCAAAATGGGTGCGAAAAGTTTGGGGGTCTGGGTTCGCTAGTATATCATAATATTTTTAATAACTGTGTGGCTTTGAATGGACCACCCCAATTCTTCTCGTGGGTGTCGAACGAGGCGAATAGGGGATTAAAGGTTTTTTTATGCAGTATTTATGTGGGCGGAAGGATAGCCACCTCTCACCATTTGACACGTCATTCCATCCTGAAACTTATATTGCTAAAAAAAGGATTACGGTCGTGATTTTATTTAGAATAAATAAATGAATAACTGACTTTATGTAATATCGATACGATAATATTGCTCATTTCTTCAGTTTTTACTAAATGTTATCATAAAATAACAAACATTAAGGGCCTATGTCGAAAAATAATTGATGCGAGAGAAAGAGACAGGGCGGCGCACGCGCCTGAAACGACGCAAGCATAAAACAAACTTTATTTAATTGTAATTGTACTATTTATGTAAGTTCAATTATGCTCTAATCAAAATTTATAAAAAATCTATCTCTTTTTTAAATCAAGCCTCTTGTTTCTAATATTCACCGTTAAGCACTTCCAAGCGTTTATCGATAAAGACGGAGGCTACTTTGGCTTGTTTTTCTATCGAGAAAATGTGTTTTAATCGTGTTTTGGCTCTAATCAAAACTTCAATTATATGTTCAATTTACACATATCCGCAAATCATACTCCTACTGTTAGTACTTCATGAGATATGATGCTTTGAAGAATCCTATTCTTTTCACATAGCCTCTTAACCTAACATTTTACTTATTCACGCTAGATGGCGGTAATGTCGTGCCCTTTGTCCAGGGTACTTTGTGATTCGATTTAAAATTGCAGGAACGCGACGATCCCAAACTGGACTTATACTTGGCAGAACATTTGCATCCAACACTGAAGATGCCTTCAGAGCAACTCGAGTACTGCGTGCTAAGAATGAAGTTTGCGTGCGAGACACTTATGAGCAGGCATGGCGTTAAGATAGCTACAGCTTTCACGTAAGTAAATCCCCCTTTTCATTCAACTACCCCCCCCCCCCCCCCCCAACCCCCCTCTTAAGTTTCTAAACTTAACCCGATAATACCACAGAATAAATAATACTATACAGGGTCCTTCTTAATATGCTGACACTTTTTTAAGGGGATGATCAGACCGTCAAACTGAACAACTTTCTCTATCGCACCAATTTCGAAAACGAGGTAAAAAAATCAGCTGTTCTAAACAAAACAGCAAACCTACTCGAGCCAAATGTATGGGATAGTTGATTTTTTTTTCGCGATTTCGATGTTGGTCCCATAGAGAAAGTTGTTCAGTTTGATGGTCTGGTCATCCCCTTAAAAAAGTGTCAGCATATTAAGAAGGACCCTGTATAATAAGCCGTGGTGGTCCCGTGGCGAGTAACCTTGCCTGCCGTGCAGGAGGCGATGGTTCGATCCCCGTCCAGGCCGACTCGTACCAATGACTTTTTCGGAATTTATGTACGATTTGTAACACCACTGGCTTTTCGGTGAAGGAAAACATCGTGAGGAAACCTGCATGCTTCAATTTCTAGGCAAGTATTGTACCCACTGTTCATTATAAGTGGCGACGGGCTCACCCCCCGTCACACTGGACAGAGTTTCGGTACTACTGGTGAAAAGTGGATGTTCTGAGGTTTCAGAATATCTCTGACTACCCCCTCGGGGAATATAGTCGTGAGCATATGCATGTAAATACTACCCGTAAAGAAGAATCACTTCGAAAACAGATTTAAATAAATAGCGACTCTCTCTGCATGGCAATAAGATGCAAAGTTATTCCCGTCCTGACGGACAATTCGCGAATAATGTATATTCTGTAAACTCAGAACATCCACGTTTCACTAGTAGTACCGGAACTTTGTCCAGTGTGACGGGTAGTGAGCCCGTCGCCACTTATAATGGGTACCCACAGTGGTTACAGTAAATGCCTCGAAATTGAAGCATGCAGGTTTCCTCACGATGTTTCCCTTCACCGTAAAGCCAGTGGTGTTACAAACCAAACATAAACACAAACATATAAGGTCCTTCTTTATATGCTGACACTTTTTTAAAGGGATGATCAGACCGTGAAACTGAACAATTTTCTCTATGGCACCAACATAGTAAAAAAATCTGCTGTTCCATACAAAACTGCAAACCTTCTCGAGCCAAATGTATGGTACAGTGATTTTCTCGCCATTTCCATGTTGGTTCCATAGAGAACGTTGATCAGTTTGTCAGTCTGATTATCCCCTTAAAAAAGTGTCAGCATTTTAAGAAGGACCTTGTATATTCCGAAAAACTTATTGGATCAAGTCTGACTGGTCAGGGATTGAACCACCGCCCAACCATTGCCTTCTGCACGGTAGGCAATGGTTACTCGCTACTAAACCACCACGACATTTATAATGTCTCAAGCAAGATAATGAAAAAACCCGAGAAGTCCAAAAATCTTCAAATATTTCGCGCTGTATACGCAACGAAGCGCCACTTCATAATAGTTAGGGGTTTTTTTTCCGCACATATTCCCACCACACATTTCCACCGCTGTAACTCCTGTGAACCAGGATCAACAACGGCGACCATTCACAACACTAGACAATGAAGTCCAGCGAGCCCGGGGGATGACTCTAATCTGTCTTGGAACTGATTGAATTAATCAAAGAAGATAGGAGGAGTAGGAAAAAGAAATATCCGACTTCCCTCCACTGCAAACGGGAGACAGAATTTAAAAAAAAAACATGGTTATGAGAGAGATTCCAACGATCATTTATGAAGTTGAAGACCCTACTGCAAAAGCACCAAAAAATAAAATTATTTTAGATAATTACAAATATATCCTAAAATTCTATATGCATGTAAAAGACTTTGAGCCAGTTGTTAAAAACACAAACATACGAGGAAGTAGAATCTCTCTTGAAAAGGATAAAATGAAAAACAGACAGACACGGATAAGGTATAAACATGGCACACACACACGGATAAGGTATAAACATGGCACACACACACGGATAAGGTATAAACATGGCACAAACACTCACACACACACTCAAACCCTACACCAACACACATACTCGCGCAGGCACACAGGTTTACTCACACTCATACATAAACTCACGCCTTTTTCCCAGAGGGGTAGGCAGAAACTATAGATCTCCACTTTGGGCGGTTCTGACACACCTCTCTTGCTTCCTCTAAGTCCATACATCTTTTCATACATTCCCTTCGATTTCGGCTACTTTTAACCTGGCATTTTTTAATGACGTCCCTGATCTGGTCTAGGTATCCTCTCCTAGGTCTGCCTCTACCAATGTTTCCTTCCACACATGCCATATATATCTGTTTCGTAAGTCGACTTTCATTCATCCTTTCAATATGTCCAAACCATCGAAGCATTCCCTTCTCTACTTTAACCACTACATCTTCATTCAAACCACTCACTCACACTCACATTTCTTTAATTAAATTTTTATACATTAGTTATACATTTTTGGCTTGTCTCAATCTAAGAGTTACAATTAAGGAAGTAGCGAGGCATTCCCAATACGAGCATTCTCTTATTGCTCTAAGGGAAGACCTCAAATTTAAATGTAATAAGTTTTGAGTGAAATAAATTATTATTTATTTATTTTATTTTATTAATAGTTTGAGCTTCTCACATTGTAGTTTTATTGATTTCAGAGAATTGAGCAGATTATCAGAGGCAGCTACTGAGATATTCGTCATGACTGCTGTCTTGGCCAGAGCATCAAGGTAACTGTTAACTTTATAATCAACGAGCTTTTTCCCGCGACTTCGTCGGCACAAATTATACATGGTGAAATTGATATAATTAGCATCCTTTTAAACTAAGAATCTACTCATCAAACTGAACAACTTTTACTATAGACACAAACCGATCGGAGCAAAGAAATCAGCTGTTCCATATTAAACTGCATTGCCTACTCGACTCAAATGTTTGCAAAAAAAGATTTTTTTTGTTGCTTCTGTCGGTTTGCTCCCAAAGTAAACATTTTTTCAGTTTGACGGGTAGACTTAATTTATAAGGATGCTAATGATATCAATGTCACCCTGTATATCAGATTTTAAGTAAAATCATAAGCTTTCAAACAGAAAAGTTTCATCAAAATCGATTCCTTAGTCTTTGCGTGATTCCCAAACAAACAGGCAGACAAAAAAAATTGGTGATTTGGAGTCAGGGACACGTAAAACATATCTTTATGTTTTTCTTGTAAATATCTTCAATGTACACACGGCGAAACATCAAGCTACGCAAAACCAATATAAGCTGGCCGCGCGACGTTATACATTACTCTACCTACGCGCGGCCAGCTTATTTTGGTTTTGCGTAGCTTGATGTGTCGATTCCAATTTCAAGCGATTTCCAAGACTAGTAAAACGAAAAATCTATACAAGGTGTTACAAAAGTAAAAATAAAGATTTAAAACATTTATCTTAGACCACAAAACTGAACAACTTCCACTATGGGACCAACATAGAAATCGCAAAAAAAAATCTGCTGTCCCATACATTTAGCTCGAGTAGATTTCTAGTTTAGTATGGAACATCGGTTTTTTTTCGTGATTTCGATATTGGTCCCATACTGAAAGTTGTTCAGTTTGATGGTCTAAAACGATTTTTTACGAATTTGAAATACGACAAAACACAGCAAGAGCAATGGCGCCAAGCAAACCTCTTTTATGACGTTTGCCATTTGTGATGTTGCCAATGGATAAATTATTTTAGTCGTAATGCTGCTGTTTCGAGATATTTGCGCTCGAAATAAAATATATGGAGTAACTTATAAATTGAATTAACGATGTTTATATTATCAATAAATGTTAAAAACATTCAGATGATCTCCCAAAGAAGTTGCCAGATTTTTCTACACATTTTCTAAAATTTTCAGAGCATACTGCATCGGCCTTCGGAACGCAGAGGTAGAAATGAAACTCGCTGCGTGCTTCGTAGAAAAAACTAAAGACAGAGTGAAGAAATTGATACTTGAAATAGATGACGGAGAATTCCTCAATCTTGATCATTTTAAACTGCAATTTGGTAAGAAAGTTCTAGACACAAATTCTACTATAGTAGAAAAACCTACCGCTAGAGTGTTTTGGTAGGTTTTGGTAGATTTTGTGATATTTGATTAAAGTCGGCACAATGTAATAAGCCACATTTGACATCTGTCAGTTTAAGCTTCATAGTGAGGTGACCTGCTTAAATCATCGATTAAAGCGAATGAATCGATACGGATTTCAAACATACGTGAATCGAATTATATGTGAATATCGCGATTTGTTGGAACTACGTTTTACATCGATTTTTTTGGGTTACATCCCTAGTGTTAAAAAAGAAAAAGGGTTCACAGACGCAACATTGTAACGACGTTCAGTTCTTTGGAACAAAAATTGTTTATTATGTTTAGAATAGTAAATCGTAAAATTACCTGTTTTGGTCATTATTACAATAAATATGTAATCGTAATAAAAAAAGTAAAGCAATTGTACAGTTCTAACTTCGGAAAAAATTATATTATTCTATGCCCGCCGTTACAAGGTTATGATTGATGAAGTATCAATAGATGTCAAATGTGGCTTTTTAAATTGTCCCGACTGTAGAAAGGAGGGACTAAACGACAGGTGTTAACAAGATAACGTAAAATTGGCATGTAAACAGTTTAATTAAGGTGTAAAATCACCCTAGTAATATTTAAAAGGGGTGGTTAGACCACAACGTTCGCTACAACGACAAAATTAAAAAATTTGCTGTCCCATACATTTGAAATCTGCTGTCCCTTATATTTGAGTCGAGTAGATTTTATTTTATTTTATATTGTTCGAGATGCTAACAGCCTCTTTTACAATACACCGTGTTAATGAATAAGCGCAAAACCTCATACACCCCAACTGATTTATAACAAAATAATTAGATTGAAACAATAATTTCATTATTTTGATAGTTAACATTTAAAGTTATTCGCATTTTAAGTTTTGAGGCAATAATGATTAGTTATCATTTCAGCAATGAATGAAAGCGCTAACGTGCTCATGGATACATTTTAAGAATCTTGTTTTGGTAGTAAGTAGGGTGAGTGCCCGTGCGGTGGGTTGAGACTGAGTTCATTAAATTTTTAAATTTTAGAAACAAATTATTAAATATTTTGATAAAAATTTCCTATGTTGAAACCATGATAATTCGATTCTGCTCTCGATTCTAAACAAACTACTTTCTAGTTTTGCGTTAATTCATTAACACGTTGTATACCGTATACTGCATTTTTGTATGAAACAGCAGGTTTTTTTTTTTTCTCCATTTTGACTCATTTTGTGTTCGTTTTGTTAACATTTTGTTGTCTTTCGGATCCCTAAATGTAATGTTTTCACCTTTTATATGACCCGAAGTTCAAAAAAGGCTACTCAGACATTGTTAATGTAATAAGGTATTTTATTTGTAAATAAAAATATAGTTATGTTGGAAATTTTGTATTTTATTAATTGACCAAGTTGCTTGCAACTACTATAGAGTCGATTCTACATACCGCACCCCCGGTACAACATCGTTCCAAAAGCAAAAATCCACTTTTTCAGGAGAAGCGTTTAAAGTTACAATGGTTTTAAAAAAGATGACACGCTCTAATTTAGATGTTGAAAGGATTTAGATGTTGTTGTTTCAGACTTGAATAATAAATTTGTCAAAATTACCGTAGCGGCGTTGTAGCTCCATAATACAGCAGCTCCTGCGAGGAGTCGCGCTCAATTGACCAATAAGACGTTGTGGCTCCCGGTCACTCATTATTTGCGCCAAAACCACTATGTTATTAGTGCCCTCTGATGGAAACTATTAGAACTAGATGAGTAACATTCTCGCACCAAGTTTAGGGGTACATTTTTACGCAACTTTTTACACACTTTCATAATTTTTGCTGTTTTTGCATTTGGAACGTTGTAGTACCGGGGGTGTGATGCTACAACTTATGACAAATAGACTTAGGGCCGTTTCACCACTTCTGGATAAGTCATTGTTAGTATATTTGACAGATAGTTTGACATATCAAATGAGGAATGAACGATGTTTGGGAGTCGCGCTGCAATTCTGGCGGAGTACGGACGCGTGCGTATCGGCGCGTTGGGATTGCACGTGGCTCCACCATTTTGTGAACTCTTTTGTGATTTAACCTTAAACCAATCACTTGAGATTATAAACTACTTACATTGGCAAAACTGCCACTCTAGACTTAATAAATACTACTGATCATTTTCCTTCATATACTATCCACATAACGAGACATTGGCTGAATTGTGATAACACATCGGATGCCAATAAACAAAAATTGAATTGAATTGAATGATGTTTGGAAAACATCGTGAGGAAACCTGCATGCTTCAATTTCGAGGCATGTATTGTACCCACTGTCCATTACAAGTGGCGAGCTCACTCCCCGTCACACTGGACAGTGTTTCGGTACTAGTGAAACGTGGATGTTCTGTGATTTCAGAATATCTTCGACGACCCCCTCGGGGAATATAGTCGTGAGCATATGCGTGCATAGTTTGACATATTTCGTATGAAAGATATGTCAAATTATCTGTCGTATAAACTAACAAAAACATATTCAGAAGTGGTGAAAAAGGCCCTCAGGGCCTTTAGTTCTTAATAACTAATCTGACAGAACGTTTGACATATATTTCATACAAAATATGTCAAACGATCTGTCAGATACGATAACAAGAACTTAAGAAGTAGTGAAACATGCCCTTAATAAGATAATAATGTGAATTATAATTAGTAAATATTTGCAATTGATTACAATGATTAGCGGTTTCTAAAAAAATCTTCATAAGGTTGTTATATTTTTAGGCAGTCGATATTCGTCAAATGTAGCCCATACATGGCCAAATTGTGATATGCATGTGATCTATATGCATTATAATATAGACGAATATGATAGAAATACAATCCAATTGCAAAAATAGCCCCAAATAACGTAGTGTTACAAAATATTCAAAGTAATATTATGACAACTCGAAGTATTTCCAAACAGCGCAGTGAGCAGTATAAAAATAACTTTGACCAATTATTATAAGGACTAGCCTTGCGGTAGCATTTCCCCTCTGCCACGGTATAAGCACAATTGATCTTGTGCATTTACATTCAATTTTACACCGTATCACTAAACGAGACAGCCTATAATTGCGAAATAATAACTTCAAACTTAGAACGTTTGGGGTTCACACGAGACTACTTTTCATGATTTTTAACATTCAAAATTAGAATCTAAAGTTATGGGGAATAAAATCCAAAGTTGCGGATTTCATGTTACCTCGCCCCCCGCAAAAGTGGCAGAAATGTTTGTTAGTAGAATTACACGCGTAACCAGTCCACATAATAATTAGTCAAAGAAAAATAGCGATCTTTCCACTTAATTTGTCCACAGAACATTATAAGAGGGGTTAGAAATGCAAAATAGCGCTTTTGCTTCGACTTCCCGCTCACGCTGCTACAATTACTCATGCCCTCTCGCTCGCACCACGCCGCGCGCCTTATGGTGTTATGCAAATCATTACATAACCTGTGGCGACATGTTCCACGCCTACTTTGCACTTCTAACCCCTCTTATAATGTTCTGTGGATTTGTCGATGTCATCTTTTTTCTCCGCTTTTTTTCCACATTGACCAAAAATATTCATAATGAAATTCAAGAAATCTCGTTTGTCCGACAAAATATATCGTTGAAATAATATGAGTATGCAAACTATTATTACCATTATTTTAATGACGTCGTACAAAATATAAGGTAGAACAAAAATAGCCCATCATTTGACAGGTTTTTTGCGCATTATTACTAACGCTATCTATTCAATTTGTTTTCATACCAACGCCTCAATGCAACCTTAGAAGGTGGTTGGAGTGGCAGAAAAGCAAAAGTGCCTTTAAATATATGCTTTCTACTTTTAATTCAGTATGTCAAGTTTTTTTTGGTCATAATTTTATACATCGTGAGGAAACCTGCATGCTTCAATTTCGAGGCATATATTGTACCCACTGTCCATTATAAGTGACTATGGTCTCACCCCCCATCACACTGGACAGAGTTTCAGTACTACTGGTGAAACGTGGATGTTCTGAGGTTTCAGAATATCTCTCACTACCCCCTCGGGAAATATAGTCGTGAGCATATTTATGCATGCATGCATAATTTTATATTTTTCACATCATTTTAAGAAACGAATTTTTTTTTTTTTGCAATTCATCGAGTTTATCAATTTAATTTTAACTGTTATTTGAAAATGGCAAAAGTGGTCGCGAAAAAATCATTCGAACTCCATGGCGAAAAACCTTATATCTCTTAATTTAAAAAAAATAAAATCAATCGCCTTCTCTTTCTAACTCAACTGGAAACAGAAACGGCAACATCAAATCTCAAATTCTGATATATGGCCTGTCATTTTAAGACGAATTTTAGGTTACCAAGGAGTTTAAAGGTCCTGCGAGTGACTTGACTCGTTGGACCGAGAAATGACGTTATTTTATTAAAATATCTATAAATATCTATAATCCTTTCATTTTAAAATCTCTGACATATAAAATATTGTTATTGAGACAATTATCTAGAAATGGTTTTCGATACAGCCCTCCCAAAAAAAAAACTTGTCATACCGAATTGCAGCGTGATGTCTATTTATGCCAAGAGGAAAAATCGTCGTGAATTTATAGATGTGTTTCAAAAAATCATGGCCTATATTCCCCTTTAGGATACACACTAATGTAAGAAACCTTTTCACCAACAGGTTTAAAACTATCGCCAATAGTAACACTCTTAATTTTACTACCATTCTTCTTATTTTTCCTGAGCCTGGCAACACTGAATTTCTTTTCTTTTTTCGTCTCTTCGAACGCTGGTTTCTCTATGGTCGCGTCTATGGCTTGGACTTTGTTTTTCTCTTTTCTTTTGTAGTAGAAAACTTCCCAGGCTAATGTTAACATTGCTAAGCCTAAACCGAATAATGTTGCTATGAAAACTCCACCTGAAAAATAAACATAAAATAATGATGTATATGAAAATAGCAAATACACACACACTGAGCTCAGTCACACAATGCATGCTATGTTATCTTAGTACAAACTAAGTTGAACGCTGATAGATAGCTTCCGACATCTATCGGTGACTTTTCGAAGCACTATGTGTTGAAATTTGGGTTCGTATCTAAACTGAACGCTACGCCTCACCGCTGCGCTGTAGTAGTGAGAGATTTTGCCCATATCAATCACTGTCTTGTTGGTCTAGTGGTCTAGACAACCGGCTCACGATTTGGGTGTTTATGGTTCGAGCCTCGTGTCGGCCGGGCCGTCTTTTTTTCAATGTATTTTCCAATGTGGCTCCCCCTTCTGCTAATAAGCGGCAACGACAATAATTAAGACGTCCTAAAATCCCAGGCGACTTACCTATCTATATCCAGTATACATATTAATCTATGACACAATGTGGTGCGTCGACGCACCACGCTGCAGCGTTCTACCTACAAGAATCCGACGCTGCACCGTTCTATATACAAGAATCCGGCGCTACGGCGTTCTACATACAAGAATTTGATGCTACAGCGTTCTATATACAAGAATCCGACGCTGCGGCCGTCTAGATACAAGAATCTGACGATACGGCGTTCTAGAAACAAGAATCTGACGCTTCGGCGTTGTAGACACAAGAATCCGACGCTTCGGTATTCTACATACAAGAATCCGACGCTACTGTGTTTTTTAAAGGTTATGTAATAAAATCTAATGCATGCAGTATCTCACCTAAACTCTCTAGTGTAATCCCTTCCGACTCATCGGCATCAGGACATGACTGCCTGGCAGTTTCGTTCCAGTACCTGAAGCAAAATAGAAACTTATTATAATCAAACGTAGCATTTCTCATCTCTCTATCACACTCTACACTGTGTAAACTTCAATGCAGTTCCATAGAGAAAGTTGTTCAGTTTTAATATTTGATATACTTAATACTTTGACTAATTATTATAAGGACTAGCCTTGCAGTAGCATTTCTCCTCTGCCACGGTATAAGCACTTGTGCATTTACATTCAATTGTACACCTTATCACTAAACGAGACAGCCTATAATTACGAAATAATAACTTAGAACTTAGAACGTTTAGGGTTCACACGAGACTACTTTTCATGATTTTTAACATTCAAAATTAGAATTTATAGTTATGGGGAATAAAATCCAAAGTTGCGGTTTTCATGTTACCTCGCTCCCCGCAAAAAGTGGCAGAAATGTTTGTTAGTAGAATTACACGCGTAACCAGTCCTCATATAAATAGTAAAAGACCTAATAAGTTTATAGCGTCCTTCTTAAGGTGGTTGCAGAGTTGTCAATTTCATACAAAAGTTTGACGCATAATACCCGTAGACGGTACAAGTCAGAGTAATATTTTATATATGGGAAAATAGTCTAGAAAAACTTGATGCCGCGTATCAAATAACATTTGCAATTTATAATATAATTATGAAGATATAAAGCTTTGAACTTGATACGCGGCATCTAGATTTTCTAAACGATCTTTCCATATATAAAATATTACTAATATTAATACCGTCTACGCGTATTATGCGTCAAACTTTTTCATGAAATTGACAACTCTGCAACCACCTTAAAATGCTGACGGTTTTTTAAGGGGACGATTGGACCATCAAACTGAACAACTTTCTCTATGGGACCAACATCGAAATCGTGAAAAATAAATCAACTATCCCATACATTTTTGGCTTGAGTAGAATTGCAGTTTTGTATGGAAAATCAGTTTTTTTTTTTCGCGAATTCGATGTTGGTGTCATAGAGAAAGTTGTTCAGTTTGACGGTCTGATCATTCCCTTAAAAAAGTGTCAGTATGTTGCATACATTTGGGTTGAGTAGGATTGCAGTCGATTTTTTTCACGATTTCGATGTTGGTCCCATAGAGAAAGTTTTTCAGTTTGATGGTCTGATCATCATCTTAAAAAACCATCAGCATATTAAGTTGGACACTATATATTTCTGTCTCCCCATTTCTCTCTATCACACTCTACAGGGTGGTAACTTAGTATTTGATATAAATATCTCTCCCTCTCACTTGTTAGCCAACTGCTCCAAGAAGCGCTCCTTCTGCAACTCAAGCAGAGCTCTGGACAGTTCCTCCTGTAACCTGGACCCCTGTTGGACTGCTATGGCGTATGGTTGCTCTGCGAAAACCTCACCAACTTCGGTTAAGTTGCAGTTCCGAGTTACTTCGTACCTGCGGATTTTTTTTTGAAATCAATGTCTATTTCTATTCTATTTTTATGGCGGGCGGCGGTTTCATTTTGTGATAGATACCACACAAACTAAATACCACATCACTCAGAACATCCACGTTTCACCAGTAGTACCGAAACTCTGTCCAGTGTGACGGGGGGTGAGCCCGTCGCCACTTATAATGGACAGTGGGTACAATACTTGCCTCGAAATTGAAGCATGCAGGTTTCCTCCCGATGCTTTCCTTCACCGAAAAGCCAGTTGTGTTACTACTGAATAGGAGTGCTAAGAAATTTCGACTTTGCTTCGCTCGCTCCAGAGGTTTGTATTTTATTTTAGTTCTTACACTGCATGAATAAACTAACAAACTTCTAGTCGTATTCGCTTCGCTGGTTCCAAATTTTACTTAAGTACTTAACAAAACACTGTCCTACCAATTCTGGCCACAAACTATACTCCATTCAAAATAGCAACGAAATTTTAAGGCTATTTTGCATTACAGAAACAGAGATTTGAAACACTTCCTCTCACTTATTCTTAGAACAGGTTTAGTAACGTCCAAGATATGTCGGTTAGTATATGTATCCAATAAATTAATTACATTTGGTAATCAGAATTGGCCAGAAAGCTAAATAGGAATCGGAAAATCGTGTCGTCCTTATTTGGATGAAGTATAGGTACAGTGAAGTTTCGATTTCGTTTCGCTTGCTCTAGGGTGGCGTATTTAAAAAAACACCGAGGAACTTATAACTACAACTCTTACTTTTAAACATGCAAGGTTCCATAGATAGACGGACGAAGCTTACTTGATTTCTGCCGAATCATGGATGAATGCGAAATCGGCATCTGAGTGTTCGTTCACTTGTTCGAATCCCGTCTTAGCGTCTGGTACGGGACCTACGGTTAAAACCATTTTACGTGTTAGTGAATTAACGCAAAACTAGAAAGTAGTTTGTTTAGAATCGAGAGCAGAATAGAATTATCATGGTTTCAACAAAGGTTTTTTTTTCTTCAAAATATTAAATAATTTGTTTGTAAAATTTTTAATTTACTGAACTGGATCTCAACCCACCGCTCGGGCAATCTCACCCTACTTACTACCAAAACAAGTTTCTTAAAATGTATCCATCAGCAAATAAGCGCTTGCTTTCATTGCTGAAATGATAACATATCATTTTTGCCTCAAAACTTAAAATGTGAATAACTTTAAATATTAACTATAAAAATACTGAAATTATTGTTTCAACCTAATTATTTTCTTATAAATCAGTTGGGGTGTATGTGGTTTTGCGCTTATTCATTACCACGTTGAATACACTCACGTATAAATTGAAATTCTTATTATCTAATGGGATAGCCCTTTCGTAGTTATCAGAAAGTTTATTACAATTTATTTTTAAAGTAGATTTGCCGATGAGTTCTCTAGTGGCGACCGCGTACCGGAAATCGCAGCGTGTGTAGACCTCAAAATGTGGACCGACGACCTGGTGAAGGCGGCGGGAACCCGTTGGATGAGGGCAACGCAGGACTGGTCGTTGTGGAGATCCTTGGGGGAGGCCTATGTCCAACAGTGGACGTCCATCGGCTGAGATGATGATGTTGATGAAGTAGTCAGCGCGTAGGGGGGTGTGGACGTTCGTAATGCGTTTACATACAGCGTTGTGCAAGTCGATCTAATTCTTGTCTATTTTTTTATTAAGGTTGGGTTTGCTCTTGACTTCAATCCAGTCCTCAGGTCAACGATGGGTTCGTAGATGTAGCGAGCTTACCCAGACGAAGCCTATTCACTCGTATTTTAAAGGAATTCGGGTTGTAAGCGCTCGGAAATACTGACGCAGGCAGGCCATTCCACTCCTCCAAGGAGAGGAGATTCTGAAAGGCGCTTGGTGCAGATATGTGATCAACAAAGAAGGGGTGACATCCCGCTGTGCGTCTGGAAGTCCGATAGAAGAAAAGGGAAGGCGGGATGAGCTTATGTAGCTCTTGGGCACACTCACCAAAGTGAAGGTATTGTCTTACCTGAAGCATTTATAGCAAGAAGTATATGTCCGTACTGTTCTCTGATAGGATAGTCCCACACTCTGTACTGTGCCTGGTCTGATGTCGCGTTGAGAGTAATCTCTTTCCATACTCTGCAATTTGAATAAAAATTTATTGCCTAGAATGACAGGACTGCAGGAGAATCAACGACTGAGTCTTACATATCTCTCAAAGTATTGTCAGGTGTCCTTAACTCGGCCGTAGCTACCGAGACACTTTGGTGCAGTGGCGTGCTCTCAGGGTGGACACAAATACAGTTAGACCCTTATATTTTTTTAAATCTAAAGGCATTTTCAAATATTATTGATTTTAAACATGTTTTAGCAATGTTGTCCTATTTCGAATCAAATTAAAGATTGAAAAATAAAGTCTCGGGCGGGACTTGAACCCGCACTCTTCCAAACCGGGGAATTGCGTTATCCAATTTCGCCACCGAGCCAACTAGCCAGAGAACGAAATTTTCAATCTATTGCGTCTTGGGGACGACGGAAAAATTAATTGCCTAGAATGACAGGACTGCAGCAGAACCAACGGCTGACTTTCACATCTCCCAAAGTTCTGTCAGGCGTCCGTACTCAACAGGGCCGTAGGAAAAGAGATAAGCAGCAGTAGCGTGCAGTGAGGGTAGACACAAATACAGTTAAACCCTAATAATTACTAATCGTTTAATTAGCCTGTATTTAAAATTATTATATTTGTTATTATTACGTTATGTATGTCAATTATTTATTGCTTGTATTTTTGTTATTTGGCCTGGGAGCTGTGGTGTAGGAGGAGATGCCTGCCGTGCAGGAGGCGATGGTTCGATTCCCGTCCAAGCCGACTCATACCATACGACAGTGGCAAGCATATAAGTGCTTCTCCTGCTTACTCTCGGTCGGACAAATGTAGGAGTGACACAGTGAGTGTAGTTTGTCATGCTAGACCAAGTGTGGCATTAAATAGCATAAACCGAGAAAACAGTGACGATGACTTTCGAGTGAGTTCCGATAGTGGTCGGAGCAAACGAAGAAGAATGAGGGTAGACAGATTTCTCTGCTCTTAAAAATCTACCAGCAGTTCTACAGTCATCCCGTGATCATGGCAGTTGCAACGCTGGCGAAATATCGGGAACTCCAAAAACAATAAAAACGCGGTAAGAACCCGTTAAAATGATTAACTTTATCTTAATTAATAACCGCGTAACTCTCAAAAATTGTGTTAACTGTATTTGTGTCTACCCTGAGTTCACGCCACTGCTTTGGTGCATCATAAGCGATGCGCTCACTTGATTTCTGCCACTTGCTCCAGACGGTAACGTCGCGCGTTACGAAGAAATAACGCTGTGGTAAGCTTCACTAGGTACAATCTGGCGCGTACCGTGTGGCAATAGGTAGTTAAAACGGGAGAATTTATCGTTTTCTAAGGAAGTGATTCATCTGTTACGAAGTAATTCGTAATCTGTGGTACTGTTTCCCAAAATGTCACTCTCACTCACCTATACAGCGTATCCTCAGCAAACTTCATATTAATAAAGTACTGGTGTATAGTCGACCCTTCCACCACAGTGTAGTTGATACGTGACTGTCTCGCCAGCTGCTCCAACGATGAAACTGGCGTCTAGTAAATAAAGAATGAATCATCAAAATCCTTTCATTTGAAGATTTTCGATGAAATCTTATAACTATTACTAGAGTTAACCGCGACATCGTCCGCACAAATTATATACCACATTTTAAGTCAAATCATAAGCTTTCAAACAAGAAAAGTTTCATCAAAATCGGTGCGACAGTTTTCGGGTGATGCTCGCAAAAACAAACACACAAACAGATGGACAGAAATTCTAAAAAAGGTGGATTTGGAGTCAGGGACTCCTAAAAACCAAATCGTTATTTTTTTTGTAAATATCTTCAATGTACAGTTAAAGTTTTACAATAGTTAAGATTATACTTATACTATACAACTCGTTAATGAATTAAGAGGATATGTGAAAAAAATAGGATTCTTCAAAGCATCAGATATCATGAAGTACTAACAGTAGGAGTATGATTTCAGGATATGTGTAAATTGAACATATTATTAAAATTTTGATTGCCGCCAAAACACGATTAAGACAAATTTTCTCGATAGAAAAACAAGCCAAAGTAGCCTCCGTCTTTATCTATAAACGCTTGGAACTGCTAAACGGTGAATAATAGAAACACGAGACTTGATTTAAAAAATAGAGATTGATATTTTATAAATTTTGATTGCAGCAGAAATTAACTTACATAAATAGTAAAATCACAACTAAATAAAGTTTGTTTTGGCGCTTACGTCGTTTTATTTAGTCAGGCGCGTGCGCCGCCCCATCTCTTTCTCTCGCGTCAGGCAGTAATATAAGCTATCACAATCTATTAAAAAGCTCAGTCGGCTGTGGCCTTTGCCCGCGTCAGACCTGCGTTCGCATGCCCAATTTCCGAATTACGATTAATTATCCAGCTTACGTGTAAATATTATAGTGTAATTTATTAAATACAATCTAAAATAAATTCGAGGCCATAGCAGCTTCACATTTAAGAGAATATAATTCGGAGCGCGCTCCATACAAACGAAGTCTGGTGATATTTTCAATAGTAACCAATTAAAGTCAATGAAATTTTTCAGAAAAAATCTAAAAACTAATCTCTATGCTTGTATGAAGTCAGATTTTCGTTAAAATGTATAGTTTTAAAGTTACAATACCTCAAAGATTTCCATACAAATCTTAAATTAATTCTAGCATTAAAACTGTATATTTTAACGAAAATCTGACTTCATACAAGCATAGAGATTAGTTTCTAGATTGTTTCTGCAAATTTTTCATTTACTGATTGGTTAGTATTGAAAATATCACCAGACTTCGTTTGTATGCAGCGCGCATTTACGCATTCGGAATAAACTTCTCTTAAGTATATTTCTCACTCAAATATGTATAGCAGTTTTTTTGGACTTCATAGACCAAGAGCTAGCTGTTATTATCTTTAAGTCGTCGTAATTTTCGGTTTTACTATCTTGTTTTTCAATTTCTTCAAATAATTATATTTATTTGTCATAATGGAATCTGGTTATAAACGTATTTATGAACCGTTGTCAGTATTTTTACCGAGTTGAAGGATTCTATTGCTCCGGAACATCTTGCCTGGTATGAGAGTTTGAAAACTCTGTGGCCCTTAATTGTATGGGTAGTCAGTATGGTGAGCCAGGCTGAAGGGCAGGGTAGGGAAGGCGAGTGGTCGCAGAGAGTTTCTTCTTCCAAGTTGTTTCTTTCTTGAGTGCTGGATCCGGAATGAATCTACGCCGATTTGGCGCTATTTTATATCATTTTCAAGCGACCACCCCTCCTTACCCCGCACTCTTGCCCTGAATACAAATCTCTTTATTTCTCATACAATCTTAATTTCTACGCTTAGAAACCAATATAATTATATAGTTAAGATACTTATTTTCTTATTCTAAAAATAGCAGGTGCATCATCCGCCGGTGCATAACAGAGTGCAGAACTAAAAGGAAAGGTACAATATTTATATGACCCCGGCCCCCGGTTCCTCATAACACAGGTTCCGGACGCCGGGGCCCCCCTCGCTCGCCTGTATGCGCTGACAGAGATGGAGCGTTCTGTCTCTTTCTAACAATTATTTCTAATAGGATTCTACCCCTTCTAATGAGGTAGTGAAGCTTATTCTAATTGGAATTTATAAGTTCTAACTCGATTCTAATTGTTTTATTTACTTGTGCTATGCGTTAATTTTATTAGGGAAGTGAACCTAATCTAATCTGGGGTAGAAATCACTAGAGAAATCGAATAAGAATCATATTAGAACTATTTACAAAACTTATGTGCTAAGCCCTAATTCTAATAAGAAAATTTTATTTATTGAAATGAACACTTAACCTAAACTTATCCTACTAGTATAAAAGGGTATATAAAACGAAATAAACAAAGTAATGTAAAAAACTATGTACAAAGGTAGTCAATTCAGGTTCTGTCGTGCACATTTCTCCCGCCGTCGCAGCTCTGCGATCCAACCTGTAGCACGACGATCCTCTTGGTCGGTCTCCGGAGGACATGCCCGTTGCTGGTTACGACGTCCACGATCCTCACCTCGCCGTCTCGCCCTGGGTAGACCGCGACGATCCTTCCTGTCGGCCATGTGTTGCGGGGCAGGGTGGGGTCGCAGACGAGTACCAGGTCGCCGATAGCGTGCGCTGGTCGTGTGAGGCTCCCGCCGGTGTTGGAGTAGAGGCTGGTACTCTTTGACCTGGCTCCAGAAGACGTCCGCCATCGTTGATCGCGCTGCGCTTACGCGCGGTGAGGTCGTTCGGGTCCTAACAGGATGTGGTTGGGTGTAAGCGCCTCCGGTTCTTCTGGGGTCACCGCCACGTGTGTGAGTGGGTGGGAGTTGACGGTGTTCTCCGCCTCGGCGAGCAGGGTGAGCAGTGTCTCGTCGCTAGGGTACTGCTCGTGGAGTTTGACGCGCAGTGCCTCCTTCACGGTGCGTACCATGCGCTCCCACGCGCTGTCCATGAAGGGGGAGGCCGGGGGTACGTAGCGGCAGGTGATGCGCCGCTCCGTCGCCTCCTCGCTGACCGCCGCCAGCGCGGCCTTGGCGAGCTCCTTCTCCGCAGCCTTGAAGCACGTCGCGTTGTCACTCCATAGCTCCTTAGGCACTCCTCTTCGTGCCACGAACCTCCTCAGGTCGCCGGTCGCCGGAGAAGTAGGCTTCGCTCTTCGTATCTTGCATAGTTGACAGTGTTTGATGACGTTCACGCACCGTCGGTCGTATCTTCAGTACCCATAGTCGTTGCTGTAGCTCATTCACGACGGTTTCGATACCGCCATGTAGTCGCTCGTGTACGTGTTGTATGTACAGTCGCGTGAAGTAGTGTTTCCCGTCGAGTACGGTCGGGCTCGCAGTGTCTTCAACGATGTCAGGTGCTACGTGGATTCTTCCTTTGAGCCATCTTCGCCGACGACCACTGATAGCGCCGACAGCTTGTCTCCCGGCTGAGGCGCCGCGCCGTTCCTTACTCGACGTAAATCTTCGGAAAGACAATCTTCTTGTACAGGTTTCCACCATAGTTTCTCAGCGCGAATGAGATAGTGCGTTTCGATACCGATGGTGTTGCTATCTCATTTCTTCACGTACGGTGTCTCGCTCTTGCGTGTTTTCTTATCAATCTTTGAATCAGAGTCGTTTTTATTGTTTTCTTTCGTTCGTTTGCGCTTCGTAGCCAATACTGTTTCATTTTTCTTCTTTCGACATAAATTGACGAACTGTAGCATGCGCACCGTAGCTCGTAGCAAAAGTGGGAACGACGAAAATCGCTCGATTCGAGGTAGGTGAGCGTGGTCAGGTCGCTGGTGGGTGACGTGACAAGTCCCCTCTCTTCTCCTGTCTTCGGTGCTTCTGTCTTCGTCTCTTGTGGCCATTCTCGTTCGTGGTTTCGTAGGAAGCTCGGCCCGTTGTACCATCGGACCTCGCTCCCGCCGATAGAGACCGTGGCGCCGCCCGAGTTGGCGGAAAACTGCTGTACTACTGAATTTGTATTGGACACCCATCCGCATAGCTCGAAGCCGGCTTGCCGATGAATGTAGTCGACTGATTTCGATACTTCTTTGGCTTCTTTTTCGGTCGGAAAACTTGTTATGTAGTCGTCCATGTAGTGGTTCTTTTCAATGGCTCGCGCGGCTGCAGGATACTTTTCTTTGAAGTCTGAAACATTTCTATTCTTCACGTATAGCGCGGTGCATGGTGATGACATCGCGCCGAAGATCACTGAAGTCATGCGGTACTCTCGCGGTCGCTGGTTCCCTCTCTCGTCGCCCCGATATAGAAATCGTAGTGCCTCTCTGTCGTCCTCTTGAACTTATATTTGCATAAACATTAATTCCTTTATGTCAGCTGACACGGCGTGTTGGTGTTGACGAAATCGCATTACAGCTCCCGGCAGAGATTGCAGCAAGTCTGGACCGCAGAGTAGCATATCGTTCAGGCTGCGTCCGGCTGTCTTCGCTGTGGCGTTGTGTACTACTCTTATCTTCGGTTTCGCGGGGTTAATGACCGCGAAGTGGGGTAGGTACCATGTTTTATTTGGCACCGGCGGTGTGGTAGCTTCCTCGGCGTAGCCCAAAGTGAAGAGGGTTTGCATTCTTTCTTCATATTTTTTTTTCAGGTCTTCATCTCGGTCTAGTTTCTTCTCTAGGTTGTGCAGCCGTTTGAGTGAGTTTTTGTAGTTGTTCGGAATCTTCATGTCGTCTTCTTTCCATATAAGTATTGTTTTGAAGCGTCTGTCGGGCAGCTGCTCAGGGTCACTATTCTGTACTCGTTTTTCTATCCCGATTGATTCAAACTCGAAATAATTCTTCATCATCTTCTTTCGTGTATAGTTATTGAAATTATGTATTTTCATTAATATCGCCAAATAATATTATACAGGGTGTAAGGAAAAGTATAATTTTACTATGGGAGCAAACCGTTATGGGAGTTACAACTCTTTGCGTTCTACCTATCTCAAGAACGGTTAACTATTATAAATGACCAAATTTGAAGAAAATTTAAAGTTCTACAATTTTTTTTAAAACTTCAAAGGTCATTTAGAGCATAGAAAAGAAGATATTTCCTAAAGACCTGTTTTTTGACATTTTACCTTGAATCTTTTGACCTGCATAAACGAGATTTTATGTGACATTTGACCTAACGTATTGGATGTCATAACGATGATTTAAAGAAGTTTGTAGCTTATTATCTCTCAATCCGAGGTTGACCCTTTTTTTCACCTAATTTTCCTGGGGTACTAGGAGAAACAGTGATAATGAAAAACAAAACGGAACAAAACATTAAATTTGAAACGTAGGCAGGAACATACCAGAAGTATGAGAGAAAAGAAAAGGTAATAAGTTGTAAATAATTTTCCAGCACTCTGTGACCTAAACCTGCATATACGTTTAGCACCCTTGCTTGTGCTCGGGTGCTAACTTCACGCTGTGCAATAATGAACTACTTAAGTCACACTTATCGTAATGTACTAATAAATAAATGTTGATTTTAGGTCGTAAGATAAATATTATTAGTGATTTTGTAAATAAATGTTAATTTACCATTTTAAAATTCATTCATACCTGTTATAATATCCTGCATCATCCTCATCCTTCAATGCTATGCCATGCATCTGAGGGATGCGAGGTATTTTAGAATTACCTATGGATTTTCAAAATAGGTTTATGAGTGTTATACAACTTCTCAACCTGAAAGTTCTTGTAGTATCGAGAATAACTGAGATTATTGCAGTATTACGAAACTTATTTTTTCACGTTCTTCTTACATTTTTGTTGACGGCGTAAAATAACTTCCAGGTTTCATCTAGATAGTCGGTATGTTTTGACCATAGAATGTTTTGACTTGTATTATATCAATTACAAGTACAAAATAAGAAGTTGAATTGATTTGATTACGGGACCTAAAGACGTAAAGCCTAACCAAGAACCGAACCGAAGACCAACAGGTAGCTCTCGTACTATAAAGTAAAACAAAATCCTGTAATGATAGTTTTTTTCCTTCTAGATAGGTACAGTGATTTTCGGTATGATATTAATGAGTTTTAAGTTTTTTAAGTGAAATCAATTAAAGAGTATCGTTAGTTAGGTATTGTTTCTATCTATAAATTGGTTGTCCGTAATTGATCCTGTAACAAATTAATAATTGATCAAGGAGGATAAATAGAACGATACTTAATTATAATATATTGTGTTTTTTCATACGACAAAAGGTACTAATAATATATTAACAGCGAAGCGTCTTCTACGCATTTTGAGTGATTTGATTTTCGCGGGCTAGTGCGCGACGATGTTCGGTAGCGGGGCGCGGGGCGCTTGCTGCGCTAAGCCACGCCCATTTCGCTTCAATTATTTTTCGACATAGGCCCTTAACGCAAAATTAAGAAAAAAGTTTGTTAATTATTAAGGTTTCAACATAGGTAACATTTTTCAAAATATTAAATAATTTGTACGTACAATTTAAAATTTACTGAACTCATAAATTTACAAAACAAGATTCTTAAAATGTATCTATGAGCACGCTTTCCCTAAAGCACAAAAATCGAAATCGTGACAAAAAATCTGCTGTTCCATACAAAACTGCAAACGTACTCGAGCCAAATGTATGGGACAGCGGATTCTTTTTTCGCGATTTAGGTGTTGGTCCCATAGAGAAAGTTGTTCAGTTTGACGGTCTGATCATCACCTTAAAAAGTGTCAGCATATTAAGAAGGACCCTGTATATTGTCATACGAAACGGGTATTGCTGACACGAAAGAAGAACTGCTAGAACCTTTGACTAATTATTATAAGGACCAGCCTTGCGGTAGCATTTCCCCTCTGCCACGGTATAAGCACAATTGATCTTGTGCATTTACATTCA
The DNA here is from genome assembly GCA_963924505.1 of Agonopterix alstromeriana. Lineage (NCBI taxonomy): Eukaryota > Metazoa > Arthropoda > Insecta > Lepidoptera > Depressariidae > Agonopterix > Agonopterix alstromeriana. The sequence continues at coordinate 7,009,600 of OZ004689.1, read as the reverse complement.
ATTTTACACCTTATCACTAAACGAGACAGCCTATAATTGCGAAGTAATAACTTCGTACTTAGAACGTTTGAGGTTCACACGAGACTACTTTTCATGATTTTTAACATTCAAAATTAGAATCTAAAGTTATGGGGAATAAAATCCAAAGTTGCGGATTTCATGTTACCTCGCCCCCCGCAAAAAGTGGCAGAAAAGTTTGTTAGTAGAATTACACGCGTAACCAGTCCACATATAAATAGTCAAAGGCTAGAACATAACAAACCTAAGCCTTAGCCACTAACCTGCATCCTTTCAACAGTTAGAAATGCAGCTAAATTTGCAGTGAATGTAGCCAGCATTAGTACCACGAAGAGCCAGTAGGCGGCCACTAGAGTTCTCCCAGATAATGCCTTCGGGGCCTCCCCTCCCCCTTGAGGAGTGAAGGAGGTGAGGGCAAACCAGAAACTCTCTTTTAGAGTAAATTCCCTGCAAGAAAAATTCAAGTTTAACAACCAGTGCCTCAAGCCATCCTGGGCCCCTGGGCCTACGTTTTGATTTCCATTTTACAAAGCCAAAAACCAGTATGAAAGCAGTCTTCAGTCGGTGCTAAGCGAGCGAAGCGAACTCGAAATTTCACACATCAAGATTCAACGGTGGTGATACGAGTTCCATTAGCCCATGTATTCTCACAACACCATTCTAAAACAGGAGCGAGGGAAGCGAGCTATAAAATTCACGATACTGCGATGTGAAGTTGTTCAACAGTTCGCAGTGTTGTGCATAGAAAACATTTGGATGATTATGATTAATCATCTCGCAGTAACATTTCGACCTTGCTTCGCTGCCTCCAGGTTTGTTCTTAATGCACCGAAATAGTTATACTGCAGTAAAATTTCAAGCTCGCTTCGCTCGCTCCAGGCTTGATCTTATTCCTAATTCCATTAATGTAATGGCACATTATTAATGCGGTAGTAAAATTTCTCGGCAAAGGCTTGATCTCAGTGCAACCCCGTATCAATACTCCAGTAAAATTTAGGGCTCGCTTCGCACGCTCCAAAAAGTTATAATAATAATATTTTGAGTTTTTTCGCTGAGTTTGTTAAATTTTTATGGTAACTAAGTACGGTATGCGGTAATAAACAACAGACCGGCAAGGGTAAGGGTAAGCCTGTGGGTTGTTCCTCGCCGAGTACGGCGAGTACTTATCGAGCAGCCAGATCATGAAGCCGGTCAGCACCAGAGCGGCTACAATGCTCAGCCACACTTCTGTGCGCAGCACCGTCATGAACTTGGACAACTATATAGCGGCATAATAAACAACAGACCGGCAAGGGTAAGGATAAGCCTGTGGGTTGTTCCTCGCCGAGTACGGCGAGTACTTATCGAGCAGCCAGATCATGAAGCCGGTCAGCACCAGAGCGGCTACAATGCTCAGCCACACTTCTGTGCGCAGCACCGTCATGAACTTGAAGAGGGATGTTTTGCGAGTCGGCTTGCGAATAACTGAAAGAGATTTTTAGCATAAGCATATGCTCACGACTATATTCCCCGAGGGGGAAGTCAGAGATATTCTGAAACCTCAGAACATCCACGTTCCACCAGTAGTACCGAAACTCTATCCAGTGTAACAGGGGGTGAGCCCGTCGCCACATAAAGGACAGTTGGTACAATACATGCCTCGATATTGAAGCATGCAGGTTTCCTCACGATGTTTACAATGAGATTTTTACAATGAGCATTTTTTATTTTATTTTCCTCTGTATTGTTAGACGGCGTAGCTCTGTTCCTACCTACAGGGTGTTAGTATAATCAGTGGCATTAGTTTAAAGGGTGGTTATGCTCATGATAATGAACAACTTTCTCGACAAAACCTAAGGAAAATGTCAACTTTTCATACAAACGTTGCCAATTTCGATCAGCTTATTGGACTTAGAATTGCAAGACCATAAGTTCCTTGAGGAAACTTGTTCCGTATCATTAAAACGACTTCAAACTAAAATAAGGGAAAAATAATATTGAAGCCAATGTCTCTTCCTTTCGCATCTATCAGAACATTAAGTACGTATCGGAGTCGGTGTCATACCGATGCCGGTACGATTCGCAACTGGGCTTGGTATAAGATTTTGGGCTTGACTTGACACCGACTCTAATGAGATACAAATTAATGTTCTGATTGATGCGGAAGTAATATTGGCTACAATATAATTTTTTACTTATTTAGTTTTGAAGTCGGCAGGCAGGCAGGTTTGGCAATATCGGGAAAAATATAGATTGATTGAGCTCTGTCTATAACCAATTCGAAGAGCAGAGAAAAGTCGAGTTCACTTCGCCCGCTCAAAGTTTCTGTTTCAGTTACTGTGCCTACACATACTCCTAAAGAGTTCTGACCACAGCTAAGACGTGGTGCTCAAAATTTCGAGCTTGCTTCGCTCCATCCCAACCTTTTATTTTGATTACTTTGCACATGTTTTGTACGTAAAAAGGTCTGGCTCTAACGGATTCGTATTGAGGAGAAAAGTCGAGCTCGCACTAAGTTTCTATTTTTGTATGGATAAACCAAAAGATATCTGACCACAACCGGAATTGATGTGCAAAAAAAACTTCGAGCTCGCTTCGCTCGCTCCGCTATTTTTTGGTAAGATAAGGGGGCAGCAAAATCGGTCTGTGCCCCGGGCGGCAGAAACCCACGCTACGCCACTGACAATAAATTACACATACATATACATGTGGTACAATCCTTACCTATCAGGATGCCAGTTTGTTCAAAGTAGGGCGCAACGAAATCGATTACTTCTTCCCTCTCTGCCGTCATTGTTAATGCTGCGACAGCTAAATCCGTTTCCTGTAACGGCAGTATGAAAGTTAAGGGAAAAAACAAACATTACCAGTATTCTCAGAGCGTCGGTGGTGCGTTGCTATGGCAACTCAATCTTGAGGTTCAGGTTCGAATCTGCACGGACGACATGCCATGCCATTTGTAACTTTAAAACTATACCTACATTTTAACGAAAATTTGACTTAATACAAACAAACATAGATATTAGTTTCTAATTTGTTTCTGAAAAATTTCACTGAATTGGTTAGTATTGCAAATATCGCCAGACGTTGTTTGTATGGAGCGCGCTCCGAATTATATTCCCTTAAATAATTGTGGAATTTAGAATAAGTACTAAAAACTTAGTAGCAGTGTAAAAAATTTCCGAGCCCGCTTCGCTCGCTCCAATTATATCATCAACTATAATTACCGCTATTACATCTGACCAGATTTGAATTTTTTTCATTCAAGCATTGACATGCAAGATAATGGACGCCGGATCTAATACAAAATTCTCGAAAAAAGTGTCCGAGACTAACCTACACAGACCTAAATACTTGTATTATAAACCAACTAAAAACATTGAAAATGCTGAAATTGTTTTTCATTTTGCTCGAGTAGTTTTTACCTCATCGCGGCACGCCGCACGCTTGCGCATATTCGACTAATCGAATGAAGTTCTATACGTTTTGATGCTCTTTTGGTTCGGACACTTTTGAGCGCGGACCCAAGTCGATGATTTCAAGGCATTATTTTACGTAAAATAGGCTTCAGCGACGTTTACATATCTCGAGAAGAGCTTACGGCAGCACGCGAGCCAATCATAATCGTATCTTTAGGACTATCTTAAGTCCTACTTTCCTCCACTCTTCCTCGACCAACAACGACTTAAATTTCACCCCGCATTGGGTACCTACTCACCCCTCTCATAAGATCTCCTACAACTCCATCCCACGTCCCATTTGGTAGTTTTCTCCCAAAACCTCCGACTTTAGGAGTCACTATTTCATAATCGAATTCCATTGACTGAAAACAACAATCATAATATTATTAGCTGATGCTCTTGACTTTGTCCGCCTTTTAATAGATGCTTTTTTAGCATTCTGCCACAGAATAGGTAAAAGTATATGGTTCTACATACAGAACAGCCACTCCCCGCCCTCTGACTTCAGATACCCCACCTCACCTCACACTTTCTGGGGACACTTCACTTTTTCAGTAATTCTTTAGCTCAAATACTATTTTTAATACCTAAACGAACAATAAAATGTATCGAAATGTAGATGATGGTAAATGCAAAGCGCGACTTTCAACCCTACACGCAAATGTGATGTACTTTGTGCAAAGTGCGCATACGCAGACGCCATTTCCAAATTCATTTGACCACGGAGGCAGGGAGGAGGCTAAAACAAATAAATTTAAAAAATGTAATGACGTCCGGCCCCCATACAAGAAACGTGAAATTTTAAATTTTTTTTCGTTTTTGCTCCATCGTAAAAACGGTACATTACATACAAGCATCAAAGTCTAAAGTAAAACAGGAAATAATAAAATTGCGCTAAGAGTCCCGGAGAAACCATTTTTATGTTTTCGTAATTATATTGTGTGCTGGTCCGGAACCTTCGGTGCGCGAGTCCGACTCGCACTTGGCCGATTTTTTTATTAAGGTCATGATTATCATGAAGTTTAGTTTTAGGTACTGACCTCGGCCAGTTTGTCGATGAGATCAATGCAGTAACCCTCGTATAGAAGCAGTCCATCGTCATTGACCATTTGCTCTCCAGTATCAGGGTCCAGCTTCGGCAGTGTCCATGGTACGGCCTGAGCAAAATAATATCGTAGTTTGATCATTACAAGATGTTCTAAAGGAAAAGCCGTGGTAGTCCAGTGGTGAGTAACCTTGCCAGCCGTGCTGGAGGCGATGGTTCGATCCCCGTCCAGACCGACTCGTACCAATGAGTTTTTCGGAATTTATGTACAATTTGTATCACCACTGGCTTTTCGGTGAAGGAAAACATCGTGAGGAAACCTGCATGCTTCAATTTCAAGGCATGTATTGTACCCACTGTCCATTATATGGCGACGGGCTCACCCCCCGTCACACTGGATAGAGTTTCGGTATTACTGGTGAAACGTGGATGTTCCGAGGTTTCAGAATATATCTGACTACCCCCTTGGGGAATATAGTCGTGAGCATATGCTTATGCTTCTAAAGGAACCTACGCGTATACCTGCTATGTCAGGTTAGGACCACCCAAAGTGGAGGTCCATAGGTTCTGCCCGATCCAGTCGGGAGGTTGAGACCTGGTCCTAATTTTAGCTTAAATTGCTTTACACTGCTTTGCATTGCTCCGAATTGTTTTGCATTACTATGTGTTAACGCCTTGCATGTGTATGTGCACACAACACGCACACCAGCGATGTAACGCATCGGACCCCGCTGCCGACGCCACCTGACTACGACCGCGCATTCAGCAAGAAGGGTCGACTAATGCAGACGTGCATACCTATTTACCACGAAGTCATTACTTTGTATCCATTTTTCATTACCTTTTGGAGAAAATAAATCTGTTTTTTATTCAACACCACGACCACATTGCACCCTACTCTTCACTATGCATTGCTATACCGTGCTTTGTAATGCTTTGTGTTGCTCTGCATTGCTTTGCATTGTTATATTTTGCTTTGCATTGCTCTGCATTATTCTACCTTGCGCTGTATTGCTTTGTGTTGCTCTGCGTCTGCATTGCTATACATTGCTTTGCATTGCTCTGCATTGTTTTACACTGCTTTGCATTGCTTTGCATTGCTGTGTATTTCTTAACATTACTTTCCTTGCTTGGTACAGGTCTACATGTGGTCTACAGTCAAAAGTCAAAAGTCAAAAAGTCAAAAGTCAATATAATTTATTCAATATAGGAGCTTGCAGCACACTTATCAAACGTCAAATCTTTCTAAAGCTACCACTGCGTCCAGTGCTCTGCATTACATCACCCAGTAATATAAAACTTACAGGAGAGGTGCCGACTCTGAAGAACATCCTCAGAGGTTCCAGCGTGACGCCCGGCAGCAGCTGGTACTCCTCGTCGGCAGACCAGCTCGCCACCGTCTCCAAGCCCTCGTCTGGCTTGTAGGTTGAGAGGACGAAGTGAGAACGGAGGTTCAGATCCTGTCTGTTAATGAATTTTTTGGAAAAAAAACTTAATTTAAACAAGGTAAAAACGCCAACGCTATTACTCTTGAGAAAACTGGCCTAAATATACAACGTGTAAATGAATTAACGCAAAACTAGAAAGTAGTTTGATTAGAATCGAGAGCAGAATCGAATTATCATGTTTTCAACATAGGTAATTTTTTTCAAACTATTAAATATTAGTTAGTAAAATTTAAAATTTACTGAATTCGATCTCAACCCACCGCACTGGCACACTCACCCTACTTACTACCAAAACAAGATTCTTAAAATGTATCCACGAGCACGCTAGCGCTTTCATTCATTGCTGAAATGATAACATATCATTTTTGCCTGAAAACTTAAACTGCGAATAAATTTTACGAGTAACTATCAAAATAATTAAATTATTGTTTCATACTAATTATTTTGTTATAAGTCAGTTGGGGTGTATGCAGTTTTGCGTTTATTCATTAACACGTTGTATATTGTTAAATAATTTGTCTCGCAAAAATATCTGCTAATGACTGTATATTTGAGTCATGTAAGTTTGCAGTTTTATATGAAATAGCTGACTTTTATCGCGATTTCGATGTTAGTCCCATAAAGAATGTTGTTTAGTTTGATAGTCTGATCATTTCAGGATTTCAAAAAGATTATGGTGTCGTTAGTAACAAAAGAAAGAAGGAAAGAGAAGTAGGTATATCACTCTGTTTTTGTTCATTTTTTCTTACGACGCTAATATCTTTTACACAAAAGATTTGTTTCTTTTTTCATGCTATCTCTTTCCCTGTTTTTCATACTGTATCACGTCTCTTTTATACCTGAGAAAGAGAGAGAGAAATATGTGCATCCAGGAAGTTGGAATAATAGACACGGTCTAGAGCATCTCTATTTCTGTCTCCCCCTGTCACTCATTTGTTTTACACATCCTTTTCTATCTTGATCTCTCGGTGTGTTTCTCTGTCTCTCATAGATAGAGATCGGATATTCGGATGCATATTTACCTAAACTTCATTTTTGGCTACGAAATCATGGAAGCTAAAAATGATCTTTTTAAAGAAATTCCGTATTGCCAGGAAATCCGGTAATGTATAACTAATCAGATGCATAGTGTTGAAGCAACTTCTTAAAACTATTTGATTTAAAAAGAAATAAATATGTTTTTCGGTAAAATAAATTCCGGGATGTCAGGAAGTTGAATATGCTCACGACTTTATTCCCCGAGGGGGTAGTCAGAGATGTTCTGAAATCTCAAAGCATCCACGTTTCACCAGTAGTACCGAAACTTTGTCCAGTGTGACGAGGGGTGAGCCCGTCGCCACTTATAATGGGCAGGTCATGTCAGGAAGTTAGGGAATGCAAAACTACTCGGATGCATAGTATGAATGGATGCGACTTTTTAAAATTATAAAATGAAGAATAAAATAAATATTTCGATATAAAATTGCACTCCATAATAGCCAATTCCTCAAGTTTAGGTAAATATGCATCAGATTATCCGATCTCTACTCATAGTACTTCTATCCGTCACTCTTAAGGTGCACTTCCGATGCCAGCAGCCGATGCGACTGACGCGCGCTTCTGACGCGTGGTTCTGTCATATGCCATATGTCTAGCACATCGGCCGCGCGCGTCAGTCGCTGGCATCGGAAGCGGCGCCATACGTTTTCATAGTAACTAGTATCGTCGCATCGACCGTCGGCCGCGAGCCGCGCGCGTCAATCGCATCGGCCGCTGGCATCGGAAGTGCACCTTTACACGTACCTGTCACCATCCCAATAGAACAAGGAGTCGTTATTAACTAAACAGTCTTCTGCCATCATATGGTACAGTCGCGAGCTGGTCTCATTCAGCTCCCCGCTGGGATCCTCGCAGGATACCTTGCTGATAAGTGGCATGTTCAACTCCAGTTTGGAGTAAGTTTCAACTATGTATTGCACGAGAGCGTTCAGGACAAATTGCTTCCTCTGTAAAAATATTAGATGAATGAATGAATGAATGAATGAAATATACTTTATTATATACAATAGGAAACGAAACTGATGATGGTACAAATAAGGCGGTCTTATCGCTAATAAGCGATTTCTTCCAGACAACCTTAGGGTAGAGGAAATATAACAAAGAACGGGTCGGTGTTACAATACAATACAAGTGAATACAATACAACAGAATTCACATACATACTACATATAATTAGAGGTGCATGGATAAATAATACATAAAATATATATTTATACTATTAATAATACATATTCATACAATGCTGCAACAACACATAAACATGCCTACACGTACTGGATTGATTTAGATAGAAAATTACAAGGGGGGAAAGGAAAAATCAAGAACAGAGGTCCAGGAAATATGTTTTGACCTTCGATTTAAAAACATCCACGGAAGGAGCATGTCTGATCGACTCTGGCAACGAGTTCCATAGTCGCGCAGCCTGGACTGTAAAGGAATGGGTGTAGAAGTCGGATGAGTGGGATGGGATATTGAGGGAGAGATTCTTAGAGGAACGTAAGGGACGGCCAGTAGTAAGGGAGCTAAAGATGTAGCGTTCTTTGAGGTAGGGGGAGTCAAAGGATTAAATAGGATAGAGTACCTAGAGGAGGGACAGGACATGAGTGTCTCTTCGACGGCGGATTGGGAGCCACTTTAGTTTAGCGCGGAATTCGGACACAAGGTCGTATTGGATTTATTAATCCAAGTAAACAAAAAAAACTATGGATTGCTTAGAATAATCTAGAGCTAGGCTGCTCAACCCCAGGCCCGCGGGCCACATTTACATGCCCCCTAACAGCATCTCACTGACGTTTTTGACTTTTTTGTTTTGATTAAATTATGTATACAAGTACTAGGTGGTCCGCCGGGTAACATAGAACCGAAATTATGGCCCTCCTCCAAAATTGGCTCGAAATTGTGGCCCACCTACAAAAATGGGTGAGCAGCCTTGATCTAAAGTTACACAATATACGGTGATGATTTGTGATGAGCTTCACGCGTCATGAAAAGGAGTGACGTCACGTCATGGCAGTGAGCGTTTTGGCGCGTAATTTGAAAAGTCAACTTTTGATTTGCAATAAATAAATGATTTGTGCATTTTTGTTATTGGTATTTTTATGTAAGCCTTAAATCTTTATGATACACTAAAATATAAAACTGTGCAAGTACCCCATTATTATGTAATTCCTACATACATAATTAATAAGGTACCTGTATCTCAGAAGGGCAACTACAATCATCTTTCAGTCCAATCAGCTTGCAGCATTCCGACGGGTCTACATGCAGCAGCATGGTCGGCAGAATCAGCTGGGAGAGGTCCAGGGTTGGCACGGAGTAGTCGGTGAAGAGAAGATTCCAGCGGTAGTCGCGGCGGACCAGCTTCTCTTTTACTGCCTGTGGGTTTTATGGAATTGGATTCGGTGTTTAATTGTTCACGAAGTTATTGCTTATTATCTATACAACGTGTTAATGAATAAATGCAAAACCTCATACACCCCAACTGATTTATAACAAAATAATTAGATTGAAAATTGAAATAATTCCATTATTTTGATCATTAAAATTTAAAGTTATTCGCATTTTAAGTTTTGAGGCAAAAAAGATTTGTTATCATTTCGGCAATGAATGACAGCGCTAACATGCTCATGGATACATTTTAAGATTGTTGTTTTGGTAGTAAGTAGGGTGAGTGTGCCCGTGCGGTGGGTTAACATCGAGTTCAAAAAAATTAAAATTTTACAAAAAAATTATTTGATCTTTTTTAAAAATTACCTTTGTTGAAATTATGATAATTCGATTCTGCTCTCGATTCTAAACAAACTACTTTCTAGTTTTGCGTTAAATCATTAACACGTTGTATATACGATTATAAAATATTATATAGGCTATAATGTAAGATTATATAGACTATATATAAGATGAAAATTGTAAGATATTATCTTCTTCGAGATCAAAAAAATCCGCCGTGTGGTTTAGAATGGACCACCGCTATTCTTCCCGTGGGTGTCGTACGAAGCGACTAAGGGATTAAAGATTTCTTATACATTGATAATGTGGGCGAAAGGCAAGCCACCTCTCACCACCTGACACGTCATTCCATCCTGAAACTTAAATTGCTAAATGTGAGCATTGCTACAACTACATTCTTAAACAGAAAGTTGGTGGTTGTAGCAATGTTTCTGTCGACCCCGCAAAGAATAACGGACGTGAGTTTCTCTATGTATGTAGGGAAAACAATTTGTTCTTACATATAAAATGTCAATGGCTGCAGATCCAAATGCATGGCACACCAGATTTTTTCGCGATTTTAATGTTGGTCTCATGGTTAAAGTTGTTCAGTTTGATGGTCTGGTCTATATATGTACCAACACATTTGGTCTTACTATTTATATTAATACTTATTCTGACGGTTTTTTCAAGCGGATGATCAGACCATCAAAATAAAGGACATACCAACAACGCAATCGCGAAAAAATGGTGATGTCCCATACAAAACTGCAAATCTACTTGATTCAGTAGATCTGCAGTTTTGTATGGGACATCACCAAAATGTAGACGAATCGAAGATGCTTACAAATACAGTTGGTGGACCACCTTTAATAGTATTATGACGTAATGGTATTGATTGATTGATTATGGTGGAGTATTATGTATGTATGTTTTGCAATGTGCTCTACCACTCACCCGTCTATAAGTGTCCATGACAAAAGAACTCTCTCCCACGATAGCGTAGAAGCTCGGCTGAGGTCTCATCGTCTTCAGGGCCCTGGCAGAGTCCCTGGTCAACCCCGCGTGCACCCACACACGCACATTCGATTCACCTAGCAGCGAGTACAGAGCTCTGTCTACATCTGTTGATGAAATTAAATCTATAATAATTAATCTCTCCTATAATATATGACTCTCATATGACAAGGTTGATTTGCATTACATTGCTTTGTTTTGCATTGATTTACATTGCCTTATTTTATAGTTTTCATTACAAAAGGTTGCTTTACATTGCTATACATTGACTTGAATCGCTTTGCTCTACATTGCTTCACATTGCTTCGCATTGCTTTGCATTGTTTTGCGTTCTTTTATATTCTCTTCTTTCTTTCTTCTATATAACTTCTAATACACAGCTCAAGTTATATAATCTTTTATATAACTTGAGCTGTGTTTCCCATAACTGTAACTCCGGCGTTTGCTCAGAATATACAAACACCTAGTTCACTCACAGGTCAAAAAACATAAACCCGCACACACATCCCACCCGAACTCACACCAGCAATCACACTCACTCACACACATACACAACTAACATGTCTTGCTACTATTTTATTACTGTTATTTTTTTTTTTACTTTTAATTTTGTTTCACTTCTTTTATGAAATCACACAGTCTTTCCTGGATAACTTGGTTTGCATTTTTCGATTCATGTTTTCTTTCTATTTCTACTCAGAACGTAATCATGTCCGGTGGTGGAGGCCTGGGGTTTGTTGCACAATTCCTAGATTCTAGGTTTTTTAAACAGACTCCAGTCTCCACAAAAAATCTGTACACTAATTTTAAGACAAACCTTTGTATTCCTAACTTTGTGGAGATAATAAACTTTATTATTATTATTATTATATTGCTTTGCATTGCTTTACATTGCCGTTCATTGCTTTGCATTTATTTACATTACTACGCATTGCTTAACATTGCATCACATTGCTTCGCATTGCTTCACATTGCTTTGCAACGCTGCTTTAAGTTGCATTGCATTGTTTCACAATGCTGTGTAACGCTATCCGCTGCTTTAAGTGGCATTGCATTGTTTCACAATGCTTTGCAATGCTTTGCGCTCCTTTACATCACTTTGCATTGCTCTGCATTGCTTCACAATGCCTTGCGTTACTATGCATTGCTTCTACTTGAGTTATACGTACCAGCCTCGCTCTCAAGCATGAGCGCAGCGTCGGTAGCATTCCTCGCGTCGAGGTGCTCGTCCAAAGCCGCCAGCAGTTGCTGCGAGCCTAGTGCCGCCCCAACCAGCGGTACTGCCCGCTCTTCTGCCATCTGGGCACCAGCCGGCCACCGTGACCATGTTAGGTCGATTATCATTGATACTCCTCTTGATAGGGCGGCGCAAACTGTAAAAAATATATGGATGACAGAAAACAGAAGGGGTTTTGAATGAAATCCACGTTTTCACGCAATCATCTTCATCATCGTGAGGAAACCTGCTTGCTTAAATTTCGAGGCATGTATTGTACCCACTGTTCATTATGTGGCGACGGGCTCACCCCCCGTCACACTGGACAGAGTTTCGGTACTACTGGTGAAACGTGGATGTTCTGAGGTTTCAGAATATCTCTGACTACCCCCTCGGGGAATATAGTCGTGAGCATATGCATGTATGATGATGCTATGCATCTTGACTGATAGACGTCCACTGCTGGACATATACCTGCTGCGCCTAAGGATCGCTACAACGACCAGTCCTGCGCTGTCCTCATCCGACGGTTTCCCGCCGCCTTCACCAAACCAAAGTCAAAGTCAAAGTCAATATAATTTATTCAATATAGGAGCTTGCAGCACACTTATCAAACGTCAAATCTTTTTTAAAGCTACCACCGCGTCGGAACGTGTTGTTGCTGTAGAGAAGATGCGGCCAGAAACTCTACAACATAACACGACTTAATAACTATTACAATATAAATTCTTAAGCTAAAGTTATGTATACAATAATACATAGTCTACACCGTCGGTTCACATTGTGTGGTGACCCACGCTTCGCTTTGCGGTACGCGGATTGTACGCGGGCACCACTCCAGAACTCTTGGGCCCATTTTATCGTTTAGACCATTAAACTGAACAACTTTCACTATGGGACCAACATCGAAATCGTGAAAAAATATATGTTATCCCATGTACATTTAGCTCGAGTAGATTTGTGGTTTAGTATGGAACATCAGATTTATTTTTTCGCGATTTCGATATTGGTCCCATAGTGAAAGTTGTTCAGTTTGATGGTCTAAACCATCCCCTTAAATATTTATTTGTATTTTTTTAATACCTTGTATAAAGTGACCAACAAACAAAGAAACAGCCCGACGGCCCGATAGCCAGTCAGTCTGTAGTGAACCTGCCTGCTGTGCCGAGGGTCGCGGGTTCAAATCAATAAGGGACAAATATTTGTATGATGAATATGAATATTTGTACCCGAGTCATGGATGTTTGTATCTATATGTGTATTCTATATCGTTGTCTAGTTATCATAACACAAGTCCAGGCTAGATTCTGGTACTTTAAATGTGACTAGATAATTTGTGTGACAATGTCCAAGATATTTATCATTATTATTATTAGATCCTTATAAACTATACTCCATTAAAAATAGAACGGAATTTTAAGGCTATTTTGCGGATTTGAAACTCTTCCTCTCACTTATTCTTAGAACAGCTTTAGTAACGTCCAAGATATGTCGGATAGTATATGTATCCAATAAATTAATTACATTTGGTAATCAGAATTAGCCAGAAAGCTAAATAGGAATCGAAAAATCTCGTCCTTATTTGGAATGAAATATAGCTGATTAAAAGATACTTACATTGACCATAACTCTCTTCCTCTCTTTCTCTATCCAGCTGCACGATCTGATCTGTCACTCTTAACCCTGGTTTCATATCCTCGGCAACCTTCAGAGCTCGTCCGATCTCCTGTGCCAACTCAGGTTCCAGGGATTCCGTTATGAATACTGTCAGAAAAAAAGTGGTCACCAAGGCAGGTTGTGGCCATGTTTAACGTTTTTTTTTTAAATTAACGTAATTTCTAGTTAAAGCTGATTTCTTTTTATTTAAAACTAGAGTTTACCTGCGACGCGATATACCAGTTTAAGTCAGATCATACGCTATCAAACAAAAAAGTTTCATCAAAATCGGTTCAGTAGTTTTTGCGTGATGCTATTACAAACATACAAACAAACAAACAGACAGACGGACAAAAATTCTAAAAAAGGTTGATTTGGAGTCCGCATAAGCATAAGCATATGCTCACGACTATATTCCCCGAGGAGGTAGTCAGAGATATTCTGGTAACTTCAGAACATCCACGTTTCACCAGTAATACCGAAACTCTGTCCAGTGTGACGGGGGGTGAGCCCGTCGCCACTTATAATGGACCGTGGGTACAATACATGCCATGAAGCATGCAGGTTTCCTCACAATGTTTTCCTTCACCGAAAAGCCAATGGTGTTACAAATCGTACATAAATTCCGAAAAACTCATTGGTAGGAGTCGGCGTGGACGGGGATCGAACCATCGCCTCCTGCACGGCAGGCAAGGTTACTCGCCACTGGACCACCACGGCTTTTTAAAACGGCATTTGGAGTCCGGGATATCTAAAAACCATATTATCGTAGTCTTTTTCATGTAAATATCTTCAATGTACAGACACGCTTCTGTTACAGTTTTATAATAGTTAAAATGACAATTAGGTTAAGATTTTAAGTTATTTGGTAACCATTAAACTTTTGTAAAAATTAAAAAACAAAAGACTAGATTAAAAAAAAAATTTCGTTTTTTATGTAGGTACTTAGTAGGTAAGTACTTAATACTTACCAAATATAAAATTGTGAAATTAATGTACTTACCGAACCGCAAACTCAATTCCGAAACGACACATCCCAAATTGATCATAAAAACCAACAAAAATATATATTGCAGATCCATCTTTCAAAAATTCCTGCAAGGTTTACAATTATTGCAACCTTTCACTTTACTAAGTAAAATAGCTGAAATGTATTCTTGAAGCAAGTACGGTATAAATAATGTCATAAAAACATAAAACAATATTCTTAATTTTTCTAACATCACTATTTAGGTTCAAAACATGATGACAATATCTTAAAAAAAATATATTTTTTAAATAAAGCGCGCGTTCCTTGAAATTCAGGGACAAAATGGTGAACTTCAAGAGCCATGGAGCTAATATTAAATGGAGTGCTCACTAAAAAAACAGTTTTCTATTCAGTTATCAAATTGAGAACCTTATTACAATCGAGTAGGAATGAGTTTTGAAATTTAGGCTGGCTTACACCAAAAAGTATGTAGGATTAAACATGTTTAAATATGATGCTGTCACTGTTATTGGTATGAGTAGTGTGAAGGATAGAACTATCACCAAATACGTTTAAGCCTAAATTACTTGTTGGTGCAAGCCGGGCTTAATCTTGGACATTGTCACACAAAATATCATAATACTAAACTATGTTTAAGACGAGACGAGACTAACTTGTTCAGAGCTTATTTATAATAGGTAATAAAAAGCTAATAAAATTAAATGATTGGAGACACACTTTGCCCCTTTAAGTATGTCACTTTTAAGGGAATATAATTCGGAGCGCGTTCCATAAAAACCAAGTGTGATGATATTTTCAATACTAACCAATTAAAGTCAATGACATTTTTCAGGAACAATCTATAAACCTCTATGTTTATATTAAGTCAGATTTTCGTTAAAATGTATAGTTTTAAAGTTACAGTGCCTCAAAGATTTCCATACAAATCTTAAATTAATCCTAGCACTAAAATTGTATATTTTAACGACAATTTTACTTCATACAAACATAGAGATTAGTTTCTAGATTGTTTCTGAAAATTTTCACTGATTTAAATGGTTAGTATTGAAACTATTACCAGACTTCGTTTGTATGCAGTGCGCATTTACGCATTCGGAATAAACTTATCTTAAATTAAAAGCATAAAAAAACATTTTCCACTAGCTAAATTATTTAATTTGTCTACATAGGTAATAAAAATAAATAATTCGAAACCCAATAGGATATTTTGTAGGATTATCGGCTTTATCGGACGTAAAAACGCGTAGCTTGTATGAAAAATTTTACTAAATACACTCTTATGACGTCATTTGGTTACGTTTCATTACTTTTAATAGTTCTTCCGGTAATTAAAAATAGTACCTAAGTAAGTATTCAAGATAAAAATGCATTTAATTCAAATAAAATAAAATAAATAAAATTCATTGCGAAGGAAAAAATTAAAATACCTAAGTATACAGGGTCCAACTTAATATGCTGTCAGTTTTTTAGGAGGATGATCAGACCATCAAACTGAACAACTTTCACTATGGGACCAACATCTAAATCGCGAAAAAAAAAATCATCTGTCCCATACATTTACCTCGAGTAGATTTGTAGTTTAGTATGGAACATACATTTTTTTTTCGCGATTTCGATTATGGTTCCATTGAGAAAGTTGTTCAGTTTGATGGTCTAAACCACCCTCTTAAATGTTAATTGGTATTTTTGTAACACCTTGTATACTAATGTAGTCGAATACCCTATAGTGATATTACACTTTGTCCTTTTCGGATAGCGTTTAGTTAGAAAGAGACATCGCACTTCAACAGTCTTTCTCTTTCGTAAGTGGAAGCTCACTCCATGTATTAATAACTCCTTGCTCCTAGATTAAATATGAAAATTGATGGCCTCAGTTTTGTCTAATGAATTATTGAATTTCGAAGCAAACATTGTTAGGAAACCAGTGTAGATACCCCTTTATTATAGAAAGGTAATTTCTGTTTTTCTTTACAATTCCGTGGTAAAGTTGTATGTTTGTGTTAGGTTTGAATTTTAAGTTTAGACGAAACAAACAATAAATAAAATAGGTCATTTTCTACTTAGTTATACAACGTTTTAATGAATAAGCGCAAAACCTCATACACCCCAACTGATGTATAACAAAATAATTAGATTGAAACAATAATTTCATTATTTTGATACTTAAAATTTAAAGTTATTCACATTTTAAGTTTTGAGGCAAAAATGATTTGATATCATTTTAGCAATGAATGGAAGCGCTAACGTGCTCATGGATACATTTTAAGAATCTTGTTTTGGTAGTAAGTAGGGTGAGAGTGCCCGAGCGATGGTTTGAGATCGAGTTCACTAAATTCATAAATTTTACAAACAAATTATTTAATATTTTGAAAAAAGTTACCTATGTTGAAAACATGATAATTCGTTTCTGCTCTCGACTCTAATCAAACTACTTTCTAGTTTTGCGTTAATTCATTTACACGTTGTATAATGTTGTATTGACATAAAACAAAAGACTAACAGAATATTTACTTTGACTAATTATTATGTGGACTGGTTACGCGTGTAATTCTACTAACAAACATTTCTGCCACTTTTTGCGGGGGGCGAGGTAACATGAAATCCGCAACTTTGGATTTTATTCCCCATAACTTTAGATTCTAATTTTGAATGTTAAAAATCATGAAAGTAGTCTCGTGTGAACCCCAAACGTTCTAAGTTCCAAGTTATTATTTCGCAATTATAGGCTGTCTCGTTTAGTGATAAGGTGTAAAATTGAATGTAAATGCACAAGATCAATTGTGCTTATACCGTGGCAGAGGGGAAATGCTACCGCAAGGCTAGTCCTTATAATAATTAGTCAAAGAATATTTAACATTATCAAACATTTCACTGAATTTCACTGTTATCTAGGTAGGTAAGTAATTAGGTGCCTAAGTACGTACCTGCATAGAAAAGAATTTATCCTTTAATGATTTTTATTTTGGAACGCAAAAAAAGTTATTTAAGTAAAAATAAATTAGAAAAAATCTATAAGATTATAGTTTTAAACAAAAATAATTAAAACTTACTTCAAAACTAAATAAAACCGGTCAAGTGCGAGTCGGGCTACTCACGAACCGAGGGTTCCGTACCGCACCACCACACAAAACAACATTAACATACAAAACAACATGTTTTTTCTCCGGGACCTTTTTTATTATTTTTTGGTATACTGTAGAGTTTGCTCTATAATCACACCAAGTTTGACGCTTGTATGTATTACCGTTTTTACAATAGAGCGAGAAGAAAAAACGTTGATAAAAACTTGTTACTAGTATGAGGACCCCCCTTTATTTTTAACTTTTTGCAATTATATTTTTTGTTAACAAATCCGCCGTAATACCGCATATTCTCTGAAAATTTCAACTGTCTAGCTATTACGGGTCAAAAGTTACAGCCAGTAGCGTAGCGAGGGGGGGGGGGGGGGGGCAAATGCCCCGGGCGGCACACTTTACTAGGGGCGGCAAATTCGAGAATAATATAGATTGATTGAGCTCTGTCAATTCGTAGAGCAGAGAAAATTCGAGCTCGCTTCGCTTTTCCGGGACCTAAGTTGTCTATTTCTGCACGGTGCGTAAATGAATCGACTACCTTCACATATGTAAAAAAAATTAAACAAAACCCTTTGAAATGTCGTTTGAAGCTTGGAAATGCATAGGAAACAAATGACAAGAAGCCGTGGTGGTCCAGTGGGGAGTAACCTTGCCTGCCGTGCAGGAGGCGATGGTTCGATCCCCGTCCAGGCCGACTCGTACCAATGAGTTTTTCGGAATATATGTACGATTTGTAACACCACTGGCTTTTCGGTGAAGGAAAACATCGTGAGGAAACCTGCATGCTTCAATTTCGAGGCATGTATTGTACCCACTGTCCATTATAAGTGGCGACGGGCTCACCCCCCGTCACACTGGACAGAGTTTCGGTACTACTGGTGAAACGTGGATGCTCTGAGATTTCAGAACATCTCTGACTGCCCCCTCGGGGAATATAGTCGTGAGCATATACATACATATATACATATACAAATGACAAGAAGGGGATAGGCTAGCGATTCTCCTGCAAGAACCT
Organism: Agonopterix alstromeriana; assembly: GCA_963924505.1. Lineage (NCBI taxonomy): Eukaryota > Metazoa > Arthropoda > Insecta > Lepidoptera > Depressariidae > Agonopterix > Agonopterix alstromeriana. The sequence goes on along the minus strand of OZ004689.1, from coordinate 6,990,933 downwards.
TCCTGTTGTAGAAAAAGTGACAGCGACGAAATCAAAGAAAAACGCTGAAACGCTGTTTTCATTTCAATGTTTCTTTTAAAATAGCAATCTGATCCCCCCCCCCCCCCTGCCATCCGTCCGGGGCGGGTTTAGGTCACTTGTGCTATAAAATAGTATACGATTCTCGCGACCAAACTTGCCTATTAATGCACGGCGTTTAGCACCCTCGCTGCGCAACTTAGGTCACTCGTATCGTAATGTACTACTGCTAATCAGAACTGGCCAGAAAGCTAAATAGAAATCGGAAAATCTATTCGTCCTTATTTGAAATGAAGTATAGGTAGGTAGGTAATTATCGAGTTTTATTATTATGATTGTGCATACATTTTCAGATAGGAATCACTTCTCTGCCTCAAAGTACTATAATCAATAATTCACAGTAACTCCTTCACATAGGTAACCGGCAAGTGATTTTGTAAGACACCGCGTGGGAAACAATGCAGATGGTTCCGGACACGCTTCATTTAAGGGTATACAGGCTCTTTCTTAAGGGGATATAATTCGGAGCGCGCTCCATACAAACGTACTATGGTGATATTCTCAATACTAACCAATTAAAGTCAATGAAATTTTGCTGAAACAATCTTGAAACACATATCTATGCTTCTATGGAGTCACATTTTCGTTAAAATATACAGTGTCAATGCTAGGATTAATTTAAGATTTGTATGGAAATCTTTGAGGCACTGTAACTTTAAAATTATACATTTTAACGAAAATCTGACTCTATACAAGCATAGAAATTTGTTTTTAGATTGATTCTGAAAAATGTCATTGAGTTTAATTGGTCTCAGCATATTCAGAAGGACCCTGTATTACCGTTGGCGCGCTCCATACAAACGAAGTCTGGTTATATTTTCAATACTGAAAATAAATGACATTTTCAGAAATAATTTAGAAACTAGTCTATTAAAGTCAATGAAATTTTTCAGAAACAATCTAGAAACTAATCTCTATGCTTGTATGTTGTCAGATTTTCGTTGAATGCGCGCTGCATACAAACGAAGCCTGGTGATATTTTCAATACTAACCAATTAAAGTCAATAAATTTTTTCAGTAACAATCCCGACACTAATTTTTATGTTTGTATGAAGTCAGATTTTCGATAAAATTTATGAGGACTAATTTGTATGGAAATCTTTGACGCACTGTAACTTTAAAACTATACATTTTAACGAAAATCGGACTTCATACAAACATAGAGATTAGTTTCTAGATTGTTTCTGAAAAATTGACTTTAATTGGTTAGTATTGAAAATATCACCAGACGTCGTTTGTATGGAGCGCGCTAACGGTAATATCCCCTTAAATCAAATGCTTTTAAGACCCGCAAAGTTAACTTGGCACCTAATAGGTACGCCTTTTTTTTTATAATGTCTTTAACGGCTCTGGATACTACTCCTTTTTAGCCATTCGTTATTTTTTTCTTTATATTCTTTATTTTGATGATGGGATGATAGATGACGATGAATCTGTGGTCGATTTCGTAAGCTCGCGTGATGCCGCCAAAATGACCATGGACGAGTTAACTTGAACCCAAACTTATGTTCTGTTATCGTATTTATTTGAGATTCCTGTTACGTCGGTCGCTTTACGCAACTGTTTGGTACACAATCCGCACAAAATTATGTCACAAATATCACTAAAACAATTTTTTTTCGAATTTCAAATACAACGAAACACTATAAGAGCAATGGCGCCAAGCAAACTCCCTAGGTAAGCCTTTGGACATTTGTGTTTCCATATTATACCAAAAATTTTCGGTTAATAGAGTGTGTAAAGCGTGGATGGCTGCATGAAGAGAGGACGACCAAAGAAAAGATGGATGGATTGTGTGAAAGATGACATGTGTAAAAAAGGTGTGTGCGCTGAAATGACGGCTAAAAGAGATGAATGGAGGAAAACGACATATTGCGCCGACCCCAAATAATGGGATAAGGGCAGGAAGAAGAGAAGAGAGAGTGTGTAAAGAGCTGTCATTTTTGTCTTGAATTAAAAAAATAATATACAGGGTGTAAGGAAAAGTATCATTAACCTTTAAACCACATACACTACCTATCAGTATGTAACAGCAGATTTTTTTTGCACTGACATGTTTGCTCCTATACCTAGTAATAGTCGGGGAAATCTACAGATTTTTGTATGGAGTAGGTTGCATTAATTGCACTTTTGGTGAAAATTTGGAATATAGTAGATAACAAAACATAAACAAAAACAAAAACATAAATTCTCAATAATCCCCGATTTTTTATGTTGTATTATTGAATAATTAAGACTTTTACAAAACATTAAATTTAGGTATGAACAAAAAATGGAAAACTGGTGATTTTGTACAGAATGGCTTCGTTCAATACTTTTTACTTATAACAATAATAATCCACGGTTAATATCGTTAATTTGGGTAGATATTTAATATTTTGTAAGTCTTCAAAAATTATAACCTCAAAACTAAATTATTTACTGTTTTTTTTAACACATTAAATTTGCCAATTGATAATTAACTGTCTCTATTGCTGGTATGCTGGTCGAAATATTTTTAGGAATAAGCTTGCCATTTGTACATTAATATCGATTTTAAGGTATTTCTCAGGTTCCTGAGCCTATATAACCACGAAATCTCGACAAAAGTGTTATAAACTAACAGTAAGTAATATTATTTCAAACACAATTTACCACAGTGTCTTTAATGCAATCTCAAACCTTATTTTTCCTAGACTAGTAAAAGTTGTTAAGTTTGATGGGTAGAGTATGTGGTTTAAAAGTTAATGATACTTTTCCTTACACCGTGACCACCCTGTATATGACTTCAGACTTTCTATATAGGACCAACATCGAAATGGCGAACAAAAATTGATTTATCCCATATATTCGGTCGAGTATGATTGCAGTTTGGTATGGAACAGCAGTTTATTTTTAACAAGTGCCGAGTTAACTTTTGTGGTGGTGGGTTTTAGCTATTGTTGTTAAAAATTAATCATCCATTAAATCTCTTGCTGTCACTTTTTGTCTTGTTGACGTAGTAAAAGCTAGGAAGAGATTTAATGGAGGATTAACTTTAATGAATGTACGTGCAACTATCAGTATGAGCACTAACGCCATCAATTGATTTTTCCATAACAACCTTGGAAAACGGGGTTAAGGAGGTTTATGCTGTTCAGAGGCGCCCTCATCACAAAATTTTAGTTTTTCAATCAAGTAAACTCTGAGGTATAAACCCTCTTACATTAAGTTTAAGAGAAGTTTATTCCGAATGCGTAAATGCGCGCTGCATACAAACGAAGTCTGGTGACATTTTCAATACTAACCAATTAAAGTCAATGATATTTTGCTGAAACAATCTTGAAACAAATATCTATGTTTGTATCTTGTCCGATATTGTTTAAAATATACAGTTTCAATGCTAGGATTAATTTAAGATTTGTATGGAAATCTTTGAGGCACTGTAACTTTAAAACTATGCATTTTAACGAAAATCAGACAAGATACAAGCATAGAGATTTGTTTCTAGATTGTTTCTAAAAAAATTCATTGACTTTAATTGGTTAGTATTGAAAATATCACCAGACTTCGTTTTTATGGAGCGAACTCCGAATCATATTCCCTTAAGGGGGTTTATACTGTTCAGAGGCGCCCTCATCACAAAATTTAAGTTTTTTTCAATCAGAGGCGTAAACCCTCTTACATTTAGTTTAAAAATATAATAAAGGTATCTTAGAACTAAGATTTAAATAAAACAACCGATTTTTTAATATATAATAACTATTTATGTAAGTATATAAACATTACATCGATAAGAAAAAAATAATTCATTTACTTAACTCACAAAAATTGAAGGAAAAAAATAATAATTAATAATAATATACCTTAAAAAACAACATACAACCTCACGCTAGACGTAATTCTTTTTTTAATATAGTGTTTTTTTAAATTAAAAACCAATTATATTTAGAAAAACTCGCAGATTTTTTTCAAAATTGCATTGTCGAAATCTATGTATTTTTTCCTTTCAGATTATACTACACTTAAACTTATCTTTTTTTATTTAACACTGCATTAAATTTACAATTTTTGGGTCCGTTTAGTGTATAATTAGCTAAAAATTGTTTTATTTTTTGACTCAAAATGTTGTAAAAAAAGACTTAAGTTACAAGACTATGGAATATAAAACACGAGAAAGAGCCATGTAAACGGAGTTGAATTTGCTTCTGTCATTCATTCACTCATTGACATTGACTATTTATATGTGGACTGGTTACGCGTGTGATTCTACTAACAAACATTTCTGCCACTTTTTGCGGGGGGCGAGGTAACATGAAATCCGCAACTTTGGATTTTATTCCCCATAACTTTAGATTCTAATTTTGAATGTTAAAAATCATGAAAAGTAGTCTCGTGTGAGACCCCACACGTTCTAAGTTCGAAGTTATTATTTCGCAATTTTATAGGCTGTCTCGTTTAGTGATAAGGTGTAAAATTGAATGTAAATGCACAAGATCAATTGTGTTTATACCGTGGCAGAGGGGAATGCTACCGCAAGGCTAGTCTTTATAATAATTAGTCAAAGCTCTTTGAGGTGCATCTTTACCACATAAAGACATAATTATTTTGGTCCAAAATGTTAAAGTGCCGGTCAAAAAAATATATATTCTGTTAGAACTTGTCTAAGCATTTATTATGATGGCACCAAAGTTGTAGGGTTTTATTTAAATTCGAAAAAGTTTTGATGTTATAAAACTTACAGCTTAAAATTGCATCAGTATTTGATTTGTCTCGTACTTCATAATGAAGCTTCATTTAAGTTGTCTCGTACTTCATAATCAACTATAATGAAGTACGAGACAACTCAAATACTGATGCAACACTCGTAATCAGTATCGCGTCGTAAGCTACGTTGTACGTAAGCTGCGACGTGCTACGTATACGTAGCATTTCTTTCTCAGTGTACAGCTTTTATGTCATGATAATAAATTATTTGATGGACAAGATCTAACGGAATAAAACGTTAGTTTTTATTGGCCGGCACTTCCACATTTGGAACAAACATTTTGTATGAAACATGGATGACGTCCTTTGTGCACTCGAAAATGTTCGTCGATACAGAAGCGCACAGACTTTCGGAAAAGCTAAATATGTAGGTATACAAAACGAATTTGCCGCCAAATCGGTCAACTATCGTGAGATTTATACAGGCTGTCCCGAAATTAAACGTCAAGCCAGGAACAGGAGATCGAGCGGTTTACTTATAACTATTCAGGGAAAGATAAAAATAGATTTTTGTATTTTTTGTGTTTTTTTTTGTACTAACTAAAATGTAAATTTTTTGCTTGTTATGAAATCCTGAATAACCCTGCTATCGGTCACAATACAAAATAAAACCAATATTGACAAAGTTTTTAAAATCATTTTTTTTTTAATGTAAATTTTTTCCTGAACGGTTTTACTGGCCTATCTCCTGTTCCCAACTGGACGTTGATTTTTGGGTCGCCTACAAAAACAAAGATCCGCGTGAATGTTAGTGACAGCGAGTGATGAAAAACTCCATTATTTCACTACCCGCTCACTTGCCCCTATCGGTGTCTTATAATCCTTATAAAAGACAAAATTGCACATCCAAATTGATTTTATTTACAATTTGTATTCATTTTTTTCTCATTAAAAACTTTTTTATAAAAAAATTAAAAAACATCCCAATTCCTTTCAGTCGAGATTCAAAATCAGTACCGATTTTTTTCGGTATTTTTTTTTTGGTACCACTAAAAGAACCCAAATTTGCGCAGAATCGTGGACAGAGCGTAAGCCCCACTTAGAAGCTACCTCTCCAAATCTCTAAGAAATAATCTAATTTATACAGATTTCCATACACCCCGAAAAATTATAATTCATTATATTCTACAACATTGAAGATACTGAAAAAAAACGTACAACATCACTATCTCTTGGTATAAAAAATTTGCATCCACAAAAACTTTTATTCGATTAAAAACATTTGCAAAAAAAAAATTTGGTATCTTTTGCAAAAGCAAAAGTTTTTGACCGAATAAAATATGCTAATCTAACCCGAGTGAGAAAGTATCAATTCACATGAATAAATGCGCATTCCGATGAACGAAAATATTTTGATACCAGATTTTTAATACCAATTTTCTTTTGGTGCTAAAATTGGATCGGTCATCGGAACTTGAAACTGAAAAAGTGTCGTTTTTAGAAAGAAATCGCTCTAAAAACTGTTTTATTAAAACTTCTTTTAGGTGTGTAGTAGTTATAGTTACTAGTCATACTGAAATGAAATAAAAAATGGTCTTGATTTTGTACTAAAATCAAGACCATTTTTTTACAAGTTTGCGTAAACTTGTAAAAAGTATAAAAAAAATAAAAATAATATGCCAAGCAGCAGCTTATTTTTATTTATTATAATAAATAATATTGCCGATAATTTTACTCCATTCATTTTTATATTTAAATATTAGCCAATCAATTTAAAAGGATTTTTTTAAACACGATCCAACAACTAATATTTTTGTCAGATTTCCGTTAAAATGTTTAAGGTCGACAATGTTTTAAAATAACTATTATTTGGTTTTTGTAAACGATTTTTGTTTTTTAACTAATCAAAATCGTTATTCGGATCTAAGAAAACCTTTCTTTTTCTCGGAAAGAGTTAAACAAAAGTTTTTAAAGCGATTTTTTTCAATGGACCCAAAATCGTACCAAAGTACAGCGAACGCCAAACGGAACTTAATAATAAAAAGTACAAATCTAGGAACATTTATAACTTAAAATGTAATTTAAGCTAAATAATTTAATTTTTTTTAAAAGTGGAAGATATATTCTTTTCAATTAATGATGAAAATATAATGCAAATTGTTTACAAATATGCCTATGATGAAATTGAAGATTCTTTTTGTGGGTTGAACGTATTTATATAAAAAAAAAAGATTTTTTTAGATTCTAGAGTTTTTAAGCACGAGAGAGTTTTTAGAGCAAACTTTGAGGCCGAGATTCAGACACGATTTTTAAGTCATAGTTCGAACTCCCGTATGTCAAAATCCATACATTTTCGCCCAGCTTAGCTCGAGCTAAGACTAAAAAAATCGTCTCTGAGGCCCTAAGCGAGCTATACACTTTGTTCGCGGCGGTCAAAAATTACCGCCACCTCAGCATGGACTTAACAGCTTGGTAAAAAAGAGGTTGGAAAAATTAGCGCATTGCTTTCTTTACAAGAACGTCAAAATCACGCATAACCTGGGCCCTATTTAATAAAGGTGACAATTGACAATGACAGTTTAGAGTACATTGCTGGCTACTAATGACGCTAAACTTGCAGTAGGTAACATTATCATGAAAATACTCTGAATTGTCACGTTTAATAAATAGGGCCCTGGCAACACCAGCATACTAAAATAATCAGTTCCACCTGTCACCACGTCAAACTCTTTTCTGCCAAGTTGTACCTCAGATGTGTGCGTTACCAAAGCACACATCTTTAGTTTCATCGTGTAGACGCAGTCCGCGGACAAAATTGTCCGTCGTTTACGCAAGGCCTAAAAATTCGATCACTTATTGAAAAGTAGACGCACAATGACTTTATGGTAGCAAATTATTTTCGAAACATATGTGCACTGTTAGCGATAGTGTGCGAGTCATTTCACACAAGCAATTTTTACTGGATTATTGAGACATACTGATTGATATCAGAAATATCGCGGCGATATCGTACCGTCAACGCCTACGCTCAAATATCGCTTATGTGATATGGCTCTAAGGCCGAGATTCAGAGACGATTTTTTTAGTCTTAGTTCGAACTAATAATAAATAATAATAATTCTGTAATTCTTTATCTGTAATCAAATGTATGTTCTGTTTTGAACTAAAAAGGGCGAAAATGTATGGATTTTGACATACGGGAGTTTGAACTATGACTTAAAAATCGTCTCTGAATCTCGGCCTCAGACTATAGTCCACTTAGATATGCGTTTGAATGCATTTATACAGAGTCCTTCTTAATATGCTGACACTTTTTTAAGGGGATGATCAGACCGTCAAACTGAACAACTTTCTCTATGGCACCGACAACGAAATCGCGAAAAAAAAATCTGCTCTTCCATACAAAACTGCAAACCTACTTGAGGCAAATGTATGGGACAGCTGATTTTTTTTTCGTGATTTCGATGTTGGTCCCATAGAGAAAGTTGTTCAGTTTGACGGTCTGATCATCCTCTTAAAATAGTGTCAGCATATTAAGAAGGACCCTATATTATTTGGTTCTGCCATTTTTGGAGCATTGTGTATGTAGTTTTTTATTAGTAATCGACTTTTTAAAAAACATGTCGCAGTCGAATCGACTATGAGAACATCATCATAATCATCTGCTTTTGAATCATCGACATCATCAAAGGCATAATTATAAACATTGTAAAATGTTTTAAAATATTTTAACGCACTTAAATCGAAAAAAATGTCGGTGCGTGTCATCTTAAAAATATGTTGTTTTATCTGTAGCATAGGTTTACAATGTAAGAAAAAAATCAAATTTTGTTTTATAAAATACATGACTGCAGTCTGAAGAGTGAAAGCAAGGCATCTCGCTCTCGCGAATTGTGTTTCTAACTGACAAAAAGAGATAGGACTAAAAGAAAATCCGATGGCTTTGCATAATCTTAAGCCATCTTTTTTCAGCGCCATCTATCGAGATATTAGAAACTACTAGTTTGTTTTTTATCGCTATCACAAAATAAAATACTTTCATTTTTGTACAAGAATGATTTGATTTTTTTACATGAATAATTTCTGTTTTATTTTGGCCATACAAAATATTTTAGTAAAAGTAAGATTGTAAATTGTATGCTGCAGACAAAACATTTCAAAATCGACATTGAAGTCTAAAAACTTCAAACAAAACAGTGTTCAAGTCGTAAAATTAAAAAAAAAATACCTAAGTAAGGTCAATACATACATACAATTTTTTTTTTATTCGAAAATAAAATCCTTTAAAACTAAAATAGCATAGATAATACACAGAACATCACTAATTAAGTTTTTATTTTTATTTCACATCACTACTGTCGTGCTTTCGCGGCTTTTTTGCTGTTTTTGACATTTATGTTTATTCCACAAACCTTTTTAACAAAATACCTGATAAATTCATAAAAAGGAGTGATTTTTTTTTTAAATCTCCGAGTCTCTAGTAATTGTTAACATCATTTTTCAATTCAATCCAAATCATTAATTACAGATTATTTAGTAATAAGCGTTTTTCTTTTTTAAATTTACTTCTTTAATAACTCCACAGATGGCATTGTTTATCACTGCATAGAAAGCATGAATTGGCGCTAGGGCAAAGGGATGGAGACCAGACAGCCTTATCAGCCCTAAATAGTTACAGATTTTTACTCTATACTTCTCTCTACCTCTTCCCTTCTTTAGTCGTGAGGTTATTGATATACAACGTGTTAATAAATAAGCGCAAAACCTCATACACCCCAACTAATTTATGAAAAAATAATTAGATTGATAAAATAATTTCATTATTTTGACGGTTTGTTCTTGGTGGTAAGTAGAGTGAGAGTGCCGAAGCGGCGGGTTGAGATCAAGTTCAGTAAATTTAAAAATTTTCAAACAAATTACTTAATATTTTGAAAAAAATTACCCGTGTTGAAACCATGATATTTCGATTCTATTCTCGATTCCAAACAAACTACATTCTATTTTTGCGTTAATTAAATAACACGTTGTAATAGCGGAAAATTTAATTGTTATTGATTGATTGATAATATTATTTTGGAAATTGGAATAGTCATCGTCATCTATATCGCATGAATTCTTAGTATATTAGACTTGCGAACTGGTAGTTTGTAAAAACGCCAGCAGATGGCGCTCACATCCCTGTAAGGACGTACAGTAGTCCAGGAAAAAAATTTCGCTCGGCAATCTTCGTTTGGCAACCCGAGTCCCCGTCAAAACCCGAAGTCATTTAGAAAACAAATAGCCAATCGTGGCAAGGTATTGAAGGCGGCACATAATGATTGGTCAGTATAATTTCGTGCGCTATTAAAATTTGTCAACTGCGCAGGTACATCGGGGAGACTTATAAACCTGGTAATGAAGATTGAAGATTTTAGGACCTATCGGTATAGTACCGGTAGCTAGGACCAGATTGGCAGGCTACGAGTTCAAATTCCGGCCCAAACAGAAAATGTTCGATCTGTAATTTGAATTGATTGACTGATTTTATTCTTTAAAGAAACAGTGAACGAGTTCGTGGAATACAAAATAACTGTCAAAAAAGCCGCCTAAAAAAAAGGAAACTATAGTTTGGATAAATTAAAAATAAATAAAGTGCGAAGGAAAAGGCAATAATTAAAAAAAGAACTCTTTTATAAGATCGTTTTACAATAACGCGGTAACGTCAACATGCCAAGCGTCAAAATTTGAGATCAACGAAGAAAATGTGACCACAGACTTATATGCTGACCGTGCACTAGAGATGCGCGATGAAATAATCCACCAATAATACAGAATAGGTACTAATACCAGAGAATAAATACGAATAACTTCGAAAACTGATTTAAATAAATAGCTACTCTCTCTGCATGGCAATAAGGTGCAAAGTTATTCGCACCCGTCCTATCGTACAATTCGCGAATAACCTACCAACCGTCACAACGGCGCGCATGCAAACAACAATGTCATTAAATTAAGTCATTAGACATGAAAGCTTCTTTTTGATAGTCTCTCTCTTCATTCTTTCACTGTCAGCGTGACATCGCTTGGGTTTTCAAGTCTCGTATTGACTACTCACAAAATGGCGGCAAGACAGCCGGCATGCAATGGCGGTAAGCGAGTGAGACAGGCCTGGCGTAGGTACTGTTTTATTGTGCGTATGGATTGAGGAGTCATTTTTGCTACTGAAAAAACGATTTATTAGGATACCTCATACACCCATTTAGTAGGATAGAAGTAGAGTTTGTAGGCCCGATTCTCGAATTTCTAGATATTTATACCTACCTACAGTGCGGCCAAGTCTGCCAATATCGTGATCGCTCTATCACGTCATTAGAAAATTGAAGCTCGCCCATTGGTGGATTATTCGCCTCGCCTCTAAATTATTCATTCTAAAATGAACTTTAAATCGTGTTACATTCAGTTCATTTTAATAAACAGATAACAGACGGCTCGTGGCGTGTCCACTCATGTCAGCGATAAGTATAGCACAATATAGTAAAGTCGAGGTTATACTCTTCTAACGCACGCAACATGACATAAGCTCGTCTCATTCCTGTATAAAGTGAGAGGAATATAAGCGTCCAGTTTTTATGTACTTACACATGCATATAATCACGCTCATTGTCCCTAATGGGGTGATCAGATGCTCAGGTGTAACAAAACCGAAGTAAGTTTGTCCAAATTGGGCATGGATTAGAGAGTTGTCAGTTCGATATAGGTTTAGTTTTGATACAATTTTAAACTGTTTTGATAGTTTCAAAACAGTTTAAAATGGTAACAAAGTTTATGACTACCCCAAAAAGACGGTAGTGATTTTATATTCGTTAAAAGTGTTACCACAAGAAAAGATAATTTACCTACCAACTTTTGACAAAACGTTTCCAATGTTGCCATATGAAAAAAGCTACCAATTTTGGCAGATTCACCAAACGGTTTAACTTATTTGCGAAACTGTGGAATTAGGGTTGAGTCTCTTCTGGCAGCACGGAATCACATTTTTTCACGAGCGAGCCATTGCTGCCGCGTGCGTTCGCATTCCCTCTATCTTCCTCGCTCTAGCAAATGATGTTCCATAGGGACAGAATAGAATGGAGCGTTTAAAAATATGATTCCGTGCTGCTAGATGAGTTTCAACCCTTACAAGTCTGTGATCGAAGCCGAAAATTTTTTACAACCAATTTTTAGAAATATTTTTTAAAACAAAAAAAAATGTTTTTTCAATTTTTGTTGGCAAGTTGACGATGTACGTTACACAAAATTCACTGCATAAAGTAATCGGGATGGTCGGGGTCCTTCTCAAATCTCTTGGCCTCTTCCTGCATGCTCTCTTTTATTTTGAGTATCGCCGCTGATTCCGTTTGGTCGTTCTGATCCCCTCCTGGCCCGCCGAAACCTTTGCCAAAAGTTTACATATATACATACATACGATAATCATTGTGTTTTCATTAAATTACTTACATATTTATTCTTAGGGCCATATCACACAAGCTATTTTTGAGCGTAGGTTGACGGGCTTAGATGAAAGTAAAATGAAGGGATAGGCCATTTCAAACCGGAAAAATAAGTCAAAACAAATGACAAGTATCCTTCTTAATCTGCTGACACTTTTTTAAGGGGATGATCAGACCGTTAAACTGAACAACTTTCTCTATGGGACCGATGTCGAAATCGCGAAAAAATCTGCTGTTACATACTAAACTGAAATCTTACTCGACCCAATTGTATGGGACAGCAGATATTTTTTCGCGATTTTGATATTGGTCCCGTAGAGAAAGTTGTTCAGTTTGATGGTATGATCAACCCCTTAAACAAGTGTCAGCAAATTAAGAAGGACCCTGTATGTACCGAGATGACAGACAAGTGTACTAGTTTTATAGACCAAGTGTTACTACTTGTGTGCTTCAACTAAAATGACGATATTTCTATTTCTAAACCCGCTAAATCAATTAATTTTACTTTCGTCTAAGTTGACGGGTCGCGATATCGCCTGATATTCGGACGCGATATCGCACTGATTGACCTCAGAAATACCGCTAATAATATCAGTCAGTGTCGCGGTGGAGTCGCGGCGATGTAGCAGCGATAACTTTCAGTAAAAATCGCGGCGATTCATTTGCGATGTCGCGGCGATGCTCAAAAATCGCTAGTGTGATACGGCTCTTAGTTACTTCCTCGAGTCGACCTGCCCTCAGTCAAATTGTATGTCGAAATGCAAAAAAGCAGTTTTGCGTAAATTTTATATCAAAATTAGAATATTTTATGGAATATATTTGGTTATTGATACTCTAATGGTGTTTCTACACAAAAGTCACCGACTCGCCGACATTGTCGCCGACTGTCCGATATTGTCGCAGCGTTGCCCGCGCGGGTGCATTTCCCCGACAATACCATCCACACCCAACGACTTTTAGTGTGTAAACCTTTAAACACCACCAACAAAGAGAAAAATAAGTTTTTTGCTTTACGAAAATTCATTCAGTCATTTTCTACCAGGAGGAGCCCAAACTTGGTGTGTTTTGAAAATAATTTTGAATTTTTAGAAAACCAGTGGCTGAAATTAATTGATGTAATACTACATTATGGGAAAAAAGCTCACGAAGCCACGAAAGAAGATTACGTCATATCATTTTTTTGAACCACAAAGCAAGCCAATATCAAGTTAGATAGCGGTCGGAAGTCAAACTGCAGGAGGGATATTTTGCAAAAAAGCTCGTCCCTCATACAGATTTTGTGGAGAGGAATTTTTCACTGAGGTTGAGCGAGGCAGAGTTCGAGGAAGCCACTAAGAATAAGAGTTTCAACCACAGAACATTTTAAGAGGGGTTAGAAGTGCAAAGTAGGCGTTGAACGTGTCGCCACAGGTTTTGCAATGATTTGCATAACTCCATAAGGCGTGGGGCGTGGTGAAGCGAGAGGGCATGAGTAATTGTAGCAGCGTGAGGGGGAAGACAAGTGGCGACAGCCGTCTCCGAAGCAAAAGCGCTACTTTGCATTTCTAACCCCTCTTATAATGTTCTGTGGTTTCAACACTTCGTTCCATGAAAGATTAGGAAAATATTGGGATTTTTATTAAAACTGAATGTTGTGTAAAGCTGTATATCGTTTTGCATTTTCAATCATAATAATCACGATTAATAACGATTCAATGCAAAGAATCATGTGATTATGAAATCGACAATTTAAAATTTCAATCCGAACGCACTTGTTGATAAATACCAGACCTGGATAGTCGATTTCAGAGCCAAAAACAACTTTTAAAAAATCGAATTTTGCTTCTACAGAGTATAACAAAACACCCTAGTAATAATTAAGGGGTGCTTCAAACCATCAAACTGAACAACTTTCACTATAAAGCCAACACTGAGAAAAAAATATCTGCTGTCCCATACAAATATTTTAGTTTTCTCGGTATTGGTTCTACAGGGTCCTTCTTAATATACTGACACTTTTTTAAGGGGATGATCAGACCATCAAAATGAACAACTTTTTCTATGGTACCAACATCAAAATCGCGACAAAAAATTAACTGCTCCATACAAAGCTGCAAACCTACTTGAGCCAAATTTATGGGACGACTGATTTTTATTTTCGCAATTTCGTTGGACCCCGTATAGTGAAAGTTGTTCAGTTTGATGGTTTGAAGCACCTCCTTAAATATTACTAGGGTGTTTTGTTACACCCTGTATAATCTGATGTAGTGAATCATATTAGCTAAGTTTTTTTTCTAGCGAAGAGGTTGCATAACTATAGTGATTTATACAGGGTGCATTTTTATACTATTTAGATTTTATGAGACAAGACATCAAACTGAACAACTTTTTGTATGGGAGAAATAGCATCGCAAAAAAAACGTTCCATACAAAACTGCCTAGCAAACTCAAATGTAGCCGCTGATTTGTTTCTTAGATTTCATGTTTACTCTCATAGAAAAAGTTGTTCAGTTCGATTTGTAGTTTGTTTAATGGAAAAAAAAACATTTAAATAAGGTATTGAAATTGTTTTTTTTTTACTATTCTGTTTTTTTTTTTACTATTCATACGGGGTTAATTTTAAATTAATGCGGAAACTTCAACCATGATTTTTACTTGTCAAAATAAACAATATTCACTATTTCCACGATTCTTTTTTTTTAAATTTTATACAAAAATGTTATGGACATGTCAGTCAAAAAACTCCACATAGTATAAATTTTCGGTGTCGAGAAGGTGTTGCCGCACAGCGCAGTTTTCTATGGAACAGCAGACTTTCGAGTGCACGATTTTAGTTTCCGCATTAATTAAAAATGTTTCTTGTATTATATACTGTTGTTCTGTTTGGTAATGTGTATTCTGTGTCAATGAGTGAGTGAATTTACTAGCAAATAGTTAAATTTAAATCGATTTAGTAAAAAAAAAATCGAATCCGTAAATATTCTAAAATCTATAAATTTAATTTCACTTATCTGATTGGAATAGATAATAATTAAGTTAAAAAACCTAATCAAATTTTTTCTTATTTGCATTTTATCGATTTTTATGTAATGTTTAATTAATTTATGTGTTTCAATTCGTAATTTTAAAAAAAGGATTTTTCTTTTGACTTTAAAACGGAAATAATAAAAAAAACACTTGTTTGAACAATAGATTATTACGACGTTTTATTTCATTAACAGAATAACATCAGAGCGATTTTTATGAGTTTTGAAAAAAATAAAAATATGTTTTTTTAAGTACAATCCTTAGCTCCAATACTCACTTAAGTTGTAATCTCCCATCCCTGATCCCGAGTCTTCCCGAGGAGTGCCAGGCCCTCCACCGCCGACTCCCCCTGGCGAGGACTTCATTCCGTCCACTCCTCCCAAACCTGGGACAAGAGGAGTTACATGTCAAAAGTGTCATGGCGTATTAACACTTATATAGTAAAAAGTCGGGTATGCACCATAGATTTAGCATATACTACGTTAGATCGGAAATGCGAAAGAGAAAGGGCATAGCATTAACGTATGTTAGAGCGAGATAGATAGACGAGACTAATTCTCGAACACGCTATGAGCCTGTATGGCCCTAGAATCAGTTGTCAACGAAACGAATACCGCTTTTAAATCTCTGGTTTTTTGGTCTCGATTTGGATAATCCGTAGCCGATCTAACGAAGTATATGCTAAATCTATGGTCTACATACCAAAGTCGCCGACCTGCCTACAGTGTCACCGGCAAATGTCAAATGTTGGCGACATCATCGGCAACTTTATCGGTGCAACTCGGAAAACTTCGTCGGCGACATTTCGGCGGCACGAGATGTGCAACTTTTTCTCGGTAGTTAGTGAACGTCGCCGGGCAACTGGGCGCGCAATATTATCACCGATATTGTCGCCAACTGTCGAGACATTTTCGCCACCAATGTCGACGACATTCTCAGCGGGTCGGCGACTTTTGGTGCGTAAGATATACCTTTATAATTACGTTTTAAAAACCCTTTTGAATTAACATGCAAACAACAATAACAACTGTCATTTTGCATTAAATGGGTCCATTTGGCGCTTAAAACGTTTTAACCATTTTTGTCGCTTAAGACATTTTTTGGTTCCTGTATAAAATATTAAAATGATCAGCGCCAAAAGATACATGACACCCACACAGTTACGTTGTAGTTTTTGAGTTCCAATACATTTGTTATTAGCTTTTGTAAGATTAGAAGAGGCCAAAACATGAAAGAAAAGCAGTAAGGAAGCAAGAAATAGTCAGATATTAGCAAGAGCCTTATAGCACGCGTTGCTTACGAGACATAGGCCCGTATCAATAAACCTAACTGCAACGCTTCTTATGTTGGCAACACCAACATAAAATGTAGTAATTAAAAGGGGTTTGCTTGGCGCCATTTCTCTTGCTGTGTTTCGTGTTATTTGAAATTCGTAAAAAATTGGTTTTAGTGATATTTGTGACATAATTTCGTGCGGATTGTGTACCAAACACTTGCGTAAAGCGACCGACGTAATAGGAATCTCAAATAAATACGATAACAGAACATAAGTTTTGGTTCAAGTTAACTCGTACATGGTCATTTTGGAGGCAACGCGCGAGCTTACGAAATCGACCACAGATTCAACGTCATCTATCATCCATTCATCAAAATAAAGAATATAAGGAAAAAAAATAACGAATGGCTCAAAAGGACTAGTATCCAGAGCCGTTAAAGACATTATAAAAAAAATGTAGTAATTGAAAAAGTTGTATTTCCGTTTCCGCCTTCCATATTGGTACGGTGCTTGTGCGTGTAACTAACTCTAGTGTCAAAATAAAAAAATAAACCTCCAGTGCTCCAAACAAGACTTTCCTTTACATCGAACCACTCCTGCCACCAGAAAAACTACAGTCCACTAAAACCTCTCCAGCGGAGCCGAATTAAACACCGGTAGGCCACGTTCCCTACATCTTATATCACATCTATCGAACGCATACTAAATCGTGAGTTTAAGGGTATATTGCTGTTGGCGCGCTCCATACAAACGATGTCTGGTGATATTTTCAATACTAACCGATTAAACTCAATGAAATTTTGCAGAAACAATCTAGAAACCAATCTCTAGGCTTGTATCGTGTTAGATTTCCCTTAAAATGTACAGTTTTAAACTTACAGTTCCTCAAAGATTTCCGTACAAATCTTAAATTAATCCTAGCATTGAAACTGTATATTTTAACTAAAATCGGACACGATACAAGCATAGAGATTTGTTCGTAGATTGTTTCTGCAAAATTTCATTAAGTTTAATTGGTTAGTATTGAAAATATCACCAGACTACGTTTGTATGCAGCGCGCATTTACGCATTCGGAATAAACTTCTCTTAAGAGACCTTAACATTTTTTAAATCGCTATGTTAGTTGTATCGGAGACGCCAGAGCGACGTAAGCGACATGCCATAAGGAACATTTGTGACCAGGGATTCAAACAAAAATAGTCATAAAAACATTTCGTAATCTCTTTCAGATACAAATAACTTTTCATTTTAGGTACGCCTTATTTCCCCTACAATATCATGTTTGTTATTGATCGGTCCATCGTGGGAGCTCCCTGTTGCTGTTGCAGCTTTGCACGGACCTCCTTATACGGACTCCATAGTGTTATACTGCCTTTGTCTGTCTGTCACTGTTTATCCTGTATTAATGAGTTATTAACCTTGCCTGCCGTGCGGAGGCGATAGGAGGCGGTAGGAGGCGATGGTTCGATCCCCGTCCAGACCGACTCGTACCAATGAGTTTTTCGGAATTTATGTCTGATTTGTAACACCACTGGCTTTTCGGTGAAGGAAAACATCGTGAGCAAACCTGCATGCTTCAATTTCGAGGCATGTATTGTACCCACTGTCCATTATAAGTGGCGACGGGCTCACCCCCCGTTACACTGGACAGAGTTTCGGTACGAGTGAAAGGGAAGGCATATAAAACCTTCGGCTGCTGGCCTATGAAAAAAGTCCACACGACGGAGATGAGAATGTTGAGGTGGGCAGGAGGTGTCACTCTGCTCGACAGGGTGAGAAACGAACATATCCGTGGAAGCTTTAAGATCCGTCCAATTGAAGATAAACTTTCCGAAGGACGTTTGAGGTGGTAGGGCCATGTAATGAGCAAACCTGCATGCTTCAATTTCGAGGCATGTATTGTACCCACTGTCCATTATGTGGCGACGGGCTCACCCCGTCACACTGGGCAGAGTTTCGGTACTACTGGTGAAACATGGATGTTCTGAGGTTTCAGAATATCTCTGACTACCCCCTCGGGGAATATAGTCGTGAACATATGCTTATGCTATAGGTATTTAAATGTATTTAGGCTTTGCTTAAAAATGTTGTCACTGTCATCATTATGAACAGTGTGAGAGACAAAGCGTTTACTAAATACGCAAGTCAACCTAAGAGATATAACGAAATGCTTCCTTAGCTATTTTTAATCAATCCCTGGTAATATTAAAATAAAAACTATTATAATATTAAAGTAATCATGTTTTGGCTTCTTTTTCAATATGCCACGTGAATTTGAAAGTGGCAAATATAAAACAAAAATTTTTGAGTAATTTTGAGCGTTATTACATTTTTTATAGAGTCCAGATTGCTTCATTCCCCTAACATTAAAACTAAAACTAGTCTAATGTTTAAAATAAAAATAAATACGCAAGTAAAATAAATAAAAATGTCTGCGTACTTATTTTTCCACTTAAAACTAATGTTTTACATAAGACTAAATAATCACTGCAAAAAGCATTTAAAATGTATTATTTTTTGTACATTTACATAGTGTGATGACAGTATTTTTAAGTTAAAACAATTATTTGTCGGTTAAGACAATCAGGGGAGTCGATACGAAGGGACCAAAAGTATCATATTACTAAACTCCAATAACATAACAGTGACGACGGAAAGTCAAATTCCATGACATGTCATAAACACTTTGACTATTTATATGTGGACTGGTTACGCGTGTAGTTCTACTAACAAACATTTCTGCCACTTTTTGCGGGGGGCGAGGTAACATGAAATCCGCAACATTGGATTTTATTCCCCATAACTTTAGATTCTAATTTTAAATGTTAAAAATCATGAAAAGTAGTCTCGTGTGAACCCCAAACGTTCTAAATTCGAAGTTATTATTTCGCAATTATAGGCTGTCTCGTTTAGTGATAAGGTGTAAAATTTAATATAAATGCACAAGATCAATTGTGCTTATACCGTGGCAGAGGGGAAATGCTACCGCAAGGCTAGTCCTTATAATAATTAGTCAAATGATAAACATGACAGAGGAAGATACCAGTTACTATTATAATTTTTTGTACATTTACATAGAAATAGAAATATCATTTATTTGCCTTGAAACATAGTGAGTGAGATGACAGTAAAGTTAAGTTAAAACAATTATTTGTCGGTTAAGACAATCGGGGGAGTCGATACGAAGGGACCAAAAGAATCAAATTACTAAACTCACCAGTTACGATAGAAAGTCAAATTCAATGACTTGTCATGAACTCGACAGAAGAAGATACCAGTTACTACGCGCTATTTTTCCCCACTTTTGACAAACAATGAACCATTCTATACAACGTGTTAATGAATTAACGCAAAACTAGAAAGTAGTTTGTTTAGAATCGAGAGCAGAATCGAATTATCACGTTTTCAACATAGGTAATTTTTTTCAAAATATTAAAAATTTGTTTGTAAAATTTAAAATTTACTGAATTTGATCTCAACCCACCGCTCGGGCACTCTCACCCTACTTACTACCAAAACAAGATTCTAAAAATGTATTTATGAGCACATTATCGCTTTCAATCATTGCTGAAATGATAACAAATAATTTTTGCCTCAAAACTTAAAATGTGAATAGCTTTAAATTTTAACTATCAAAATAATGAAATTATTGTTTCAATTTAATTATTTTATTATAAATCAGTTGGGGTGTATGAGGTTTTGCGCTTATTTATTAACACGTTGTATAAAAAGGTCGTGGTATCTGTCGCTTACGATTTTCATCGGCTCAGGTATAACAATTTTACTCATATTTTTGTATTGAATTTCGTACAGAGTTCCTAGTGGTTAGTTCCTTAATTTTGACATACAGAATGCGCGTGGTAACTACAGTGTCAACTCATGTGTCGATTAAAATGATAACGCCAAAGTTATTTCAAGCCGATTGCAACTAAAATAATGATTGTTTACCATACTGAATGGCCTAAGCGGCAACTATCTTCTAAACCAATGTTGTTTAACTCCCTTAGCAATAAGTAACGTTGTATTATTTAGTCTTATGTCCAGGCCTATGCTAGCCCAACCTTCGGTGACGGGCGGCTGAGGCAGGCTGTGGGGCGTGGGGCCATGTTCCCCTGCGAGCGGGAACTCCGCCCCCAAGGCGGCACCCACCGGCTTCATCAGTGTGTACATGTTGTCTCCCCCTGCCGCGCAATATTACGCGTCAGCATTTCAGAACCAGTTTTTTTTTGGGACCAGATTTTAATGAAGCTAGATTTTCTTTGGTCAGATTTTTTTGGTATTAGGTTTTTTGGTTACAGATTTCTTGGTAAGTACCAAATTTTTTTGGTATCATTTATTGTGGTAAAACTAATTTTTTAACAACTCTAATTAAAAGATTTCTTTTAATATTTACAAGTTTTAAAAGTTGTATAAATATAGTAATTTATAGTAAAATATTTTGGAAGCCCGTGTTTTTCAAGCACCTACATTAAAATCCTGATATCAGATTATGAACATTAGATGGCGGTAGCCACCTACTGACTTGATGACTGACCAATTTATTGGACCTTTATCAATTACAAAAAACATTCAAAATCACTACTAGATAGAATCTAAGTATTGGATAAATATTTAAAGTGATAGATTAAGAATGACTTCCAAAATATTTCGAATATCTAACAGACACATGACAAAACTTAAAAGTTACAAAATAGAAAAACACAAAAATATATTATTTTACATCAACTCATTAATTCCATCTGCATTTATAAATAAAGTTACAGCGTGTAGGATTCCGCTGCAAGGTTAATGTTTTTACTCACTAATAACTAACGAGTGCGGATTGTGGAGAGTATTTTCACGCTGCCTTTAATTTGCATCTGACTTAACAAATAGACGCTCTCTTTTAAAGGCACTATCCGGGACTAGTCCCCAATATTTCATCACACAGATATCTCATCATCATTTTCATTCTAGATTTATGTCTCACTGCCTGCCACCATGAATAAGCGTGAGAGCCATGGTCCACATCAAGGGACCAAATGTGGATTTTTTAAGGCAAGTCAAGTGGTAAACGAAACATTTGGCCCCGCAATGCCTGCGAAATACATAATTGTGTTTTTCTATTTTTAAAACGAACTAGTACTAAAGAATCGATACAAACGCAAAAGAGGACAGGACGAGAAATAAAGATTGAATAAGAAATAATAGAAAACAAATATAAAGCGTACATAAGTTACCCAAAGCGTACGAAACCAATGTTAAGCGGGAATGAAGCAAGCGTAACGTAAAGAAAAAACATTTTTTAAGTATTTTTTAAAAGGTATAAAATTATAATGTTCATACAAGTCAAAGATAAAAAGTATTGTTAACATTTGAACTGTAGGATCTGTCTGTAATTGCGACAGTCCCTATATCATATTATGTTTAGCGTTTGGTTAATTTTTTGGGGTACAAGGAAAGAGCCTCCCCTGTGATGAAACGTGAGTGTCTGGCGCAGTCAGCCTCGATACGATTATTGCTGACAGGCTAATTACAGCGTGAGTAATTGCCATTCGATTATAGCTCATACTGACACGACAAGAATTATTGCTTAAGTATAAACCTCTTGAAGTATTTTTATGGTAAAAAGTTGACCGTCACGCGACGCCCGGCAGATGTGAAACTTTTCGGCACTCCCGATTTAAATTTCGAACTTCCCCCACACAAAAAGGTTGCGGATCTGAATTTCAAAACCCTCCCATAAGAAGTTTCACTTCAAAAATTACTAGCCACTGCTTTTTGTCACTTTTAAAGGGCCGCTCAGTGGCGCCCTCAACCAAAACATTTAGATTTCATAATCAAGAAAACCTACAATGCTAAAGTTCAACATTAACTTGTATAAAATACTCTTTTAAATAATACAAGTTTTAACTAGATTCTGGTGCCTGAAACGGGACTAGATAATCTATGTGACATTTTCCAAGATATTATTTATTTATCTAAGCTAACCTACCAACAAACAAAACTGGACTAACAAAATTAATTTCAATCTTTGAATTGCATGAACGAAACGCAAACATTCGTCAATACGCTCCAAATCGGCGCATGCGACGAATTCTAAAACAAACGTGTTCTAAGGAAGTGCCACAGTCAAATACCTGGTTTTAGTGTTGTATCATTATAATATAACCTGAAAAATCTTAAATTTTTGTTAAAATCACTTTCGAAGACGCAACTTTTTTTTGTTAATTTCAAAAGTGTTGTTAACCTGTCAGCTGACGCACGGAAATTGCTTGACTGATAATTAAGGAAATTGGTGTCAAACAATTTTCGCTTTAGTAATGACAGAGTACAGGAAGCTTTGTAGATACCGATTTTTTGGTACCGATTTTTCGGTGACGATTTTTTGGTACCAATTTTCAAAAGTACTAATTAATGTATAATGACCATTTTTTACTCATTCAATCTGTACTACGATTAATGTTATGCGCCTCGGCAATCTTCGTGTATATTCGAAAATACGAATGCGCGATGATTAACCTTGTTTCCTAAATGACAGTGTGAAATTGATTGCCATGCAGTCTAATGACTAGTGATGCAACGAATACGAATACGAATATTCGTATTCGCCGAATAGCAGCCAATCACCGAATATTCGTATTCGGAGAATATTAGGAAGACATTCGTAATTAAATGTTTTCGCAAAACCCACTTATTTTTTGTCAGAAAGACATACATTTTCCTACGCTGCCGCTGAATACATATTTCCAGAAACAGTCATCTTTCAAATTATCCACTGTGTCTTCAGAAATAACATTTTTCAAGGGTTTCGAGGGTCAAAAAAGGGTTTCTTTTACCACCCATAAAAGTGTCTTTTAACCGGATTTTAAAATGGAACGAAACATTGGTCAGAACTTTAGGAATTTTAGAGCATGTCCGACACGCTGTCGATTTTGATTGTTTAAATAATATTTCGAATGATTAACATGTCTTTTCGACATTTTCAAATGATTTTTCGCTATTCGTATTTGTATTCGTATTCGCCGAATAATAAAATCAATATTCGTATTCGTATTCTTATTCGTAAAAGTGGTATTCGTTGCATCACTACTAATGACCGATTGTCATTTGAGTCAAGCGCCAAATCGATCGACCAATAGAAGCAGGAAATTTTTGGCGCGCAACCGTAGAGCATCCCGATTGGTTCACGCGGTTTCAAACATAGTTAACAGCGAAGTAAATCTTCAAGACTTATGAACTTGGTAATTCGAAAAAACGAAGATTGCCGAGGTGCATAATTTTTTAACCGATAGTAATAAATATCAAATTATCATGAAACACAACGGAATTGGATGGTATTATGCAAACGTTATGCATCAAAATATTCAAAAATTAAGCGTTTTCTGGTTTTATTATGTACTCAAAATAGCGAAATGGCTAGTTATTTTGAGATTGCTACCGAAAGAATTGCAGAGTAAAAAACCGTCAACTTTTTAAGTAGGACCCTGTATTAAGGACGTAACAGCGTAAACATTTAGTAAAAACCGGTTATTAATACCAGAAAACCGGTATCGATACCCAAAAAACCGGTATCGTAAAATCCGCAGCCCCAACATCGCTACACCGCCACCTGTTGAGCAAAAACTGCACTTACCGGAATTAGATGAATCTTGCGGACTTGGCATTATCGGTGTCGGGGGGCCGGGAGGTCCGTTGGACCCCGGCGGGGCCCCGTACGCCCCGGGGGACCCCCCGCTGTAGTTGAGGGGGGCTGATCCGCCCCCGCCGCCGCTCCCGCCCCCCGCCCACGCACCGCGCGGCCCCATTCCCATTGGTGGCATACCTAAATTTTTTTAATTAGTTTAATATGGGTTTTCTAACGGAAAATGTAGACATTTCGGGCATGTCAGTTACAAAATAATAATCGCGCCATGATTTTTTTATTAGGGATGATCAGATCGTCAAACTGAACAACTTTCTCTATAGCACCAACATCGAAATTACGAAAAAAAACACTGTTCCACTGTTCCATACAAAACTGTAAACCTACTCGAGTCAAATGTATGAGACAGTAGATTTTTTTTTCGCGATTTCAATGTTGGTCCCATAAAGAAAGTTGTTCAGTTTGATGGTCCGGTCATCCCCTTAAAAAACTGTCAACAGTGTTTGACCCTGTATATAAATGTCGATTTGCTTGTGTTTAGAACTACATTTCTGCCAATATCAAGTGAGTTGTGAGAGTATCGTACTCTGAAGGATTGTTGAGCCAAAATGCGCACAACCGTCGGCGAACCCACTCGCCAGACAACTCCTGATTAATTTCTAACTTGTAACACAAAATGTTAACTATCAACCAAATGGGTATGAGTATGGTTATATGGAGAAAAAATTGAATTTTTTTATTTGATCAGCCAATAATAAAACTTACATAGGTTTTTAGAAGACCTTTTAAAATACATAAAAAATCATAACATTCATTGCTAGGCCGCATCGGAGCTGTGCTGTTAAGGTACAAATAACTTCTACAGTTGTATGGAAGAAATCGCTTTTTAGCGCTAAGACCGCCTTGTTTTGTATCTTTAGTATTTCTTTACGGTATATTTTGCTGAGTAGGTAATATGTTTTGATTGATTGATTCAAAATGAGTTGATTCTTAAAGGCTTTGGTTACTTTTTTATGAACCTTTGAGTAAAATATCTCAGCTCCGATGCGAGTTAAGCTATAAGTGTTTATTACAATATGTTTGTTTTTATAGTACTATAGTTATGCAATACTTTGATTGGTGGCCGCGACTGTTTAAAAAATGGCAATACCTTTTCTCATACCCATTTCAGATTGCTGTCATGTTTAGTGATTCGAATTTTAAAAACACGCAAAGTTAGTGTACGCAAAGATATTCGGATATCATAAATCTGATGGAGATTCCGGATATTCAGATAATATCTTTCCCCTTACCTGTTAGTCCTGTGAGCCTAGCATGATCCATAACAGAAATTGTCGCTAGTAATAAGCTAGAAAAACGGACCAATTAGGAAGCCAGAGGCAGTGAGGAAATAATGCACATAAATCTACGGCTCTCTTCAGGTTTCTTCTTGATACGATATTATTTTCATTTTAACTGAAATATCGGACAATCCACAGACGATATTTGTTTCAATATTGTGCATAAAAATTGTCATCCAATTTGTTTAGATACAAAATAGAATCAAACTTTGATTGTATGATGCGCGCTCGCGACAATATCCTCTTAAAATGTGTCCGTGATGTTACAGCAGGTGATTTTATAATGTCAAAATTTTCAGGATTGGTCAGACCATCAAACTGACGTTCATGAAACAGCATTTTTTTATAAAAATTTTCGACGTTGTCTCCATAGTGAAAGTTGTTCAGTTTCATGGTCTTAACCACCCCTTTAAATATTACTATACTTAATTCAAAATAGCAACGAATTTTTAAGTCTATTTGGCATTACCGAAACAGAGATTTGAAACACTTACTCTCACTTATTCTTAAAACCGCTTTAGGAGCATCCAAGATAATTATGTCGGATAGTATATGTATCCAATAAATTAATTACATTTGGTAATCAGAATTGGACAGAAAGCTAAATAGGAATCGGATAATCTCGTCGTCCTTATTTAGAATGCAGTATAGGGTGATTAGTTACACCCTGTAGATAGTGTGTAATATCTCACCTGGTCCCTGCGGCGGAGGGCCGCGCATGCCGGCGGCGTAGGCCCCGGGGCTCATGGGGCCCATGCCGGGCCGCGGCGGGGTCATGCGCGGCCCACCCAGCAGCCCGCCCGCCCCGCCCCCGCCCCGCTCCAGAGAGTTACCCATCATGCCTTGACCTGCGAAATGGACAACATTTTTGAGAGTTACGCGGTTAGAGTCTAGGAAAAATAAGGTTTGAGATTGCATTAAAGTCACTTTAGTAAATTGTGTTGAAATAATATTACTGTTAGTTTATAACACTTTTGTCGAGATTTCATGGTTATATTGTCTCAGGAACCTGAGAAATACCTTAAAATCGATATTAATGTACACAGCAAGCTTATTTTGAAAGATATTTCTTCCAGCATACTAGCAAGAGACAGTTAATTATTACAAGGCAAATTTAATGTGTACAATCAAACAGTAAATAATTTAGTTTTGAGGTTATAATTTATGAAGACTTACAAAATATTAAATATCTACTCAAATTTACGATATTAACCGTGGATTATTATTGTTATAAGTAAAACGTATTGAATGAAGCCATCCTGTACAAAATCACCAGTTTTCAATTTTTTGTTCATACCTTAATTTAATGTTTTGTAAATGTCTTAATTATTCAATAATACACAATCAAAAATTGGGGATTATTGATAATTTATGTTTTTCAGGTATTTATCTACTATATTTCAAATTATCACCAAAAGTGCAATTATTGCAACCTTCTCCATACAAAAATCCGTAGATTTCCCCGACTATTATTAATTAAGCTAAAGTTAATCATTTCATAAAGATGGGTATGAGTGCTTCACCTGTTTACTCCCGGTCGGACAAATGTAGGAGTGACACAGTGAGTGTAGTTTGTCGTGCTAGACCAAGTGTGGCATTAAATAGTATAAACCGAGAAAACAGTGACGATGACTTTCGAGTGAGTTCCGATAGTGGTCGGAGCAAACGAAGAAGAATGAGGGTAGACAGATTCGTTGGCTCCTAAGAGGTACCTTTAATAGTAGAAGGAGATGGAACTATAGATATTTGTTTATGCGGCTGTCCACTTTTTTTTGAGCTAGTGTGTGTGAAAAGTGACCGTAAACATAAGGCCATATGTCACTTGGTGCCTTTTGTCCATACTACTTGACACCACACACTCAAACCTAAACGTCAAAAAAGTGGACACTTTACAATTGGTATGGCTCACTCTAGTCTTAAAGAGAGATCCTTCCTCTTAGGTTTGCTCTTAAAAATCTACATGTGTGCGAATTTGACAACTGTAGGTCGGGCTGATTTTATCTGTACAGGGTCCTTCTTAATATGCTGACACTTTTTTAAGGGGATGATCAGACCATCAAACTGAACAACTTTCTCTATGGGACCAACATCGAAATTGCGAAAAAAAAATCAACTGCTCCATACAAAAACTGCAAACCTACTTTAGCCAATTGTATTTGTATGAGACAGTTGATTTTTTTTTCGCGAGTTCGATGTTGGTCCCATAGTGAAAGTTGTTCAGTGTGATGGTCTGATCATCCCCTTAAAAAGTGTCAGCATATTAAGTTGGACCCTATACAAAATAAAATGGACGAAATCACGAATTCGTATTCCACTGTTTCCTCCTCCAAAACTAAACCGATTTTAATAATTCTTTCAAGAATAATATGATTAAGAATTTGACTGTGTTTGTATGTTTCATATTTATTATTTTATTCGTCAAATTTTGTAGCTGGAACTGAACACAGCGGTAAAATTGAGCATTTTTTCGTCATTTTCGAAGAACCCTAGTTCTTCTAGTTATTAATTTATGGAAAAAACCAAACCTAGGGACATGGCAGAGGTGACAAAGAATGTATGGTAACTGCAAGCCACACGTCAATAGATGGCGCTGAACGAAATTAAATCGCACTATTGTTTGCTTCTTGAAGATTTCTTAAGTTAATTAAGCTATGTCAGGATCAGTGTTGCCAGACCTTCCTACGGATTTATCCGTAGATATACGGATTTTTGACCTGGCCTACGGATCTACGGATTTCGATGGCAAATCGACGGATTTTTAGAAATGTTCTTAATTCATTCCAAAAATGCCAATTTGCTGCATAAAATGATACCCAGCCACAAATCTATCTCTAAAAATAATCTCAAACAATTTGACAAACTGTTCATTCGTGACCACAATGTCCGTCTAAGAGGACACCATATGAAACTAGGAAGAACAATCCTCATCAGAACTTCTTGAGTAACCAAGTTGTCACAGCATGGAACAAACTACCCGAGGAAGTAGTCTCGGCACAGACCATAAATCAGTTTAAGAACCGTCTCGACCTACATATTTCCAAAAACTGATAAGAAATAGTAGCTGCGACTAACAGGATACAGGCATTATCAGTGGCATCAACTGCCTGCCTGATAAATAATAATAATAAATACATCGAAGTAATGTTAACTTTTTTGTATATTTTACTGTTTCGTAAAATATGGCTCGTCCCTACTCTTTCCCATCTCGTTCCTTCTAATTTCTGTCGCTATACAGACATGACAGAAATATTTAAATGTAACGTGTTTGACAAAAGGACTGACACAGATTGATTTTCACATTGTCTGGGCATTATTCTCGCTTAAACTTGTCTAAGTTACCATTTTCTTCGCCAGATTAGATCAATGTTTCGTGTATCTTACCTGGAGGACCATTAAAATCATTGCCCATGCCCATCCGGACGGCACCACGGGGCCCGCTAGAGTACCAGGGCCCGATGAAAGGCTGCCCGGTGCCCATCAACTGCGGTTGGGGCCCGTGGGGGGACGGCTGTGATCCTGGGTGCGGGGCTGGTGGTGACGGCCGCAGTGAAGAGTTGGGGAAGAAGCCTGGTGGCATTCCGCCTCCGCCCATACCTGGAATTTATAAATATTTTATATATCAATTCGTAATCCATTTTTCCCATTACTTGAGGTTGACGCAATATGTCATCCTCCATTCATCTCTCTTAAGCAGGATTTACATGGTTAGATTTTCACCGTGCGGCTAAATGTGATTTGAAGTACATTACTGATACATTTCAAGTTTAAGTCAAGCTAACCAGTCAATGTGCTTCAGATCGCACATAGCCGCACAGCATAAATCAACCCGTGTGAATCCCGCATTAGCTATCATGTCGGCATTATGTTGGAATGCTAAGTCTTGTAGACTCTTTCTACAGATTGAAATTTATATTATTAGTATCCTTTTAAAGTAAGAGTCTACCCATCAAACTGAACAACTTTTACTATGGAGCAAACCGATTGGAGCAAAAACAAAATCTGCTGTTGCATACAGCAAATTTTCGTTTTTGCTCCGATCGGTTTGCTCCCATAATAAAAGTTGTTCAGTTTGATGGGTAGACTCTTAGTTTAAAAGGATGCTAATGATATCAAGTTCACCCTGGTGTATAAGATCAATATGACAAAAAAATCGGAAATGCTTGAATGCATTACCGTTTTGAAAGCAAAAGCAAAGATTTGAAAATAAATTTTCCTGAATGGGTAATATTTTTGAAAAATTTTTAATTTTTGATTATTTGTTACCAAATCCAACATTATTAACAGCTACATATGCTGTGAAAATCTCATTTATCTACCTATTATGGTTCATAGTTATTTTTATATATTTTTTTCAAGGCTTTATGTACGATTTGTAACACCACTGGCTTTTCAGTGAAGGAAAACATCATGAGGAATCCTGCATGCTTCAATTTTGAGGCATGTATTGTACCCACTGCCCATTATAAGTGGTGACGGGCTCATCCCCCATGACACTGGACAGAGTTTCGGTACTACTGGTGAAACGTGGATGTTCTGAGGTTTCAGAATATCTCTGACTACCCCCTCGGGGAATATAGACATGACCATATGCTATCCTTTTCAAGGCTTCTATCACCCATAATGACAAGCCACATTCATAGGTTTGAACAATTTTATATATTAATCTAGGACAAAAGATACAGCCCTTGTTAGCTAGGACGGACAGACAGACGGACAGCGTATGCTTAGTAATAGAGTAACATTGGCACCCTTTCGGCACGGCTAAAAAACTCAAAATTACATTCCAAAAAGTACAACTACACCAAAATACAGACAAAGAGTTCTTCAAAGACGAAATTACTACCATATTTACTTACAAAGATAACATTTATGCTTGTCCCACTGAACTCATTTCCCATACAAAAATTAAAACGAAAATTTCGTCAGTTTTTTAATTTTGAATTAACATTTTCAGTACGTACCGTCGTTTGGAGGCGCCGGACCAGCGTTGTGACCAATACCATTGACTCCGTAACCAGAATTGACGAAACCATAATCGTGAAATGCTTTCGCTTCTGACGAGTGTTCACAAGTGTCCCGCCTTTCGGGCGCCGCGCAGTAAAGATCCCAGAACACGCACCACCACGAGTGCAGGAACCCAGGCGGTTCCCCAAGCGTTATATTCTTCTCCCATCGAATCTCCGACAAGAAAGTTTGAGCAGCTTTTTGGGCACCGACATGAAGCAAGTATTCATACACGTATAACGCCAACTTTTCGCGAGCCTGAGCGTCCGAAGGCACCGTAGAGCCTTTGCCCTTGGCATACATATCGACTGGAAGCCGACTTTTATGTGGATATTGTTTATTATTTACATTAACGTTTTATATCAATAAATTCAACTTCACAAAATGTCATTGATCGATGGCGACATTTGGCGTCTGTGGCATAGAGAATTTGGTTGTTCTCGTTGCGGAGTGAGCTGTCATAAATGTTTGTTTTTGGGCGACCACAGGCTAAAAATAAAAGGTAAAGGCACACTACTTTCTAAAAATGTTTAATTTTCAAAATATGTAAGAAAGAACATAATTTAGTAACATACATTAATCATAAACAAGCTCTATTATTGATCATTGTCCATTCGTTACATACCTATGTAATTTATATAACCAATAAACTTCTTAAATGCATAATAACAAAACAAAAAAAAACATTAATTTGTTTGTTTATCAAACTCATTATTTCTTCTTAATTTTGATTTTCAAATAGTACTTACCGTACTTGAAAAATGAACGGAGGTGAAGAGTATGCGTGCGTATTAGCGGTTTCGCTTACACATTTTATTCTGCGCAGTTAAGGTCTTGCTCAAAATGTTTGCCGGCAATTATACGAATCAGTTTTTAAACCAAGCTGTTTCTTACATTTAATGTCCAGAAAAATGCTCTTTTCAAATCGTCTCCAGTGAAGTAACTGCCTTATATCATAGACAATTTTTTCCTTACTTTATTCTTTGTAAAAACCAGAAAATATCAACAAAAACACACCGTTGGTCTAGGAATCTTTGTACTTGTCTATTCCTTTTCCTTTCCGTGTGGCCGTGTCACCGCGTGGTTTCACCGCTGCATTTCGTGCAAGAAACAAATTAAAATGGCAATCAGACCAGTGTACAGGCCTACAATCGTCAAAAAGAGGACGAAAAGGTTTATCCGCCATCAGTCGGATCGCTATGACAAACTCAAGAGAAACTGGCGTAAGCCCAGAGGTAAGATTCCCATCTACTCTTATTGAAGCACGTTTTTCTGTAATTTCCTCCTATTTTTGTCAATTATAAAGCTGAAAACAGCATTTTCAGGGCTTAAAATCTGCTTTCTTATACATAAACTTCAATATTTACGTTCAAAACTAACCTAAATCTTTCGCGTAGAGGTTATTGCAGTATGGTGAACATGACGAAGAATAACTCGTTGCAAGGGCACTCTGTGTTATACATTGTCAATATGATAATTACAATTTGTTACCTTGCTATATTAGGTTCTACCAAATCCTATTCCGGTTAACTTACATGGTTATCTGGTCATACTGGTAGATACAGTCTTTAAAAGAACGTCTAATATATCTTCAGAGGTCGGATTCTGCCGGTCATTCCAGGACCGCATGAAATGTTAATATGGAGATCTTAGAAATTATAATGTGGAAAGAATGAAAGACTGAAAACTGATCTCTAATCTGAAACTGGCAAATAAACATAAAAATAAATAAATAAAATAGCCTTTATTCACCGACACAATATTTACCTTATTCTACACTTTACTTAACTAAGTTTAATCATGCATTTGGTCGGGTCTTACTGAGACATAGGCCTCCTCCAACCTTCTCCACTCTGTTCTTTCCTTTGTACTTAATCTCCAACCTTTTGGGAAATCATCCTCCCACGGTCGTACCGGTCTGCCTCTATTGCGCATGCCATCTCTTGGATACCATTCTGTTATTTCCCTCGTCCATTTTTCCTTTTTGGATCGCATCATGTGGCCCGTCCATCTCCATTTGAGCAAATAAACATACTCTTCATCAAAATAAACCTTCAACCGCATTCCATTATGAGAGATTTATGACTTATGGTAAAGAAATTTTATATTCGATTCACATCACAATTTACGGCAATTCATTTCCAACATTGCTTTAATTATGTTTAGGTGGCTTCAGGACTATCCAGAGTTCAAATATGACGTTACTCAAAATATGTGCAATATTTACTAGCATTGTAAATATTTATAATAGCATTCATATTTTTAAATTAAATAGGGTCCATGTCAACATAACAACAATGCAGCCCTGGAATGACCGGCCGAATCCGACCTCTTATTATCAACAAGAGACCACTTGAGTCACTAGACTTAGTCTAGTCACAAAGCTGTCTTAGTATTACCGTCAACTATCTTTCGTGTTGACCAATAAATGGAATTGAATGTCCTGGGTCAGTTAAAATTGCTAGAAAAACACTAGTCTTAGCATTTAGGCTGTGTTCCGGTCATATTCCTGTTGTTAAGTTTTATCGGATGGGTATCGAACATGGAAGTTTCACTAGTAGTACCGAAACTCTGTCCACTTGTAATGGACAGTGGTTACAATACAGGCCTCGAAATTGAAGCATGCTGGTTTCCTCACTATGTTTTCCTTCACCGAAAAGCCAGTGGTGCTACAAATTGCACATAAACTCTATTCTTAACTATTATAAACTGTAACAGAAGTGTGTCTGTACATGAAAAATATTATGATATGGGTTTTAGGTATCCCAGACTCCAAATCAACCTTTTTTAGAATTTTTGTCTGTGTTTTTGTTTGTAACAGCATCACGCAAAAACTACTGAACCGATTTTGATGAAACTTTGTTTGTTTGATAGCTTATGATCTGACTTAAAATCTAGTATATTGTTTGTGCAGATGAAGTCATTAACTCTAGCTAACTTATAAAATGAATTCAATGAATTATTTATTGTAACATTGCAGGTATCGACAACAGGGTGCGCAGGCGATTCAAGGGACAGTACCTGATGCCCAACATTGGTTACGGTTCAAACAAGAAGACTCGCCACATGCTACCCAATGGTTTCCGTAAGGTAATACAATCATCTTATCAACTAAGGCTACAAGGCAATTCGCTACACAATGTCCAGTGATAGACTTAGTACTTAGCGATGATTTTGAAGACGTAAGACATGAAAACAGCTTAGGTAAACTCACGACCGTAATCCCATCCCGTGGTCAAAAACATTACTACAACTACCAACTTTCTGTTTATGAATGTAGTTGTAGCAATGCTCGCATTTAGCTATTTAAGTTTCAGGTTGAATGACTTGTCAATGGTTAGAGGTGGCTAGCCTTTCGCCCACATAGACACTGCATCTTCTTATCGTGTGGGCAACAGGCCCTGGTGTCAGAGTTTTTCAGACTGCCTTACGGCCTCTGACATTGTTTTTATGTAACAACTACTACCACCAGAGATAGTAGCCGGGACCAACGGTTTATCGTGCCATCCAAGGCACGGAATCATCTTGCTTCTCGGAAAGTAAGGTGATTCAGCCTGCAATGTCCTGTACAGTTTTAAAGTTACACTGCCTCCAAAATTTCCATACAAATCTAAAATTAATCCTAGCATTGAAACTGCATATTTGAACGAAAATCGGACACGATACAAGCATAGAGATTTGTTCCTAGATTGTTTCTACAAAATTTCATTAAGTATAATTGGTTAGTATTGAAAATATCACCAGACTTCGTTTGTATGCAGCGCGCGAAAGGCTAGCCACCTCACCAACTAACACGTCATTCCATCCAGGGATGCGATTTTAAAACTGCATTCTTATCGTGTGGGCAAGCCCTGGTATCACCGTTTTTTCAGACCGCCTTGCGGCTCTGACGTGGTTTTTATGTAACGACTACTACCACGAGAGATAGTAGCCGGGACCAACGGCTTATCGTGCCATCCAAAGCACGGAATCATCTTGCTTCTCAGAAAGTAAGGTGATTCAGCCTGCAATGTCCTAGCCAACTGGGGAAATATGCAAAAAGTGACATATCACTAGGTGGGAATCGATCCCATAACCTCCGTGTCAAGAGCCCAATGCTCTTAACCATTAGACCACGGAGTCAGTTCACTAAACTAAAACAGTAATATCTTTCTCTTGTATGTCAGCACGTCTAGTATGTTTTCTCTTCTTGCGTGCGACTCGGCTTTATTCCATACTATTTGTCGCGGCAAACGCGGCTTTCGCTCTCCGAAAAGCATGGGAACAGGTTATTTTCTATGGAGCAAAGACGCGTCGCGCGCGTGTAGAGAAATCATACTAGAGGTGCAGGTTCACTAAGGCTGAGATTCAGAGACGTTTTTAAAGTCTTAATGTCCGGCCGCTGAAAGATTGCGTTTGATAGTTGCCATAAAATTGTAAAAAACTGAATGAAAACTATAAATGCTGATCATTATTTAGTAGCTTTTTGAACTTAAAAGGGCAGCTAGTGCCCTGTGTACTAGAGTGAGCACAGGTAAACAATATTTTCATTCAGTTTTTTACAATTTTATGGTAACTGTCAAACGCAATCTTTCAGCGGCCGGACTTTAGTTTGAACTCCCGTATGTCGAAATGCATACATTTTCGCTCTACTTAGTTCAAACTAAGACTAAAAAACTGATGTGTATGTGAAGTCTACCAGTCTGCATTGGACATGTGTGGTTGGCAGAGTTGGTGGTGGTGGTCAGAGGCTGACGATGATGTTAAAACCATGCAAGGGCACTCTGTGTTATTAATATTAATTTAATAATTACAATTTGTAACCTTGCTACAGTAAATTCTACCACATCCTATTCTTAGTAGCTTATCAATAGCTATTTGGTCATAGTGGTAGAAACATTTCGTTTTAGCCTTAAACTTTCTTTTATTTGCGGGTTAGTGGAGGCAAGTTATTGTCTGAGAATTTTCGAGCCACCTTAAGGTGCAATAGTAGGGAGAAATACCTTGGAGGCATCTTTTATTTTTCATTTTTCGACTAAATTTATACAATTTACCGAAACAAAAGTCGTACCTCAGTATTCTTGGATAGTTTATCTAGTGAAATCATAAATTGAATACACGATTGGAATTACTTCACTCGATAGAAAATCATCACAAAGATGACGTATTTTCATTTGTTTTTAATTTTTTTTTAACTATTTTTAAAATTTAATATTAATCTTAACGATTTGTTAAGATTAGTATTAAAATAGTATTAAAGCTAAAGAATTACTGAAAATGTGAGTTTATATTATTTTCAAACATTTTTTTAAAGAGAAGATAACAATGAAATTTATACTTCTCAATACTTCCGTTTTTTTTAAATACATTTTAGTCTTATTAATAACCTATTTATTTTTATAAGTGTTTTGACTACGATTATCCCCATTAAAAACATGGGCATACATTTATTTCCTTTTGTTGCCATAAGACAACACTATCTTAACACTTTCTCTACCATTCCAGGTCCTGGTCCACAACGTCCGCGAGCTCGAGATCCTAATGATGCAGAACAGGAAGTACTGCGCAGAGATCGCCCACGGAGTCTCCTCCAAGAAACGCAAGACCATCGTGGAGCGAGCACAGCAGCTCAGCATCAGGGTCACCAACTCCGCAGCCCGTCTCCGCAGCCAGGAGAACGAATAAATATAAGAAATTATACGTTTAAAAATTTATCTTTTGGTTTTCTTTCGAACTTTTTCTGTAAGTTTACCTCAATTCTGACGTTTCTAGGGTTCGTTTTAGTCAAGTCTTGCTTGGCGTCGGTCAAGTCTCACTTGGCGTCTAGTCAAGTCTCGCTTGTCATCAGTCAAGTGTTGCTTGGCGTCGGTCAAGTCTTGCTTGGCGTCGGTCAAGTTTTGCTTGGCGTCGGTCAAGTCTTGCTTGGCGTCGGTCAAGTCTCGCTTGGCGTCGGTCAAGTCTCGCTTGGCGTCGGTCAAGTCTCGCTTGGCGTCGGTCAAGTCTCGCTTGGCGTCGGTCAAGTCTCGCTTGGCGTCGGTCAAGTCTCGCTTGGCGTCGGTCAAGTCTCGCTTGGCGTCGGTCAAGTCTCGCTTGGCGTCGGTCAAGTCTCGCTTGGCGTCGGTCAAGTCTCGCTTGGCGTCGGTCTGGTCTCGCTTGGCGTCGGTC
Source organism: Agonopterix alstromeriana (assembly GCA_963924505.1). NCBI lineage: Eukaryota > Metazoa > Arthropoda > Insecta > Lepidoptera > Depressariidae > Agonopterix > Agonopterix alstromeriana. The sequence goes on along the minus strand of OZ004689.1, from coordinate 6,954,326 downwards.
AAGTCTTGCTTGGCGTCAGTCAAGTCTTGCTTGGCGTCGGTCAAGTCTTGCTTGGCGTCAGTCAAGTCTTGCTTGGCGTCGGTCAAGTATTGCTTGGCGTCGGTCAAGTCTTGCTTGGCGTTAGGTGAGACTTGCTTGGCGTCAGGACTGGTATTGTCCTACTTACTACCTTAGCCTGGTACACAAATTCTATTTCATTTATCAAGTCGTGTTTAGGCGCTTGGCGTCAATCAAGTCGATTCAGAAACTGCACCAGGAAGCTGGCATAGGTCTTATGCAGAGCATATAAAAATGCTGGCTTGCTAGCTGAAAACCCCAAAGAATCCAAAAGACAACCTTTCAGAGTTCGCGCCCAAAACAACAAGAACAAAACAGACAAGATTATTTTCTCAAGAAAAATACCATAGACAACAAAGTTTTCAAGGCGGTAAATGGCGCCGATTTTAAACTTTTTTTTTTAGCTACCTCAAAGAAGCTTTAGGTACTTACCATAATAACTTTATATAGTACTAGCAGCCCGTCCCGGCTTCGCACGGGGTAGACAAATAAATTTTAAGACTCATTTTTCTACACCTTCGGTTACATTGTTCAAATTTTACCAAGGATCCCTAATTTTTTTCAAAATGAAATGTAGCCTATGTCAAATTGGAAGAATGTAGCATTTTATTGGTGAAAGAATTTTTTAAATCGGCCCAGTACTTTTTGAGCCTATTCATTACAAACATACAAAAATAGGTACAAATCTTTCCTCTTTATAATATTAGTGTAGACTTAAAGATTTCTATTATGAAAATGTTAAGTATATTAATGAGCTCTTTATTTTTAAATAAAAAGCGTAAGTTAAGGTAAGTAAACCTATTATGTTCTTTAGGCTTAGATCCCATTTTAGGTACCTACTTAAGAGGATATGTGAAAAAATTAGGATTTTTCAAAGCATCATATATCATGAAGTACTAACAGTAGGAGTATGATTTGCGGATATTTGTAAATTGAACATAAAATTGAAGCTTTGATTAGAGCCAAAACACGATTAAGAGACATTTTCTCGACAGAAAAATAAGCTAAAGTAGCCTCCGTCTTTATCGATAAACGCTTGGAACTGCTAAACTGTGAATAACAGAAACACGAGACTTGATTTAAAAAAAAGAGATTGATATTTTATAAAGTTTGATTAGAGCAGAAATCAACTGACATAAATAGTACAATCACAATTAAATAAAGTTTGTTTTACGCTTGCGTCGTTTCAGGCGCGCTCCGCCCCATCTCTTTCTCTGCCATCAGGCAGTAGGTAATATAAGCTATCACACGTTCATTTCGTTTCAATTATTTTTCGACATAGGCCCAGGTGCACTTCCGATGCCAGCGGCCGATGCGACTGACGCGTGGTTCTGTCATATGCCATATGTCTATCGCATCGGCCGCGCGCGTCTGACGCACGCGTCAGTCGCTAGCATCGGAAGCGGCGCCATACGTTTTCATGGTAACTAGTATTGTCGCATCGGCCGCTGGCATCGGAAGTGCACCTTTACTACTGTAAATGAAGATTTGAAGTTCAAAGTGTGAAAATATGGACCCTATTTGGCAGTCTATTCCCTCACACCTCAACTCTCCCACATCAATACGCCTCGACTTTTGAACTTCAATCATCAATAACCCTCAATAAACATTCGATCGCACAAACCCGACGGTTTATCTAGCGAGCGTGTCTGTGTCGCGTGACAACCCATAATATATTTACGTTTTGCTGCTTGTGTCTGGTGGATGGCGTTATGCTAGAAAGCAACTCGCTAACTATACTAAGTAGTGACATACCGTCTTACTTAAAACTATAGATGTAAGGCCGGTTTAAAACCAATTGAACCAATCAGTTTAAAACGAAAAAAACGGTATAAAACCGAAAAAAACAATTTTTTTCGGATTAAAACCGTTGGTTTTGGTGACTCTGTTTTTCTTAATTACAACTACATTTTCTTGATTTTACCGATAGGGGTGTGATATAGATGTGAAACAACCGATTAAAAACTTTTAAATAAAATGTTGCTGTTTTAAACTCCAAATAAATCTTTTTAAACGGTTTAAAACCAAACGCACACTTTCGCACTCTCATTGATGAATCGACGCAACGTTGCCAGTTTTTTTACATCTATACTTAAGACACTTCGAATTCAGACGATTATTACTTTTAATGATGGATGTAATGACTAATGATAAATCCAATAGATACCACACACATTATTGTGCTGTGCACGCACAAAAACATAATATGTATGACGCCTCACGCACACCAACCTAAGAAAGTTGGCCCCTTTTGTTTTATACGGTGGAATCGTGAGGTTCAATCTAGACATTCTTTATCTAAGCAGGTAAGTAGGTATTGATAACTACCTACACTTCAGTCGAAATAAGGACGACGAGATTTTCCGATTCCTATTTCGCTTTCTGGCCAATTCTGATTACCAAATGTAATTAATTTATTAGATACATATACTATCCGACATATATTGGCCGTTACTAAAGCTGTTTTAAGAATAAGTGAGAGGAATTGTTTCAACAATCTGTTTCTGTAATTCAAAATAGCCTTAAAATTTGGTTACTATTTTAAATGGAGTATAGTTTATAAGGATCTTTTTCTTTGTTTGTTGGTCACTTTATACATTTATACAAAAATACAAATAAATATTTAAGGGGATGGTTTAGACCATCAAACTGAACAACTTTCACTATGGGACCAATATCGAAATCGCGAAAAAATAAATCTGATGTTCCATACTAAACCACAAATCTACTCGAGTTAAATGTACATGGGATAACATTTTTTTTTCGCGATTTCGATGTTGTTCCCATAGTGAAAGTTGTTCAGTTTTTTAGTCGCAGGAATAAATATCTCGACTGAATACATTTGGCATAAAACCATCCAAAGTGGCAGATCATTGGCAAAATACAGGGAGTTATGATTATATTTTTTACGACGCGAGCTCCCCCGTACCAAGTACGGCTCGTTAGCTTATGTACCTACAGGAATTTAAAGGGTGATGCTATTTTGAGCGAAATGTAAAATATAGTGTAAACTCTATAACTAACTAACTATTACATTACAATGAAACTCAAGGGACTGAGGCCGAGATTCAGAGACGTTTTTTAAGTCTTAGTTCGAACTCCCGTGTCAAAATCCATACATTTTCGCCCTACTTAGTTCGAACTAAGACTAAAAAAATCGTCTCTGAATCTCGGCCTGAGTGTTTTACCTATTGTGTAATAGAGAGCTTTCGTTAAATGGAGAATTAAAAAAAACAATACCAATTCGAATAGGTACATCGCACCGGTATTACTCCACCGGCTGAAGAAAAATTGCTTTTGATATTATTAAAAACTTTTAATATATTATTAGGGAACTATATGATGTAGAGTTATACTCCAAAAAATTATAAAAAACTAGAACTTGCTTTAGATAATATTTCGTAACCTGGTTCGCCGATATCTAACATTTATAACAACTGTATAATATGAAGCTAACAACACATAATGACAGTTGAAACCAGAAATATTCAATTTTAGATCAATGTTAATATGAGATAATGAGAATACCTAAAGTGTATTTACCATAAGTTCGAAAGTGTTATAACATTTTATAAATATGTATACATATTAACATATACCCGATATATATTTTTGACACATCAACGACTCTAATATTATTATAACTAAGTGGTTATTTTACGGCTTCTACGCCCGGACTATATCCCCTAGGAATATCCGTGTATCTCAATTTGATGAATATACGCAAAACTAGAAAGTAGTTTGTTTAGAATCGAGAGCAGAATGGAATTATCATGGTTTCAACATAGGTATTTTTTTCAAAATATTAAATAATTTATTTGTAAAATTTAAAATTTACTGAAGTCGATCTCCACCCACCGCAAGGGCACACTGACCCTACTTACTACCAAAACAAGATTCTTAAAATGTATCCACGAGCACGCTAGCGCTTTCATTCATTGCTGAAATGATAACAAATCATATTGGACTCAAAACTTAAAATGCGAATAACTTTAAATTTTAACTATCAAAATAATGAAATTATTGTTTCAATCTAATTAGTTTGTTGTAAATCAGTTGGGGTGTATGAGGTTTTGCGCTTATTCATTAACACGTTGTATATTTCCGTGTGTACAATAAAGAGTTAAAATAAATAAATAAATAATATTGTTCAATTGTTTAGGAAATTATACAGATTCAAACAACAACAACAAAATTATACAGAAGAGACTAATTATGATTTAATTTTTTAGAGCAGCCTGTAAATTAGACTATCGGTTGATATTGTTATGTTGACGAAAATTATGCAAAACAGACACAGAACTCCCGGGCTGGCTGGGACGTCGCACGACTACCTCGGTAAGTTAAACACGTATATTCACGACTTTATACCCTTTAGGGGTGGTCAAAATCTTTGCTAGAATGAAACTACCGCTTTTTAGCGTGCAATCGTAGCTTTGTTCCCTTTGAAGGGTTCCGTAGTCAACGAGGAACCCTTATAGTTTCGCCATGTCCGTCTGTCCGCGGATTAGCTCAGAGACGCTTAGTACTAGAAAGCTGTAATTTGACACGGGTATACCTTTATTTATATGTGGACTGGTTACGCGTGTAATTCTACTAACAAACATTTCTGCCACTTTTTGCGGGGGGCGAGGTAACATGAAATCCGCAACTTTGGATTTTATTCCCCATAACTTTAGATTTTAATTTTGAATGTTAAAAATCATGAAAAGTAGTCTCGTGTGAACCCCAAAGGTTCTAAGTTCACTTGTGTTTATACCGTGGCAGAGGGGAAATGCTACTGCAAGGCTAGTCCTTATAATTATTAGTCAAAGGGGTATACATATTTGTCACGCCGACAAAGTGGTAAAATAAATCTTGAAAAATAATGTTTTTAGGGTACCTCCGCTACACGAAAAGTTGTTTCTTGATCAGCTAATCGGTTGTTTCTAGATACGTAAAAAAATTCACGGCAGTATACAGGGTCCTTCTTAATTTGCTGACACTTTTTAAGATGATGATCGGACCATATCAAACTGAACAACTTTCTCTACGAGACCAATGACGAAATCGCGATAATAAAATCAGCTGTTTCATACTAAACTGAAATCTTACTCGACCTAATTGTATGGGACAGCTGATATCTTTTTCGCGATTTCGACATTGGTCCCATGGAGAAAGTTGTTCAGTATGATGGTCTGATCATCCTCTTAAAAAACTGTCAGCATATTAAGTTGGACCCTGTATAAAGAATTTCAAAGGAAAACTATCACCGCTAAGTAGGCTTTACAAGTTAATGAGTAATAGTCGACCAACTTGTAAAATGTAGGTACTTTAGCCTTTATTAGCCGTTAAACCATAGTATAAATCAAAAAGCCCCCTTCTAAGTCCGTACAGCCGGACAGCCGTGGTGGTCCAGTGGCGAGTAACCTTGCCTGCCGTGCAGGAGGCGATGGTTCGATCCCCGTCCAGACCGACTCGTACCAATGAGTTTTTCGGATTTCGGTTTTTCGGTTTGTACGATTTCTAACACCATTGGCTTTTCGGTGAAGGAAAACATCGTGAGGAAACCTGCATGCTTCAATTTCGAGGCATGTATTGTACCCACTGTCCATTACAAGTGGCGACGGGCTCACCCCCCGTCACACTGGACAGAGTTTCGGTACTACTGGTGAAACGTGGATGTTCTGAGGTCTCAGAATATCTCTGACTACCCCCTCGGGGAATATAGTCGTGAGCATATGCTTATGCTATGTTTATGCTAAGTCCGTATATTTTGACGGGCAACTACGGAACCCTACCCTGCGCATGGCCCGACACACACGTAGCCGTTTTTGTATTATATTAGATCGCTGACCTTACTCAACTTTTGAATGAACCGTTTGCGATGAAATGAAGCCAAAATGGTAATCCAAACTAAGCCCTATGCTTTTGTAGAAACACCACCTAAATCGGTTCAGTACCTAGATTTCAGTCTTTGACGGACGTTCTTTTTGATTGACGGCTCGATAGCACAGTCGGTAGTGAACCTGCCTGCTATGCCGAGGGTCGCGGGTTCGAATCCCGTAAGGGACAAATATTTGTATGATGAATATGAATATTTGTACCCGAGTCATGGATGTTTGTATCTATATATGTATTCTATATCGTTGTCTAGTCATCATAACACAAGTCCAGGCTAGATTCTGGTACTTTCAATGAGACTAGATAATTTGTGTGACAATGTCCAAGATATTTAATGTCCAAGATAAGTCTTCTTATCGTGTGGGCAGCAAGCCCTGGTGTTAGGGTTTTTTCAGACCGCCTTACGGCCTCTGACGTGGTTTTTATGTAACGAATATTATCACCAGAGATAGTAGCCGGGACCAACGGCTTAACGTGCCATCCGAAGCCCGGAAGATTTTCAGTGATGCGCGCACAAACAGACATAAATGATGATCTAAAAATGGTCGATGGTGATACGCCCCCCCCCCCAATTAATATTCTTGCAAATATCTTCAATGTTTCTGCCTACATCCACGACAAGTTTTCAACTTATTATAATGCGGTATAAATTATACTTAGATGAAATTACTTGTGATTGGCAGCAGGGTCGTATCTAGGGCAGGGCAATGGGGCACGAGTCAGGAGCGCCAGCATCAGGGGGCGCAAATTCCATACGAAGGTAGGTCGTTTTAAGATAAGGGCCAAAAATTATAGTAGGGAGGCAGCTTTAGCAAAAATGTTGACGTTTGTACAAAAAATTCCGAGCTTGCTTCGTTTGCTCAAGAATATTTAGGTCAAAGGTGACACCCTACAGGTCCTTTCTGAGGCCCACGAATTTCATGAACCGTTTTATGCCTTTGGTGGGGATCCCAAATATCTGCAGGTATCAGCAATTCGCAATCGAAGAGCTGTACGGAAGTTTCCTCTGCTTCACAACAGAATCTACAAGCCTCGTTCTGTGTAGGAAGAATTGGCCTGTCAAGGCTCGTAAACCGACGTAAATTTGTGGCACGCAGATGCGCAGATTTTAAATGCGGTAAACATGGGGTTGGATTCGGTGGCTATAAGTACCTAGGTATCTATAATCGCCCTATAACTTAATTAGTAGGTTTTTTACCAGGTTTCCGACGGTACCTAAACGGAATATGGTCATGGGTTTATGTAAAACATAAGTAATTTGTGGATGTAGGTCAGCCCCGGATCCAGGATTTTTGCGAGCCGGAGCAAAAACTTGATTTTGGCGCCCCTCCTGTGGAATAGCTATATTTTTTTCACAGGGAGGCCAGGTTCACGTTAGGTCTAATACTTATTTACCTAAAACTAAGAGAGAGCGAAGCGAGCTCGAGATTTTACTGCAATATGATTAGCCTTTCGCAATAATTATGATCCAAAATCTGGATCGTCTGTAGTGGGTATGACTACCCGACTAGGTAATTTTAAATTTTTATGTATATATGTATGTATATGCTCACGACTATATTCCCCGAGGGGGTAGTCAGAGATGTTCTGAAATCTCAGAGCATCCACGTTTCACCAGTAGTACCGAAACTCTGTCCAGTGTGACGGGGGGTGAGCCCGTCGCCACTTATAATGGACAGTGGGTACAATACATGCCTCGAAATTGAAGCATGCAGGTTTCCTCACGATGTTTTCCTTCACCGAAAAGCCAGTGGTGTTACAATTCGTACATGAATTCCGAAAAACTCATTGGTACGAGTTGGCCTGGACGGGGATCGAACCATCGCCTCCTGCACGGCAGGCAAGGTTACTCGCCACTGGACAACCACGGCTTCGGCTTTTAAATTTTTAATACAATAAAAAACCAGGAGCAAGCGCAGAGATCGAATTTTTTTTGCAATATTTTCAACTCGTTGCAGTAAATTATTTATCAATGATTTTGGCGCTCCCGTAACCTGCCACCCGTGGCGTGGGCCCCGATTTGACCCCCCTAAATCCGGGACTGATATAGGTATTATAGATAGTCAGGTATAGTTGTTTAGACACGTATACCGATTTAATTTAAAGTTCTGAGACAGGAAAATAAAGTGTTTTCATAGCGTGACTGTACGGTTCATTCTGAGGATATCATTGTGGGCAACGTTCCAAGTTACCGACTGCAGGGGGAAAACGACAAAATGCAAGCTTTCTTCAAGCTGCAGGCAACGCTGGTGCATTGAATCGATTCAGTTAGTACAAGTACCTATTTAGTTTAGTAAAAACCTTTTGTCTAATTTCATGCCAATGTGTTCTTATATTTTGACCTATGGCCAATGTTAATATAGAACTTGAAATTAAAATCATGGGGAATTTCAAAGCCAAAGCGTAAGTTAATGTTAATTGCTTCTTCCGTAAGTAAGATTATATTCTGTATATCTTGTAAGCCTAGTATAAACTACCCAAATGAATCCCGTGGGTCTCGTACGAGGCGACTAAGGGATTAAGGGTATATTACTGTTGTAAGTCTGGTGATATTTTCAATACTAACCGATTAAACTCAATAACATTTTGCAGAAACAATCTAGAAACAAATCTCTATGCTTGTATCGTGTCAGATTGTCCTTAAAATGTACAGTTTTAAAGTTACAGTGCCTCAAAGATTTCCATATCAATCTTAAATTAATCCTAGCATTGAAACTGTATATTTTAACGAAAATCTGACTCCATACAAGCATAGATATTTGTTTCAAGATTGTTTCAGCAAAATTTCATTGACTTTAATTGGTAAGTATTGACAATATCACCATATTACGTTTGTATGGAGCGCGCTCCGAATTATATCCCCTTAAGGGTATATTACTGTTGGCGTGCTCTATACAAACGAAGTCTGGTGATATTTTTAATACTAACCGATTAAACTCAATGAAATTTTGCAGAAACAATCTAGAAACAAATCTCTATGCTTGTATCGTGTCCGATTGTCCTTAAAATGTACAGTTTTAAAGTAATACTGCCTCCAAAATTTCCATACAAATCAAAAATTAATACTAGCATTGAAACTGCATATTTGAACGAAAATCGGACACGATACAAGCATAGAGATTTGTTCCTAGATTGTTTCTACAAATTTTCATTAAGTTTAATTGGTTAGTATTGAAAATATCACCAGACTTCGTTTGTATGCAGCGCGCATTTACGCATTCGGAATAAACTTCTCTTAAAGGTGTGCAGTGATTGTGAGCGCGAAAGGCTAGCCACCTCACCAACTCACACGTCATTCCATCCAGGGATGCGATTTTTAAAACTGCATTCTTATCGTGTGGGCAAGCCCTGGTGTCACCGTTTATCCAGACCGCCTTACGTCCTCTGACGTGGTTTTTATGTAATGACTACTACCACGAGAGATAGTAGCCGGGACCAATGGCTTAATGTGCCATCCGAAGCACGGAATCATCTTTCTTTTCAGACAATGTCCTAACCAACTGGGGAAAACATCAATAAGTGACATAAGGTATCCCCCGTGGGAATTGAACCCAAGACCTCCGTGTCAAGAGCCCAATGCTCTTAACTACTAGACCATAGAGGCAGACTTATTCGTTGAACTCACTGCTGATTTGACTTTCAAAAATCTCACTCCTGATTTTTGAAAGTCAAATCAGCAGTAGAAAGCATATCTCCATAGTAATTTTGACATTTTTAACTGCTGAGTTCAACGAATGAGTTCCAAAAATCGCACTCCTGAAACTTAAAATAGCTAATTGTGCGCATTGCTACAACTACATTCTTAAACAGAAAGATGTTAGTTGTAGTAATGTTTCTGACCACCCCGGAAGGGATTAAAGGGCCCCATTCACTGCAGTCCGACGTGTAGGACTGCAGTGAATGGGCTCCTTTACGGTCGTGAGCACAGAGAATAATCGTGAGTTTGTGTAATGTGTGTGTATTGTATGTAAGTGTCTTTCTCTAGTGTTACTAGCGCCATCTAGTTTTAGCCCCTCTCTAACTCTCCGACAGTCCCGCAGGCAGCATGGCGCTCAAGATGCTGCACCCCGGACAGAAGATGCACAGGAACCCGCCGCATTCCGTCAGGTTCACCAGCGAGGATCTGCCGAAGTATAAGCCTGTGGTGAGTTGAAACTTTAATTATTTTTGTTCATAGCCATGGAATTTGAATAGCACTAGATTTCTGCCGATGTATATCTAGGTTGTGGCAGTATCTACCCCAATCTCTCCGATCCCCGCTGCCCAATCCGCCGCGTAGCCCCAGCAACGTCCTATGACGAGATCCGTACCCCTCTGGGTGCCCCTAGGTCGGTTGCTTAAGTTCATTCATTTGGCTCGGTAGACCCTTCGTCGTCCCTCCAATAGTCAGCAGTGAACAGCAGTAACTGCTCCCTGAGCAACGCTGTTATTGTCATTAAAAAAAATCTACCTCAATCTCAAGGATTGTTTCTTGAGGAAAAACACGCACGCGAATGGCACAAGCGACCCGCTCGTGGCCAGACTTGCAACGTGACTCGACCTTTTATTGTAGCCAAATCTACATGGTGCGTTGCGGTTTCGCAGCGGTTTTTGTAATTAGATTAGGTACATCCTTTACAAAGTTAGCTAAGGGCTTTCAAACAGTGAAAACCGCATTTTAGAATTAGTTTACTCGACAAACAGATCACCTAATCGAATATTGATAATGCGCAGTATGGAGATATCGGAAAACGGTATTGTGAAGAATTCTTACAAGCTACTAAACTCCAAACTCGAAACCAAAAATATGGATCGTTCTTACTGGTGGTGGAAGAGAACGGATTTTAACAGTTATAGGTATAACCTGAATCATATGAGAGTATTACACCTTTTTTTGAAACTGTTTTAAAGTAATCCTAAGATCCTAATGAACCAGTACAATTTTAATTTTATAACACCGAAAAATGCCTTGTAACTATTTTTATTCTGATTTTGAATTTTTGCGTGGAACGCTAGCCGCCATGCTGTTTCTGCTCGTGACGTCACTCCGTTAGTAAAACAATACGACCGACTGTGAAAGATCAAGTAATCTAGATTGTGTACTATCGGAGTGACGTCACGTTGTAATCCAAAACGGCGAATGGCGTTTTCGACATTAGAAAAACAGATTAAAAAAGAATATTTTTAAAATTGTATTATACAACGTGTTAATGAATTAACGCAAAACTAGAAAGTCGTTTGTTTAGAATTATCATGGTTTCAATACAGGTAATTTTTTTCAAAATATTAAATAATTTGTTTGTAAAATTTAAAATTTACTGAACTCGATCTCAACCCACCTCTCAGGCACTCTCACCCTACTTACTACCAATACAAGATTATTCAAATGTATACATGACCACGTTAGCGCTTTCATTCATTGCTGAAATGATAACAAATAATTTTTGCCTCAAAACTTAAAATGCGAATAACTTTAAATTTTAACTATAAAAATAATGAAATTATTGTTTCATACTAATTATTTTGTTATAAATAAGTTGGGGTGTATGAGGTTTTGCGCTTATTCATTAACACGTTGTATACACTGCATTTTTATGAATAAATATCGTTGATTCTCGGTTACTTTTTTCGAAATCTATCATAAACATGCATGTATAAATTTTTTCTTACATGGTGTGAAATACCCAATTGTTAGCAAGAATCTTCAGAATCAAGCCTGACGAGCTTCGGCCCGACATCGTTCCCAGGACATGACTCGGGCGCACCGAGTCCTGATGGATGCCATTTCCAACCTGCCGCCCAGAGGTTCAGGCTTAACGAACATCGTAAGTGATTTTTCTTTAAAAAGTCTACCCCGACGACACAAGGTCTAGTACTAAGAGGAAGGATCGCTCTTTAAGACTAAAGTGAGCCATACCAATTGTAAAGTGTCCACTTTTTTTGACGTTTAGGTTTGAGTGTGTGGTGTCAAGTAGTATGGACAAAAGGCACCAAGTGACATATGGCCTTATGTTTACGATCACTTTTCACACACACTAGCTCAAAAAAAAGTGGACAGCCGCATAAACAAATATATATAGTTCCATCTCCTTCCACTATTAAAGGTATGTCATAAGACAAAAGAGACCAACTACAATCGTAAATTTATGCGGAATCTATGGAGATCCTTCCTCTTAGGTCTAGTAATAGAGTATTAGAGTTCTTCTAGAAGAGTTGATGTTCGTTCGACACGTCGCCTCTATAGACTAAGAGTGGGCCGTTGGAAACCATACCTCATCGCGTAAAAGATGCGATTACATATTTAGTAGTAGGTACGGTAAACACTTTGACTATTTATATGTGGACTGGTTACGCGTGTAATTCTACTAACAAACATTTCTGCCACTTTTTGCGGGGGGCGAGGTAACATGAAATCCGCAACTTTGGATTTTATTCCCCATAACTTTAGATTCTAATTTTGAATATTAAAAATCATGAAAAGTAATCTCGTGTGAACCCCAAACGTTCTAAATTCGAAGTTATTATTTCGCAATTATAGGCTGTCTCGTTTAGTGATAAGGTGTAAAATTGAATGTAAATGCACAAGATCAATTGTGCTATACCGTGGCAGAGGGGAAATGGTACCGCAAGGCTAGTCCTTACAATAATTAGTCAAAGGGTAAACATGAAAAGCTCATTAAATACTCCATAATTAATGTAATCCCACAGGAATAAAGCTCCTAACGTCAATAAACCAAATAGTGCAGCATCGGGCAGAGTTGGAAAACAATCGTGTGACTCTCTCTAACCTTCTAGAAGAGTTGAGGAGGAAGCTCAAACGGCGCATCGAGGAATGCCATTTTGAAAAAAAGGATCAAATAAAGGTATTCAGCCTTCGATTAACTATAATAAAATCGGTCAAGTGCGAGTCGGGCTACTCGCGCACCAAGGGTTTCGTACCACAACACCACACAACATAATAACAAATAATTGTTTTTGTCCTGGACCTTTAACACGAGACTGACTCACACTTGGCCGGTTTTTGTTATTTGTTATACTGTAAAGTTTTCTCTACAATCACACCAAGTTTGACGCTTGTATGTATTACCGTTTTTACGATAGAGCGAGAAGAAAAAACGTTGATAAAAACTAGGTTCTTGTATGAGGACCCCCCTTAAATTTTAACTTTTTGAAAGTTCATTATTTGTTAACAAATCCACCGTAATAACGCATATTTTATGTGAATTTTAACCATCTAGCTATTACGGTTCAAAAGTTATAGCACTGAATAGGTAGGACGAACGGACGGACAACGTAGACTTAGTAATAGGGTCCCGTTTTCACCCTTTGTGTACGCAACCCTAAAAACTCGATCACTATAAAATGGCAGATTTAAAAATGTTTCGGTTTTCAGGCATTAAAACAAGCTAACCTAAAACTAGAGAAAGAGAGGTTCTGTATACAGACAGAGATAGAGCATCTGAAACGTCATCTGGAGAAGGAAGAATCGCATCACGTGCAGCATGCTAGAACTGCTGTGGTTCAAGTAAGTTAAATTGCCATGGACACCCTTACAAAATTTGTTGTCATCATCATCAGCCAGACACTCGTACACTCCTAATCATTACGCCTCTCCCAAGGTCGAGAGTAGTGTATTCCTTGCCCAAGGTGCGCCACAAAACACTATCCTCGTCATTCCTCATCCAGTCGCACCCTGCTACCTGCCTCGGGTCGTCAGTCCAGCGTCGGAGGGCGTCCCACGCCTACGTTTATGGCCTCTATTTTAGGACAATGACTTCCCATCGATTGTCAGTTCTTCAGCAGATATGATTAACCAACGTACTCAAACAAATTACTTTTTTAAAATGATGTACCTAGGTAATAATACCCTACTGACTGTTCTCAAACTGTCATGGAAACATCGTAAGGAAACCATTTCTACGCAGAAGAAATTCTGATGCAATGTGAAGTCTACCAATCTGCATTGTGCACCCGTGGTGGACTAACGTACATACACCATTGAAGAAAGGACTGGCTGGTGCCGCAGTGAAGGAAAGAGTACACAAATCTATGTACAGTATGGACACTTCCTGCCCCCTGCCAATTTTGCCCTCCCCCTCTCGGTGGTATGGCAGGTGGACGACGATAAGCAGTCGTGTAACTCTTTTGTCCCTCTCTAACCTAAGAGGAAGGATCTCCATAGAGTACGCATAAATTTACGATTGTAGTTGGTCTCTTTTGTCTTATGACGTACCATTAATAGTAGAAGGAGATGGAACTATAGATATTTGTTTATGCGGCTGTCCCCCTTTTTTTGAGCTAGTGTGTGTGAAAAGTAACCGTAAAAAAAAGGACATATGTCACTTGGTGCCTTTTGTCCATACTTGACACCACACACTCAAACCTAAACGTCAAAAAAAGTGGACACTTTACAATTGGTATGGCTCACTCTAGTCTTAAAGAGAAATCCTCTTAGTCTCTAACCCATACTTTCAGTATGACATCTTCAAACCTCCCCTTGTCAGTGCGAGTTCGTTTATCTGAAGTGCCCAGGGGGTGACTGAGTGACTTTGTGCCTCAGTAATGAGGCGATAGAGGTTTTATGATGTTTTACCATTCCTTTCAGGCTATCCAAGGAGTAGCTAAGGCGGACCACTCCCACCTCTTCCATCCCTGCTCTGTGGCTGACCTTCCCAATGTTGTCAGCCGAAACGTGGCCAGGAATGCACCGTCCAGGATCGTAAGTTTTTAGTGGAGGAACATGGCTTGGAAGCCGTATGGCACCGCTGCGTTGTTCACGCGCTCCTCTATTTGATGGTAAATGATGGTACTTCGATAGTCATCATTATAATGCGGTGCTACCACACATCTTGTGGCCTAGCCCTAAACTTCCAGACGTAACCGATAAAAACACACATACACGTTTTTTGCAGACGAACGACGTATGGGCGAGCACGTCTCGTGATCACTATATGAGCTCCTTATAAGATTTGCCTCTGTGGGGTATTTACTCATTTGGTATAGTGACATTCTACATTCCCGGCTATATTTATTGTCAGACAAGGTGTTCATCGATATTTTAAAAATAATTACAGTGCCCAACTTAATAATGCTGATGGTTTTTAAGAACTTAAAGACAATATTTTCTCTATGGCACCAACATCGAAATAGCGAAAAAAAGTCAATCTCCCATACATTTTGGTCAAGTAGGATTGCAGTTTTTTATGGAAAAGCAGATTTTTTTGTCGCGATTTCGACCCTGGTCCCGTATAGAAAGTTGTTCAATTAGATGGTGTGATCATTCCCTTAGAAACCGTCAGCAGATTAAGAGAAGTTTATTCCGAATGCGTAAATGCGCGCTGCATACAAACGAAGTCTGGTGATATTTTAAATACTAACCAATTAAACTCAATGAAAATTTGCAGAAACAATCTAGGAACAAATGCTTGTATCGTGTCCGATTTTCGTTAAAATATACAGTTTCAATGCTAGGATTAATTTAATATTTGTATGGAAATCTTTATGGCACTGTAACTTTAAAACTGTACATTTTAAGAAAAATCTGACACGATACAAGCATAGAAATTTGTTTCTAGTTTGTTTCTGCAAAATTTCATTGAGTATAATCGGTTAGTATTGAAAATATCACCAGACTCCGTTTGTATGGAGCGCGCCAACATTAATATACCCTTAAGAAGGAATATATATTACATGCGTACAATCCCTTCAATATTCATTCCCCAGGCCGACAACAAGCTGGCAGCCGCGCGTCTGATGCGCGACATCGCCGAGCTGAGGCAGCGCGTGGCGCAGGTCGAAGCCAGGCTCGCCAACGAGCTCAAGGTTGGTTGTTCTTATTTATAGTACTCCCTTCCTTATTTTTACTATTAAATTTTTAAATTTTATTTTATTTGCATTTTATTAACAGCAAGGTTGCTCTATCTCGCGTCTGTCAACGCGATTGTACGTCAACGCCATCTATCGAGCCCTTTTGAACTATTTTTTTTGTTTGACTAGCTGTCGGAAAATCCCTTTTTGAGGGAGGCCTAGGGGTCCGTTATAACATTTTGCCAGGGGCCTTAGACCTGCATGGTGTCATGGGGAACTTGTACCAAAATTATAATGAGAAATTGTCTGAATAATTAAATAATAATAGTTGTGAATAGAACATTACTGAAAGATTTATTCTAAAGTTTTTATTTTTTACGAAATATTTCATTTATAAGTTACGTGGATCGGAACGAAATTTCAAAAACCAATAAGCGCAAAGTGACTAATCATTGCATTAGCAACTTGCGTGCGTTAGAAGAGTACGGTAACATATTATAGCGTTATAGCGGATGATTTGTGATGAGCTGCACGCGTCTTGAAAAGGAGTGACGTCAAGTCTTGGCAGTGGGCGTTTTGGCGCGGAATTTAAAGTCAACTTTTGATTTGCAATAAATGATTTGAGCATATTTTCCCATTTTTGTTTTAATATTTTTATGTAAGCCTTAAATCTTTATGATACACTAAAAATATAAAACTGTGCAAGTTTCCCATTACACCACTATGGTTAACCCAGATACCATTTTATCATAGACCGAGAGCACAGCAACAATCACGCGATTGCATCTACCTAAACTTAAACCTTCGAATGACATCAGAAACAGCATAGCAGATAATTCCTCAGTGTATTTATAGCGTAAGAGGCAGGCTGAGGTCGACATTGTGCGACTGAGGAAAGAGCTGTCGGCCAACAAGAGCTGCGTCGCCTCACTCCGTGCTCCTCCGCTGCGGCATCAGTGTTACAAATTCGCCTGATTTATATCTTTATACATTTAGTGTTTTAATAGAGGAAATTATATGATGTTATTCAGATTATTGTGTGTTTTATTTCCTTAAGAATCGATAAAATAAAAATATACAGCTGTCCGTTAGTCTCACTAAAACACAAACGGCTTGACCGATTGCGATGAAACTTTGGTGGGTTGTTATGCACATGCCAGGGAAGGTTTATAAACAAAAAAATAACGATAAAAAAAACTGAGGCGGTACGAAGTTCGCCGGATCAGCTAGTAATAAATAAATTAACGCTCACAGGCACATACAGGGTCCTTCTTAATATGCTGGCACTTTTTTAAGGGCATGATCAGACCATCAAACTGAACAACTTTCTCTACGGGACCAACATCGCAATCACGAAAAATAAATCAGCTTTTACCAACGTACACGAGCCAATAATGTACAGGACAGCAGATTTTTTTTCCGAGATTTCGATGTTGGTACCATAGAGAAAGTTGTTTCTGTTTGATGGTCTGTGGAAAAGTGTCAGCATATTAAGAAGGATCCCGTATTTTATACAGTTTTTGGCTTAGCTGACTGTTAATTATTCATATTAATTATATTTTTCTTGGCAGCATGTTAGTAGCCCCCGTTCTTTGGCAGCACGTCTACTGAGAAAATTTTTATCATAAATCTTAGACCAAGAGAACATCGTTGATATCGCTACGTCATCGAGTGCCAGTATAAAACTGTTATGTGATTAAAGAGAAACAAAAATTGTATTAGAAACAGTTGACTGTTGCACTTGACTCGCCCCACTGTCCGCTTCAAAGGTTGAATAGATTGAATTTTTTTGAAAGCAATAATACATACTATTGCGACACGAATAATTTTATTATGAAAACTTTCCCTAAATCAGTCGAGATTAATTCACGAGGAATGATTTAGACTCCACTTAGTTACAGCCTTTCTAACTTTCTTAAGTGCTAGGTAAGTTTAAAGTGCAAAAAACGGTAGAGTAAAAAAATTACACTGAATAAAAGTTTGTCTACAACCCAAAATTATAGGTTCATAATAAAAAGTACGTAACAAAAAAAGTTTATAAAAATTAACAGACTAATATTGTCATACTCTATTTCTTTTCAAACACGTCTTTTAACTTTATTTCACTCAAAAACAGTTGAGTTATAGACATTATTTTTATAGTTTGAGTTTATATTAGTCTTGGTTGTTTCAAACATTACTTACTTCATAAACTGTAGCTCGAGAATAATCCCTTAGGCCGAGATTCAGAGACGTTTTTTAAGTCATAGTTCGAACTCCCGTATGTCATCTGTCATCAATCTCGGCCTTAGAATAATCTGAAGGCCCTGCATAGCCAGGTACACCGTGGTACGTTGTCTTTAATGGTCTCGAGACATCAACTTGATTCGTTCGCAAGAAATCTTCATTTGTCTTCTCGCTGCATAATATCTTTAGCTATAGTTTTGTTACTGAGCATTTTGAAAAATACAGTATTTTGCTATAACTAAACTAAATCCAAGCTAACTTCGTAAATCTTCATGATTTTGGGTAGTTATAATTTTTTGTTGCTTTGTAATAAAAATTGTGTTTTCATGTACGGCTGTATAGTATTCGCAGCTTTTGTTTGTGTCAGAAAGCTTTTTCGGCTGTCAATGTTTTTTATCTGTGCTGGTTTTGTAAGCTGGCGGAACCTGCAAAATAATACGTGAATTTAAAATTATTTTACATCTTTATTATCAATATGCACATTTTGCGTTCCCTGTTATGCACCCTTTGGATCTGCAACTGATCACAGGCTTAGGCTTTTTCTCAGTGTCAAATTGCCTTTATTTTCTGGGTTTTGGGAACATGAAATCCACAACTTTGGATTTTATTCCCCATAACTTTAGATTCTAATTTTGAATGTTAAAAATCATGAAACGTAGTCTCGTGTGAACCCCAAACGTTCTAAGTTCGAAGTTATTATTTCGCAATTATAGGCTGTCTCGTTTAGTGATAAGGTAAAATTTAATGTAAATGCACAAGCAATTGTGCTTATACCGTGGCAGAGGGGAAATGCTACCGCAAGGCTAGTCCATATAATAATTAGTCAAAGAGGTGGATGCATAATGTTGCTACGAGTGGGTTCTCTTTTCTAATATACTTAATATTACTCTTTGGACTTGAATATCACTTAATTTTACCTGCCCTTCACTCTACAGTCAGCGTTAGCGTTCTCGTCTTTCCTCCAAACAAAGTTACATTTCTTCACATCTGTCGTATTCCTCTTCAATTTACACCTCGAACAAACAAACTCTTTACCATCACCGACAATCATCAATGGATATTTTTGACCACACATTGAACATGATGCAATAATTTTCTTTGGCGGATTGCTTATGTTCACCACGTTTCTTTTCAGCGTCCTCTTTTGAGGATGTGTTATTTTTTGACTGAGGATATTTAGGATTTTTTTGTTGACCCGTTTATTGGAATCCTCTTGGTTTTTTAGTCGGGAATAGCTTTCTAGCATATCATCTGGAGTACTTTCTATTCTGTTTTCGCCTGATGTATAACTCGTACCTGAAATAACAAAATGGTTTCAAGTAACTAAGTAGATGGTACATTGCCAAAATTTTTATAAAAGCTCACGTATCCCTCCACTATCTCGTCTACGTCAATGTTGAAAAATAACAAATATTATTATTTTGATTCAATTATGTATGGAAGTGATTGACATAGTTGCCTCCTAGACTAGATGCAATACAAGTTTCTATTTAAAAAACTTGTTGTTTCAAAAACTCGCGCCAAAAAACAAATAATGATTTTATTTTATTTATTTTTTTAAATTATGTTATGTCTTTAGGATCAAGGTGAACACAAAATTATAACAATTACATAAAATTCTACAACTCCTCAATTAAAGGCAACCACGGCGGCATACAATACAAATAAGCAGGTTTTTAATGTAAGTTACAATAAAAATATAAAATTACTAAGAAAAAAAAGAAGAATAAACTATGCTTATGTCTCAGAGGAAGGATCTCCATAGAGTCCGCATAAATTTACTTTTGTAGTTGGTCTCTTTTGTCTTATGACGTACCTTTAATAGTAGAAGGAGATGGAACTATAGATATTTGTTTATGCGGCTGTCTACTTTTTTTTGAGCTAGTGTGTGTGAAAAGTGACCGTAAACATAAGGCCATATGTCACTTGGTGCCTTTTGTCCATACTACTTGACACCACACACTCAAACCTAAACGTCAAAAAAAGTGGACACTTTACAATTAGTATGGCTCACTCTAGTCTTAAAGAGCGATCCTTCCTCTTAGTACTAGACCTTGTGTCGTCGGGGTAGACTTCGCGGTCTTCGGAGTCGCGCTGCAAGTCTGACTGAGGGTGGACGCGTGCGTGGTGGCCTCTCTTAGGCTTGCACGTGGCTCCGCCATTTTGTGAAGCTCTTTTGTGTTTTAACCATAAAACAATAACTTGAGATTATAAACTACTTGACATTGGCAGAATTGCCGCGCTAGACGCAAGCAACCGGCCATTAATTGAGAAAAAAAAAATTGGTATGGCTCAACTCTATGCCTTTAGGTATAATCTTTTTGGCTTATGTAGAAGAGAACAGCACCAATGGGTAATTTAATTACACAGTAATATTTTTTCCTTTGTTTTTCCCTTCTCTTTCTCTTTCGTAAATTTAGAGTCTTATAATGATAGCTTGTGATGATATAAAAATGCAGCTTATCCTATCTCATGCCATCTCAATAAATACATTTCAATTTCTCGCTCATAATTTAGTATCTTCGTCTAAACTTGCACAGAGGATTGGAACAGAGTGCAAAAAGTAATCAATCTGGATCAGCGTGACCAATGAAAATTGATTTTCTTTTTTTTGTATGACCATGGAAGAACCTGCCGCCTCCGCCTATTTTCATTGTTATATTCTATGGTATTGAGGTAAACTGTAGATGGCACCACTATCACGATATTCTCACTATGAAAGCTAAATCTGATCTATATTTATCGCCTCTTTATTAGCTTTGAACATGCTATGATATCTTAGTACAAACTAAGTGGAACGCTGATAGACACTTCCGACATCTATCGGTGACGTTTCGATGCACTATGTTTTGAAATTTGGGTTTGTATCTAAATTGGAGCGATAGCGCGCTACACTTCACCACTGCGCTGTAGTAGTGAGAGATTTCGTTCACATCAATCACTGTCTTGTTGATCTAGTGGTCTAGACAACCGGCTCACGATTCGGGTGCTTATGGTTCGAGCCTCGTGTCGGCCGGCCGTCTTTTTCAATTTATTTTCTAATGTGGCACGGCAACGACAATTATTAAGATCCCAGGCGACTTACCTATCTATATCCAATATACATATATATAATAAGCACGTCTCGCATCTTGATAGAAAATTTCCCGCTGACCCGTGCACTATAGTTGGCAACCATATAATATAAGATATCAATGTTGGCAACCCCAGGGTCAACTCATGGTAGACGTAGTACCTACCATTGCTACAGGTCTTCGTGAAGGCAGCTTGGACCAAGGCTCTGAATTTGTGGGTGACCATCAGCTGGTTGATGCAGCGAGCGCAAATCTTGCAGTCATCTGGCGACGCCTGCGTACGAACAACTTCTGATTACTTATTATGTTTTTGTTTTCACGTCTAGCACATCCGTCTCTGTAGGTTAAGCAGTTGCTTCACGGTTGCCAACCAAGGCCGGACCAAACTCACCGTGGTCGGCAACCAGTGTTCAGTATTCAGTACTTTAGGTTAATAGGCCGAATACACAGTTGCCAACCAACGTCTGACAGAGCATCCCGCATTTTCTAGCTTTGTTATGCGCTAAGAGATCATTGTTGAAGATCATTGCTATATTTTTCTTTATTTTGTATGTCTTTCAAATAACGAGAAGATAGCTTTTAAAACCAGGAAAATATGTCTTAACGCGCTGTTAATGCCAGTTCACTTGAACACCATCATGCATTAGCATATGCTCACGACTATATTCCCCCAGGGGGTAGACAGAGATATTCCGAAACCTCAGAATATCCACGTTTCACCAGTAGTAACGAAACTCTGTCCATTGTGACGTGGGATGAGCCCGTCGCCACTTATAATGGACAGTGGGTACAATACATGCCTCGAAATTGAAGCATTCAGATTTCCTCACGATGTTTTCCTTCACTGAAACGCCAGTGGTGCTACAAATCGTACATAAATTCCGAAAAACTGATTGGTACGAGTCGGCCTGGACGGGGATCGAACCATCGCCTCCTGCAAAAAAGCCGTGGTGGTCCAGTGGCGAGTAACCTTGCCTGGCGTACCTGAACTCCAAAACAGTCAAAAAGCACATGATCGAAGCTCTCCTCAACGCCCTCCCACAAGCAGGTCTCCTTTATGCCGCGGAGACTCCGGTCTCCACCACAGAGACGGCAGCACGCGAAGCCGCGGATTGAGTTGCCGTCGCCGCTGCCAGACTCATGCGTGAGCCCGTGGGGGACGTTCTGGAAGTATTACAAACTAAGCGCAACGCAGATTTGCCATAGACTGCTTCCGACATCTACCGGTGATGCATCGAACTATTGTGTTGAATTTGGGCATAGAATAGGTAGTACTATACAACTCGTTAATGAATTAACGCAAAACTAGAAAGTATTTTGTTTAGAATCGAGAGCAGAATCGAATTATCATATAATAATAAATTAATTTGTTAGTAAAATTTCAAATTTACTGAGTTCGATCTCAACCCACCGCACGGGCACACTCACCCTACTTACTACCAAAACAAGATTCTTAAAATGTATTCACGAGCACGTTAGCGCTTATTCATTAACTTCGTGCTGAAGAAAGGTCTGGCATAGCATGCCGTTTTTCAATATTAATGTTCTTACTTTACTGAAGTAAATTTCTTCTAGCTTTTCCTCTCGCCAAATCATATTATTTTTGTTCATATTCGATTTAATAACCATTGGTCTGTCGGTCGGTAACTTACAACGATAAAATTAAATAATATAATAATTATAATAACTATAATTTTGTAATTTATTTTACATATCTGTCACTTAGGAAAATTCGACAAAAATAAGACATAAAATAGTTTGTGATTGTAAGCAAAGAACCTTCAAAGAACACAATAAACCTGACAAAATGAGCTATTTTAAAACAAATTAAAACGGTCAAGTGCGAGTCGGGTTACTCGCGCACCGAGGGTTCCGTAACACATAACATATCAACTTACAAAAAAGTTTTGTTTTCGCCGGGACCTTTAGCGCGATACTGACTCACACTTGGCCGGTTTTTATTATTTGTTGTCATACCGTACAGTTTGTTCTATAATCACACCAAGTTTGACGCCTGTATGTATTACCGTTTTTACAATAGAGCGAAAAGAAAAAACGTTGCTAGAACTAGTTAGGTACTTGTATGAGGACCCCCTTAATTTTTGACATTTTTATTATTTTTTAGCAAATCCGCCATAATAACGCACATTCTGTGAAAATTTCAACTGTCTAGCAAAAGTTACAGCCCTAATTAATAGGTAGGACTGACGGACGGACAGACGGACAACTTAGACTTAGTAACAGGGTCCCGTTTTCACTCTTTTGGTACGGAACCCAAAAAATCAAGAAAAGGAAGAAAGAAAGTTTTGTTTGTTGTCTTTCACAGCGTCCAAATAAACGCGCCTTTTTTCCCACTTCGGACCAAAAAAGTGATCTTAAACAAAATGGCCGTCTCCCGTCAAATGTCAAACTGACAGTTGACGTCGAACAAAACAAATCGTGGATGTATTTGTGTTTCAAAAACAGTGAAATAATTTGATTTCTCGTCAAAATTTACACAACTGATCTCACACGAATTGTATTTTGCACAATAATCTATCACATACACAAACCAAAACAGTAAATTAACGATCCGAACTTCCCTAAACCAACCAATAGTAACCAAACACGAAAACCGCCAAAATATCTCAAAAAAATGGGTGGTAAAGCAGAAAAAGGTACTCCAAAGTACATAGCCAACAAGATCAAAGCTAAAGGCCTCCAGAAACTACGCTGGTACTGCCAAATGTGTCAGAAACAGTGTCGAGACGAGAACGGTTTCAAATGTCACACGATGTCGGAATCCCACCAGCGGCAGCTGCTTCTGTTCGCTGACAATGCTTCCAAGTACATAGATGACTTCTCGAAGGAGTTCGCTGACGGATACATGGAGTTATTGAGCCGTCAGTTTGGTACAAAGAGAGTTAACGCTAACAAAGTTTATCAGGACTATATTTCTAATCGGTAAGTCTAAATGTAGGGTCACAGAATAGTATATAGTTCTACATACAGAACGGCCACTCCCTGCTCGACTCTGACTCCAGATACCCCACCTCACCAAACTGGGGACACTTGAGGGGAGCCGAGCAAGGGAATGCAGTCGGGTGCACGCACCCGTTGGATTTAACTACATAAAATATATTTTATATGTATCCTCTCAGTAACAATAAATGGAAAATAACGCTAAATTTTCAGTGATTCTTTAGCTTACTTTGGCTGCTAAGCTCAAATCAATGATACTCGCGCAGTACTGAAATTGACGCCCCTAGGCGAAATGTTATAGAACTGACTCGCCACATGGGTTCTTGCGCACTGCTGCCCATTTGCTGCTGACCTACGACGTAGGTCATCAGCAGCCAAAGTGTTAAAATACTATTTATAATAACAGAATGAACTATGTGTAATGTGTCCTTTTTGACTATTATATTTGTATTTTATATTTAACATCATAATTATATATGTATGTATATGTATGAATATATATATATATCTGTGTGTATGCATGTATAAATTATATTTACTCTATACAACGTGTTAATGAATTAACGCAAAACTAGAAAGTAGTTTGTTTAGAATCGAGAGCAGAATCGAATTATCATGTTTTCAACATAGGTAATTTTTTTCAAAATATTAAATAAATTGTTTGTATAATTTAAAATTTTCTGTACTCGATCTCGACCCACCACATGGGCTCACTCACCCTACTTACTACCAAAACAAGATTCTTAAAATGTATAGATGAGCACGCTAGCGCTTTCATTCATTGCTGAAATGATAACAAATCATTTTTGCCTGAAAACTTAAAATGCGAATAACTTTAAATTTTAACCATCAAAATAATGAAATTATTGTTTTAATATAATTACTTAGTTATAAATCAGTTGGGGTGTATGAGGTTTTGCGCTTATTCATTAACACGTTGTATATGTAGACAGGTACATAGGTACCTAATAGTGCACCGCCGTAGCATTTGTCTCTGTAAATAGTTCTTCCATCCAATGGTTGTCTGGAAGAAATCGCTTTTAGTGATAAGACCGCCCTTTGTACCCTTCTCATTCTTGTTTTAAATTGTATTTTTCTATTCTTGGTGTGCAAATAAAGAATATTTATCTTATCTTATCTTATCTATTAAAAGTAAAGTGTTAAGTCAACCCTTTGAATATGTCATGCACAATTTGCACCAAGTGTCATTTGGCATGAAAGCTTCCTTTACATAGTCTTCTTCTTTATTTTTCACGTGCTGTCAGCGTGACATCGCTAGGGTTTTCAAGTCTCGCATTGACTACTCACAAAATGGCGGCAAGTCTAATGAGATTTGACCAAGAAGTTTACACTGTATACCTAACCTATTGTCATTCACCCCTCAGTGGGGATCGGTCATCAAGCGTACCTGAGCTGTGGAGTGAGACAGGCCTGACAATACTTAATTTCCAGTGACCATCTCCACATGAACGCGACACAATGGGAAACTCTCACAGACTTCGTGAAGTGGCTCGGCCGGGAAGGAAAGTGCGTTGTAGATGAGACGGAGAAGGGATGGTTCGTAGCGTACATAGACCGGGACCCGGCCACCATCGCAGCTCAGGAGGCCAAGGCTAAGAAGGAGAAAATGGATAAGGATGATCAGGTATGATTTGTATTTTTATATTAGTTAACTAGCAGCCCGTCCCGGCTTCGCACGGGGTAGACAATTGTCTATTTTACCAAGGATCCCTAATTTTTTTCAAAATGAAATGTAGCCTATGTCAAATTGGAAGAATGTAGCATTCTATTGGTGAAAGAATTTTTTAAATCGGCCCAGTACTTTTTGAGCCTATTCATTACAAACATACAAACATACAAAAATAGGTACAAATCTTTCCTCTTTATAATATTAGTGTAGATAACGACGTCTTGGTCGACAAATTAAAAAAATATTAGTAGCACTGAATACCTACCTATACTTCATTCCAAAAAAGGACGTCGGGATTTTCCGATTCCTATTTAGCTTTCTGGCCAATTCTGATTACCAAATGTAATTAATTTATTCGATACATATACTATCCGACATATCTTGGACGATAAGAAAGCTGTTCTAAGAATAAGTGAGAGGAAGTGTTTTAAATATTGTTTAAAAGAAGTGTGTTGTAGAGTTTTTGACCGCATCTTCTCTACAACGGAACACCTTCCGACGCGGTGGTAGATTCAAGAACATGATGTCTGAAAGTTATCTATGTGATATTATTTTGAATAAATAATTTTTACGTTTGATATCTGTTTCTGTAATTGAAAGTAGCCTTAAAATTTCGTTGCTATGTGAAATGGAGTATAGGTATAAGTATTTATTAGGCTCTTTGATATAAGTATTTATTCAACTTCTGCACGTCTAGTATGACTTCTCTAGACGCGCCTTTGCTGCATCGAAAATAACCTGGTCCCGCCCTTTTTGGAGAGCGAAAGCCGCGCTTGCCGCGACATGTAGTGAAAAAGCCGAGTCGCACGCAAGTTGAGAATTCATGCTACAGGGTCCGTTGACTCTTTCAAGACAAGTTCTGTCTGTCCCGACTTGGACGGTTAAGTTGGATATACAACGTGTTAATGAATAAGCGCAAAACCTCATACACCCCAACTGATTTATAACAAAATAATTAGATTGAAACAATAATTTCATTATTTTGATAGTTAAAATTTAAAGTTATTCGCTTTTTAAGTTTTGAGACAAAAATTTTTTGTTATCATTTCAGCAATGAATGAAAGCGCTAACATGCTCATGGATACATTTTAAGAATCTTGTATTGGTAGTAAGTAGGGTGAGAGTGCCCGAGCGGTGGGTTGAAATCAAGTTCAGTAATTTTTAAATTTTACAAACAAATTACTTAACATTTTGAAATAAATTACCTATGTTGAAACCATGATAATTCGATTCTGCTCTCGATTCTAAACAAACTACTTTCTAGTTTTGCGTTAATTCATTAACACGTTGTATAGCTAGCTAATATTACATTGATATAGGTACTCAAATCTATGTTGGTCACCTTACAATATGGTGTCAAAGAAATGTGGTAGATGGCGTGCAAATGTTCCTATACATTGAGTCACCTCGATGTCACCACCATCCTGTTGAGGCTGACCTTAACAAGTTCCATACAATTAATTTCTTTATTTTTCCAGGAAAGGATGCTAGAATTCATAGAGAAGCAAGTGGCTAGGGGTAAGAAAGAGAGCACGAAGGCAGAGGAGCCTGCATACACAGAGTTCAAGAGAGAGAGCAGCCAGGAGAGGGTCACACTCAATTTGAACCTTAAGAGAAAGACTGAAGGTTAGTTATAATTTGTTATAGTTTAAATTGACAACATTTCATTTTAAGAAAGGTACCAAAATAAGAAAACCATTTGGAGATTATGTGATTCAAAGCTGATATCAAAATTATCAGATTTTTCTATCCATTATTTCTCGAGTTATTTGAAAAATACTGAAAAATATAACAAAGGTTGAATGAGATTTTATTCCTTTGCCTGCTTGGCTTTTCTATTGTATTTGACAGTTTTTATTTTTTTATGTTATTGTGGCCAAGGTATCTTAGCCATAAATCCTACGTTTTTCAGAAAATTCAAAAGTAAATTAGAAATAGAAATATCGGTCAAAAATAAAATCAGAAAAATACGTATCTCTTATTTTTTAACCTATTTATATATTTTAATTCAAAACAGGTGGTTAAAAAAAAAGTCATGTTGTAAATTTTCTAACTCTTTGGATCCAAACTAAAGCAACTTGCACATTATCCTTCTTGCTGATTATAAAGTATGAAACAACCGCCCGGTAGAATCACTCTTAGGTAACAAGGCCTCTTAGGTCCCGTCTAAGATTCAGGGATACAAAAATTTTGAGTCTAATAAATATTTTTTATTATTATGTTGGTACATGAAAGATGCACGGGTCCACTGGAACCGGTCCTTTGGGAGGCATACATGGGGCCGAAGCCAACACGAAGAGGCCTTTTTTGGTACCATTTATTCTAAATGTGAGATGGCATGCACCTATCGAGGCCTATCCCTAAATACACCACGGAGATGCACTAGAAGATAATTCCCGACAGATGCTGAACTATTGCCAGGAAGGGATAAATTTGTCTGGGCTATGGGGATGGGATTCTGTGTACTGGATAACTGGGCTATGGAGTGAGATAACGGACGCCTGCTCTAGTTAAATATATTATTATATTATTATAGTTTTGAATTGATATGCTAATGTTTTAAAAATAAAACGATTAAGAGTCCTTTAACAGTTCAGTGGCGCTCACCTCACAATGTTAAATATTTCTCAATATTGAAAACCAAAAACAAAAAAAGAGCTACACCAACGTACTACAAAAGCCTAAAAGCTATTTTTATACTATATGTGTAGCGTTTTAACTTTGATGCAAATTTTTCATTTCTTTTTTTTTTAATTTCAGATAAAAAACCGGAACTACCAACATCGGCGTTAAAATTAAAAAACAAAGAAGAGCCATCCTCTAGTAAGAAACAGAAAGCGGAAGAGAGAAGCAAACAGTCTGCTCTAGACGAGATTATGGAAATGGAGGAGAGAAAGAAAGAGAAGGCCAATAGGTGAGATAATTAGTAAGGTCTCTGTTATTTAACAATGTAGCACTTCATACAAACGGGCTCGCACTGACAAGAGGAGTTAAGCACATATACAACGTGTTAATGAATAAGCGCAAAACCTCACCCCAACTGATTTATAACAAAATAATTAGATTGAAACAATAATTTAAAGTTATTCACATTTTAAGTTTTCAGGCAAAAACGATTTGTTATAATTTCAGCAATGAATGAAAGAGCTAGCGTACTCGTGGATTCATTTTAAGAATCTTGTTTTGGTAGTAGGTAGGGTGTGTGTGCCCGTGCGGTGGATTGAGATCGAGTTCAGTGAATTTTAAATTTTGCAAACAAATTATTATATATTTTGAAAAAAAAACCTATATTGAAAACATGATAATTCGATTCTGCTCTCGATTCTGAACAAACTACTTTCTAGTTTTGCGTTAATTCATTAACACGTTGTATATTACAATTTACATGTAGTAAGAGTACATTTTATAGGTAAGGTTGGGTGTTTTTGTGAAAGCGATAAAGGGTGTGAGAGTCCAGTCCGTGTGGGGGTGAGTTTGCGTGCGTGTGTGTGACACCCATAACACAACATAACTACAAATAATATAAAAACCTGCCAAGTGTGTGACCTGGGGTGAGATTTTTGAAAGTTACATGTTCAAATCAGCCGTAGAATATGACTATACCTCGCGATTCAATTCCTCCATCGAAACCTTTGACTAATTATTATAAGGATTAGATTTGCGGTAGCATTTCCCTTCTACCACGGTATAAGCACAATTGATCTTGTGCATTTACATTCAATTTTACACCTTATCACTAAACGAGACAGCCTATAATTGCGAAATAATAACTTCGAACTTAGAACGTTTGGGGTTCACACGACACTGTTTTTAATGATTTTTAACATTCATAATTAGAATCTAAAGTTATGGGGAATAAAATGCAAAGTTGCGGATTTCATGTTACCTCGTCCCCCGCAAAAAGTGGCAGCAATGTTTGTTAGTAGAATTACACGCGTAACCAGTCCACATATAAATAGTCAAAGATCGAAACCAATTACGTACAAATAAAAATAAGCCTTGTTCGTAACTGGTTTCGTACAATTACAAAAAATCCTTGGTAGTAACGCGTTACGAAAATGCGGTTACGATGGCAGCCGAAGCGATTTAAAAATAGCACTTCAAGTCAAAGGTTCCTGGAGAAAATTTTTTTTGGTAAAGCGTATGGTGTTGGTTGGAGGTGCTGTTGGTGCGGTATCCTCGTTGCCCGAGTCCCGACTCGCATTTGACCGGTTTTAAAACCTGGCGAACATTGTTTCAGGAAAGATTACTGGCTAGCGGAAGGAATTGTAGTTAAAATAGTAACCAAGTCGCTCGGCGACAAGTTCTACAAACGGAAAGCCGTCGTCGAGGCGGTGGTCGACAAGTACTTGGCACAGGTTAAACTTACTGACGAAAATGTCAAGTTAAAACTTGATCAGGTGAGTTAATCAAAATAACAAAAAACAATTTATGATAAACACCGTGAGGAAACCTGCATGCTTCAATTTCGAGGCATGTATTGTACTCACTGTCCATTATAAGTGGCGACGGGCTCACCCCCCGTCACACTGGACAGAGTTGCGGTTCTACTGGTGAAACGTGGATGTTCTGAGGTTTTAGAATATCTCTGACTACCCCCTCGGGGAATATAGTCGTGAGCATATACATACATACATAACTTTAAGGGTGTATTCAGATAATGAAACTAAACAACTTTCCCTTAGGAAAATGGGTCGAAAAACGAGAAAATTTTCACGTTTTTCGACCAATCACAGTCACACCTTATTCCAATCCAATTTATTGTAGTGTTATATACAAGGTGTTAATGAATTAACGCAAAACTAGAAAGCAGTTTGTTTAGAATCGAGAGCAGAATCGAATTATCATGGTTTCAACATAGGTAATTTTTTTCAAAATATTAAATAATTTGTATGTAAAATTTAAGATTTGCTGAACCCGATCTCAACCCACCGCTCGGCACTCTCTACTTACTACCAAAACAAGATTCTTAAAATGTATCCATAAGCACGTTAGCGCTTTCATTCGTTGCTGAAATGATAACAAATCAGTTTTGCCTCAAAACTTAAAATGCGAATAACTTTTAATTTTAATAAAAAAAAAAATTAAATTGTTGTTTCAATCTAATTATTTTGTTATAAATCAGCTGGGGTGTATGAGGTTTTGCGCTTATTCATTAACACATTGTATATAGGGTCCTTCTTAATATGTTGACACTTTAAGGGGATGATCAGACCATCAAACTGAACAACATTCTCTATGGGACCAATGTCGAAATCGCAAAAATAAATCTGCTGTTCCATATTAAACCGAAATCTTACTTGACCCAATTGTATGGGACAGCTGATTTTTTTTTCGCGATTTCGACTTTGGTCCCATAGAGAAAGTTGTTCAGTTTGATGGTCTGATCATCCTCTTAAAAAACTGTCAGCATATTAAGAAGGTCTCTGTATAAGTTATATGTTTATAACCCTTTGACTAATTATTATAAGGATTAGCCTTGCGGTAGCATTTCCCCTCTGCCACGGTATAAGCACAATTGATCTTGTGCATTTACATTCAATTTCACACCTTATCACTAAACGAGACATCCTATAATTGCGAAATAATAACTTCGAACTTAGAACGTTTGGGGTTCACACGAGACTACTTTTCATGATTTTTAACATTCAAAATTAGAATCTAAAGTTATGGGGAATAAAATCCTAAGTTACGGATTTCATGTTACCTCGCCCCCCGCAAAAAGTGGCAGAAATGTTTGTTAGTAGAATTACACGCGTAACCAGTCCACATATAAATAGTTAGTTAGTTAGTTATAACCTGATAACTTTATAATTTTACTTGCAGAATCATCTAGAAACGGTGATCCCATCGACGGGCCGCGCTGTCAGATTCGTGAACGGAGCCTACAGGGGTTCCAGTGGAATCATGAGAGATATAGACACGGATCACTTCTGTTGCCATGTTGAGGTGAGTGCATAGTTTGAAGTTTGTCTAATTCTTAGACCATTTAACTAGGGACTAGCCTCCGTTAGCATTTCCCTCTGCCTAGTTACACGATTTATTGATCATGTGATACATACAATTTTATACCTTATCACTAAACGAGTCAGCCTATAATTGCGTAACTTCAAATACGTCTCGTTTTGGGTTCACATGAGACTAATTTTTACAATCAGAATTAGAATCTAAAATAATGGAAAATAATCCTAAGTTGCGGATTTCATGCCATCTCGTCCGCAAAAAGTGTCAGATAAGTTTGTTAGTATTACACGGGTTACTCGTCCATGGTTTTATAGTCTAAGATCTAAAGAGGTGGTTTCCAAGATGATCATGGAAAAATCAATAGACCCCGAACACCCCCTTAAGTGTTACTGGGGTGTTCTGTTACACCCTGTATAGACGCAAATTAATCTTTCAAATTTGACAACCATCAACTGTTTATAAAATCTTAACTATTATAAAACTGTAATAAAAGTGTGTCTGTACATTAAACATGAAAAAGATTACGATATGGTTTTTAGGTATCCCGGACTACAAATCAACCTTTTTTAGAATGTTTGTCTGTCTGTTTGTTTGTTTGTATGTTTGTAGGAGCATCACGCAAAAACTACTGATCCGATTGTGATAAAACTTTTTTAGTTTGATAGCTTATAATCTGACTTAAAATCTGGTATATAATTTGTGCGGACGTAGTGGCGGGTTAACTCCAGTGTTTACTAAAATTATTATAATACTCTTTAATAAAATTAATTTAATAACATTTTAAAATCAAGATAAATGCTCCTCACTCTTTGACTATTTATATGTGGACTGGTTACGCGTGTGATTCTACTAACAAACATTTCTGCCACTTTTTGCGGGGGGCGAGGTAACATGAAATCCGCAACTTTGGATTTTATTCCCCATAACTTTAGATTCTAATTTTGAATGTTAAAATCATGAAAAGTAGTCTCGTGTGAACCCCAAACGTTCTAAGTTCGAAGTTATTATTTCGCAATTATAGGCTGTCTCGTTTAGTGATAAGGTGTAAAATTTAATGTAAATGCACAAGATCAATTGTGCTTATACCGTGGCAGAGGGAAAATGCTACCGCAAGGCTAGTCCTTATAATAATTAGTCAAAGTCCTCACTCAATGAGATTGACAATTATTTTGTTGTGACTACAACGCCATCTAGTAACTGTTTCTGTTTCAGATATCGGAAGGGCCGCTCACAGGCAGACTGGTGAAGGGCGTACAATACGAAGATATTAGTAAAATAGCGTGATAGTGACAAATTAACATTTATAAATAAGTTCATTATAATATTTATAATGTTATATAGATAATTAAATATATTTTAGGACCATATGCATTATTTTTACTGATATCTTTTATATGATATCGTCGGGAATAGTGCAATAGCATTAGCAATTGCAAAAACCGCGTGTCATACGAAAAACTTACACAGGAAAGGGAAAAACTAAATATTAAGGGTATATTACTGTTGGCGCGCTCCATACAAACGAAGTCTGGTGATATTTTTAATACTAACCAATTAAACTCAATGAAAATTTGCAGAAACAATCTAGAAACAAATCTCTATGCTCGTATCTTGTCAGATTTTCCTTAAAATGTTATAGTTCTAAAGTTACAGCGCCTCAAAGATTTCCATACAAATCTAAAATTAATCCTAGCAATTAGACTGTATATTTTAACGAAAATTGGACACGATACAAGCATAGAGATTTGTTTTTAGATTATTTCTGCAAAATTTCATTGAGTTTAATAGTTTAGTATTGAAAATATCACCAGACTTGGTTTGTATGCAGCGCGCATTTACGCATTCGGAATAAACTTCTCTTAAATTTGAACCTATCCGTGTAAAATCTTGTATCGGATACAAGTATTTACACTGATCTTGTATCTGATACAAGATTCGATGTAAAATCTTTTTATAAGATACAAGGTTAGTGTAAAATCTTGTATAAGATACAAGGTCGGTGTAAATTCTTGTATAAGAACACGCGCTAATGCACTGCGCGGAAAGTTGTTCAGTTTGATGATGCCTAACTTTGGTCTAGCTAGCTTAGATGCAGCATGTTCACCAAGCAAAGGAGAGGAGAGATAATGGAAATAAAACAACATTTAAAAGCTCAATAATTCATTCATTATAACAATATAATTCCATAATACTTTAAGGGTATATTACTGTTGGCGCGCTCCATACAAACGGAGTTTGGTTATATTTTTAATAATAACCAATTAAAGTCAGTGAAATTTTGCAGAAACAATCTGGAGAGTAATCTCTATGCTTGTATCATGTCAGATTTTCGTTAAAATGTATAGTTTTAAAGTTATAGTGCCTCAAAGATTTCTACACAAATCTTTAATTAATCCTAGCATTGAAACTGTAGATTTTAAATCTGACAAAATACAAGTATAGAGATTTGTTTCTAGATTGTTTCTGCAAAATTTCATTGACTTTAATTGGTTAGTATTAAAAATATCACCAGACGTCGTTTGTATGCAGCGCGCATTTACGCATTCGGAATAAACCCCTCTTTCATGTTTTAAACGTTATAAAAACTACATAATAGAGTTACTTGTATTGTATACCATTCCAAAATGACTTAAAATAGTGGGATATTTAAATGTTCAGCTAGGTACTGATGTATAATATTTCAAAAATGTTCTACGGGAATAGTAGCTACCACAGAACATTATAAGAGGGGTTAGAAATGCAAAGTAGCGCTTTTGCTTCGGAGACGGCTGTCGCCACTTGTCTTCCCGCTCACGCTGCTACAATTACTCATGCCCTCTCGCTCGCACCACGCCCCACGCCTTATGGTGTTATGCAAATCATTGCATAACCTGTGGCGACACGTTCCACGCCTACTTTGCACTTCTACAGCATAAGCATATGCTCACTACTATATTCCCCGAGGGGGTAGTCAGAGATATTCTGAAACCTCAGAACATCCACGTTTCACCAGTAGTGCCGAAACTCTGTCCAGTGTGACGGAGGGTGAGCCCGTCGCCACATAATGGACAGTGGGTACAATACATGCCTCGATATTGAAGCATGCAGGTTTCCTCACAATGTTTTCCTTCACCGAAAAGCCAGTGGTGTTACAAATCGTACATAAATTCCGAAAAACTCATTGGTACGAGTCGGTCTGGACGGGGATCGAACCATCGCCTCCTGCCTTTGACTATTTATATGTGGACTGGTTACGCAAGTAATTCTACAAACAAACATTTCTGCCACTTTTTGCGGGGGGCGAGGTAACATGAAATCCGCAACTTTGGATTTTATTCCCCATAACTTTAGATTCTAATTTTGAATGTTAAAAATCATGAGAAGTAGTCTCGTGTGAACCCCAAACGTTCTAAGTTCGAAGTTATTATTTCGCAATTATAGGCTGTCTCGTTTAGTGATAAGGTGTAAAATTTAATGTAAATGCACAAGATCAATTGTGCTTATACCGTGGCAGAGGGGAAATGCTACTGCAAGGCTAGTCCTTTTAATAATTAGTCAAAGCCTCCTGCACGGCAGGCAAGGTTACTCGCCACTGGACCACCACGGCACCACTTTGCACTTCTAACCCCTCTTATAATGTTCTGTGGTACCTACATATACACAAAATAGGTCGTTTTACTTTGATCTAAGGGTAAGTAGGTATTTTATTAAAACTTTAATCTAAAAACAATACAACATCCAAAACATCTACTCTTAATATAAGTGGTAGGTACTATATTTATCACGGTATTGGACGTTCAAGAAGTTCATTTTGTAGCTTTGTTTTCATTATACAACGTGTTAATGAATTAACACAAAACTAGAAAGTAGTTTGTTTAGAATCGAGAGCAGAATCGAATTATCATGGTTTGAAAATAGGTAATTTTTTTCAAAATATTAAATAATTTGTTTGTAAAATTTAAAATTTACTGAACTCGGTCTCAACCGCTCGGGCACTCTCCCCTACTTACTACCAAAACAAGATTCTTAAAATGTGAGCAAGTTAGCGCGTTCATTCGTTGCTGAAATTATAACAAATCATTTTTGCCTCAAAACTTAAAATGCGAATAACTTTAAATTTTAACTATCAAAATAATGAAATTATTGTTTCAATCTAATTATTTTGCTATAAATCAGTTGGGGTGTATGAGGTTTTGCGCTTATTCATTAACACGTTGCATTTTTTTTATTACATTTAAGGAAACTATGGGGATAAACTTGACAAGTTGACCGTCAACCTGCACTTAAGGGTATATAATTCGGAGCGCGCTCCATACAAACGAAGCCTGGTTATACAGGGTCCTTCTTAATATGCTGACACTTTTTTAAGCGGATGATCAGACCGTCAAATTAAACAACTTTCTCTATGGCATCAAAATCGAAATCGCGAGAAAAACCCAGCTGTTCCATACAAAACTGCAAACATACTCGAGCCAAATGTATGGGACTGCAGATTTTTTTTCGCGTTTTCGATGTTGGTCCAATAGAGAAAGTTGTTCAGTTTGATGGTCTGGCCATCCCCTTAAAAAAGGGGCCCTGTATTTTAACGGAAATCTGACAAATGTAAAGCACAGATATTGGTTTCTAGATCGTGTCTAAAAATCTTAATTGACTTTAATTGGTTAATATTGAAAATATAACCAGACTTCGTTTGTATGGAGCGCGGACTTAAGTTAAAAGAGTGTCAAAGGTTTACTATAATAGAGCACTTGTTCCATAAATTGATTTGTAAATAGGTATAATAAGGCACGTTGGAAATATAATTGGTAGTGCAGCGAAGATTCTGTCCACTCTAAAAGGGATTAGGGTCGTTATATAATGTATATAAGGCACGATGATTTGGAAGAAAGATTGTAATAAGGCGCTTTCGTAAGTTGACCAGATGTATTACAGGGTCCTTAATATGCTGACACTTTTTTAAGGCGATGATCAGATCGTCAAACTGAACAACTTTCTCTATGGGACCAACGTCGAAATCCCGAAAAAAAATCTGCTGTCCCATACATTTGGCTCGTGTATGTTTGCAGTTTTGTATAGAACAACCGATATTTTATTCGCGATTTCGATGTTGGTGTCATAGAGAAAGTTGTTCAATTTGACGGTCTGATAATCCCCTTTAAAAAGTGTCTGAATATTAAGTTGGACCCTGTAATGGTATATGATCAGATATTCTGTTCATACTTTTATTTTAAATCTAACATTGATACGCATATAATTACTAAATAGCAACATTAAAATAAAATTAATCGTTAAAAAGACAACCAAAATTACTTAAATGAATGATTTCTCCTAAGAGGAAGGATCTCCATAGAGTCTGCATACATTTACGATTGTAGTTAGTCTCTTAGTAGGAGATGGAACTATAGATATTTGTTTATGCGGCTGTCCACTTTTTTTTGAGCTAGTGTGTGTGAAAAGTGACCGTAAACATAAGGCCATATGTCACTTGGTGCCTTTTGTCCATACTACTTGACACCACACACTCAAACCTAAACGTCAAAAAAAGTGGACACTTTACAATTGGTATGGCTCACTCTAGTCTTAAAGAGCGATCCTTCCTCTTAGGATTTCTCTAACAGGAAGTTTCTGGTTGAATATATTTTGCCATAAGTACTGAAACCAGAAAAAAACTTTTTTCAAAAACTATAAAATATAAAATAATAATAAGGAATGAATGAGGTGAAATATATCAATGAGTGAAATGGAATAAAAGAAAAATAAACAAAAAAACGTGTGATGCAAAAATGATTTTAATCGATTAAAAATTTAAGTAGCTATTGCATTAAAATTCTAGCTACTTTGACAGGAAACAAATGTTGCCATACTCAAATCAAAATAAGTACTAAATCGGCTTACAAAATAATAAAACTTAAATACAAAAAAATTGTTAAAACTCGCAACAAATGCCACATTAAATATTAATAACTAATTCTATTACAATACTACGCTTTCTTACGTATTAATAAACAATAAAATATCATGCATTAATTTAATAAAAATTGAAGCCCCATAATTTGTTCATGCACGAAAACATTGCATTTAAAAAGTAAAATTTGTCATAAAATAGTAGGATTTTGAGGCTAGTGTTGCCACTTGAACACGATTTCTACTTGTTTAGTAGTTTCTCCTCTTCCGGGTTGGGCAGGTCTTCTTTCGGTTTGAAAGTTGAGTTTGTGTGCGGGCTGGCAGATGTGGGCGGAAGCTGCGAAATAATTAAAAATATTAGAATTGTGCTTATGGAAATGATAGGTACAGGGTTCATGCTTGGCCATACAGAGTACAAATAAATTGAGGGCGCCACTATATTTGCAAGAACGTTAAAATCACACATAGCCTGACAACACCGTCCAAGAGGATTCGCGTTGCAAGAGTTTGCAGGCCGCCATTATTTAGTTCAGTCGTTATTGTTTTTGATTTTCATGAAAATTAGGACATAATTTCGTGCGGATTGTGCCCCAAAAACTTGCGTAAATCGACCAGTATAACATGAATCTCAAATATATACGAAAACAGAACATAAGTTTTGGTTCAAGTTTCCACGGGCGCGGTGATTTTGGCGGCAACGCGCGAGCTTTCAATATCAACCACAGATTCATCGTCATCTATCATTCACCATCAAAATTAAGAAATTGAAGAAAACATTTTACGAATGGCTTTAAAGGACTTAGAATCCGGAGCCGTTAAAGACATTAGGTACATAAATAATTAAAAATTCGCGTTGCAAGTTTGTTCACGAGTCGTTGTGTGTCGTTTGGCACGAGGCTCTGTCATTTTGTTTCAAAAGTGTTTTTATACATAAAACCATCCTTAAGATTACGATATTCTAAAAACTCATTCGACATTATCAGAAATGCAGTAGACACGAGCAATGCGCACTATTTTTATTTTGAGCGCAAATATTTCGAGATAGAAGCATTTTAACGGCTTACTTTCTATTCTATTGGTGATTTGCTCTATTTTACAAGAACAATCTAACGACACCTCACTCGATTGAGTATAAAATTTGTTAGTCCCCATACGGGAAAAGGGGTCGAAATTGTTTTAATTGCCCTTTCTATTTTTGGGTAACTTTATCTGGCTTTAAGCCAAATTTCGATTCAATGGGTGCAAAAATGAGCGAGTAATTGAGGTGGGGCATACAGACAGAATGGACGAAAGTATAAGTGTTCCTTGTTTGCCTACGGAACCCTAAAGAAGCACCGTCAAAAATTTTGTGCTAAAATGTTAAGTTCCTAATGTCTTTCTACTCTTTTTGACCAAGATTGTACTTATTCATAGTTGTATACAGGATGTAAGTGACAGCCTAGCAAATACTGAAACGGTGAACTCAGACCATCAAACTGAACAACTTTCACTATGGAGCCTACCTCAGGAAACGCGAAAAAAAATCAGCTGTCCCATACAAAACTGCTGTATCTAGCAGACTCAAATGGGACAGCTGATTTTTTTCGCGTTTCCTGACATAGGCTGCGTAGTGAAAGTTGTTCAGTTTGATGGTCTGAGTGTCACAGTATGAGTATTTGCTAGGCTGTCACACCCTGTATAATAGTTTATGTACGCTATGTTATTTTTTTTTAATGTCTTTAACGGCTCTGGATACTAGCCCTTTTGAGCCATTCGTTATTTTTTTCTTTATATTCTTTATTTTGATGAATGGATGATAGATGACGATGAATCTGTGGTTGATTTCGTAAGCTCGCGCGTTGCCACCAAAATGACCATGTACGAGTTAACTTGAACCAAAACTTATGTTCTGTTATCGTATTTATTTGAGATTCCTGTTACGTCGGTCACTTTACGCAACTGTTTGGTACACAATCCGCACGAAATTATGTCACAAATATCACTAAAACCAATTTTTTACGAATTTCAAAAACGACGAACACAACAAGAGCAATGGTGCCAAGCAAACTCGTACGCTATG
Source organism: Agonopterix alstromeriana (assembly GCA_963924505.1). Classification (NCBI taxonomy): domain Eukaryota; kingdom Metazoa; phylum Arthropoda; class Insecta; order Lepidoptera; family Depressariidae; genus Agonopterix; species Agonopterix alstromeriana. The sequence goes on along the minus strand of OZ004689.1, from coordinate 6,914,743 downwards.
TTACGAGTATGTATGTTGATTACCACAGGTTATCCAAACTAGTATCTAGTTTCAGTTTCATCCGAATGCTGGCAGCGTGGAAAAAACAAAATAAAACACCTGCATCAATAGATTTTGAAAAATAATTGCTATTCAGCATATGCTTACGACTATATTCCCCGAGGGAGTAGTCAGAGATATTCTGAAACCTCAGAACATCCACGTTTCACTAGTACCGAAACTCTGTCCAGCGTGACGGGGAGTGCACCCGTCACCACTTGTAATGGACAGTGGGTACAATACATGCCTTGAAATTGAAGCATGCAGGTTTCCTCACGATGTTTTCCTTCACGGAAAAGCCAGTGGTGTTACAAATCGTACATAAATTCCGAAAAACTCATTGGTACGAGTCGACCTGGACGGGGATCGAACCATCGCCTCCTACACGGCAGGCAAGGTTGCATTGCTATTAATATAACACTGCGACCATTGCTGGTCTATTGTGTTCGCCCCAAGCTCACCCATATTTTACACATGCATCCGAACTATTTTGTTTTCATTCTCGGGTATGCAGGTTTCCTCACGATATGTTTTCCTTCACCGCCGAGCTAGTAGATAAATGTCAAACGCAACCGAATATAAATTCCGTGGTACAGGCCAGCCCCCATAGACAAAGTGACATTCTATTGGCGTGACGCTAGTAGAAAATGATTCTTGAATCATTCTGTCATTTTCTACTGGCGTCAACGCCAATAGAATGTCACTTTGTCTAGGGGGGCTGGACCTATAGACAAAGTATCATTCGATTAGCGTTAACGACAGTAGAAAACATTAAAATGTATGGACTTGACGTATGGTGACGAAAGCAAACGTCAAAATGTTTCGATCGCTAATGTCAAATCCATTGACGCTAGTAGAAAATGACAGAATATATGGATTTGACATTAGCGATCGAAACATTTTGACGACCTGCATGCTTCAATTTCGAAGCAAGTATTGTACCCACTTTCCATTATAAATGGCGACGGGCTCACCCCCCTGTCACACTGGACAGAGTTTCGGTACTACTGGTGAAACGTGGATGTTCTGAGGTTCAGAATTTTTCTGACTACCCCCTCGGGGAATATAGTCGTGAGCATATGCTTATGCTTATGCTTACATTTTGACGATCGCTAATGTCAAATCCATACAGTCTGTCATTTTCTACTAGCGTCAATGCCAATAGATTGTCACTTTGTCTAGGGGGACGGGAATCGAACCGCCGCCTCGTGATTGAGTCGCTAGCGTTCTTTCGTATAACACATGTACTTTGTGAGACTTCATCCTTAAGGTGGACTTCCGATGCCAGCGGCCGATGCGTCTGACGCGCGCGGCTCGCGGCTTACGGCCGATGCGACAATACTAGTTACTATGAAAACGTATGGCGCCGCTTTCGATGCCAGCGAATGACGCGTGCGTCAAAACGCGCGTGGCCGATGCGATAGACATATGGCATATGACAGAACCACGCGTCTGACGCGTGCGTCAGTCGCATCGGCCGCTGGCATCGGAACTCCACCTTTATTCTCCTGAATCAGATGGACTAAAAAACCCCTAACGCCAAAAACTAACATTTCAAAAGTGAAAAATAATTCGGTCACTTATTGATGTTTTGATGTAAACAAATGTATTTTTTACTTTTTAACTCTCTTTAAGATATTTTAGGTCAATTAATGTGTCGGTGACGAACAAATAATCGGTTGTCGAATAAAATTATCTAGAGTCATGTCATAGCGGTCCCCTACGCATTAATTGACCTAAAATATCCTTTGACTATTTATATGTGGACTGGTTACGCGTGTAATTCTACTAACAAACATTTCTGCCACTTTTTGCGGGGGGCGAGGTAACATGATATCCGCAACTTTGGATTTTATTCCCATAACTTTAGATTCTAATTTTGAATGTTAAAAATCATGAAAAGTAGTCTCGTGTGAACCCCAAACGTTCCAAGTTCGAAGTTATTATTTCGCAATTATAGGCTGTCTCGTTTAGTGATAAGGTGTAAAATTGAATGTAAATGCACAAGATCAATTGCGCTTATACCGTGGCATTGGGGAAATGCTACCGCAAGGCTAGTCCTTATAATAATTAGTCAAAGAAAATATCTTAAAGAGAGTTAAAAAGTAAAACATACATTCGCTTACATCAAAAATAATAGGTGACCGAATTATTTTTCACTTTTTAAATGTTTTTTTTTGGCGTTGGGGGTTTTTTAATTTCGTAATTTTTAAAGTTACTTGAAATCTGCTGAACCGATTTTCATGAATCAAAATTTTTAATTTAATTACTATTTAAAAAAACCCGCATCGGAATCGGTCCACCCGTTTGGGAGCTACGATGCCACAGACAGACCAACATAGGCGATAAACTTATAACACCCCTCTTTTTTGCGTCGGAGGTTAAAATATAGCTGTATAATTTTAATAAACAAATTACCTGTTTGGGCAGTGCCGGCTCACTAGGCGGCTCCTCTCTTATGTCTTCTACACCCCTGTCCCCTTCACGTAGCAACTGAAAATTATTAATTTAATGGTTTTGTTAAATAAATAAAGTTGGTGGTATTGTGGCAAGGGGGCATCCATTAATTACGTGAGGTGTTTAGGGGGAGGAGGGGGTCGTGCGAAATCTCACTCAATCTCACGTGGGGGAGAGGGGGGGCTCGGTAAATATCACGTAATTTTTTTTCAGCAAGGTACAAAGTAAAATTGAGAGAAAAGTTTAATTAAGTAAAACATGTTTCTACACTGAAAATTTTAAATTTCAACGCAATCACACACAGATTAACGCGTTTACACTAGAAATACGCATTTTGAAAAATATCACGTGAGATTTGGAGGGGGCGGGGAGGGGGTCGACCTAAATCTCACCAAGGGGGGAGGGGAGGTCGAAAAATCACAAAAATCACCTCACGTCATTAATGGACGCCCCCCAAGCAGCCTTGCCTTCCGACACAGAATGGATAATTAGATATTAACTAGTCATTGATATCTTATACAGGGTCAAAATCAAACTGAACAACTTTATCTATGGGACCAATGTCGAAATCGAGAAAATAAAATCAGCTTTTCCAAACTAAACTGAAATCTTACTCGTCCGAATTGTATGAGACAGCTGATTACTTTCTCGCTATTTTGGCATTGGTTCCATAGATAAAGTTGCTCAGTTTGATGGTCTGATCATCCTCTTAAAAAACTGTCAGCATATTAAGTTGGACCCTGTATAAATAGTCTAAGTAACCACCCCTTGAAATTATTAATTATTATCCACCATATACAGGGTCCTTCTTTATATGCTGACACTTTTTAAGGGGATGATCAGACCATCAAACTGAACAACTTTCTCAATGGGACCAACATCGAAATCGCGAAAAAAAATCTGCTGTCCCATACATTTGGCTCAAGTAAGATTGCAGTTTTGTGTGGAACAGCTGATTTTTTTCGCGATTTCGATGTTAGTCGTGTGCGTTTTTATGCACTGAAAAGACTCAATTTTATGTAGTCAAATACTACGGGTGCGCGCGCCTGACTGCATTCCCTTGCTCGGCTTCCCTCAAGTTTCCCAGAAAGTGTAAGGGGAGGTGATGAATCTGAAGTCAGAGGGGGGCGGGGAGTGGCCGTTCTGTTTATAGAACTATAATACTATTACCTATTCTGTGGTGTTGCATAAAGTTTTGCAAACTACGGCGTCAGATTGACATTGACTTTAAAAATTCCTAAGAGGAAGGATCTCTCTTTAAGACTAGAGTGAGCCATACCAATTGTAAAGTGTCCACTTTTTTTGACGTTTAGGTTTGAGTGTGTGGTGTCAAGTAGTATGGACAAAAGGCACCAAGTGACATATAGCCTTATGTTTACAGTCACTTTTCACACACACTAGCTCAAAAAAAAGTGGACAGCCGCATAAACAAATATCTATAGTTCCATCTCCTGCTACTATTAAAGGTACGTCATAAGACAAAAGAGACTAACTAAAATCGTAAATTTATGCGGACTCTATGGAGATGCTTGCTCTTAGAAAAATTCAAAATTCTCACCTTGTCAACTTCGGGTTCAATTTGCTCATTGGTCCCTCCTTTGTTCAAGGCTCCCTTTTCCATAAGAGTTGCGCGTTTTGCCGCCAAATACATGGATCTGAAATTAAAATAAGTCGTACATTAACCAAACAAAATTTGAATACAGTGTACCTACCCACAACTGTAAACACTGCCAAACTTAACTTTCAACTTTACTCACTAATTACCTCTTCATAATGTATATCATAAATATGACCTTATTGTATGTGAATAATGTGAATGCTCATTGCACAACGAACCTAGGCTTAAAATAATCTGTCATGCTTTTTATTGGTTATAATTATAAATTAATTTTTCGATGTATACTTAATCAGTAACTAAGGTTTAACTGTGTCACTCGGAAGTTATCTAGTGCTCAGAGTACAAGGTGGAAACTACCCACTTTTTTTCTAGGCACTGATCGAAACAATTACAAATGTGCCTGTTATTATTGTTAATTATCATATGTGCACGAATTACTTGAGAATTGAATAAATAAATTACTATTATTATTACTATTAATACGGCCTAAGACCTGTATTAATTTATTTTGTCAAGTATTTTTAATGTATACTTTGGTGTACTGCACCTAAACATTGAGCGTGAGTAGCAGTGGCGTGCACATCTATGAGAGTTGTGGCCAAAAATCTATTGGTTTATCTATGCTAAAATAGAAACTTAGAGCGAGCGAAGCAAGCTCCACTTTTCTCCACGATACGAATCGGTTAGAGCCAGAGCTTTTTACGTTCAAAACATGTGCAAAGTAACCTAAGGAAAAGCTATGGATTGAGCGAAGCAAGAAATTTTTAGCACCACGCGTCTTAGCTGGTGATCAGAACTCTTTAGGATTATGTGTAGACACAGTAATTAAAACAGAAACTTAGAGAGAGCGAAGCGAGCTAGATTTTTCTCTGCTCTACGAATGGTTATAGACAGAGCTCAATCAATAGATATTTTTCCCGAATTTGCCGCCCCTATTAAAGTGCCGTCCGGGGCATTTGCCTCCCCTGCCCCCCTCGCTCGCTACGCTACTGGTGAGTAGAAGTGTAAAACTGAGTTACTGTTTTCTACATTGAAGTGTAAAACTGAGATTCTGCTTTCCACCTGAGATTATATTTTTGATTTGATTAAGCTCTCTAAAAACATTGAAACGAACTTTGAACATTGTCCATTTCTCAAGTCTTTATCTGGTAACCATAAAATATAACAAAATACTCTTGATTTCAAACTGACCTCTTTATAGTCAGGTAGTACAACTCGGCGATGGCTCGGACAGAGTAGTCAGGTACGAAGGTGTGGCGTAGCATCGAGTCCATGTTCAGGTTCTGAAGCGAGCCCAGGGTCGATGGGGCCGGGGACTCGGCTGAAAACATACAAAACACATAAATATCTTGGACATTGTCACGCAGGACTTGTACTATGATGGCTAGACAATGATATAGATTACATAGATAGAGATACAAACATCAATAAATCGTACAAATTAATGCCTCTTGCGGGATTCAAACCCCGAAATTCGAAGGATCAGCAGGAAAGTACTAAGCTACCGGACCGTTAATACATTATAAACAGGTCAAAAATAATGGATTTGTAGTCCCGCATGAAAAAGAGACAAAACTAACAAAGACCTGTAAAAAGTCCACCAACCAGAAATATATAATTACTGAATGCTCAGAGGCCTTTGATGACGTACCTGAGTCACAGTATTGAGGTCCAAAATGATTAAACATCAATAAACATGGAATCTAGTAAGAATTATGAAACCATATAGTCTAGAGTCCAATCCAACCTCTATAAAGCTTTCTTATTCTTTACCCAAACTTTTCTATAGGGGTGTACCTCAAGGTACACATCTGGTTACTATTCTTTTCCTCATTCACATTTATGAACTAAAGCCGTAGACGCCTATTTTAGCCTAAATAAGGGTTCCAACAGTGGGCACAGACTCACCGACTCCCACGTTCTGTGTGAGCGCCTGTACGCCGAAGTATGTGAAGGGTCCCGCCTCGAACACGAGGTTCTCTCTCCCCACTGTCACCTCCACACGACCCTCCAGGAGCAGCACGAAGTAGTCCACCTGAAATACATATTTGAATAGGAATTTTGAGCTCGCATTTTAATAGACCGACAGAGGTCTGATCTAACCAAGTCATATAGTGTAGTTTGATTTATTTGTTGTTTATTTCACTTTCTGTCTTTTATCATTTTGGATAATAATTAATGTGCTACATTTTGAATAATATCTTTTCATAATTTCCGGTAAAGGAAGCCTGGTTTTTGTTGCACAAATTCTGGATTCTGGATATTTTGAGAAAACTCCAGTCTCCACAAGAATCTGTACAAATATATTTTATTTTTATTGGCAACATTTGCGGAGGTCAAAAACACATTACATCAATTTAGACTATTATTATACTGTGCTATACATTATTACCGTCACCTATGACGACCTTAAGTCGAAACCGCACGGTTTGCAATATCCCTCTCCAAGATAATAAAATTATCCTGCCGACTGCGCCAAACTTACCGGTTTGCCCTCTTGGAAAACGTATTTCTTAGGGTCGTTCTTGTCCTCGTCCCCTCGCAGCTTGATGTGCTGAATGACGTCCTGCTTGAGAAGGCGACGCAGCACCGTCTCCGATATCATGTCGGGACGGAATGCGTCGACACCTGTTCGAATTACATGTTGTTAGAAGCTGTTTTAATGACATTTATGTTTTTGGGTTACTATTATCTGGCTAACATGACAAATAAGATAATGTTACTGTTTTGACGAAGCCTACGTTGCTGATTCGGACATTTTGTAAATTTTGTCGTGTTTTTTAAAAATAAATCATGCCAAATTATGTTACAATAGGTTCACAATTGCGAGTAATTAAGTTGGGGCTTACAGACAAACATAATGGACGAAAGTATAAGGGTTCCTTGTTTGACTACGGTACCATAAAAAGTATATTTAAGCTGATTATGTTAAAAATAGCTGCATCGATTTCCTCAAAACAAAGTTAAGAACCCATATTGCTAAAATTAGCATTTTGATTACAAAAAAACACATCTACATTATGCCTATTTGTTTGGAAGCTTCGATGCCATACAAAGATAGACCTTTAAGGCCGAGATTCAGAGATGATTTTTTTAGTCTTAGCTCGAGCTAAGCAAGGCGAAAATGTATGGATTTTGACGTACGGGAGTTCGAACTTTGACTTAAAAATCGTCTCTGAATCTCGGCCTGAGCCTTATTGCGTCGTACTTAACAAAGTCAAAGTCAAAGTCAATATAATTTATTCAATATAGGAGCTTACAGCACACTTATCAAACGTCAAATCTTTTTTAAAGCTACCACCGCGTCGGAACGTGTTGTCGCTGTAGAGAAGATGCGGCCAGAAACTCTACAACATACCACGACTTAATAACTATTACAATATAAATTCTTAAGCTAAAGTTATGTATACAATAATACATAGTCTTTTTGCGTCTATGCACATGTCCCGGTGCTCCATAAAACGATATCACTACACATATTTTAATGGTACTACTACAGAAACAAGAAGTCGTGAGCCTGCTACATGTGCATCTTGCTTGGCCTAAACTCGCCCCTGAAGTGCGGGGTGAGGTGCGGTATAAGAAGTTAGGGAGGGACAGAGAGTGGCCATTATGTATTGTAGTAAAATTTCAAATATTAAACAACTCACTAGCACTCAAGAACTGGAAGGTGGCCATCACGAGCTGCGGCGATACGTGGACCCTCTGGTTCTGATGGCCGGCGAAAGCGGCGAGATCCTGGAACTTGTTGAGGGGCCGCATCAGACGCTTCTTGGTGCGGTTGTCAGCTACGATGGGGGAAGATAAATTAAAAATAATAACAATACAAATAATTATTGTCGTTCCGTTATGTTCCATTAATAATTTGTGTTACGGTGTGTGTTAATGTTGAGTGTGTTATGGAGTGTGCTAAAATGTGTGTAACGCAGTGTATACTCATATACAACGTCGGTCTCATTAACCATAGATTAATAATTATATTGGATTGGATAGATACGAGTAGGTAAGTCGCCTGAGGTTTCAGGACGTCTTTATTATTGTCGTTGTCGCTTATTAGCAGAAGGGGGAGCCACATTGGAAAATACATTGAAAAAGACGGCCGGCCGATACGAGGTTCGAACCATAAGCACCCGAATCGTGAGCCGGTTGTCTAGACCACTAGACCAACAAGATAGTGATTGATATGGGCGAAATCTCTCACTACTACAGCGCAGCGGTGAGGTGTAGTGCGCTCCAGTTTAGATACGAACCCAAATTTCAACACATAGTGCTTCGAAACGTCGCCGATAGATGTCGGAAGCTATCTATCAGCGTTCCACTTAGTTTATACTAAGATAACATAGCATTAACAATCGACGAAGTTACGTTACGGTGTACGTTATGGTGTTTTGTGATGTGCGTTACAAGGTGTGGTAAGATAATTGTGTTATGTTGTGTGTTACGATGTGTGGTAAGTGTGCTACGATGTGTTACACTAAGTGCCTATCATAGTCTTTAAGTTATGTATAACATAAATACATAAGCTCACGCCATTGTCCCGTGGAGGTCAGGCAGAGGCTACTGGCCCTCACACGCTACGACTCTGACACACCTTTTTAGCCATGTTATGTGTGATGTGTGTTATCCTGTGAGTTACGATGTGCTTTACAATCTTCGTTACGGTTTGTGTTTTGTGTATTACAAAGTGTTTATTCACACAATTATGAGACGTCTGTTTCATCAACGATGACGCTTGTCTCATAGGCATTAGGATTACGTTATGATGTGTGTTCTGTGTGTTACAATGGGTTCTTTGTGTGTTACGATGTGGGTTATGCTCTATATGTAAGTATTAAAAATTTACGATGTGTGTTACGAAGTATACTCACAAATGAAGTCAGTTCAGTCGACGAAGCTTCAAGAATCATTTCCTCGATGAAGTCCTCCAGTGTGACAGTTACATTACGATGCGTGATACTGTATGTTCCGGTGTGTTTTCTGTGTTACTATGTACGTTACGATGCGTTTTCTGTGGTACGATGTGCGTTACATTGGTTTTCTGTGTTACGATGTGCGTTACGATATGTTTTACAATATGCGTTACGATGCAATTTCTGTGTTACAAAGTGTGTTACGATGTGCGTTATATTGCGTTTTCTGTGTTACGATGTGTGTTACAAAGCGTTTACTCACAAATTACGTCGGTTTCGTCGACGATCTCAGCTTGAATCATTTCCTCGATGACGTCCTCCAGTGTGACGAGACCGACAGTCTCGTAGACGGGGTCACCGTCGCCTTCTCGGTCGATGCGCTGCACGAATGCCATGTGGCCTTTGTGTCCTGGGGGATAGAATTAGATTGTTTTAGCTGGTAATGGGAAAGATTATCGGTTATATGGGATCGTTTAATTGGTCGTACTAAATATGCTCAGGGTTTTTAAGATGATCAGACTATTAGTATAAGAGATAAGAGGAAATTTGGTAACCATCAGCTGCAAGGCTGATTTAGTATTCATAGGGTGTAGAGCATGTCTCTGATGGGGATGGACCAGGTCTGCCTGCATAACTCCAGGCGGATTAGGAGTTACAGCCGTGCAAAGTTCTGTGTCAAATTAACGATCAGCTGCAAGGCTGATCATAGGATATTATTGTAATATGCACTGTAGCTCTGTGAACAGTACAAAAACTGTCATGTTCTGTCAGTCGGTTTAGGAGATACAGAGATTCAAAGTTCTGACCTTTGAAAGGATGTATCTTCTAAACCGACTGATAGACCATGTCAGTTTTTGTACTGTTCGCATAGCTACGGTGCATTCATGCATATTCATTTTTAGCAATACCTTACCTACCTACCATACCAGACCTTTGAACGGTTGTAACTCCTAAACCGACTGGAGCTATGCTGGCAGACCTGGTCCATCCCCACCACAGAGATGCTATACACCCTATGAATACTGATTACCAAAATGCCTCTTATCTCTTATACTATATCAAAATAAACAACTTTTTCAAAGGGAATAACACAGAAATCGCGATAAAAATCTACTGTTACAAAACTGGAAACCTACTCCAACCAAATGTACGGAACAGCCAATGGACAGCAGATTTTTAGTTATTTTTTGTTTTTTTTAATCATGTAATTCATTTTTTTCGGTCTGGTCATCATCCCACGGTCTGATCATCCCTTCAAATAGTAGCTAGAGGAATCTCATTGCACGCACACAACTATGTCAAAAATGTTATAATCTAAAACAAGGCCATTTCCTATGATTCATTGGACAGACGGACGGCCCAGACATATTTATTTATAATAAATAATCTCTCATTATAACTCGCAGCGATTTATATGACGCTGTTCTGCAGAAAATTTAGGTTAACTTTGAACTTTTTGATATAAATATCAGCTGTAATAAGAAGCTGAAGGCCGTCCCAGACAGCCGCTAAATAAAATCTTGAAAAAATTGTTTTTTGGACCATCTACATACAAAGTACTACACGAAAAGTGGGGATGCATTTTTTTTTCTCGTCTATACTATGGTGTGGGGTATCGTTGGATAGGTCTTTTAAAAATATTATGGGTGTGGGGAAACCAATTTTCGATTTAGGGATTCGTTAGCGGAAGATAAACCCCCCTCCCGCCAGCTAAACGGATATGTTTCTGGATACGTGAAAAAAATCACGGCAGTAATGTATACAACGTGTTAATGAATAAGCGCAAAACCACATACACCCCAACTGATTTATCACAAAATAATTAGATTGAAACAATAATTTAATTTTTTTGTTAGTAAGAATTTTAAGTTATTCGCATTTTAAGTTTTCAGACAAAAATGATTTGTTATCATTTAAGCAATGAATGAAAGCGCTAGCGTGCTCGTGGATACATTTTAAGAATCTTGTTTTGGTAGTAAGTAGGTTGAGTGTGCCCTTGCGGTAGGTTGAGATCAAGTTCAGTAAATTTTAAATTTCTTAAACAAATTAACTAATATTTTGAAGAAAATTACCTATGTTGAAACCATGATAATTCGATTCTGCTCGCGATTCTAAACAAACTACTTTCTAGTTTTGCGTTAATTCATTAACACGTTGTATAACGAATTTAAAAGGAAAACTATCACTGCCAAGTAGGCTTTACAAGTTAACGAGTAATAGTCGACCAACTTGTAAAATGTACTTTTTGGACTTTATTAACCGTTAAACCGTAGTATAAACAAAGAGCCCCCTTCTAAGTACGTATATTGTGACGGGCAACTACGGAACCCTACCATGCGCGTGGCCTGACATGCACTTGGCCGGTTTTATTTTAATTTTATTTATAGATAATAATTTCTACTATACAACGTGTTAATGAATTAACGCAAAACTAGAAAGTAGTTTGTTTAGAATCGAGAGCAGAATCAAATTATCATGGTTACAACATAGGTACTTTTTTTCAAAATATGAAATAATTTGTTTGTAAAATTTAAAATTTATTTAAAAGTACAGTATATAATCTAACTATAATAGTATAGTCCACATTTGCCTAAATTGCTGTATGCGCAATATATTTGTATAATCTAGGTACCTACGTTGCTTACAATACAACGTGTTAATGAATAAGCGCAAAACCTCATACACCCCAACTGATTTATAACAAAATAATTAGATTAAAACAAAAATTTCATTATTTTGATAGTTAAAATTTAAAGTTATTCACATTTTATGTTTTTAGGCAAACATTTTTTGTTATCATTTCAGCAGTGAATGAAAGCGCTAGCGTGCTCGTGGATAGATTTTAAGAATCTTGTTTTGGTAGTAAGTAGGATGTGTGTACCAGCGTGGTTGGTTGTGATCGAATTCAGTAAGTTTTAAATTTTACTAACAAATTATTTAATATTAAAAAAAAATGACCTATGTTGAAAACACGATAATTCGATTCTGCTCTCGATTCTAAACAAACTACTTTCTAGTTTTGCGTTAATTCATTAACACGTTGTATAAAGTTACATAAAACTTATTAAGTATCCTTTCCATATATTTTGAATTTACGTTTTTCAATGGCCACCGACACAGCAAGCAACTATTAATAAGTAATCTAAATATAACTGTTATTTAGGTCACAGCAATGATACTTCAGATTTCTCTTGACACCAAAGATATACTTTTAGTTACGTGGCACTTGTAATAAGTCTGAGTTTTGAAAGTTTACATTTAAAATTATAGTAAATAAACAATAAATAAATTAGGACAAGCGATATAGGCAAAAAAAAACTCAAAATGTTTTATTCAAAATAATATCACATGGATCTTTGACTATTTATATGTGGACTGGTTACGTGTGTAATTCTACTAACAAACATTTCTGCCACTTTTTGCGGGGGGCGTGGTAACATGAAATCCGCAACTTTGGATTTTATGCCCCATAACTTTAGATTCTCATTTTGAATGTTAAAAATCATGAAAAATAGTCTCGTGTGAACCCCAAACGTTCTAAGTTCCAAGTTATTATTTCGCAATTATAGGCTGTCTCATTTAGTGATAAGGTGTAAAATTTAATGTAAATGCACAAGATCAATTGTGCTTATACCGTGGCAGAGGGGAAATGCTACCGCAAGGCTAGTCCTTATAATAATTAGTCAAAGACATGGATATCTATCTGACTTCATTTTTGACTCTACCACCGCGTCGGAAGGTGTTCCGTTGTAGAGAAGATGCGGCCAGAAACTCTACAACACACATCTTTAAAAAAATATACAAAGTACTTACAAAATACAATATTGAATTACATAGTGTATCATTGTCAAGACCAGACATTTTGGTCATTCAAATAATCATCGAGTTTATAGTAGCCTTTTTTACAGAGGACTTGCTTAACATGGGACTTAAACTTTTTGCCTGGAAAGTTTAGAATATTCTCTGGTATCTTATTATAATAACGTATACAGTGCCCCATGAAAGATGTGTTGACTTTACTGAGTCAACTCAGTCAGTTAAATCAATAGATTTATTAGATTATAACTATAAAATATATGTATATATATATATATATATTACAATAAATAAAACATTTTAAACGTGGCGTGGATGTACATAGAATATATTTGCAAAAATATTAATTCTGGGCTTTTAGAATCTAATTTTAATTTCCATTAATTAGAAAAATATTAATGGAAAGCTTTGATAGCATTTTTAGAATGTTTATGTTTATCTGTTTATTTGTGCACGCATCACTTAAAAACTTCTGAACCGATTTTTTTTTTTTTTTTTTTTTTATTTATTATTATTACATAGGTTACAGTGAACACTTATAACAATGAATCCCGCAAAACCAATTGCTCGGTTTGTCTGTGGGAGCTACAATCACACTCAAGCTATTTTACTTCTTATTTTGTCTATTTAGGTACATCGACGTTGCATTTGGACGGGGTTTTCACAATAGCATAGCTTGATTTAGATTTTGGAACACCATGGATGTTGATACCGATTGAATGATTTGGGTAGTTACCTACACAATGAGACCCCAGAGGCCTAGACTAATCGTATTATAATGACTAGACGATATACAACGTGTTAATGAATTAACACAAAACTAGAAAGTGGTTTAGAATCGAGAGCAGAATCGAATTATCATGTTTTCAACATAGTAATTTTTTTTTAAATATTAAATAATTTGTTTGTAAAATTTAAAATTTACTGAACTCGATCTCAAACCACCGCTTGGGCACTCTCACCCTACTTACTACCAAAACAAGATTCATTAAATGTATCTACGAGCACGTTAGCGCGTTAATTCGTTGCTGAAATGATAACAAATCATTTTTGCCTCTAAACTTAAAATGCGAATAACTTTAAATTTTAACTATCAATATAATGAAATTATTGTTTCAATCTAATTATTTTGTTATAAATCAGTTATGGTGTATGAGGTTTTGCGCTTATTCATTAACACGTTGTACAATAACATACATACATAGGAAGTCGACGCAAACGGGAATATATTTTTATCTCAAATACTTAACCAGACATTTATACCTAATGCCTAATGTAAACACAGATTAAATAGCTTTAGCGATAACACCGTTTATTACCGCCGGTCCATAATAATGTCGGTAGATATAATAAAATTAGGCATTTTGTGTAACTTTTAGTGCGTTTTTCTTGTTTTACCAAGATTTTACCACAGCTCACCCAATTTTTATTTGACGGTTTTCAAACGGTTGTGCATAAAACCGGTAACCAATATTTTTTTCAAAAATCACAGTGCCTGAAAATCTATTAAACTACACAAACCTTCTTAGAAATTATTCAACATGATATCCAGCGTGATATCTTCGAACACGAAGTTGCAGGGGTTCTGGAATCAGAACCGTGTTGTCGGGTTCCTGGCCGGTTTTAATCACTCTAAGAAGCCACAAACTTTTGAAATGATTCAACATGATATCCTCGAACACGAAGTTGCAGGGGTTCTGGCTTCAATATCGTGTTGTCGGGGTCCTGGCCGGTTTTAATATCTAATTAACACAAAAGTCACAAACCTTCTTTGAAATGCTTCAACATGATATCCAGCGTGATATCTTCGAACACGAAGTTGCAGGGGTTCTGGCTTCAGAACCGTGTTGTCGGGTTCCTGGCCGGTTTTAATCAATCTAAGAAGCCACTAACTTTTGAAATGATTCAACATGATATCCTCGAACACGAAGTTGCAGGGGTTCTGGCTTCAATATCGTGTTGTCGGGGTCCTGGCCGGTTTTAATATAATTAAAACAAAAGTCACAAACCTTCTTTGAAATGCTTCAACATGATATCCAGCGTGATATCTTCGAACACGAAGTTGCAGGGGTTTTGGTAGTACTGGCACAGGGTCTTCAGAGGCGTGTTGTCGTCGGGGTCCACGAAGGCTAAGTCCTTAATGAAGAGCACGGTCACTATATTGCCGCGGTGACCTTCGTAGACGGGGATGCGGGAGTAACCTGCAGATGGGGTAATAAGTTATTTAGTAGTAGTATTGCCTAATCGAAGGTGAAGGCGGCGGGAACCTGTTAGATGAGGGCAGCACAGGACCGGTCGTTATGGCGATCCTTGGGGGAAGCATGTGTCCAGCAGTGGCGTCCATCGGCGATGATTTCCTAATCGCAAAGCGCAGCGTGGGTAGGCAGATTATTTGCAGAAGAACAAGATTAATTGACATAGCCCAAAGAATTGATAAACTAAAGTGGCAATGGGCGGGGCATATTGCTCGCAGAGCCGATGGCTGATTGGGCCGAAGAGTTTACGAGTGGCGACCGCGTGATTAGTGGGTAGGCCCCCATAAGGTGGAACGACGTCCTCGTGAAGGCGGCGGGAACCCGTTGGATGAGGGCAGCGCAGGACCGGTCGTTGTGGCGATCCTTGGGGGAGGCCTATGTCCAGCAGTGGACGTCCATCGGCTGAGATGATGATGATGAGTATTTCGTCAACGTCCAAGGTCATAAATCGTTCGTGTGATAGGTACGGAACTTAAATTGATGAGCGCGATACCGAAAGTGCAAAAAATTGTGATGTGGTAGCGGTTCAGTGACAAATCGGTGGACATTTTGTTTAGCGCGATCGGCCTCAAGGACGAAGCAAAAATACAGGGTGTAAGTGACAGCCTAGCAAATACTAAAACGGTGAAATCAGACTATCAAACTGAACAACTTTCATTCACTATGGAGGCTACCTCAGGAAATGCGAAAAAAAATCAACTGTCCAATAGAAAACTGCTGTGCCTA
This sequence comes from Agonopterix alstromeriana, assembly GCA_963924505.1. Lineage (NCBI taxonomy): Eukaryota > Metazoa > Arthropoda > Insecta > Lepidoptera > Depressariidae > Agonopterix > Agonopterix alstromeriana. The sequence continues at coordinate 6,898,922 of OZ004689.1, read as the reverse complement.
CCTGACTCAAATGTACGGGACAGTAGATTTTTTTTTCGCGTTTCCTAAGGCAGGCTCTATAGTGAAAGTTGTTCAGTATGATGGTCTGAGTTCACCGTTTCAGTATTTGCTAGGCTGTCACACCCTGTATATACAGCAACTCAATAGTGGTAATTGTAGTTGCAATAAGATCCATGCAATAATGTAAATAGGGTCCAACTTAATATGCTGACACTTTTTAAAGGGATGATCAGACCGTCAAACTGAACAACTTTCTGTATGGGGCCAACATCAAAATCACGAAAAAAAAAAAACAGCTGTCCCATACATCTGGCTCAAGTAGGTTTGCAGTTTTGTATGGAGCAGTAGATTTTCTTCGCGATTTCGGTATGGGTGCCATAGAGAAAGTTGTACAGTTTGACGGTCTGATCATCCCCTTAAAAAAGTGTCAGCTTATTAAGAAGGACCCTATATATGTCAGAAAGCTCACCAGATTTAACGATTTCGGACATAGTCTCGAAGTCCAAGACGCTGTTGATGGGCAGCATGAAGCAGTCCTTCAGCTTGGTCATGACATCCTTGACGGGCTTCTTGCGGAGGTCGAGGGCCCCGGAGATTATGTTCACCTCCTCGTTGTCCAAGTCGTTGTGCGGATTCGTTACCTGTTGACCAATTTGTTAAGTTTGATTTTCATTCATACTTTACGCACGCTTGAAATATATTTGGTAGTTGTAACAAGCTTTCTGACCACTCCGCAAGAGATTCGTAAGGCGCGAGTATTTGTAATGTATTGAAAAATTAAGTCTGTATCCGCACTCTTCCAAACCGGGGAATTGCGTTTTCCAATTTCACCACAGAGCCCACTAGCCAGAGAATGAAATTTTCAATCTATTGCGTCTATAAGGCGCGGTTTATACGGAAGAGACGTGGTGAGGTGGCGAATAGTCAAAGTAACACAATTATAAACCTTATAGTACGTAGCATAGCGTCGTTTGGAGAATTACGCCCGCGCCTCCAGGCGTCGTCACCTGCAGGCGCGGGCAGGATTCTCCTTTACGACAAAAACGACGCTACGAGCTGTAAGGTTTATATTGTGTTACTTAGATTATCCGCCACCGCCACACGTCTCTTCTGTATAAACCGTGGCTTAAGGGACGTAGGTGGCGAACTTTGACTAATTATTATAAGGACTAGCCTTGCGGTAGCATTTCCCCTCTGCCACGGTATAAGCACAATCGATCTTGTGCATTTACATTCAATTTTACACCTTATCACTAAACGAGACAGCCTATAATTGCGAAATAATAACTTCGAACTTAGAACGTTTGGGGCTCACACAAGACTACTTTTCATGATTTTAAACATTCAAAATTAGAATCTAAAGTTACGAGTATGGGGAATAAAATCCAAAGTTGCGGATTTCATGTTACCTCGCCCCCCGCAAAAAGTGGCAGAAATGTTTGTTAGTAGAATTACACGCGTAACCAGTCCACATATAAATAGTCAAAGGTGGCGAATTAGATTGGAAAATACAATTCCCCGGTTTGGAAGAGTGCAGTTCAAGTCCTGCCCGAGACTTATTCAATCTTTAATTTGATTCGAAATAACACAACATAGTTGTAAAATTTTGACTTAGAAGGGGGCTTTTTGTTTTATACAACGGTTTAACGGCTAATAAAGTCTAAAAAGTACATTTTACAAGTGGATCCACTATTACTCGTTAACTTGTAAAGTTTAGTTAGCGGTGATAGTTTTCCTTTTAAATTCGTTATATACACTACTGCCGTGAATTTTTTCACGTATCTAGAAACAACGGTTTAGCTGGCAGGGGGGGGACACTTGACTCAATCAAAAATGTTCACTTTAAAGCTTAAAATTTCGCTAACGGATCCCTAAATCGAAAAATGGTTTTCCCACACCCACAATTTCCCACAACATGGAATAGACAAGAAAAAAAATTGCATCCTCACTTCTCGTGTACCATTTTGTTGACGTGATAAATATACCCATGTCAAATTACAGCTTTCTAGTACTAAACGTCTCTGAGCCTTAGCTCTAAGTCGCGGACAGACGGACAGACATGGCGAAACTATAAGGGTTCCTTGTTGACTACGGAACCCTAAAAACATACGGAGAAATGACGACCCTCTTTTTTTAGTCTGTTAATAAAATTAACTAGGTTTTTTTAGTATTTAGCTCAAATTCAACAAAAATTTTAATCAGTTACCTAAAAATTTTTCTATTTTGAAAATAAACATAAACATTATTGTTGCTCCAGTGTGTGTGTGTGTGTGTGTGTGTAAACCTTATTCCTTAGTTGCTTCGTACATTACTTTTACTAATAAACTTACGGTAAACATAGTAGGTAGTTACCTAATTCATTGTAATCTCTCTTGAACCGTTTATCAAATCGGTATAGATAGAGTATTTATAGTTTACCGACGTTGCGTTGATGATACCATAATCAGATCTTACAATCTGTGAAGTCGAGATAGAAATCAAAGGAAATGTGTCAATATAATCTTTGATTAACGTTGGATTTACGTGCATTAATATCATTGGCTATATTAGATAAAAATACTGCTATCTAATAAATATCTTGGACATTGTCACACAAATTATCTAGTCACATTTAAAGTACCAGAATCTAGCCTGGACTTGTGTTGTGATGACTAGACAACGATATAGAATACATATATAGATACAAACATCCATGACTCGGATACAAATATTCATATTCATCATACAAATATTTGTCCCGGGATTCGAACCCGCGACCCTCAGCGCAGCAGGCAGGTTTTTTTTTTTTTTTTTTAAATGTCTTGGATATTTTCACACAAATTAACTAGTCACATTTAAAGTACCAGAATCTAGCCTGGACTTGTATTATGATGACTAGACAACGATATAGAATACATATAAAGATACAAACATCCATGACTCGGGTACAAATATTCATATTCATCATACATATATTTGTCCATTACGGGATTCGAACCCGCGACCCTCGGCACAGCAGGCAGGTTCACTACAGACTGTGCTACGGGCCGTCTAAAAATATCTTTTCCATCAACTTAATATAACTACTATCGTAAAATAAAGTTTATAATCTATACAGTATACATATACATTTTTAGTCAGTGAGGGAGTGGATACATTGACCACAGAGTACTATAATTACTACCGTAACTTTGACAATGCATTTTATCCGTCAAACTGAACAACTACGGAGCCAACTTCGAAATCGCGAAAAAAATCGGCTTGTTTTATTTTATTCAATTCGGGGTCCTTAGGTCAACTCACACTTGGCCGGTTTTTATAATTTGCTGTTTTACATATCAACCCGATACCTATTACGGTTCAAAAGATACAACCATATACAGGGGTGTAAGGAAAAGTATCATTAACCTTTAAACCACATACAATACCCATCAAACTGAACAACTTTTACTATGGGAGTATACCTGTCAGAACAACAAAAAAATCAGCTGTCTCATATATTTGAGTCGAGTAGGCTCGGAGTGCTCTGACAGGTTTGCTCCTATAGTAAAAGTTGTTCAGTTTGATGGGTAGTATGTGGTTTAAAGGTTACTTATACTTTTCCTTACACACTGTAAAGTAAGGATGGACGGGCAGTATAGCCTTAGTAATAGGCTCCCATTTGCACCCTTCGGGCATAATACATGGTGTTAGATTAAACAGTTACCTACCTACTTTACTACCCATCATACTGATCAGCTTCCTTAGATAATGTTCTGGATTCTCTAAGCTTACAGACGGTAGTGTTGACTTGTGCGAAGCAAAGTTCCGGTTTGGCAGGTTGCGGGTTCAAGACCCGTCCGAGACTAAATTTTGCTTAGTTAAAACATCTAAGTTCTATTCTTATCAAATTTCATTTCTAATAACATTGCAATCCAATTGCTATTCAACTGTGCTGAATTCCGCATCGCGCTACTCTTAGCCCTTAAGGGTATATTACTGTTGGCGTGCTCCATACAGACGAAGTTGGTGATATTTTCAATACTAAACGATTTAACTCAATGAAATTTTGCAGAAACAATTAGAGATTAGTTTCTAGATTGTTTCCGAAAAATTTCATTGACTTTAATTGGTTAGTATTGAAAATATCACCAGACTTCGTTCGGAATAAACTTCTCTTAACGGCTTTCAGTTGCCATTGCGTAGTCTGAGCGATCTGTCAAAACGGCTCTAACGGCTGTCAAGAGCAGTACCGCGATTAACGCAATACCAAATGTGTCAAAAGTTACGGTTCGTCCAATCACGGTTCAATCACCGAATATTTACCGCGATTGCAGCCCTGTTGAGCTTGACTAACACACTTACCCTCACAAGTTCCTTTAGCCTCTCTCTATTATAATGTGTACCGATTTCTTCGCCGAGGAAGTAATCGAGGAGTTTACTCGTCGGCCAAGCTAGAGGTGCGCAGATACCCATCACGATCTGGAACAAAAATACCAATTAATTTGGTATCGGTATCAAATGGTTATCACGATACTGGTAATGGAAGATTTTTAATTCGACGTAATACTGCAGAGTGTAGACGTAAAAAGTTCCGCTTGGTATAGCACACTACGACGCCGCATCGGGGCGGAGTGGGCCGCATCGCAGCGGAAAAATGTGTACTTCGCTCACTAGAGCGTACCGAGTCGCAACGCTTTGACGGATTTGTAATTTGACGTAGTACAGACGTGACGACGAGAGCACACTACGACGGGCCGCATCGGGGCGGAGCGGGCCGCATCGCATGGACGGAAATCCGCTCCGGCCCGGCATAGTATCTGATACTTCATATGAACTGTGTAGAAGCGATTTGGGTGGATTTTTGCGCTGCGGCCCGACCATACAGTACGACCAGGAAAATAATTACCCTCGTCAGTCTTCTTTTGCGCAGAGTCCCCCAAAAAACCCGAAGTCATTTAATAATCAAAGGGTACAAAGTCGGATAGCAGCGAAAAGGGCGCGAATACAATTAGCCAATCATGGCACGGAATTGAAGGTGACACATCCTAATTGGTCAATATAATTTCGGGCGCTATTAACATTTTTGTCAACTGTACATCGGAGGAACTTATAAATCTGTTACTAGTGTACTTCTCATACTATAGCGTGCCGGTATTACAAGCGATTTGGGTGGATTTTTGCGCTGCGTTCGGGCATGATACCCGTCGCAATATGCGCTTATCTTCAAACATCACGACCTGTAATTTGGGTATGAAACAATTCCATCGGGATTAAAAATGCAAAACAACAAACCTTCATAATCCAAATACTCTTCGCACCAACGAACAGGCCATGCCTAGCGCAGATGGCTTGCGGCGTGATCTCAGCAATAAACACTATAGCCAAAGTGGAGCCGATCACAGCGACCAGTCCTGACGTCAGGTCGTCCAATATCACCGTGAAAGTGCTGTTCACAGCCACGTTGCTGAGCAGAATTGTGCAGAGGAGGTAATTTCCATGAGACCTAAAAGAAAATGTTGATTTAAATGTACACAAAATCATCACAAATAAATTTTCCAAAACTCATGAAACAAGATTAAAACGATTTTCCAATACACAGGGTCCTGTTTAATATGCTGACAGTTTTTAAGGGGATGACCAGACCATCAAACTGAACAACTTTCTCTATGGGACCAACATAGAAATCGCGAAAAAAAAGTATGCTGTCCCATACATTTCGCTCGAATACCTGATTTTTTTCGCGATTTCTATGTTGGTGCCATAGAGAAAGTTGTTCAATTTGACGGTTTGATCATTCCCCTTAAAAAACTATCAGCATATTAAGAAGGATAGGACCCCATAGACTTAGGGCCTGCCTCTCGTAATATGATTTCTCTAGACGCGCTTGCCGCGACAAAGTATCAGAAATCATACAAGGCTGGAGTATGTGGAATGGAAACCAATACATTGACCTTCTTATAGTATTCAAGATGCAAAAAATTAGGGTTATATCTAATAAGGTGGTTTAGACCATCACACTAGACAACTTTCACTATTTTCAACATCGAAATAAAATAAAAAGAATCAGTTGTTTCATACAAAACTGTAGCTTGGGGGGCGTCCATTAATGACGTGAGATGATTTTTGTGATTTTTCGACCTCCCCTCCCCCCTTGGTGAGATTTCGTGAGATTTAGCTCGACCCCCTCCCCGCCCCCTCCAAATCGCACGTGATATTTTTCAAAATACGTATTTTTAGTGTAAATGCGTTAATCTGTGTTTGATTGCGTTAAAATTTTCAGTGTAGAAACATGTTTTACTTAATTAAACTTTTCTCTCAATTTTACTTTGGACCTTGCTGAAAAAAAATTACGTGATATTTACCGAGACCCCCCCTCTCCCCCACGTGAGATTGGGTGAGATTTCGCACGACCCCCTCCTCCCCCTAAACACCTCACGTAATTAATGGACGCCCCCTTACCGTCTCGACTCTAATGTTTGGAAAAGCAAATTTTTAAGTTTGTGTCTATGATTGCTCCATCATCATCATCACAGCCTATATATGTATAAGTCCCACTTCACCTTCAGAAAGGGTGTATGGGCGTATGGCTACATAGTGGACATTTGTATCAGTTTGATGGTCAAATCCCCCCTTTAAATATCAATACCCTTTTCTATTACACCCCGTAGAACGGCGGCATAATTGATACCATTTGTATGAAATAAAAACATACCTGACAGGCATAATCGCCCTGGCGTATTTCCTTTCCTTCTCCGTTCCAGTATTAGAAATGATTTTCAACTCTGTCCGATCTAGAGCCATCAAACCGAGGTTCAAGCCGGAGAACAACGAAGCCAGCATCAGTAAGATAACAATCAAGATCAAAGAAACCCATAAAGGTAACAATTTGTTATGCGTAGCCAATATTTTCCATTTCTGATCTCCTTGGTGGTAGAATTCTTTGTCGCTTGCGGAGTTTTTTGTGCAAATGTAAAATTTGTAGTCCTTTTCTGGGGGTGGGGCTTTTAGATGTAGGAGTGCCGAGTCGTCTTCGGCTATTTCCACCTGAAAAGATGAACTGGTTAGATATTTTTTCTGTTTGTGATAAACTGGTAGAAAACCACAGAACAGTATAAGAGGGATTAGAAGTGCAAAGTAGGCGTGGAACGTGTCGCCACAGGTTATGCAATGATTTGCATAACACCATAAGGCGTGCGGCGTGGTGCGAGCGAGAGAGCATGAGTAATTGTAGCAGCGTGAGCGGGAAGACAAGTGGCGACAGCCGTCTCCGAAGCAAAAGCGCTACTTTGCCTGACGGCCCGATAGCACAGTCTGTAGTGAACCTTCCTGCTGTGCCGAGGGTGCGGGTTCGAATCCCGTAAGGGACAAATATTTGTAAGATGAATATGAATATTAGTACCCGAGTCATGGATGTTTGTATCTATATAATATGTATTCTATATCGTTGTCTAGTCATCATAACACAAGTCCAGGCTAGATTCTGGTACTTTAAATGTGACTAGATAATTTGTGTGAAAATGTCCAAGATATTTATTTATTTATTTATTTGCATTTCTAACCCTTCTTATAATGTTCTGTAGAAAACGTAGAAACCGTAGGTGATGATGAGACAGACTGTAAAGGTAAACGAGCAGGTGCGCACATACCGGCTGTGTGTGTGCACTTGATTGTACGTCCTCCAACGCGCGCTATGTATGAGAGCATGCAAGCGGCCGCTTGTATGAAGCTTGTCTTCTGTAGGGATATTATTTATTCATGTGACGTTAATAGTCCACAAGTAGAATAAATTCCATTTTCATCCCCCCATCTCGGAAAGAGTATTTTTGCTCTTCGATATCTGAGTGCCATAGCCGTTTTTATCCACTAGAGGATAAAGTAAATTGAATTTAGAACATCGTGTGCAATAAGTTTGTGAATTCAAAACATCATTTAACCTATTTGTTTTTCCCTCCATTGTGCCGAATTTATCATAGTTTTTTTTTATTTTTTTATTTTGTCATTTCCTCGCTGAGGTGGGATGAAAAGTTACGTGTTGCACTCGAGTGCAAAGATTTTTCACCTCGTGCTCTTTTGATTCCCTCGCTAACGCTCAGGATTCTAATTTTTGAATCCTTCGCTTGCTCGGTCATCAAAATTGAGCACGCAGTTAAAAAGCAACTTTGCACTCTTGTATAACAAATAACTATTCTTCTTCAGCGAATGCAGGGCTCCTCACGTTTCCCTTCACCGAATTATGATAGCTCGATGGCTTAGTTGGTAGTAAACCTCTCGAGTCACGGATTCGAATCCCGCAAGGGGCAAATTTGTTTCTGTTGAATACGAATATTTGTACCCTAGTCAAATTACTGTCTAGTATATCTATTTATGTATCTTTGCCTATTCATCGCATATCTGGGCTAGATTCTGGTACTTTGGGACTACATAATCGGTGTGACAATATCCCAGATATTTTCCATGCATATCATCCTCATCATCAGCCGATACAGGGTGTAAGTAACAGCCTAGCAAATACTGAAACGGTGAACTCATACCATCAAACTGTACAACTTTCACTATGGAGCCTACCTCCCCCATGTCCCATACAAAACTGCTTTACGTACCCGACTCAAGTGTATGGGATAGCTGATTTTTGGCTCCACAGTGAAAGTTGTTCAGTTTGATGGTCTGAGTTCACCTTTTCAGTATTTGCTAGAATCTCACTTACATCCTGTATACGTCCAACTGCAGGGCACGGGCCTATCCTCAGTATTATTTATTTATTACTAGCTGTTGCCCGCAACTCCGTCTGCGTAGACCTTATAAAGTATCCTATGTGTTAATCCAGATCATATTCCACCTGTCTGCCAAATTTCATTAAAATCCATTCAGTAGTTTTTACGTGAAAGAGTAACAAACATCCATCCATACTTACAAACTTTCGCGTTTATAATATTAGTAGGATAATTACCTTATACTCGTACTCCAAAAGATGAGCGCAGACCTCATTATAACCCTGAGCCGTGTGAGTGAAAGCAATAATGGTATCATTAGTAAAACCATGCCCAAACAGCCTTAGAGTGAACCCTGTCTCTCGCAGCACACTTGGTATCATCTCATCCACTATCTTCGGTTCCTTATCAGACTCCTCAACTCTTAATCCTACCAGTCTGATATGTTCGTAGATTTTCACTACATCATCTGCAGCAATTTTAGGTCCTAAACTAGAATCTGAGGCATTAACTTCTGTTTCGGCATCAATATTTTTTTCTGTACCGACATCAGTTTTAGATTCGGTATCAGTAACTGCTTGGCGTTTCTTACGCGATTGTATTTCATTTGTGTCGATTTCTGGCACGGATTTCGATACCAGTTTTTCGATTCTGGTATTAGGTAAGTACGGGAACGTCTCTATTATGACGTCGTCTATTTCAGCGCCGTTACGGTTTACCGCCAAATCGTTTTGGAAGTTTTTTTCAACGTCATCTGATATGTCATTTTCAAAATTTTCTATACTGTTTCCGGTATTATCTAGGTTTATCATCTTATTACTGTATAGTGCATTGTTTTTGTTTTCCCAGGCATCTTCTTTGGACCTGTAAAAGAAAGGGAAAATTAGGTGATTTCTTTAACTATTTATATGTGGACTGGTTACGCGTGTAATTCTACTAACAAACATTTCTGCCACTTTTTGCGGGGGCGAGGTAACATGAAATCCGCAACTTTGAATTTTATTCTCCATAACTTTAGATTCTAATTTTAAATGTTAAAAATCATGAAAAGTAGTCTCGTGTGAACCCCAAACGTTCTAAGTTCGAAGTTATTATTTCGCAATTATAGGCTGTCTCGTTTAGTGATAATGTGTAAAATTGAATGTAAATGCACAAGATCAATTTTGCTTATACCGTGGCAGAGGGGAAATGCTACCGCAAGGCTAGTCCTTATAATAATTAGTCAAAGGGTGATTTTGACAAAGACTTAATTTTCAATGATTTTTTTGCATATTTATAACTTTACAACGAAAGCAACAATTTATTCGTAAAAAATCAGCTTTCTTATACAACGTGTTAATGAATTAACGCAAAACCAGAAATTAGTTTGTTTAGAATCGAGAGCAGAATCGAATTATCATGGTTTCAACACAGGTAATTTTTTTCAAAATATTATATTATTTGTTTGTAAAATTTATCATTTTCTGAAATCGGTCTCAAACCACCGCACGGGCACACTTACCCTACTTACTACCAAACCAAGATTCTTAAAATGTATACATGAGCACGTTAGTGCTTTCATTCATTGCTGAAATGATAACAAATCATTTTTGCCTGAAAACTTAAAATGCGAATAACTTTAAATTTTAACTATCAAAATAATGAAATTATTGTTTCAATCTAATTATTTTGCTATAAATCATTTGGGGTGTATGAGGTTTTGAGCTTATTCATTAACACGATGTATAGGTACATTTGGTTCGAGCAGACATTGTAGTTTAGCGTGGAATCGCTTTTTTTGTGATTTAATATTTGCTCTCATAGTAAAAGTTGCTCAGTTTGATGGTCTGAACCACCTATAAACGGTAAAAAGAAATCACCGGTATAGTCAAGGTTTAGTAGAGGATAATTTATTATTTCTGTTTCTTTATCGTCATTATTATCTTCAAATCTGTCCTCGAAGAATATAATCTCTAACACATACTTATATATTGTCTGTGATCTCTATATTATCCAAAGAGATTATACCTAAATGCATAGAGTGAGCCATACAAATTGTAAAGTGTCCACTCTTTTTGACGTGTATGTTTGAGTGTGTGGTGTCAAGTAGTATGGACAAAAGGCACCAAGTGACATATGGCCGTATGTTTACGGTCACTTTTCACACACACTAGCTCGAAAAAAGTGGACAGTCGCATAAACAAATATCTATAGTTCTATCTCCTTCTACTATTAAAGGTACGTCATAAGACAAAAGAGACTAACTACAATCGTAAATTTTGCGGACTCTATGGAGATCCTTCCTCTGAGATATTATCTTATCAACCATTCAACAGTCCAATCCTTAAAAGTATGAGTTCTTTGGTAAAATTATATATTTTTTACTGAACAAATACAATGTTACATCTAGGACAAGCCAAAGTAAGTTACTAAGCATGCCCATTTCACATGCTTAAGGGGATATGATTCGGAGCGCGCTCCATACAAACGTAATCTGGTGATATTTTTAATACTAACCAATTAAAGTTAATGAAATTTTAAAGAAACAATCTAGAAACAAATCTCTATGCTTGTATGGAGTCAGATTTTCGTCAAAATATACAGTTTTAATGCTAGGATTAATTTAAGATTTGTATGGAAATCTTTGAGGCACTGTAACTTTAAAACTATACATTTTAACGAAAATCGGACTCTATACAAGCATAGAACTTTTTTTCTAGATTGATTCTGAAAAATTTCATTGAGTTTAATTGGTTAGTATTGAAAATTTCACCATAGTACGTTTGTATGGAGCGGCGTAGCGTGAGTTTCTGCCGCCCAGGGCACAGACCGATTTCGCCGCCCCCCTTATCATACCTAAAAAAAAAACGGAGCACTTTTTACCCGACTGCGCCAGAAGGAGGGTTATGTTTTTCGAGCGTATGTATGTATGTATGTATGTATGTATGTATGTTTGTATGTCTATTTCTTTGGCACGGCCTACAGCCTAAACGGCTCGATGGATTTTAACGTATGAGGTGTCATTAGATTCATAAAAATTGTGAGAGTGACATAGGCTATATTATTTTAATATGGCGTTTGCGAAATAAAAATAGGAGGGGGAATAAACAATTTTTTTTTGTTAAAAATTACAATATGGGTATCAAATGAAAGCTAGTGAATAGACGATTCCAAATATATATAAATTGTAGTACTTTTATGTTACCGTTTCGACACAAGACTAAAAAGTATGAAATAAACTAAATTATTATGATAAACAAAAAACTCGACTGCATTAAAAACCGATTAACTGAAAAGAGAAAAACAAGCTCTATGATCACTAATAACCTATAACAGCATTATTTGAGTGAATATAATTAGATTGTTATTAGGTAGGTATTGCAGGCGGGGACGAACCAATAACCAACCAAAAATCTTTTTTGTCCCCGTTTGCGATACCTACCTAATAACAATCTAATTATATTCGCTCAAATAATGCTGTTATAGGTTATTAGTGATCATAGAGCTTGTTTTTCTCTTTTCAGTTAATCGGTTTTTAATGCAGTCGAGTTTTTTTTGCATCTGTTCCGGTTGTGTTCAGACATCTTTTGGTTTACCCATGCAAAAATAGAAACTTAGAGCGAGCTCGACTTTTCTCCTCAATACGAATCGGTTAGAGCCAGAGCTTTTTACGTACACAACATGTGCAAAGTAACCAAAGTAAAAGCTATGGATGGAGCGAAGCAAGCTCGAAATTGAGCACCATGTCTTACGGTAGTAACTATTAAATAATCTGTGGCTGTGGTCAGAACTCTTTAGGATTATTTGTAGGCACAGTAACTAAAACAGAAACGAACGAAGCGAGCTGGCTTTTCTCTGCTCTATGAATTGGTTATAGACAGAGCTCAATCAATCAATATTTTTCCACAATTTGCCGCCCCTAGTAAAGAGCCGACAAAAAAAAAAATAAGCTGACCCATACATTTGGCTCAAGTAGGTTTGCAGCATGGGGTTTCATGTGTGGTACTTATGCTTTTTCTCGTGGCTATTTGTTAGTGTGCGTTTGCGGAACATGTAGTGTTGTCTTGTACGTGATTCAAAAAAATATAGTAGAAAAAGAGTAGAAACAACAACAAGTTAAAATTAGCTGTATATTTAAATAAATACATGAATTTATTGAAATTGAATGTCTATTTGTCAATTCTTTGATTATTTTGGTACTATATGTACATTTATTTGTAAATGTAAAGTAAAAGTATAAGTTTAAAGCTTTAATCTAGCAACCCCATCACAAACGTCACTTTCGGGGTTTTCACTTATGGCGAGTAATTTAAAATTTTGTGAGACTTTGTTTAATTAATTTTCTGTAGTTATTGGACAAACATGTCCACAGATTTACACCGTAAGTGCTCAAAATGTGGAATTACTCCGCAACAGGATAATTTGTTACCATTTCATCGATTTCCAAAGCCTGGAAAAACAAACATTTTGCGGTGAGTTTACCTAGCTATTTTTACACCATGATAGAAATACTGAAGCTTACATCAAATGCAGATTCTTCATTAATCTACGGATTCTTCCTCATCATACAGCAAGTGGTTATCTGGTATTTTTGGAATCTGGTATACAGGGAACAAAGCGTATTACCTACATTCTTATTTAATAAAAACATTTTTACCGGATTGCGGTTTTAATTTGTGTTAACAAGATAGCTTTACAGAATTTTTGTTTCAGAGCTAACGCATGGCCAGAACAGGAATCATGGTCTTTAGAGTCGCTTAACAAGCTATTTACTAGCAACAAAGTTGTATGTAAAAAGCACTTCGAGGACTTGTTTCACAGACAGTGCCATTATATAAAATAAATAAGATGTTTTTGCCTCAGAGAGCAGTTTTATTTCTTTTAACACAACAAACTAACGCAAAATTTAGAAGTGCGAGTTTCCCTTTAGACTAGGCGCGCACGAGCAACTATGGTCTCCGTAACTAATTTGTCTCTCACATCAAGTCTATAGGCTTGTATGAAAGTGCGCGTATGTAACGACGAGACTTTCCATACAAACCCTATGAGAGACAAATTAAGTAGTTGCGAAGAAAAGTTGCTCGTGCGCGCCTAGTCTTAGCTGTCAAATTTTTCACAACACAAAAAAAAAACTTCCATTTTAAATTTCCCGTTTTTTTTTAATTTAAGATTAGTTTACTGCGGATCCGCGGTGTCTCAGTAGTATAAATGTATGTCGCCTTTGATTGGACGGCGGTTGAGTTTCTTCTCTCGGTAGAGAGTAGTATATTCCTTGGTTTGCAGTTTTATATGGAAGAGTAGATTTTTTTTCGCGATCTCGATGTTGGTGCCATAGAGAAAGTTGTTTAGTTTGACGGTCTGATCACCCACTGAAAAAAGTGTCAGCATATTAAGAAGGACCCTGTATATATTCTGAAACCAAAGAACATCCACGTTTCACTAGAACTCCGAAACTCTGACCAGTGTGACGGGGAGTGATCCTGTCGCCTCGCCACTTATAATGGACAGTGGGTACAATAGATGCCAAGAAATTGAAGCATGCAGGTTTCCTCACGATGTTTTCTTTCACCGATAAGCCATTGGTGTTACAAATCGTACATAAATTCCGAAAAACTTATTGGTGCGAGTCGGCCTGGACGGGGATCGAACCATCGCCTCCTGCACGGCAGGCAAGGTTAGGCTTTCAAGTTAAATGAACATGAATAAATATCCCTACGGAGCGAAAGCTTCATACAAGCGTCCGTAGACTCACACAGCACGCGTTTGAGGACGTACAAACACATAGAGAAGATTGGAATGAGGTGACATATTGCACCAACCACATAATTATGGCAAAAGGGCTGGATGATGATTAGCTAACTAAAATGCAAACAGACAAAACGACAATCGCATTGTTATCATGGAAATCAGGTCATGTCTATTGTCCGATATAATGGGCACAACGAGTTGCAAACAAATATTCTTTTTATTTACACTGTATTAGGTCGAATACTCAGGTACAAACAAACATTTATTATATGAATGAATGGATTATCATAGTAGAGTAGGTGATTCAGACTGGTATAGCTGATTAATGATTATAGACCTTGTTTTTCTCTTTTCAGTTAATATTTTTTTCAAGCCGTGGTGGTCCAGTGGCGAGTAACCTTGCCTGCCGTGCAGGAGGCGATGGTTCGATCCCCGTCCAGACCGACTCGTACCAATGAGTTTTTCGCAATTTATGTGCGATTTGTAACACCACTGGCTTTTCGGTGAAGGAAAAACATCGTGAGGAAACCTGCATGCTTCAATTTCGAGGCATGTATTGTACCCACTGTCCATTATAAGTGGCGACGGGCTCACCCCCCGTCACACTGGACAGAGTTTCGGTACTACTGGTGAAACGTGGATGTTCTCAGGTTTCAGAACATCTCTGACTACGGGGAATATAGTCGTGAGCATATACATACATACATACATTTTTTCTTGCAGTCGAGTTTTTTGTTTTTTAGTGAAGGAAAACATCATGTTCGTCAATATTGATGCAGGTATACAACGTGTTAATGAATAAGCGCAAAACCTCATACACCCCAACTGATTTATAACGAACTAATTAGATTGAAACAATAATTTCATTATTTTGATACTTAAAATTTAAAGTTATTCGCATTTTAAGTTTTCAGGCAAAAATGAATAGTTATCATTTCAGCAATGAATGAAAGCGCTAACGTGTTCATGGATACATTTTAAGAATCTTGTTTTGGTAGTATGTAGGGTGAGTGTGCCCGTGCGGTGGGTTGAGATCGAGTTCAGTAAACTTCAACTTTTACAAACAAATTATTTAATACTTCGAAAAAAATTACCTATGTTGAAAACATGATAATTCGATTCAGCTCTCGATTCTAAACAAACTACTTTCTAGTTTTGCGTTAATTCATTAACACGTTGTATATTGTATCCGCTGGCCACGAGCGAACAACGTGTCAGGATAGAGTTTGCGTTCCACTTTGCTGTTGACATTTCATTTTCCGTTTACTGTGAAAGCTTACAAGAGAACATCAGTAAAGATTGTAGACAGTACCTATTCCAACTTCCTCATAGATAATTACAAGAGAAAATTTCTTGGTACCTTTTTACCTAACTTGTGTTTAGTTTCATGTTATCTACATAGATGGATTCGGGTATAGATGTAAAAAAACAATTCAAATTATATTAGCTCAAACAAAGTTGTTATAGGTGATTTTTTTTTTTTGGTTCAATTCAAGGCAAAGGGTTAAATATCCCATACAGCCGATGTCTTTAATAAAATTATCTTATTTATAGCAATTAAAACGTTGGTGTTCGACGTTTTGACGCTTCTTTGGAGTTTTTGGAGACAACCGAAAGACGAAGGAAACGCAGAGAAGTCCACAGGAAAGAGGTGAACCGATCGCTTTGCCGCGCTACAAATGACGGAACACTTTAACTGTTTACGACCCATACACCATCATACTTCACAGAACTGTATATTATTCACTTGCACGACACTTTGTTACGCAAAACAACACCAATTTTACGAACCAAAATTCACTATAAACAATAAAATTCGATGAAATATGAGGACTCCAAACGTATCTGACAAATTCCCGCCAAAAACTCCTGTTATAGCTGATTATAGAGCTTGTTTTTCTCTTTTCAGTTATAAGGTTTATTTGACAGGTTTTTTGTTTTTCTTAATAATTTAGTTTATTTGTACACTTTTAGTCTTGTGTCGAAACTGTAACATAAAAGCACTATAATATATTTATCGAGCGTATGGCTCGAAAAACATAACCCTCCTTCTGGCGCAGTCGGGTAAAAATCAATAATAGTCGGGGAAATCTACGGATTTTTGTATGGAGTAGGTTGCATTAATTGCACTTTTGGTGAAAATTTGGAATATAGTAGATACATTACTGAAAAACATAAATTCTCAATAATCCCCGATTTTTTATGTTGTATTATTGAAAATATAAAACAAAACATTAAATTTAGGTATGAACAAAAAATGGAAAACTGGTGATTTTGTACAGGATGGCTTCGTTCAATACGTTTTACTTATAACAATAATAATCCACGGTTTATATAGTTAATTTGGGTAGATATTTAATATTTTGTAAGTCTTCAAAAATTATAACCTCAAAACTAAATTATTTACTGTTTGTTTTTACACATTAAATTTGCCTTATGATAATTAACTGTCTCTATTGCTGGTATGCTGGTCAAAATATTTTTAGAAATAAGCTTGCCATTTGTACTTTAATATCGATTTTAAGGTATTTCTCAGGTTCCTGAGCCTATATAACCACGAAATCTCGACAAAAGTGTTAGAAACTAACAGTAATATAATTTCAAACACAATTTACTAAAGTGTCTTTAATGCAATCTCAAACCTTATTTTTCCTAGACTATTAGTGATTATAGAGCTTGTTTTTCTCTTTTCAGTTAAAAGGTTTTTTTGACAGGTTTTTTGTTTTTCTTAATAAATATATTTATAGAGCGTATGGCTCGAAAAACGTAACCCTCCTTCTGGCGCAGTCGGGTAAAAATCAATAATTCCTGTCGGGAAATAAGTACCTAAGTTCAGTCTGAGTCTGTTCTTCAGAGAAAAAACTTGTGTCCTTAATTTTTTTGCTGTTTAGTGAACAGAATGACACTATTTCCTAAGTACTTTAACGAAGTACTTAAAACTGTTTTTCTTTCGATAAAATGAACAAATAAGGTGAAGAAAGTGAAGTCAAGTATTTAGGTCAAGTTTCTTTTTCCAGTCAACGCAATGTGGCCATACGAATAATGAATTAGTTATTCTATGCTGTTGATTCCACATGGAGAATAAAAACCGGCTAAGTGCTTGTCGGGCCACTCGCAGGGTAGGGTTCCGTAGTTGCCCGTCACAATATACGGCCTAAAGTCCGGCCGCTGAAAGATTGCGTTTGACAGTTACCATAAAATTGTAAAAAAACTGAATGAAAACTATAAATGCCGATCATTATTTAGTAGCTTTTTGAACTTAAAAGGGCAGCTAGTGCCCTGTGTACTAGAGTGAGCACAGGTAAACAATATTTTCATTCAGTTTTTTACAATTTTATGGTAACTGTCAAACGCAATCTTTCAGCGGCCGGACTTTAAGAAGTTTTTGTTTTATACTACGGTTTAACGGCTAATAAAGTTTAAAAAGTACATTTTACAAGTTGGTCGACTATTAGTCGTTAACTTGTAAAACCTACTTAGCGGTGATAGTTTTCCTTTTAACTTCGTTATATAGGGTCCTTCTTAATATGCTGACACTTTTTTAAGGGAATGATCAGACCATCAAACTGAACATCTTTTTCTATGGGACCAATGTTGAAATCGCGAAAAAAAAATCTGCTGTTCCATAGTAAACTGAAATCTTACTCGACCCAATTGTATGGGAGAACTGATATTTTTTTCTCGATTTCGACATTGGTCCCATAGAGAAAGTTGTTCAGTTTGATGGTCTAATCATCCTCTTAAAATCATATTAAGTTGGACCCTGCATACACTACTGCCGAGAATTTTATCAAGTATCCAGAAAAATGATTTTTTTTTATTTAGGGAAACATACAAACATAGAGATTAGTTTCTAGATTGTTTCTGAACAATTTAGTTGACTTATTTGGTTAGTATTGAAAATATAACCAGACTATATAATATATCTACCCTTAACGCTCTCTCTAATAATATAACTATGAAATTAGCGACAAACTCCACTAGTTTCGTCGAACTATCGATGGTAATTTACAATTTATAGTTTGCGATAATATCGATTGTTTTGGCCTAGTATCGATACTATTGTTTTTCAGAACTTCGATAAATTATCGAAAGTTCGAAATTTATAAGCCGTATTGACCGCACTAATTTTCTTTTTATATGGATTTTGTCATAGACCAAAAACAATTAAACAATGACTATTATAATGAAAAAGGTAATAAATTACAGCAGATCCATTATTCAGGGTCCTCCCCTACCCCCTGATTTATTTAATGGATGGAATCAGGTCAGTTTTGAGTACCAAAGCGGTGTTGGCACGCGATGCCTGTCGCCTTATTTACATACCTTGGGGAGGATTTGAAAAGAAAACTCAACATACCATACCGTCCTTCTTGTAGACTTTGCACACCCGTGAAATTTTTCAGTTAAACCACAGAATAAATACTAGTACAGTCGCCATCAGATATATTATAGCAAACAAGATGGTCAAATATTTCTAAGCAGTTGTATTTTTTTTTAAATTTCTTGACACATAGTTAATCGAAAATATCTGAACGCCTAGAACATCAAATGTATCTACGCAGTCAGATCATAAACATCTGAGAAGTTTAGAAAAAAAGTCCTTACTGCGTTGTTTTACACTTCAATTTTAAATAACATTGCAAAGAAATTATTGAAATTTAGCTGTTCAGATATTTATGATCAAATACACGTTTAGATATAATAATTGGTAACATTAACTGTAGAGAATTTATTGAAAATTAGCACTGCTAAGAATTTTGACTAATTATTATAAGGACTAGCCTTGCGGTAGCATTTCCCCTCTGCCACGGTACAAGCACAATTGATCTTGTGCATTTACATTCAATTTTACACCTTATCACTTATCGATACAGCCTATAATTGCGAAATAATAACTTCGAACTTAGAGCGTTTGGGGTTCACACGAGACTACTTTTCATGATTTTTAACATTCAAAATTAGAATCTAAAGTTATGGGGAATAAAATCCAAAGTTGCGGATTTCATGTTACCTCGCCGCCGGCAAAAAGTGGCAGAAATGTTTGTTAGTAGAATTACACGCGTAACCAGTCCACTTATAAATAGTCAAAGGCTAAGAACGATTTGAACACCTTGTATGATACGATATATATCTGATGGCGACGACTGTACTACCCGTTCAGAAGAATCACTTCGAAAACAGATTTAAATAAATAGTAACTCTCTCTGCACGGCATCGTACAATTCGCGAGTAACCTACCAACCGTTACAACGGCAAAATGAAAATTTTACGTGTGTTTTACCTATGCATAGCATAGCATATGCTCACGACTATATTCCCCGAGGGGGTAGTCAGAGATATTCTGAAATCTCAGAACATCCACGTTTCATCTGTAGTACCGAAACTCTGTCCAGTGCGACGGGGGGTGAGCCCGTCGCCACTTATACTGGACAGTGGGTACAATACATGCCTCGAAATTGAAGCATGCAGGTTTCCTCACGATGTTTTACCTATGCGTTTGTAAAAAATGATTGATATAGATATAGGTATATCATTGATATACAGGGTGTAAGAAAAAGTATCACTATCCTTTAACCCAAATACTCTAACCATCTAACTGAACAACTTTTAGTATGGGTGCAAACCAGACAGAACATAACATATACCAGCTGTCCCATACTAAACTGCAATACATACTCGATTCAAACGTATGGGACAAATGATATTTTTTTTGTTCAGCAAGATTTGCTCCCATAGTAAAAGTTGTTCAGATTGATAGTTAGAGTATTTGTTTTAAAGGTTAATGATACCTCTCCCCCGACACTCTAACTCTCTCACCTACCCCTGTAGGACTGATAGGCGTATCCGTCGACGACCGCGAAACTTCCTCGACGATCCAGACGATATGCGCGGTTGCCGTACAGACGGCCCAACAGACACGACTCACAATCGCAAAATCACAACACACGACAACAGGTAACACGCTCACATTGCGTCGACACCGTAATCAACGTCCCCGCCGGCGGGGACAGCCGCGACCTCTGCCCACTCTATTCACTTCTGGCGTCTACAGACGCTACAGGCACATCCCAGGCCGCTTCTCACCGATCCCCGCTACCCAATCCGCCGCGTAGCCCCAGCAACGTCCTATGTCGAGGTCCGTACCCCTCTGGGTGCCCCTAGGTCGGTTGCTTACGTTCATTCACGGTAGACTCTTCGTGGTCCCTCCAATAGTCCACAGTAACTGCTCCCTGAGCATCGCTGTATTAGTCATTTACAAAAAGTTTTTTAGTTTATTTCATACTTTTTAGTCTTGTGTCGAACCGGCAACATAAAAAGACTTATAATATTTATATTTTTGGAATCGTCAGATCACTAGCTTTCATTTGATACCCAAATTGTAATTTTTAACAAAAAAATTTTTTTTATTCCCCGCTCTTTTTTATTTTGCAGGCGCCATATTAAAATAATATAGCCTATGTCACTCTCACAATTTTTACAAATCGAATGACACCTCAAACGTTAAAATCCATCAAGCCGTTTAGGCTGTAGGCCGTGCCAAAGAAATAGACATACAAACATACATACGCTCGAAAAACATAACCCTCCTTCTGGCGAGAGTCGGGTAAAAAAGAAAAAAAAAAAGATTTCCTTACACCCTGTATATCCAAGAATAAATATCACGATATCGATATATGTATAGGTATCCTGATATACAGGTTGTGGTTTTGGACAGCGACGCGCATTTAGGGGGAGCCAACATCTCTCTCATCTCTCATGTTTCGTTTCAGAGTTCGATCTTCATTGGTTTAGGCTGTGCGTTGTCTGTCAGTCAGTGATAGTTTCCAACAAAGCTATACTACGCCCCAGGTCGTAATAAAGAGCTATTCACAAAATACCAGACGCTAGTCATGTCAACTTGCACTTGTATGAAGTTGTAACCTACTTATCGATGTGACGTCATCGAAGCATTGACCGCCCGCGCCTCGTGGCATTGGTACAACAGCTTTTTTATTGTTTTTTACTCTGTGAACAAAACGCTGTTCTTTTTTTATATTTTATATACAACGTATACAAGGATATAATTCGGAGCGCGCTCCATACAAACGTACTATGGTGATATTTTCAATACTAACCAATTAAAGTCAATAAAATTTTGCAGAAACAATCTAGAAACAAATCTCTATTCTTGTATGGAGTCCGATTTTCGTTAAAATGTATAAAGTTACAGTGCCTCAAAGATTTCCATACAAATCTTCAATTAATACTAGCATTTAAACTGTAAATTTTAACGAAAATCTTACTCCATACAAGCATAGATATTTGTTTCAAGATTGTTTCAGCAAAATTTCATTGAGTTTAATTGGTTAGTATTGAAAATATCACCATAGTACGTTTGTATGGAGCGCGCTCCGAATTATATCCCCTTAATAAATAAGCGCAAAACCTTATAGGTACCTACAATCCAACTGATTTATAACGAAATAATTTACGTTGAAACAATAATTTCATTATTTTAATAATTAAAATTGAAAGTTATTCGCATTTTTAAATTTGTCTTCTGACAGGTTTACTCCCATAGTTAAATTTGTTCAGTTTGATGTGTAGAGTACGTGGTTTAAAAAAAATAACCCTCCTTCTGGCGCAGTCGGGTAAAAATAACTAATACACTCCTATAAACATCAATCAAGGTAATCTATATATATAAAAGAAAGTCGTGTTTGTTACAACACTTATAACTCGAGAACAGCTGGACCGATTGCCATGGTTTTTGATTTGTTGGATTTGTTTCCGTCTCGAATAGCAGAATACATCTTAAAAACAATGAAAACTGTTACTACAGTAGTAAATAAAGTACAATAAAAACTCATGGTAGGCCTACGGTGTAAATTTTTTGGTAAAGTTGACTTCGGGTTTTGAGAGGCCTCTGGTCTAACCTACGGAAACGAAGATTGACGAGCGGACTAATTTTCCTGGTCGTACTATAATCGTAGATTTCACACTTAAATCAGAGTTTGAAAAATGACTCACGCGAGGAAATAAACCATTATTGACGTCACGCATGACATCTGACGTCATCCGCGTATAGTTTTGGCAAGCGAACATGAGGTGTGACGTCATCGGCGTAGTGTTTTGGCAAGCATGGCGAGCGTCGGCCAGCTGTCCTATTTCATTGACGATGACGGTTGAAAGTAAAACCACGTACCGCGGAGTTATTATTGCGTAATTCGCAGATTCTGTACTTTCACTGTTTTGGTAATATTCACCTAATGTTATTTTTGAATGCATCGGTGGTGGTACTGTTTAGGCAAGATAGCGAGGCATGGATTATGGTGGTTGCAGGGTTGTCAATTTAATAAAAAAGTACGTAGACTACGCATAGACGGGATTAATAAAAGTAATATTTTATACAGGGTGTTTGTACGTACAGCTCCCTACCAAACACCCTGTATACAACGTGTTAATGAATTAACGCAAAACTAGAAAGTAGTTAGTTTAGAATCGAGAGCAGAATCGGATTATCATGTTTTCACTATAGGTTTTTTTTTTTTCAAAATATTAAATAAAATTTTTGTAAAATTTAAAATTAACTGAACTCGATATCAACCCACCGCACGGCCACACTCATCCTACTTACTACCAAAGCAAGACTCTTAAAATATATCCATGAGCACGTTAGCGATTTCATTAATTGCTGAAATGATAACAAATCATTTTTGCCTCAAAACTTAAAATGCGAATAACTTTAAATTTTAACTATTTAAAAAATAATGAAATTATTGTTTGAATCTAATTATTTAGTTATCAGTTGGGGTGTATGAGGTTTTGCGCTTGTTCATTAACACGTTTTATACCTAATGTTATTTTTGAATGCATCGGTGGTGGTACTATTTAGGTAAGATAGCGAGGCATGGATTATGGTGTTTGCAGGGTTGTCAATTTAATAAAAAAGTACGTAGACTACGCATAGACGGGATTAATAAAAGTAATATTTTAGATATAAGGTCACAAAAAATACCTGAAACTATTTAAACTGTTAACTAATAATCTGTGGCTCTACGACGAGTGGGGAAGTCCCCGGATCTTTTGCAAGCCATTAAAAGGAGGAAAGTCGCCTATCTTGGTCATATCTTGAGGAAAGAGCGATATCAACTGCTCAAGACAATAGGGGCGCCCCGGTCCTGGGGGGCCTCCGAGAAGCCCATTTTAATCAAATCCAAAAAGCCCTGTACGTTAGTCATAAAAAGTCAGAAATAGAGTCAAAAATATTGCGAATTTTCAAATTGTTTTCCACTTATTTGTGGTTTCTAATTTGCACAATCACCTCGATTGCGGTATGAGCTGGAAAAATCGAGTTTAAATGAAGCGAGAAGAAATCTCGAGCTTGCTTTGCTCATTCCAGATTTCCTATCGTAAAAAGCTCGAGCTCGCTTGGCTCACCCCAGGATTTAAATCTTATTAGGTAGACTGATCTCACTATAGTGCTCATTTAGTTATATCGACCCGGGCCTCCGACGGGCTTAGTCCGCCGCTGGGAACCCGAATTTGAAGAATTTTTAATATAAGATACAGCAGTACCAGGTTTATAAGTCTTACCGATGTACCTGCGCAGTTGATAAATTTTAACAGCGCCCGAAATTATATTGACCAATCAGGATGCGCCACCTCCAATTCCTTGCCGTCATTGGCTAATTGTTTTCGCGCCCTGTTCGCTGCTAACCGACTTTGCACCCTTTGATTACTAAGGGCTTGTCCGCACATCTATTTTCCGGAGCCGGAAAGTGGCCTATCCGCAATCGGATAAGTGTAAGTGAACTCTACATGAAGACGGGGGACTCGGGTCTGCTCTGCGCAAACGAAGATTGCCTGCGGAATTATTTTCCTGGTCGTACTGTACTGTGTTGTAGACTTTGACTAATTATTATAAGGACTAGCCTTACGGTAGCATTTCCCCTCTGCCACGGTATAACCACAATTGATCTTGTACATTTACATTCAATTTTACACTCAAAGGGCTTGTAGGTAGGTAGGTATAGCATTTTATGATTAGAATTCGAATGCAGGACTGGTTCGGCAGGGCGTGATAACAATCACACCAAAATATACAATAATTTATTGATACTAACATGCATAAAATTTTTATCTCCCTATTCTGCGTAAGCGCGGTAATTATATAACGAAAATGCAAGATGGCCTCATTATAGCGCCATTTTAATCTTATTTTTTAATTTCACCGAAAGCTTAAAATTTTATAACTCTCATAAACGCCGTCTGGACAAACATTCCACTTGGCATTCTGCCAAGTATTGAAGACGTGAGGATCAGGGGTGTTACTTTGGTATTAGATCAAAATTATATAGGGTTTTTCTTAATATGCAGATTGATTTAAGGGTATATTACTGTTGGAGCGCTCCAAACAAACGAAGTCTGCTTTCATTTTCAATACTAACCAATTAAAGTCAGTGAATTTTTTTAGAAACAATCAGAAAGTAATCTCTATGCTTGTATCTTGTCAGATTTTCGTTAACATGTATAGTTTTAAAGTTACAGTGCCTCAAAGATTTCCAAACAAATGTCAAATTAATCCTAGCATTGAAAGTGTATATTTTAACGAAAATCCGACAAGATCACAAGATACAAGCATAGAGATTTGTTTCTAGATTGCTTCTGCAAAATTTCATTGATTTTACTGACGCTGATACGTACTATAAGGTTTATATTGTGTGACTTCGATTATCCGCCACCGCCACACGTCTCTTCTGTATAAACCGTGGCTAAGTCTGTGTGTAAGAAGAGCGAAAAGATTAAAATGGCAACCCTATTTCAGTGTCTTTACTCTCTAGCCAAATATCGCGAGACGCCATGCCATGTGAGCATAACGTGCTACTTTGTAATTTTAATTTATTTTCTGAATGTTACCGCTCTTAACCGGTCGGGTTGGGCAGGATGATTGAGCAGGATATTTTAAAGAATTCAGTTCAGCTTATTTTTACAAAATTACGCCCTTGGTCCAACACATACATTCTTTGACTAATTATTATAAGGACTAGCCTTGCGGTAGCATTTCCCCTCTGCCACGGTATAAGCACAATTGATCTTGTGCATTTACATTCAATTTAACACCTTATCACTAAACGAGACAGCCTATAATTGCGAAATAATAACTTCGAACTTAGAACGTTTGGGGTTCACACGAGACTACTTTTCATGAATTTTAACATTCAAAATTAGAATTTAAAGTTATGGGGAATAAAATCCAAAGTTGCGGATTTCATGTTACCTCGCCCCCCGCAAAAAGTGGCAGAAATGTTTGTTAGTAGAATTACACGCGTAACCAGTCCACATATAATTAGTCAAAGCATACATTACTGATATGTAGCAAGCTACAGATGCGACAGTGAAATTTGCACTTAGTTCCAACGTTTCCGTTTTGGGGCTGCTATCGCCAAGCTCGTTTGTATAGAACTTATACAACGTGTTAATGAATAAGCGCAAAACCTCATAAACCCCAACTGATTTATAACTAAATAATTAGATTGAAACAATAATTTCATTATTTTGACAGTTAAAATTTAAAGTTATTCGCATTTTAAGTTTTCAGGCAAAAATGATTTGTTATCATTTCAGTAATGAATGAAAGCGCTAACGTGCTCATGGATACATTTTAAGAATCTTGTTTTGGTAGTAAGTAGGGTGAGTGTACCCGTGCAGTGGGTTGAGATAGAGTTCAGTAAATTTTAAATTTTACAAACAAAGTATTTAATATTTTGCAAAAAATTACCTATGTTGAAAACATGATAATTCAATTCTGCTCTCCATTCTAAACAAACTACTTTCTAGTTTTGCATTAATTCATTAACACGTTGTATATACAGGGTCCTTCTTAATATGCTGACACTTTTTTAAGGGGATGATCAGACCGTCAAACTCAACAACTTTCTCTGGCACCAACATCGAAATAACGAAAAAAAAATCTGCTCGTCCATACAAAACTGCAAACATACTCGAGCCAAATGTATGGGACAGCACATTTTTTTCGCAATTTCAATATTGGTCCCATAGTGAAAGTTGGTCAGTTTGACGGTCTGATCATCCTCTTAAAAAATGTCAGCATATTAAGAGAAGTTTATTACGAATGCGTAACTGCGCGCTGCATGCAAACGAAGTCTGGTGATATTTTCAATACTAACCAATTAAACTCAATGAAATTTTGCAAAAACAATTTAGGAACAAATATCTATGCTTGTATCGTGTCCGATTTTCGTTAAATTATACAGTTTCAATGCTAGGATTAATTTAAAATTTGGATGGAAATCTTTGAGGCACTGTAACTTTAAATGGGTACATTTTAAGGAAAATCTGACACGATACAAGCATAGAGATTTGTTTCGAGATTATTTCTGCAAAATTTCATTGAGTTTAATCGGCTTGTATTGAAAATATCACCAGACTTCGTTTGTATGGAGCGCGTCAATAGTAATATACCCTTAAGAAGGATCCTTTATAAATATCTTGGACATTGTCACACAAATTATCTAGTGACATTTAAAGTACCAGAATCTAACCTGGACTTGTGTTATGATGACTAGACAACGATATAGAATACATATATACATACAAACATCCATGACTCGGGTATAAAATATTTATATTCGTCATACAAATATTTGTCCCTTACGGGATTCGAACCCGCGACCCTCGGCACAGCAGGCAGGTTCACTACCGACTGTGCTATCGGGCCGTCAAAATAGGTATGTATACATTTATTCCGGAATGCAAAAATATGGATATTTGACCAAGGAACAAAGTAATCAACTATATTATTATATTAAACCTATCAACTATATTAAACCTACAACGGAGAAGAATTAGGGCTTATCAAATATTCTAAACTAAAGCGAAAATACCAGGAAAAACACAAGATATAAGTTTCTCAACAACACGCGCTGCTGTTGCTGTAAGTTCAATATGGCGTCCTATCATCGTCCAATGATGACGTTTCATGAGGGAACATGTGACTTGAGCGCCAAAACGGCTAGATCGGAACTATTTCATGAAGGTGAATGAAAATTCCAATCATAACATTTAAAAATAGTTTTAACAGACTTTAATAATAGAATTGGTTAGAATTTATTCACTTTCATGCAGAGTACTTTCATATGCAGGTGGGTATCGACGAGAGATAGTGCATCTGTGTTTAGCGCTTCGCTTTGTGTACACTTTATACAACGTGTTAATGAATAAACGCAAAACTAGAAAGTAGTTTGTTTAGAATCGAGAGCAGAATCGAATTATCATGTTTTCAACATAGGTCATTTTTTTTTAAATATTAAATAATTTGTTTGTAAAATTTAAAATTCACTGAACTGGATCTCAACCCACCGCTCGGGCACTCTCACCCTACTTACTACCAAAACAAGATTCTTAAAATGTATCCATGAGCACTTTACCGCTTTCATTCATTGCTGAAATTTTAAATGTTAACTATCAAAATATTGAAATTATTGTTTCAATCTAATTATTTTGTTATAAATCAGTTGGGGTGTATGAGGTATTGCGCTTATTCATTAACACGTTGTATAGATTGATGTGACTGTGGTTTGACTAAGCCTCCGTTGCTTGCCTATGTAACTCGTTATAATAAAACTGTTTATGTAGTTACTTATTATTTTAAAAATCTAGTTCAATTTTACTTTACCCTAACTTAACCTCTCGTCTGTGGAGATTCCAGACACAAAAGATTTGTTATAGTCTTAGTCACGGATCCGTGACATCCACAGACGAAGGGTTAAAGGAAAAGCGTGAGCGTTTCGGCTGTCCCGCGTGTGACAAAAATCGGGACGTTTGGCAAAAGCTAAGGAATATAGTTATGAGCTCGCCATGCTATGCTAGCAAGGACATCAAACATGTCGCCGCGCCGCGCCGTCTTGTCTAAATGTTTACAACGCGACAATTGAGATAAATCAACCGCAATGGCCTTTCAATTGGGCCCAATGAACGCGCAAGAATGGACACGACAATAACAATACTATAGCTAATTCACTTATCTAGTTTTGCTTGGCGCCATTGCTCTTCTTGTGTTTCGTGTTATTTGAAATTCGTAAAAAATTGGTTTTAGTGATATTTGTGACATAATTTCGTGCGGATTGTGTACCAAACAGTTGCGTAAAACGACCGACGTAACAGGAATCTCAAATAAATACGATAACAGAACATAAGTTTTGGTTCAAGTTAACTCGTCCATGGTCATTTTGGCGGCATCGCGCGAGCTTACGAAATCGACCACAGATTCAGCGTCATCTATCATCCACTCATCAAAATAAAGAATATAAAGAAAAAAATAACGAATGGCTCAAAAGGACTAGTATCCAGAGCCGTTAAAGACATTATAAAAAAATCACTTATCTATTCGATGCTTGAATGAGACAGAACATTTATCATCATCACAGTCATCAGCTTATCATCAGCGGCACTTTACTAGGGGCGGCAAATTCGGGAAAAATATAGATTGATTGAGCTTTGTCTATAACCAATTCCTAGAGCAGAGAAAAGTCGAGCTCGCTTCGTTCGCTCAAAGTTTCTGTTTTAATTACTGTGCCTACATATAATCCTAACGAGGTTTGACCGCATCTAAGACGTGGTGCACAAAATTTCGAGCTTGCTTCACTCCATCCATAGCTTTTTTACTTTTAAAAATTTGTCGTTATTTCCAAAAAATTGTGATGTCCATAATTACAACACTCGAAACAAAAATAAACTGATATCTCCACACTTTCGGCTTAGTAGGGTCAACACGTCTTTCATAGGTTGTTATAATAAAATCCCCGAGACCATTTTGAATCTTACCGAAAACATGTTTAAAACTCAAATCAAAAAAGTCCTGGATGATTATTTAAATGATCAAAATGCTTGGGTCTGAGGTCACTAGCTTATAGTTTATTTACTTTACTGTATAGTATCAATTAATTTATTAAATAGACTATGTATTATTGTATACATAACTTTAGCTTAAGAATTTATATTGTAATAGTTATTAAGTCGTGTTATGTTGTAGAGTTTCTGGCCGCATCTTCTCTACAGCGACAACACGTTCCGACGCGGTGGTAGCTTTAAAAAAGATTTGACGTTTGATAAGTGTGCTGCAAACTCCTTTATTGAATAAATTATATTGACTTTGACTTCAACGTGCAAACAAATTTGGGGTGGCAAGATCGGACTATGCCCCGGGCGACAGAAACACACGCTACGCCACTGAACTCTGACCTTCCTCATTCAATGGCTCGCCGCTACCTTTTTTATGTCATCGGTCCAGCAGGGCGTTGGGTTGTTCGTGGTCCCCTCTCTAGAACTCTGACGCCCTATCGGTCAGTTCTTCGGCAGATATGACCAGCCCATTGCCACTTCAGCTTGCAAATTTTCTGAGCTATGTCAACCACTTTAGTTCTCTGACGTATCACCTCATTCCTGATGTGATCTCTTAGAGAAACGACGGGCATAGCTCTCTCCATAGCTCGCTGAGGAACTTTGATAAACTAGTCCTATCGTCAGGGTCCACGTTTCCGCACCATTTGTCATTACTGGCAGGACGCACTGATTGAATACCTTTGTTTTGAGGCACTGTGGTAGGGCCGAGGAAAATATATGACGCAGTTTCCCACAAAGATTCCCGAAAGCATATAAGCATAAGCATATGTTCACGACTATATTCCTCGAGGGGGTAGTCAGACTAGTCAGAGATATTCTGAAACCTCAGAACATCCACGTTTCATTAGTACTGAAACTCTGTCCAGTGTGACGGGGAGTGAGCCCGTCGCCACTTTAAATGGACAGTGGGTACAATACATGCTTCGAAATTGAAGCATGCAGGTTTCCTCACGATGTTTTCCTTCACGAAAAGCCATTGGTGTTACACATCGTACATTAATTCCCAAAAACTCGTTGGTACGAGTCGGCCTGGACGGGGATCGAACCATCACCTCCTGCACGGCAGGCAAGGTTACTTGGCACTGGAACACCATGGCTTTTACTTCGGATTCGGATTTCCGAAAGCAGCATTCTAGTAAATAATATACAGATTCTTAATATGCTGACACTTTTTTAAGGGGATGATCAGACCATCAATCTGAGCAACTTTCTCTATGGGACCAACATCGAAATCGCGAAAAAAATCAACTGTTCCATACATTTGGCTCGAGTAGGTTTGCAGTTTTGTATGGAAGAGCAGATTTTTTTTCCCGAATTTGATGATGGTGCCATAGAAAAAGTTGTTCAGTTTGACAGTCTGATCATCCCCTTAAAAAAGTGTCAGGATATTAAAAAGGACAGTATAGATACCTAAATAAAGATTCAGTGGCAGAAGAGTCCAAAAAACAATGCTAAGAGGAAGGATCTCTCTTTAAGACTAGAGTGAGCCATACCAATTGTAAAGTGTCCACTTTTTTTAACGTTTAGGTTTGAGTGTGTGGTGTCAAGTAGTATGGACAAAAGGCACCAAGTGACATATGGCCTTATGTTTACGGTCACTTTTCACACACACTAGCTCAAAATGAAGTGGACAGCCGCATAAACAAATATCTATAGTTCCATCTCCTTCTACTATTAAAGGTACGTCATAAGACAAAAGAGACCAACTACAATAGTAAATTTATGCGGACTCTATGGAGATCCTTCCTTCTTAGAAACAATGTAAACATTGAATAACATACAATGCTATCTAAGTGTTTCTGTGAAGGATGTTTCAGATCTTGAGTCAAGGTCGTAAGGTTGAAATTCGTGCGAAAATTAGAGGAATGACTCATTGGTAAATTGATGTTAATAAAATGCTGTAACGTTCAAAAAAGTTCTTGGTACTTACTGGTTCATGACGAATTTTGTATGATGTTCTATCAATGGGGGATTTTTTGACAATAGGGAGTTGACTACTTTGACTAATTATTATAAGGACTAGCCTTGCGGTAGCATTTCCTCTCTGCCACGGTATAAGCACAATTGATCTTGTGCATTTAGATTCAATTTTACACATTATCACTAAACGAGACAGCCTATAATTGCGAAATAATAACTTCGAACTTAGAACGTTTGGGGTTCACACGAGACTACTTTTCATGATTTTTAACATTCAAAATTAGAATCTAAAATTATGGGGAATAGAATCCAAAGTTGCGGATTTCATGTTACCTCGCCCCCCGCAAAAAGTGGCAGAAATGTTTGTTAGTAGAATTACACGCGTAACCAGTCCACATATAAATAGTCAAAGGTTGACTACATAAAATACAACGTGTTAATGAATAAGCGCAAAACCTCATACACCCCAACTGATTTATAACAAAATAATTAGATTGAAATAATAATTTATTTATTTTTTAATAATTAAAATTTATAGTTACTCGTATTTTAAGTTTACAGGCAAAAATTATTTGTTATCATTTCAGCAATGAATGAAAGCGCTAGCGTGCTCGTGGATACATTTTAGGAAAAATTTTAATTTTAGTAACAAATTATTTAATATTTTGAAAAAAAATACCTATGTTGAAAACATGACAATTCGATTCAGCTTTCGATTCTAAACAAACTACTTTCTAGTTTTGCGTTAATTCATTAACACGTTGTAAATTTTAGTTTTAACTGCTAAGTAAATAAACCGTTTGAAAATAACACTAAACTCACATTTTCAGTAATGCTGTTGCTTGAATACTATTTTTAATAACAGGATAAACTATAAAAGTATCAAAACGATTGAAAGAACCGTTTCTGGACTACGTACGAATCATAACTTTTGACACATTTGGTATTGCGCTAATCGCGGTACAGCTCATGACAGCCGTTAGAGCCGTTTTGACAGATCGCTCAGACGTTAAAGGCTGTCAGTTACATAGAGTTTACCGCGGATGCGGAATTCAGCACAGTTAAATAGTAATTGGATTGCAATGTGATTAGAACTGAAATTGGATTAGAATAGAACTTCGATGTTTTAAATTTGCGCAATCGGTCTCCTGATCATCCCCTTAAAAAGTGTCAGCATATTAAGAAGGACCCGTTATAGTAAATGATTAAGGGTTGAGATATATTTACCGACAGCGACATACAGTATGGATTCGCGCTGCAATTCTGGCGGAGTACGGACGCGTGCGTATCGGCGCGTTGGGATTGCACGTGGCTCCTTCATTTTGTGAACTCTATTGTGTTTTAACCTTAAAACAATCACTTGAGATCATAACCTACTTACATTGGCAAAACTGCCACTCTAGACTTAATAAATACAACTGATCATTTTCCTTCATATACTATCCACATAACGAGACATTGGCTGAATTGTGATAACACATCGGATGCCACTAAACAAAAATTGAATTGAATTGACATACAGTATGGACCCGCTGTCCGTCGGTCGGTCGGTAGATATGTCTCACTCAACCCTAACTCAATGGGCTTGAGTTCATTTTGAAAACCCGTCGTTGTAGTCTAGGAAAAATAAGGTTTGAGATTGCATTAAATACACTTTAGTAAATTGTGTTTGAAATAATATTACTGTTAGTTTGTAACACTTTTGTCGAGATTTCGTGGTTATATAGGCTCAGGAACCTGAGAAATACCTTAAAATCGATATTAATGTACAAATGGCAAGCTTATTTCTAAAAATATTTCGACCAGCAATAGAGACAGTTAATTATCAATTGGCAAATTTAATGTGTAAAACCAAACAGTAAATAATTTTGTTTTGAGGTTATAATTTTTGAAGACTTACAAAATATTAAATATCTACCCAAATTAACGATATTAACCGGGGATTATTATTGTTATAAGTAAAACGTATTGAACGAAGCCATCCTGTACAAAATCACCAGTTTTACATTTTTTGTTCATACCTAAATTTAATGTTTTGTAAATGTCTTAATTATTAAATAATACAACATAAAAAATCGGGGATTATTGAGAATTTATGTTTTTTAGGTATGTATCTACTATATTCCAAATTTTCACCATAAGTGCAATTAATGCAACCTACTCCATACAAAAATCCGTAGATTTCCCCGACTATTGTGGACTTCAACTAAGGTACACAATAATTTTATGTGAAGATTTTTCCTTTATTGGTATACATAAACAGTAAATCACTCGCCGATTCGATTGATGACAACAGAATAGCTAATGTATGAATATATTTACAATATTAACTTTAGTATTCCTGAGACAACGTTTGAAAAAAAAAAATGACGTAAATGTTGGTACCTCTTTAATAAATATGCGTGCGGAATTTTGTCAGCATACATTGCATGCTTAGTGTAATATTACCTTTTAACACATCGAAAGTAGCCAGCCATGGACGCAAATGCATGCAGCCCGAATGCGCGCTCGCGTGGTTGGTGAAAGGGAAGTGGAAAATAATTCTGAGCGCGCTTCTCAAAAGGGTATTTTATTGAAGAACAAACTAATTCGTTAATGTCTACACAAAATAAGTAGTCAGCACAAGCTTCGTCAATAATAATACAACAGCCGGTAATCAGCAACATGCTTCGTCAAAACCTTAAATAAACAGATAGAGATCCGCAACATGCTTCGTCAACTTACCTAACCAAAATCCACCTCACGCTTCGTCAGTAATAAAACAAAAACAGGTTTAAATGCTCTCCACCCCTCGGAACCCACCTGGCTCAAAGGAACTCATCACACTAGCAGCATTACCACGTTGAATGGCTAGAGAAATCCTTTGGACCAGATAAGAACCCAAGCGGGGATCATTCCCGCTCTCAAAAAGCCTCCTGCCCAGCTCTCGCACAAAAGTCTTGGCCTCAAAACCCCAAACACGCTTCTTACAAACAAAGTCTGGTAATATTTTCAATACTAACCAGTTAGTCAATGAAATTTTTCAGAAACAATCTTGATACTAATCTCTATGTTTTTATGAAGTTATAAAGTCACAATAAACATCTAACACTTTTAAGGGGGTAGTTTAGACATGCAGACACAGATTACTTTATAGATCGTGTTTTAAAAAAAATCATTGACTTTTATTGGTTAATATTGAAAATAGGACTAAACTTCGTTTGTATATAGCGCGCTCGGGCGCCCTGATATCCTCATTATTACTTATAGTTTTACCTCAGAGGAAGGATCTCCATAGAGTCCGCATAAATTTACGATTGTAGTTAGTCTCTTTTGTCTTATGACGTACCTTTAATAGTAGAAGGAGATGGAACTATAGATATTTGTTTATGCGGCTGTCCACTTTTTTTTGAGCTAGTGTGTGTGAAAAGTTATCGTAAACATAAGGCCATATGTCACTTGGTGCCTTTTGTCCATACTACTTGAGTTTTACGCTTTCAATAATGAGTCACGCGGGTAAATAAACCATTATTGACGTCACGCATGACATCTGACGTCATCCGCGTATAGTTTTGGCAAGCGAACATGAGGTGTGACGTCATCGGCGTACTATTTTGGCAAGCATGGCGAGCGTCGGCCAGCTGTCCCATTTCAATGACGCTTGAAAGTAAAACTTGGAAGTACCTACCTACTATATTTTATGTAATTCGCAGATTCGTACTTTCACTGCTTTGGTAATGTTATTTTTGAGTGCACTTTCTCGGTGAAATGAGCGTTTTAGGGTTCCGTAGTCTAACAAGGAACCCTTATACTTTCGTCTTTTCTGTTTGTCATGAAGATAGATAACAGTAACCCAAAAACAGAAATCGAATAGTTATGAAGAAACCATTTTTTTTCGATAGAAAGACGGGTTGGAAAAAAATAGTTTTTATTATAAATCAATAGTGAGTCGTTGGATAGGTCTTGTCCAATGGAACAAAACTCCCATTTAAACTAAATCGTTATAAGGCTTCTATCTCGAAAATAGGCGGTACTCTCCCTCTTGCTTCTAAAA
Source organism: Agonopterix alstromeriana (assembly GCA_963924505.1). Classification (NCBI taxonomy): domain Eukaryota; kingdom Metazoa; phylum Arthropoda; class Insecta; order Lepidoptera; family Depressariidae; genus Agonopterix; species Agonopterix alstromeriana. Next base: position 6,863,666 of record OZ004689.1, on the reverse strand, counting down.
TACTAGAGAAAAAAATCTGGAAATGTTATTTTCAGAAAAAAACCTGTGACATAAATATAATCTCTAATACAAACTAGATGGCGTTGCAGGAAATTAAATCGCGCTATCGTTAGGTTCCAAATTTTCTTTTAAGTAAGAATGTCGACAACACAGATATTTTCTTATTCTTCTTATGCAATGGCTACGGAACCTTATCATGGGTGTGTCCGACACGCTCTTGGCCGGTTTTTTGATAGTTTAAATATTACCAACTACAGATTTTTCGTTTTACTAATCTTGGAAATCGCCTCATTATACAGGGTGAAATTGGCCTTTTAAAATAAGGCCGAGATTCAGAGACGATTTTTTAGTCTTAGTTCAAACTAAGTAGGGCGAAAATGTATGGATTATGACATACGGGAGTTCGAACTAAGATTTAAAAAACGTTTCTGCATCTCAGCCTATGAGTCTACCCATCAAACTTAACAACTTTTACTATGGGAGCAAACAGATCGGAGGAAAAAAAAACAGCTGTTACGTACAGTAGGCATTGCAGTTTAGTATGGAACAGCAGATTTTTTTTTTGCTCCGATCTGTTTGCTCCCATAGTAAAAGGTGTTCAGTTTGATGGGTAGACTCTTAGACCGAGATTGTAAGTCTGATTTGTAAGTCGTAGTTCGGACTCCCGTATGTCAAAATCCATACATTTTCGCCACGCTTAGCTCGAGCTAAGACCAAAAAAATCGTCTCTGAATCTCGGCCTTAGTTTAAAAGGATGCTAATGATATCAATTTCGCCATGTAGAGATCGGAAGAGGAAATCGAAGATCACACTAAAACAATTATGTGTGTAGTGTAGCATAAGATACTGCATATCTATTGTCATTGTCAGACGTAGGTATATGCAACTAGGCAGTGGCGTAGCATGGTTTTCTGCCGCCCGGGGCAAACACAGATTTTGCCGTCCCCTTATTTTACCTACACAAAAAAAAAAGGAGCGAGCGAAGCGAGCTCGAAATTTTTTTGTACATCGATTCGGGTTGTGGTCAGTCTATCGTCATCTTTTGGTGGTTTATCTATGCAAAAATAGAAACTTAGAGCGAGCGAAGCGAGGTTGACTTTTCTCTTCAATACGAATCGGTTAGAGCCAGAGCTTTTTACGTACAAAACATGTGGAAAGTAGCCTAAGTAAAATCTAGGTATGGATCGAGCGAAGCGTGCTCGAAATTTTTAGCACCACGTCTTAGCTGTGGTCAGAACTCTTTAGGATTGTGTAGATACAGTAATTAAAACAGAAACAGAGCGAGCGATGCGAGCTCAACTTTTCTCTGCTCTACGAATTAGTTATAGACAGAGCTCAATCAATCTAATTTGTTCCCGAATTTGCCGCCCCTATTTAAGGGCCGCTCGGGGCATTTCCCCCCCTCGCTACGCTACTGCAACTAGGTACTTCCAGAACAAACTGCCATTCATTGCAATCATTAAAACTGTAATAGCACATTGTTTAAATTTCCTTAGGAACGATGCCGATGTTGGTATCCGGAATATGGACAATAGGTACATACATTATTTTATATTTATATCTTAGTTTACTAGTTAGCAATAAACCTGTGCATAGCGTAGAGAAATGTTATTTGTGACTGATAATAAATAGTAATACAATTTATCTTTGAAATTATCACACAGAGTTATAGTCCCAATGAAGTAACATTGAATTTTTATAACAATGTTGGTTTTTTTTACAAATAAAATAGTATTGTACCCCGGGACTTTTTAATTACCAAAAAGATTACCGATTGCCGTTTAGATATTGTTGTAAGATTCGAAATTGACAACATTACATTTTTTTAACCACCTGTTTTTCATAAAAAATATAAATTAAAAAAAAAAAAATGAGATACTTATTTTTCCGATTTTATTTTTGTCCGATATTTCAATTTTTAATTTACTTTTGAATTTTCTGAAAAATGTAGGACTTATGGCTAAGATACCTTGGCCGCAATAACATTAAAAATGAAAACTGTCAAACACGATAGAAGCTAGAGAAAAGCCAAGCAGGCAAAGGAATAAAATCTCATTCAACCTCTATTATATTTTTCAAATAACTCGAGAAATAATGGACAGAAAAATCTGATAATTAGCTTTGAATCACATTATCTCCAAATGGTTTTCTTATTTTGGTACCTTACTTAAAATGAAATGTTGTCAATTACTAATATGAAAACCTAAGTCTTACAGATCACAACCCGCCATAAGAAAAAAAAGAAAAAAATGTCTGTAATTTTTAAATTTTAATTGTACAGTATTTTTTTTTTCAAATTACTCTAGAAATCGGCAGCTGGGGTCTAGGGTGAGCTTTCTGCCTATTAGGTCTTTATGACGGGGAATGTAAGCATGTGCCAATGTACAACTATGTATGTTTGTAGTTGTAGGAATGCGTCATATTTAGTAAAACTGAGAATACAGCTGGCAAATAACCAGACCGAGGCCAGACTGCTTTGGTGACGGAAATATAGGTACATTGAATAGGTAGGTGGGTACCTAAAATAAAACTTGGGTATTACAAGTACATTCGGAACGTTAAAATGTATTGAAAATCTACTACCCCCTCGGGGAATATACAAGGTGTTACAAAAATACAAATAAACATTTAAGAGGATATAATTCGGAGCGCGCTCCATACAAACGTACTATGGTGATATTTTCAATACTGACCAATTAAACTCAATGAAATTTTTTTTTTTTTTTCGTGGATGTTCTGAGGTTTCAGAATATCTCTGACTACCCCCTCGGGGAATATAGTCGTGAGCATATGCTTATGCTTATGCTAAATTTTTCAGAATCAATCTAAAAACAAAATTCTATGCTTGTATAGAGTCAGATTTTCGTTAAAATGTAGTTTTAAAGTTACAGTGCCTCAAAGATTTCCATACAAATCTTAAATTAATCCTAGCATTGAAACTGTATATTTTAACGAAAATCTGACTCCATACAAGCATAGATATTTGTTTCAAGATTGTTTCAGCAAAATTTCATAGACTTTCATTGGTTAGTATTGAAAATATCACCATAGTACGTTTGTATGGAGCGCGCTCCGAATTATATCCCCTTAAGGGGGCGGTTTACACTCAGTTGCAGATCATTAAAGTTAATCCCCTTGCTGCCAATTTCTGTCTTGTTGACATAGTAAAAGCTAGCAAGAGATTTAATGGAGAATTAGCTCTAATGAGCGTTTCTGCAATTGACTCTTAGACCATCAAACTTTCACTATGGGAGCAATATCGAAATCGCGAAAAAAATCTGATGTTCCATACTACAAATCAACTGGAGCTAAATGTATGGGACAGCAGATTTTTTTTTTCGCGATTTGGATGTTGGTCCAATAGTGAAAGTTGTTCAGTTTGATGGTCTAAACAATTAAGTTTTAAAGTTAAAGTGCCTCAAACATTTCCATACAAATCTTAAATTAATCCTAGCATTGAAACTGTATATTTTAACGAAAATCGGACACGATACAAGCATAGAGATTTGTTTCTAGATTGTTTCTGCAAAATTTCATTGAGTTTAATTGGTTAGTATTAAAAATATCACCAGACTTCGTTTGTATGCAGCGCGTATTTACGCATTCGGAATGAACTTCTCTTAACATCAGCAGCAGAAAATGACAGTAAATTGTATGAAGTTTGTGTACCTATTCATTCAATAATGATTTCGAATATCACGATACAAAAACAGCACTTCTGTATTTAGTATTATACCTACCTACTCTTCGTGCAAACATGTTCGCGGGAGCTCGCGGACAAAATTGACCGTCGTTGTCTGTTGAGGGCCTTATTGGTAATAACACACTGTCGAGAAAAAAATAAATTGACGGTAAACGGTGATTCACATTATTCTCCGAATTTATTAAATTTTTCCGCAAGAAACACAATTTTTCTGTAATGACGCACGCAGTTAGCAAGTGGTTAGCCACCACGTGATTTAATCATTACCATTCTCTGATTATTCGTAATCTTAGATTTAAATCTTAATTTTAGGTAAGTATAATTCTAAAATCCGTACGATTATTTAGGTCACCCGTGTTTTCCCAAGTGTATCTAATTCGATCGATTACGTAACGAAAATACCCCGAAAAACTTTTTCATCTGTGCAAATAAAACTTTTCCCGCCTCCCGCAACTTTTTTTAAAAGATGCGTTCAAAAATAAAGATAATAAATTATAAAAAAAATAACTTACAGTTCAGCGTGCTCATTGCGCCCGATGACGTCACTCGAATCCAAATATACATTCTCTCCTTGATGGAACCAAATGCCATCGTAACTTTTAGCACAGAAAAACAACTTTTTATCAGCAGGTACTTCTAACTCAGTTTCCAATTCCTTTTTCACGATTAAAAAGTCATTGCAGCCTCGCGTCGCCGGTTCGGAGGTTAACGACCACTCTTCTACATTCAAACCATTCACTTTCAATTTATAAACACATCTATTTAATAAGCACGATACATTATCAACACGTACAGATAATATCCATGGTGGCGACACGGCGCTCGTGTTTATTATTAAGAATAATAATAAAAATAAACCACTAGTCCGTAACGCACACACCGGCGCCATGTCAGAAGCCACTAGCTGAATGAGTCAATCCCTCGGCCTGATTCGAGAGTAGGGATGCGATGAACGCGAGTGAACACTTTTATACCTATCGATTGTATTTTTCGCGCTCGATTTTGATGAAGGACATGTTGATAATAGAGATAAGCCTGTTATCTATAATTTTATGGGACGGATTATATAAATGTTGCTTCTTTTTTGTTAGTGGATTACAACATTGGTTACGAGTAACCTACTTTACTTACCGAGTAGGAAAATGAGTCCCGTTGCAGGTTTTCTCGCGAGCAGTTGTTTTTTGCGTGGTTCACATTTGAGCCTGCCACGAGGCTCTGCAATCCTCAGCTGTGTTTATGCTCAAAAACTATTCTTGTGATTGGGATACACACATACTCCCACAAACTACTTGACACTGGCGGAAATGTAGTGCTAACGCCCAAGCAAGAGTCAATTTAATTTTAAATAAGTAATATGTCCAAAAATAGGCAAATGCTGCATAATAAATTACCTATCCAGCAAAAAAATGAACAACAGTGCAAAATAAACTTTTAATTCGAACAAGACTCCAATAGGATTTTAAAATTACAGTGGTGATTTTAATCGGCAAACTTTCTTCATACAATTTAAAAAAATTTAAGATATTTTCATGATCAAAAATTCAACCACCACAATCACTCTCGTGGTGGTTAGAAACATTGCTACAAGTAACAATCAATCAAAAACTACTATAGAGCACCATTCGCCGATAAAAAACACTGCATAAAACCTTTATCCTTTGCTCAAACCAAAAGGATTGGGGACTTCGATTTAGGCTGAGATTCAGAGACGATTTGTTAAGTCATCGAACTCCCGTATTTCAAAATTCATACATTTTCACCCTACTTGGCTCGAGCTAAGACTAAAAAAGATCGTCTTTGAATCTCGGCCTTAGACTTAGGGTGGTATTTCATTAACACCCTGTATTAAAACGTGTAAGTATATACGAAAGAAGTGCCTAGCTAGTCTCTACTTATTTAACTACCTATCTTCAATATATTTTTATTTCTACGTGACGTATTTGTAATTCAGGAGTTCTATACAATTCCAAGGAAATACTGGTGTTTAGTTTTATTCCAACATAAGCCACGGTTTATACAGAAGATACGTGTGGCGGTGGCGGATAATCTAAGTAACACAATTTAAACCTTATAGTACTTAGCATAGCGTCGTCACCTGGAGGCGCGGGCGTAATTCTACAAACGACGCTATGGTACGTACTATAAGGTTTATAATTGTGTCTCTTCTGTATAAACCGCGCCAAAAGTACCACAGTATTACTATTAGCTAACAGTATGGCAACGCTCTTGATGGCAGGCGACACCACCGTAGGTGTACGTCATGCGAAGTCAATCCCGACTTCTTCATACAAAGCTCGGGATGATCCGCGCCGCCCGCTTCCCCGCAAGGCCCCCTCCGTTGCTCTGCGCAAGTACATCCGTTTCCGCAGTCTGTTTGTACTCATGACAGTGAACAACTCTCTCTAAGGAACAAGGGAAACTCAAAAATAATATGCCACTTTTCATACAAAACTTATGAAGAGTTCAACATTTATTTTGCGAATTTCCTAAAGGTTTCTTAGGAAAAGTTGTTCAGTATCATGGGTACAATACCTAGTTAATATACAACGTGTTAATGAATAAGTGCAAAACCTCGTACACCCCAACTGATTCATATCATAATTGAAAATTAAAGATTGAAACAATAATGCCATTATTTTGATAGTTAAAATTTCAAGTAATTCGCATTTTAAGTTTTGAGGCAAAAATGATTTGTTATCATTTCAGCAATGAATGAAAGCGCTAACGTGCTCATGGAAACATTTTAAGAATCTTGTTTTGGTAGTAAGTAGTCAAGAGTGTACCTGTGCGGTGGGTTGAGATTGAGTTTAGTAAATTTTAAATTTTACTAACATAATATTTAATATTTTGGATAAAATTACCTATGTTGAAACCATGATAATTCGATTCTGCTCTCGATTCCAAACAAACTACTTTCAAGTTTTGCGTTAATTCATTAACACGTAGATACCTAGAGAGTGACTGAAACGAGCTCGTAATTTGTTAGTTCATTTATCGGCTGTAAACAAAATATTTAGCTTTGCACAAACTCTTGTACATTAGCTACCTAAATATGCTAAATATTATTTAGGTAATGTCATAATAAATACATGCGTCAATAGAGAGGTACCTACTTATTCATTATCACAGATTTACGTCAAACTGTAGCATTTGATTGTTTAAACAGATAAAGATTATACTTTGATTTGATAAGAGACATTACCTACAGTAGGTACGTGAAATTTATCGTTGATAGCTCAAGTAACATGATTTTACTTTCTGAATATGTCTTCTTATAATTATGTTGTCCTAAGATTCTATTTAGGATCAAATTAGACGTACGTTTTCTCGTCGTGCGTTATAAATGGCTAGATCTAGCAGATTTTGGACTCGACTCAACGATGTCACTTACGCTGCGTCCCGAATTACGCCGACAGCGCTGTGAGCGCGATAAATGTCGTTCCGATTTGACGTGAGCGCGTCCACAATCGAAAACGTGACGTCATTCATGACGTCACTACCGACGCCAATATCAGTATTGCAATAACAGTGCTCACGGTTCGTGGCGTTAGCACTGTGAGCGAGTTGTCAAAAGTGACGTTTGATAGTTTTGTTCTAGTAAATTTTTGAGCGAATTTTCAAAAGTGACGCTTGACAGTTTTGCTGTCCTTTATTTTTGGTTTGTTTAGGTCTCGATTTAGGTTTCTTTAGTAGTACTGGGTTTGATTATGTTCTAAAAAAGACGAATAAAAGTTTAATAACGATTAGTGATGAAGAAAATAATGTGAATATTTGAATGTTGTGGTGTGAACGGTGTGAGCGCGATATCTAGCGTTCCGAATTGGTAGAAAGCTATCAGCGCTGTCGGCGCGCTAACGCAAATGAAACGGGTTTTAGCGCTGTAATCGATCACAGCACTGTTTTTATGAATCGGAACACACCGTTATAGTGCGTCCCGAATTACGCCGACAGCGCTGTGAGCGCGATAAATGTCGTCCCGATTTGACGTGAGCGCGTCCACAATCGAAAACGTGACGTCATTCATGACGTCACTACCGACGTCATCTTGCAATAACAGTGCTCACGGTTCGTGGCGTTAGCACTGTGAGCGAGTTGTCAAAAGTGACGTTTGATAGTTTTGTTCTAGTAAATTTTTGAGCGAATTTTCAAAAGTGACGCTTGACAGTTTTGCTGTCGTATATTTTTGGTTTGTTTAGGTCTCGATTTAGGTTTCTTTAGTAGTACTGGGTTTGATTATGTTCTAAAAAAGACGAATAAAAGTTTAATAACGATTAGTGATGAAGAAAATAATGTGAATATTTGAATGTTGTGGTGTGAACGGTGTGAGCGCGATATCTAGCGTTCCGAATTGGTAGAACGCTATCAGCGCTGTCGGCGCGCTAACGCAAATGAAACGGGTGTTAGCGCTGTAATCGCTCACATCACTGTTTTTATGAATCGGAACGCACCGTTATTCGGCCTCTAAAATCTGTGGTACGTAAGAAAAAATAAAACTCCATGCTAAAATATGTTAAAAATGTACAACCAAAGAGATTTAATTTAAAAAGCTGGCTATAAATCAAGAAAAAAATGCAACAATGCCATTTCAAATTAAGAAGATAGCCGTTTTTTTTAAATTCTGTAAAGGCTACTCAATATTTTTCTACAAAATCAGCCAGAGGCATAACGAAAAAGAAATTAAAACTTCTTGCAAGAAATCTTTTATTGAAAATAATTTTGCGGTTGTGTTTACTTTTCCGGAGACGGAAATACCAAATTTAAGCGTCAAATCAAAGTGGCGCAATTTTTCTTCCAATCAGATTGAGATGAGATCATTCATAGGAAAAATCGCGCCATTTTGAATGGATTTTTCCTACATTTTTTTACAAAAATAAAACTCAAAAATAGAAATAGAAAAGCGTATTATTTATTAACAATAACGTATTAAGGTATGTTGGCGAGGTAGTCCTTGACATGCGCGGGCTCCAGCCGTCTAAAACCATTTGCATCACAGATGCCGACTTCGATGTTATGGGCGGTCATTTGACCTTCGAAACCTTCTTTCAAAGTCAAGATGGCGGTGTGAACAGCGTCATCGAGTTCCAGATCTTCCGTGTACCTGTAAAAGAATTAAAATTAATACAGGATCCTTCTTCATTGACCAGACCATCAAGCTGAACAACTTTCTCTATGGGACCAAAATCGAAATCGCAATGAAACAGCAGATTTTTTTTTTCGCGATTTTGATGTTGGTGCCGTAGAGAAAGTTGTTCAGTTTGACGGTCTGATCAACCCCTTAAAAGCAGCATATTAAGAAGGACCCTATTTGTGGGAAACTCGGAGGCAGTCTTTTGCCCAACAGTGGGACAGTGACGGCTGATATAATAATAGTAATGTGGGAAGCTTGCCACAGATGGCACCACATGTCATCACCAACAAATATAGGTCAATAAACCACAACAGCACAAGTTATAGCGACGAAGCCAACAGATGGCGATACCTGTCGCCCTCCCAACCCGCTCTATAGACAGAAGCATTATACAGGATCCAACTTAATATGCTTAATATTTTTATAGTTTATCCAGTTATTAAAAATAGTATTCAAGCAACAGCATTACTGAAAATGTGAGTTTAGTGTTATTTTCAAACGGTTTATTTACTGAGCAGTTAAAACTAAAATATATTTTATGTAGTCAACTAAATTCATATTAGGTCGGGTAAGATTTCAGTTTAGTATGGAACAGCTGTTTTTTTTCGCGATTTCGACTTTGGTCCCATAGAGAAAGTTTTTCAGTTTAATGGTTTGATCATCCTCTTAAAAAATTGTCAGCATATTAAGAAGGACCCTATTTATCAATTTAGTTTCTATGGGAGTTTTGTTCCATTGGACAAAACCTATCCAACACCAACGAACGATTTAAAAAAAAATAAAAATTTTTTCCAACCCCTCTTTCATTGTATGCGAAAAAAATTGTTTTCTTCATAACTACTCCATATCTGTTTTTGGGTTACTGTTATCCGTCTTCATGCCAAATTTCGATTCAATAGGTGCAAAAATGAGCGAGTTCTTGAGGCGGGGCATACAGACAGACAGAATGGACAAAAGTATAAGGGTTCCTTATTTGACTACGGAACCCTAAAAACCCTTGAACTCCCACAGACGCGATATTATTGAACCATCCATTGCTTACCTATTGTTATCTTAAGGGGATATAATTCGGAGCGCGCTCCATACAAACGTACCATGATGATATTTTCAATACTAACCAATTAACTCAATGAAATATTGCAGAAACAATCTAAAAACATATCTCTATGCTTGTATGGAGTTAGATTTTCGTTAAAATTTACAGTTTCAATGCTAGGATTAATTTAAAATTAGTATGGAAATCTTTGAGGCACTGTAACTTTAAAACTATACAATTTAACGAAAATCTGACTCCATACAAGCATAGAGATTTGTTTCTAGATTATTTCTGCAAAATTTTATACAAATACAAAAATACAAAACAAATACAAAAATGTTTATTTGAGTACCAAAAACATTAGTATAAATAATTACATGTTGAGTGGGGCAAACATCTATAGGTTAGAACCAATTATACAAAATGTTTTATAAGGATTGTAAGGTATCGGTGTGTTGGTACCCGCGGTAAGGATCCAGCCTGTAGGACAAGTACCAGCGCCCGCCTCCACAGTTCTACTTTAGGTACTAAGCAAGTTCACAAAGAACGTACTGCTGTAGTTACGTTTCTTTCATTTTATGAACTAAACATTTTTCACACAAAACAAAAACAAAAAAAATCGAAAATTAAAATTACGGGAGCTATGCTTCATTCCAGATATCGACGAAAAGATTTACCAATTCTAATTAGCAAATATAATTTATGTATCAGAAAGACTATCCGACGTATCTTGGTCATTACTGATGTTGTTCTAAGAATCAGTTAAAAGTACCTAAGTGTTACAAATCTCTTCTTCGGTAATTCAATACTGTCTTAAAATCTCGTTTCTATCTGGAACGGAGCATAGGTAGTTACATAGTAAACAAAATGAGTTTAAGTGAGAGGTGGGTAAATGATAAAAAAAACCTGACAAAATCAATTTACGATTACAAACACGCAAGAGACAATCCGTAGATACAAAACAGATTTAGCAGGCATTGACACAATGTGCGGTTTATTTTGGTAGTAGATAGATTGTTACACACAGAGAAGTCTATTATTTAAATGGTCAAGTGAAAATAAGTAAAGATGGCTAACATTTTACAATTTTAAGTATTAAAATATTACGATGTAGGTAGAAGAGTTTGTGTCTGTGTCTGAGTGTGCGAGAATTATGCTAGTGTGTGTGTGTGTGTATGTGTGTGTAGCGGTGTATACCGACTCGAGAACATCGCAGTCATACCTATTTGGCTACTAGGCAATCAGCAGTTAATGAATAGGAGTGAGGATGACTAGGATATTATCGATTATTATCGATACATCATAAATATGGTAGGTAGATAATATTAGTGTTTTCTACGTTTAGTGTTTTTGGTGTGTTAGGTATATTATGAGCAGGAGTGAGAGTGAGTAGGTATATAGATACAACGTATTACGTATTACGTATACAATTATAGGTTTATTCTGTGTTGACAAGATTAGTTAGTTAAGTTAGGTAGGAAGTAATAAAAATTATGAGAGTGCTATGTTTGTGTGAAAGTTTGTAGCAGTTATCATATGTTATTGCGCAGAAGGGATTCTGTAGTATCGTAGTCTAAACTTAATAAATACTGTCTTATGTGGTATTTACATGCATTCTTGTTAAGTGGATAGAAATCAAGGGTTTTATTTAGTTTATTATATAAATATGGAGCAAGATAGGTGTTTTGGTGAGCACCAAAAGTAGTCCGAAGTTTAGGTTGCTTGCAGATGTTATGACTTTTGCGTCGTGTGGTGTAAAGAGTGTGATCGTATTTCAATGTGATGTGGTGTCTAACAATAGCGTTATAAATATAGAGTTGACGTACCGACATGACTTTGCAAAAGGAGTACAGTGATAATGTGGGGTATCGGAATGGCTTACATGTCATCACCTTTAAAACCGATCTTTGTGCATGTTCTAGTTTTTTGATGGTAGTTTTGTAAGCGCCACCCCATGCTGAGATGCAATACGTCAAAACAGATTGACAGAGTGCAAAGTAGACACATTTAATGAGATCTAGTTCGGCTGCATATCTCAGATTTTTAAAGACCCAGATTAATTTTCTACATCGACCAGAGATGACGTCAATGTGGGATTTCCAACTCAGGGTGTTATCCAGTGTAACTCCAAGATACCTAATACTGGACGTTTGTTCAAGTTGAGCGCATGAGCAGTTTCGACTGAAATCACACTTATGTGCTTTTATGGTTAAACTCGAGGGTGGTTGTGTGGTTTTACGCATAGAAAAAGTAACGTATTTTGTTTTTTGGGTGTTAAGAGTCAATAAATTTGACTTTAGCCAATCTGAAATCTTTTGGAAACCATCTTGAGCAAGTCTAAAGGTTTCGTCCCAAGTCTTTCCCTGAAATACGAGAGCTGTGTCATCTGCATAGGTGAAAATATGTCCGTTCTGTAAGTTGTAGTCACACAGGTCGTTGATGTAGATCAGGAAGAGACTCGGTCCGAGAATACTTCCTTGTGGAACTCCAAAAGAGACAGGGGCGTCGAGGCTGCACAGATCTCCTAATTTAACGCGTTGCACCCTATTTGTCAAATAATCTTTAAATAGTTTCAAGGGGGTACCTCTGATTCCTAGTCGCTCCATTTTCGTCACCAGGATAGGGATTGACACAGTGTCAAAGGCCTTTGCGAGGTCAAGGAAAATGGCTAATGATTTATTTTTATTCTCTAGGGTCGAAACAATAACATCCAAAAGTCCAGTGACTGCATCTTCAGTCGATTTCTTGGGTCTAAAACCGAACTGTGATTTAGAGAGGATATTATTCTTGTCAAGGAACTGTATTAGTCTTTTGTTTAGCAGCCTCTCGAGAACCTTCGATAAGGCAGGAAGTACAGAAATTGGCCTATAGTTGTTGACGCTGTGTCTATCCCCTGCTTTGTGGATGGGGTGAATCAGAGCGCGCTTAAAGATATTTGGGAAAATCCCATTCCGTATAGCCAAATTACAAATGTTGGTGAGAGGAGGTACAATTACACTCTTGGCTAATTTCAGTACCTTTGATGGAATATTATCGCACCCCGTAGCGCTGTCGCTTTTAAGGCCTGTAACAATCGATTCTACTTCCTTTTCATCCGTTTCGAGGAGTACCATTGAGTTAAGCGGGCTCTGAGTGTCGCCCATTATGTAACAACCTGTGCCGTTCATATCGATCTGACCTGCAAGTTTTGACCCGACTGTAGCGAAGAAATTATTGACAGTTTCAATCGATTTTTCAGGAGAGGAATCAATGCTGAGTAGCTCATTAGAGTAGGATTTAGATGTTGTTGTATGTGTTATCTCTTTTATTGTTTTCCAGGTCTTCTTAGGATTTCCTGAAGCCTCTTGTAATTGTTTTTTATTATGTTGTAACTTTAGGTTTCGTAAGATTTTGTTACAATAACTCCGATACCTTTTGTATGTTATTTGGACTATCATGTTATTGGGTGATTTTTGAGCTTTTTTATGTAAATTATTCCTATTTTTAATACACCGTAAGAGGCCTGGAGTAATCCAGGGTTTAATAACCCTAGAACGACAGGGAATATGTACCTTCTTAGTATGTCTTTGTACTGCTTCGGAAATAATGTTAACTAACTTCTCAGCATCCTCATTTACATCGTGATTTCTTAGCGTTTCAGTAAAGTTTGTCAATTTTAAGTCTTTTAAAACACCGTCCCAATCCGTTTTGGTAACTGCAATGGGGGATTTGTTGAGGGGTGATGCCTGGTCGAGACATAGTACAACAGCGTTGTGGTCTGTAACCGAGGAGTTAAGAACAAAGACTCGTGCCTCGCTTTTAGATCTGAGCAGTATGTGGTCGAGGCAGGTACGATCATGCGTAGGTATAGTATGGGCGGGAAGTAGTCCCTGCTCAGCAGTCAGATTGAGATATGTTTCTCTGTTCCTATCCACACTATTTGGACCTATATCTATATTGATATCTCCTAACACTATGATGTTTTTAAATTGATTTAATGTAGACAGGGTTTTTTCTAAGGAATCATAGAAGGAATCAATTAATTTGTTGTTTTTATTACAGGGTGAGCGGTATAGGGCAAGTATTGCCGTGATATTAGAAATTTTTATTGAAAGACACGTAGCTCCTTCAAAAGGAAGTTCGTCGACAGAAACATCCATACCATTCCTTGTAAACACTACGACCCCGTCGTTTTGGTTATATAACTTTTTGTTATAAAATTGTATATAATTAGGTAGAAGAGGTGGGGGTTTTGAGTTACTGAGGCGACACTCAGTAAGAACAATGACGTCACAGTCAAATCTCAAACTACACATCAGAGCCTCAAAACTGTTTATATTTTTATAAATACTGCGCATGTTCTGGGTGATAATTTTTAGACATTTATCTTGAAAAGGTATATGGCTCAAACATTCCTCAGGGGAACAGACCTATTGACTTTAATTGGTTAGTATAGAAAATATCACCATAGTATGTTTGTATGGAGCGCGCTCCGAATTATATCGTCTTAAAGCCGAGTTGCGATCAGTTAACATACCTCTTCTCCAAGAACGTCTTGCCGTTGTTAAAGTTCTTGCCCATAGCGGTTGCTTTCCACGCAAAGTAAGCGCCGGACGGATCACACTGGAACAGGTACGGCCTATCATTCTCCCAGCCGCAGATCAACAGGGAGACTCCGAATGGACGGACACCACTGTTGACAACATGTTATTGGTATTAGATTATATATACCACGGAATAAATACTAGTACCATCGGTACAGAAGAATCACTTCGAAGAGAGATATAAGTAACAACTCTTTCTACACGGTAATGGTGCAATGTTATTCGCAACCATCCTATCGTCGCTGCTGTACTGTACAAAGCAAAGAAAAATCTGCTGTTCCATACTAAACTGCAATGCCTACTCGACTGACATTATGGAACAGCAGATTTTTCTTTTGTTCTGACAGGTTTCCTCCCTTATTAAAAGTTGTTCAGTTTGATGGGTAGTATGTGGTTTAAAGGTTAATGTTACTTTTCCTTACACCCTGTACAAGGGGTGGTTTAGACCACCAAACTGAACAATGTTCACTATGGGACCGATATCGAAATTGCGAAAAAATAATCTGATGTTTCATACTAAACAACAAATCTACTCGAGCTAAATGTATGGGACAGCAGATTTTTTTTCCTATGACTTTTATTTGATGTTGGTCCTTTAGTGAAAGTTGTTCAGTTTGATGGTCTAAACCAAGGCTGCTCAACCCAGAGGCCCGCCAACACAATTGAATTTGCCATCGACTCACTGACATTTTTGGTTTTGATTAAGTGTTGTAGGCAAGTACTATGTGGTCCACCATGTAACATAGAATCGAAATTGTGGCCCTCCTCCAAAATTGGGTATACATAGTTGGTCTAAACAACCCCCTTAAAAGTTTTAAATGTATATTTTTACTTTTGTACTTGCGTTGCATCAGCGAGGAATGCGCTAAAAAGTATGAAATAAACTAAATTATTAAGATAAACAAAAAACCCGACTGCATAAAAAACCTATTAACTGAAAAGAGAAAAACAAGCTCTATAATCACTAATCAGCTATAACAACTTTGTTTGAACAAATATAATTTGATTGTTATTAGGTAGGTATTGCAGGCGGGGACAAACCAATCAATGACAAACCAAGATTTTTCTTAGTCCCAGTTTGCGATACCTACCTAATAACAATCAAATTATATTTGCTCATACAAAGTTGTTTTAGCTGATTAGTGATTATAGAGCTTGTTTTTCTCTTTTCAGTTAATAGGTTTTTTATTACTTTTGTACCAGTGTTGCATCAGCGATGAATGCGCTAAACCATAGATGTTTTAGTGAGTGATAAGGTTTTATTGATGTTTTTATTTATTTTGTGTTAATGTTAGTTTAATGATATTGCTTTGTAATCTATTTTATTGCGAGGAAGACTGTTTCTTATTTGGTCGATTGTTGTAACTCGATTACATTTGTTATCTTTTTGTTACCCACTTTGTATCTTTAGTCTAAGATCTGCTTTGTATTTAGTAAATTCTGTTTCTATCAGCGGAGACCAATAATTGGCTTTCTTTTAGCCATCCATATTTGTAACGTGTTAACAGCTGTTGGTCTTCCAAAGAAAATAAAATAAAATAACAATATAATCTACAATATGTGTGTTGTCTGGCCATCTAAAGACTGCTTTAGATGGCCAGACAACACACATAGTGTTATAAACATACCCAGACTGAGTATACTCCTGCATGACGGTAGCGACCCTCTGAACGAGCTGGGCGGTCGGGATCGGCTCATGGTACATCAGGTAATACTGCTGGGCCATCTTACGAGCCTGCGTGACGAGGAGACGGTAGTCCGGGCCCATTCCGGAGTACACCATACCTGGAAATGACATTTAATAATTAAATTTCACTACACTTTTATTTCGTTTTCTACTCTTACAGTTGCTTCCGTGTTGTACGAGTATGTAGTAGTCACTTATCTATGTATACAACATGTTAATGAATTAACGCAAAACTAGAAAGTAGTTTGTTTAGAATCGAGAGCAGAATCTAATTATCATGTGTTAAACATAGGTAATTTTTTTTCAAAATAATAATTAATTTGTTTGTAAAATTTAAAATTTTCTGAACTCGATCTCAACCCACCGCACGGGCACACTCACCCTACTTACTACCAAAACAAGATTCTTAAAATGTATACATGAGCACGCTAGCGCTTTCATTCATTGCTGAAATGATAACAAATAATTTTTGCCTCAAAACTTAAAATGCGAATAACTTTAAATTGTAACCATCAAAATAATGAAATTATTGTTTTAATATAATTACTTAGTTATAAATCAGTTGGGGTGTATGAGGTTTTGCGCTTATTTATTAACACATTGTATAGTTAAAGAGATATGTATGTATGTATATATTAATTATAGATTATTTTATTTTTTTTATTATATGTAAGTATATTTATACACTCATTGCCATTTCTTTATTTTGAGCTACACCGCCTACCTATTTTTTTTCGATAGTTAATTCCTCTACCCTAAGGTTGTCTGGAAGAAATCGCTTTCTAGCGATAACACCGCCTTATTTGTACCTACTTTTAATTCTTTATCTGTATTCAAATGTATGTTCTGTTTTGGTGTGCAATAAAGTATAATAATATAATTATAATTAAATTGAATTGAATTGAAATTTATAGTTATTTTTTAAAAGTTGAATGCAGAATTATGATCTAGATTTATTGGACCAGTTAACTGTAACAGTGGTCAAACAACAAAGAATCAAATAGAGCAGTAAGCCTATACCGGTTTGTGGGATAGTCCCTTGTCCAGGACTAATTAAAAATTGTTCAAGCCTATGAGGCAGGCGTTGTCACAATGGTGTAGAATTGAAAAAAATTAGAAACAAAATATCCCAATAACACATTTTTTATCTCATAAATTTGCTCAATCGAAGCTGTGGTGGTCCAGTGGCGAGTAACCTTGCCTGCTGTGAAGGAGGCGATGGTTCGATCCCCGTCCAAGCAGACTTATACCAATAAGTTTTTCAGAATGTATGTACGATTTGTAACACCACTGGCTATTCGGTGAAGGAAACATCGTGAGGAAACCTGCATGCTTAAATTTCGAGGCATGTATTGTACCCACTGTCCATTATAAGTGGTGAAGGCAAAATTCAATTTCGCGTACCAGCATTCAATTTAAGACAACAAAGACTATTTTCCTTCCATATATGTCGTACCAATGCTGGAAAGCGTTGTCCACTATTCAGAATGTGTTCGAGATACAATGAGTTCTTTACTGATATAGACATTTTTTTGTAACAGTTTGTATAAAGTATAAAAACACAGTTATTTCAATACTTAATCAGATAGATTAATCTGAACACTTAAATTTCATCTCATTTCATAACACTATAAATTATCTACTACTTAAGATTGGTTGTAGCAATAAAGTGACTTGCACTTAAACTTTAAAATTTCTGCAAATTTTGTTTGTTTTAGTATTAAACATGCACTGACTTGAGCCGAGATTCAGAGACGATTTGTAAGTCATAGTTCGGACTTCCGTATGTCAAAATCCGTACGTTTTCGCCGCGCTTGGCTCGAGCTAAGACTGAAAAATCGTCTCTGAATCTCAGCCTTAGTGTGTTACCGTTGTAGCCGACAGTCGCGTAACTTCTTTTTTTTTTTCTCCTAATTTATATGTGGAACATGTCATTGGAGTGTATAAACTTATTCAAGTTCTAGATATAGCTGAATATTGTACATTTACACTACCGTTTATGTTCTCCTTATGTTAATAAAATAAAAAAATAAAAATAAATAAAAGGCGAAGAAAAATTGTATCTCACCAATATGTCCGGTGATCATCTCAACCTTGTTGACGCTGTGCTCATCGTACAGTATGCTCTTGTGCTTGTTCTCCGTAGCTATTACAACTCCATTTGAGGCTGCAAATAAATAAAAATTTAATAAAAAGCCTAAGAATATTCCATATCCTATGGATTCTCAATTACAATGTTGTTAGTACAGGGCAATGAGACTGCAAATATTAATATGTTATAACTGTGTTGTAGGCGCGGTTTATACAGAAGAGACGTGTGACGGTGGCGGATAATCAAAGTAACACAATTATAAACCTTATAGTACGTAGTATAGCGTCGTTTGGAGAATTACGCCTACGGCTCCAGGCGACGTCACCTGGAGGCGCGGGCGCGATTCTCCTTTACGACCAAAACAATGCTATGCTACGTACTATAAGGTTTTTTTTTTAATTTTTAATTTTATTCTTTATTAGTGACTTTTATAGGCATGTACCGTAGCGTACGTACACTGAACTTTATTACATCAGAAGATAAATCACATCATTGATTCACTGATGAAATCACAAAGGTGAACAACTTTTTGGCTTCATCGGAACTAGGGCTAGCTAAAACGTTGTGAAAAGCACCTACATCAAATTTGTTCAACCTCAGATCCTTCATCAGTGAATCCCGCGCTAGATTGAACTTGACACACTCCACCAAAAGATGATACACATCCTCTACCACATTACACTCCTCGCAATTTGGGGACTCTTCTGTATAAACCGTGGCTTACTTCTTAACCTTTAAAATGTCTGGAAGCATAGATCTATGTGAAAAACAATTGATTTATGTCGGGAAGAGCGACATTCCATGGTATAACATTTTCACTGCTAATTTCGCGTAAACTATGCCTGGCTAGCATGCGACACACATATTTAGAATTATTATTTATGATCTTATGTGGGCAGCAAGCCCTGGTGTCAGAGTTTATTCAAACCGCCTTATGGCCTCTGATATGGTTTTTATGTAACAACTACTACCACCGGAGATAGTAGCGGGGACCAACGGCTTAACATGCCATCCGAAGCAAAGAATCATCTTTCTGTTCAGACAATCAGGTGATTCAGCCAGCAATGTTGGCTGGGGAAAAATACACTAAGCACTGGTGAAAAATACACAAAGTGACATTTCACTGTTGGAATCGAACCTACGACCTTGATGTCAAGAGCCCAATGCTCTTAACCATTAGAACACGGAGGGGTTGGGTTAGGGGAGCGAATGGGTCTTCACTGCATTTGTGGTTTTAGAAATTTGTCAAATCTATTTTTAAAATAGATGCTCAATAAGTCTAATTTGCAATTTGTTCTACTCATGAACATTGTTGGACTGTGCTTACGGTGAGAATTTATGGGCATTGTTGGTATCCACTAGATACATCATCATCAGCCTATACAATCGTCCCACTGCAGGGCACAGGCCTACCCTCAGGGAGGTTGTATGTACGTTAGTCCACCACGAGTGCACAATGCGGATTTGTAGACTTCACATATGCATCAGAATTTCTTCTTCAGCGTATACAGGTTTCCTCACGATGTTTTCCTTCACCGTTTGAGAGCAGACAGTATTACAAAGTTAGATTAGTAATCGGCATGTTGTTCGTGCGGATTTGAACCTGGACCTCAAAATTGAGTATCTCTACTAGCCTAGTGCCTACTATCCAAAATGTTTCTTTGGTATTTGGGTTCAAATAAGACCAAAAATTTTAATGCAATAATGACAATGCATTTTTTGATAAACAAATAACATTTACAGATAAAGTTTAAGTATACAAGTTGTGTATTACGTTGAAACGATTAATTTCAACGATTTCTTTGTAATTTGAAGAGTAATGAAAAAAGAAACGGTAAAATTTTCGTGATACCAATATAACCTATAAAAGATGTGAAATATTACCTTTTATTCCGACGGAGGTCCCGCCGGCTGCTACAGCGGCTAACGCATATTCGATCTGAACCAATTTACCGGAGGGGCTGGAATTATTGAAGAAGAAAATTAAAATTTGCAACGAAAACACTTGTTAAAGTTTCACTCAGAGAGACGGATTTAACTCATTATCAGATACAAAACTTTTAGTATACATTAATTAAACAATGCACAATATAAATATATACAATTCGGCATTAAGTAACTTGTAAATAAATTAATATTTTACCTAAAAGTTGTGAGCGAAAAACTATAGCGCTCAGACGCCATGATTACAAAGCAATTTGACAAATTTCACTTCGTCATGTTGTCAGCATTGTCAAAATGTCAGTAGGACGTTCATGAGTGCACGATTTTTTTGATAAACGGTATTGCCATATTGTGAAATAGCTGTTTTTACAATCGATCGATTGAAATATTCGACAAAAACGGAGTAAGTATCCGAACATGCATGCTTCTCATTGGTGGATTCATTAACCAATGGAAAATCCGAATCAGCGCTCAATAATTTGATTGTCAAATTTCATTGAAAAATTGTGCTATTTTTAATTTTAATGGTCTTTTCCTGAAATATTCTTGTAAACACAGTTACAATGTTGGGAAATCTGCGCGGAGTATCTCCGCTATCAGAAACCATGTCGGAAAGTACACTAGAAAGGAAACGGGCAGAAAAAGCATTGATAACAAAAACGCCCGCCCAAAATCAGTCTTTCAACAAATCTAATTTTAAAAATTATTCGGACAAAAATGGGAATAATGTGACTAAAAACGTGAGCAAAGGAAGAAAGACTTTCGCATTTTGGACTCTGGTTTGCCTGCTTTTTGTTCTCGCAATTGGAAATTTGATTCTGACATTCACTATTTTGGCTGTTCTCAGACTTGGTCAAGGTAAAAGTTTATTTATTTTATACGTTCGCGTTCTTATGTTAACGTAAAATATAAGAATATGTTAGTTATTATAGTCTTAGGGAGCAATGTTTTATGAATAACATTCTAAGCATCAAAATCAAAATGTAATAAAATATACTTTTCATCCCCCCATCTCGGAAAGAGTATTTTTGCTCTTCGATATCTGAGTGCAAAAGCCGTTTTTATCCGCTAGAGGATAAAGTAAATTGAATTTAGAACATTTTGTGCACTAGGTTTGTGAATTCAAAACATTAAACCTATTTACTTCTCCCTCCATGGTGCCGAATTTATATCATACAACCTTTTTTTTTTGCATGTATACTCCATTCAAAATAGCAAAGAAAATTTAAGGCTATTTTTAATTACAGAAACAGAGATTTGAAACACTTACTCTCACTTATTGTTAGAACAGCTTTAGTAACGTCCAAGATTATGTAGGATAATATATCTTTCTGTTAAATAAATTATATTTGCTTATCAGAATGGGCCAGTAAGATAAATAGGAATTGAAAAATCTCGTCGTCCTTATTTGAAATGAAGTATAGTCATTTCCTAGCTGAGGTTGGATGAAAAGTTACGTGTTGCACTCGAGTGCAAAGATTTTTCACCTCATGCTTTTATGATTCCCTCGCTAACGCTCAGGATTCTAATTTTAGAATCCTTCGCTTGCTTGGTCATTAAAATTGAGCACACAGTTAAAAAGCAACTTTGCACTCTTGTATAACATATAACTATTATTTTACACCAAAACATAAACAGTCAAATACAACGAAAAAAAAAAAAAATTTGCACAACAGCACAAAATAAGGCAGTATTTTTTTTTCGCTCAAATTATCCATCTAGTCACATTTAAAGTACCAGAATCTAGCCTGGACATGCATTATGATGACTAGATAACGATATAGAATGCATATGCTGACAGTTTTTTAAGGGGATGACCAGACCATCAAACTGAACAACTTTCTCTATTGAACCAACATTAAAATTGCGAAAAAAAAACTGCTGTCCCATGTATTTGGCTCGAGTTGGTTTGCAGTTTTGTATGGAACAGCAGTTTTTTTTGTGATTTAGATTTTGGTGTCATCGAGAAAGTTGTTCAGTTTGACGGTCTGATCCACGCCTTAAAAACGTGTCAGTATATTAAGAAGGTTACCAGCTATATAGATACAAACATCCATGACTCGGGTACAAATATTAATATTCATCATACAAATATTTGTCCCTTACGGGATTCGAACCCACAACCCTCGCCACAGCAGGCAGTTTCATTACCGACTGTGCTATCGGGCCGGGTCTTATCGCTAAGAAGCAATATTCTGAGCATCATTATTCATAAATGTAACTCTTACGCTAAGTGAGTGAAATAAACATTTATTATTATTTTATTTATTTATTACAGGTATGGAAAGCATGGAATTCCTTCCGGACCACAACGCTATAAAATTCTTTGGGGAAACGAACTTGGAACATATTTATAAGAGAGACGGCTTGCTCGAGAGCTTCAGAGATTTACCGATGAGCATTAACAGTGAAAATGGATCTGTCTTATTTAACTTACAGACAAGGTACATACATACAAAAACTCACGACCATAATCCCTTTTGGGATGCTCAGAAAGATTAAATAAATCTATACCTACAGAGTGAAATTGATATCATTAGCATCCTTTTAAACTAAGAGTCTACCCATCAAACTAAACAACTTTTACTATGAGAGCAGACAGATCGGAGCCAAAAAAATCAGCTGCCAGGTCAGCGGCTTTTCGCCCACATAAATACTGCATAAGAAACATTTAATCCCTTAGTCATCTCGCACAATATCCATGGGAATAATTGGGGTGGTCCATTCTAAGCCGGAACCAAATGGCCGGTAAAATTTCGTAGTACATATCAGTCCCATCGATCATACCCTAATACAGTTCAATTCAATTCAATTCAATAATACTTTATTGCACACCAAAACAGAACATACATTTGAATAACCTAATATCTTTATTACATCAAAATTGATTCCCTAGGTAATGTTTTTCAATTTTCTTCCCCAGACTATCCAGATCAGACACAAAGCTTGTAGTAAACGCATCCGGTGTGTTCATCCGAGGTGTCAACTCCTTAGACCTGCTGGACCCTGACTCTGGGGAGGTTGTCTTCAGTACCAGTTCCCCGGAAATGACTATACCTGATGGAGTTAACAACTTGCATGCTAAGGTAATAAGAAGGTTAAACATAATTGAGCTCCCTGACTCATACAGAGCTTAGACTACTTATATGCGGACCCGCCTCGCCTTAGCATTTCCCCTCTGCCAACGTGCAAGATCAAAAAATCTTACGCATTTACATTCAATTTTATACCTTATCACTAAACGCGACAGCCTATAATTGCGGAACAAAAATTTCGAAGTTATGACGTTTGGGGTTCACACGACACTGTTTTTCATGATTTTTTTAACATTCAAAATTAGAATCTTAAACTAATGGAATAAAATTCAAAGTTGCGTATCTCGTGCTGCCTCGCCCCCCGCATAAAGTGGCAGAAAATTTTGTTAGTAGAATTACACGCGTAACTTGTCCTCATATAAGTAGTCTAAGATACAGGGTCCATCTTAATATGCTGACACTTTTTTTACGGGGATGATCAGACCATCAAACTGAACAACGTTCTCTATGGGACCAACATCGAACTCGCGAAAAAAAATCAGCTGTCCCATACATTTGGCTCGAGAAGGTTTGCAGTTTTATATGGAATGGCAGATTTTTGTTTTCGCGATTTCGATGTTGGTCTCATAGAGAAAGTTGTTCAGTTTGATCGTCTGATCATCCCCTTATAAAAGTGTCAGCATAATAGAGAGAACGACCCTGTATACTGATGCATTTCAAGGCACGGCAGAAATGTATGGAACAGCTGATTTTGAAGTTAGTCCCATAGAGAAAGTTGTTCGGTTTGATGGTCTGCATGTAAAGAAAGACCCTCAATATAAATTTGTCCAGGATGTCCCTAGTCCTGTCATACTTCTATAGCATCTTAAAACCATATCACACTAGCGATTTTTGAGCGCAGCCACTGCACCGCAGCGACGTCGTAACTGAATCGCTGTAATTTTTACTGAGCGTTATCGCCGCGACATTGCCGCCATTTCGTCGCGACATTGCTACCATTTCGTCGCGACATTGCTGCGATTCCGCCGCGTCACGATTGATCTTGTGGGCATGGCATAACCCACAACAGCGCAAGTTATAGCGACGCAGCTAATAAATGGCGCAACCTGTCTGAAATATGCACCATGCAAAAAAAACGTTCATTCGTAACCTACAACAAATAAGGTTCACAATCGAATGCAAGACACAAATCGCGCAAGAGAAATAATCACAGATTCGATACAGATACAAGGTCCAAATAAGAACTGTTGGACCACGGCCGGTCCGCAGGCTTCACACCTAGCCTGGCGAAAGATCTTCCCTTTTCAATGGAGAAACCTTCCACTCAGTTCCTCCACGATCTTATAAATATCGCGGAGAAATCGTTGCGTCAACGTCTACGCTCAACAATAGCTTGTGTGATCACTCTTACAGATTAATGTTTACTCCACAGCAAATATCATCAAAACGCATCACTTCCCCAGTAGACGAAGACTTAACTCTCCGTACTGAATCTTCAGCCCATCTCCGAGGAGCAGAAGGCACTCATATGGAATCCAAAGAGTTATTCTGGAACGCTGATCAAGATATCTACTTGAAATCTATCAATGGATCAGTGGTATTGAGTGGAAAGGAAGGTGTCTACATAGATGTAAGGTATTTACCTATAGCGATGCCGATGAATAAGACAGATAAGTCGGTCACGGGGCAGTTTAAAGTGTGTGTCTGTATGCCTCAGGGGAAATTGTTTAGGATTGCGGTACCTAACGGGCAGAGGGTGGCCTGTAGCCATATTAATATGACTGCTGATATGAATCCTTGCGCTTAGGGCCGTTAAAAGACTACACTCTATTTTTTGTAATGAGTAAGGGATATGACACTTTTGCAGTGGTTTTGTGAATTTTTGATAGCGGTTGTATCTAAAATGCCTACTTGAAATTAAAGGAAAAATGAATCAAATGTCTACTTTACCAAAATGGTGAGATTCTAAGTCTCCTTCCTAAAATGTACACACATCAAGCTACGCAAAACAGACATAAGCTGGCCGCACGATGTTATACATTACCCTCCCTACGAGCACGCAGCTTATTTTGGTTTTGCGTAGCTTGATGTGTCGCCGTGAGAACTACTTGAGACTACGTGAGAAATACTTTCAGAAAATGTCTACTATTTGAAAATGTCTACTTTCACAAAAATTTCTATCCGAAAGTCTTTCAAAAAAGTACTTTCACAAAAATGACTTCTTTCCGAAAATGCCTTTATTTTCACCGTCGTTTTTTTAGCTACAATTTTCGAAGATATCTCAAAATCTATCATCGGTTCAGTACTGTAGCAATGGAGAAGTGAATAGATTAATTTAGCGTAATTTTATTGTTTTAAGTGCCGTAGAATGAATTATTTTATGATGCCTCAGTATTATTTAGCCATTTAGTAGTTTAGATTTTTTAACTTTTTAGTTAATTAGATATTCTAAACAGCATAATATTCAGAATATTGTAGTCCAGAATAATATATCACATGAAATACGTGTTCATTAAACATATAACACTATTCGAATAATTACCAGTATTGTTATTACGTACCTTTATACAATTATACAGTTAAAAGTAAAGTAAATAATGTATGAGAGAAAGTTAAAAAGTAGGTATGTTTTTAGAAAAAAAATGTATTTCCGCAAATTGTCGCATAGATAACAGATTAATTTTTGTGTTTTTATTTAATATCTTTTAAATTTTTATGACCGGATGGAGCATACACAGTGAATGAAAATGTATACTTTCGCAAAATGTCTACTTTCTGAAAATGTCTTCTGTCGCAAAATGGGTATCTAGGTGCTTGTTGTTGATATTTACATTTATAATGTTTATTTGTACTATTTTGTACATAGTTATAATTATAATACAACGTGTTAATGAATTAACGCAAAACTAGAAAGTAGTTTGTTTAGAATCGAGAGCAGAATCCAATTATCATGGTTTGAAACCAACTTAGGTAATTTTTTTCAAATTATTGAATAATTTGAATACAAAATTAAAAATTTACTAAACTCGATCTTAACCCACCGCTCGGGCACTCTTACCCTACTTACTACCAAAACAAGATTCTTAAAATGTATCCATGAGCACGTTACCACTTTCATTGATTGCTGAAATGATAACAAATAATTTTTGCCTCAAAACTTAAAATGCGAGTAACTTAAAATTTTAACTAGGAAAATAATGAAATTATTGTTCCAATCGAATTATTTTCTGATAAATCAGTTGGGGTGTATGTGGTTTTGCGCTTATTCATTAACACGTTGTATAATAATACTTTCTCAAAATGTCTACTTTCGCAAAATGGGTATCTGCTTGTTGTAAATACCCACATTTATAATGTTCCTTTGTATTTCGTTTAGTTATAATTAGTGCAAGCTGTCAGGTCGAGCGATTTACGTATAGATGTACTTGTAATAATTTCTATATAATAAATTTTGATATGCATAAGCATATGCTCACGACTATATTCCTCGAGGGGGTAATCAGAGATATTCTGAAACCTCAGAACATCCACGTTTCAGCAGTGGTACCGAAACTCTGTCCAGTGTGACGGGGGTGAGCCCGTCGCCATTTTGAGATGCCTCTTCAATTAATATTACAAACAGTTGATCTTGTCTCCATAGATAAAGTTTTGATGCACTTTAGACTAAAAAGTGGTTTAGGATCTAAACCACCTCTTTCAATATATAGGGTCCAACTTAATATGCGGACACTTTTTCCAGGGGATGATCAGACCGTCAAACTGAACAACTTTCTCTATGGCACCAACATCGAAATCGCGAAAAAAAATCTGCTTTTACAACAAACCTACTCGAGCCAAATGTATGGGACAGCTGATTTTTTTTCGCGATATCGATGTTGGTCCTATAGAGAAATTTGATCAGTTTGACGGTCTGATCATCCCCTTAAAAAAGTGTCAGCATATTAAGAAGGACCCTATATTGGGTATTTTGTTATTAAGGGTATATTACTGTTGGCGTGCTCCACACAAACGAAGTCTGGTGATATCTTCAACACTAACCGGTTAAGCTCAATGAAATTTTGCAGAAACAATCTAGAAACAAATCTCTATGCTTGTATCGTGTCAGATTTTCCTTAAAATGTACAGTTTTAAAGTTACAGTGCCTCAAAAATTTCCATACAAATCTTAAATTAATCCTAGCATTGAAACTGTATATTTTAACGAAAATCAGACAATATACAAGCATAGAGATTTGTGTCCAGATTGTTTCTGCAAAATTTCATTGAGTTTAATTGGTTAGTACTAAAAATATCAACTGACTTCGTTTGTATGCAGCGTGCTTTTACGTATTCGGAATAAACTTCTCTTACCACAAATACACAACCTAATTGCATGGACTAATTGTTATAATTTTAATACAATTACAGTAATATTATTGTTCAATAGTAAATTATTGATCTTATGTATTGTAACATATCACGTAGCGAAATAATATTTAAAAAAAAACAGTTATTTATTAGTTTTATTTCATAATTTATTAGCATCCTTTTAAACTAACACTCAGTTGCAGAAACGCTCATTAAAGTAAATCCTCGATTAAATCTCTTGCTGTCACTTTTTGTCTTGTAGACGTAGTAAAAGCTAGCAAGAGATTTAATGGAGGATTAACTACCCATCAAACTGAATTGATATCATTAGCATAATTTTTAAACTTAGAGTCTATCCATCAAACTGAACAACTTTTACTATGGGAGCAAACCGATCGTAGCAAAAAAAATCGACTGTTGCATACATTTGAGTCGAGTAGGTTGCAGTTAAGTATGGAACAGCAGATTTTTTTTCGGTTCGCTCCCATAGCCATCAGATATATCGTAACATGAAAGGTGTTCAAATATTTCTGAGCAGAGCTAATTTTCAATAAATTATTTACATTAAATGTTACCAATTATTTACGGACGATTAAGAATTATTGACGGCCCGATAGCAGTCTGTAGTGAACCTACCTGCTGCGCCGAGGGTCGCGGGTTCGAATCCCGTAAGGGACAAATATTTGTATGATGAATATGAATATTTGTACCCGAGTCATGGATGTTTGTATCTATATATGTATCCTATATCGTTGTCTAGTCATCATAATACAAGTCCAGGCTAGATTCTGGTACTTTAAATGTGACTAGATAATTTGTGTGACAATGTCCAAGATATTTAATTATATCTAAACGTCTAAATTGAACGGATTAAGGTATTTTTTCCTAAACTGCTCAGATGTTTATGATCACCCTGACTGCGTAGATATAATTGATGTTCTAGGCGTTCAGGTATTATTGATTGGTTATGTGTAAAGAAATGATTGAAAATTAGAACTGTTTAGAAATATTTGACCACCTTTTTGCTATGATGTATCTGATGGCGTCTGTACCTAGACATACCTAATCATAATTTTAATAGTTATGGTCAACATAAATGCAGGAGAGTAGAAACACGTACTATCGTAAGGGTCAATTCAGATTAAACGGGAAAATGCTCGAGCATGTTCCTGACCGCCATTCACACTTAGCGCAAAACGACACTTGCAGTCCGCTGGATTATATTTTACCGTTGCATACTAAAGGGAGGGTCCCTTTTAATATGCTGACACTTTTTTAAGAGGATGATCAGACCGCTAAACTGAACAACTTTCTCTAGAGCACCAACATCGAAATCGCAAAAAAAATCTGCGTCCCATACAAAACTGCAAATCTTGAGTCAAATGTATGGGACAACAGATATTTTTCGCGATTTCGATGTTGGTCCCATAGAGAAAGTTGTTCAGTTTGATGGTCTGATCATCCCCTTAAAAAGTGTCAGCATATTTAGAAGGACCCACATTCACTATTCAGGTATGTTTGAATGGAATAAGGTAGATATTTAATTACCACGTAATAAGTGCTCGAGCATTTTTCCGTTTAGTCTGATTTGACGGGACACGACCACCATGAGGGAAGCCTATGTCCAGCAGTGGACGTCCATCGGCTGAGATGATGATGATGACCACCATGAGACACCTTTTCATGCTTGTCGTCACATTGCTATATTTTCTAATATACCAGCTTTATTTTTTCTTATAGGTGATCAAATATTCTGGATAAGCCTGTAACAAAAAGAAATTTATCTTATAAATAAACTTTCTACTATAGGTAGTAATTCTAAAATAATGTTGTATAATGTCTACTTTCCTACAATGTATATTTTCCTAAAATGTCTATTACCTACATGAAATGCCTGCATTCCTAAATTTGCAAAACTTGTAAACTTTGACTATTTATATGTGGACTGGTTACGCGTGTAATTCTACTAACAAACATTTCTGCCACTTTTTGCGGGGGGCGAGGTAACATGAAATCCGCAACTTTGGATTTTATTCCCCATAACTTTAGATTCTAATTTTGAATGTTAAAAATCATGAAAAGTAGTCTCGTGTGAACCCCAAACGTTCTAAGTTCGAAGTTATTATTTCGCAATGTCGCAAGAGATTAGTTTCTAGATTGTTTCCGAAAATTGTCATTGACTTTAATTGGTTAGTATTGAAAATATCACCAGACTTCGTTTGTATGCAGCGCGCATTTACACATTCGGAATAAACTTCTCTTAACCTCACCTGTTCCCCTCTATAAACGATATGTTCAGGATAATCCAGTGCTATGCCCGGAACACCCTGGACGGAGTGCTTGCCGGGAGGAGCGTGCGGGAATGACTTTGGTATCGATAACCTCTCCACCTTGCCAAGGGTGACCCGACAGAGTAGCATGTGTCTGAAAATAGACAACATAACATAATAAATACTCTTTATTATTATTACGCCAAAAACATAATTATAACAAAACAGAATAATGTAAACATAAGGGTACAAATCGGGGGAGATATGGAAACCCAATCTTGAGGTCCGGGATCGAATCCGCATGGACGACATGCCATACCAATGAGTTTTTCTAACTTATACAACGTGTTAATAAATTCGCGTAAAACCTATAGTTACACCCCGCCTAATTTAGGTATAACAAAATTATTAGATTGAATCAATAATTTTATTATTTTGATAGTTAACATTTAAAGTTATTCGTATTTTAAATTTTGAGGCAAACATGATTTGTTATCATTTCAGCAATGAATGAAAACGCTAGCGCGCTCATGGATACATTTTGAGAATCTTGTTTTGGTAGTAAGTAGAGTGAGTGTGCCGGTGCGGTGGGTTGAGATCGAGTTCAGTAAATTTTAAATGCTACAAACAAATTATTTAATATTTTGAAAAAAAAATCCTATTTTGAAAACATGATAATTAGATTCTGCTTTCGATTCTTAACAAACTACTTTCTAGTTTTGCGTTAATTCATTAACACGTTGTATAAAATGTACGTATTACCGACTGCTCTCAAACGGTGTTGGAAAACATCGTAAGGAAACCTGAAGAATTCTGATGCGTATGTGAAGTCTACCAATCCGCAATCAAACGACCGGTCCTGTGTTGCCATCATCCACCGGGTTCCCGCCGCCTTCACCAGGTCGTCGGTCCACCATGTGAGGGGCCTACCCACGCTCCGTTTTCTGGTATGAGATCGCTACTCGAAAACAAAAAGGTAAGTACACCAAATATAGTTGTTTACCTGATACAAATCTTACAATCATGATCCTTGTGTTTTTTGCATCCACTGTTCAAACCAAAAACGTAATTGTCGCTCTTTCCTGCGTGCTGGGCGAAATATATTCCCGCGCCAAACAAGCCATCTGTAAAATAACATTTCATTAGGTATCTGAAACTAAAATTGGCCGCCATCTTGGATTTTCATTACTATCCGAATAGCTGACCTCATTCTCAATGAAATTTTGTTCTTACACTGTACATCTATCCCTCTCCGTTCAAAAGATACAGGCGTTGGTAATTTGTAGGTATGGCCGCCATCTTGGATTCCGCCATATTGGATTTTTTCACCGCCAATTTTTGTGCATACATACGTAAACTCACAACTGTAATCCCTTTCGGGGTGGTCAGAAACATGGCTACAACTACCATTCTGTTTAAGAATGTCGTTGTAGCAATGCTCACATTAAGCAATGTAAGCTATTTTTGTAGCACTAAGTAAATGCCTGCCTGCCTGGCACTGGACTGGCACCTGGACTGCCTTTTATATTCTGTGTCTGGACTGGCTAGGGCTGCCACTGAAGAATAAAATTAGCCTAAGATACTCACGCATACTCGACATCCTTTCATCAAACCCATTTGTCAGCAGTAACTTAGCCTTTGGAGTACCATGGAAAAGCATCCTCTCATTAATATAACGATTTTCACCATGAACCTGCTTCTGGTAGGCCCTGTACTTATCCCAGATGCAGCCGTTTACTATCTTTTGTATCTGAAACGAGGCAAGATACTAGTTTAGCACAGAGAGCCATGAAGCGTCATCTTGACCACGTCTCAAACGTCGAGATCCGAAGTCGAACTAAGGTGCAAGACGTTGAGGACCAAATAACTAGCTTAAAGTGGCGGTGGGCGGGACACGTCGCTAGACGAAGTGATGGCAGGTGGAGCAAACCCTTAACAGAGTGGTGGCCAAGATTAGGTAAAATAGGAGTAGGTCGGCAGCCAGGTTGGTTGACGACATCTGGAACAGTATCGGTAACACCTGGATGGGATTAGCACAGGACTGAGAAGGATAACAAAATGGGGAGGAAGCTTACGCCCTGCAGTTGGTGGATACGGGCTGATGATGATGGGTACTATATTTAATTCGACGCTAAAGTTCCATGAGCAGGTTTACTTTTTTTCTCTCCAATAGCAAAAATAACAGCATAGCATAATGCTAACGACTATATTCCCGAGGGAGTAGTCAGAAATGTTCTGAAAACTCAGAACATCCACTTTTCACTAGTAGTACCGAAACTCGGTCAAGTGGGAGTGGGGAAGTCCGCCGTCCAATTCCTAGGGCTCGACTTGGCGTCGCGTGTGTTCCCGCCACATACACGGCAGGAAGAAACCCTCCAGTGTGATTCCTCCCTCTTTCAGAGGCTTGACCTGTGAAGGCCTTCGCTGCCGGGTATGCGGCAGATTCCTTCGGGGTTTCCCGGGTATCCGGCACACATGCAAAGAGGTGGAACACAGTGGGGTTTTCGCCGGTAGGAGTCCGGTATCACCCGTCGTCGTCCCCAAGACGGTGGGTATTCGTGAGGATTTCCCGAAGAAAATAATAGGGTAGGTTCTTGTACTTCAATCAATTAATCAAATAAATAATAATAATAAATATCTTGGACATTGTCACACAAATTATCTAGTCACATTTAAAGTACCAGAATCTAGTCTGGACTAGATTGAGAGATTATGACGACTAGACAACGATATATAATACATATATAGATTTAAATATCCATGACTCGGGTACAAATATTCATATTCATCATACAAATATTTGTCCCTTACGGGATTCGAACCCGCGACCCTCAGCACAGCAGGCAGGTTCACTACAGACTGAGCTACAGGGCCGTCTTCAAATCAGCGCACATCAACCCACTGCTGGGCATAGGCCTCCCTTTTATTGCGCCATTCACGGTCCTGTGCTAATCTGATCCAATGCGAACCCGTCACCCTCACAATGTCATCAGACCAGCGTGCTGGTGGTCAGCCTACTGACCTCCGTCCCTCTCTTGGCCACCACTCTGATATTGCCTTGATCCACCGGCCGTCTTCCCGTCTAGCCAAGTGTCCTGCCCATCTCCACTTCAACTTTGTGATCCGCTTACCCATGGACTTGTACTTAGGTACTACATAATTATTATGTTCAGCTACCTACCTTTATTATGTCCACACCCGACGAACAAAGAGGTGAGAAAGGCAATAGCGTACAAAAAATATTTTGTTTATTGCGAAGTGTGTGTTTCATTTCGTCAGCCACCATTTTATATTCTTTCTTTCCTAAGTGGCCATTTGGTTTTAGAGTTATCAGCTTGGTTTTCATACCACATTTCCATCCGGAAACTTTCTGTCAAATAAAGGTACAAATTAATTAATATGTTAGGTACCTACACATACCTACCGTACCAACCTAATACAAGGAGTTAGGGTAAACAGTTGCATTACTATAGCCTCGTAAGGCCCAGGGTTTTTCGACCAAACATTAGCTACTTGCCCGTATGCCTTTATACAGTATGGTCACATGGTACCGTCCCAGATGGTAAAATTTTCGAAAATGAGTCTTAATGTGCATATCATACAGCACACTATTTAATATCGTATGACATATTCAAATCGAGTGCCTTTTAAAAGGTGGTTGGGCGTCAACGGCATGAAATAGGATTTCATCTTGGGCAAGTATCGTTATGGAGCTGAAGACCTTTTAAAAAGCATCTGGGCATTACGAGGCTATGTACTGATTGCACCCATGCCACTGAGCAACTTTCCCTAAGAAGCCTATAGGAAATTCGCAAAAAATAATTTCAACTTTTCACAAAAGTTCGATCAGCTTATTGCATTTAGTATGGAAAGTTCACATTTTTTTTTGCGGATTTCCTAATGTTTCTTAGGGAAAGTTGTTCAGTATCATGGATACAATCACCCCTTAAAGTAATGCAACTGTTTACCCTAACACCCTGTAGTATTAGGTCAAGGTATTATGCTAATACTGTGTACCTACGACCTTATCTACCTATAATACCGACTGCTCTCAAACGGCGAAGGAAAACATCGTGAGGAAACTTGCAAACGCTGAAGAAATTCTGGCGGACGGACTAACGTCCATGCACCCCAACGTCTCAGAGATTGATCACGTCACCATTGCGTCACGCTTTGTCTCTGAAGCGCACAAAAATGATCACGCGACGCGCTCGCCTTATGTCTCCCATAGATTGTTCACTAGCGTGATTGTTCGAAGCTGAGAAAGCTTTTGTGGTTTCTACCCGAGGTACCTTTTGCGTTATCTATTTACATCGATGTCTTTGGTCCATTCCGTACTTTACCTATCGTAATATTCACTCTTGATCTTATTGCAAGTTTGCAATGACCTAATCTAATGATATTGTAGTAAAATCTAGAGCATCATATTACAAACAAAACTCGAGCTCACATCGCTCGCTCCAGGTGTTAGATTTTGTATCGACAACCTAACCTGGACCAGCGGCCGTAGTATGCTAGCTCTCTTTCTATTTGCGCGCGAACGAAAGAGATAAAAGCGTGATAAAGCTGTATCACGCACAACAAGCTACGGCTTCTGGACTTCTTGGGAATAGTTACTGCTACGTTAATACGGGAATAATTAATCGTAGATCCTTGGGTCTTCTTATCGTGTGAGCAGCAAGCCCTGATGTCAGAGTTTTTTCAGACCGCCTTACGTTCTCTGACGTGGTTCTTACGTAACGTCTACTACCACCAGAGATAGTAGCTAGGACCAACGGCTTAACGTGCCATCCGAAGCACGAAATCATCTTTCTTTTCAGACAATCAGGTGATTCAGCCTGCAATGTCCAAGCCAACTGGGGAAAGACGCACAAAGTGACATATCACTAGGTGTTCCCGTGGGAATTGAACCCACGACCTTCGTGTCAAGAGCCCAATGCTCTTAACCATTAGACCACGGATGCAGTCCGTGGGTGACCTCGATCCGCGGGGGACCAAAAGGGCGAATTTCATCCTCCCCACGCCTAATTTAGGTCTTGTGTCGCCTATGGGAGTCTACCAGGGTGTGAATGTGGATCGGCTTTACTTTATAGACCCTCAATATCACTTACCGGACTGGATATAGTAGCATGTCTGCCTGATGGTAACTTCACGCGAGAATATTTAATTTTTTCAGACCCTCTCTGAAGTCTCCTTCTATGATTTCTGCGTTTGTGGTGAGAATACGCCACTATCTCAGGAAAGGTGGCCTGGAAGAGTGGCATTTGACTTTAGTACATTTAGTACTGGAAAGGGCAGCGTTGGTAGGCTCCAAAAATGGCACATTCAAAAGTGCCCTCAACCCATATTTCTAAGGTACCTATCTCACTTTTTAATTCATTGGTCAGTAACTTATAGTTCACTATATATAACACATTATAGGTCACTAGCTTATAGTTTATTTACATTACTGTATAGTATCAATTATTTTATTAAATAGACTATGTATTATTGTATACATAACTTTAGCTTACGAAATTATATTGTAATAGTTATTAAGTCGTGTTATGTTGTAGAGTTTCTGGCCGCATCTTCTCTACAGCGACAACACGTTCCGACGCGGTGGTAGCTTTAAAAAAGATTTGACGTTTGATAAGTGTGCTGCAAGCTCCTATATTGAATAAATTATATTGACTTGACTTATTGCACTGCTATTCTACCAATGTCAAATATTTAGTTTATGGATTATTTTATGATCACAAAACATTGCATTTTCTCTACTATCATCTACCTACTCTAAAGACTTAATTAGGTAGAATGTATTTTATGTACAAAACTTCCGTAAAAATTATTTAGATGACAGTGAGAACTGTAAAAAATGGATTCCGTGGTAAGCGGATAGAAACTTTGTTTTATACTATAGGCAGGTATTTAGAAACAAGAAGAAGAGGTTGAAGATATAATGTAAATAGGTACATTTTCATCGTCCTGTTCTTCTAAACCCTCTTCTGCGCTTTCAGAATCAGTTACTTCTTCCACTTCTTCCTCTTCTTCTGTCGAACCCTCATTATTTATAACGGGATCGTCATTATCTGACTCGGAATGTTGATAACCCGACTCGGGAAGTTGATAATCCTTTTTGGAATGATTAAAATTCGACCCAGGATGTTGATAATCGGTCTTGGAATGTTGATAACTTGACTCGGGTTGTTGATAATCTGACTCGTTACCATGCTTATTCGACTGATAATGATAATTAGAATGGGACTCTGAATGATAGATGAACTTAGAGTGGTATCTATTTGATGTCGATTTCTCTTCTTGGCAATGATGGTCATTTGTTCTTGCACCATTGACATCGTGTCTGCCATGATTGTAGACTGGACATTGGGACCTGAGTGCACAAAATTTTATGATTAATATTTAGGCCGAGGTTCGGAATTTTTTTGGGTTTGAGTTCGAACTCCTGTATGTCAAAATCCATACGATTTCGACCATGCTCAGACTCATCTCACGCTCAAAAGACGTAGCTGAATCTCGGCCTTGAGACTACTTATCTTTAGGTATTTCGGTTACATGTTTATCCGTACCTACATAATCATACATGACAATACTCCAGGGTCCGAATAGCCCTAGTGGTAGCCAACTTCCGATTGGAGCTGGCACTACGAGAATAAAAATATCATTGCTCAATCGTCTTCACATCTAACTCAAGTCAACGCCATCTATCGTGGTATTTTGAACTACGCTTTACTAGCTGTCAGAAAACTCTCCTCATTATTCCTCCAAATGTAATAACGTAATAACGTTTTTCAAAAATGTTCATGATTCTATTATACTTACCCAAGTTCTACTCAACAAAGATCTATTGAGATAATTTGAATGGAAGTGTCGGCAAAGGGCGCCCTCGTAAGACGCACTGATCAAATCGGTTACGTTTTACAGAAAGATGAGGCGCGGAGTACTCGAAATCGATGGGCATGTATGAAGAATGTATGGATGTGAATGAGTCGAGAGAGGTATGTTAAGTTCGCTGCAAATCCCGAGCCTTAGTCTCTGCCTCCCTCTCAGGGAAAGAGGTGTTTAGGAATGTGATTAGAAAGAGCGGACCGAGTCATTTATGTGTTGTTTGAACTCGAAAACAGGACAGTTTTCACATATAGGTAACTGCTTACCCCATTTTAAACGGAATGAACACCAAATTGTAGAACTGTCTTTTGGTATTAAAAATATAACTAACATAACAGACCTAACAATTATTATTTAAATAACTTTTACTGAAGTGAATAGTTAAACCACAATAAATAAATTTATAAATATCAGGCCTCTCTACATGGACTACTGAATCGTGCGATTTACCTAATTACCTGACTGCGCCAGAAGGAGGGTTATGTTTTTCGAGCGTATGCATGTATGTATGTATGTATATATGTATGTATGTATGTATGTATGTATGTATGTATGTGTGTATGTGTGTATGTGTGTATGTATGTATGTATGTATGTATGTATGTATGTATGTATGTATGTATGTATGTATGTATGTATGTATGTATGTATGTATGTATGTATGTATGTATGTATGTATGTATGTATGTATGTATGTATGTTTGTATGTCCATTTCTTTGGCACGGCTTACAGCCTAAACGGCTTGAGGGATTTTAAAGTATGGGGTGTCATTGGATTTGTAAAAATTGTGAGAGTGACATAGGGTATATTATTTCAAGATGGCGTCTACGAATTAAAAAAGAGAGGGGGAATAAACAATTTTTTTTGCTAACAATTACAACATGGGTATCAAATGAAAGCTAGTAATCAGACGATTCCAAATATATAAATATTATAGTACTTTTATGTTACCGTTTTGACACAAGACTAAAAAGTATGAAATAAACTAAATTATTAAGATAAACAAAAAACCCAACTGCATAAAAAACCTAGGTATCGCAAACAAGGACAAAGAAAATTTTTAGGTGGTCATTGATTGGTTTGCCCCCGCCTGCAATACCTACCTAATAAGAATTAAATTATATTTACTCAAACGAAGTTGTTATAGCTGATTAGCGATGACAGAGCTTGTTTTTCTCTTTTCAGTTAATAGGTTTTTTACGCAGTCGGGTTTTTTCGTTTATTTTAATGAAGTAACTGTGTAATCGAGTTTTGCTCGGCGACTCCCGAATTAATGTAACTGGTAGGATTCTGAAAAAATAAATTTTCACACCCGACAATATTTTCTTCTATATTTTGATCCAACGCCATCTATATTAAGATAAAGCAGTAGGCTGAAATGTTCAAATTTTATCAGGTAAGTAGGTAGTCAAATGTGTTGAATTAGTGCGTCGTGCCAGTATGGTGCGGAAACGTGGACCCTGACAGTAGGACTAGTTCATCAATTCAAAGTCACTCAGCGAGCTATGGAGAGAATAATTGCTCGAACAAAGGCTCGGTGTTTCTCAGAGAATTAACTTCAGGAATGAGGTTGACATAGCTCAGAAAATTAGCAAGCTGAAGGCAATGGGCTGGTCATGTCTGCTGAAAAACTGATAACCGATGCGTTGTCAGAGTTCTAGAGTGAAGACCACGAACGCAAATCGCAAAATATCATGTAGCACGTTTGCATAACACCTAAAGTACAACGAAATAAGGTTATTTTGTGGTATTGACCGTAACTTGTAGTACTATACTATATTATGTAGGTATTCGATAGTTTTATCATTTTTGTGATAACCTAATAGTGGTTCTTGTTATTATGGAGAAACTAAGTAGATATGTTTTTTTCGGAATTTCAAAAGGCACTTACATTCAAGCCGTGGTGGTCCAGTGGCGAATAACCTTGCCTGCCGTGCAGGAGGCGATGGTTCGATCCCCGTCCAGGCCGACTCGTACCAATGAGTTTTTCGGAATTTATGTACGATTTGTAACACCACTGGCTTTTCGGTGAAGGAAAACATCGTGAGGAAACCTGCATGCTTCAATTTTGAGGCATCTATTGTACCCACTGTCCATTATAAGTGGCGACGGGCTCACCCCCCGTCACACTGGACAGAGTTTCGGTACTACTGGTGAAACGTGGATGTTCTGAGGTTTCAGAATATCTCTGACGACCCCCTCGGGGAATATAGTCGTGAGCATATGCTATGCTATGCTACTTACATCCATCCGATACTAATA
Source organism: Agonopterix alstromeriana (assembly GCA_963924505.1). Taxonomy (NCBI): domain Eukaryota; kingdom Metazoa; phylum Arthropoda; class Insecta; order Lepidoptera; family Depressariidae; genus Agonopterix; species Agonopterix alstromeriana. Next base: position 6,824,692 of record OZ004689.1, on the reverse strand, counting down.
AACGAGCAACATTTGTTTCAAAATCGCGTTCTAGGAAACGGCTCTAAGGATTCCGATAGCATTTTGTGACTTTACCCTTATGCACAGCATGTTCTATTTGGTATAACCTTAATTAATTTTAAAAAGCTTGTAAAATAGAGACATAATATAGCTATGCTAATGCTAGGCGTTATTTGACAGATCGTGTTTCACTAATGGAAGCCTTGTAATATTTATCTTGGGTTGGCAAATGCCCCGGACGGCACTTTACTATTCGGGCGGCAAATTCGGGAAAAAATATTGATAGATTGATTGAGCTCTATCTATAAATAATTCGTAGAGCTCGCTTCGCTCGCTCTAAGTTTCTTTCTTAATTACCGTGCCTACACATAATCCTAAAGAGTTCCGACCACACTACGACATTGTACTAAAAATTTGGAGCTTGCTTCGCTCGATCCAAAGCTTTTACTTAGGCTACTTTGCACATATTTTGTACTTAAAAAGCTCTGGCTCTAACTGATTCGTATTGAGGAGAAAAGTCCAGCTTGCTTCGCTCGCTATTTTTGCATGGATAAAACCAAAAGATGTCTGAACACGACCCGAATAGAAGTGCAAAAAAATTTCGAGCTCGCTTCGCTCGCTCCATTTTTTTTTGTGTACGTAAGTTAAGGTTGTAGTACAAAATCAGTCTGTGCCCTGGGCGGCAGTAACCCACGCTACGCCACTGATAGATGTGGAGGAACTACTGTGGAAGGTTCCTCCGGTGAAAAGTGAAGATCTTCCGCCAGGCTAGGTGTGAAGCCTGGGGACCGGCCGTGGTCCAACAGATCTTAGTTGGACCTTGTATAATATATCGAATCTCTGTGATTATTTCTTTTGCGCGATTCATGTCGATACGATTGTGAACCTTATGTGTAGCGGCTAACGGGTTACCAATGTGATGTCGCAAGTTGTCTTACGTACACATTTGCGAGTGTGACCTTAGCGCCATCTGTTAGCTTCGTTGCTATAACATGTGGGTGTTGACATCTGTGGCATAATAATCCCCACAGTAGATAATAATTAGGTAGTACTTAAGTTTATAGTTCAGAGGAAGGATCTCCATAGAGTCCGCATAAATTTACGATTGTAGTTAGCCTCTTTTGTCTTATGACGTACCTTTAATAGTAGAAGGAGATGGAACTATAGATATTTGTTTATACGGCTGTCCACTTTTTTTGAGCTAGTGTGTGTGAAAAGTGACCGTAAACATAAGGTCATATGTCACTTGGTGCCTTTTGTCCATACTACTTGACACAACACACTCAAACCTAAACGTCAAAAAAAGTGGACACTTCACAATTGGTATGGCTCACTCTATGCCTTTAGGTATAATCTCTTTGGTTTATAGGTAGATAGATTCATACAGCTTTAATAATAAGTAGGTATTGTTATTTTTCTGAGGTACTTAACCGAGTGACTTCATCAATTAGTTTCGCTGATTGAACCATATACAAACGTATTGATAACGTGTTATCAAGAGTTTGTTTTATTTACTTCTAAAATAATGCATATTAAAATAGAGATGTTCCTTGTATTCCATCAATACAAATTACAATACAAATTATACTTTATCAGAGCAAGACATAATACAGGGTCCTTCTTAATATGCTGACACTTTTTTAAGGGGATGATCAGACCGTCAAAGTTTGGAAGTTTGAAAGTGGCTCCTGTGAATGAAAAGCTGTGCGGTAATCGGTTATCGTGGTATGGACATGTGATGACAAGAGATGAGTGGCATATTACAAGACGAATGTTAAATATGAATGTGGATGGCTGCATGAAGAGAGGACGACCAAAGAAAAGATGGATGGATTGTGTGAAAGATGACATGTGTAAAAATAGTGTGTGCGCTGAAATGACGGGTAAAAGAGATGAATGGAGGAAGACGACATATTGCGCCGACCCCAAATAATGGGATAAGGGCAGGAAGAAGAAGAAGAGGAGATCAGAACGTCAAACTGAAAACTTTCTCTATGGCACCAACATCGAAATCGCGAAAAAAAATCTGATGTTCCATATAAAACTGAAAACCTACTCGAGCAAAATGTATGGGACAGCTGATTTTTTTTTCACGATTTTGATGTTGGTCCCATAGAGAAAACTGTTCAGTTTGATGGTCTGATCATCTTCCTAAAAACTGTCAGCGTATTAAGTTGGACCCTGTACACGAACACTATGAAAATTATAAATGAAAACCGGCCAAGTGCGAGTCAGACTACTCGCGCATCAAAGCCTAATTCGACATATTATTTATTCAATATAGGAGCTTGAAGCACACTTATTAAACGTCAAATCTTTTTTTTAAGCTACCAGCGCGTCGGAACGTGTTGTCGCTTCGTGGGTTCCGTACCACAACACAATGCAGGGTCCTTCTTAATATGCTGACACTTTTTAAGAGGAAGATCAGACCGTCAAACTGAACAACCTTTCTCTATATGACTAACATCGAAATTGCGAAAAAAAATCTGCTGCATTCATTTGGTTCGAGTAGGTTTCGAATTTTGAATAGAACAGCAGAATTTTTTTTTTGCGATTTCGATCTCGGCCCGATAGAGAAAGTTGTTCAGTATGATGGTCTGATCATCCACTTAAAAAACTGTCAGCATATTAAGTTGGACCCTGTATTAACGTACCTAAAAAAAAAACCGGGACCCTTAGCGCGAGACCGACTCATACTTGGCCAGATTTTATTGTTTTTTGTTATACTGTAGAGTTCGCACTATAATCGAAACAAGTTTGACTCTTGAATGTATTACTGTTTTTACGATAGAGCGAGAAGAAAAAAAACTTGTTTCTTGAATGATGACTATGAACTTTTTACTTTTTTTTTATTTAGATGAGGACATTTCTGACAGCTAGTAAAACGTAGTTCCAACATGCCGCGATAGATGGCGTTGACACGAGTTGGATGCGAAGACGGAAATTTAGGCTAAAAGTAAGCAAAAATGCACGCAGACGCATCCGCTGACGATGTATATGTCGCAGCTATCTGGTTAAATCTGCTATTTGATTGAAAGGCTAGCCCGTTCATTAAATGGCGACACTCAACTGAATGACTAGGCCGAACGTTGATTAAACAAGCGTCATTCAACGTTCAACTAGTTGACTGATTGTAAGCCAGTCCTTTGAAATTTTACTATTTTACTTAGTATCTATAAGATCGCTCATAAATGTTTTGTCAACGCCATCTATCGCGCCATTATACAACTTTTTCTTTTTTAATGGCTTTGGGAAAATCCCTCATTTCTCCCATCTCTATTTTACCCCTTCTTATTTACACAGATATGCATCTAGTCATGTCTGGAAATTCTAGAATTATTTAAACTAGATATCGCAGACGAGATCAGTTGTTGTCAACATATCGTCTGAGGAGCTAGCGACATATTGAAACCAACCTGATAATACAGAGATTAACAAAACATCCTAGTAATATTTAAACGGGTGTTTAACCATCAAACTGAACAACTTTCACTATGGAGCCAACTTCGAGAAAAAATCAGCTGTCTTATTCATTTGGGTCGAGTAAGATTAGCGGATTTTTATTTTTTTTTCGACGTTGGCTCCATAATGATAGTTGTTCAGTTTGATGGTATAAACTAAACCACCCCTTTAAATATTAACTAGGGTGTTTTGTTGCACACTGTACAGGGTGTAAGGAAAAGTATAATTAACCTTTAAACCACATAGTTACTCTACCCATCAAACTGAACAACTTTTAGTATGGGAGCAAACTTGTCAGAACAAACAAAAAATCGGCTGTGTCATACATTTCAGTCGAGTAGGCATTACAGTTTAGTATGGAACAGCTGATTTTTTTTGCGCTGACTGGTTTGCTCCCATAGTAAAATTTTGTTTAGTTTGATTGGAAGTATATGTGCTTAAGGGCCTATGTCGAAAAATAATTGAAGCAAAATGGGCGTGTGATAGCTTATATTACTGCCTGATGCGAGAGAAAGAGACAGGGCGGCGCGCGCACCTGAAACGACGCAAGCATAAAACAAACTTTATTGAATTGTAATTGTACTATTTATCTAAGTTCAATTCTGCTCTAATCAAAATTTATAAAAAATCAATTTCTTTTTTTTAAATCAAGCCTCTTGTTTCTAATATTCACCGTTTAACACTTCCAAGCGTTTATCGATAAAGACGGAGGCTACTTTGGCTTGTTTTTCTATCGAGAAAAGGTGTCTTAATCGTGTTTAGGCTCTAATCAAAACTTCAATTATATGTTAAATTTACACATATCCGCAAATCATACTCCTACTGTTAGTACTTCATGAGATATGATGCTTTGAAGAATCCTATTTTTTTCACATAGCCTCTTAAAGGTTAATAATACCTACTTTACGTTGTAGCTACTGCATGTATGGATGGAGAACGTCGCTAAAAAAAGTTGCGCGACGTCGCTCAACATATTGGGTTCCACGTAGGGCCCTAGCCAATATATGTTGGTGACCGGGATTCATTGCTCTCGAGTGTAGTTGCGCGACGTCGCTCAACAGATTGGGCTACATGCAAGGCCCTAGTGAATACACCGCTTTAATAACTACACTAACTACACTTCATTCAGGGAATCCCCTTAAACAACAACGATATTATTATTTAGCCGCTTTGATTAAACTTTTATTCATAACATTTTCCTTAATTCATATCTGTGTTTTTAACGCAGTGATCGAATAATATTCATTCTCATTATTTTAAGTATACAGTGCGTACGTGTCGTTTTTAAGTGCAGTAAACTCGATTAAATATAAATAATGAGTTGGGTTTATCAGAATTTGATAAATAAAAGTTTATTAATAGGTTTTTGTGTTGTCATCTTAATATTAATGTGAGTATTTCATCCAAAAGATTGTTTGCATTATTCTTTGACTATTTATATGTGGACTGGTTACGCGTGTAATTCTACTAACAAACATTTCTGCCACTTTTTGCGGGGGGCGAGGTAACATGAAATCCGCAACTTTGGATTTTATTCCCCATAACTTTACATTCTAATTTTTAATGTTAACAATCATGAAAAGTAGTCTCGTGTGAACCCCAAACGTTCTAAGTTCGAAGTTATTATTTCGCAATTATAGGCTGTCTCGTTTAGTGATAAGGTGTAAAATTGAATGTAAATGCACAAGATCAATTGTGCTTATACCCTGGCAGAGGGGAAATGCTATCGCAAGGCTAGTCCTTATAATAATTAGTCAAAGGCATTATTATTTGTATTTACTGGTGGTTGCAGAGTTGTCAATTTTATACAAAAGTTTGACGCATAAAACGCGTAGACGGTATTAATAACAGTAATATTTTATATATGGAAAAATAGTTTAGAAAATCTAGATGCCGCGTATCAAATAACATTTGCAATTTATAATATACCTAGGTAGTTACGAAGATATAAAGCTTTGAAATTTTGTATGGATAAGTTCAAAGCTTTATATCTTCATAATTACTCGTACATTAATACCTAAATTGCAAATTTTTAATCTATTTTTCCATACAGGATCCAACTTAATATGCTGACACTTTTTTAAGGCGATGATCAAACCATCAAACTGAACAACTTTCACTATGTGACCAACATCGAAACCGCGAAAAAAAAATCTGCCGTCCCATACATTTGGCTGAAGTAGGTTTGCAGTTTTGTATGCAGCAGATGTTTTTTTTTCGCGATTTAAATGTTGGCCCTATAGAGAAAGTTGTTCAGTTTGATGGTCTGATCATCCTCCTAAAAACTGTCAGCATATTAAGTTGGACCCTGTATTGGTACTATCCGACATATTTTGGACGTTTCTAAAGCTGTTCTAAGAATAAGTAAGAGGAAGGGTTTCAAATCTCTGTTTCTGTAATTCAAAATAGCCTTATAATTCGTTGTTATTTGAAATGAAGTGTAGTAATAGATTCCAACTCTGTCTTAATATTGTGGTTTTGCTTCTTCCAAATACAGCAAGGACAAACATACAGGATGTTAGGGTAAACAGTTGCATTACTTTAAGGGGTGATTGTACCCATAATACTGAACACCTTTCCCAAAGAAACCTAAAGGAAATTCGCAAAAAATGTTTTCGACTTTCCGTACTAAATGCAATCATCTGATCGAACGCGAGTATGAAATGTCGAAATTTTTTTTGCGAATTTACTATCGGTTTCTCGTAGAAAGTTGTTCAGTATCATGGGTAAAATCACCCCTTAAAGTAATGCAACTGTTTACCCTAACACCCTGTATACAGGGTGTAACAATACACCCTAGTAATACTTAAGAAGGTGCTTCAGACCATCAAACTGAACAACTTTCGCTGTGGGAGAAAACAGGCCAGAAGTTCTGACAGGTTGCTCCCATAGTAAAAGTTGTTCAGTATGATGGGTAGCGTATAAAATAATGGTTTAAAGGTTAATGATACTTTTCCTTACACCCTGTATAAAGAAAGACCCTGTATACCGTGATGTTGAAGCACGATACTAACCATCCCAAAAAGACAAAACAGTCGTGGTTCTACAAAATGTCTCCCAAAGGATAAACGATTTTTAATCTTTCTAGATCCTGTACAGCAGAAGACCATGGCCTACAAATATATAATTCAACATCAGATCTGAGTCAACTTTATGATGATTATGACTCAAATATAGACCAACCTGGCGATGGAGGGGATGAGGAAGATGGAGGGGATGAAGTCAGTGAGGTGAGTGTAGACATTTATACTTATATTCTCAGTGGAAGTGAATATGGCTGCGAATATTGGGTTTGGCCACAGAATAGGTAATAGTATATATATATAGAGCTACATACAGAACGGCCACTCCCCGCCCCCCTCTGACTTCAGATAACCCACCTCAAATCACACTTTCTGGGGACACTTTAGGAGAGCCGAGCAAGGGAATGTAGTCAGGCGCGCGCCCCCGCTGGATTTAACTAAATAAAATTGTGTCTTTTCAGTGCATAAAAACGTTGAAAAATTACGCTAAATTCACATTTTCTGTAATTCTTTAGCTGAAATACTATTTTTAATAAGAGAACGAACAATAAAAGTATCGAAATGTAGATGACGTTAAATGCAAAGCGCGGCTTTCAACCCTACACGCAATGCCATGGACAGTCTGTGGACAGTTTGCACAAAGTGCGCATATGCAGACGCCCTATCAAAATTCAAATAATGTTCTATAAAGTGCCAGACCTGTGGTATGGCAAAAGAGGAACGAATCTTGAATAAAAATCCTGTCGAAATGCGCGTTATTTACGCAGTATGTGTGTACTCTGAATGATAGAATACGAAACAGTGTAATTAGAGAAAGTGGACAGAAAGAAGATATAGTGACAAGGATTGAAAAGGGAATGCTGAGATGGTTTGGTCATTGTGGAGAGGATGAGTGATAGTAGACTGACGTATTAGTGTGAGTTTAACAGTTGAAAGAGGTCGCCTTAGACGTAGGTACGTATGTGGATCAAATTGGCAGCGTTCTTCAGGAGGGCCAGATCATATGTCCCCAATAATATTTCCCGAGGGGATAATCAAAGATATTATACTTATACATATAGGTACATATATATACCACCACCTCTGACCATGATCGCCAGTAGGCTGGACTGCGCGTATATGACTCATTGCTGCGCTATCTCAAATGGAATGGAGCCGCGATAACTCATTCTAATGATGCACTCCAAACGAAATGTATTCCTACTAACATAGAATAAGAACATACTAACAATGAGTCCTTGTTACTTGAATAAATAAATATTATTATTATTATTATTATGTATCTCTGGAAGGTATTTCACGGGCCGTAGCCCGGACCTTTGGAAGGCTTGCGTGGGGACACAGATCCAACACGTAGAGGCCCCTTTGAGACACTTTTATCTAAATGTGAGGGGATGGACCAAGCGTGGTCTATATCCGAATACATTATGCAAATGCACCAGAAGACAAACCACGTTCGGTGCAGAGACTATTGCAGAAAGGATAGAAAATTACTCGGGTTATAGGGGTGAACTGGGTGGACCGGGAAATCTGGGTTATTGCGGTGAGACTCGGGACGCCTGCCGTAACAAATGTCTCTAGTTTGTCAAAAATGGCAGACGGTGACTTGCCAACTCATTTGATGGGCCCCCAAAAAGGCCGCTCGCAAGGAGCGACAAGGCGGCAACATCTACTGAGCGGCTAAGGTTGTAGAGAGGTGAGTCTGCGGGCGCCGGTTCCCGGTGCTAAGCGCACCAGTCAGCAGGTCCCGGCGTTATGACATTTTACACTTCCAACCTGGAGCATAGGTTCCGCTCTTGCAACTCCACTCCTGGCCGGCCGATTAAGGCAAGACAGGAGGCGAGGGCCAAATCAATCCGGGCCCTCTGGAGAATCGGGTCCGTGGTGTCGCCACTCACCAACAGCTCGCCACAAGCTGCCCTGCGGGCTTATTATTATTATTATTATATATCCCACCCCAGAATTTCTGGTGTCCACCACAGGATGTTAGGTTACCAACCCTAGATTCCACCCAACCCCAGAACCTCTTCTGAAAATCTGGAAAACATCCCTAGATGCAGCAATAGATGTGATTATGGATGTGTAGGTAATGTGGGATAATTGATGGGATATATGGGATGTTTTATCTATTCTACATCAGAACCAGGCATTAGGCAATAATTAAGTAGTTTCTATAACATATATTACCTACTTACGGGAGAAGAAATAGGACCTGATGAACCAGATGGCGTTTTGATCTTCTCGAATTCTATCTTTCTGACACCTCTTGATCTCGCTTCAAGAGAAGAATTCCCGGTAACAGTACCATCTCTTATTTCCCACTCTCTTACATTCCCGTTCTCTTCCTCGGTAACGACAGTAAGACAATTAATAATATCGAATGTTACCACGAACAAAATGATCACTGTGTATTGTATTCGCGACATTTTGTAGTACTGACTCGGTCCCTAATCGTAGTGGGGTTTATATACGTGCAGTGGGTGAGCAATTCGATAATAATACCAAAAAAAAAAATCTAATAATAAAGTAAGTTGTAAGGAAAACATTTTAAGAATTTCTCGCGAAGGAACGAACGGTATAACGAACGATGCGAAGGGCCCATATCATCCCAAACTTGGGCAAAGGCCTACCGTAAAATCTTCCAACCTCCAAAGGACGATCTCGCAACCATTTTCTGGGACCCAGGGCGTAACAAATTGTCCCCACCTCTCCGTATAGCTAGTATTTATACAATAATACTATTTTGTTTTAACCATCTTGTATTGTATGTATTGAACCTGATGAAAAAACAGTCTTTATATAGTGATAAGAAGCGTATTCATTGTGATAAACCTGACCTTTGTTATCTTCTGGGCATACCCGAATACAATGACAGGAACGGGTAAATTCAAGTGACAGAATATTCCTAATATTACGTTGATAGTTATGTTTAGATAAGTATAATTTATTTTATTTGATTTATTCATAAACAGAGTCAAAGTTCAAGCCAAAAATTATTCAAAGCAATATTACATACCTATACGTCATTCCAAATAAGGAGGACGAGATTTTCCGATTCCTATTTAGCTTTCTGGCCAATTCCATTCTGATTACCAAAATATGTATTTAATTTATTGGATACATATACTATCCCACATATCTTGGATGCTACTAAAGTAGTTTTAAGAATAAGTGAGAGGAAGTGTTTCAAATCTTTGTTTCTGTAATGCAAATAGCCTTAAAATGTCGTTGCTATTTTGAATGGAGTATAGATTTTATTTTTTAGGACTCCGTACCTTATTGTTAGCTGGGCTATTGCAAGCAAGGGTCGTTATTTAACACAGCGACCATCGCTGGTCTATTGTGTTCGCCCCAAGCTCAACCATATTTTACACATACATCCGAACAATTTTTTTTTCATTCTCCTATATGCAGGTCCTCTCGATGTTTTCCTTCACCGCCGAGCTAGTGATAATGACAAATACAACTGTAAGGTATTTGTGCATTTACATATATCAATGTACAGCCATTAGTTGGTTCTTTAATAAATGCCAGTCTGCGATAGTCCGTCTTTGATTTGATACATCCCAACAACCGTACATAAATTCTGTAGAACTTAGTGGTACAGGCCAGGAATCGAACCGCCGCCTCATGATTGAGTCGCTAGATCTCTTCCGTATGGACTATCATCGCTTCGCATCGTACCTAAAGGGTAAAGTACAAAATTAAGGAGGGATTTGTTTTGGCGGTTAGCAGTGAGCACTGCATTTCCCTGTCTATCTCTAGCCAACCGAAAAAGCTCTTCCAAGCTGGCGATGTCTGTTCACTCAGGGTCACGCTGGTCTACCGACGTTTCTTTTGTCCTCTACTTTGCCCATGATTATAGTCCAGAGCAGTTGGTTGCTCAATCCTCAAGATATGACCAAGGTCCGACTTTCCTCCTTTAAATGGTTTGCAAAAGCCCCGGGGACTTCCTGACCCGTCGTAGAACTTCCACATTGGCGACTCGTTAAACCCAACTAATTCACTGCATTATTCGGTAAAACCATGGTAAAAAAAATTGTTTATGGTAGCCCAGTCATTTTAGGGAGTTTTGTTAGGAGGGGTGGGGAGTAATTATGAGTGGGACTTTTAAACTTTAACCGGTACCATTAACAAAACATATTTAAAAATTTCACTACGCAACATAGACATTCAAATTGTACCTCCCAGAAGGCTTGTAACATAATAATTTTAATACCAATGCACTAATTTTAATTAGATTCAACAATATAAATGACTTGAGCAATGAAATAGTTATCGAAATTTAAAAAAATAGTTATTCATTAGAAAATACAAATGTATTTTTCAAAGCTTTCTAGGTATACAAAAATATTTACTCCGTGTTTGAAGGGTGTATAATGGTAAAGCCTTAAAAATGTGAAACTTTAAAACTATACATTTTAACGAAAATCTGACAAGATGCAAGCATAGAGATTAGTTTCTAGATTGTTTGTGCAAAATTTCATTGAGTTTAATTGGTTAGTATCGAAAATATCGCCAGACTTCGTTTGTTGGAGCGCGCCAACAGTAATATACCCTTAAAAGTCTTTGCTGCGAGCATTGTGACCACCCCATTGCCACTTTAGTTAGCAAACAGACATTATATTCGCGGCGAATTCCCAATTCGGTATGTCAAGCTTTTTTTTTTAGGGCTGAATCGAAAACCATTTCGAGATAATTGTATCAATAACGATATTTTATATGTGAAAGATTTTAAAATGAAAGGATTACAGATATTTTAGTAAAGTAATGTCGTTTTTCGGTCTGAGGACGTCAATCGTCGGACCTGTAAACTCCTTGACAAACTTAAAATCAACTTAATAACTGGCTAAAAAATATTCAAAATGTCAGAATAGCATAGCATATGCTCACGACTATATTCCCTTAAGGGGTAGTCAGAGATATTCTGAAACCTCAGAACATCCACGTTTCATCTGTAGTACCGAAACTCCGTCCAGTGTGACGGGGGGTGAGCCCGTCGCCACTTATAATGAACAGTGGGTACAACACATGCCTCGAAATTGAAGCATGCAGGTTTCCTCACGATTTTTTCCTTCACAGAAATGCCAGTGGTGTTACAAATCGTACATAAATTTCGAGAAACTAATTAGAACGAGTCGGCCTGGACGGGGATCGAACCATCGCCTCCTGCACGGCAGGCGAGGTTACTCGCTAATAATATTAAATAAGGCCCCAAAAAAAAAAAACACGACATACCGAATTTGAACGCACCCGAATATCATGCTCTATTTAGGTAGATATAACTCTTTCAGGATCTGTCTACATCTCTGATGCCCACATTGCGAGGCAACAGGTCCGAGTCGCTACATCCTGCACCTTGGCCCTTGGCAGTTCCCCGTTCCACCAGATTCAGGAGGGTAAGGACACAGGAAAGAGTGTACAGGGTGTAAGGAAAAGTATCATTAATCTTGACACCACATACTCTACTCATCAACCTGAACAGCTTTTACTATGGAAGAAACCATGTCAGAACAAAAAAATATCAGCAGTTTCATGTGTTTAAGAGAAGTTTATTCCGAATGCGTAAATGCGCGCTGCATACAAACGAAGTCTGGTGTTATTTTCAATACTAACCAATTAAAGTCCAAAAACTATAGCTACATTTTAACGAAAATCTGACTTCATACAAGTATAGAGATTAGGTTCTAGATTGTTACTGAGAAAAATCATTGACTTTAATTAGCTAGTATTGAAAATATAACCAGACTTCGTTTGTATGGAGCACGCTCTGAATTATATTCCCTTAACTCGTGTAGGTACTGCAGTTTAGTATAGAACAACAGATTTTTTTTGCACCGGCTGGTTAGGTCCTACAGTCTAAAAGTTGTTCGGTTTGATGGTTGGAGTATGTGGTTTAAAGGATACTTTTCCATACACCCTATATACTACAGTAACTGTAGTAGTACCAGGTTTATAAGTCTTACCGATGTACCTGCGCAGTTGACAAATTTTAATAGCGCGCGAAATTATATTGACAAATCAGAATGTGGCCTGAAATACCTTGCCGCGATTGACTAATTGTTTTCGCGCCCTTTTCGCTGCTATCCGACTTTGCACCCTTTAATTACTAAATTACTTCGGATTTGGCGACTCGGATCTGCTCTGCGCAAACGAAGATTGACGAGAGGATCTGACTACCCCTCCAATTTTTACCTCACCCCCGCTTGGTAGGAAGCGTAGCGGAAAATGTAGGCATTGGCGTATTCCAGTCTCGCTCGAACTCACTCATTCGTCGTCAATAGTCGTAGTCAAAATCTGCGCCCGTGTCATGACGCCTCGATAAACTTGTTTTATCTATCGTTGGTTCTATGTGGCTGGTTCTGGTGAAAATCTTTGCGTGGATGTACCTACATTGAAGATATTTGCAAAAAAATGGATAAGGGGCATTAAGGATACGTAATGGAATGCATTGAGACCATTTTTGACTGTTTGTCTGACTGTTTTTTTGTGGACGCGTCACTTAAAAACTACTGAACCGATTTGGATGGGGTTTCATAGAAACATAGTGCTTAGTTTAGATTGACATTTAAGTTTTGTTTTATCGCAATCGGTCCACTCAATCAAAAGTTATGAGTATTTAAATTCAGTGGTCTACGCGTACGGAGTCGCAGGCGCATCTGGGATAAAATAAATAGCACTACTGTTAGCGCAAATCCTGTCTGATCATTGACGTAGAATACTATGGACGCCGGCTCTAGTACAAAATTCTCGGAAACAAGTGTCCGAGACTAAACTAAACAAACTCAAAGTCAAGTCAAAGTCAAAATTGTGATATTATTTTGAACATCAAAACAATATCACATAGATAACTTTTTGACGTCATGTTTATGAATCTACCACCGCGTCGGAAGGTGTTCCGTTGTAGAGAAGATGCGGCCAGAAACTTTACAACACACTTCTTTTAAACAAAACAAAATATACAAAGTACAATTACATAAATTCAATATTAAAGTACATAGTGTAACATTGTCAAGACCAGACATTTTGGTCATTCAAATAATCATCGAGTTTATAGTAACCTTTTTTACAGAGGACTTGTTTAACATGGGACTTAAACTTGTTGTCCGTCAAGTTAAGAATATTCTCTGGTATCTTATTATAATAACGTATACAGTGCCCCATGAAAGATGTGTTGACCTTACTAAGTCGAAAATGTGGGAATACCAAAGTACGTGTAGCAATATAAAACAACTAAAAACATTGAAAATGCTGAAATTCTTTTCCATCCCACTCCCCCATCGTAGCACGTCGCGCACCGCGTGACCGCGCGTGCGTGTAGTCGGCCGATCAAACGAAGACTGTTGCGTAATTGGTTCTCTTTTCACGTTTTGGTGCTCTTTTAGCTCGGACACTTTTAAGGCCGGACCCTACGTCCAGTAGTTGGCAAGTCAATGTGTCTGATACAATTTTTTTTAATTTTTAATTTATTTTAACTTACAGGACTACATTCAACAATACAAAAGACATGGTGGTTCCAGACATGCCACAGAGCATAGACACTATGACAGTCATAGAGGATCCCATAAAGGTAGCCATGGTCATGGAAAACATGAAAGCAGTCATGGAAAGAGACGTTCAATTAAGAAGACAAGGGTGACTATGCCTTCTGGAACGAAGTTTTATATTACTAGACCAGTAAGTTCGATTTTAACTTTTTATTTGTCTTGACTTGAAAAATAATTACTACAGGGTCCTTCTTAATATGCTGACACTTTTTAAGGGGATGATCAGACCGTCAAACTGAACAACTTTCTCTATAGGACCATCATCGAAATCGCGAAAAAAATCCGTAGTCCAATACATTTAGCGCGAGTAGGTTTGCAGCAGCGTTTCGTATGTAACAGCTGATTTTTCTTTCGCGATTTCGATGTTGGTGCCATAGAGAAAGTTGTTCAGTTTGATGGTCTGACCATCCCCTTAAAAAAGTGTCAGCATATTGATTGAATATGCAGGTATTATTGTTCTCATAGCTACAATAATATCTGCATATTAATTTTTGCAACCATAACTGACCTGATAGCCGTGGTGGTCCAGTGGCGAGTAACCTTGCCTGCCGTGCAGGAGGCGATGGTTCGATCCCCGTCCAGACCGACTCGTACCAATGAGTTTTTCGCAATTTATGTGCGATTTGTAACACCACTGGCATTTCGGTGAAGGAAAACATCGTGAGGAAACCTACATGCTTCAATTTCGAGGCATGTATTGTACCCACTGTCCATTATAAGTGGCGACGGGCTCCCCCCGTCACACTGGACAGAGTTTCGGTACTACTGGTGAAACGTGGATGTTCTGAGGTTTCAGAACATCTCTGACTACCCCCTTGGGGAATATAGTCGTGAGTATATACATACATACATAACTGACCTTTGAACGGCTGTAACTCCTAAACCGACTGGAGTTATGAAGGCAGACCTGGTCTATCCCCATCACAGAGATACTCTACACCCTATGAATACTGAACCAGCCTTGCAGGTGATGATAACAAAAAGTACGTCAATCTCCTGTTGCACTAGGACCGTATTTCAACAGCATTAATGAGAGATTTTCCAAAAGCAAAAAAAAGGTAGTTCCTAATTTCTCGAAAAATGGCGTTGAACAGGGGGGTCCAATAGCACAGAATCCACTCCCCGCCCCCTCTGACTTCAGATACCCCACCTCACCTCGCTCTTTCTGGGGAAACTTGATGGGAGCCGAGCAAGGGAAGCAGTCAGGCGCGCGCACCCGTTCGATATCAAATCCAACCTGACTACATATAATATATTTTATTTTCATCCTCTCAGTAAAAATAAACGTTGGAAAATAACGCTAAATTCACATTTTCAGTCACATTTCAATTTCTTTTGCAGAATATTTCTAAATGGCACTGTGGTATAAACAGCACACCAACCAAATTAATAACCCTGAACCCGAATGGAAAGATGGGTAAGAAAGAATACGATATGGTAGCCCAAGAGATGAAGGCCGCTGGTACCGGCCTGAACTATCAAATTGTTAAGGTAAAAATTGTTTCACAATACTAAAAAATACGCTTTTGTCCGTAAAAAACTCATTAAAACAAATCGAATGAGTCCAAACTCGAGGGGGTTCACTAGTAGTCATTGAAGAATTAGTAACTACAACGTGTTAATAAATAAGTTCAAAACGTCATACACACCAACTTGATTAAAACGAAATAATTGAATTGAAACAATAATTTCATTATTTTATTACTTAAAATGTTGATGCAAAAATGATTTGTTATCATTTTAGCATTGAATGAAAGCGCTAGCGTGCTCATGGATACATTTTAAGAATCTCGTTTTGGTAGTAAGTAATGAGTGTGCCGTTAATGTTGGCGTCTAGCTCAGTAAATTTTAAATTATACGAAAAAATTATGTCAAAATTTTGAACAAATGTAGGTAACCTATGTTGAAACCTTGATAATTCGATTTTAAACCAACTATTTTCAAGTTTTGCGTTTATTTATTAACACGTTGTATAAACATTTCAAAAACAAAACAGTAATATACCGAGAAATTGAAAATCAGTAATGACTAGTGTGACCTTATTGTTTTTTGGAAATAAATAATAGTAGGTACGTTATGGTACAAGTGTGTAATGTTGGTGATTACCGCTGAGGCGCCATTGAGACCCGAGCCGTAGGCGAGGGTGTTAAGAGAGCCGAGGACGGTAATCATCAATACACACGTGTATCATACGACGTTTTTCAACACACTTGTGAAGAAAATGATACTGAAAAATCATTTTATTTAGTAGACTAGCAGCCCGTCCCGGCTTCGCACGGGGTAGACAAATAAATTTTAAGACTCATTTTTCTACACTTTCGGTTACATTGTTCAAATTTTACCAAGGATCCCTATTTTTTTTCAAAATGAAATGTAGCCTATGTCAAATTGGAAGAATGTAGCATTCTATTGGTGAAAGAATTTTTTAAATCGGCCCCGTACTTTTTGAGCCTATTCATTACAAACATACAAACATTAAAAAATAGGTACAAATCTTTCCTCTTTATAATATTATTATTTTATTTTATTTAGTAGATAAAAAGTTAATTTTGTACTATTGAACACGATCTTTTTTAAGAATAAAGCAACTCAACCAATAAAAAAAAACTATAACTCACTAGTGAATAATAGTAATGAAAAAGTCACAGTTTGATTACAGGTGTCATTATGTGCCTAATTGCGGTGAAATTAGAGCCATTTTATGAGCAAGTGTGTTGAAAAAAATATAAATACTGTTTAATATTCCAGATAGAGAAAGTGGTAAACGGTTGTTTCTGGAGAAGATACCGGGCTAGGCAATCAGTTATACACGGTGATGGTAAAAAAGTTAATGAGAGAATGCTGTTCCACGGGTCCAAGAAGATGACGGAGATTTTGAAATCTGGATTCGACGAACGACACGCCGCAATAAGTAAGGACCTTTTTTATCACTGACGTCGTAACTATTTTAGAACTGTAACAGAAGCGTGTATACATAATAATGTAGCGTCGGCAAATACGTCTTGTAGACAAGTAAGACAACCGTTCAATACTTATTGAACTTTACTCTTGGAAAACTGTGGTAGAAGTGTGTCTGTACATTGAAGATATTTACAAAAAAAGATTACGATATGGTTTTTAGACGTCCTTGACTCCAAATTAACCTTTTTTAGAATTGTTGTCTTTCTGTTTATTTGTGCGAGCATCACGCAAAAACTTCTGAACCGATTTAGATGAAACTTTTTTGTTTGATAGCTTATGATCTGACTTAAAATCTGGTGTATAATTTGTGCGGACGAAGTCGCGGGTTAACTCTACATTTTACAAATTGGTTGAGACCATAACGCCGATTATAACGAGATATGGTTACGCCCTATTTTTGACTTTGAGTGCAGATATCTCGAGACAGAAGCATTATTTCGATTTAGTTTCAATGGGAGTTTTGTTCCATTGGACAAGACCCATCCAACAACACGTCACTCAAATTAAAAAAAAAAAATTTTTCCTACCCCTCTTTAGTTGTATGGAAAATGGGCAGAACAAAATTTTTTTCTTCATACTTATCTGTTTTTGGGTTGCTATTATCTGTCTTCATACATACAGACAGACAGACAGAACGGACGAAAGTATAAGGGTTCCTTGTTTGACAAAAAAATGCGTTTTCATTTCTTGCAGCTGGTGCATTTGGACCTGGCATTTATTTCTCACCACAATCTTCCACAAGTAATATATTCACCGGAGCAGGACCAGGGGTTGACGGGTAAGATTATGATGACTTTAAACCACGTACTCTACCCATCAAACTGAACAACTTTTACTATGGTAGCAAACCTGTCATACGAAAAAAAAATTGTGAATTTTTTTGCTAATTTCCCTTATTATAATTTGGGAAATTTGTTCATTATCATGAGTACAATCACCCATTAAAGTAATGCAACTATCTACCCTAACACCTTGTATTAACAGACTATGGGAGCAAAACAGTCAGCACAAAAAAAAAACAGATTTTTTTTTGTGATTTTGATGTTGGTCCCATAGAGAAAGTTGTTCAGTTTTATGGTCTGATCATCCCCTTAAAAAAATTTTCAGCATATTAAGAAGGTCCCTGTATAATGTATTTTATGAAGATTAAGTATAAGTATAATAATTTGAGACATGTCCTTGTTAGCCTTCGACGCAAAAAGATGGGTGATTTAACCCTCGACACCTATGTCGGTGTGTCTGTCTGTGGCATCATAGCTCCCAAAGGGGTGCACGGATTTCGATGTGGGTTTTTGTGATTGAAAGCAAATTTTTGCGACTGATTTTAGCTATGTGTCATGAAAATCGTTTAGTCATCGTTCGGTTTAGACGTTTTCAAGAAAATTTATTACTTTTTGGGGTGGACGCATATCTATCTGCGGCGAATAGGAGGCGAACGAAATGAATTTCCTTTTAATTCTTCTGACGATTCGCCGCGGACAAGTGTGCGAGGTGTCATACAAAGCATAGCATATGCTCACGACTATATTCCCCGAGGGGGAAGTCAGAAATATTCTGAAACCTCAGAACATCCACGTTTCACCAGTAGTACCGAAACTCTGTCCAGTGTGACGGGGGTGTGACCCGTCGCCACATAATGGACAGTGGGTACAATACATGCCTCGAAATTTAAGCATGCAAGTTTCCTACGATGTTTTCCTTCAGCGAAAAGCCAGTGGTGTTACAAATAGTACATAAATTCCGAAAAACTCATTGGTACGAGTCGGCCTGGACGGGGGTCGAACCATCGCTTCCTGCACGGCAGGCAAGGTTACTCGCCACTGGACCACCACGGTTTTATTTATTTATTTTATTTTAACTCTTTATTGTACACACGGAAATATATATGAAAACAGCATAATAGACAATTACAAAGGGCGAGCTTCTTTCTTAGGCTTTCATACAAAGAATTCTTAAATCCGATTCTTTCACACTAAATTAAGTACAAAAGTAATGAGTGTTGTGTACCATACAAGAAATGGAAAAAATTCAACGATTTCACCCTAAATCTAGAGTCCATCTTAATCAATATTTTTATTTATTTAACTATGTTATTTTTCAGAAAAATGCTGCTATGCAGGGTGACAGTGGGTAACCTGTACAAAGCGCCGACATACCCGGATAGACATTCTCACGCTCCACCAGGCTACCACTCCGTAGGGGGTGGTCCAGCAATAGGGGATCTTAATAACGAAGTCATCGTTTACAGGGGGGAACAGGTAAGAGTCAAAATAATAAATAAATATCTTGGACATTGTCACACAAATTATCTAGTCACATTTAAAGTACCAGAATCTAGCCTGGACTTGTGTTATGATGACTAGGCAACGATATAGGATACATATATAGATACAAACGTCCATGACTCGGGTACAAATATTCATATTCATCATACAAATATTTGTCCTTTACGGGATTAGAACCCGCGACCCTCGGCACAGCAGGCAGGTTCACTACCGACTGTGCTATCGGGTCGTCAAAAATAATAAACAATAATAATAAAACCATTTATTGTATACAGGGTCCTTTTTAATATGCTGACACTTTTTTAAGGGGAGGATCAGACCATCAAACTGAACAACTTTCTCTATGGGACCAACATCGAAATCGCTAAAAAAAATCTGTCATTCGGCTCGAGTAGGATTGCAGTTTTGTATGGAAGAGCTGATTTTTTTTTCTCGCTTTCGTGTTGGTCCCATAGAAAAAGTTGTCAGCATATTAAGAAGGATCCTGTATAGGTAAGAGGTAAGGTTTAACAAAATTAGCTGAAACTATTCGCCCCAAGCTCACCCATATTTACTGGGGTACATAAGGGTATGCAGGTTTCCTCTCGACGTTTTCCTTCACCGTCGAGCTATAGTTCATTCCAAATAAGGACGACGAGATTTTCCGATTCCTATTACGCTTTCTGGACAATTCTGATTACCAAATGTAATTAATTTATTGGATACATATACTATCCGACATATCTTGGACGTTACTAAAGCTGTTCTAAGAATAAGTGAGAGAAAGTGTTTCAAATCTCCGTTTCCGTAATTCAAAATACCCTTAAAATTTCGTTGCTATTTTGAATGGAGTATAGTGATAATGATAAATACAACCGTACATAAATTCCGCAGAACTTAGTGGTACAGGCCTGGAATCAAACCGCCGCCTCGTGATTGAGTCGCTAGCTATTCACTTTTATACTGTGTGTATATAAGTATGAGAAATAAATAATAACTTGGTGAAAGCAAATAATAGTTTTAATATAATATGGAAAAATACACGTAAGAGAAATATAATAGTTGACAGAGAGATAACAGTCAAGTGTATCTATGGTAACCTTAACCATAGTACATAATGATAGATTATAGAGATATATACAATCTCTTCACACTAGCTCTCTTTCGTATGGACTATCATTATCATCGCTCTTTTCTTTGTCTTGTGTTTCAGGCTTACGCAGAATACATGATTACGTACAAACTATAAGGAACAGAGTATCTTTATGAATACCAGCACAAACCATCACGCCTGGCTTCTGGAAGTTCTGGAGGAGTAAGCAAAAGCCACTGCCTTTTTTCCGTTAAGGAGATATAATTCGGAGCGCGCTCCATACAAGCGTACTATGGTGATATTTTCAATACTAACCAATTAAAGTCAATGAAATTTTGCTGAAACAATCATGAAACAAATATCTATGCTTGTATGGAGTCCGATTTTCGTTAAAATATACAGTTTCAATGCTAAGATTAATTTAAGATTTGTATGGAAATCTTTGAGGCACTGTAACTTTAAAACTATACATTTTAACGAAAATCTGACTCTATACAAGCATAGAAATTAGTTTTTAGATTGATTCTGAAAAATTTCATTGAGTTTAATTGGTTAGTATTGAAAATATCACCATAGTACGTTTGTATGGAGCGCGCTCCGAATTATTAACCACTCAATTGTACAAAGTAAAATTAAACCACAAAAAGAATAAAAATACATTATTTTTATTGAAAACTTTTGTTTATTTTAAAGCCTGGTCTTAATATTAGGTCCATACATAAAAGGCTATTTTGACAAATGTAACGATAAAATATAAATATGTTAAATATAGTAGATTATAGGTTCACAATAATCATACAATATGTTTTTTGCATTAAAGTAAATATTTTATTTTTTGAAAAATAAATTATAGTTTTTTTTATCAGTGGATTACAAAAATGAAACGCGGGCGGCCATGATTGAGCATCGTGTGACGTCACACTTCAAACAATAAAACGTCATGTGAGTTGAAGCGTTGTAGTTAGCTTTACTTGTTTATTGTGATGTGACGTCACAGCCAGAAATGTCACGTGACCGGCTGTTTTCCCGAAAATCTCAAATTACTTAATGAAAAATATATTTTTTTCGAATAAATAACGGTTTTTTAAGAAAAAGCTAATTGTAACAGGTATAAAAAGAAAAAAATTGTTTTTTTTTTAATTTTTTTTATCTGTAATGATCTCAAATGTACAAGGCTTTTTGATATGCAAACCATACAACGACACAAACATAGAACATCCACGAATCGGGATTCGAATCCAGGACCCTAGTAGCAGTCTGGCGTGGTAACCATTTCACCAACTGTGACATAATAAAATGTATGCTACCTACGAGCTACGGTAATTTGAAAAAACCGGCCAAGAGAGTGTTGGACTCGCCATGATAGGGTTCCGTAGCCATGGTATAAGTAGAAATAGAAGAAAAGTTTTTAACCTGTTTATCTTACCAGACAGATAGACAGAATGGACGAAAGTATAAGGGTTCCTTGTTTGACTACGGAACCCTAAAAGATATTGTGCAACTTACGATATCTTGCAGTTTTCAAGGCGCAGAACAATTTAAGTGACAGGTACAGAGAATTTCTTTGGCCATCCAGAGGGGCAATGCGGCCAGTATCTTTGGGACCTTTGAGCCAGGGTTGCGAAGGGCAGTGCCTTTAGATTAGTTAGTGATAGTCTGACGAAGCTTGCATGCGGATTTTATCTTGTGTCCTGCCATTGACGAAGCTTGTAGCGGATATAGATGTATGTGATTAAGATTTGACGAAGCCTGCGTTGCGGATTAGATTATTTTTGTTATATTGTTTTGTATTTGAATAATTTAAGTGACTAAAATAACGAATGTGATTTGCTAAAATTTAGTATTTTGTATGGGAAAATAGGTATATTTTGTGGAAAACGAAAGCCTTATCACTTATCACCTTTTGACAAAAATGATTTTTAATCATTTCAGCAATGAATGAAAGCGCTAACGTGCTCGTGGATACATTTTAAGAATCTTGTCGAGTTCAGAAAATTTTAAATTTTACAAACTAATTATTTAATATTTTGAAAAAAATTACCTATGTTGAAAATATGATAATTTGATTCTGCTCTCGATTCTAAACAAACTACTTTCTAGTTTTGCGTTAATTCATTAACACGTTGTATATGGGCTATAGCTACCATTTGGGGACCTATTTTGGGGACTTCATACAGGGTGTCCGGTGGCAGAATTAGGATTTCAAATGGGTATGAGTAAGGTTGTATAGAGAAAAATTGTCATTTTTTGTTGATCGGCCAGTAATAAAACTTACATAGGTTTTTAGAGGACCATTCAAAATACATTAAAAAAACATCACATTCATTGCTAGACTGCATCGGAGCTGTTTTATTAATGTACAAATAACATTTAAGGTTGTATGAGAGAAATCGCTTTTTAGCGCTAAGACCGCCTTGTTTTGTGTCTTCTTTATTTCTTTACGGTATATTTTACTGAGTAGGTAATATGATTCGATTGATTAATTGAAAATAAGTTGATTCTTAAAGGCTTTGTTTAAGTTTTCATGAACCTTTAGAGTCAAAAATATCTCAGCTCCGATGCGAGCTAGGCCATAAGCATAAGCATATGCTCACGACTATAAACCCCGATGGGGTAGTCAGAGATATTCTGAAACCTCAGAACATCCACGTTTCACCAGTAGTACCGAACTTTTTCCAGTGTGACGGGGAGTGAGCCCGTCGCCACTTATAATGGACAGTGGGTACAATACATGCCTCGAAAGGCCATA
This sequence comes from Agonopterix alstromeriana, assembly GCA_963924505.1. Taxonomy (NCBI): domain Eukaryota; kingdom Metazoa; phylum Arthropoda; class Insecta; order Lepidoptera; family Depressariidae; genus Agonopterix; species Agonopterix alstromeriana. The sequence continues at coordinate 6,801,593 of OZ004689.1, read as the reverse complement.
AGTGTTTATTAAAATATGTTTGTTTTTATAGTAATATAATCAAGTCTGTTAGAACGCACATCAGGCAAAAACCATTGAACGGATTTGGATGAAATTTGACACACAGATAGAATATGATGTGGATTAACACATATGATACTTTTTTAAGATCTACCCAGACGGAGTCGCGGGGAACAGCTCAAAGTCAAAGTCAAAGTCAATATAATTTATTCAAATAGGAGCTTGCAGCACACTTATCAAAAGTCAAATCTTTTTAAAGCTACCACCGCGTCGGAACGTGTTGTCGCTGTAGAGAAGATGCGGCCAGAAACTCTACAACATAACACGACTTAATAACTATTACAATATAAATTCTTAAGCTTAAGTTATGCATACAATAATACGTAGTCTATTTAATAAAATAATTGATACTATACAGTAAAGTAAATAAACTATAAGTTAGTGACCTCAGACCCAAGCATTTTGATCATTTAAATAATCATCCAGCTAGTTATACAATACTTATGGGTACCTAAGTAGGTACGCACGGCGACAGATCTACCTACCCATAGTCGGACCTTATGTCCATGAACATAGAGTTCAACTATGGGTAGGTTGATCTGTCGCCGTGTGTACATAATAAATACAAACATTATGTTTTTTTTTTTAAGATTTACCTACTAATAAAAATAACACCAGCTTCGATTATTTTTCGGCATATGCCCATAATGGTAAACTGTATAAAAAACCTCTGGTCAGTCGGCCTTGATAAGAACTTTGCTGACCTTTATTGCCTAAACACATAGGTGTTGGTCCAGTGGCGAGTAACCTTGCCTGCCGTGCAGGAGGCGTTGGTTCGGTTCCCGTCCAGGCTGACTCGTCCCTATGAGTTTTTCGGAATTTCTGTACGATTTGTAACACCATTGGCTTTTCGGTGAAGGAAAACATCGTGAGGAAACCTGCATGCTTCAGTTTCGAGACATGTATTGTACCCACTGTCCAATTGTCCATTATAAGTGGCGACGGGCTCTCTCCCCATCACACTGGACAGAGCATCGGTACTAGTGAAACGTGGATGCTCTGAGGTTTCTGAATATCTCTGACTATCCCCTCGGGGACTATAGTCGTGAGCATATGCTATGCTATGCACATGGGTGTAGAAAACTTGGTAACACGATCTTAGTCTACAAGTTTTAAAATAAAAATACAAGAATTGAGCTTTTTATTTTGTTTTATTAGATAAAAATTAAGATTACAATACAACGTGTTAATGAATAAGCGCAAAACCTCATACACCCCAATAGATTTGTAACAAAAATAAAATAATTAGTTTGAAACAATAATTTCATTATTTTGATACATAAAATTTAAAGTTATTCGCATTTTAAGTTTTGAGGCAAACATTATTTGTTATCATTTCAGCAATTAATGAAAGCGCTAACTTGCTCATGTATACATTTTAAGAATCTTGTTTTGGTAGTAAGTAGGGTGAGAGTGCCCGAGCGATGGGTTGAGGTCGAGTTCAGTAAATTTCAAATTTTACAAAATAATATTTTCATGTTTTGACAAAAAAACCTATGTTGAAAACATGATAATTAGATTCTGCTCTCGATTCTAAACAAACTACTTTCTAGTTTTGCGTTAATTCATTAACACGTTGTATACTTGAATTTATACATTTATACATTTAAAAAATAAATGTTTTTATTTACTTATTTCTAATCTTATTTCACTATCTTATAAGTGATGAGGTATTCGGGGTAAACCTGTAATCAGACAAAAAATTATTAGAAAAAAAATTATCAATAAGTTTCTGTCCTAAAATGGATGACGATATTCCCCGAGGGGGTAGTTAAAGATATTCTGAAAACTCAGAACATCCACGTTTCACCGTAGTACCGAATCTCTGTCCAGTGTGACGGGGAGTGAGCCCGTCGCCACTTTAAATGGACAATGGGTATAGTATATGCCTCGACATTGAAGCATGCAGGTTTCCTCACAATGTTTTCCTTCACCGAAAAGCTAGTGGTGTTACAAATCGTACAAAAATTCCGAAAACGGGGATCGAACCATCGCCTCCTGCAAGGTTACTCGCCACTGGACCACCACGCCTAATGCAAGACTATATTCGCCAAATACCTACCAGACTTTTAGAAATTATATTTTTATTCTTTCATAAATTTATTGTAAAATTGATATCATTAGAATCCTTTTGAACTAAGAGTCTACCCATCAAACTGAACAACTTTTACTATGGGAGCAAACCGATCAGAGGAAAAAAAATCAACTGTTCCATACTAAACTGCAATGCCTACTCGACCCAAATGCAATAGCAGATTTTTTGCTCCCATAGTAAAAGTTGTTCAGTTTCAGGGTAGACTCTTAGCTTAAAACATAACTCTCCTTCTGGTGCAGTCGGGTAAAAAGGATGCTGATGATATCAATTTCACCCTTATATCTATCTTCGATTAGATCTTTTCACTAGAGGTGGACCCAGTTTCAAAATGATGTACCGAAAAAATCCATTCTTCCGGAATTATTTTTAAAATTAGTCCCGGCTTAAACCGTACAATGACTGGGCTATCATACGACACGACTTCATGATAATAAATAAAAAAATTACCTGCTCCCCCCTGTATACGATGTATTCGGGGAACTGCAGCCCCCCGGGGGTCACTACACCCTCGACTGAGTGGTGACCGGGCGGCGCGTGCGCAATCTTCGTAGCACCAGTCTCTTTCTTTATCTTACCCATCGTTACTCGACAGAGTATCATTTGTCTGAAATAAAGAAAAAGTGATTGTGTCTTGTAGAGCAAGCTACTCTTATATTTTCGTCCATTCTGTATGTCTGTCTGTCTGTATGCCTTGCCTCAATTACTTCCCTTGCTCATTGCTGAACCTATTGAAAGGAAATTTGGCATGAGAACAGATAATACCTGGTAATCTTTTTTGTTACTACCGCCATTGCTGATGCTGATCCAATGCCATATAAAAAGGCTGAAAGTCACCCAAAGGTCAATGGAGAGGGCTATGCTCTGAGTTTCCCTGCGAAATCGAAACCGAAATGAAGAGATCCGCACAAGAACCAGAGTAGCTGACATAGCCCAAAGAATTGCTAAACTAAAGTGGCTATGTGTGGGGCACATTGCTTGCAGGACCGATGGCCGATGGGACCAAAGAGCACCAGGCACCTTCACTTACAACAGCGGGCACGGAATATCTAAGAGTACTACAGAAGGTTCACTATCTAAGAACGCTCGCTCCAAGCGCGACTGACACTCACACATAGACTCTCTGTGTGTGAAGGTGCAAGGGATGTCAGTATTGCCTTCCGATTCCGAACGAACGGAGGTTGAGCTCGACCGATTAAGAAATCGTGGTAAATACGACCGAAGCCGACGCGAACGACGATCGGGGGCCGGGGGTCGTTGGCCGGCGGCCGGCACAAGAGTCCGGCCGTGCCGGAGGGCGGTAGGTACATACGTCTTCACCGCCTCCGGCACGGAAGAAAGATTTTTTAGCAATCTTTCGATTATTAATCTTACGATATTACTTTATACATCCGACGATATATGGGATACTAATTTAATTTTCGAAACGAAAAAAAATATCAAAGTCATTCAGTGCGATCCAATGAGCGCGAGACACTCGACTGAATTAAGCCTCGACTTCGAGGCCCCTGGCGCGTAGGTACATTTTATACCTAACGTGCGGAGTGAGACCGGAGAGTTCCTATAAAAGTTGTATGTGAGTTTTAATCGAATCAGAAAGAGATTTGCAGATGAACCAGAGTTACCGACATAGCCCAAAGAATTGCTAAACTAATGTGGCAATGAGCAGAGGCATATTTATCGCAGAACCGATGGCCGATGGGGTCGAAGAGTTCTCGAGTGGCGAACGCGTACCGAAAAGCGCAACGTGGGTAGAAGCAAGATGGACTGAATACCTGGTGAAGTCGACGGGAACCCGTTGGATGAGGGCAGCCCAGGACCGGTCGTTGTGGCGATCCTGGTCCAGCAGTGGAGGTATATATTGGCTAATATGATGATGATGACAATTATAATATTTACCGTTCACACTTATCACAGTTTTTGTCCTTGTGAGCTGGGCATGGGTGATTGAGACCAAAAGCGTACTGGTTACTCTTCGAAGAATGCTTCGCAAAATATATTCCAGCGCCGAACATGCCATCTGTTGGACAAAATCGGTAATTATAGAATTCCACTAATACATTCAATAAAATGTAAAAATACTTCGTTTTTCTGAATGTGTACATAAGAAGTAAAATCCACTATAATGTTACATGGTGACTAAGATCCTGTTATAAATTGTATCCCCCAATTTTTTTACATAAAGATCTTGAGAACATCAGTGGCGCGTAGCAGAGAGGTATAGACACTGAATCATGAGAATCAGGGCACGAATCTATACAACATGCCATGCATCCAATGAGTTTTTCCAATTTATGTACTTTGAGCTTACGTAATACCGACTGCTCTCAAACGGTAAAGGATGCCTTAGCATAATAATGAGCTTAGACAACTTGTAACTAGTTCGAAGACCTATTATGTACTTACTTATATTAGCGTATCGCTCGTCAAACCCTGACTTCAGTAGATCCTTGACTTTATTAGTGCCATGAAACAGCATACGTTCATTGACGAATTTAGCCTCAGCATGGATCTCCTTTTGCCTTGCACGATATCTCTTCCAGAAGCAACCGTTTACTACCTTCTCGATCTGAAAGAAGAATAAGCGTAAGCATAATTTGATCTGGGGGCTGTCGTTCTTGGAGCAGGGGTGCTCAAACAGTCGATCGCGAGAAGCTCTTGGAGTTGACCGCGGCAAAGCATCAATATTTCCTTGAAAGACTACTTGACGGTCTACCCTGATCTGGGAGTGAAAGAAATACTTGAAATTAATCTTCACGGCCTGCTTATCGTCTCAAGTAAGGCGTAAAAGTCAACTACATTGGCAATAGTATTTCAAACTTCATTCAACAAGCTGAGAACTTATCAATTTGCACCGCTCCGTAGTTAGCCAGGTAATACACGATGAGGAATCTCGACATGCAGTTGCGTTAATGCGGCTTTTCAACGTACATCAACGTGACTTGCCGACTTGCCTTAGAACGATGTTATGCGGTATGGATGATCTTTTCCTCACAAAAAGTCGCGCGTCACTGCGAATCCATGCCATACCATGCGACCGGTTGCAGCATGCTTGCTGCATTGACACGCATCAATGCGCCACACGTGTGTGCCTGTACGTGTGGTTTCATACAACTACTTTCAATGTAAAAGTCCCACACATGCCGTAACGATATCCGTCATCGTTTGAGAACCGCCTTAGCTGCGCGGCGTGATGCGGGGTCAGAGAAGCCCGCTCCGCTCTGCCACTCCATCGCCATCGTAGCCATTCGCGTAGGCTACTCGGTTTATTTACGTTTGTGTACGTGATAAATGAGGGTCATGGGCAACTTTACCATCTGGAGAGAAGGAGAAAGCCAGGGACTGTGACAGATAGAATTTAATTGTAGAGGAGACCAGAACCCACCAAGAGTTGTAACGGTGCAGAAAGTAAAAAGTAAGTAAGATACTGTGGGGACTTGCCACAGATGTCAACACCCACAAGTTATAGCAACGACGCTAACAAATGGCGCTACGGTCGCACTCGCAAATGTGCACGAAAGACAACTTGCGACGTCACATTGGTAACCCGTTAGCTGCTACATATAAGGTTCACATTCGTAGGTATACAAGACATGAATCGCGCAAGAGAAATAATCACAGAGATTCGATACATATACAAGGACCAACTAAGAACTGTTGGACCACGGCCTGTCCCCAGGCTTCACACCTAGCCTGGCGGAAGATCTTCCCTTTTCACTGGAGGAACCTTACAGTTGCACCTCCACAATACCTTGACAAAACGATAATGGTCAAAATGACCGCTTGAATGCTGTCTCTTTGTCAATTGAACTACTTTGGAAACCATTTTGAATTCTCGTCGTCCATTTTTGCCATGTGGGTCTAGGTTGATCAGCTTCGTTGGTCTTCCGCACTTCCAGCCTTTCAATTCTTCCTGCAAACAAAGGAGACTCCGTGGTATTAAACGTCTATGATTCACATCAGGTAAAGTAAAAAATTAAACCGGTCAAGTGCGAGTCGGACTACTCGCGCACCGAGGGTTCCGTACCACATCACCACACAACAAATGAATTTACAAAAACGTTTCTTTCTTCTCCGGGACCTTTAGCGCGAGACCGACACACACTTGGCCGGTTTTTAATATTTGTTGAAATTCTGTAGATTTTGCTCTAAGAGGAAGGATCTCCATAGAGTCCACATAAATTTACGATTGTAGTTGGTCTCTTTTGTCTTATGACATACCTTTAATAATAGAAGGAGATGGAACTATAGATATTTGTTTATGCGGCTGTCCACTTTTTTTTTAGCTAGTGTGTGTGAAAAGTGACCGTAAACATAAGGCCATATGTCACTTGGTGCCTTTTGTCCATACTACTTGACACCACACACTCAAACCTAAACGTCAAAAAAAGTGGACACTTTACAATTTGTATGGCTCACTCTAGTCTTAAAGAGAGATCCTTCCTCTTAGACTTTGCTCTATAATCATACTAATATTGACGCTTGTATTTATTATCGTTTTTACGATAGAGCGAGAAGAAAAAAACGTTGATAAAAAGTAGTGTCTTGTATGAGGATCGTCTTAAATTGCAACTTTTTGAAACTTTTATTTATTTTTAACAAATCCGCCATAATAATGCACATTTTGTGAAAAATTCAACTTTCTGGCTATTACGGTTCAGAAGTTACAGCCCTAAATAGGTAGGACGGACGGACGTACGACGGAGGCTTAGTAATAGGGTCCCATTTTCACCATTTTGGTACGGAACCCTAAAAATACTGATTCAAAAGGATTTTTAAAAAGAACTTACAGGAACAGCTATGGAAGTCATTCTTCCAGTCGGCATGAACACTTTAGTCAAATGCAATCCATGATGCCCTCCACTGTGGTGGGTTCGGTGGCCACCACTGTGGTGCCCATGTCCTCCACCACCACGACCATGCCCACCACGATGGCCACTTCCCCGGCTGCTATGAGCATGTTTACCTCTGCCTCTGCTTCCTCCATGCCTTCTGTAGCTTTGGATATCCTGTAAATCGTAAATAATCATTCTGAAATCCTTCGTACAGTTTGTTGGAATACATGTATATTGTACACACGTCGTTCCTCTACCCTAAGGCGCGGTTTATACAGAAGAGACGTGTGACGTGTGGCGGATAGTCCAAATAACACAATTATAAACCTTATAGTACGTAGCATAGCGTCGTTTGGAGAATTACGCACGCGCCTCCTGGCGACGTCACCTGAAGGCGCGGGCGTGATTCTCCTTTACGACAAAAACGACGCTATGTTACGTACTAAAGTCCGGCCGCTGAAAGATTGCGTTTGACAGTTACCATAAAATTGTAAAAACTGAATGAAAATATTGTTTACCTGTGCTCACTCTAGTACACAGAGCACTAGCTGCCCTTTTAAGTTCAAAAAGCTACTAAATAATGATCGGCATTTATAGTTTTCATTCAGTTTTTTACAATTTTATGGTAACTGTCAAACGCAATCTTTCAGCGGCCGGACTTTATAAGGTTTATGTTGTGTTACTTAGATTATCCGCCACCGACACATGTCTCTTCTGTATAAACCATAGCTAAGGTTGTACGGTAGAAATCGCTTCTTAGTGATAAGACCGCTGTATTTTGTGCCTCTTGTATTTGTCATCTGTTATTTACTGATTATGATTTGGTGTAATATAACGTAAAATCATGTGATTGATTTAAACAGTGTTTTAGGAAAACATCACTATGACTCTACTTAATATACAGGGTGTACACTTAAAACTGAATATTTTAAAATAGTTCATAATTTACCCCTGTAAATTATAAAGTCCCAATTAGTTTACAGGGGTAAATTATAAAGTCCCTCGTCGCATTTTCCTGTGGTCCTGTCTGTCTGTATAGGCTGGTTTTGGAAACTACTGGAGGGATTTTAATATGGTTTTTACTAATAGATAGACTGATTCACGAGGAAGATACGTGCAGAGCCAGAGCTGGTCGATGGTTAATAATATTTATGTTATGTTATTGACGAAGTTTCGCATAATATCTCTGTTTGTAGTCTAGGAAAAATAAGGTTTGAGATTGCATTAAAGACACTTTAGTAAATTGTGTTTGAAATAATATTACTGTTAGTTTATAACACTTTTGTAGATATTTCGTGATTATATAAGCTCAGGAACCTGAGAATAATATACAAATATTAATATTAATTAATATATATATATATTATGTATATATTAATATACAAATGGCAAGCTTATTTCTAAAAATATTTCGACCAGCATACCAGCAATAGAGACAGTTAATTATCAAAAGGCAAATTTAATGTGTAAAAACAAACAGTAAATAATATAGTTTTGAGGTTATAATTTTTGAAGACTTACAAAATATTAAATATCTACCCAAATTAACGATATTAACCGTGGATTATTATTGTCATAAGTAAAACGTATTGAACGAAGCCATCCTGTACAAAATCACCAGTTTTCCATTTTTTGTTCATACCTAAATTTAATGTTTTGTAAATGTCTTAATTATTCAATAATACAACATAACAAATCGGGGATTATTGAGAATTTATATTTTTCAGGTATGTATCTACTATATTCAAAATTTTCACCAAAAGTGCAATTAATGCAACCTACTCCATACAAAAATCCGTAGATTTCCCCGACTATTGATGAAAAGGGGATGATGCACTTTAGTAGATAATTTCTAGTGAAATAAAATTTGATTACCCACCTCTTCATCACTATGATATTCATTATCGTCATTAACCCTGTTTTCGTCATCGAATTTAGTATTATCGTCATCATGATTATCACGTCGATTACCACCTCTATCATTTTTATCATTGGTTTCTTCAGTCTCAGATTCTGTATCAGTCCAGTTTTCAGCTTCATCTACGTTCCTTTTACCAATGTCAACAGGTATGGTAATGACATTTCCTTCGTCGTCTGATGGTATATGCTCTTCGGATGAATAATGATCTTCATCGCAACTTTCGAAGTCATGGTTTTTACAGAATTCAGTGGTAGTATCAGTATTCCTGAAAAAAAATATGTATGTATGTATGTATATACTCACGACTATATTCCCCGAGGGGGTAGTCAGAGATGTTCTGAAACCTCAGAGCATCCACGTTTCACCAGTAGTACCGAAACTCTGTCCCGTGTGGCGGGGGGTGTGCCCGTCGGCACTTATAATGGACAGTGGGTACAATACATGCCTCGAAATTGAAGCATGCAGGTTTCCTCACGATGTTTTTCCTTCACCGAAAAGCCAGTGGAGTTACAAAAAAATATAAAGGTGTTACAAAAACACCCCTAAAGAAAAAAGGGTGTTTAAGGGTCCCTTGTAAAGAGTATATAGACAATGTACAACCGTAGTATAATATTATTACGTACCAAAATTTTTTTTATTGATTGTAAAGCAATTAAATAGTAATCGTAGAAGCGCAACACTATTTTACGGACTACCGGTAGTTCAAAGAATGAACGGCGGTAGATACGTCGTAAGGTCACCGCGATGTCACTACCTATCTTGTTAGTACTTAATTTAAAAGATGATGTTATCTTTGCTTTAAATTATTGGTACAAAGATAAAGAATAATTTCAATAAAGTATTTATATTTGTCATCATGTAAGATAATTTAAGCATCTTACAATTATTAGTTTTTATCGACAAAGAAAGCTTCATCGTCTCTTACTGAAATTTAGGTACAAATGACTTACAAACACTACCCTTCTGAAAAAATAGTCTATGTTTCAAATGTCACATTAGAGTTGGGAATTTTTAATAATTGGCTTCGATGAAGGATTTCTTTTTTTTGCTTAGTTATGTAACACCCTGTATGTACAGTCAATTGTACCCCTATATTTTAAATATCTATACTTTAAGGGGGTATTCAGATAATGAAACTATACAACATTTTCTAAAGAATTTGAGCTGTAAACAACAACTTTTACTATTATGGGACCAATAAAGTAAAAGTTGTTTAAAATTATATTAATTAAAATCGGTTTAGTTTTGCAGTAGAAACTGGTATACGAAATCGTGATTTCGTCCAGTTTATGTAGGTAAAATCAGTCCGAGCTGCAGTTGTCACTTTCGCACTGGTAGCAATAGATCTGTTAAAAATCTATTCTTCGAATTAATTCTTGCAGATCGTCTTTCCTCTGGTTTCAAGAGGAACGATGCAGAGGGGTTCCCTAAGTTACTGCGAAAGTCAACAGGATTGTTTATAGAGCACAGAATAGGTAACAGTATATTGTTCTATTTACAGAACGACCACTCCCCGCCCCCTCAGACTTCAGATTTCCCACCTCCCCTCACATTTTCTGGGAAACTTGAGGGAAGCCGAGCAAGGGAATACAGTCAAGCGCGCGCACCCGTAGTATTTGACTACATCATAAAATTGAGTCTTTTCAGTGGATAAAAAACGTTGAAAAACAACGCTAAATTCACATTTTCAGTAATTCTTTAGCTCAAATACTATTTTTTATAACAGAACGAACAATAAAAAGTAACGAAGTGTAGATGATTTTCATACGATGCGTGGTAAGTCAACCCTAAACATATGTCAAAGACAATTTGAACGAAGTGCGCATGTGCGAACGCCATTATGTCAAATCCAAAACTATGTTTGAAGTGCCAGACCTGTGACTAGAGGTAAACGAGGTGAGGTATTCAATGTATTTTTGAAAAAAAACTTACATTTTTGAAAAAAACTTTTGAGAATCAAAACTGCTTTGTTCTGCGATTGCATATACACAACTGTTCCGGTGCAATAACCGTGCATTATTTATTTATTTATGAAACTCACGAACATGCAGGAAATTGTGGTTTCTTTAAGATAGCTTCTATCTGTGGTTTTTGTAGGCCACATTTGAAAATACGATTTCATCATCTATTGTCTATGTTTCTCACCGATCCCAGCTACCCAATCCGCCGCGTAGTCCCAGCAAGGTCCTATGCCGAGGTCCGTACCCCTCTGGGTGCCCCTAGGTCGGTTGCTTAAGTTCATTCATTTGGCACGGTCTTTGACTAATGGCACGGTAGACCCTTCGTGGTCCCTCCAATAGTCCGCAGTAAAAAGCAGTAACTGCTCCCAGAGCAATGCTGTATTTGTCTTTTCAAAAAAAAAAAAAAATTACTTTAATGGGTCATTGTACAACTTTACCAAAGATATTTTTAACTTATCATACAAACGTTCGACCAACTGACTGCATCATCGCATTTAGTATGGAAAGTCCAAAATTTTTAGGGTTCCGTAGTCAACAAGGAACCCTTATAGTTTCGACATGTCCGTCCTTCTGACCTTCTGTCTGTCTGTCCGCGGCTTAGCTCAGAGACGCTTAGTACGAAAAAAAAAATTTTCTTCGTACTATAACATTTCAATATGTCCAAAATTGAGCGAGTTATTGAGGCGGGACATACAGACATACAGACAGACAGAATGAACGAAAGTATAAGGGTTCCTTGTTTGACTACGGAACCCTAATAAAATGATTCAAGGTTATCTATCATACCTTATAGTTTTATCAATTATGGTCTTTTTGATACATGAATGTTTTTTTTGTCAACCGCAGAGGTAACCATTTTTTTTTAAATAACCACAAATTTTAACGTAACCGTGTAAATTATTTTACTAATAGAGCCAAAAATGCAAATGTAACCGCCTTGGAACTTACAATTTAATTTTTTAGTACCTATCCTTATACAAGGTAAAATTGATATCATTGGCATCCTTTTAAACTAAGAGTCTACCCATCAAACTGAACAACTTTGTCTATTGGAGCAAACCGATCGCAGCAAAAAAAATCTGCTGTTCCATACTATTCTGAAATTTTTCTCGACTCAACTGTATGAAACAGCATATTTATTTTTATTTATTTTTAAATTTAATAAAAACAAATTATAATAATATAAGATGAAATTTGTTTGTTTACCCAGAAATACACTCAAAGATTAGCGCACTGCTTTGTAACCAAAGTAGCAGGGCCTGTTCGTTTTTTAGTGTTCCGTACCAAAATTGGCAAAACGGAGCACTCGCCGGAAACACCTTGTTTTCGTAAAATTAGTAAAATGTCTATTTCAAAGGTTCCTTTGAAAGAAAATGCATGAGTTTGACAGTTTTGAAATTTGCATGAGATACGCAACTTTTTTAAATAATAATAATATTTATTCATAAACAGATAACAAAGATCCATGTGTTAGTAACAGTGTTTGACTTAATAACTATATTAGTAAGTACACACATTAAAATAAAATACAACATAAACAGAATAAAATAATTAAATCATCACTTTCACGCAGTGTGTGATGATGGGGCAGTCAAACCTGCCCGCTATCATCTCCAGAATGCTGTTGTTGCTTGCACGCAGTCGGCTGACTAGTGAGGCGGCTTTTTTCCTCATGATTGCATGGTATCCGTCCGTTCTCGCCTCTTAGTCGGGGAAATCTACGGATTTTTGTATGGAGAAGGTTGCATTAATTGCACTTTTGGTGATAATTTGGAATATAGTAGATAAATACCTGGAAAACATAAATTCTCAATAATCCCCGATTTTATACTGTGTATTATTGAATAATTAGGATATTTACAAAACATTAAATTTAGGTATGAACAAATAATGGAAAATTTGTGATTTTGTACAGGATGGCTTCATTCAATACGTTTTACTTATAACAATAATAATCCCCGGTTAATATCGTAAATTTGAGTACATATTTAATATTTTGTAAGTCTTCAAAAATTATAACCTCAAAACTAAATTATTTACTGTTTGTTTGTACACATTAAATTTGCCTTGTGATAATTAACTGTCTCTTTTGCTAGTATGCTGGAAGAAATATCTTTCGAAATAAGCTTGCCCTTTGTACATTTATATCGATTTTAAGGTATTTCTCAGGTTCCTGAGCCAATATAACCACGAAATCTCGACAAAAGTGTTATAAAATAACAGTAATATTATTTCAAACACAATTTACTAAAGTGTCTTTAATGCAATCTCAAACCTTATTTTTCCTAGACTATCTGCAAATATGACGGACGCGCTACAATAGCGTGGTAGCCCCAACAGCATTCTGAAAATGTTGTTGTATTGGACGCGCAGGGCATTCAGCGAGCTGAGTGTGCAATTGACCCACAGGCTGCAGGCGTAGAATGACTGACAATAACATTTGAAAAGTGTAATATAGGGTCACTTTTCTGTAGTAAATTGTTTTCACATCATGCTTCTGAAGTCAGACAATTGTTTTCAAGAAAACGATAGTCTGTCGCGAAATCGTCTCCTGCTTATCATTCACGCTGATGATTCGTTACAAAGGCACACCTTTAAAGAACATGAAATTGAAATACAAATTTTTTAAATGTGTCAGTTTTTTTAAATTTGTATTTTTGTAGTGACAAGTCGACTTTTTTTCAAAAAGTTGATAATTCAGTGTAACTTTTGAACAGTTCATTTCCGGATCTGTGTATAAGGTCAAAATTGTTGAAAATAATCTCCACTACCCCCTTGTCCATTTTGGTCCACTAATTCTGGGACACCTTATATAATTATATTGATTAAAATTTGCTAAGAATTTATATGAGACTCGGTGTCTCATATAAAATCTGTTAATAGTAGTAGGTAGTATTGTTGTCAATCGTAAACTAAAAAGTATTTTTGTTTCCGGAAACAGCTAGTCATAAGTTGATAAGTGATAAGGCCACCGTCTTCCACAAAATATACCTATTTTCCCACACAAAATAGTATATTTTAAATAACCGCATTCGCTACTTTTGTCATTCATTACTTGTGATTCGCTTTGGAGACTGCAAAATGTCGTAAGTTGCACAATGTCGTTTTTCCTCATTACCGTACCATCATTATATTATAAACAATAATATTTTTATGTTCAGTACCAAAATTGGCAAAACGGAACACTTAAAGAAACAGCTCGGTGTCCGTCCGTCCGTCTGTCATAGGCATTTTTCTCTGAGACCGTAAGACATAGGACGCTGAAACTTGGCATGTATATACAAATAATGGTACAGTATCATAAACTAACTTAAAAAAGCTGAATTTTTATATTGGTGGGCAATTTTGCTTATGAAAATGCGAGTCTAAAAATTTGATTTTTTAAATCTTTGTTCAACATATTTTTGACCCATGTTAAACAACTGGTAGTACGGAACACTAATTGCCCGAGTCCCGACTTTCACTTGGCCGGTTTTAATGTTGTAATCTTTTAATGTTATGTTATGTTGTTCTGGCACCACACCACTGGCTTTTCGGTGAAGGAAAACATCGTGAGGAAACCTGCATGCTTCAATTTCGAGGCATGTATTGTACGCACTGTCCATTATAAGTAGCAACGGGCTCACCCCCAGTCACACTGGACAGAGTTTCGGTACTACTGGTGAAACGTGGATGTTCTGAGGTTTCAGAATATCTCTGACTACCCCCTCGGGTTATATAGTCGTGAGCATATGCTTATGCTTAAGTTGTACAGTTTGATGGTGTGAAGCACCTCCTTTAGTATTACTAGGGTGATTGGTTTTGTTATAGAAGAATTTAGCACGAAATGGGTGACTTTTTAAAAACGTTCCAAATTTTCAGGGATGATGCAGATCATCACATCATTCTGAATAACTTTTACTATAGGAGTTACTTTAAATGGGTCTAGAAAATCTGTGTCCCAATTTCCAAGATATTTATTTACTAACCTATTTTGTAGGAACTCTACAGCTGTAGTATGTGAAGGTCATAGTGGCGAGAGCAGTGAAGAGGAATTCTCTTTTGGCGAAGAACTCTTCAGGGAGAAGAGAGGAATATCGGATCATTCCGATGTGGAATTAACTGACAACAGTGACGAGGTAATGATGCAGGGTTATAGATTATCATCATAACTGCCTCCGTGGTCTAATGGTTAAGAGCATTGTGTTTTTGACACGGAGGTCGTGGGTTCGATTCCCACGGGGGACACCTAGTGATATGTCACTTCGTGCGTTTTTCCCCAGTTTCCTGAAATGGCCAATTTCAGGCCGAATCACCTGATTTTCTGAAAGAAAGATGATTCCCTTCGGATGGCATGTTAAGGGTTATATTACTGTTGGCGCGCTCCATACAAACGAAGTCTGGTGATATTTTCAATACTAACCGATTAAATTCAATGAAATTTTGCAGGAACAATCTAGAAACAAATCTCTATGCTTGTATCGTGTCAGATTTTTCTTAAAATATACAGTTCTAAAGTTAAAGCGCCTCAAAGATTTCCATACAAATCTTAAATTAATCCTAGCATTGAAACTATATATTTTAACGAAAATCTGACATATACAAGCATAGATATTTGTTCCTAGATTGTTTTTGCAAAATTTCGCTGAGTTAAATTGGTTAGTATTAAAAATATCACCATACTTCGTTTGTATGCAACGCGCATTTACGCATTCGGAATAAACTTCTCTTAAGCCGTTGGTCCCGGCTACTATCTCTCATGGTAGTAGTCGTTACATAAAAACCACGTCAGAGGCCGTAAGGCGGTCTGAAAAAACTCTGACACCAGGGCCTGACACACGATAAGAAGAAGTTAAGTAACAATGCTAGACACCCTTAAACTTTAATAAGTTACCATTTATTCAAGTTCATCTAACGTTAAAGTATAAAAGCTGACAAGTCAACAAACATCAAACAGTAAATCTACTAGAATTAGATTTTTAGTAAAGTTTGCTATTTTCTAGAAAAGTCTGCTAAAATCAGTGACATACAAAATAATGGACGACGGGTCTGGTATAAAATTCTTGAAAAAAGTGTCCAAGTCTAACCTACACAAACCTATTATTATTGTTGGCTGGGCTATCGAAAGCAAGGGTCGTTATGTAACACTGCGACCATTACTGGTCTATTGTGTTCGCCCCAAGCTCACCCATATTTTACTCATACATCCGAACTATTTTTATTATTCTCGGGTACGCAGGTTTCCTCACGATGTTTTCCTTCACCGCCGAGCTAGTGATAATGATAAATACAACCGTACATAAATTCCGAAGAACTTAGTGGTACAGGCCAGGAATCGAACCGCCGCCTCATGATTGAGTCGCTAGCTCTCTTTCGTATGGACTATCATCTCTCTTACACAAACCTAAGTACCTACGTGCACAGTAATATAAACCAACTAAAAACATTGAAAATGATGAAATTCTTTTTCATTTTGCGTAAGCAAAATCCCATCGCGACACGGCGCTAGCTACGTCTTTGGTCTTGTAATGGTTCTCTTTATACGTTTTGGTGCTCTTTCGGAGACCTTTGAGCGCGCACCCGATACGTCCAGTAGTTGGTAAGTCAATGACTAAAATAAATAGTTACATGATACTACTTTGCTAGATATTTTTTCTGTGACGACCATATTCTTTCTACGCAGAAGGCTGACCAAATCCAACCGCATTCTTCTCGTCAAAAGAGAAGCTTCCATCACCATTCGAGTAGACACAGAAAGCATGGAATGAAAAAGTCTGCTGTCGTCATGCCTGATAGGATATCATATAACATCATTGAGCCAGTAAGTATCGTATGAGTAGTATAGTATAAAACTACAAGAGATACACTCTATAGACTAATAGTATATAGTTCTACATACAGAAAGGCCTCTCCCCGCCCCCCTCTGACTTCAGATACCCCACCTCATCTCACACTTTCTAGGGACACTTTAGTAGAGCCGTGCAAGAGAATACAGTCAGGCGCGCGCACCCGTTGGATTTGACATTGTGTCATTTCAGTGTATAAAAAACGTTGAAAAATAACTCTAAATTCACATTTTCAGTAATTCTTTAGCTCAAATACTATTTTTAATAACAGAACGATCAATTAAAAGTATAGAAATGTAGATGACGTTAAATGCAAAGCGCGGCTTTCACCCTACAATGTCATAAACAGTTTGCACAAAAGATATAGACGCACTCTAAGAGTAGTAATGGCATGGATTTTACTTTTGTAATTGTAGTGTGGTTTAATAAACATATTTTAATTATTATTATGTCCACGTTACCTTGAATGTGCCGCAAATATGTCTGATTGCGAAAAGTTTCCCAGCTGCACGCACTCTTTTATCATCAGCCTTTATACGTCCCACTGCAGGGCACAGGCTATTCTCAAGGAGGGCGTAAGGCATTAGTCAACCACACGTGCATAATGCGGATCACGGTGGATACTACGAGTACACATACGCATCAGAATTTTTTCTTTATCGAAAGACGCCTTTTTAAGTTGTTTTCACGATGTTTTCCTTCACCGTTTGAGAGCAGTCGGTATTACGTACATAAGTTAGAAAACTGATTGACTTATGTACTTTGACTGACTCAAAAAAGTCCTCTGTAAAAAAGCATAATTATTATAAACTGGATGATTATTTAAATGATCAAAATGCTTGGGTCTGAGGTCACTAGCTTATAGTTTGTTTACTTTACTGTATGGTATCATTATTTTATTAAATAGACTATGTATTATTGTATACATAACTTTAGCTTAAGAATTTATATTGTAATAGTTATTAAGTCGTGTTATGTTGTAGAGTTTCTGGCCGCATCTTCTCTACAGCGACAACACGTTCCGACGCGGTGGTAGCTTTAAAAAGATTTGACGTTTGATAAGTGTGCTGCAAGCTCCTATATTGAATAAATTATATTGACTTGACTTTGACTTAGACTTTGACTATTGACTGATGACCCTAATGATTGATCGTCAATCATAGTAAGCCTATAGATGCTTTTTAGGGATCCGTACGATCCGTATAAACGGGACCCTACTACTAAGCCTACATTGTCCGTCCGTCCGTCCTACACATTTAGGAGCTGTAACTTTTGAACCGTAATAGCTAGACAGTTGAAATTTTCACAGAATATGCGTAATTATGGCGGATTTATTAACAAATAATAAAAATAACAAAACAAATAATTAATCATACAAGAAACATCATTTCTTCTCGCTCTATCGTAAAAACGGTAATACATACAAGCGTCAAACTTGGTGTGATTGTAGAAAAAACTCTACAGTATAACAACAAATAATAAAAACTGGTCAAATGTGAGTCGGTCTCGCACTAAAGGTCCCGGAGAAAACAAAACATTTTTGTAAGTTAAATATTATGTTGTGTGGTTGTGTACGGAACCCTCGATGCCCGAGTAGCCCGACTCGCTCTTGACCGATTTTATTTGTCTTTCAAAGGATACATCAAAATGGATATGCGGTCAAACACCAACTAAGCTGATCCCTCTTAGCCCCACGGGAAAAATGTCGAAGGAAGAATACGATCTGGTCCTTAAACAGTTCACGAACGCCGTGGCATCACCTATGACCTATCAGGTCCAGAAGGTAATTATTAATCATCATCAGCTCTTGTCCACACCATAAAGTTACTAATAGACTAACTGAGAGAGAGCGAGATGTACCTAGTGGCACCACTGTATAATAGACACAGTTCCAGTGGCGAGTAACCTTGCCTGCCGTGCAGGAGGCGATGGTTCGATCCCCGTCCAGGCCGACTAGTACCAATGAGTATTTCGGAATTTATTTACGATTTGTAACACCATTGGCTTTTCGGTGAACGAAATCATCGTGCGAAACCCGCATGCTTCAATTTCGAGGCATGTATTGTACCCACTGTCCATTATAGGTGGCGCCCCCGTCACACTGGACAGAGTTTCGGTACTACTGGTGAATCGTGGATGTTCTGAGGTTTCAGAATATCTCTGACTACCCCTTAAGGGAATATAATCGTGAGCATATGCATGCTAATATACTAACACTATTTCATTAAATTATTCACGAGTTTACTTTAGATTCAGAATTTTACACAGATTTTGAATGTTTACCCTGCCGATAATCTCCTGAAAACCTCAAAAATTTTTTTTTGACAAATCATGTCAGTTCCTCTATACCTGTATGGTAACTTTATGGTCCACAAACTGCAGTGTATATAGCCTAGCAAATACTGAAACGGTGAACTCAGACCATAAAACTGAACAATTTTCACTATGGAGCCTACCTGGACTGCTGTTTGGTTTTGCATTTCCTGAGATCGGCTCCATAGTAAAAGTTGTTCAGTTTGATGGTCTGAGCTCACCGTTTCAGTATTTGCTAGGCTGTAGCTTAACACGTTGCCTGCCAAATACGAGTTTACTCGTAGCAGCAGGTTTCATACTCAGTGCCAGCTACGAGTATATTCGTAGATGTTCAAGGGGAGTTCTATACTAAGTTTGCAGTGTTGGCAGTGAAAGCAGAGCAAGGATTCTTTGGCATAGGAAAAACATTTTTTACTTTTATACAAATACAGATTTTCAAAGAGACAGTCAACATAAAAAAACTATGTATGGTAAGTTGCGTTTTGTATGGGCAGCAAATAAGGCAAAAAAAAAACGAGTATTCTCGTACCGGCAGGCAACGTGTTAAGAGGATATGTGAAAAAAATAGGATTCTTCAAAGCATCATATAACATGAAGTACTAACAGTAGGAGTATGATTTGCGGATATGTGTAAATTGAACATATAATTGAAGTTTTGATTAGAGCCAAAACACGATTAAGAGACATTTTCTCGATAGAAAAATAAGCCAAAGTGGCCTCTGTCTTTATCGATAAACGCTTCGAACTGCTAAACGCAGAATAATAGAAACACGACACTTGATTTAAAAAAAAGATATTAATATTTTATAAATTTTGATTAGAGCAGAAATTAACATAAATAGTACAATCACAATTAAAAAAAGTTTATTTTACGCTTGCGTCGTTTTAAGCGCGCGCGCCGCCCCATCTCTTTCTCTCGCATCAGGCAGTAATATAAGCTATCACACGCCCATTTCGCTTCAATTATTTTTCGACATAGGCCCTTAAACCCTGAATAGTAATGCTGTGGTATTACTCAGAGAGCAGCTACTGCTTATTACAGCGGTCTATAAAATTACTGGGGACTATGTGTGATCCAGAACGCTTGCTCCAGTTTGTGCACTCTCCTTCACTTTGGCAAGATGTGACCTTGAAGTGGTGTAGTCCCAGCAACGCCCATTGCCGAGGTCCGTACCCATTACGGGTGCCCCTTGGGCAGGTTGCTTAAGGGCCTATGTCGAAAAATAATTGAAGCGAAATGGGCGTGTGATAGCTTATATTACTGCCTGATGCGAGAGAAAGAGACAGGGCGGCGCGCGCGCCTGAAATGACGCAAGCATAAAACAAACTTTATTTAATTGTAATTGTACTATTTATGTAAGTTCAATTCTGCTCTAATCAAAATTTATAAAAAATCAATCTCTTTTTTTTAAATCAAGCCTCTTGTTTCTAATATTCACCGTTTAGTACTTCCAAGCGTTTATCGATAAAGACGGAGGCTACTTTGGCTTGTTTTTCTATCGAGAAAATGTGTCTTAATCGTGTTTTGGCTCTAATCAAAACTTCAATTATATGTTCAATTTACACATATCCGCAAATCATACTCCTACTGTTAGTACTTCATGATATATGACGCTTTGAAGAATCATATTTTTTTCACATAGCCTCTTAACTCACTGGTTCAGTAGACCTACCAGGAAGCTTCGCCGTCACTGATGTGGTCCTTCCAACAGCCCGCAGTAAAAAGCAGTAACTGCACCCTGAGCACACTGTACATGTCAGTCAAAAAAAAGTGACCTTGAAGTGATTGTGTAGACTTTTGACATGACCTCTTCTAACCCAGATAGAGAAGATAGTGAACGGATGCACATGGAAGAGGTATAAGAGATGCTGTCACAAGATCCGTACTGAAGCCAGGGTTGTGAACGAGAGGATGCTCTTCCATGGGACCGGGGCTATTCAGGCCATCCTGGACACCGGGTTTGATGAGCGTTACGCGAGTAGTAAGTTTTGAGCACATTTGCATCTCCATTCATCATCATCAGCCCATCATCGTCCACTGCTGATCATAGGCCTCTCCCAAGGCGCGCCACAAAACTCTGTCCTCGGCCTTCCTCATCCAATCGCTCCCCGCTACTTTTTTGGTCGTCAGTCCAGCGGGCAGCAGGGCGTCCCACACTACGCCTACCAGTCCCGGTCTCCACTCTAGAACTCTGACACTCCACCGGTTGTCAGTTCTTCGGCAGATATGACCAGCCCATTGCCACTTCAGCTTGCTAATTTTCTGAGCTATGTCAACCACTTTAGTTCTCTGACGTATCACTTCATTTCTGATGTGATCTCTCAGAGAAACCAGTGCATCTCCATTAAGCGCGGCAAATCCTCGACCATTTGATACGCGCGGCTTTCCGATCATGATGCCGCGGTCAAGTTTGTCTCGGGCTGAGCTAATCTCTGTATAGTATAAGAGATAGACGTACTTTTTGTTATCATCAGCTACAAGGCTGATTCAGTATTCATAGGATGAAGAGCATCTCTGTGATGGGGATGGACCAGGTGTGCCTGCGTAACTCCGGTTTAGGAGTTACAACCGTTCAAAGGTCAGTTATGGTTGCAAAAAATGAATATGCATGAATATACAGGTATTATTGTACTATGTGAACAGTACAAAAACTGTCATGTTCTGTCAGTCGGTTTAGGAGATACACGTTGTCTCTATAGTGAAAGTTGTTCAGTTTTTCATTAAAATTTTGTGTTATATTTTATTATACTTTTTATACCTTTATAAAAAAAGTGCTACCACAATTTTTTACCGGGGCGTAACCTCATACCTCAACTGTTCAGTCTCTGGGCATGTACCCCAGCAGTGGGAATGGTCGAGGACGACAATAATGACATATTTCTGGTATTTTACAGATGGTTTGTACGGCTTCGGCGTTTATTTCTCGCCTCTTTCCTCTAAAAGCAACAGTTACACCCCAGTTGATGCTAATGGCGATAGGTGAGTATGTAAAAAAGCCGGCGAAGTGCGGGTCGGACTCGCGCACCGAGGGTTCCGTGACACCACACAGTACAAGGTGTTAGAAAAATATAAACATTTAAGGGGGTGGACCAAGCGGACCAATATCGAAATCGCGAAAAAAATTCTGATGTTCCATACTAAACTACAAATCTACTCGAGCTAAATGTATGGGACAGCGGATTTTTTTTTTCATGATGTCGATGTCGATGTTGGTCCCATAGTGAAAGTTGTTCAGTTTGATGGTCTAAACTACCTACTTAAAAGTTTTAAAAATGTATGTTTACTTTTGTAACTCCTTGTATATTAACTTACCAAAAATGTTTGTATATTCCGGGACTCTTGGCGCGAGACCGACACAATCTTGACCCGTTTTTATTATTTGTCGTTTTACGTTAGAGTATGCACTATAATCGTACCAAGTTTGACGCTTGTCGCTTGAAAAATCCATTTTCTTGTATAGGGACCCACCTTTAATTTTTTCCATTTTGTATTTTTAATTATTTGTTAGCGAATGCAAAATAATAACACATATTCTGTGAAAATTTCAACTCTCTACCTATTACGGGTCAATAGATACAGCCCTTTAAAGCTAGGACGGACGGACGGACTGAATAGGGCAGATTTTCGTTAAACACGACAGAATATTATAAGAGGGGCTAGAAATGCAAAGTAGCGCTTTTGCTTCGGAGACGGCTGTCGCCACTTGTCTTCCCGCTCACGCTGCTACAATTACTCATGCCCTCTCGCTCGCACCACGCCGCGCGCCTTATGGTGTTATGCAAATCATTGCATAACCTGTGGCGACACGTTACACGCCTACTTTGCACTTCTAACCCCTCTTATAATGTGGTTTAAAAGTTACAGCACCTCAAAGATTTCCAAACAAATCTTAAATTAATCCTAGCACTAAAACTGTACATTTTAACAGAAATCTGACATTATATTACAATCTCAGGGCTCACCCCCCGTCACACTGGACAGAGTTTCGGTACTACTGGTGAAGCGTGGATGTTCTGGGGTTTCAGAATAGCTCTGACTACCTCTTCGGGGAATATAGTCTATGCTTATGCATTATGTAGTCTCTATGATGGGTGTTGAGAAAGGGGCGGCTGGTACTTCCTAAATAGCCAGAGGCCTAGGGCGTCCAAGACTGCAAATCAGCCCCTGGTTATCGTACAAAAATTTTTATTCCAGGCATATGTTCCTGTGCCGCGTAGCATTGGGCAAGGTCTACAGAGCACCGACTTACCACAATTACTACCATCCACCAGCTGGCCATAATGCTGTTGAAGGCACTGTCACTGCGAACAATGATTGTGTAGAGATGATTGTTTTTAGAGGAGAACAGGTAATTTTTTTGGAATAGGGAGGTTTCTGTAAGCCAATAAGCGTTTCCTGGAAATCCTTGTAGATAACAGTTGAATTTTGAAAACTTGTTATGGGAGGGCTTCCGCATCCTTTTTGTGTGACGGAAGTTCGAAATTCAAATCGGGAGCGGAAGTTCGAAATTTAAATCGGGAGAATTTTCACATCTGCCGGGCGTCCCGTGTATTCCCACTTTTTTTAAGTGAAACTTATGGGAGGGCTTTGACATTCTGACCTTTTTGTGGGACGGAGTTCGAAATTTAAATCGGGAGAAGTTTCACATCTGCCGGGCGTCCCGTGTATTCCAACTTTTTTTAAGTGAAACTTATGGGAGGGCTTTGACATTCTGACCCGCAATCTTTTTGTGGGACGGAGTTCGAAATTTAAATCGGGAGAAGTTTCACATCTGCCGGGCGTCCCGTGTATTCCAATTTCTTTTTAAGTGAAACTTATGGGAGGGCCTTGACATTCTGACCCGCAACCTTTTTGTGGGACGGAGTTCGAAATTTCAATCGGGAGGGAGAAGTTTCACATCTGCTGGGCGTCCCGTGACGGCCAACTTTTTTTTTCGTTATTTCAAAGTTTGTCTCCACGAAGAGAAATATCTTGTAGTATATGGCTAGAGTAGACGTCGCACAGACGATGTGGCGGACAAAAGATAGTCCTTTATAGACCAAGATACCGTTACATGTTTTCTTCTCTGTATATTACACGCAGTTTTCTTCCCGTGGATGGGTGTCGTACGAGGTGACTAAGGGATTAGGGTGCAGTGTGTTTTGTGAGCAAGAAGTTAGCCACCTATCACCAATTTCCACGTCATAATCATCTTGAAACCTTCAATATGATATAATATAGTTGTTACAACTGCATGCAAGACAGCTTGCAGTTGTAACAATGTTTCTGACCACCCCAAACGGGATTATGGCTGTAAGTTTATGTATGTTATGTATCATCATCATCTCAGCCGATGAACGTCCACTGCTGGACATAGGCCTCCCCCAATGATCGCCACAACGACCGGTCCTGCGTTGCCTACACCCGACGGGTTCCCGGGATTTGTGGGGGCCTACCCACGCTGTGCTTTCTGGTACGCGGTCGCCACTCGAGAACTCTTCGGCCCCATCAGCTATCAGTTCTGCGAGCAATGTGCCCCGCCCACTGCCACTTTAGTTTAGCAAATTCTTTGGGCTATGTCAGCCGTGGTGGTCCAGTGGCGAGTAACCTTGCCTGCCGTGCAGGAGGCGATGGTTCGATCCCCGTCCAGGCCCACTCGCACTTCGGAATTTATGTACGATTTGTAAAACCACTGGCTTTTCGGTGAAGGAAAACATCGTGAGGAAACCGGCATGCTTCAATTTCGAGGCATGTATTGTACCCACTGTCCATTATAAGTGGCGACGGGCTCACCCCCCGTAACACTGGACAGAGTTTCGGTATACTGGTGAAACGTGGATTATCTGAGGTTTCAGAATATCTCTGACTACCTCTGGGAATATAGTCGTGAGCATATGTCAGTTACTCTGGTTCTTCTGCGGATATACGGAGATGTTATGTATGTACTTCAAAAAATTATTGATTGTTTCAGGCATATCCGGAATATCTTATCACATATAAGTGGCCTTAATGAGCGTGTTACCAGAAATGTTCCTGGAGGTCGCTAGATGGCGCCACAGCGCTGTTCCAATCAAACTTTCAAAATGTTCCAAAATAAAAGAAGGGAAAAGTTAATCCAAAAGATACAAAAATTATTATTAAATGGTGACGCACTTTGTCTTTTTGTAAATTTTTATTTCTGCGCTATATTCTTGTTTTGTAAACCAGTTGTGAACTGTAATAGCACACACACACACCCACTCACACACATTAACACACACAACTTTTTACCTAATTTTTTCTTTTTTCTTTTATGTTCAAACTCAGTGTTCCTAACTTACTTCATTATGTACATTACTGGAAGAGTGGAACCTTCTGTAACGAGTAACTCATAGCTACTCAAAAGATGGTTCCTGCGATGTCTTTGTATTAGATTTAAGGAAACTGAAATAAACTTTTTTCATTTTTCATTTTTCAATAGTGTGTTACTTATGCAAATAAATTGTTTATCTATCTACCTATCGGTTTTATTTTGTCAATTAATACACTTGTGTAGTTTCTCCTCACTCCTCCGGAAGCTAGGCGTGATGGTACGTTCTGGTAGTCACATAAAAACTCTGTTGCTTATCTTTTGTACGTAATCATGAAAATATTCAGCGTAGGCCAATAGAGATGTCGGCAACCCTACCACAGAATAAATACTAGTACTACCCGTACAGAAGAATCACTTCGAAAACAGATTTAAATAAATAGCGACTCTCTCCGCACGGCCATAAGGTGCAAAGTTATTCGCAAACAAAAATGAACTGTGTTATTAGACATGGAAGCTTCCTTTACATAGTCTCCCTCTTTAATTCTTTCACGTGCTGGCAGCGTGACATCGCTAGGGTTTTCAAGTCTCGCATTGACTACTTACAAAATTTTGGTAAGTCTAATGAGATTTGACCAAAAAGTTTAACGGTATACCTGACCTATTGCCATTCACCACTCAGTGGGGATCGGTCGTCAAGCGTACCTGAGCTGTGGAGTGAGACAGGCCTGCCATAGGTCAGATTGACCCGAAAAATATGAGCATGCCTGAATAGACTCATGAATTTCAGGGAGGTCTATCAGGATTGTAGCAGGTGGCGTTTCGTTGTCTCTGCCTACCCTAGTGGGATACAGACGTGAGAATATCTAAATACGAAGGCCGGCCAAGCGTGAGTCGGTCTTGCGCTAAAGGTCCCGGAGAAAAACACTTTTTTGTAAGTTAAAATGTTGTGTGGTCCTGTGGAACGGAACCCTCGGTGCGCGAGTAGCCCGTCTCGCACTTGACCGGTTTTATTATGCAGTCAATATGCAGCCTGAGTTAGCCTATAAGTATACAATAAACATTATACTCGTAATCCGTGTACCATTGGGAATGTAAAATTATATGTGTCATATTGGTAACAAAATAAAATAAAACCAATACCTACTTAATATTCGAAACTCATCCACAAAAAAACCTAATTTTTTGCTCACTATGCAAAACTCTCCTTGATTTCGGCTTGAGCTGGAAAAATCGAGTTATAATGAAGCAAAATCTCGAGCTCGCTTCTGGCTGGGATTATATCACAAGGACCTAGACACATTGCAGTAAAATCTCGACCTCACTTAGCTTCGCTCACTCTAGAATCCCGTGAAATCTTGAGCTCGCTTCGCTCGTTTTAGATTTTGGATTCCATATGTTTTCATAGTGAAGAAAAATCTCGAGCTTGCTTTGCTAGTTCCAGATTTTCGGTCGTAAAAACTCGAGCTCGCTCCAGGATTTAAATCTTATTGCGCTGTTCTCACTATATTGCAGTAAAATCTCGAGCTCGCTTCGCTTGCTCCTGGCTTCGATTGTATCACAAGGACCTAGACACATTGCAGTATAATCTCGAGTTCACTTAGCTTCGCTCACTCCAGAATTCAGTGAAATCTCGAGCCCACTTCGCTCGCCCTAGGTTTTAGGTTGTAAGAAACTCGAGCTCGCTTCGCTCTTATCAGGTATTAAGTTTTGTTACAACGACCTAACCTGGGCCTGCCCCCTTGAGGGAAATATCATTGCTATGCCCATGTTTGCATATTATTGCCAAGCAAAGAGAGTCGGTATTTATTTAAATCTGTTTTCGAAGTGATTCTTCTGTACGGGCAGTACTAGTATTTATTCTGTGGTAAAGAACGTTTGAAATTTCTATTATAATATTTATAATTAATATAGGTTGCCGGCCCTATAGGCCCGAAAGTTTTATTAGTCGGTCGAATTTTATGTTCGAATTTAAAAACTGATTTATGCAACAACGTCGTGGAAATGAGTCCAATTAGAGATTGGTGGCATGCAGTGATTAATTATTGGAGAGACACAACATTGAAATTTTTGATGTTTAGGAAAAATTATTACAGGGTGTAAGGCACAGCCCTGCACAGACTGAACCGGTGAAGTCGGACCATCAAACTGAACAACTTTCACTATGGAGCCTACCGCAGGAAACGCGAAAAAAAAATCTCCCCATACATCCCATACATTTGAGTCAGGTAGGTAGTTACAGCAGTTTTGTATGAAACGGCTCTTTTTTTTTCGTGACTTCGATCTTAAAAACCGGCAGTAGGTATATTAAGAAAAATCCTTTCTCATCTCACAATTTTTAAATGTCAAAGTTAGGAGTTTTAGATGTTTGGATGTTTGTCACTCAATCACGCATAAACGGCAACACGGATTTGGTTGAAATTTGGCATATACAAAGAATATGTCTATGAAAAATCGATTTTTTTTTGCGATTTTTCTGTAGGGTACAATCACCCCTTAAAGTAATGCAACTGTTTACCCAACACCCTGTAGTGTAGCTTTCTTTTTGTTGTTTCATCATCATCAGCCTGTTAACACTGCAGGGCACAGGCCTAGGAGGGTGTATGGGCGTTAGTCCACCACGCGTGCCCAATGCGGATTGGTAGACTTCGCATACGCATCGGAATGTCTTCTTCAGCGTATGCAGGCTTCCTCACGATGTTTTCCTTCACCGTTTGAGAACAGTCGGTAATAACGTTGTATTTTTTTTTAAATTATTTAAATACTTGAATATATTTTTTTTTTCAATTTTATTTCACCTTTTAATAGAAACTAATAGTTTTTTTTCTTTAAATGTGGCTTCTATAAAACCACAGATAGTCGCTATCTCTAAGAAACCACAATTTACTGCATGTTTGTGAGTTTCATTAATAAATAATGCGTGGTCACTTTTCACCGGACCAGTGTGTCGTCACGATAGCAGAACAAAAAAGTTTTATTTTTCAAAAGTTTTCTTCAAAAATGTAAGTTTTAATATTTTTTTTCAAAACTTACTTCACACTAGCCGTTTCCTGTTGTTAAGGGTATATTACTGTTGGCGCGCTCCATACAAACGAAGTCTTGTGATATTTTTAATACTAACCGATTAAACTCAATGAAATCTCAATTTGCAGAAACAATCTAGAAACAAATCTCTATGCTTGTATCGTGTCAGATTTTCCATAAAATGTAAAGCTTTAAAGTTACAGTGCCTCAATGATTTCCATAAAATCTTAAATTAATCCTAGCATTGAAACTGTACATTTCAACGAAAATCTGACTGAATAGAAGCATAGAGATTAGTTTCTAGATTGTTTCTGGAAAATTTGTTAGTATTTAAAATTAAAGGTGATACAAAAATACAAATAAACATTAAAGGGGGGTAGTTTAGATTATCAAACTGAACAACTTTCACTATGGGACCAATATCGAAATCGCGAAAAAAGTTCTTTTTAAACAAATCTACTCGAGCTAAATGTGTGGGACAGCTGATTTTTTTTTTCGCGATTTCGATGTTGGTCTTATAGTGAAAGTTGTCCAGTTTGATGGTCTAAGTAAACCCCTTAAAAGTTTGAAATGTTTATTTTCACTCTTGTAACACCCTGTACCTATGACCAAATTTCGTTTGTATGGAGCGCGCCAACGGTAATCCCCTTAAGCGCTAGACCTATGGTTCATCATCATCATCATCATCTCAGCCGATGGACGTCCACTGCTGGACATAGGCCTCCCCCAAGGATCGCCATAACGACCGGTCCTGCGTTGCCCTCATCCAACGGGTTCCCACCACCTTCACCAGGTCGTCGGTCCACCGTCTGGGGGGCCTACCCACGCTGCGCTTTACGGTACGCAGTCGCCACTCGAGAACATTTCGGCCCCATCGGCCATCGGTTCTGCAAGCAATGTGCCCCGCCCACTGACACTTTAGGTTAGCAATTCTTTGGGCTATGTCAGCTACTCTGATTCTTCTGCGGATTTCTTCATTTCTGATTCGATCTCGCAGGAAAACTCCGAGCATACCCCTCTCCATTTCCCTTTTGTGACTTTTCAAGGTTCTGGACGGCGTAACGGCGAGTACATTAGTCACATTCGGTTTGCCATTGATATAGTCATCATGGCGGAGACTACGGAGGAGCATAGTCGAATGCTCGATGACCTATGGTTGACTGTACATAAATAATTTTTCAGGAATACTGATAAACCAGGAACTACCACCACAACCGAATTATGTAAGAACCATGAGTTCGAAAGTAGCGACGAAGAACAATACTCATTGGAAGAGCATATACCATCAGACGACGAAGGAAATGTCATAGACATAGCTGCTGGAGTTGCTAAAAAAACCATAGATAATCAAGCTGATAATTTAACTGATACAGGGTCTGAGACTGAAGAAACCAATGATAAACATGATGAAGGACATAATAAAGATGTTAAAAATGTCAAAGATGCTAGTCGAAATGATAATGATAATCGAGGTGATAATCATCGTGATAATTCTAAATTCGATGACGAAAACAGGGTTAATGTAGATGATGAATATCATGATGAAGAGGTTTGTAAAAAACTGATTATTTAGGGTTCCGTAGTCAACAAGGAACCCTTATAGTTTCGCCATGTCCGTCAGTCTGTCCGTCTGTACGAGGCTTAGTACAAGAAAGCTGTAATTTGACATGGGTATACATATTTATTACGCCGATAAAGTGGTAGAATAAAATCTTGAAAAATATTTTTTTTTATTATGTGACGGGCAACTACGGAATCCTACCCTGCGCATGGCCCGAACACACTTGGCCGGTTTTTATTATTTAAACAAATTAAAGGCGGTATGATCCAGTCGAGGCCGCGCCACTAGAAACATAAAAAACAGTGTTTTAAAGTCTGAAAACAAATTATGTCTTATTTAAGGATCTGGCGGATAAGCGATCGCTCTCAATAACACTATTAGATTAAGTTTACTAGATAGAAAAACATCACAAAGTTACCACTTATTGTTATGTTTTTTCAATAGTATGATTAAACTGCTGATATTTAACGTTTTATTTTATGCTTAACTAAATACATTAAATATTTCTAGACAAATTCGCTTAATTTGGAACTTAGAAACACCCAGGAGAAAAGATGTTGACGAAAATTACGTTTTTTTGCGATCCTGCTTTCAATTCAAGCGGGATGGCTAATTGCCAACTTATGCTTGCAAGAAAGAGACGCTTACTCTCGGATCAGGTTATCCGTGAGATTTTATGCAATCCCATTGGCCAACATTTCCTCGTTTCTCCGTCCATAGTATTCTACGTCAATGTTTAGGTGTCAATGTGACAATGTTCAAGATATCCGTTTAGGTTCAAGATATTTACGGTTTACAGGACATCCAAATCCACAGTCATAGAGGCGGCAGAGGTGGAAAACATGGTCATAATAGCCGGGGAAGTGGCCATCGTGGTGGGCGTGGTCACGGTGGTGGCCACCATGGCCGCCACAGTGGAGGGCATCATGGGATGCATTTGACTAAAGTGTTCATGCCAACTGGAAAAATGGTTTCCATTGCTGTGCCTGTAAGTACCTTTTTCAAAATCCTTTTGAATTCGTATTTTTAGTCATCTTTGTAATTTTACGTCCATGGTTTTTTAGGGTTCCGTACTCAAAGGGTAAAACGGGACCCTATTCATAAGCTTACGCTGTCCGTCCGTCCGTCTGTCTGTCCTATCTGTTTAGAGCTGTAACTTTTAAACCGTAATAGCTAGACAGTTGAAATTTGTGTTATTATGACGGATTGGCTAACAAATAATAAAAAAGTCAAAAAATTTTGGGTCCTCATACAAGAAACTAGTTTTTATAAGCGTTTTTTCTTATCGCTCTGCCGTAAAAACTGTAATACATACAAGCGTCAAACTTGGCATGATTATAGAGAAAACTCTACAGTAAAACAACAAATAATAAAAACCGGCCAAGTGTGAGTCGGTCTCGCGCCAAAGGTCCCGGAGAAAACAAAACTTTTTTGTAAGTTAATATGGTGGTCTTCTTATCGTGTGGGCATGCCCGTGTGTCAATGGTGGTTTTTTCAGACCGCCTTACGGCCTCTGACGTGGTTTTTATGTAACGACTACTACCACCAGAGATAGTAGCCGGGACCAACGGCTTAACGTGTCATTCGAAGCACGGAATCATGTTTCTTTTGGTGGTGGTGTGGATACTTAACTAGTCTGAATTATAAACGTTTAACACCTCGAGTCTTCTTTGTTTACAGGACCAATTAAAAGGCTGGAAATGCGGTAGACCAACGAAGCTGATCAACCTAGACCCTCACGGCAGACATGGACGACGAGAATTCAAAATGGTTTCCAAAGTAGTTCAATTGACAAAGAGAGAACATGCCAGCGGACATTTTGATCATTATCGTTTTGTCAAGGTACTCGTATCTAGAGGTGGAAAAGAGCTCTGGATATTTTATCTCATGTATGACGTACACAGTCCATGAATGAAGTTTTGCGCTTATTCATTAACACGTTGTAGATGGTTGAATATTGCTCTTGAATATTCACGCGGAAGCAATCAGGGCCTCAATCAGGGAGACACGGGGCGTGTTCGCGCGGCGCATTAGGCGGCGGGTTGGGCGGCGCGTTAGGCAGCGCGTAGCGCGGGCAATATAGTCGGGGAAATCTACGAATTTTTGTATGGAGAAGGTTGCATTAATTGCACTTTTGGTGATAATTTGGAATATAGTAGATAAATACCTGAATAATATAAATTCTCAATAATCCCCAATTTTTATTGTGTATTATTGAATAATTAAGACATTTACAAAACATTAAATTTCGATATGGACAAAAATGGAAAACTGGTGATTTTGTACAGGATGGCTTCATTCAATACGTTTTACTTATACCAATAATAATTCCCGGGTAATATCGTAAATTTGAGTAGATATTTAATATTTTGTAAGTCTTCATAAATTATAATCTCAAAATTAAATTATTTACTGTTTGTTTATACACATAAAAGTTGCCTTGTGATAATTAACTGTCTCTTTTGCTAGTATGCTGCAAGAAATATCTTTCGAAATAAGCTTGCCCTTTGTACATTTATATCGATTTTAAGGTATTTCTCAAGTTCCTGAGCCTATATCTCGACAAAAGTGTTATAAACTAACAGTAATATTATTTCAAACACAATTTACTAAAGTGTCTTTAATGCAATCTCAAACCTTATTATTCCTAGACTAAAGACCGGCCGCTGAAAGATTGCGTTTGACAGTTACCATAAAATTATAAAAAACTGAATGAAAACTATAAATGCCGATCATTATTTAGTAGCTTTTTGAACTTAAAAGGGCAGCTAGTGCCCTGTGTTCTAGAGTGAGCACAGGTAAACAATATTTTCATTCAGTTTTTTACAATTTTATGGTAACTGTCAAACGCAATCTTTCAGCGGCCGGACTTTAATAAACCTATGACAATTTGACGCGTGCGAAAACGCTTCTCCTTGCACGCTCGCTTACATCGCCGTATGTTTGTGACGCGGCGCCTGACGCCCCTGACGCATCCTGAACGAGGCCCTGTAGTCTAAGACGTAGACCGATTGTCCCCTCGGAGTGTTGTGAACATATTATTCTTATTCTTATTTATTTCTCAGATCGAGAAGGTAGTAAACGGTTGCTTCTGGAAGAGATATCGTGCAAGACAAAAGGAGATCCATGCTGAGGCTAAATTTGTCAATGAACGCATGCTGTTTCATGGCACTAATAAGGTCAACGATCTACTGAAGTCAGGGTTTGACGAGAGATATGCTAATATGAGTAAGTTAACAAGGAACCATCATATCTTAGCCCCTAAATTATTATGTTTGGGTTTTTTTTTATGCGTATGGCGAATTTGGTTTGTAGTCATAAAGTCATAAGTCTACATCCAGCGTCTGAAGCCATCGAAGGGCCTCAGGTGTCAGGTGTGTCAGGTCCTCAGGACGGCCCGAGTAAGCTCGAAGGGGGCACCGTTGTATTATGTGTTGCATCGTCTGGTCTTCGATCCCGCAGTTACACAAGGGAGACTCCGTCCAGCCCCATTTGTGTCGGAGGTAGTTGCACCTGACGTGGCCGGTCCTTAGCCTGTTGAAGCGACACCAGTCCCTGCGCGGCAGGTGGAAACCCTTAGGCTTGACAGTGGGGTCCACGTTTTTCTTAGGCGACCCATCAGTTTTGCTATTCCACTCGTCCTTCCAGCGCCGCTCCAGATTAAAGTAGTCGCTTCTAAGTATGCTCGCGGTGACGCAGGCCGGGTGCCGAGACTTGAGCCTCTGTGGGGGCGGGCTGAAAGGTTATTATTGTTATGTTTAGGTTATTATGTGGAATTCCGAATTGTGTGGAACGCTTCGACAAATGGTGAAAAAAGGGACTGGGCAGGCACTATCCACTAAAAGAAAAAGGGGAAGATCTAAAGTGAGATGGTCACATGAAATAATCAAAATAGCTGATAGAAACATTTGGAGAAATTACAGAGGAGGCCTTTACTCGTAGAGAGGTCCTTTATATAGGGTCCTTCTTAATGTGCTGACACTTTTTTAAGGGGATGATCAGACCGTCAAACTCAACAACTTTCTCTATGGCACTAACATCAAAATCGCGAAAAAAAATATGCTGTTCCATACAAAACTGCTATGCTACTCGAGCCAAATGTATGGGACAGCAGATTTTTTTTCACGATTATGATGTTGGTGCCATAGAGAAAGTTGTTCAGTTTTATGGCACCAAAGGTCCATTGTCTTTGGTTTTATCTGGGTTCGAAACATCTGCCTTTTCACACATTTTAAACCACAGAAAAAGATGCCTGCAGAAGTGAATGCAAGCTTCTAGAGTGGGATTTAATCTAATTAAAATATACCCGATTTCGTCCAACAGATGGCATGTTCGGCGCTGGAATATATTTCGCGAAGCATTCTTCTAAAAGTAACCAGTATGCTTTTGGTCTGAATAACCCATGCCCTACTCATAATGACAAAAACTGTGATAAATGCGAAAGGTAAAGTAATCGAATATAATACCTAATAATCCGTGGTTACTACCCACACCAATACAGAAGGGTGGGGTAAAATTTAAACGGAGATGGTCCTGGGCAAAAATATTTTAATGTCGTTTGTGTAACAAAATCCATTAAAAAAGAAAAAGTAGTACCAAATGGCTCGATAGATGGCGTTGACGCAACAGGGATGAGTGACCTTGCAGATAATAAAATACAAATCAAATAGCAAAAATCTGTGTTTTAAGGAAGTAGAAAAATTTTAATATATTCGCATACTTCGTCCACTGTTGCGCCTGACATGGTGACATTAATTCTTTTGCAAAATTTTTAGCGAAAATTTCCGTTTCGGCTCCCTCTCGCGTCAACGCCATCTATAGCCGTTTGTTAGAACTACGTTTCACTATCTGACAAAAAACCCCTCATTACAAATGATATATACTATCATATTTTCGCGCGGTATCGCCATGCTATATCGTTATTCGCTGGGGTACAATTGAAACGCACTTTGATCTAACATTGTTTTCATTTATGTTTAACTAATCCAAGCTTAATAGTACTAACTCATACAGTAGATAAACGTTAAGTTTAAGTCACATTTTAATCATCTTCCACTATCTCTATTTTGTGACTACTATGTCACAGAATATTACACAAGCTACTTCAAATGTAAGCCGTGGTGGACCAGTGGCGAGTAACCTTGCCTGCCGTGCAGGAGGCGATATGGTTCGATCCCCACCCAGGGGCCGCAATCGCGGTAAATATTCGGTGATTAAACTGTTATTGGACTACGTACGAACCATAACTTTTGACACATTTGGTATTGCGCTAATCGCGGTACTGCTCTTGACAGCCGTTAGAGGCCTTTTGACAGATCGCTCAGACGTTAAAGGCTGTCAGTTACACAGAGTTTAGCGCGATGCGGAATTCAGCACAGCTGAATAGTAATTGGATCGCAATGTGATTAGAACTGCAATTAGATAAGAATAGAACTTCGATGTTTTAACTTGGCGCAATCACGAGGCAGTCAGACTCGTACCAATGAGTTTTTTGGAATTTATCTACGATTTGAAATTTGTAGCACCACTGGCTTTTCAGTGAAAGAAAACATCGTGAGGAAACCTGCATGCTTCAATTTTGAGGCATGTATGATACCCAATGTCCATTACAAGGTAGCGACGGGCTCACTCCCCGTCACACTGCACAGAGTTTCGGTACTACTAGTGAAAATGTGTATGTTCTGAGGTTTCAAAGTGTCTCTGACGAACCCATCGGGGAATATAGTCGTGAGCCTTCAATTGTTTAAAACCAAAGATAAAATAAGATTTTCTGATTTCAGACAAATGATACTATGCCGTGTAACGATGGGTAAGACGAAGAAAGTGACTAGTGCTACTAAGATTGCGCACGCGCCGCCTGGTTGCCACTCATTGGAGGGCGTAGCGTCCCCTGGGGGACTGAAGTACCCCGAATACATCGTATACAGGGGGGAACAGGTAAAGGACAATGCGGATTTTTGTATGGAAGCTATCGCCTATTTTTTTGGCGCGGCCATCAACTAAACTTGAATATTTCGGTTGGGAATAAAGTCACAAACAAGAATTTCTGAAAATAAAATTTAAGATGTACCTATTATTTTAGCTAGCTACCTCCATGGGGTATATTCGTTCATAAGTATTATGCACGAATATACAAAAGTAATCATATTTATTAGTCGTCTCGTATCGCTTTCCTACGACATCCCCGCCAGCCGTGGTGGCCCAGTGACGAGTAACCTTGCCTGCCGTGCAGGAGGCGATGGTTCGATCCCCGTCCAGGCCGACTCGTACCAATGAGTTTTTCGGAATTTATGTACGATTTGTAACACCACTGGCTTTTCGGTGAAGGAAAACATCGTGAGGAAACCTGCATGCTTTAATTTCGAGGCATGTATTGTACCCACTGTCCATTATAAGTGGCGACGGGCTCACCCCCCGTCACACTGGACAGAGTTTCGGTACTACTGGTGAAACGTGGATGCTCTGAGGTTTCAGAACATCTCTGACTACCCCCTCGGGGAATATAGTCGTGAGCATATACATACATACATACGTCATCCCCAAGAAGAAATGACTTGGTCTAATCTAATTTAGATTTAATAATTTTGTCCGATTTCAGGTTTACCCCGAATACCTAATCACTTATAAGATAGTGAAATAAGAACAGAAATAAATACTTACATAAACCAATTATTTTTAAACCAATTTTCAAGTCCAAACTTAAAAAAACATTTTTTTCTGCTCATGAAATGTATGTAATTAAATCGTATCAAATTTTTAAGCTTAATTAATTTGTTAATTTCTTAAGAAATTTAAGCTATTATCTATATTATTAATTGTACAATATGACTAATAAAAGAAAATAAAGCTAATTCTTGTATTTTTATTTATTTTGATACACTCACAGGCACATTCAGCCGCCCACTCTTCTTTTGTGGTATAAGACTTTAATTGTCCAAAATATGCCCCATGGATAGCAATGAAACTTATTAAATGATAATTCAGTATTAAATTCAAGTCATTTAATCAAAGTTTACTGTTAGTCGGGGAAATCTACGGATTTTTGTATGGAGAAGGTTGCATTAATTGCACTTTTGGTGATAATTTGGAATACAGTAGATAAATACCTGAAAATCATAAATTCTCAATAATCCCCGATTTTTTATTGTGTATTATTGAATAATTAAGACATTTATTAAACATTAAATTTAGGTATGAACAAAAAATGGAAAACTGGTGATTTTGTACAAGATGGCTTCATTCAATACGTTTTATTTATAATAATAATAATCCCCGGTTATTACCGTAAATTTGAGTAGATATTTAATATTTTGTAAGTCTTCGAAAATTATAACCTTAAAACTAAATTATTTACTGTTTGTTTGTACACATTAAATTTGCCCTGTGATAATTAACTATCTCTTTTGCTAGTATGCTGGAAGAAATATTTTTCGAAATAAGCTTGCCCTTTGTACATTTATATCGATTTTAAGGTATTTCTCAGGTTCCTGAGCCAATACAACCACGAAATCTCGACAAAGGTGTTTTAAACTAACAGTAATATTATTTCAAACACAATTTACTAAAGTGTCTTTAATGCAATCTCAAACCTTATTTTTCCTAGACTATGTCATTTGTAACAAATAAAAAGCAATAAAGTTAAATCTTACATTTATGTTGATAAAAATTTTTGGAGATTAAAGTTATAGCCTGTAGAATCCCACAGCAGGGCAAAGGCCTCCTCTCACGAATAAGGGGGAGAGGGAGTGGGCTATACTCTACCACGAAGGCCCAGTGCGTGTTGGTGGAGGCAAGTTAGTGGTCTACTTGCTGTCAGAGAATTTTCAAGCCGCCTAAATAGGCCTCTGAACAACGCCATCTGACGGAACTATCCGAGACCAACTGCTTAACGTGCCTTCCGAAGGACGGAAACGCTCGAGATGAAATACCACTAAGCGGTCACCCATCCAAAGACTGACCGGACCTGACGTTGCTTAACTTCGGTGATTGTTTCCAATACCGAGGCTCCACTACGCCAACGAGCGCTTCTGCAATTCGCAATCCTGCAAAATGTTTAAAAAAGACAGTTTTAATAATGGGTATTGCCCCCACGTGCTCTGATAACTTCTTGTAAACGGTCAGGACTACCATCCATAATGTCTTGAATATCACACTGAGGAATATTGTGCCACTCCTCTAAAACCGCTGTTTTAAGCTCTCTAAGTTTACTTGGCACTGGATTTCGATTCTTCGTCCGTCTTTTTAAGTTGCCCCAGACGTGTTCGATGCTTTGACTAACTAACAAACATTTTTGCCACTTTATGCGGGGGGCGAGGTAACATGAAATCGGCAACTTTGGATTTTATTCCCCATAACTTTAAATTCTAATTTTGAATGTCATAAATCATGAAAAGTAGTCTCGTGTGAACCCCAAATGTTCTAAGTTCGAAGTTATTATTTCGCAATTATAGGATGTCTCGTTTAGTGATAAGGTGTAAAATTGAATGTAAATGCACAAGATCAATTGTGCTTATACCGTGGCAGAGGGGAAATTCTACCGCAAGGCTAGTCCTTATAATAATTAGTCAAAGGTTCGATGGGATTAAGATCAGGACTACACGCGGGCCAGGGTAATCTTCGAATTCCGACAGCATCTAGGCACTCCGTCACTACGCTATAGCGACACGTACTCAGGCATTATCGTGCATAACAACAAAATCCTCTCCAATAAATGGAGCAAATGGAACTTCCTCAATGTACCTTGGAGCTGTCATACTCCCACCAGAAATGACCACCAGACCCGTACGTGCTTCGTAAGAAATTGCTCCCCACACCATTATCGAGTCACCTTGAAAACCTACGGTTTCAACGATGGCACAGGGAGCAAACCTCTCGTTTTGTCGCCTATAACCTCGCTGACGGCCATCTGGAGCTCTTAAAGCAATTCTGGACTCATGGCTAAAAAAAAATTCTTCCGCTGCTCCATCGTCCAGCGAGCGTGATCGCGAGCAAATTGAAGTCGCGCTCGACGGTGGTGTGCCAGTAGTCGGGGTGCTTTAGCAGGTCTACGTGATAAGGAATTCAGCCAATCTTATTTTTACTGGGCGCTCACTGTCGCTGACGTGTCTTACTTCAAACAGACGAGAGCGAGCTTCTACTGCGGTAGTAAAGCGATTTTTAAGAACGTTACTCACTATACAACGATCGTCTCTTGCTGAAGTGCATCGACGACGTCTTTATCCAGGTCTTCGAGTGTACCGACCAGAAAAATACTGTAGAAATTAATTAGTTATTCGAAATTAGCTAATTGAGTTATTATTTATCGAATCCCGTAAAGGACAAATATTTGTATGATGAATATGAATATTTGTACCCGAGTCATGGACGTTTGTATCTATATATGTATCCTATATCGTTGTCTAGTCATCATAACACAAGTCCAGGCTAGATTCGGCTAGGCGGCTAGGTACTTTATATGTGACTAGATAATTTGTGTGACAATGTCAAAGATATTTATTATTATTATTTATTTATGATATTAATAGAAGCAAATAGTTTTCCGTGTAAACTCAACTTTTTCAACATTCAAAATAATATCATATAGATGATACTCCATCTAATGATGGTGATGATAGCCGTGGTGGTCCAGTGGCTAGTAACCTTGCCTGCCGTGCAGGACGCGATGGTTCGATCTTCGTCCAGGCCGACTCGTACCAATGATTTTTTCGGAATTTATGTACGATTTGTAACACCACTGGCTTTTCGGTGAAGGAAAACACCGTGAGGAAACCTGCATGCTTCAATTTCGAGGCATGTATTGTACCCACTGCCCATTATAAGTGGCGACCGGCTTATCCCCCGTCACACTGGACAGAGTTTCGGTACTACTGGTGAAACGTGGATGTTCTGAGGTTACATAATATCTCTGACTATCCTCTCGGGGAATATAGTCGTGAGCATGTGTGTGTATGTGTGTGAGATGACACTCTGATGTCATTTTTTTTATTCCCTAATTTTAGGGTGCAATTTGGTTCTAACTACTCTCACCACTCCGCTCGTCCGACCGCTCGGCCGAGCACTGTACAAAGTGTTCATATACGAACCGAGCACTCGGCCGAAGACACTATCTCGCCACTGTAGGTACCTACTCATTTACGTATAATAAACCCATAACAGATGGACTTGGAAATGTGGCAGTGGGATCTTGGTCTATATTGCAGTGGTTTTCAATAAAAAGTAATTGTTTGTTTCTTTTTATTGAAAACCAATTCTAAAAACCACAATGTGGTTTTGTATGGTATCTGTAAAGTTATTAAAAAAGAGGAAGTAAATAATTAAAACAAAAAAGAATATACGCTCGTTACTAGAAATTATTTATTTCTCTGCACAGAAAATACAAAAAGAAATTATTTAATTAATTTTGTAGATTATCAGATACTCTGGATACGCCTGAAATAAAAAAAAGATTTTTTTAGGATCTCGTTACAAAAACTGTAAGTCGTATGTGGTCATATTGATTTGAACCAAGTTTATAAAAGAATTTTCACATAAAAATTCCACATCTCTAAAAGTTTGGATTTTGACAATGGAATTGAGACACCGTATATGGAATGATAACGCAAAACATTTTTTCTTCAGCGTATGCAGGATTCCTCACGATATTTTCATTCACCGTTTGAAAGACCAATCGGTATTACATACATCAATCAATCAATCAAATCAGCCCACATCAACCCACTGCTGGGCATAGGCCTCCTTTTTAATGCGCCACTCCTCACGGTCCTGTGCCAATCTGATCCATGTACGACCCGCAACCCTTACAATGTCGTCTGACCATCACATCGGTGGTCTACCCACGGACCTCCTTCCTTCTCTTAACCACCATTCCGATATTGCCTTGGTCCACCTACCGTCTTCCCTTTTAGCCAAATGTCCTGCCCATCTACGTACGCACGGCGACAGATCAACCTACTCATAGTTAGACCTTATTTCCATGAACATAAAGTTCAACTATGGGTAGGTTGATCTGTCGCCGTGTACATAAGATACAAAAACTCATTGGCACATGGCATGTCATTCGAATGAATTCGAACTCGGACACATTGAGAGATATCTCTCCGCAACACGCCACCGACGCTCTATTCTAGTTATATTCGATTATAATCGATTTGCTATACTTTTGTAGAACTTACCTGCGCCCCCTGATAGATGGCGTACTCAGGGAACCGTAGACCCCCGCGAGATGGGACACCTTGTATGGAATGATAGCCGGCTGGCAACTCCTTTGTGACTGTAACCCCTTCATCATGATCTGTGGTTACTGTATACACTCTGCCTAAAGCTACGCGACAGAGCAGCATTATTCTGAAACGATTAAAATAATATAAAATTTGTAAAAAAAAAAAAAAAATTAAAGAAAAAAAAAACTGATTAAATTTGAATAAAACAATTGTTTTAATATAAACTATGATGGAACCATTAAGTTAATACCCTACTATAGTAACACACAATAAGCATTACAGTACAGTTGCTAATATTATTATACTAATAATTATGTTATGCAAGTCGTTAGAGCCGTTTCCGAAAAACCTTTAATGTGGCGTTTTCATTAAAAAATAGGTTCAAAGACACGGAAGAATGGCGTTACAATCGTGCCAATTTAGCTGTCAGATCGAAAGTGTTTCGTGATTTTATGGATTCCCTAATTTTAGGGAGCAATTTGTTAATTCTTTAATATCATTATGAAGGTTATAATGTGAAAGACGTTTTGACACTTTGAATTAATCGACTTTTTGTGCAGTTAATGCTCATTTTACAAATTATAAACAAACTAACATTTTCGTTGCTATTGCGTATTTATTGGTAGTGAACAAATTTATCCGTTGGCAACACCACCTGCCAATGTGACAGGTTTATGAGTTATTTTAACATTGCCATCTAGTGATTTTTCGATTTAGTAGTCTTGGAAAACGCATCATTTTTTACTACTTACTATTATAGTTTACTCGTTAAGTAGGTATAAGCGATTTGATTTTGATTATTTCATTGAGAATCGTAAGATTACCGTGTACAAATCCGACAGTTCTTATCTTTATGCTCACTGCAGCCATCACCTCCCATGAACCCGTAGACATATTGATTACTCTTCGAAGACTCTTCAGCGAAATATATAGCAGCTCCGAATAAACCGTCTGAGGGAAAATTAGAGGTGCATTAGCACATCATCATCATCTCAGCCGATGGACATCCACTGCTGGACATAGGTCCCCCCTGGATCGCTACAACGACCGGGGATGCGCTGCCCTCATCCAACGGGTTCTCGCCAACTTCACCAGGTCGTCGGTCCACCCTGTGGGGGAAATACCCACGCTATGCTTTCCGGTACGAGGTCGCCACTCGAGGACTTTATGTAGCACATATGGAATGCCCATATTTCATGGCTTATGCCCCGGGCGGCACTGTACTAGGGGCGGGAAATTCTCTGCGCTGGGCTCTGTCTATAGGGATTGACCTTTTCTTTGACTAATTTTACCGTAGCGAGCTCGAATTTTCTCCTCAATAGGAATCGGTCGGAGCTGGAACCAGCTCTTTTCGTAAAAAAAAATTTTGTGCATGAAAAAGCTTATGAATCGTGCGAATCGAGCTTGAAATATTTAATACTACGAGACGATTATGTGTAGGTACGGTAATTCAAACAGAACCTGAGAGCGAACTTAGAGCGAGCGAAGCGAGCTCGACCTTTCTCCCTTCTCTACAGTACGAATCTGTTATACAGGGTCCTTCTTAATATGCTGACACGTTTTTAAGGGGATGATCAAATCATCAAACTGAACCACATTCTCTATGGGACCAACATCGAAATCGCGAAAAAAAAAATCTGCTGCCCCATAAATTTGGCTCGAATATGTTTGCAATTTGGTATGGAAGAGCTGATTTTTTTTGGCGATTGCTGGCTGGCTTTTGCCAGCGGTGTTACAAATGCCACCGTACTGCAACTGTAACTGCCTCCGTGGTCTAATCGTTATGCGCTTTTAATACGGAGGTTGCGGGTTCGATTCCCACGGGGGACGCCTAGTGATATGTCACTTTGTGCATTTGTCCCCACTTGGCTAGGATATTGCAGGCCGAATTACCTGATTGCCTACCTCTCGTGGTAGTAGTCGTTATATAAAAACCACGTCAGAGGCAGTAAGGCGGTCCGAAAAACTCTGACACCAGGGCTTGCCCACACGATAAGAAGAAGAATTGGTTTTACAAATCTATTCCGAAAAACTCATTGATACGAGACGACCAGAACGGGAATCGAACCACCACCTCCAGGCTATAATACAGGCTGTAAGTGACAGCTTAGCAAATACTGAAACGGTGAATTCAGACCATCAATCTGAACAACTTTCACTAAGGAGCCATCTTCAAGAAACGCGAAAAAAAATGTGTTGTTTCATACACAACTGCTGTACCTAACCAACTCATATGTATGGGAGAGCAGATTTTTTTTTCCTGAGGTAGGCTCCATAGTGAAAGTTGTTCATTTTCATAGTCTGAATTTACCGATTCAGTAGAATAGAATAGAATAGAACTCATTTATTTGCAAGAATATGGTACAATAAGGTCTTCAGTATTTGCTAGGCTGGCACTTACACTCTGTATAGCACATAATTCACGCGGACGAAGCGGGCAATTAGCTATACTAAAAAAATACAAACTTTTGTTAGCATATTGGATGTCGAAACCGGCGACAGATATAGGGAACGAGAAATAAGATCCATGGAACAGCATCCGTTCGTTCGCGTCTCCACACTGCGACACTATCTCCTCCCTCCTTTTAGTATATTTGTTCCACAGTCTAGTGCCGACTAATTTAAGTACCTGAAAATGTATAGGTATTACTAAAATAAGCTTTTTATAAAAGGTGCACTTCCGATGCCAGCGGCCGATGCGACTGACGCGCGCGTCTGACGCGTGGTTCTGTCATATGCCTTATGTCTATCGCATAGGCCGCGCGCGTCTGACGCACGCGTCAGTCGCTGGCATCGGAAGCGGCGCCATACGTTTTCATAGTAACTAGCATTGTCGCATCGGCCGTCGGCCGCGAGCCGCGCGCTTCAGTCGCATCGGC
Organism: Agonopterix alstromeriana; assembly: GCA_963924505.1. Classification (NCBI taxonomy): domain Eukaryota; kingdom Metazoa; phylum Arthropoda; class Insecta; order Lepidoptera; family Depressariidae; genus Agonopterix; species Agonopterix alstromeriana. Next base: position 6,757,634 of record OZ004689.1, on the reverse strand, counting down.
CGCTGGCATCGGAAGTGCACCTTAAGGGTATATTACTGTTGGCGCGCTCCATACAAACGAAGTCTGGTTATATTTTCAATACTAACCAATTAAAGTCAGTGAAATTTTTCAGAAAAAATCTAGTAAGTAATATCTATGTTTGTATCTTGCCTGATTTTCGTTAAAATGTATAGTTTTAAAGTTACATTGCCTCAAAGATTTCAATACAAATCTGAAATTAATCCTAGCATTGAAACTGTATATTTTAACGAAAATCTGACAAGATACAAGCATAGAGATTTGTGTCTAGATTGTTTCTGCAAAATTTCATTGACTTTAATTGGTTAGTATTGAAAATATCACCAGACTTCGTTTGTACGCAGCGCGCATTTAGGCATTTGGAATAAACTTCTCTTAATTGAATTAAGGGGATATAATTCGGAGGGCGCTCCATACAAACGTACTATACTGATATTTTCAATACTAACCAATTAAAGTCAATGAAATTTTGCTGAAACAATCTTGAAACAAATATCTATGCTTGTATGGAGTTAGATTTTGTTAAAATATACTGTTTCAATGCTAGGATTAATTTAAGATTTGTATGGAAATCTTTGAGGCACTGTTACTTTAAAACAATACATTTTAACGAAAATCTGACTCTATACAAGCATAGAAATTTGTTTTTAGATTCATTTTGAAAAATTTCATTGACTTTAATTGGTTAGTATTAAAAATATCACCATAGTACGTTTGTATGGAGCGCGCTCCAAATTATATCCTCTTAAGTGGGCCCTGTTCAATTTATATTAAAAGGACAGTGGGCAACAGTGGTCCAAGAGTCCCCCATTAGTGGCATACTACTAAAGGGAGTATAATACAGGGTGTATCAAAACACCCTTGATACCTACCTACCTACCTACTTGATTTCGAAACTCGATTGTACGAAAATTGATACATCGATGACTATTCACCGATACTTCGATACTGTGATATGCTGTTGCTTCGGGGATTCATTACGTCGAAGTTTTGTTTGTCCGGTGTTTCTTTACTTCGATAACGTTACTTCAACTACTGTTTCTGCGACATTATGTTGCATCGAACACGTTATTTCGGCGCTTTATTTCTGCGAAGATATGATACACATGGGTTTATGGTTAATACAACAAGAAATCCTTATAACATCGTCCAGTTGGTCTGTCCGTCACAGTCTGTTAGAGCCTTATTATGTTTATGAACCTATGGTACAAGGTGTAACAAAAGTAGTTCAAACAGCTAATTTTTTTTCGTGATTTCGTATATGGCCCCATAGTAAAAGTTGTTCGTATTGACGAGTACAATGACCCCTTAAAGTTGTTTGAAGTACTTTTGTTACACCCTGTATACTTTAAATTTTGTACAAAGGTAAATACAACTATGTCTCACATATCGATCCTAAATTAGCTTCTGATATTTTCAATGGTACATAGTCGAATTCCCTGCAGCACTATAGTTTTTGAATTACAATGAAAAACTGTAAAATAATCCCTAACTACATTTTTCTCCTAGCGAAAGGTTATTCCCAAAATCAACGAATAAAATAAGATATTTTTAATTAAAATAGTCCTATAACAAATCGATGAAAAGAATGAATCGATTATTTACCGGTTTGTTGCACTGTCCATCCCTAGTACAACAACACACTTTTTATTGTGAAAATGTGGGTAGTTGTATTTTTTTTCTACGCACCAATAATATTAACTAGCGGTCATTCTGTAGTCAGTCGAAATATTCGATCTTACTCAAAGAGAATGGAATCACTACGTTTTAAGAGACGGCACTGTCTAACTAGCTTCGAAATCCTAGCTTAGATTATTAATTTCGAGTAAGAATCATAATTTGCCAGGTTTTCAAAGGAAATTACTAATTTAAATAAGCACCCTTAGTGGAATACAGACCTAATTCAAAATTGAGTGTTACTGAAAAGGCGCTTTTATGTCGATATTTCAATAAGCTTATTTTGCGATTTGCTTAAATTTTGAGTTAGGCCAGTTTTCGACTAAGGGTGTTCTATTAGAACAAACAAACATCGACATAACAAGTCGTCGAAGTAACATTACATCGAACAAACAAACATCGACAGAACAAGTCGTCGAAGTAACATTACATCGAACAAACAAACATCGACAGAACAAGTCGTCGAAGTAACATTACATCGAACAAACAAACATCGACAGAACAAGTCGTCGAAGTAACATTACATCGAACAAACAAACATCGACATAACAAGTCGTCGAAGTAACATTACATCGAACAAACAAACATCGACAGAACAAGTCGTCGAAGTAAGATTACATCGAACAAACAAACATCGACAGAACAAGTCGTCGAAGTAACATTACATCGAACAAACAAACATCGACATAACAAGTCGTCGAAGTAACATTACATCGAACAAACAAACATCGACAGAACAAGTCGTCGAAGTAAGATTTTCGGAGTAACGTAACAGTGAACAAAAAATGAGCCGAAGCAACAGCATATCACAGTATCGAAGTATCGGTGAATAGTCATCGATGTATCAATTTTCGTACAATCGAGTTTCGAAATCAAGTAGGTAACCCTGTAATACTTAAGGGGTGCTTCAGACCATCAAACTGAACAACTTTCACTATGGAGCCAACATCGAGAGAAAAAAAAATCACCTGTCTCATACATTTGAGTCGAGATGGTATTACAGTTTTGTAGGAAAGAGCGTTTTTTTTTGGGATTTCAATATTGGCTCCATAGTGAAAGTTGTTCAGTTTGATGGTCAGAAGCATCCTCTTAAATATTACTAGGGTGTTTTGTTATTTCTTATTCTTATATAGCATAAGCATAAGTATATGTTCATGACTATATTCCCCAAGGGGGTAGTCAAAGATATTCTGAAACCTAGAACGTCCACGTTTCACCAGTAGTACCAAAATATAGTTCTCAATGGCACCAACATCGAAATCGCGTAAAAAAATCTGCTCTTACATACAAAACTGCGAGACAAACTCGAGCCAAATGTATGAGACAGCAGATTTTTTTTTTCGTGATTTCGATGTTGGTCCCATACAGAACGTTGTTCAGTTTGATGGACTGGTCATCTCCTTAAAAAAGTTTCAGCATATTAAGAAGGACCCTATACAACGTGTTAATGAATAAGCGCAAAACCTCATACACCCCAACTGATTTATAACGAAATAATAAGAATGAAACAATAATTTCATTATTTTAATAGTCAAAATTTAAAGTTATTCGCATTTTAAGTTTTGAGGCAAAAATTATTTGATGTCATTTCAGCAATGTATGAAAGCGCTAACGTGCTTATGGATACATTTTAGGAATCTAGTTTTGGTAGTAAGTAGGGTGTGAGTGCCCGAGAGGTGGGTTGAGATCGAGTTCAGTAAATTTTAAATTTTACAAAGAAATTAATTAATATTTTGAAAAAAAATACCTATGTTGAAACCATGATAATTCGATTCTGCTCTCGATTCTAAACAAACTACTTTCTAGTTTTGCGTTAATTCATTAACACGTTGTATATATAATATCTTTAACAAAAAAGATACAGGGTGTTTTGTTTAGCGGCTTTTCATACTAATGTTAGCATTTCACTGCTATTTTTATCTGCTACTTGAATTCCTTGTTTCATATGGAATTTTTAATATTATGCATGCAAAAGAATCTATAGCCCTTAGTATTTATCATAAACTCAAAACGAGAAAATCGTTATTTCATCCAGAAATAGCCATTTTAGTAGGTACACTTGAGCCTTCTTGCTGTTGCAAACTTAATAACAACTTTAAGCTTTAGTGGTAGCTAAGAGTCCGATCACCCCGAAACAGATTACCATACCTTTCGGGCCATAATGACACAATGATTTCTTCCAGAAACGACCACGTAAAAATAAAACACCCTGTATCTTTTTTTTTCTCGAAACAATTTTGATGCCCTTTGCACACCATGTACGTGAGGGTATCCTCTAACTTTATCTACCTGTGCCATAGCGTGGGGCTCATGGACCAGAGGCCATACAATTTTGCCCAGTGTCCTTTTAATTTACAATGACAATTTCTGAGTACATTGCTGAGAATGTTAGACACAAATTTAGTTAACCGCAACAAAAATACTCGGGTATCATCGGATCGGGAGTAAGATAGGATTTTATGAAGTATTTCGTCGGTATTTTGTGCTGCGTCTCTATGCCGCAACTATGTACTACATGTCTAGTAGTAGTAGGTAGAGGTGGGTAGAGTTAACGGACCGACAAAGAAATTTCGGAGATTTAGGGTTTTTTCATTAGTAAAGATCGGATTCAAACCTTATTCTTATAGAAGCGACTAATAACAGGCCTGTCTCTCTCCACAGCTCAGGTACGCTTGACGGTCGATCCCCACCGAGCTTTGACTAATTATTATAAGGACTAGCCTTGCGGTAGCATTTCCCCTCTGCCACGGTATAAGCACAATTGATCTTGTGCATTTACATTCAATTTTACACCTTATCACTAAACGAGACAGCCTATAATTGCGAAATAATAACTTCGAACTTAGAACGTTTAGGGTTCACACGAGACTACTTTTCATGATTTTTAACATTCAAAATTAGAATCTAAAGTTATGGGGAATAAAATCCAAAGTTGCGGATTTCATGTTACCTCGCCCCCCGCAAAAAGTGGCAGAAATGTTTGTTAGTAGAATTACACGCGTAACCAGTCCACATATAAATAGTCAAAGCCACCGAGGGGTTAATGGCAATAGGTTAGATATACTGTGTAAACTTCTTGGTCAAATCTTATTAGACTTGCCGCCATTTTGTGAGTAGGTAGTCTAGACTTAAAACCCCTAGCGATGTCACGCTGCCAGCACATGAAAGAGGGGGACTATGTAAAGGAAGCTTTCATGTCTAATGACTCATTTCATTTTTGTATGCACGCGCGCCGTTGTGACGGTTGGTAGGTTATTCGTGAATTGTATGATAGGACGGATGCGAATAACTTTGCACCTTATTGCCGTGCAAAGAGAGTCGCTATTTATTTAATTTGTTTTCAAAGTGATTCTTCTGTAAGAGTAGTACTAGTTTATTTTAACACTTTATTGTACACACGGAAATACAGATGAATACAGCATAATAGACAAGTACAAAGGGCGAGCTTATCTCTGAAGAGATTTCTTCCAGCAGACCCATGATAAAGAGAAAGTTTACAAAGTGAGGCAGGCTAGGTGTACACAAATCAAAGAAATAAACAAACTGAAACACACAATCTGAACAAAAACTTATTAATTGTTAAACTACAAAAGAAAATAAACTGTAAATAAATAAATATTATATTACAAATATATTATATAATAAATAGTATTTATTCAGTGCTAATAGTCCGATCTTTGTCCGAGAGTGTTATTTCGCAAAACAAAAATTGCATCACTTTAAACACATGCCAGGCCGAAACTGTTGTTGTTAGGAATGTAAAAAACTTTGTCTTATTGTGTAAACACTATAATTTCTTTAGGGAAATACACTATAATTTCTATGAGAAAAAAAAACCTTTTCGCCATCTTTTTCAAACCCATTGAAAAACCGTCGGATCTTACCAGAGTTACATACCTTTTCAATGTTGTAATTAGAAAAGCATCCACCCGCATTTTGACAGTTAACATGACGGTGAATAGAATTCTGCATCTCTCTCACTATTATCGCGTACTCTCTCTCACCTTCAGCCCTCATTTTGGTTTTAATTTCAACGAACATAATTATGTTTTTGCTTGACCATTCCTAGGATGAAAAAATATAAATAGGTATGTTAAGTATTGGGTGGAAATGTTAAACATTAGATCACAATTTCATAAAATCATATTTTTTTTTAGTTTTTTAGGGTATACAAACAGATAAATCTCATTACAAACTCATGAGACTACTCAAGAGGCTATGTGAAAAAATAGGATTCTTCAAAGCATCATATCTCATGAAGTACTAACAGTAGGAGTATGATTTGCGGATATGTGTAAATTGAACATATAATTGAAGTTTTGATTAGAGCCAAAACACGATTAAGACACATTTTCTCGATAGAAAAACAAGCCAAAGTAGCCTCCGTCTTTATCGATAAACGCTTGGAAGTACTAAACGGTGAATATTAGAAACAAGAGGCTAGATTTAAAAAAAAGAGATTGATATTATAGAAAGTTTGATTAGAGCAGAATTGAACTTACATAAATAGTACAATTACAATTAAATAAAGTTTGTTTTATGCTTGCGTCGTTTCAGGCGCGCGCGCCGCCCTGTCTCTTTCTCTCGCATCAGGCAGTAATATAAGCTATCACACGCCCATTTCGCTTCAATTATTTTTCGACATAGGCCCTTAAAGTAGACAAGCATATATAGCATAGCATATGCTCACGACTTTATTCCCCGAGGGGGTAGTCAGAGACATTCTTAAACCTCAGAACATCCACGTTTCACTAGTAGTACCGAAACTCTGTCCAGTGTGACGGGGAGTGAGCCCGTCGCCACTTGTAATGGACAGTGGGTACAATACATGCCTCGAAATTGAAGCATGCAGGTTTCCTTACGATGTTTTCCTTCACCAAAAAGCCAGTGGTGTTACAAATAAGTAGGCAAGCATTATGTTTATTTACTTATAGTGACTAATTAATAACATTATTAAGAGGATACCGAGCGTATATTGCTGCACTCAATAGTTTTTTCTTTTTTTTTCTAATAAAATTACACGACATAATTTCCAAAAAACAGGAATGACGACATATACGGATAAATTATGAATTATTGTGTTTTCACCCTGTTAGTTAAATAAATAAATATCTTGGACATTGTCACACAAATTATCTAGTCACTTTTAAAGTACCAGAATCGAGCTTGGACTTGTATTATGATGACTAGACAACGATATATAATACATAATTATATAGATACAAACAACCATGACTCGGGTACAAATATTCATATTCATCATACAAATATTTGTACCTTACGGGATTCGAACCCGCAGGCAGGTTCACTACCGACTGTGCTATCGGGCCGCATAGCATAGTTATTATAGTAGAAACTGCCAAAAATGACCACTTTTGGCGGTTTTAAAGATAATAAATAATGAAAACTAGCAGTGAGTCTCAATGTTTCATTCTTGTTTTATGGAAATGTACCTAAGTATAATTGTTAGGAAAAAATAATACGATTTACCGCAGCACCATAGGCTCGGTACCCCCTTAAGAGGTATCCCCGACCGAACGACCTTGACCCTTTCAGAGCCGCCTCACATCTACTAAACTACATCATTTTAGTAGGATACCTATTTTTGACTGGTTTGTCCAGGTCAAGGGTCAAGTTGTGATGTCCCGCCAAAAAATACTTACAAATTGTGAAATAAACTCGTTTGCTCCACTCGGCATGCGAACTGACGGTGATTCTGCATAAAAAAAATAAAAAAAATTTAAATATAAATTTTCTTCATTAAATCTCAATAACAACAATGCAAGAGCATTGGGTTTGTGGAGGAACTACTGTGGAAGGTTCCTCCGGTGAAAAGGGAAGATCTTCCGCCAGGCTAGGTGTGAAGCCTGGGGACCGGCCGTGGTCCAACAGATGGTAGTTGGACCTTGTATATATATCGAATCTCTGTGATTATTTCTCTTGCGCGATTCATGTCTTGTATACGATTGTGAACCTTATGTGTAGCGGCTAACGGGTTACCAATGTGACGTCGCAAGTTGTCTTTACGTGCACATTTGCGAGTGCGACCGTAGCGGCATCTGTTAGCTTCGTTGCTATAACTTGTGGGTGTTGACATCTGTGGCAAATCCCCACAGGTTCTTGACACAGAGGTCGTGGGTTCGATTCCCACGGGGGACACCTAGTGATATGTCACATTGTGCGTTTTTCCCCAGTTGGTTAGGACATTGCAGGCTGAATCACCTGATTGTCTGAAAAGAAAGATGATTCCGTGCTTCGGATAACACGTTCGATATGCACGTTAATAGGATATAATTCGGAGCGCGCTCCATACAAACGTACTATGGTGATATTTTCAATACTAACCAATTAAACTCAATGAAATTTTTCAGAATCAATCTAAAAACAAATTTCTATGCTTGTATAGAGTCAGATTTTCGTTAAAATGTATAGTTATAAAGTTACAGTGCCTCAATGATTTCCATACAAATCTTAAATTAATCCTAGCATTGAAACTGTATATTTTAGCGAAAATCTGACTCCATACAAGCATAGATATTTGTTTCAAGCTTGTTTCAGCAAAATTTCATTGACTTCCATTGGTTAGTATTGAAAATATCACCATAGTACGTTTGTATGGAGCGCGCTCCGAATTATATCCCCTTAAGCCGATTGTCCCGGCTACTATCTCCCGTGGTAGTAATCGTTACATAAAAACCAAGAGGTCAGAGGCCGTAAGGCGGTCTGAAAAAACTCTGACACCAGGGCTTTGCCCACACGATAAGAATAATATCAGAACATTAAAAACCCCTAGCTCCTAATCTAGATGCCTGAACCATAGGGTCTTCCCAAAGAATGATTAAGAGGCTATGTGCAAAAAATAGGATTCTTCAAAGCATCATATCTCATGAAGTACTAACAGTAGGAGTATGATTTGCGGATATGTGTAAATTGAACATATAATTGAAGTTTTGATTAGAGCCAAAACACGATTAAGACACATTTTCTCGATAGAAAAACAAGCCAAAGTAGCCTCCGTCTTTATCGATAAACGCTTGGAAGTGCTAAACGGTGAATATTAGAAACACGAGGCTTGATTTAAAAAAAAAGAGCTTGATTTTTTATAAATTTTCATTAGAGCAGAATTGAACTTACATAAATAGTACAATCACAATTAAATAAAGTTTGTTTTATGCTTGCGTCGTGTCAGGCGCGCGCGCCGCCCTGTCTCTTTATCTCGCATCAGGCAGTAATACAGGGTGTCTCAAAAGAAATTTTATATTTAGTGGATCGATTAAAAAAAAAGTAAGCCGTATATAGAAAAAATGTTTATTAATTATTGAAATACACTTTTTGGGGATTTATTTCTTAAAAATGATATCGTCTAAATGTAGACCCTCGCGTTCTCGGCACTCATTTAATCGAACAGTAAAATTACTTATGACGGCTCGGCCGGTGGATTCAGGGATGGCTGCCATTTCGTGACGGATATTTTCTTTCAAATGGGCCAGTGAAGTCGGTTTATCGGGTTTCTGATGTTTGCGTTTTGGATTCGTTGCACTCCAGTAGCGGCAGTTCTGCTTATTTACGTGGCCATTAAGATGAAAATGAGCTTTATCCGAAAACAAAATGTTGGTAAACGTTGAAAATCGCTCAATCACCTGATTTACGAAATGAAGCCTCTGACTGGCATCTTGGGGCTTTAATTCTTGCACCAATTGAATTTTGTAGGGGTGCAGCTTTAGGTCTTTGTGCATGATGCGATGTAATGATGATCTATGCACATTTAAAGCACTTGCGCGCTTCCGAATTGAAAGGTTCGGGTCGTCACGAACAGACTGATTAACATTCTCCACGTTTTCTACCGTTCTTGATGACCTAGGTCGCCCGGATTTTGATTTATCTAGCGTTGTACCGGTCTCTTCAAACTTTTTAACCCAATGTCGAATGAGAGGAATGCTTGGCGCATCATTTAAGTGGCGAAAACCTCGAATACTGCAAAATTTTCTACGCGCTACAGTCGCCGAATCATCGTTTTTGTAAAACTCTCGCACGCACAACGCGCGGTCTGCTCCCGAGAAACGCTCCATAGCGACTGAATTCCCAAGAGCCAGGCTACCGATTGACATAACCCCCGCGCCCCTCGGATACGTTGCGCTCACGCAGTAAGCTAAATAAATATACAATTTCTTTTGAGACACCCTGTACAACGTGTTAATGAATAAGAGCAAAACCTCATACACCCCAACTGATTTCCAACAAAATAATTAGATTGAAACAATAATTTCATTATTTTTATAGTTAAAATTTAAAGTTATTCGCATTTTAAGTTTTCAGGCAAAACCGATTTGTTATCATTTCAGCAATGAATGAAAGCGCTAACGTGCTCTAGGATACATTTTAAGAATCTTGTTTTGGTAGTAAGTAGGGTGAGAGTGCCTGTGCGGTGGGTTGAGATCAAGTTCAGAAAATTTTAAATTTTACAAAGAAATTATTTATTATTTTGAAAAAAATTACCTATGTTGAAAACATAATAATTCGATTCTGCTCTCGATTCCAAACAAAGTACTTTTTAGTTTTGCGTTATTTCATTAACACGTTGTATAAGCTATCACACGCCCAATCGCACGCGCTTCAATTATTTTTCGACATAGGCCCTTAATTAAATCGAAACAATGCAGTCTTAAATAAAATGCGTTTCATATCGAACAGGGTGCTTCATACCATCAAACTGAACAACTTTCAGTATGGAGCACCATTGAAATCGCGAAAAAAAACGGATTCGACATAAATGTATAAAATAGCAATTTTTTTTTATTATACCTGACTACTTTGAAATAATTTTTTTATTATTTCAAAGTTGGCCCCATAATAAAAGTTGTTCAGTTTGATGGTTCACACCCAGTTCGGTATGTAATGCATAATCGCATAAAAGTTTACACCTGTTAAGTACCTAAATTTGTCGTAATTATAAAACTCGTTTACTCTAAATAAAAACAAAAAAAAATATAAAAACCGGTCAAGTGTGTGTCGGACTCACGCTAAACATGCAGGAGAAAAAAAACTGTTTTTTTTTTAAATAATGTGGTACGGAACCCTCGGCTTGCGAGTCGTACTCGCACTTGGCCGGTTTTTTTTACTTTGAAGATAGGATAAGGAAACTTCTTTTTACGTTCTTACTTGTAACCAATCTGAATTTAGGCCAGGCGCAAGTATGATTTGGTGCTTCAGTCGAGCTTCCGGCTGCGTTGGTGCATACTGAAAATAATATTAGTTCCTAAGAGGAAGGATCTCTCTTTAAGACTAGACTGAGCCATATAAAGTGTCCACTTTTTTTGACGTTTAGGTTTGAGTGTGTGGTGTCAAGTAGTATGGACAAAAGGCACCAAGTGACATATGACTTTATGTTTACGGTCACTTTTCACACACACCACCTCAAAAAAAGTGGACAGCCGTATAAACAAATATCTATAGTTCCATCTCCTTCTACTATTAAAGGTACGTCATAAGACAAAAGAGACCAACTAGAATCGTAAATTTATGCGGACTCTATGGAGATCCTTCCTCTTAGATTAGTTCCTAAGAAACTACAAAAACAACAATTTATACAATTGACAACATAACATTTTTTTAACCACCTGTTTTTAATAAAAAATATAAAAATAGGTTAAAAAATAAGACATACGTATTTTTCCGATTTTATTTTTAACCTATATTTCTATTTTTAATTTACTTTTGAATTTTCTGCAAAACGTAGGATTTATGGCCGCAATAAAATTAAAAAATAAAAACTGTCAAATACAATAGAAAAGCCAAGCAGGCAAAGGAATAAAATCTCATTCAAACTCTATTATATTTTTAGTATTTTTCAAATAACTCGAGAAATAATGGATAGAATAATCTGATAATTTTGATATAAGCTTTGAATCACATAATCTCTAAATGGTTTTCTTATTTTGGTAACATTCTTAAAATGAAATGTTGTCAATTACAACAATACAAACAACAATAAACTCCCAGTGCCAACAGTAAAATTTTAATTTTTATCTCATCTCACAAATTTTGTTGTTACGATTGTTGGATGTTTCGATGTTTGGATGTTTGTCACTCAATCACGCATAAACGGCTGAACGGATTTGGATGAAAGGCACATAGATAGAATATGTTCGGGACCGGACTTGTTACGCGTGTAATTCTACTAACAAACATTTCTGACACTTTTTACGAGGGGCGAGGTAACATGAAATCCGCAACTTTGGATTTTATTCCCCATAACTTTAGATTCTAATTTCGAATGTTTAAAATCATGAAAAGTAGTCTCGTGTGAACCCCAAACGTTCTAAGTTTGAAGTTATTATTTCGCAATTATAGGCTGTCTCGTTTAGTGATAAGGTGTAAAATTGAATGTAAATGCACAAGATCAATTGTGCTTATACCGTGGCAGAGGGGAAATGCTACCGCAAGGCTAGTCCTCATATAAATAGTCAAAGTTCTGGACACATAGGATACTTTTTAAGGTCCACGCAGATAGAGTCTTGGATAACAGCCAGTTAATAATAGATGGTGTTAGGAATAGTATCATTTAACCTTTAAACCACATACTCTACCCATCAAACTGAACAACTTTTACAATGGGAGCAAACCTGTCAGAACAAAAAAAAGAGCAGTCTCATACGTTTGAATCGAATAGGTAGAACAGTTTAGTATGGGACAGCAGATATTTTTTTCGTTTTGACAGGTTTGGTCTAGTAAAAGTTGTTCAGTATGATGGTTAGAGTATGTGGTTTAGATAGAAATAGAAATATCATTTATTTGCCTTGAAACAGGTATACAAAAGATGGTAAAATATAATAAAATAAGCTTCTTCTGTTCAGCTGTAGCAACAGCATGCAAATGTGTAACAACTTAAACAAACTAAAACCTATAATAATAACATTCTGTAATTATTTTATATCTACTATTTAAAATTTAAAAACTCTTCAACGCTATAAAAACTATGTTGCACTAGCCATCTGTATGAATTATTTAACATTAATTTAGTGTTTTGTTGTTTAAAGCTTTCGGGAATTTTATTATATATTTTGATACTCATATAGTAACAATTCTTCTGGATTAAAGTTAGTCTGGGATAATAATTTATAGCAAGTCTATTGGGATACCGAGTGCGCTTAGGGCAGACATCAGATACAGTTTTAAAAAGATGTGAGTGTTGCTTAACAAATTTACAGATTTCAAAAATATAAATACAAGGCAACGTTAAGATACCGAGTTGTTTGAAAAAAAGTTTACATGATTCAAGTGGGCTAATATTACATATTGCTCTGATACATTTTTTTTGTGCTATAAATGCCTTTTGGACGTATGTGCCATTACCCCAAATTATGATATAATAAAGGTTAATGATACTTTTCCGTACAACCTGTATATGTATATTTTTAAATTTAATGTTTAATTTCTTAAATTCAACACATTTATGGAAAAATCGACCACACAGGTTTTTTTAAATAAAGTTTGACCCATTTCGTTTTTGAGACTAATTCTTCCTATTTAAAGGTATTGTTATAAATATTTTTTAACTAAAAAGCATGCCCTGCTATGGTGAAATGTGTGGACTTTATTTTATGTAATTTCAACTATTTAATTATGTTGATTATCATATTGTCAACAAATTATTTTTTGTGATTCTAAGCGTGTTTCCTAAATTGTTTTTTTTACCAAATATTTTTAATGTCTAAACTCGGAATAATACATTTTATTTCCAATTTTAATTAGGTGTAAGAGTAAATTTTTTCTTACCTGGCAGAGAAGATTCATTTCCCATTATAATTATATTTTAATAAAAATTATTTTAAATAAAAATTTAAAATAAATATTTACTCAAAAACAATAACGTTTCAATGCAGTTGTAAAGTAAGTAACGAAGTAGGTATAGTGGCAAATAAAATTTTCAGATTCTGCAATAAGTACTTTTTCAATGCCCTACAATAAACCTATAGACCAAGTTCCCATTGGGACATTTCTACGTTCATGTAGAACGTTGCAGTTAAACAGATTTTAAAAAATTTGTAATTTTTTAGTTAATACAAGTTCGTTATAAAGGGTGTGGTCAGCAACGCAAATTTAGAGAGTGCTTCAGACCATCAAACTGAACAACTTTCATTATAGAACCAACTTCGAAATCGCGAAAAAAAATCTGCTGTCCTATACATTTGAGTCGAGTTGGTACTGCAGTTTTATATGAAACTGGTGTTGTTTTTCGAGATTTCGATGTTCGCTCCATAGTGAAAGTTGTTTAGTTTTAAGGTCTGAAACACTCCCTAAATGCGCGTCGCTGACCAAAACCACAGGATTTAGGATATTTTCATTTGTTTTATAATAATAAATTATGTTATTAGAAGCAAATACTGCGTGTTCTAGCGACTCTCTCGCCACTCCGCTCGGCCGAGCATTCGTCAAAGTGTTCATACGAACCGAGCTCTCGGCCGAAGGCACTATCTCGCCACTGTACTCATTTACGTATAATCAACCCATAACAGATGAACTTGGAAAAGTGGCACTGGGATCTTCGTCTACATTGCAGTGGTTTGCAATAAACAAGTAACTTTTTTGTTCGATTTTATTTTTCTACAATACCACATCCTGAAAGTGAATGACCGAACCGCGTGGGAACCGCGGATAAGGGAAGAAATTAAAAAAAAATTAGGTACCTACCCTACCTAATCATTAGCCTAACAGGGTCCTTCTTTTTATGCTGTCACTTTTTTAAGGGGATGATCAGACCGTCAAACTGAACAACTTTCTCTATTAGACCAACATCGAAATCGCAAAAAAAATCTGCTGTCCCATACATTTGGCTCGAGTAGGTTTGGAGTTTTGTATGGAACAGCTGATATTATTTCGCGTTTTCGATGTTGGCGCCATAGAGAAAGTTGTTCAGTTTGACGGTCTGATCATCCCTTTAAAAAAGTGTCAGCATATTAAGAAGGACGCTATGCAAGGTGTTACAAAAATACAAGGATGGTTTAGACCATCAAACTGAACTCTTCCACTATGGGATCAATATCGAAATCGCGCAAATAAAAATCTGATGTTTCATACTAAACTACAAAATCTACTTGAGCTAACTCTACTTTTGTAAAAAATTACAATATGGGTATCAAATGAAAGCTAGTGAACAGACGATTCTAAATATATACATTATACAACGTGTTAATGAATTAACGCAAAACTAGAAAGTAGTTTGTTTAGAATCGAGAGTAGAATCGAATTATCATAGTTTCAGCACAGGTAATTTTTTTCAAAATAGAAAAAAAATTGTTTGTAAAATTTAAAATTTACTGAAGTCGATCTCAACCCACCGCAAGGGCACAATCACCCTACTTACTACCAAAACAAGATTCTTTCAATGTATCAATGAACACGATAGCGCTTTCATTCATTGCCGAAATGATAGCAAATCATTTTTGCCTCAAAACTTAAAGTGCGAATAACTTTAAATTTTAATTATCAAAATAATGAAATTATTGTTTCAATCTAATTATTTTGTTGTAAATCAGTTGGGGTGTATAAGGTTTTGCGATTATTCATTAACACGTTGTAGTACTGTTACCGTTTCGACACAAGACTAAAAAGTATACAAATAAACTAAATTATTAAGAAAAACAAAAAACCCGACTGCATAAAAAACCTACTACCTAATAACATTCAAATTATATTAGCTCAAATAAAGCTGTTATAGCTGATTAGTGATTATAGAGCTTGTTTTTCTCTTTTCAGTTAATAGGTGTTTTATGCAGTCGGGTTTTTTGTTTTTCTTAATAATTTAGTCTATTACTTGCCAGCAAATACAAAATAACAGATACATAACATATGCTCACGACTACATTCCCCGAAGGGGTAGTCAGAGATATTCTGAAACCGCAGAACATCCACGCAAATACAAAATATTCTGTGAAAATTTGAACTCTCTACCTATTCCGGTTCAATAGATACAGCCTTCCAAAGGTAGGACGGACGGACGGACGGACGGACGGACGGACAGCGTAGACTTATGAATAGGGCCCCGAGCACTAAAAATGTTAAAATGTCAGTCAATAAAGAAACTTTAGACAGTGGTATTACAGGGTTTTTTTTGTCAAATTTACTAACGCTATCTGAAAATGTCTTTGACTATTTATATGTGGACTGGATACGCGTTTAATTCTACTAACAAACATTTCTGCCACTTTTTGCGGGGGGCGAGGTAACATGAAATCCGCAACTTTGGATTTTATTCCCCATAACTTTAGATTATAATTTTGAATGTTAAAAATCATGAAAAGTAGTCTCGTGTGAACCCCAAACGTTCTAAGTTCGAAGTTATTATTTCGCAATTATAGGCTGTCTCGTTTAGTGATAAGGTGTAAAATTGATTGTAAATGCACAAGATCAATTGTGCTTATACCGTGGCAGAGGGGAAATGCTACCGCAAGGCTAGTCCTTATAATAATTAGTCAAAGATTTCAACCGGTACAAGAGAAAACAATTCTTTTTAATTAAATTTTTATATTAAAATAAGAAGACACAAATAAAGTTACATTCATTGTGGTTCACAAAGTTACACAAACGTTATTTAGATTGTTGATGACACTCAAAATTCTGAGAATATTGTACGACATACATTATACAGTTTTTGAGAGTTACGCGGTTATTATTTAATATAGAATTAAAAATGTTAAGAGAAGTTTATTCCGAATGCGTAAATGCGCGCTGCATACAAACGAAGTCTGGTGATATTTTCAATACTAATCAATTTAACTCAATGAAATTTTGCTGAAACAATCTAGAAACAAATCTCTATGCTTGTATCGTGTCCGATTTTCGTTAAAATAAACAGTTTCAATGCTAGGATTAATTTTAGATTTGTATGGAAATCTTTGAGGCACTGTAACTTTAAAACTATACATATTAAGGAAAATCTGACAAGATAGAAGCATAGAGATTTGTTTCTAGATTGTTTCTGCTACTTTCATTGAGTTTAATTGGATAGTATTAAAAATATCACCAGACTTCGTATGTATGGAGCGCGCCAACAGTAATATACCCTTAAGGTTCTTACCGTGTTATGTGACAATGAAAAACGAGTGAGTTCCGATAGTAGTGGTCGGAGCAAACGACGAAGAGTGAGGGTAGACAGATTTGTCAGTTCTTAAAAAACTACCTGCAGTTCCTCAATCACCCCGTGATCATGGTAGGGATGTGACTTTGAGTACGAAAAATCGATTTTTAAAATAATCGATTTCATGATACCTCATAATAATCGATTTATGGAAAATCGATTATTTTACTTTAAAAAAATCGATTTCATAAAAAAATCTATTTTTATTGACAGAAAGAGCTACTTCGTCATTTATCGACATTATTAACCGGTAATAGATAAAGAAAACAAACTTTCTAATAATTTTTTTTATTAAAAATTCAAAAACCAAAGAAACATAAAACAAAAACCTCTTGAAATTAAAATTATAAATTAAACTTACTTAAAATTAATTACGGCCACAAATCAGTAGGCAAAGAATGCAAAAATATGTAAAAGCTTAGGCAATCTTTTGCCCAAGATACGACTTCGATCAGTAAAAACTGTTTTGTTTTCTCTATCATCGAGCTTTTGAAGTAATGTTCTTGTTATGTACAAGATGGCGGTACTGCTGCTGAACTCTCACTCGTTCAAAAGAGTGTGAGTGATCGTTCATAGATAGCTCTGTTACAAAAATCGGATTAAAATCATGAAAATAAAAATAATCGATTTTTTATAAGCGATTAATCATAATCTAAAAATCGATTAATAAAAATCGATTTTTAACGAATAATAATCGATTTATAAATTAATCGATTTTTTTTTCACATCCCTAGATCATGGCAGTTGTAACACTGCCGAAATATCCTACACCCGTTAAAATGTTTAATTCTAGATTAGACATACTTATAGGCTAACACAGAAAGCATTAAAAAAAAACCTACCTACCTTAAATAAACTTTATGGAAATAAAATGCGAGCGCTCGCTAAAAATAGGATTCTTCAAAGCATCATATATCATGAAGTACTAACAGTAGGAGTATGATTTGCGGATATGTGTAAATTGAACATATAATTGAAGTTTTGATTAGAGCCAAAACACGATTAAGAGACATTTTCTCGATAGAAAAATAAGCCAAAGTAGCCTCCGTCTTTATCGAGAAACGCTTGGAACTGCTAAACAGTGAATAATAGAAACACGAGACTTGATTTAAAAAAAAGAGATTGATATTTTATTAATTTTGATTAGAGCAGAAATGAACTTACATAAATAGTAAAATCACAATTAAATAAAGTTTGTCTTACGCAAGCGTCATTTCAGGCGCACGCGCCGCCCCATCTCTTTCTCTCGCATCAGGCAGTAATATAAGCTATCACACGCCCATTTCGCTTCAATTATTTTTCGACATAGGCCCTTAACAATTAATTAGGTAATTATTAACAATGGTGGATTTTCTTACAGTAAATGCCAGAAAATTCCTTATGAAAATAAGTACTAAATGCAAATTTTAATCAATTACTTAGGTATTAGGTGACACTAGTGCGTCCACGATAGCTCTGTGATTTTTAAAGATCGTTTTAGAGCGATTATTTCACTTCCTGAAAATAACACCTTTAATTTAATATTTTTAGTTAATAGTAATAATAATAAATTCGTTTTTTTTTTTTTTTACACAAATTCTCTAGTCACATTTAAAGTACCAGAATCTAGCCTGGACTTGTATTATGATGACTAGACAACGAAACAGAATACATATACAACGTGTTAATGAATTAACGCAAAACTAGAAAGTAGTTTGTTTAGAATCGAGAGCAGAATCGAATTATCATGTTTTCAACACACGTAATTTTTTTCAAAATATTATTTAATTTGTTTGTACAATTTTAAATTGACTGAACTCGATCTCAACCCGCCGCTCGGGCACTCTCACCCTGCTTACTACTTAAACAAGATTCTTAAAATGTATCCATGAGCACGTTAGCGCTTTTATTCATCGCTGAAATGACAACAAATCATTTTTGCCTCAAAACTTAAAATGCGAATAACTTTAAAATTGAACCATCAAAATAATGAAATTATTGTTTCAATCAAATTATTTTGTTATAAATCAGTTGGGGTGTATGAGGTTTTGCGCTTATTCATTAACACGTTGTATAGATACAAACGTCCATGACTCGGGTACAAATATTCATATTCATCATACAAATGTTTGTCCCTTACGGGATTCGAACCCGCGACCCTCGGCACAGCAGGCAGGTTCACTACCGACTGTGCTATCGGGCCGTCAAACTTTTTTTTACGCCGGACTTTTTTTTACCATAAAAGTGTTACAAATTAAATGTTTCCTGGCGGAACCCGCACAAGTTAGCAAGGTCCGGTTCGTGGCGGCCCAGACTTACAGAATATAGTTATTACTAGCACAGAATACAAAATACAAACTCGGTTGACACAAATTATTGGTTTTATTAACTTATTTTTACGGTTACAAATTTTACTTAAATATAAATATATTTTTTTTTAGATACTCTAAAAAGATAACGGTGTAGTTTGAGTGTGTGTATGTGTGTGTAAGTAAAATAGAATAGGATCTAAGAGGAAGGATCTCTCTTTAAGACTAGAGTGAGCCATACCAATTGTTAAGTGTCCACTTTTTTTGACGTTTAGGTTTGAGTGTGTGGTGTCAAGTAGTATGGACAAAAGGCACCAAGTGACATAAATGGCCTTATGTTTACGGTCACTTTTCACACACACTCTCTTAGAATAGGATGTAATTCAAAGATTTTTAAAACTATTTCTGTAGCGTCATAGCTAAGAGTGGTGTTATGGTTTGACTCTACGGTTCTTAGTTGCTAAGTTACAAACAATATTGGATTATGAGAATAAATGGCGTAGAGAAAATACTAAAGTCCGGCCGCTGAAAGATTGCGTTTGACAGTTACCATAAAATTGTAAAAACTGAATGAAAATATTGTTTATCTGTGCTCAATCTAGTACACAGGGCACTAGCTGCCCTTTTAAGTTCAAAAAGCTACTAAATAATGATCGGCATTTATAGTTTTCATTCAGTTTTTTACAATTTTATGGTAACTGTCAAACGCAATCTTTCAGCGGCCGGACTTTAGTACACAGAATATGAAAATACAAACTCGGTTGACACAAATTATTGGTAATTAACTTATTTTTACGGTTACAAATTTTTCTTAAAATATAAATATAACATTTTTTTTTGAGACACACTAAAGAGATAACGGTATAGTGTGAGTGTGTGAATGTGTGTGTGTAAGTAAAATAGGATGTCATTCAAAGATTTTTAAAACAATTTCTGTAGCGTTAATGTAATGTTTTGACGGCTCAAACAGCTTTAAAAAGTAAATGAAAATCTCGAAGCTATCTTCGAATTAGAGCTATCAGCTTATCTATGCACTATATAGAGTATTTTCATATATATATTTTTTTATATATTTTAATACAATTCAACATCATCTCAGCTTAAGGTTGTCTGGAAGAAATAGCTTTTTAGCGATAAGACAGATATTTTTGTCCCGTCTGTATTTCCTGTTTATTAACTCTCTGTATACTATGTTTTTTGGTGTAAAATAAAGTATAATTGATAGATTGATTGCTCAGCCGATAGACGTCCACTGCTGGACAAAGGCCTCCCAAGGAAAAATTATACAACGTGTTAATGAATTAACGCAAAACTAGAAAGTAGTTTATTTAGAATCGAGAGCAGAGTCGAATTATCATGGTTTCAACATTTTTTTTCCAAAATATTAAATAATTTGTTTGTAAAATTTAAAATTTACTGAACTCGATCTCAACCCAACGCTCGGGCACTCTCACCTTACTAACCACCAAAACAAGATTCTTGAAATGTATCCATGAGCACGTTAGCGCTTTCATTAATTGCTGAAATAATAACAAATCATTTTTGCCTCTAAACTTAAAATGCGAATAAATTTAAATTTTAACTATCAAAATAATGAAATTATTGTGTCAATCTAATTATTTTGTTATAAATCAGTTGGGGTGTATGAGGTTTTGCGCTTATTCATTAACACGTTGTATACATATTTACTTAATAATATGAATAATATTATTTTGGATGAGGGTAGCGCAGGACCGGTCGTTATTTCGATCCTTGGTGGAGGCCTATGTCCAGCAGTGGACGTCTATCAGCTGAGATGATGATGATGGTGATGTCTGCACTAAAATTAATTTATAACATTTTATTTTGCTCGAGCTCGAAGATTATGTCGTCGACATCTCGAGGAGCGTCGTTACCAAGTGTCACGGTGTTAGTGTGGAAGCTTATACCACAGTAGTAACTAATAGGCTTACAGTATGGCAACGCTCTTTGATGGCGGCCATCGATGTACGTCATGCGAAGTCAATCCCGACTTCTTCATACAAAGCTCGGGATGATCCGCGCCACCCACTTCCCCGCAAGGCCCCCTCCGTTGCTCTGCGCAAGTTCATCCGTTGCCGTACTGTAAGGACTAGACAGGGTCATTCTTAATATGCTGACACTTTTTTAAGCGGATGATCAGACCGTCAAACTGAACAACTTTTTCTATAGCACCAACATCGAAATCGCGAAAAAAAAATCAGCTGTTCTATATAAAACTGCAAACCTAGTCGAGCCAAATGTATAGGACAATATTTTGAAAAAAATGACCTATGTTGAAACCATGATTATTCGATTCTGCTCTCGATTCTAAACAAACAACTTTCGTTATTAATTTTATTTAAGTTTTGCGTAATTTTATTATTCATTAACACGGTGTATAACAACAGATTTTTTTTATCCGATCGGTTTGCCTCCATAGTAAAAGTTGGTTACTTTGATGGGTAGACTCAAGCTGTATACAAGCTGATTTTTTTTCGCGATTTCGACATTGGTCCCATAGAGAAAGTTGTTCAGTTTGATGGTCTGATCATCCTCTTAAAAAAGTGTCAGCATATTAAGAAGGACCCTGTATAGTTATGCTGTGCTTATACTGTACGTGGGTGTACACGGGCTGATGATGATGACAATGGTACAACAGCACGTACAAAAGCAGTCGTTCGTTCTCTATGGTATTAGATTGTATGTAATCAAATAATCCGGGTACGCCTGTGAAATAAGAAAAGTATATTTTTAAATCTAATTCAATTCAATTCAATTTTTGTTTAGTGGCATCCGATGCGTTATCACAATTCAGCCAATGTCTCGTTATGTGGAGAGTATACGAAGGAAAATGATCAGTAGTATTAATTAAGTCTAGCGTGGCAGTTTTGCCAATGTAAGTAGTTTATAATCTCAAGTGATTGTTTTAAGGTTAAAACACAAAAGAGTTCACAAAATGGTGGAGCTACGTGCAAGCCAGACTTGCGCGACTCCATTTTTAAATCAATGAAAACGGATAACAAGCAATGACAATAGTATGACATACAAAACCCGCGCACCCTCTTCATGAGCCTACGCTGTCCGTCCGTCCGTCTGTCCTACTTATTTAGGGCTGTAACTTTTGAACCGCAATAGCTAGACAGTTAAAAATATTCGTAGAATGTGCGTTATTATGACAGACTAGCTGTTACCCGCGACTCCGTCTGCGTAGACCTAAAAAAGTATCCTATGTGTTAATCCAGATCATATTCTATCTGTTTGTCAAGTTTCATCAAAATCCGTTCAGTAGTTTTTGCGTGAAAGAGTAACAAACATACATCCATCCATACAAACTTTCGCATTTATAATATTAGTAGGATAGTAGGATTTGCAAACAAATAATAAAAAGCCGGGAAGTCGGGATCGGGAAATATAGTCGTGAGCCTTTGACTAATTATTATAAGGACTAGCCTTGCGGTAGCATTTCCCCTCTGCCACGGTATAAGCAAAATTGATCTTGTGCATTTACATTCAATTTTACACCTTATCACTAAACGAGACAGCCTATAATTGCGAAATAATAACTTCGAACTTAGAACGTTTGAGGTTCACACGAGACTACTTTTCATGATTGTTAACATTCAAAATTAGAATCTAAAGTTATGGGCGAATAAAATCCAAAGTTGCGGATTTCATGTTACCTCGCCCCCCGCAAAAAGTGGCAGAAATGTTTGTTAGTAGAATTACACGCGTAACCAGTCCACATATAAATAGTCAAAGTCGTGAGCATATGCTATGCTAATAAAAGGCAAAAAGTTAAAAATTAGGGGGGGTCCTCATACAAGAAACTAGTTTTTATTAACGTTTTTCTTCTCGCTCTATCGTAAAAACACTAATACATACAAGCGTCAAACTTGGTGTGATTATAGAGCAAACTCTACAGTATAACAAAAGATAATAAAAACTGGCCAAGTCTGAGTCGGTCTTGCGCTTAAGGTCCCGGAGAAAACAAAACTTTTTTGTCAGTTAATAAGTTGTGTGGTGGCGTGGTACGGAACCGCTATCGTATCGGTGCTCGCGAAGCCCGACTCGCACTTGACCGGTTTTTTTATAATTGTGTTTTACCTGTTCTCCCCTATAGATGATGTACTCATTGTATTTCAATCCCTTGGGGGCGTTTGATGCTACGCCTTCTACGGAGTGAAAATCTGGCGGCGGGTTTGCAATTTGTTTTTGGGCTTGCGTCACTTTATAAATGTTGCCCAGAGTTACACGGCAGATTAAAATTTTTCTGTAAAAAATAAATCACCGCATTAACATACCTACATCTAAGATCTTATTTCAAAAAGACCCGGAATATAAATCAGCACGTCAATCTTTGTTCGAGCAGACCGATTTCCCGATGGTCAAAAAAAAATTTATTCAATATTGGAGCTTGAAGCACACTTGGTATACTAAACCATTTGATAATTAGAATCAACCTTATAACTAACTGTATTGCCTCCGTGGTCTAATGATTAAGAGCATTGAGCTCTTGACAAATCAAAAAAGTCCTCTGTAAAAAAGCATATTATAATCTGGATGATTATTTAAATGATCAAAATGCTTGGGTCTGAGGTCACTAGCTTATAGTTTATTTACTTTACTGTATAGTATCATTATTTTATTAAATAGGCTATGTATTATTGTATACATAACTTTAGCTTAAGAATTTATATTGTAATAGTTATTAAGTCGTGTTATGTTGTAGAGTTTCTGGCCGCATATTCTCTACAGCGACAACACGTTCCGACGCGGTGATAGCTTAAAAAAAGATTTGACGTTTGATAAGTGTGCTGCAAGCTCCTATATTGAATAAATTATATTGACTTTGACTTTGACACGGAGGTCGTGGGTTCGATTCCTACGGGAGACACCTAGTGATATGTCACTTTGTGCGTTTTTCCCCAGTTGGTTAGGACATTGACCATTAGACCACCGAGGCAGTTACACGACAAGGAACAGAGGAAGGCTTGTGCTGGAAGTGTATTTGAATTGATCATGAATGGATAAGATCTTGTACATACTAAGTCAAATTTTTTACAAGGTTTATAGGTAGTTCCTCACCTCTCACATAGCATGCAATGCCTCTCTCCATGTTTAGGACATTGCCCTCGAAAACCAAACGAATATTGGTTGCTCTTCGAAGAGTGTTCAGCAAAATATACGCCAGCGCCGAACATTCCACCTGTGAACATTAAGAGGATATGTGAAAAGAATAGGATTCTTCAAAGCTTCATATATCATGAAGTAGTAACGGTAGGAGTATGATTTGCGGATATGTGTAAATTGAACATATAATTGAAGTTTTGATTAGAGCCAAAACACGATTAAGAGACATTTTCTCGATAGAAAAACAAGCCAAAGTAGCCTTCGTCTTTATCAATAAACGCTTGGAACTGCTAAGCGGTGAATAACAGAAACACGAGAATTGATTTAAAAAAAGAGATTGGTATTTTATACAGTTTGATTGGAGCAGAAATGAACTTAAATAAATAGTACAATCACAATTAAATAAAGTTTGTTTTACGCTTGCGTCGTTTTAGCCGCCCCATCTCTTTCTCTCGCATCAGGCAGTTATATAAGCTATCACACGCCCATTTCGCATCAATTATTTTTCGACATAGGCCCTTAACAAAGAAAGTGGTGGTGTAACTTTGCATTCCTTGCAGAGGGCGGTACCTTGATCCTGACCTGGACCAGAGTCATACCAATGAGTTTCTAGCTGCATTATCCTTTTGACAGTGAGCAGCCATCCATCCACCTTAACCTATCTGTGAAACCGGCTGCCGGTTTAACCACAGTCATGAGATTTTGAGTCATGGGATTATAAAAGCTGAATCTCCGCGCTGATACCCAGTGGCGTAGTTAGGCGTGAGCGAAGTGGGCCCACGCCCACGGCCTCGCACTCAAAGGGGCCTCGCAAGGTCTCTTTAAATGCGATGCCATCAGACTTAAAATCCCCGTTTATTTTTGAAATCCTAAAAAATATTGGCCACACTCGTCACAGACTGGCAACACAGCGTAGTTTCTTTACACGCATACTTAATATAAAACAGTGAAGGTGCTAAATAAACATTTTGGAAAAAAAGGGAGGAATCAAAAAATTCTAGAAGTATTAGTTAGTCTATTTCAAATGGTATATCAATGAAACTTGTATTATTTTTTCACTATCATGAGTAGGTATGTCGTATCAAAGCATTTTTGGAATGATATATTTATTGGGTAGATCTTGGGAATGAAAGAAAAGGGGAGATGGAGAGTGAGAAGGGGGGATGTTGTAGAGTTTCTGGCCGCATCTTCTCTACAGCGACAACACGTTCCGCCGCGGTGGTAGCTTTAAAAAAGATTTGACGTTTGATAAGTGTGCTGCAAGCTCCTATATTGAATAAATTATATTGACTTTGACTTTGACTGTGGGGCCTCGCTGATACGACTTCGCCCACGTCTATAATTAGTCCACGCCACTGCTGATATCTATTTTAGGTATTCTTTGTCTACGCGGTCGCGGCATGAGCTCAAGATGAAAGGAGTCTAACTGCTGTATGTGGTTTTAAGGTTCCGTACACAAAGGGTGAAAACGGGACCCTATTACTAAGCCTACGTTGTCCGTCCGTCCTACCTATTTAGGACTGTAACTTTTGACCCGTAATAGCTAGACAGTTGAAATTTTCACGGAATATGCGTTATTAATAAAAATGGCAAAATGTCGAAAATTAAGGGTAATACATACAGTCGTAAAAACGGTAATACATACAAGCGTCAAACTTGGTGTGATTATAGATCAACGCATCATCATCTACAGTAAATAACAAATAATAAAAACTGGCCAAGTGTGAGTCGGTCACGCGCTAAAGGTCCAGGGGAAAAAAAATTAAAAATAAAAATTTTTTTGAAATTTTTTTGTTGTGTTGTGTGGTGGTGTGGTACGGAACTCTCCGTGAGCGAGTAGCCCGACTCGCACTTGACCGGTTTTTCCTTTTTCATCATCATCATCATCATCAGCCCATCATCGTCCACTGCTGAACATAGGCCTCTCCCAAAGCGCGCCACAAAACTCTGTCCTCGGCCTTCCTCATCCAATCGCTCCCCGCTACTTTTTTTAGGTCGTCTGTCCAGCGGGCAGCAGGGCGTCCCACACTACGCCTACCAGTTCGCGATCTCCACTCTAGAACTCTGACACCCCACCTGTTATCAGTTCTTCGGCAGATATGACCAGCCCATTGCCACTTCAGCTTGCTAATTTTCTGAGCTATGTCAACCACTTTAGTTCTCTGACGTATCACTTCATTTCTGATGTGATTTCCTTATTAATACTCACTTATTTTAGAGAATCTTTCGTCGAATCCACTAGCTACTAAATCATCAGCGTTGGCCGTCCCGTGGAAAAACATACGTTGGTTTAAATGCCTAAATTCTGATTCTATCGCCTCTTGACGTCTTCTGTATCTCCTCATTAGACAGCCATTCACTACTCTTTCCATCTGTAAATGGCATACATAAACAACTTCACACCACTGTTTATTAATTACTATACTCCATTCCAAATAGCAACGAAATTTTCAGTTTATTTTGAATTCCACGAACAGAGATTTGAAACACTTCCTCTCACTTATTCTTAGAACAGCTTTAGTAACGTCCAAGATATGTCGGATAGTATATCTTTCTCATAAATAAATCATATTTGTTGATCAGAATTGGCCAGAAAGCTATACGGGAATCGGAAAATCTTTTCGTCCTTATTTGGAATGAAGTATAGAACTTTAAGTGTTTGTTCAGGTAATGAAACTAAACAACTTTCCCTAAGAAAATTGGGTAGCGAAAATCGAGATTTTTTTTTGGATAGGACCAGATCGATTTCCTTTTCTATGGGATGTCTACAAAATTCACGTTATTTATGGATGCCCTATGAAAAGCCGTGGTGGTCCAGTGGCGAGTAACCTTGCCTGCCGTGCAGGAGGCGACGGTTCGATCCCTCAGGCCGACTCGTACCAATGAGTTTTTCGGAATTTATGTACGATTTGTAACACCACTGGCTTTTCGGTGAAGGAAAACATCGTGAGGAAACCTGTATGTCTCAATTTCGAGGCATGTGTTGTACCCACTGTTCATTATAAGTGGCGACGGGTTCACTCCCCGTCACACTGGACAGAGTTTTGGTACTGTGGATGTTCTGTAGTTTCAGAATATCTCTGACTACCCCCTTTGGGGAATATAGTCGTAAGAATATGCTATGCCTATGAAATCTTACTTTTTTGATGTTGTACTTTGAGAATTTGATTCCGCCATGCACTTGTATAGTGGACTGCATTTCATTTTCCATGAGCTTGAATTCTGCGTCGCTGGGATGTAATTCCAACAAAATAGTTTTTGAGCCGCATTGGAAACTTCTCATCATATCGTCCTGAAAAAAAATTATTTGTTCAATATTTTTACGAAAAATTCTTGGTCAATGGGTAGGTACTTAACTTTGGAGTGGAAAGGAAGACATGTCAAAACGTGTTGGGTTATTTCTAAGAGGAAGCTCTATGCTCACGAATGTATTCCCAGAGTCATACATTAATCCACGTTTCATTATCATTACGCGTAGCGTTTAGCATTTTGCATTACGACAGTCTCAAAACAAGAAATACCTAGCCGCGAGCGAAACGAGCTCGATATTTTTGTACGTAATAAATTCCATAGAGTAAGTCTATATTGATGAGTAATTAATGATATGAGGCGCTTAAACCATGGTCGAGTCCGACACGCTCTTCGCCGGTTTTTTAACTTCAAAGCATTGACCTACAAAATAGTTATTTACCCACAGTGATAGTAGTTTTTACCGCGCGTCGCGTTTTCGGCCGGTCAAACGAAGACTGTCGCGTAATTGGTTCTCTTTATACGTTTTGGTGCTCTTTTGGTTCGGACACTTTTGAGGCCGATCCCGATGTCCTGTAGTTGGTAAGTCAATGCTTCAGTGTGCCATTATTTAAAAAAATCTAATTTTTGCAGCTGTCAAACGTTGCGTGAGAGCGTCATACATTTTTTCGTCCCGGCATACGAGTCGGTTTTACTGTCAAGGCGCGTCAATAGATGTTTCACATAAAACAAAGTGGCCGTCACAGGACGCCCGGCAGATGTGAAACTTCTATACGGCACACCCGATTAAAATTTCCAACTTCCGTCACACAAAAAGGTTGCGAAACATAGACAGTTTATTTATGAAAACATTTTATATGTATGAAAAAATTTGTCTTAGTTTCCAAAAAATTTTGATGTCCATAATCACAACATTCGAAACAAAAATAAACTGATATCTCCACACTTTCGGCTTAGTAGGGTCAACACGTTATTCATGGGTTACTGTATAGGTACGTTGTTATAATAAAATCCCCGAGACCATTTTGAATCTTACCGAAAACATGTTTAAAACTCAGATCAAAAAAGTCCTTTGTAAAAAAGCATAATTATTATAAACTGGATGATTATTTAAATGATCAAAATGCTTGGGTCTGAGGTCACTAGCTTATAGTTTATTTTATTAAATAGACTATGTATTATTGTCTACATAACTTTAGCTTAAGAATTTATATTGTAATAGTTATTAAGTCGTGTTATGTTGTAGAGTTTCTGGCCGCATCTTCTCTAAAGCGACAACACGTTCCGACGCGGTGGTAGCTTTAAAAAAAGATTTGACGTTTGATAAGTGTGCTGCAAGCTCCTATCTTCTATATATATAAAAATTAATCCCTATTTCCCTTGGTCACGGCATCACGCCTGAACGGCTGGACCGATTGCGATGAAACTTTGGTGGGTTGTTGTGCATATGCCAGGGAAGGTTTATAAACAAACAAAAAACGGCCAAGTGTGTGTCGGGTAGGTGTAGGGTAGGTGTAGGGTAGTTATAGGTGTAGAGTAGGTGTAGGGTAGTTGTAGGGTAGGTGTAGGGTAGTTGTAGGTGTAGGGTAGTTGTAGGGTAGGTGTAGGGTGAGTGTAGGGTAGTTGTAGGGTAGGTTTAGGGTAGGGAAAATGGCAGAACAACGTCTGCCGGGTCAGCTAGTATTGAATAAATTATATTGACTTTGAAATATTTTTGTACTTGACTGTACCATTATTATTGCGAGCCGCCGGAAGCTTTGCGGTAAATATTAGACAACTATGTGTCATGGGTACTGCCAAAGTTCACACTGTGGTAATGATAACAATAGTAAACTGATACACGATAGAAATGGGCCAAAATAAGTGCGGAATGTATTTGGGCGAAGTAGGTTCCATACATATTATTTAGCTACATCAGATCCGGAAAAGGGTGGCGTCGTTTCATATATTCGCGGGCACTGATGGAAGTACTGAAATAAAGAGAAGTTTATTCCTAATGCGTAAATGCGCGCTGCATACAAACGTAGTCTGGTGATATAAATAGACTATGTATTATTGTCTACATAACTTTAGCTTAAGAATTTATATTGTAATAGTTATTAAGTCGTGTTATGTTGTAGAGTTTCTGGCCGCGT
This sequence comes from Agonopterix alstromeriana, assembly GCA_963924505.1. Taxonomy (NCBI): domain Eukaryota; kingdom Metazoa; phylum Arthropoda; class Insecta; order Lepidoptera; family Depressariidae; genus Agonopterix; species Agonopterix alstromeriana. Next base: position 6,728,001 of record OZ004689.1, on the reverse strand, counting down.
CTTCTCTACAGCGACAACACGTTCCGACGCGGTGGTAGCTTTAAAAAGATTTGACGTTTGATAAGTGTGCTGCAAGCTCCTATATTGAATAAATTACAAGGTGTTTCAAAAGTAAAATAAATATTTCAAAATTTTAAAGGGGTTGTTTAGACCATCAAACTGAACAACTTTCACTATGGGACCAACATCGAAATCGCGAAAAAAAATCAGCTGTCCCATACATTTAGCTCGAGTAGATTTGTATGGAACATCAGAATTTTTTTTTGTGATTTCGATATTGGTCCCATAGTGAAAGTTGTTCAGTTTAATGGTCCAAACCACCCCCTTAAATGTGTGTTTGTATTTTTGTACCACCTTGTACATTGACTTTGACTTTGCGGATCAGAATTTCAAAGCATACGAAGTTCAATTCAAATACTCACATATTTATTTATATACGCAACGGTCCCAGATGGCAATGTGACGCGTGTTTTTTCGTGCGCGTTTTTATGCGAATGGTGGTTATGGCGCCGTTGGTTTTTCGGGCGCTCGTGGTGATAAGGGCGACGATGATGTTCGTGCCTTCGGGAGAACGGAACAATTTCCTGAAAAGTGTTTGAGAACATCTTAATGGAATATAATTCGGAACGCGCTCCATACTAACGTACTATGGTGATATTTTCAATTCTAACCAATGAAAGTCAATGAAATTTTTTAGTAAAAATCTAGAAACGAATCTCTATGCTTGCATGAAGTCAGATTTTCGTTAAAATGTATAGTTTTAAAGTTACAGTGCCTCAAAGATTTCCATACTAATCTTGAGAAAATCGAACTTCGTACAAGCATAGAGAATAGTTTCTAGATTGTTTCTAAAAAATTTCATTGACTTTAATTCGTTAGTATTGAAAATATCACCAGACTTAAACATAAAGAATTAAGAGGATATAATTCGGAGCGCGCTCCATACAAACGTACTATGGTGATATTTTCAATACTAACCAATTAAACTCAATGAAATTTTTCAGAATCAATCTAAATACAAATTTCTATGCTTGTATAGCGTCAGATTTTCGTTAAAATGTATAGTTTTAAAGTTACAGTGCCTCAAAGATTTCCATCCAAATCTTAAATTAATCCTAGCATTGAAACTGTATATTTTAACGAAAATCTGACTTCATACAAGCATAGATATTTGTTTCAAGATTGGTTCAGCAAAATTTCATTGACTTTATTTGGTTAGTATTGAAAATATTTATTTATTTATTTATTTATATTATTTATTTTTATTTTATTGGAAAACCAAAAGCAATATAATGCAGTAATTACATCAATATAAAGCAGAAAGCCAATAACAGGTTTTCACTGGTAGATACAGGATAGTTAAGAAAAAGCAGATGGTTAACTATGTTTAAAAACGCTCCTAATATCACCATAGTACGTTTGTATGGAGCGCGCTCCGAATTATATCCCCTTAATTCTAGATTAAATACACTTTATTCGTAAAACATGCATCTTTTACAATGCGTGCGTTAGATTTTAAAACTTACATCCTCTTTTTCATTATCTTCCCTCATATTCTTTCCGTAATTATCTTCCTCCTCATCTTTTTCGTCATCATCTTCTCCTTTATCTTTTCCGTCGTTATTTTTTCCGTCATCATCTTCTCTTTTATCTTTTCCGTTATTTTCTTGATCATCTTTTCCGGCATTTATATTATCGTTATCGCTGTCCGTGTTAGTATAATCACTTTCATAACTATAATCTGCTTGACGCTTCTGTCTCATGTGCTCATCATCATCATTACTGGACGATGACGATGATGTATGAATGTAAAACTCGGTTTTGGGGTCGAGATCCTTACAAATCATGCAGTCGGATACTGGCTCCCTGTTATATAAAGGCGTTGTTTTAGTAACGCGGGAATATAATTCGGAGCGCGCACCATACAAACGAAGTCTGGTGATATTTTCAATACTAACCAATTAAAGTCAGTGATATTTTTCAGACACAATCTAGAAACTAATGTCTATGCTTGGATGAAGTCAGATTTTTGTTAAAATGTATATAGTTTTAAAGTTACAGTGCCTGAAAGATTTCCATACAAATCTTAAATTAATCCTAGTATTAAAACTATATTTTAACGAAAATCGGCCTTCATACAAGCATAGAGATTCGTTTCTAGATTGTTTCTGAAAAATTTCATTGACTTTAATTGGTTAGTATTGAAAATATCACCAGACTTCGATTGTATGCAGCGCGCAACAAAATTTTCACTTAAAAGCTTAATATTTCGATAAATCGAAAAATGGTTTTCCCACAACCACAATATTTTTAAAGGCACCATAAAAAAATATTTTTGAAGATTTCATTTTACCACTTTGTCGGCGTGATTAATATGTATAATTACAGCTTTCTAGTACTAACTTTGACTAATTATTACAAGGACTAGCCTTGCGGTAGCATTTCCCCTCTGCCACGGTATAAGCACAATTGATCTTGTGCATTTACATTCAATTTTACACCTTATCACTAAACGAGACAGCCTATAATCGCAAATTAATAACTTGGAACTTAGAAAGTTTGGGGTTCACACGAGACTACTTTTCATGATTTTTAACATTCAAAATGAGAATCTAAAGTTATGGGGAATAAAATCCAAAGATGCGGATTTCATGTTACCTCGCCCCCCGCAAAAAGTGGCAGAAATGTTTGTTAGTAGAATTACACGCGTAACCAGTCCATATACAACGTGTTAATGAATTAACGCAAAACTAGAAAGTAGTTTGTTTAGAATCGAGAGCAGAATCTAATTATCATGTTTTCAACATAGGTAATTTTTTTCAAAATATGAAATAATTTGTTTCTAAAATTTAAAATTTACTGAACTCGATCTCAACCCACTGCTCGGGCAGTCTCACCCTACTTGAGCACGTTAGCGCTTTCATTCATTGCTGAAATGATAACAAATCATTTTTGCCTCATAACTTAAAATGCGAATAACTTTAAATTTGAAGTATCAAAAGAATGAAATTAGTGTTTCAATCTAATTATTTCGTTATAAATCAGTTGGGGTGTATGAGGTTTTGCGCTTATTCATTAACACGTTGTATAAATAGTCAAAGAGTACTAAGCGTCTCTGAGCTAAGCCGCGGACAGACGGACAGACGGACGGACATGGCAAAACTATAAGGGTTCCTTGTTTACTACGAAACCCTAAAAAGATATGTTTCACACAAAACGTAACTAAACATACCTATACTTCATTTCAAATAAGGACAAAACGATTTTCCGATTCTTATATAGCTTTCTGGCCAATTCTGATTAACAAATATCATTTATTGAAAAGATATACTACTATCTGACATATCTTGGATGTTACTAAAGCTGTTCTAAGAATAAGCGAGAGGAAGTGTTAACACATCTCTGTTTCTGTAATTCAAAATATTCTTAAAATTTCGATGATATTTGAAATGGAGTACCTATAGGTAAGGTAGGTAAGTACTGCAGTTTTGTATGAAAAAGGCTGGTATTTTATTTTCGACGTTGTCTCAATTCTTAAAGCTATTCTATTTGATGGTCTGAACCACCCCTTTAAATATTAGTAGGGTGTTTTGTTACACCCTATATACAACGTGTTAATAATGAATTAACGCACAACCAGAAAGTAGTTTGTTCAGAATCGAGAGCAGAATCGAATTATCATGTTTTCAATATAGGTATTTTTTTTTTCAAAATATTAATTAATTTGTTTGTAAAATTTAAAATTTACTGAACTCGATCTCAACCCACCGCACGGGCACACTCACCCTACTTACTACCAATACAAGATTCTTAAAATGTATCCACGAGCACCCTAGTGATTTCATTCATTGCTGAAAATTAAATGATAACAAATAATTTTTGCCTGAAAACTTAAAATGCGAATAACTTTAAATTTTAACTACCAAAATAATGAAATTATTGTTTCAATCTAATTATTTTCTTATAAATCAGTTGGGGTGTATGAGGTTTTGCGCTTATTCATTAACACGTTGTATACAGGGTCCAACTTAATATGTTGACAGTTTTTTAAGAGGATGATCAGACCATCATACTGAACAACTTTCTCTATGGGACCACTGTTGAAATTGCGAAAAAGATATCAGCTGTCCCATACAATTGGGTTGAGTAAGATTTCAGTTTAGTAGGGAACAGCTGATTTTAATTTCGCTTTTTCGACATTGGTCCCATAAAGAAAGTTGTTCATTTTGATGGTCCGATCATCATCTTAAAAAGTGTCAGCATATTAAGAAGAACCCTATATATACAGAGTGTATTCAAATAATTGAATTAAACAACTTTTCATAAGGAACTTGGGTCAAACCTTAGACGATTTATATACGGACCCGCCTCGCCTTAGCATTTCCCCTCTGCCAACGTACAAGATCAAAAAATCTGACGCATTTACATACAATTTTATACCTTATCACTAAACGCGACAGACTATAATTGCGGAACAATAATTTCGAACTTATCACGTTTGGTGTTCACACGACACTGTTTTTCATGATTTTTCACATTCAAAATTAGAATCTAAACTAATGGAATAAAATTCAAAGCTGCGTATCACGTGCTACCTCGCCCCCCGCAAAAAGTGACAGAAAAGATTGTTAGTAGAATTACACGCGTAACTTGTTCTCATATAACTAGTGTAAGGTCAAAACGAAAAACGAGAAAATTGTATGAACCTCCCATAGAAAATCGATCGACTGATCCGCACTTTTTTGTATGGAAGGTCCACGATTTTTTCTCGACCCATATTCTGGAAAGCCAATTAGTTTCATGTAAAAAATGAAAAATAATATTTTATAAAGAAAGCACTTACATTTTTGAATATATTTAATTCTTTGTTGCACCAAAACGAATTTTAAAAAATACTGTATCATTTTTATGATACGAACCAATATTTATAGTAGGTTCTAGGATACTGTACCTATCTTGGTACAGTCAAGACGAAAAATGAAAATTACTTATATAATTTACTTGAGTTTACCCGCGACTTCGTCCGCACAAATTATTTGATTTTAAGTCACATTATAAGCTATCAAACAAAAAAAGTTTCATCAAAATCGGTTCAGTAGTTTTTGCGTGATGCTGTTACAAACATACAAACAGACCGACAAAAATTCTAAAAAAGGTTGTTTTTGAGTCCGGGATACCTAAAAACCATATCGCAATCTTTTTCATGTTAATATCTTCAATGTACAGACACACTATGAGACCAAGAAAAATGATTGTTCCATACATTAGGATCTAGTAGACATTGATATTCTCTGCGAAGTTTTATCAAAAAATTAGAAGTAAAATTTTTATTCAAAATTAATAGCTTTTTGACTCTACCACCGCGTCGGAAGGTGTTCCGTTGTAGAGAAGATGCGGCCAGAAACTCTACAACACACTTCTTTTAAAAAAAAACAAAGTAGAATTAAAAATACAATGTTGAATTACATAGTGGCATTGTCGAGATGTGTAATTAAAGACACTTTAGTAAATTGTGATTGAAATAATATTACTGTTAGTTAATTTATAATACTTTTGTCATATAGGCTCAGGAACCTGATAAATAACTTAAAATCGATACTAATGTACAAATGGCAAGCTTATTTCTAAAAATATTTCGACCAGCATACCAGCAATAGAGACAGTTAATTATCAAAAGGCAAATTTATTGTGTAAAAACAAACAGTAAATAATTTAGTTTTGAGGTTATAATTTTTGAAGACTTACAAAATATTAAATATCTACCCAAATTAACGATATTAACCGTGGATTATTATTGTTATAAGTAAAACGTATTGAACGAAGCCATCTTGTACAAAATCACCAGTTTTCCATTTTTTGTTTATACCTAAATTTAATGTTTTGTAAATGTCGAAATTATTCAATATTAAAACATAAAAATCGGGGATTATTGAGAATTTATGTTTTTCAGGTATGTATCTACTATATTCCAAATTATCACTCAAAGTGCAATTAATGCAACCTACTCCATACAAAAATCCGTAGATTTCCCCGACTATTCGACATTCATATAGGTAATCATCGAAATTATAGTAACCTTTTTTTGACGGCCCGGTAGCTCAGTCGGTAGTGAACCTGCCTGCTGTGCTATAATATTATTAAACATTTCGAAGGTGTAGATGGTGTTAATACATAATAAACTGATATCTCCACACTTTCGGCTTAGTAGGGTCAACACGTCTTTCATGGGTCACTGTCTACGTTGTTATAATAAAATCCCCGGGACCATTATGAATCTTTCCGAAAACATGTTTAAAACTCAAATCAAAAAAGTCCTCTGTAAAAAAGCATAATATATTATAAACTGGATGATTATTTAAATGATCAAAATGCTTGGGTCTGAGGTTACTAGCTTATAGTTTATTTACTTTACTGTATAGTATCAATTATTTTATTAAATAGACTATGTATTATTGTATACATAACTTTAGCTTAAGAATTTATATTGTAATAGTTATTAAGTCGTGTTATGTTGTAGAGTTTCTGGCCGCATCTTCTCTAAAGCGACAACACGTTCCGACGCGGTGGTAGCTTTAAAAAAAGATTTGACGTTTGAAAAGTGTGCTGCAAGCTCCTATATTGAATAAATTATATTGACTTTGAAATATTGTTGTACTTGACTGTACCATTATTATTGCGAGCCGCCGGAAGCTTTGCGGCAAATATTAGACAACTATGTGTCATGGGTACTGCCAAAGTTCACACTGTGGTAATGATAACAATAGTGAACTGATACACGATAGAAATGGGCCAAAATAAGTGCGGGATGTATTTGGGCGAAGTAGCTTCCATACATATTATTTAGCTACATCAGATCCGGAAAAGGGTGGCGTCGTTTCACATATTCGCGGCCACTGATGGAAGTACTGAAATTAAGAGAAGTTTATTCCGAATGCGTAAATGCGCGCTGCATACAAACGTAGTCTGGTGATATTTTTGATACTGACCAATTAAATTAAATTAAATTTTGCAGAAACATTCTAGGATAAAATCTCTATGCTTGTATCGTGCCCGATTTTCGTTAAAATATACGGTTTCAATGCTAGAATTAATTTAAGATTTGTATGGAAATCTTTGAGGCACTGTAACTTTAAAACTATACATTTTAAAGAAAATCTGACACGATACAGGCATAGAGAGTTGTTTCTAGATTGTTTCTGCAAAATTTCATTGAGTTTAATTGGTTAGTAATGAAAATATTACCCGACTTCGTTTGTATGGAGCGCGCCAACAGTAATATACCCTTAAGAAGGGGATACTAAAGTAAACAAACTTACTATGGAGCATATACAGGGTCCTTCTTAATATACTGACACTTTTTTAAGGGAATGATCAGACCATCAAACTGAACAACTTTCTCTATGGGACCAACATCGAAATCGCGAAAAAAAAAATTAGCTGTCAATACAAAACTGCGAACCTACTCGAGCCAAATGGGACAGCAGATTATTTTTTTCGGGATTTCGATGTTGGTCCCATAGAGAAAGTTGTTCAGTTTGATGGTCTGATCATCCCCTTAAAAAAGTGTCAGCATATTAAGAAGGACCCTGTATTACTAAGTAATATCGGGGCTGAGGTATACAGGGTAGAATATTTTAGACACCTTAACCGTTGTAGATACAGTTAAAAGTTCTTAGAATCCATAACTTTTTGAGACATTTAGACCTGCATTCACAGATTTTGAAAAAATGTACTGTCACCAAGAAAATGGTCAATTTACACACTTTTTTTGATGCCAATCGATCCTGTTTCTTATAAGGATCAAAAACTCTAAATAACAAACTGAGGTTAGAGTACTTAGTCTAGGAAAAATAAGGTTTGAGATCGCATTAAAGACACTTTAGTAAATTGTGTTTGAAATAATATTACTGTTAGTTTCTAACACTTTTGTCGATATTTCGTGGTTATATAGGCTCAGGAACCTGAGAAATACCTTAAAATCGATATTAATGTACAAATGGCAAGCTTATTTCTAAAAATATTTCGACCAGCATACCAGCAATAGAGACAGTTAATTATCAAAAGGCAAATTTAATGTGTAAAAACAAACAGTAAATAATTTAGTTTTGAGGTTATAATTCTTGAAGACTTACAAAATATTAAATATCTACCCAAATTAACGATATTAACCGTGGATTATTATTGTTATAAGTAAAACGTATTGAACGAAGCCATCCTGTACAAAATCACCAGTTTTCCATTTTTTGTTCATACCTAAATTTAATGTTTTGTAAATGTCTTAATTATTCAATAATACAACATGAAAAATCGGGGATTATTGAGAATTTATGTTTTTCAGGTATGTATCTACTATATTCCAAAATTTCACCAAAAGTGCATTTAATGCAACCTACTCCATACAAAAATCCGTTGATTTCCCCGACTAACTGGGAATGTCAGAAACGCAAAAAATCTTTTTTCATACATTTTGTAGAAAGTGAGACTCCAACATACCTACTTTTATGCTAAGCTAGAGTGGGAACCCCTAACATTCATCTGAATGCGACGACGTCCATACGACGTCGCAGGTAAACTGTAGTACTTTATAATTCAGTTGAAGGGTAAAAATAATGATAAACAACAAATTCGATAAAACTTTTATTGATATTTATGATGAAAAAACAAATAAATCGTAGTATATTAAGAGAAGTTTATTCCGAATGCGTAAATGCGCGTTGCATACAAACGAAGTCCGGTGATATTATAAATACTAACCGATTAAAGTCAAAGAAATTTTGCAGAAACAGTCTAAAAACAAATCTCTATGCTTGTATCTTGTCCGATTTTTGTTAAAATATACAGTTTCAATGCTAGGATTAATTTAAGATTTGTATGAAAATCTTTAAGGCACTGTAACTATAATACTATACTTTTTAACGAAAATCGGACTTCATACAAGCATAGAGATTACATTCTAGATTGTTTCTGAAACATTTAATTGACTTTAATTGGTTAGGATTGAAAATATCACCAGACTTCGTTTGTATGAATCGCGCTCCGAATTATATTTCCTTAATTTGATCGAGTTACAAAAGATTTGTGGATAGTTCGGCTGTCAAATGGATCGACGACATCTCTAGGAGCGCCGTTAACAGCTGTGACGTTGTAATAGCGTGGAATCTTATACTGTACGTGGTTGTAGACGGGCTGGTGATGACAATGGTACGACAGCGTGTTCAAAAGCGTTCTCCTAAAGTACTAGAGAGTACGTGATTAAATAATCCGGGTACGCCTGCAAAATAAGAGAAGATCATTTAGAATTAAATCAACGTACATTTATGACAAGTAGCATAGTATAAGCATATGCCCACGACTATATTCTCCGAGTCAGAGATATTCTGAAACCTCAGAAAATCCACGTTTTCTAGTACCGAAACTCTGTCCAGTGTGACGGGGGGAGAGCCCGTCGCCACATAATGGACAGTGGGTACAATACATGCCTCGAAAATGAAGCATGCAGGTTTCCTCACGATGTTTTCCTTCACTTCCAGTGTATAAACTGTGCCTTAATTTTGTTTGATTCCATGTTTCTTACCTGCTCCACTCTATGTATGACGTATTCATCATACTTGATTAATGTCTTCGGGCTGGCTACGCCTTGCACTGAATCGTATCCTACTGGAGCATGAAAAGTCCCGGTTCTTGCTTTCGTTGTCTTATATATGTTGCCCAGAGTTACGCGGCTTATTAACATTTTCCTGTAAATAAAGATAAATCCTGCATTTTTTAATTTTATTTAAAATGGGTTTGCTCTTGACCTCAATCCAGTCCTTAGGACAAAGATGGGGTCGAAGATGTAGCGAGCTAACCCAGAAAAAGCCTATTCACTCGTACTTTAAAATACTTCGGGTTGTAAGCGCTCGGAAATACTGACGCAGGCAGGGCATTCCACTCCTTGGCTGTGCGTATAATAAAAGAATCAGAAATGCGCTTAGTGCGGATACGTGGTATATCAACCAAGAAGGGGTGGTATCCCGCGGTGCGTCTGGAAGTCCAATAGTAGAAAGGGGAAGGCGGGATGAGCTCATGCAGCTCTTGGGCACACTCTCCGAAGTACAATCTGTAGAAGACCGACAAGCAGGCTACTCTACGGCGGTGGGCTAGGCTATGAAGCTTGGTCTCCACCAGCTTACTATCGCCAATGAGCCTCCTGGCTCTGCGTTCAAAATCAAATTGAAAATGGGCTTGCGCTTGGCTTCGGCTCACCTGATGAAAAGTGTAGATAAAGCCGAGGATATAACGCGCTCACCCAGAAAAAAATGGTTAACTCTTCTTTTAAAAATATCCTTACTGACACAGAGAGAGAGAGAGAGTTCCAAACATTATCGGTTCTCATTATAAAAGAGGATGCGCACTAAAAGTGCGGATTGTTGGAATATCGACTACGTATGGATGCAGTCTTGCACGGTGGAAGAGGATAGTGAAATCTGATCATGTAGCTCCTGAGCACATTCGCTTAAGTGTATCCGATAAAGCAACGTCAGACAAGCGACCAATCGCCGGTGTTCCAGGCCATGTAACTTAGCCTCGACGGTGATTCCCTTAGCTGGTTCAACTGTGTCCAGTGTTTCCCTCGGCAAAAACAGGACAGCATAGAACAGGACTGCTAATCGTTTCTTTAATAGTATAAAAAACCGGCCAAGTGCGTGTCGGGCCACGCGCAGTAGGCTTTAAATAGTAGGTACATTTTACGATTAGACTTACTTAAAGCGAGCGAAGTGAGCTCGACTTTTCTCTGCTCTACGAATCGGTTATAGACAGAGCTCAATCAGTCTATGTTTTTCCCGAATTTGCCGCCCCGAATAAAGTGCCGCCCGGGGCATTCCCCCCCCCCCTTGCCTCCTCCCCCTCGCTACGCTACTGCTAGAGATTATGAGAAACAAATCGACTTGAGTTCCATAACTATATGCCAACTATAAGCTAACATTTTTGGGTTGCCTATTTCCCATACCTGGAGAAATTTACTCCTTTTTTTCTGCGGAAGTGTACTTCCAAACCGCATCTAAGAATTTAAGGTGGGGTATGGAAAGATTACGGAAGAGCGGAATGAATCGGCTACAAGCTATTGCGACTTCGAATTCAACATAAAAAAAATTGGCACGAAATTTTTTACACCATGACTCAAAATGGTGGTGAGAATTCTCTTCTTCTTTCTTGATATTGGATCGGGCCGCATAAAGATGCAGTATGTATATAAAGAATTTAAAAGGAAAACTATCACCGCTAAGAAGGCTTTACAAGTTAACGAGTAATAGTCGACCAACTTGTAAAATGTATTTTTTAGACTTTTTTTTTTAGCTGTTAACCGTAGTATTAAACAAAAATACCCGTTCTAAGTCCGTATATTGTAACGGGCAACTACGAAACCCTCCCCTGCGTGTGGCCCGACATGCACTTGGCCGGTTTTTTAAGGGGATATAATTCGAAGCGCGCTCCGTACAAACGTACTATGGTGATATTTTCAATACTAACCAATTAAAGTCAATGAAATTTTGCTGAAACAATCTTGAAACAAATATCTATGCTTGTATGGAGTCCGATTTTCGTTAAAATATACAGTTTCAAAGTTAGGATTAATTTAAGATTTGTATGGAAATCTTTGAGGCACTGTAACATTAAAACTATACATTTTAACGAAAATCTGACTCTACACAAGCATAGAAATTTGTTTTTAGATTGATTTTGAAAAATTTCATTGAGTTTAATTGGTTAGTATTGAAAATATCACCATAGTACGTTTGTATGGAGCGCGCTCCGAATTATATCCTCTTAAACTATAAAGGTTGTAGTATTTGAGATTACGGACGTTTAAAAAAAACGGAGTAGTTTTGACCGGCTCCGCTTTACTATAGGGTACTCCACTATAAGGTCATATCAGATAGTTTCTCACCTCTCACAAGTCACACAATTCCAATCTTTCATTGGGACCGCATAATGGTTGGCTTTTGATGAGTATTCAGTGAAATATAAGCCAGCGCCGAATAATCCATCTGTGAATATTGAATGGAAAATTGTTTTTAATGAAATCAATAATGACATTGTTTTATTTGTTTTAAACACGATCACAGAATAGGTATAGTATAATAAGGTCCAACTTAATAAATGCTGACACTTTTTTAAGGGGATGTCCAGACCATCAAACTGAACAACTTTCTCTACAGGACCAACATAAAAATCGCGAAAAAAATGAAACTGTCCCACACATTTGGCTCAACTAGGTTTGCAGTTTGCAGTGCCATAGAGAAAGTCGTTCAGTTTGACGGTCTGATCATGCCCTTGAAAAAGTATCAGCATATTAAGCCGTGTGGTTCCGGCTTAGAATGGACCACCCAAATTCTTCCCGTGGGTGTCGTACGAGGCGACTAAGGGATTCAAGGTTTCTTATGCAGTGTCTATGTGGACGAAAGGCTAGCCACCTCTCACCACTTGACACGTCATTCCATCCTGAAACTTAAATTGCTAAATGTGAGCATTGCTACTACTACTATCTTAAACAGAGAGTTAGTAGTTGTAGTAATGTTTATGACCACCCCGGAAGGGATTACGGTCGTGAGTTTATATATACAACGTGTTAATGAATAAGCGCAAAACCTCATACACCCCAACTGATTTATAACAAAATAATTAGATTAAAACAATAATTTAATTATTTTGATACTTAAAATTTAAAGTTATTCGCACTTTAAGTTTTGAGGCAAAAATGATTTGTTATCATTTCAGCAATGAATGAAAGTGCTAACGTGCTCATGGATATGTTTTAAGAATCTTGTTTTGGTAGTAAGTAGGGTGAGAGTGCCCGAGCGGTGGGTTGAGATCAAGATCAGAAAATTTTCAATTTTACAAACAAATTAATTAATATTTTGAAAAAAAAATCCTTTATTGAAACCATGATAATTAGATTCTGCCCTCGATTCTAAACAAACTACTTTCTAGTTTTGCGTTAATTCATTAACACGTTGTATATGTTTATACATTTATTAAGAAGGACCATGCATAATGGACAGTGGGTACAATACATGCCTCGAAATTGAAGCATGCAGGTTTCCTCACGATGTTTTCCTTCACCGAAAATCCAACTAGGACTAGGTTTTGTATGGAACGCCGTTCGAATTATGTCCTCTTAATACTTACTCGGGTTGGCGATGGCGGATCTTTCATCGAATCCCCTAGCAACTACGTTATCAAGTTTAGAGGACTCAAAGAAGAGCATTCTTTCGTTCAGGTTCCCTGTTTCTGTTTCAATACTCTCTTGTCGCATTTTGTATTTCTTCAGTAGACATCCGTTTATTACTCTCTCTATCTGTAAATGGCGTAAATACAAGGTGTAAAGAATCGCTTCCGAAAACTCAAAGTGGTGAATAAATAAATAAATATCTTGGACATTGTCACACAAATTATCTAGCCACATTTAAAGTATCAGAATCTAGTCTGAACTTGTGTTATGATGACTAGACAATTATATAGAATACATATACAACGTGTTAATGAATTAACGCAAAACTAGAAAGTAGTTTGATTGGAATCGAGAGCAGAATCGAATTATCATGGTTACAACATAGGTAATTTTTTTCAAAATATTAAATATTTTATTTGTAAAATTTAAAATTTTCTGAACCGATCTCAACCCTCTGGCCGGGCACTCTCACCCTAATTACCATCTTAAAATGTACACATGAGCACGTTAGCGTTTTCATTCATTGCTGAAATGACAACAAATCATTTTTGCCTCAAAACCTAAAATGCGAATAACTTTAAATGTTAACTATAAAAGTAATGAAATTATTGTTTCAATCTTATTTTTTGGCATAAATCAATTGGGGTGTATGAGGTTTTGCGCTTATTCATTAACTCAATGTATACTATTCTTTATCTTTGCAATAGGTCAGAGATCAAAAGCAAATAAAACCCGACTGCATAGGTTTTTTATGCAGTCGGGTTTTTTGTTTTTCTTTATAATTTAGTTTATTTCATACTTTTTAGTCTTGTGTCGAAACGGTAAAATAAAAGTACTACAATGTATATATTTTTGGAATCGTCAGATCACTAGCTTTCATTTGATACCCATATTGTAATTTTAAAGAAAAAAAAATTGTTTATTCTCCCCTTTCTTTTTTATATCGCAGACGCCATATTAAAATAATATTGCCTATGTCACTCTCACAATTTTTAGGAATCGAATGACACCTGAAACGTTAAAATCCATCAAGCCATTTAAGCTGTAGGCCGTGCCAAAGAAATAGACATACAAACATACATACATACATACGCTCGAAAAACATAACCCTCCTTCTGGTGCAGTCGGGTAAATATTACTAGTAGTACCTAAATTATGACCAGTATTGAGACTGTCGCCACTTTTGGGAGAATTTCATTAGGTATTTTCGCGATTTCGATGTTGGTCCATAGAGAAATTTGCCCCGCACCGGGCCTCTAAATCTCGAGAAGAGTAGTCCTTTTTAATCAAATCCAAAATATGTCCGGAGTTGGAAACCTCACACATAGTCAAAGAAAGTCAGAAATAGAGTCAAAAATATTGCGAGTTTTCGAGCTCGCTCCGCTCGCTCAATCCGTCTTAGTTTTTTTTCCACGCTCGTTAACTAAGCTTGCTTGCTCCAGTTTTTGTTCCACACACAAATCAAATCTATTTCGGTATGAGCTACCCAAATCATGTCACGAGTATTATGTATGTAGTTAGCATAATCATAAGCTCGGTTTGCTCGGTCCATTGTAGTAAAGATTTCAGATCGTATCAATCTCGAGCTCGCTCGCTGCTCCTGGTTTAAAATTTAAGAGGATATAATTCGGAGCGCGCTCCATACAAACGTACTATGGTGATATTTTCAATACTAACCAATTAAACTCAATGAAAATTTTCAGAATCAATCTAAAAACAAATTTCTATGCTTGTATAGAGTCAGATTTTCTTTAAAATGCATAGTTATAAAGTTACAGTGCCTCAATGATTTCCATTCAAATATTAAATTAATTCTAGCATTGAAACTGTATACTTGAACGAAAATCTGACTCCATACAAGCATAGATATTTGTTTCAAGATTGTTTCAGCAAAATTTCATTGACTTCCATTGGTTAGTATTGAAAATATCACCATAGTACGTTTGTATGGAGCGCGCTCCGAATTATATCCCCTTAATTGCAAAAACCTAACCTGGACTGAAGCTCTCTGGGAAATAATGATTGCTATATTCCCATGGAGGGAAGGATCTATGTCAAGATCTGCTACTGCTTCAAAAAATAGTTGAAGTCATTGTAAATTTCTAGAAAGACCCGTAGTCTAGGAAAAATAAGGGTTGAGATTGCATTAAAGACACTTTAGTAAATTGTGTTTGAAATAATTTTACTGTTAGTTTATAACACTTTTGTCGAGATTTCGTGGTTACATTGGCTAAGGAACCTGAGAAATACCTTAAAATCGATATAAATGTACAAAGAGCAAGCTTTTTTCGAAAGATATTTCTTCCAGCATACTAGCAAAATAGACAGTTAATTAAAACAAGGCAAATTTAATGTGTACAAACAAACAGTAACAAATTTGGTTTTGAGGTTATAATTTTTGAAAACTTACAAATTATTAAATATCTACTCAAATTTACGATATTAACCGGGGATTATTAATGTTATAAATAAAACGTATTGAATGAAGCCATCCTGTACAAAATCACCAGATTTCAATTTTTTGTTCATACCTCAATTTAATTTTTTGTAACTGTCTTAATTATTCAATAATACACAATAGAAAATCGGGGATTATTGAGAATTTATGTTTTTTTCAGGTATTTATCTACTATATTCCAAATTATCACCAAAAGTGCAATTAATGTAACCTTCTCCATACAAAAATCCGTAGATTTCCCCGACTACCGGGAGGCCTCATTTAGTTTTGCCGCCCCGGGCCTCCGACGGGCTTAGTCCGCCACTGGAAATTGTTGAATGAAATGATCCACTCAGACAAATTGTAAAACTAATTGCGTCCGATATTAAGTCGTGTTATGTTGTAGAGTTTCTGGCCGCATCTTCTGTAAAGCGACAACACGTTCCGACGCGGTGGTAGCTTTAAAAAAAGATTTGACGTTTGATAAGTGTGATGCAAGCTCCTATATTGAATAAATTATATTGACTTTGCAAATATTCTTGTACTTGACTGTACGGAAAAAGCTTTGCGGCAAATATAAGACAACTATGTGTCATGGGTAGTGCCAAAGTTCACACTGTGGTAATGATAACAATAGTAAACTGATACACGATAGAAATGGGCCAAAATAAGTGCGGGATGTACTTGGGCGAAGTAGCTTCCATACATATTATTTAGCTACATCAGATCCGGAAAAGGGTGGCGTCGTTTCATATATTCGCGGCCACTGATGGAAGTACTGAAATTAAGAGAAGTTTATTCCGAATGCGTAAATGCGCGCTGCATACAAACGTAGTCTGGTGATATTTTTGATACTAACCAATTAAATTCAATTAAATTTTGCAGAAACATTCTAGGAACAAATCTCTATGCTTGTATCGTGTCCGATTTTCGTTAAAATATACAGTTTCAATGCTAGGATTAATTTAAGATTTGTATGGAAACCTTTGAGGCACTGTAACTTTAAAACTATACATTTCAAGAAAATCTGACACGATACAAGCATAGAGAATTTTTATAGATTGTTTCTGCAAAATTTCATTGAGTTTAATTGGTTAGTAATGAAAATATTACCCGACTTCGTTTGTATGGAGCGCGCCAATAGTAATATACCCTTAAGAAGAGGATACTAAAGTAAACAAACTTACTATGGAGCATATACAGGGTCCTTCTTAATATGCTGACACTTTTTTAAGGGAATGATCAGACCATCAAACTGAACAACTTTCTCTATGGGACCAACATCGAAATCGCGAAAAAAAAATCTGCTGTCAATACAAAACTGCGAACCTACTCGAGTCAAATGTATGGGACAGCAGATTTTTTTTTTCGGGATTTCGATGTTGGTCCCATAGAGAAAGTTGTTCAGTTTGATGGTCTGATCATCCCCTTAAAAAAGTGTCAGCATATTAAGAAGGACCCTGTATTACTAAGTAATATCGGGGCTGAGGTATACAGGGTAGAATATTTTAGACACCTTAACCGTTGTAGATACCGTTAAAAGTTCTTAGAAGACTATCCATAACTTTTTGAGACATTTAGACCTGCATTCACGGATTTTGAAAAAATGTACTGTCAGCAAGAAAATGTTCAATTTACACACTTTTTTTTATGCCAATCGATCCTGTTTCTTATAAGGATCAAAAACTCTAAATAACAAACTGAGGTTAGAGTACTTAGTCTAGGAAAAATAAGGTTTGAGATTGCATTAAAGACACTTTAGTAAATTGTGTTTGAAATAATATTACTGTTAGTTTCTAACACTTTTGTCGATATTTCGTGGTTATATAGGCTCAGGAACCTGAGAAATACCTTAAAGTCGATATTAATGTACAAATGGCAAGCTTATTTCTAAAAATATTTCGACCAGCATACCAGCAATAGAGACAGTTAATTATCAAAAGCCAAATTTAATGTGTAAAAACAAACAGTAAATAATTTAGTTTTGAGGTTATAATTTTTGAAGACTTACAAAATATTAAATATCTACCCAAATTAACGATATTAACTGTGGATTATTATTGTTATAAGTAAACCGTATTGAATGAAGCCATCTTGTACAAAATCACCAGTATTCCATTTTTTGTTCATACCTAAATTTAATGTTTTGTAAATGTCTTAATTATTCAATAATAAAACATAACTAATCGGGGATTATTGAGAATTTAGGTTTTTCAGGTATGTATCTACTATATTCCAAAAATTCACCAAAAGTGCATTTAATGCAACCTACTCCATACAAAAATCCGTTGATTTCCCCGACTAACTGGGAATGTCAGAAACGCAAAAAATCTTTTTTCATACATTTTGTAGAAAGTGAGACTCCAACATACCTACTTTTATGCTAAGCTAGAGTGGGAACCCCTAACATTCATCGGAATGCGACGACGTCCATACGACGTCGCAGGTAAACTGTAGTACTTTATAATTCAGTTGAAGGGTAAAAATAATGATAAACAACAAATTCGATAAAACTTTTATTGATATTTATGATGAAAAAACAAATAAATCGTAGTATATTAAGAGAAGTTTATTCCGAATGCGTAAATGCGCGTTGCATACAAACGAAGTCCGGTTATAAATACTAACCGATTAAAGTCAAAGAAATTTTGCTGAAACAGTCTAAAAACAAATCTATATGCTTGTAACTTGTCCGATTTTTGTTAAAATATACAGTTTCAATGCTAGGATTAATTTAAGATTTGTATGAAAATCTTTAAGGCACTGTAACTATAAAACTATACTTTTTAACGAAAATCGGACTTCATACAAGCATAGAGATTACATTCTAGATTGTTTCTGAAAAATTTCATTGACTTTAATTGGTTAGGGTTGAAAATATCACCACACTTCGTTTGTATGCATCGCGCTCCGAATTATATTTTCTTAATTTGATCGAGTTACAAAAGATTTGTGGATAGTTCGGCTTTCAAATGGATCGACGACATCTCTAGGAGCGCCGTTAACAGCTGTGACGTTGTAATAGCGTGGAATCTTATACTGTACGTGGTTGTAGACGGGCTGGTGATGACAATGGTACGACAGCGTGTTCAAAAGCGTTCTCCTAAAGTACTAGAGAGTACGTGATTAAATAATCCGGGTACGCCTGCAAAATAAGAGAAGATCATTTAGAATTAAATCAACGTACATTTATGATAAGTAGCATAGTATAAGCATATGCCCACGACTATATTCTCCGAGTCAGAGATATTCTGAAACCTCAGAAAATCCACGTTTCACTAGTACCGAAACTCTGTCCAGTGTGACGGGGGGAGAGCCCGTCGCCACATAATGGACAGTGGGTACAATACATGCCTCGAAAATGAAGCATGCAGGTTTCCTCACGATGTTTTCCTTCACTTCCAGTGTATAAACTGTGCCTTAATTTTGTTTTATTCCATGTTTCTTACCTGCTCCACTCTATGTATGACGTATTCATCATACTTGATTAATGTCTTCGGGCTGGCTACGCCTTGCACTGAATCGTATCCTACTGGAGCATGAAAAGTCCCGGTTCTTGCTTTCGTTGTCTTATATATGTTGCCCAGAGTTACGCGGCTTATTAACATTTTCCTGTAAATAAAGTTACATCCTGAATTTTTTTATTTTATTTAAAATGGGTTTGCTCTTGACCTCAATCCAGTCCTTAGGACAAAGATGGGGTCGAAGATGTAGCGAGCTAACCCAGAAAAAGCCTATTCACTCGTACTTTAAAATACTTCGGGTTGTAAGCGCTCGGAAATACTGACGCAGGCAGGGCATTCCACTCCTTGGCTGTGCGTATAATAAAAGAATCAGAAATGCGCTTAGTGCGGATACGTGGGATATCAACCAAGAAGGGGTGGTATCCCGCGGTGCGTCTGGAAGTCCGATAGTAGAAAGAGGAAGGCGGGATGAGCTCATGCAGCTCTTGGGCACACTCTCCGAAGTACAATCTGTAGAAGACCGACAAGCAGGCTACTCTACGGTGGTGGGCTAGGCTATGAAGCTTGGTCTCCACCAGCTTACTATCGCCAATGAGCCTCCTGGCTCTGCGTTCAAAATCAAATTGAAAATGGGCTTGCGCTTGGCTTCGGCTCACCTGATGAAAAGTGTAGATAAAGCCGAGGATATAACGCGCTCACTCTGAAAAAATTTGTTCTTTTCTTTTACAAAATTACTTTATTAGGGGCGGCAAATTCGGGAAAAATACTCGTATAGACTGATTGAGCTCTGTATATAAACAATTCGTAGAGCAGAGAAAAGTCAAGCTCACTTCGCTCGCTTTCAGTAAGTCTAATCGTAAAATGTACCTACTATTTAGACTTTATTAGTCGTTAAACCGTAGTATAAAAGAAAAAGCCCTCTTCGACGGGCAACTACGAAACCCTACCCTGCGTGTGGCCCGACATGCACTTGGCCGGTTTTTATACTATTAAAGAAACGATTAGCAGTCCGCTTTTTAATGCTACCGGTACTCCACTATAGGGTCATATCAGATAGTTTCTCACCTCTCACAAGTCACACAATTCCAATGTTTCATTGGGACCGCATAATGGTTGGCTTTTGATGAGTATTCAGTGAAATATAAGCCAGCGCCGAATAATCCATCTGTGAATATTGAATGGAAAATTGTTTTTATTGAAATCAATAATGACATTGTTTTATTTGTTTTAAACACGATCACAGAATAGGTATAGTATATAAGGTCCAACTTAATAAATGCTGACACTTTTTTTAGGGGATGTCCAGACCATCAAACTGAACAACTTTCTCTACAGGACCAACATAAAAATCGCGAAAAAAAAAATCTGTCCCACACATTTGGCCCAACTAGGTTTGCAGTTTGCAGTGCCATAGAGAAAGTCGTTCAGTTTGACGGTCTGATCATGCCCTTGAAAAAGTGTCAGCATATTAAGCCGTGTGGTTCCGGCTTAGAATGGACCACCCAAATTCTTCCCGTGGGTGTCGTACGAGGCGACTAAGGTATTCAAGGTTTCTTATGCAGTGTCTATGTGGACGAAAGGCTAGCCACCTCTCACCACTTGACACGTCATTCCATCCTGCAACTTAAATTGCTAAATGTGAGCATTGCTACTACTACAATCTTAAACAGAGAGTTAGTAATTGTAGTAATGTTTATGACCACCCCGGAAGGGATTACGGTCGTGAGTTTATATATACATATATATGTTTATACATTTATTAAGAAGGACCATGCATAATGGACAGTGGGTACAATACATGCCTCGAAATTGAAGCATGCAGGTTTCCTCACGATGTTTTCCTTCACCGAAAATCCAACTAGGACTAGGTTTTGTATGGAACGCCGTTCGAATTATGTCCTCTTAATACTTACTCGGGTTGGCGATGGCGGATCTTTCATCGAATCCCCTAGCAACTACGTTATCAAGTTTAGAGGACTCAAAGAAGAGCATTCTTTCGTTCAGGTTCCCTGTTTCTGTTTCAATACTCTCTTGTCGCATTTTGTATTTCTTCAGTAGACATCCGTTTATTACTCTCTCTATCTGTAAATGGCGTAAATACAAGGTGTAAAGAATCGCTTCCGAAAACTCAAAGTGGTGAATAAATAAATAAATATCTTGGACATTGTCACACAAATTATCTAGCCACATTTAAAGTATCAGAATCTAGCCTGAACTTGTGTTATGATGACTAGACAATTATATAGAATACATATACAACGTGTTAATGAATTAACGCAAAACTAGAAAGTAGTTTGTTTAGAATCGAGAGCAGAATCTAATTATCATGGTTTCAACATAGGTATTTTGTTCTCAAAATATTAAATTACTTTTTTTTTTAATTTAAAATTTACTGAACTCGATCTCAACCCACCGCTCGGGCACTCTCACCCTACTTACTATCAAAACAAGATTCTCAAAATGTATCCATAAGCACGTTAGCGTTTTGATTCATTGCTGAAATGATAATAAATCATTTTTGCGTCAAAACTTAAAATGTGAATAACTTTAAATTTTAACTATAAAAATAATGAAATTATTGTTTCAATCTAATTATTTTGTTATAAATCAGTTGGGGTGTATGAGGTTTTGCGCTTATTCATTAACAAGTTGTATAGATACAAACATCCATGACTCGGGTACAAATATTCATATTTATCATACAAATATTTGTCCATTACGGGATTCGAACCTGCGACCCTCAGCACAGCAGGCAGGACTACCGTCTGTGCTATCGAGCCGTCGGGCCGTGAAAGTACCTAACAATATGAACAAACTTTACTATAGGACCAACCACAGAACATTATAAGCGGAGTTAGATGTGCAAAGTAGGCGTGGAACGCGTGCTACTTGGTTATGCAATCATTTGCATAACACCATCAACCTTTTTAAGAGTTTTTGTGTTTGTTTGTTTGTTTGTTTGTTCGAGCATAACGCAAAAAGTAGTGAACCCTAAGAAGAAGGATCTCTCTTTAAGACTAGAGTGAGCCATACCAATTGTAAAGTGTCCACTTTTTTTGACATTTAGGTTTGAGTGTGTGGTGTCAAGTAGTATGGACAAAAGGCGCCCAGTGACATATGGCCTTATGTTTACGGTCACTTTTCACACACACTAGCTCAAAAAAAAGTGGACAGCCGCATAAACAAATATCTATAGTTCCATCTCCTTCTACTATTAATTAATGCAACCTTCTCCACACAAAAATTTGAAGATTTCCCCAACTAGATGCCTAGTACGATAAAGAGTGTACTATCTAGAACGTCACGCCTGTTTCCCAGTGGGGTAGGCAGATACTTTTGCCTCATTCACATCCATACCTCTCTTCATACATGCCCGTCGGTTTCGAGTACTCCGCACCTCCCCTTTTTTTAGGACGCAACCGATTTGATCAGAATACGTCCTACGAGGGCGCCCTCTGCCGACACTTCCACTCACTTTAGCTCCATATATCTCTTTCGTACATCTGCTATGACTCATCCTCTCCACATGCCCAAACCAACGAAGCATACCCTTCTCTATTCTAAAGAGTGTACTACATTAGTGAATATAAATCTCGAGGATGTAACGATCAAGTATAGGAATAATACTAGAGTGGTTGGTAAACCGTAATACGCCTTACCTTTGTGATGTTGTACTTTGAGATACTGGATCCTGCATGCGGTCGTATGGTGGACTGCATGTCATTGTCAATAAGCTTGTATTCCTCGTCGCAAGGTTCTAGTTCCAGTAAAATAGTTTTCGAGCCGCATCGGGAAGTTTCTTTCATCTTGTCGTCCTGTAATATAATTTTCATGAATGAAACATATACTCACGACTATACAACGTGTTAATGAATAAGCGCAAAACCTCATACACCCCAACTGATTTATAACAAAACAATTAGATTGAAACAATAATTTCATTATTTTTATAGTTAAAATTTAAAGTTATTCGCATTTTAAGTTTTCAAGCAAAAATGATTTGTTATCATTTCAGCAATAAATAAAAGCGATAACGTGCTCATGTATACATTTTAAGAATATTGTTTTGGTATTAAGTAGGATGAGAGTGCCCGAGCGGTGAGTTGAGATCGAGTTCAGTAAATTTTTAATTTTACAAACAAATTATTTAATATTTTGAAAAAAAAAATCCTATGTTGAAAACATGATAATTCGATTCTGCTCTCGATTCTGAACAAACTACTTTCTAGTTTTGCGTTAATTCATTAACATGTTGTATACCCCGAGTCGGTCACTGTATACGTTGTTATAATAAAATCCCCGAGACCATTTTGAATCTTTCCGAAAACATGTTTAAAACTCAAATCAAAAAGTCCTCTGTAAAAAAGCATATTATAAACTGGATGATTATTTAAATGATCAAAATGCTTGGGTATGAGGTCACTAGCTTATAGTTTATTTTATTAAATAGACTATGTATTATTGTATACATAACTTTAGCTTAAGAATTTATATTGTAATAGTTATTAAGTCGTGTTATGTTGTAGAGTTTCTGGCGACGCGGTGGTAGCTTTATAAAAGATTTGACGTTTGATAAGTGTGCTGCAAGCTCCTATATTGAATAAATTATATTGACTTTGACTTTGAAGCGTAGTCAGACATATTCTGAAACCACAGAACATCCACATTTCACTAGTAACGAAACTCTGTCTATTGTGACGGAGGTGAGCCCGTCGCCACTTTTAATGGACAGTAAGTACAATACATGCCTCGAAATTGAAGCATGCAGGTTTCCTCACGATGTTTTCTTTCAACGAAAAGCCAGTGGTGTTACAAATCGTACATCCATTCCGAAAAACTCATTGGTACGAGTCGGCCTGGACGGGGATCGAACCATCGCCACCTGCACGGCAGGCAAGGTTACTCGCCACTGGACCACCACAGCACTACAAGTGTACTTTTAAAAAACTTACATGATTTTTTATGTACGCAGTCCTCCCTGATGGCAGCGTGACTTTTGTTGTTCCGGGTTCCGCTTCATTAGTGCTACTTTTTTCCTGAAAAATTTTTACTTGATTGAGAACGTCACCAGGATAAAGATTTGGGTTTCGTACCCAAGGGGATATCAGTTCGTTAATGTTACTATTATACAGGGTGTAAGGGTAAACAGTTGCATTACTTTAAGGGGTGAATGTACCCACGATACTGAACAACTTTCCCTAAGAAACCTATAGGAAATTCGCAAAAAAAGCTGAAATGGCAATGGGCTGGTCATGTCTGCCGAAGAACTGACAACCGGTGGGGTGTCAGAGTTCTAGAGCGGAGACCGCGAACTGGTAGGCGTAGTGTGGGACGCCCTGCTGCCCGCTGGACAGACGACCTAAAAAAAGTAGCGGGGAGCGATTGGATGAGGAAGGCCGAGGACAGAGTTTTGTGGCGCGCCTTGGGAGAGGCCTATGTTCAGCAGTGGATGATGATGATGAAAAAAAATTTCCGACTTTCAATAATAAATGCAATCGGCTGATCGAACGTTTGTATGAAAAGTAAAAAAAAAACGTTTTTCCGATAGGTTTTTAGGGAAAGTTGTTCAGTATCATGGGTAGAATCACCCCTTAGAGTAATTCAAATGTTTACCCTAAAACCCTGTAGATAGAATAGATTTGAAAACAATCAAAACAAATTTAAGGTTTCATATGGAGCGGCAGAAGGAGAGGTCTCCATACAAAAAACAGATTTTTTCAACGTTGTTCTTGTATTTTAGCATAGCATATGCTCACGACTATATTCCCCGAGGGGGTAGTCAGAGATTATTCTGAAACCGAAGAACATCCACGTTTCACTAGTAGTACCGAAACTCTGTCCAGTGTGACGGGGGGTGAACCCGTCGCCACTTATAATGGACAGTGGGTACAATACATGCCTCGAAATGGAAGCATGCAGGTTTCCTCACGATGTTTTTCTTCACAGAAAAGCCAGTGGTGTTACAAATCGTACATAAATTCCGAAAAACTTAATGGTGCGAGACGGCCTGGACGGGGATCGAACCATCGCCTCCTGCACGGCAGGCAAGGTTACTCGCCACTGGAAAATTAAAATACAATGATTTCCCATACCTCAATGTTAATCCTGTCATCTTCGTCTCTGACACCATGATTTTTTTGTGAAGCTGAAAAATAAAAACATAAATTGAGATAAAATCGAGGGAGAGGCAAATGAGAGGCCGTACCTAGTCACACATCTATATTTCATTTCAAAAAACCGGCCAAGTGCGTGTCGGGCCACGCGTAGGGTAGGGTTCCGTAGTTTCCCGTCGCAATATACGGACTTAGAAGGTGCCTTTTATATTATACTACAGTTTAACGGCTAATAAAGTCTAAAAAGTACATTTTACAAATGGATCGACTATTACTCGTTAACTTGTAAAGCTTACTTAGCGGTGATAGTTTTCCTTTTAATTTCGTTATACAAAGTGTTAATGAATAAGCTCAAAAGGTTGGGGGGGGGGAGGGGTAATTAAACTTTAATTTTCACTTTAAAGCTTTATTCTATTTCGCTAACCCACAATATTTTTAACACACCATGACAGAGAACTGAGAATGAGAAAAAAAAATGGCATCCCCACTTTTTGCCAGACGTTACTTTACCACTTTGTCGGCGTGATTAATATTTATTATACCCATGTCAAATTACAGCTTTAGTACTAAGCGTCTCTGACCTAAGCCGCGGATAGACGGACAGACGGACGGACATGGCGAAACTATAAGGGTTCCTTGTTGACTTTGGGACCCTAAAAATATGATGACTAATTTAATTTTATGTTGCCAAACGACTGCTTGCAGCAGAGATGAGAATGTTGAGATGATGTGTACTAGAATGGACAAGATTAGGAATGAGTATATTAGAAGAAGTTTGAAAGTGGCTCCTGTGAATGAAAAGCTGCGCGGTAATCGGTTATCGTGGTATGGACATGTGATGAGAAGAGATGTATATTACAAGACGAATATTAAATATGAATGTGGATGGCTGCATGAAGAGAGGACGACCAAAGAAAAGATGAATGGATTGTGTGAAAGATGACATGTGTGAAAAAGGTGTGTGCGCTGAAATGACGGGTAAAAGAGATGAATGGAGGAAGACGACATATTGCGCCGACCCCAAATAATGGGATAAGGGCAGGAAGAAGAAGAAGTTGCCAAATATGGACCTTATTATTATAATTATGATTTTAGAAGGTACTTACCATAATCGGCCACGACGCATGCTAACACCAAAGCAAATACGGTCAACACAAGACGTGCCATTTTGTTGAACTAAAGTATTAACTGACGCGTCGGTATATATAGTATTTTTTATCTTTGAAATAGGTCAGAGATCAAAAACAAAATATTACCAGTAGTATCGAAAGTTAGTCATCAGTGATGAGGCTGTCGCCACTTCTTTACGAATTGTCGAATTTCATTATACAACGTGTTAATGAATTAACGCAAAACTAGAAAGTAGTTTGATTGGAATCGAGAGCAGAATCGAATTATCATGGTTACAACATAGGTAATTTTTTTCAAAATATTAAAAATAATAAAATTTTCTGAACCGATCTCAACCCTCTGGTCGGGCACTCTCACCCTAATTACCACCAAAACAAGATTCTTAAAATGTACACATGAGCACGTTAGCGTTTTCATTCATTGCTGAAATGACAACAAATCATTTTTGCCTCAAAACTTAAAATGCGAATAACTTTAAATTTTAACTATAAAAGTAATGAAATTATTGTTTCAATCTTATTTTTTGGCATAAATCAATTGGGGTGTATGAGGTTTTGCGCTTATTCATTAACTCAATGTATACTATTCTTTATCTTTGCAATAGGTCAGAGATCAAAAGCAAAAAAAACCCGACTGCATAAAAAACCTATTAGTTAATAGTTATAGTTAATAGGTTTTTTATGCAGTCGGGTTTTTTGTTTTTCTTTATAATTTAGTTTATTTCATACATTTTAGTCTTGTGTCGAAACGGTAAAATAAAAGTACTACAATATATATATTTTTGGAATCGTCAGATCACTAGCTTTCATTTGATACCCATTTTGCAAATTTTAAGAAAAAAAAATTGTTTATTCTCCCCTTTCTTTTTTATTTCGCAGACGCCATATTAAAATAATATAGCCTATGTCACTCTCACAATTTTTAGGAATCGAACGACACCTCAAACGTTAAAATCCATCAAGCCATTTAGGCTGTAGGCCGTGCCAAAGAAATAGACATACAAACATACAAACATACATACATACATACGCTCGAAAAACAAAACCCTCCTTCTGGCGCAGTCGGGTAAATATTACTAGTAGTACCGAAATTATGACCAGTATTGAGACTGTCGCCACTTTTGGGAGAATTTCATTAGGTATTTTCGCGATTTCGATGTTGGTCCATAGAGAAATTGGCCCCGCACCGGGCCTCTAAATCTCGAGAAGAGTAGTCCTTTTTAATCAAATCCAAAATATGTCCGGAGTTGGAAACCTCACACATAGTCAAAGAAAGTCAGAAATAGAGTCAAAAATATTGCGAGTTTTCGAGCTCGCTCCGCTCGCTCATTCGGTCTAACTTAGTTTTTTTTCCACGCTCGTTAACTAAGCTTGCTCGCTCCAGTTTTTGTTCCACACACAAATCAAATCTGTTTCGGTATGAGCTACCCAAATCATGTCACGAGTATTATGTAGTTAGCATAATCATAAGCTCGGTTTGCTCGGTCCATTGTAGTAAAGATTTCAGATCGTATCAATCTCGAGCTCGCTCGCTGCTCCTGGTTTAAGATTTAAGAGGATATAATTCGGAGCGCGCTCCATACAAACGTACTATGGTGATATTTTCAATACTAACCAATTAAACTCAATGAAATTTTTCAGAATCAATCTAAAAACAAATTTCTATGCTTGTATAGAGTCCGATTTTCGTTAAAATGCATAGTTATAAAGTTACAGTGCCTCAATGATTTCCATTCAAATCTTAAATTAATCCTAGCATTGAAACTGTATATTTGAACGAAAATCTGACTCCATATAAGCATAGATATTTGTTTCAAGATTGTTTCAGCAAAATTTCATTGACTTCCATTGGTTAGTATTGAAAATATCACCATAGTACGTTTGTATGGAGCGCGCTCCGAATTATATCCCCTTCATTGCAAAAACCTAACCTGGACTGAAGCTCTCTGGGAAATAATGATTGCTATATTCCCATGGAGGGAAGGGTCTATGTCAAGATCTGCTGCTGCTTTAAAAAATAGTTGAAGTCATTGTAAATTTCTAGAAAGACCCGTAGTCTAGGAAAAATAAGGGTTGAGATTGCATTAAAGACACTTTAGTAAATTTTGTTTGAAATAATTTTACTGTCAGTTTATAACACTTTTGTCGAGATTTCGTGGTTACATTGGCTCAGGAACCTGAGAAATACCTTAAAATCGATATTAATGTACAAAGAGCAAGCTTTTTTCGAAAGATATTTCTTCCAGCATACTAGCAAAATAGACAGTTAATTAAAACAAGGCAAACTTAATGTGTACAAACAAACAGTAACAAATTTGGTTTTGAGGTTATAATTTTTGAAAACTTACAAATTATTAAATATCTACTCAAATTTACGATATTAACCGGGGATTATTATTGATATAAATAAAACGTATTGAATGAAGCCATCCTGTACAAAATCACCAGATTTCAATTTTTTGTTCATACCTCAATTTAATGTTTTGTAAATGTCTTAATTATTCAATAATACACAATAGAAAATCGGGGATTATTGAGAATTTATGTTTTTCAGGTATTTATCTGCTATATTCCAAATTATCACCAAAAGTGCAATTAATGTAACCTTCTCCATACAAAAATCCGTAGATTTCCCCGACTACCGGGAGGCCTCATTTAGTTTTGCCGCCCCGGGCCTCCGACGGGCTTAGTCCGCCACTGGAAATTGTTGAATGAAATGATCCACTCAGACAAATTGTAAAACTAATTGCGTCCGATATTAAGTCGTGTTATGTTGTAGAGTTTCTGGCCGCATCTTCTCTACAGCGACAACACGTTCCGACGCGGTGGTAGCTTTAAAAAAGATTTGACGTTTGATAAGTGTGCTGTAAGCTCCTATATTGAATAAATTATATTGACTTTGACTTTTGACTTTGACTTTGTCCAGATGGACAAGAAAAAGGCACCCTCTTATAAATAATCACCATCCCAGGGGTAGTTCAGCTGTCCCATAATAAATTCCAATGCCTAGGTACTCGATTCAAATGTATGAAAACATCAAACAGATTATATGATATTATTATACAGGGATAGAATAAGGAATACTGTAATTAGGGAACGTTGTGGTTTGAATGAAGATGTAGTGGTTAAAGTAGAGAAGGGAATGCTTCGATGGTTTGGACATATTGAAAGGATAAATGAAAGTCGACTTACGAAACAGATATACTATATGGCGTGTGTGGAAGGAAACATTGGTAGAGGCAGACCTAGGAGAGGATACCTAGACCAGATCAGGGACGTCATTAAAAAATTCCAGGTTAAAAGTAGCCGAAATCGAAGGGAATGTATGAAAAGATGTATGGACTTAGAGGAAGCAAGAGAGGTGTGTCAGAACCGCCCAAAGTGGAGATCTATAGTTTCTGCCTACCCCTCTGGGAAAAAGGCGTGAGTTTATGTATGTATGTATGTATGTTATACAGGGTCCTTCTTAATATGCTGACACTTTTTTAAGGGGATGATCAGACCGTCAAACTGAACAACTTTCTCTATGGGACCAACATCGAAATCGCGAAAAATGAAATCATAGTCATAAGCTTTCAAACAAAAAAGATTCATCAAAATCGGTTCAGTAGTTTTTGCGTGATGCTGTTACAAACAAACAGATAGACAAAAATTCTAAAAAAGGTTGATTTGGAGTGTGGGAAACCTAAAAACCATATCGTAATCTTTTTCATGTAAATATCTTCAATGTACAGACACACTTCTGTTACAGTTTTATAATAGTTAAGATTATTAAATAGGTAATATGCTGATTGCTCTCATACTAAAAGTTGTTATTACAAACTTAGATAATAAAACAAAATTCCCTAAGGCGATAAAAAGATGTTTATAATAGAAATTTCTAAAAAAACTTCATGATAAATAGTATTTTGTGTCGTCGACCACGATAACAATGATAAATCACCAAATGTTTTACGATCAATACCTAAATCTTGGGATTTACTAAATAATAAAATTTCAAACTTCTTCAAACTTTATTTATTAGCAATAAGTAACTATACTCCATTCAAAACAGCAACGAATTTTTAAGGCTATTTTGCATTACAGAAACAGAGATTTGAAACACTTCCTCTCACTTATTCTTAGAACAGCTTTAGTAACGTCCAAGATATGTCGGATAGTATATGTATCCAATAAATTAATTACATTTGGTAATCAGAATTGGCCAGAAAGCTTAATACGAATCGGAAAATCTCGTCGTCCTTATTTGGAATGAAGTATACATACATAGCAATTTTACAGGCTACATGAATACTTAATTATAATTATACAGTACAAATAGGGTCCTTCTTAATATGCTGACACTTTTTTAAGGGGATGATCAGACCATCAAACTAAACAACTCTCTCTACGGGACCAACATAGAAATGGCGAAAAAAAATCCTCTGTTCCATACAAAACTGCAAACCTACTCTAGCCAAATGAATGGGACAGCAGATATTTTTTTTCGCGATTTCGACCTTGGTTCCATAGAGAAAGTTGTTCAGTTTGATGGTCTAATCCTCCTCTTACAAAACTGTCAGCATATTTTAAATTTTTAAATTTTAAAATTTACTTAACTTGATCTTAACCCACCGCTCGGGCACTCTCACCCTACTTACTACCAAAACAAGATTCTTAAAATGTATCCATGTCCACGTTAGCGCTTTCATTCGTTGCTGAAATGATAACAAATCATTTTTGCCTCATAACTTAAAATGCGAATAACTTTAAATTTTAACTACCAAAATAATGAAATTATTGTTTCAATCAAATTATTTTGTCATGAATCAGTTGGGGTGTATGAGGTTTTGCGCTTATTTATTAACACGTTGTATAGAGTAAATATAATTTATACATACATACACACAAATATACATATATATATTCATACATATACATACATATATAATTATGATGTTAAATATAAAATACAAATATAATAGTAAAAAAAGAACACATTGTAGTCAGAGAGAGAGATAGTGT
The DNA here is from genome assembly GCA_963924505.1 of Agonopterix alstromeriana. Lineage (NCBI taxonomy): Eukaryota > Metazoa > Arthropoda > Insecta > Lepidoptera > Depressariidae > Agonopterix > Agonopterix alstromeriana. Next base: position 6,696,640 of record OZ004689.1, on the reverse strand, counting down.
TCTTTGAGCAGTCTTTTAAATAAGTACTAATAATTAAGATAATATATTCATTTATTCTACTACATTCTTAGTCAAAAAAACCTTTTGAAAATAACGTTAAACTTACATTTTCAGTACCTAATTGTCTAGGTTAAATACTATTTTTAAAACAGGATAAACTATTCAAATTAGGCAATACGATGACGTTATACTTGACGTAAAACAAACCGCGTATTTTCGTCGTTTTTCCGTTTCTTCTTTTACCTTTTCCTCTAACCTAAGGTGGTCTGTAAGAAATAGCTTTGCGATAAGACCGCCTATTTTTGTACCGTCTGTATTTCCTGTTTGTTTACTCTCTGTATACTATGTTTTTTGGTGTAATATAAAGTATAATTGATTGATTGGTATTTTAACGTCCGATAAAGAGTTGCTGTTTGGCTAGTAGTCAAATAGAATGTGGTGGTGAAATTCCTGATAAGGAAATAGGGTGATAACTAATAACTATCTTATGTATGATACTTTGACTACTTATATGTGGACTGGTTACGCGTGTAATTCTACTAACAAACATTTCTGCCACTTTTTGCGGGGGGCGAGGTAACATGAAATCCGCAACTTTGGATTTTATTCCCCATAACTTTAGATTCTAATTTTGAATGTTAAAAATCATGAAAAGTAGTCTCGTGTGAACCCCAAACGTTCTAAATTCGAAGTTATTATTTTGCAATTATAAGCTGTCTCGTTTAGTGATAAGGTGTAAAATTGAATGTAAATGCACAAGATCAATTGTGCTTATACCGTGGCAGAGGGGAAATGCTACCGTAAGGCTAGTCCTTATAATAATTAGTCAAAGGTATGATATAATTATTTATTTATTTATTTATTTATTAAAACAGTTACAAAGCAAATTAACACAATCCTAAAACTAAAATATAACTAGACTAAACTAAGTAAGTATGAATAAGTATTTCATATACAACGTGTATATTATACAGAGTCCTACTTAATATGCAGACACTATTTTAGGGGATGATCAGACTGTCCAACTGAACAACTTTCTCTATAGGACCAACATCGAAATCGCGAAAAAAATATTTGCAGTCCCGTACATTTTGACTCGTGTAGGTTGGCATTTTTAAATGAAACAGCAGTTTTTTTCGCGATTTCTTTGATGGTGCCGTTGAGAAAGTTGTTCAGTTTGATGGTCTGATCATCCCCTTAAAAAGTGTCAGCATATTAAGAACGACCCTATAAGTATCGAATGTTCTTCTAAGTAGTGATCGTTTTCTCCAACCGAAGGCAGTGCAGTTTTGAAAATATTTTATTTCACAAGTTTGTACGTAATCACGTACTCAGGATATGCCTGTAACGAAATAAAAACTTTTAATCACTTGCTGATTTTAGCTTCTGGTTCAGCACGTCTAGCATGATTACTCTACTTGCGCGACGTGGCTTTTTCCCATACTACAAGTCGCGTCAAGCGCGGCTTTCCCTCTGCGAAAAGCGCGGGCACAGGTTATTTTATACAGCGAAGGCGCGTCGCGTGCGTGTAGAGAAATCATACTAGACGTGCAATTTCAGGAAGGTAAGACCTGGGAGTGCTTCTTAATGCTGAAAGTAAATTAATTACTTATAGATAGCAGACCGATACTAAGACTATCGATAGTTCTGATCGTGACAACACTATTGACGAAGTGCAATACTATCGAAGAATAGAAATTATTTTATTGCCAGTATTAACTTTACAACACAAAGACTGCTTAATCTACAAAACTAAGAATTAACATTTTTATAAAACTATCCAAGTTAGTGCCAGCCTGATAATTTTCGGAATTTCCGTAATATCAGCAGCGATTCCGGTTAAATGGAAACGTTTTAAGTGCATAAGTATGTGCGCTAAAATACAGACATAATAGAGTAGCCGAACTATCGATAGTTTCATCTTAAAACAGCCACACTATCGATACTGTTACTACTTTTCGAGTTCACGATATTATCGATAGAGTATCGATAGTTTCACTATTGTTAGGCAACACTAGAGCCACAGCATAACTATATAGTCCTTACAGTACGGCAACGGACGTATTTACGCAGAGCAACGAAGGGGGCCTTGTGGGGAAGCGGGCGAAGGTCGCATCCCGATCTCTGTATGAAGAGATTGGGATTGACCGATAAGGACAGGAGCGGGACAGGGCAAGTACTTACCCCGGCGCGGCCATCAAGAGCGTTGCCATACTGTAAGCCTTATAGTAATACTGTGCTACACTGAGTAAAAAATACTACGTAGTATTTTTGTATATCAAAATGAAGCTTCATTATGAAGTACGAGTCAACTTAAATACTAATGCAACACTCGTAATCAGTATCGCGTCGTAAGTTAAGTTGTCTCGTACTTCACAATAAAGCTTCATTGTGAAGTACGAGACAACTTAAATACTAATGCAACACTCGTAATCAGTATCGCGTCGTAAGTTAAGTTACCTCGTACTTCACAATGAAGCTTTATTATGAAGTACGAGACAACTTAAATACTAATGCAATACTCGTAATCAGTCTCGCGTCGTAAGTTAAGTTGCCTCGTACTTCACAATGAAGCTTTATTATGAAGTACGAGACAACTTAAATACTGATGCAACACTCGTAATCAGTATCGCATCGTAAGCTACGTGGTACGTAAGCTGCGACGGGCTACGTATACGTAGCATGTTTTCTCAGTGCATTAACTATGACACTTTTTAAGCAGAAAATAAAACAGAACAATCTACAGGACATGAGAAGGCTACGTATACGTAGCCCGTCGCAGCTTACGTAGCACGTAGCTTACGACGAAGTTCTTCATTATGAAGTACGAGACAACTTAAATACTGATGCAACACTCGTAATCAGTATCGCGTCGTAAGCTACGTGGTACGTAAGCTGCGACGGGCTACGTATAAGCTGCGACGGGCAACGTATACGTAGCATTTTGTAGAGCTATGCTTTTTCACCTGTTCCCCTCTGTAGACGACGTATTCATTGTAACGAGGCATTTCTGGAATAGGCCTCCCCTCTATGGATTGGTAGCCTGGCGGAGGGTGGGCTATCTTCTGAGCTCCTACCAATAGAGATACCTTGCCTAAAGCAACGCGGCAGAGGAGCATTTTTCTGTAAAGAAATAATTGCATTTTTAGCCGTTATAAAAACGCCTTCGTCATAAAAAAAGATGGTGATGGTGAGGAACCTCGCATTCTATGCAAGGAACGAAATACTCAGATTCATAACATTGGATTGCGATGAAATAATGCCTAAATGTTAATCCAAACTACTAGTTCTGTATCATAAACAAATTTCTGTTTTTTTCTTAAGGTTATTTATGAACCGCGACGTTGCCACCAACGTAGTTACGAGTTTATAAGTAAGAAATTATGATCTCCTTATTCTTTGGTTATTCTAATCATAACTATTCCTATTCATAATAAACGTTTTATTTGTACCAGTGGAAAAGTTTATACAACGTGTTAATGAATAAACGCAAAACCTCATACACCCCAACTAATAATTACACACAAATAATTATATTGAAACGATAATTTCATTATTTTGATAGTTAAAATTTAAAGTTAATCGCATTTTAAGTCTTCAGGCAAAAATGATTTGTTATCATTTCAGCAATGAATGAAAGCGCTAGCGTGCCCGTGGATACATTTTAAGAATCTTGTTTTGGTAGTAAGTAGGGTGAGTGTGCGCGTGCGGGGTTGAGATTGAGTTCAGTAAATTTTAAATTTTATAAACAAATTATTCAATATTTTGAAAAAAAAAAACATATGTTGAAACCATGATAATTCGATTCTGCTTTCGATTCTAATCAAACTAGTTTCTAGTTTTGCGTTAATTCATTAACACGTTGTATGTAGTGTTTACCTTTCACATATGAAACAGTTGAAGTCATTATGAGTAGGGCACCCTTTGGAACCAAACACAAACATATTGCTTTTTGTAGCATTTGAAGCGAAATATAATCCTGCGCCGAAACTGCCGTCTGGGAACAAAAATTCAATTTAACTTTTAAGCATCGCTGACTTTTTGTCAATTGTTAGTTATCTTGATGAACTTTGTCGCCCCCTTTTCAGCACGTCTAGCATGATTTCTCTACTTGCGGGCGACTCGGCTTTTTCCCATACTACCAGTCGCGGCAAGCGCGGCTTTCGCTCTCCGAAAAGCGCGGGAACAGGTTATTTTCTATGCAGCGAAGGCGCGTCGCGCGCGTGTAGAGAAATCATGCTAGACGTGCAGGACTAAATGTTCTACCGCTTGCATGTCTGTACATCTTTGAGGTAGCAAAATTCGTAAAACAAAATTATAAATTGTTCAAAACGGCAAGAGATTTTTATCCTAGGAATACCCGTAACTCTAACAGACTAGTAATGGATGTGTGTCCAAAATCTGCGTTGTTTCAAAATAGTTGTTATTCTATGTGTATATCTATTTACAATAATGTGCCAGAGTCGATAAAAGAGTTACCGTTCAATAGGTTTAAGACGAGTCTGTATAATTGGCTACCGCAGCACACATTTTATTCTGATAATGACTATCTTCTGCGATTAATAGTACTATAAATAAAGGAATTGTGTTATAATGTAATAATGTAGTGACTTTAAAAATGTTGTCTATATTGACATTAATTTAATTTTGACATATAACATTTCTTCATTTTGACATTATAATCACAATTATAATTATTTTAATGTATACTTGTTAAATAAATTTTGCATGCTATTTGTAAATAGTTGAATAAGGACGACTCAATTGTAACTATCATAATATCCTGTAACTACACCCTTTTCAGTGCAAATAAACGTTATCTTATCTTGAAATGCGCCTGAAATAACTTACTAATTTTGGAATTCCGCTCTGGTCAATCCGCATGACGTCCTACGAGCCATGGAAGAGCATACGCTCGTCAGCTAAAGCCAGTCAAAACTTACTAAGATTAGCATGTCTCTTGTCAAACCCGCTCTGGTCAATCCGCCTGACAGCCTCTGAGCCATGTAGGAGCATGTACTCGTCTGCTAAAGCCTGTCATAACTTACTAAGATTAGAATGCCTCTCTTCAAATCCGCTCTGATCAATCCGCCTGATGGCCTGCGAACCATGGAAGAGCATTGGCTCGTCAGCTAAAGCCTGTCATAACTTACTAAGATTGGAATTCCGCTCTGGTAAATCCGCATGACGTCCTACGAACCATGGAAGAGCATGCGCTCGTCAGCTAAAGCCTGTCATAACTTACTAAGATTAGAATGCCTCTCTTCAAAACCGCTCTTGACAATCCGCCAGATGGCCTGAGAGCCATGGAAGAGCAAACGCTCGTGCACATCACCAGCTAAAGTCTTTCATATCTTACTAAGCTGAACGCCTCTTATCAAATCCGTTCTGGCCAACCGCCAGACGACCCGGAACCCATGGAAGAGCAAATGCTCATTCGCATCACCACAGCTAAAGCCAGTCAAAACTTACTAAGATTAGCATGTCTCTTGTTAAACCCGCTCTGGTCAATCCGCCTGACAGCCTCCGAGCTATGTAGGAGCATGCGCTCGTCTGCTAAAGCCAGGCATAACTTACTAAGATTAGAATGCCTCTCTTAAAAACCGCTCTGGTCAATCCGCCTGACGGTCTTCGAGCCATGTAGGTGCATGCGCTCCTCAGCTAAAGCCTGACATAACTTACTAAGTTTGGAATTCCGCTCTGGTCAATCCGCATGACATCCTACGAGCCATGTAGGAGCATGCGCTTGTCTGCTAAAGCCAGGCATAACTTACTAAGATTGGAATGCCTCTCGTCAAACCCGCTCTGGACTATCCTCGAGACGGCCTTAGAGCCATGGAAGAGCAAACGCTCGTTCGCTTCACCAGCTTCTCCGATTATGTCGTTCCGTCTGTCTTTGTATTTGTTCCATAGGCAAGGGTTCACTACTTTTTGGATCTGTTGAGAAATAAAACAAGTTATAATCATGAGGGTTGGGTTTCGAATCGGCGCGGACGACATGCCATGTACCAATGAGTTTTTCTAACTTATGAACACAATGAAAATGAAATGAAATGAAAAAAATGATTTATTGCCAATAACTACTTAAAAAGAACATAAAAAATAAACATTTAAGGAATAAACAAAAAATTATACAATTAAAACAAAAAGAAAAGATATACAGAATTACAGACAATAGGACAGGGACTCAGGTAAGCTGGCTACAGTCAGTGCAACTGACAGTAAGCAGCGCTGTTTTTCAGCCCTGCCCTTGCTCCTAGAGATGTTGTGTTGGAGTGTAAAGAGGTAATGTGTGGGATGGCAACCAAGACTACGAAGTGTAAGAGTAAAATGTGTATGAGCAGCTGAGCATTTTGTCTACCCCAAAAATGTGTTCGACAGCGAGTTTGCTGGTATGGTCTTTAGCTCCACCTGATTTTTGTAAGCGTGCTTCAATTGTTCTGTTATTTTTTGCTTCAAAAATAACCCTCAAGTCAATACTGACTGTGACTGACTGCTATCAAACGGTGAAGGAAAACATCGTGAGGAAATCTGCAAACCTGAAGAAGAATTTCTTATGCGTATGTATACAACGTGTTAATGAATTAACGCAAAACAGAAAGTAGATTGTTTAGAATCGAGAGCAGAATCAAATTATCATGGTTTCAACATAGTTTTTTTTTTTAATAATTAATAATTTTTTTGTAAAATTTAAAATTTACTGAACTCGATCTCAACCCACCGCACGGGCACACTCACCCTACTGACTACCAAAATAAGATTCTTAAAATGTATCCATGAGCACGTTAGCGATTTCATTCATTGCTGAAATGACAACAAATCATTTTTGCCTCAAAACTTAAAATGTGAATAACTTTAAATTTTAACTATCAAAATAATGAAAATAATGCGCTTATTCATTAACACGTTGTAATCATGTGATTTCCAAACAAAAATAATTAAAATTAAAAAGTAAAAGGGTCTTAATATAATAAACGTGTTTTTTTAACGTCACACTAGACAGAGATTCGGTACTACTGGTGAAACGTGGATGTTCTGAGGTTTCAGAATATCTCTGACTACCCCCTCGGGGAATATAGTCGTGAGCATATGTATGTTTAACGTTTGTTGTTTTTGCTTTAACTTAAAAAAGGTAATACATACAAGCGTCCAACTTGGTGAAATTAAAGTAAAACTTTAAAGTATTACAAAAAAATATAAAAACTAGTCAAGTGTGAGTCGACCCCGCGCAAAATAAAAAATAAAATGTACAACTACATACATACAGGGTCCTTCTTAATATGCTGACATTTTTTATAGGGGTGATCAGACCATCAAACTGAACAACTTTCTCTATGGGACCAACATCAAAATCGCGAATAAAAAATCAACCCATACATTTGACTCAAGTTGGTTTGCAGTTTAGTATGGAACAGCAGATTTTTGTTCGCGATTTTGATGTTGGTGCACATAGAGAAAGTTGTTCAGTTTGACGGTCTGAGCATCCCCTAAAAAGTGTCAGCATATTAAGAAGGTGTGATAGTACGGAATATAGTGTGATGGTACGGAACCCTCGTTGCGCGAATCTGACTCATGAAACATGTTCCGTTTTTCCTCATTACCTTAATAATGTTAAATCCCGAGTACTTTCCAGTCCTATGCATGCTTCTTGATTTTTCCATCTCTTTCTTCACTATAGTGTATTCTCTTTTCCCCATTTGTCCGTTTGGCCTTAAACTGATAAATTTGGTTTTATCTCCACATTTCCATCCCTGTGATACTTGTGCCTGGAAAAAATGCATTATCATTGCAACATCCGAAATAGTCTAGGAAAAATAAGGTTTGAGATTGCATATTATTTCAAACACAATTTACTAAAGTGTCTTTAGACATTTTAGTAAATTGTGTTTGAAATAATATTACTGTTAGTTTATAAAATTTTTGTCGAGATTTCGTGGTTATATTGGCTCAGGATCCTGAAAAATACCTTAATATCGATATAAATGTACAAAGGGCAAGCTTATTTCGAAAAATATTTCTTCCAGCATACTAGCAAAAGTGACAGTTAATTATCACAAAGCAAATTTAATGTGTACAAACAAACAGTAAATAATTTAGTTTTGAGGTTATAATTTTTGAAGACTTAAAAAATATTAAATATCTACCCAAATTTACGATATTACCCGGGGATTATTATTGTTATAAGTAAAACGTATTGAATGAAGCCATCCTGTAAAAAATCACCAGTTTTCCATTTTTTGTTCATACCTACATTTAATGTTTTGTAAATGTCTTAATTAATCAATAATACACTATAAAAAATCGGGGATTATTGAGAATTTATGTTTTTCAGGTATTTATCTACTATATTCCAAATTATCACCAAAAGTGCAATTAATGCACCCTTCTCCATACAAAAATCCGTAGATTTCCCCGACTAAAAGGGAGGTGATAGTCCATATGGAAGAGAGCTAGCGACTCAATCATGAGGCGACGGTCCTATTCCTGGCCTGTACCAATAAGTTCTACGGAGTTAATGTAGGTTGTATTTGTCATTATCACTAGCTCGGTGAAGGAAAACATCGTGAGGAAACCTGCATACCCGAGAATGAAAAATAAAATAGTTCGGATGTTATGTGTAAAATATGGGTGAGCTTGGGGCGAACACAATAGAGCAGCGATGGTCGCAGTGTTACATAACGACTCTTGCTTGCAATAGCCAGCAATAATAGCATCGCAACAACGCTCGATGTAAAATACAAATAAAAAGATGCAGTTAGTCCACGATGCTACAATATTCATCAAAATCATTATTTCAGCCGGCCTACCCCAAGGATCGCCACAACGACCAGTCTTGTGCTGCCATCATCCACTACCTTCATCAAGTCTTCAGTCCACCTTGTGGGGGGCCTACCCACGCTGCGCTTTCCAATACGAGGTTGCTACTCAAGAACTCTTTGGCTCCATTGGCCATCTGTTCTGCGAGGAATATGCCCAGCCCATTGTCACTTTAGTTAAGAAATTCTTCGGGTTATGTCGGCTATCATAGTTCTGCTATGGATCTCATAATTTATACACTATTTTATAAGGTTAATCAGACCATCAAACTAAACAATTTTTTCTGTTGGAATAATCGAATATGAGCGAATCGAAATCGCGAAAACAAAATCTGCTATCCAATACATTCGAGCAGAGAATAGAAATACTACATTCTAGTCGAGTAGGTTTGCATTTCGACGTTGGCCCCCTAGGGAAAGCTTTTCAGTTTGATGGTGTGATGATGTCATTAACCTCTTATACAAGACCCCCCAGTCTCATATAAAATCTTTACAAATGTTTGTCCGCATTGACACAATAACCTACAAAAATGAAGTATACATTGCTGTTGGGTGGCACTAATATGTTGTATTTGATTCATAAACTTAGTCGTATTTGGTATGATTACTGTCAGCTAGTACAAAAAAGAGCTCTTATGAGCTCTTTAGGTTCTGTTATTTTTCGAACGTTGATTGTGAATCCATTTCAGTTATTATAAGATATCAATGGATCATCCCCTTAAAAATCCGTTAGCATATTAAAGGACGTATATTTGTATTGATTGTAAACATCGTGAGGAAACCTGCATGATACAATTTCGAGGTATGTATTGTACCCACTGTCCATTATAAGTGGCGTCAGACTCACCCCCCATCACACTGGACAGAGTTTCGGTACCACTGGTGAAACGTGGATGTAGTGAGGTTTCAGAATATCTCTGACTACCCCCTTGGGGAATGTAGTCGTGAGCATATGCTTATGCTTATTTGTATTGATTGATTGCTTGATACTTACGGGAACAGTGATAGCACATAATTTTCCACTCGGCATAAGCACGCGGGAAAGAAGAATGCGACGTGCATGTTTGCTATGATGATGGATGTCACCGCGGTGATCACCATCATGGTGATCACGGTGATCATCATGACCATCATCACTTTTTGTGTCATCGGGAGCAGGTGCTGCAGGTGTCTGTAAATTTTTATTTTATTTTATTTGGGGAGCTTACCTCTATAAAATAAATAGTTGACAAATTTAGTCAGCTATAGGCTTGAAAAATTTAAGAACACGAAGACTGAAAATTAAGTGCTACAAGAATAAAAGTCACCTACAAATTCATACGGAAACACAAGACGTAAACTTCGGGAAGACACAGTGAATATTGTTTCAATATCCAATTGGATTGAAATCAGGAAATGAAAGACCCTGGAAACAGACACTGAAACTGAAGAATACGAGAGTAAGACAAAATCCATCAAATAAAGCCAGGACAGGCGCTGCACGCTACCATCGGATAGAAGATTAAACGAACATTAGCAGTCCCTACTCCTTCCCCCTCTAGTTTATAACACACCAAGTATAGTATCTATCTTCCACATACTGGCTTTACGATGATCTGTTTCGGGCTGGTTGCAACCTCCTTTCATTCCTCATCCTGACTGCGAAAAGCCTACACTCCTGTCCTATCTACATGGCTCACTGGTGCCTCGGGCAGAAGATTGATGTCTATACCGAGGACGCAAGTGCAGCATCAGCTCGGAGGAGCAGTTCGTGTGAACATAGTATTGCCATGCAAACGATTAAAAGGCGAATAGAGGTAATGTTCCAAGCCTAACTATAAGCTTGATTGCATGCATTGCAATGCTCTGAGCTCGCGAGCACCTCTACAGAGTAGCTGTTGCGCTGGCCCCCCTCATATAGCTGTCATCTTTGCGTCCTTGCAGCAGTACTGCTGGCTGGTGAGTCAACGGAACGGAACGGACCGGAACGGACAAATTTAGTCAGCTATAAGCCAATTACAAGCTTCCACATATACGTTTCTACTTAAGAAATGAAAACGCTTATACGCTAATAAACACTTAATGTTAAGAGGATATAATTCGGAGCGCGCTCCATACAAACGTACTATGGTGATATTTTCAATACTAACCAATTAAAGTCAATGAAATTTTGCTGTAACAATCTTGAAACAAATATCTATGCTTCTATGGAGTCCGATTTTCGTTAAAATATAAAGTTTCAATGCTAGGATTAATTTAAGATTTGTATGGAAATCTTTGAGGCACTGTAACTTTAAAACATTTTAACGAAAATCTGACTCTATACAAGCATAGAAATTTGTTTTTAGATTAATTCTGAAAAATTTCATTGAGTTGAATTGGTTAGTATTGAAAATATCACCATAGTACGTTTGTATGGAGCGCGCTCCGAATTATATTCCCTTAAGGTTTGTGTTAATAATCTCTCATACTACTTAATGTTAATAATCGCTAAAAAATGATGTAATTGGTGAAATGGCGTTGAAAAGAGATCAACACACGTAGCATGCTACACGTGATACGGCTGTATCATGTCTTTTATCTCGTTCGTTCGCGAGCAAATAGAAAGAGAGCGAAGGTGTGATCGCGCTGTATCACGGTGACATGCTACCTATACCGATTCATACATTCACCGTTTCAGTATTTGCTAGGCTGTCACACCCTGTATCTATACAACGTGTTCATGAATAAGCGCAAAACCTCATACACCCCATCTGATTTATAACAAAATAATTAGATTGAAACAATAATTTCATTATTTTGATAGTTAAAATTTAAAGTTATTTGCATTTTAAGTTTTCAGGCAAAAATGATTTGTTATCATTTCAGCAATGAATGAAAGCGCTGATGTGCTCATGGATACATTTTAAGAATCTTGTTTTGGTAGTATGCAGGGTGAGTGTGCCCGTGCGGTGGGTTGAGATCGAGTTCAGTAAATTTTAAATTTTACAAACAAATAATTCAATATTTTGAAAAAAATTACCTACTTTGAAACCATTATAATTCGATTCTGCTCTCGATTCTAAACAAACTACTTTCTAGTTTTGCGTTAATTCATTAACACGTTGTATAAACCCTGTATAGCAGTGATCTGATATATACGTTCACTGTCCACGAATGTATTAAACGCAAGTTTAAAAGTTTATTTCTGCGAAAGTATCACTTACCTTTCTGTGTTTCGAAATAAAGTCAAGAATCTCTTTGGGCAGTCCTTTGTCCTTATCATCATCTTCACCTTTATCATCAACAGCTTTAGAACCATGTTTTTCATCTTCAACCTTTTCATCACTTGATCCTACTTTTCCATCAGCAGAACCAACCTTTCCATCGGCAGATTCAACTTTTTCACCGCTTACACCGGATTTTTCATCACTTGAACCAACTTTTTCATCATCTGAATCACTTTTTTCATCATCTGAACCACTTTTTTCACCGTCTTTATCGCTATTCCAGTATTCGTCGGAATCAGAGTAATATTTTGGCGATTCATTTTCTTCGTAGAACGAATATTCGCTACCAGATGGCGTTTCGTATTCCTCATCACTTGCATGGTGTTCTGTCGACCTGCGAAAGTAAATAAAACATAACAAGATTATAATTTACTAGAATGAACGAATATACCGACGTGGTTTTTATGTAACGACTACCAGCAGAGATAGTAGCCGGGACCACCGACTTAAGAGAAGTTTATTCCGAATGCGTAAATGCGCGCTGCATACAAACGAAGGCTGGTGATATTTTCAATACTAACCAATTAAAGTCAATGCATTTTTGCAGAAACAATCTAGAATCAAATCTCTATGATTGTATCTTGTCAAATTTTCGTTAAAATATACAGTTTCAATGCTAGGATTAATTTAAGATTTGTATGGAAATTTTGAGGCACTGTAACTTTAAAACTATACATTTCAACGAAAATCTGACAAGAAACAAGCATAGAGATTACTTTATAGATTGTTTCTGAAAAATTTTACTGACGTTAATAGGTTAGTATTGAAAATATAACCAGACTTTTTTGTATGGAGCGCGCCAACAGTAATATACCCTTAACGTGCCATCCGAAGTACGGAATCATCTTTCAGATAATCAGGTGATTCAGCCTGCAATTATTTTGCTAATTTCCTGTAGGCTTCTTAGGGAAAGTTGTTCAGTATCATGGGTACAAACACCCCTTAAAGTAATGCAACTGTTTACCCTAACACCAAAGTCAAAGTCAAGTCAAAGTCAAAATTGTTTATTCAAAATAATATCACATAGATAACTTTTTGACGTCATGTTTTTGAATCTACCGCCGCGTCGGAAGGTGTTCCGTTATAGAGAAGATGCGGCCAGAAACTCTACAACACACTTCTTTCACCACCTAACACCCTGTAGCGCCAACATCGAGAAAAAAGAAGAAAAATTGTCTGTTCCATACAAAACTGCAGCACCTACTCTACAGGCTATAATTTACTTCAAAGAAAATACTTACGCCATTGCTTTTCAAATTTAATTTCCACTTTTTTTTAAACAATCGCAATATTTATTTTGTTATTATATTATTTACCGCCGGAACAATTTCGTGAAACAATCTTTCTTTATTATTTACTAGCAGCCCGTCCCGGCTTCGCACGGGGTAGACAAATAAATTTTAAGACTCATTTTTCTACACCTTCGGTTACATTGTTCAAATTTTACCAAGGATCCCTAATTTTTTTCAAAATGAAATGTAGCCTATGTCAAATTGGAAGAATGTAGCATTCTATTGGTGAAATAATTTTTTAAATCGGCCCAGTACTTTTTGAGCCTATTCATTACAAACATACAAACATACAAAAATAGGTACAAATCTTTCCTCTTTATTATATTAGTGTAGATTTATGTATTCTGAAAACAGAATAGCTAGTACCAGCTTATATAGCCTCAATGAAATTGAATGTGTCATATAAAAGTTTTAGGTACATTAGAAACCAATATTGCTAATTAGTAACTAGAGTTTATTTGTTTGTCTGTCTGTAATTATTTTTTAAATATCTATACAAGAATGTTAATTTAAGCATAAGCATATGCTCACGACTATATTCCCCGAGGGGGTAGTCAGAGATATTCTGAAAACTCAGAACATCCACGTTTCACCAGTAGTACCGAAACTCTGTCCAGTGTTACCGGGGGGGAGCCCGTCGCCACTTGTAATGTACAGTGGGTACAATATATGCCTCGAAATTGAAGCATGCCGGTTTCCTCATGATGTTTTCCTTCACCGAAAAGCCAGTGGTGTTACAAATCGTACATAAATTCCGAAAAACTCATTGGTACGAGTCGGCCTGGACGAGGATCGAACCATCGCCTCCTGCACGGCAGGCAAGGTTACTCGCCACTGGACCACCACTGGGAGCAGTTACTGTTTTATACTGCGGACTATTGCAGGGACCACGAAGGGTCTACCGAGCCAAATGAATGAACTTAAGCAACCGACCTAGGGGCACGGACCTCGGCATAGGACATTGCTGGGGCTACGCGGCGGATTGGGTAGCTGGGATCGGTGAGATGCTAAGTGTGATTCGGTCTCCCGCTAAAGGTCCCGGAGAAAAATCATTTTTTGTAAATTAAAATGTTGCGTAAGTAAGCCATGGTGGTCCAGTGGCGAGTAACCTTGCCTGCCGTGCAGGAGGCGATGGTTCGATCCCCGTCCAGGCCGACTCGTACCAATGAGTTTTTCGGAATTTATGTACGATTTGTTACACCACTGGCTTTTCGGTGAAGGAAATCATCGTGAGGAAACCTGCATGCTTCAATTTCGAGGCATGTATTGTACCCACTGTCCATTACAAGTGGCGACAGGCTCACCCCCCGTCACACTGGACAGAGTTTCGGTACTACTGGTGAAACGTGGATGTTCTGAGGTTTCAGAATATCTCTGACTACCCCCTCGGGGAATATAGTCGTGAGCATATGCTAAAATGTTGCGTAGTGGTGTGGTACGAAGCCCTCGGTGCGCGAGTAGACCATTTTAGCAAAACAGAGAGTGCATCCGCGATCCGCTACTAGTTCAGTTTGCGGTTGTAGGTACCTATTTCCCTTCCTGTATTGTTATTGATAACATGGAAATGTTACTGATAAAGATAACCACACTCTCAGACCTCAGTCTATGTAAATAAACATTGATAAATGTAATTATATCCGGCGGAAATCAATGACTAATAGAAAACAAGATATGCATGGAGACCTTCGCTTCTAAATTAGTTGTGTTACGTTATGGAATGCAACCTGACCACCAAATAATTAATGTCATACTATACAACGTGTTAATGAATTAACGCAAAACTAGAAAGTAGTTTGTTTAGAATCGAGAGCAGAAACGAATTATCATGTTTTCAACATAGGTAATTTTTTTCAAAATATTAAATAATGTGTTTGTAAAATTTTAAATTTACTGAACTCGATCTCAACCCACCGCTTGGGCACTCTCAGACTACTTACTAACAAAACAAGATTTTTAAAATGTATACATGAGCACGTTAGCGCATTCATTCATTGCTGAATTGATAACAAATCATTTTTGCCTCAAAACTTAAAATGTGAATAACTTTAAATTTTAACCGTCAAAATAATGAAATTCTTGTTTTAATCGAGTTATTTTGTTATAAATCAGTTGGGGTGTATGAGGTTTTGCGCTTATTTATTAACACGTTGTATAGTCTATAAAGGGTCCTTCTTAATATGCTGACACTTTTTTAAGGGAATGATCAGACCGTCAAACTGAACAACTTTCTCTATGGCACTATCATCGAATCGTCATAACATATTTCGTTACATATAGGGTCCTTCTTAATATGCTGACACTTTTAAGGGGATGATCAGACCGTCAAACTGAACAACTTTCTCTATGGCACCAACATTGAAATCACAAAAAGAAAAATCTACTCTTCCATAAAAAACTGTGAACCTACTCGAGCCAAGTGTGTGGGACAGCTGTTTTTTTTTTCGATTTCGGTGTTGGTCCCATAGAGAAAGTTTTTCAGTTTGATGGTCTGGTCATCTCCTTAAAAGTGTCAGCGTATTAAGAAGGACCCTGTATATAAACCTGAGCACCAAATAATTAATGCATACTCTATAAGATAAACACATTACCCTCCTTTGCGTCGTGCAGTCGGATAAAAAGATAGGTCTGTCTTTACTTTTTGGATTAATCTCTTGTAGGCAGCAGGCTCTGGTGTCAGAGTTTTTTCAGACCGCCTTACGGCCTGTGACATGGTTTTTATGTAACGACTACTACCACCAGAGATAGTAGCCGGGACCAACGGCTTAACGTGCCATCCGAACCACGGAATCATCTTACTTTTCAGACAATCAGGTGATTCGGCCTGCAATGTCCTAACTGGGGAAAAACGCACAAAGTGACATATCACTAGGTGTACCCCGTGGGAATCGAACCCACGACCTCCGTTTCAAGAGCCCAATGCTCTTAACCATTAACCACGGAGGCAGTTAATGTATACTCCGAAAGTCAGAGGGGGCGGAGTGGCCGTTCTGTATGTAGAACAATAAAAAATTATACAATATAATATATATATATAATAATAATAATAAACCCGCAGGGCAGCTTGTGGCGAGCTGTTGGTGAGTAGCGACACCACGGACCCGATTCTTCAGAGGGCCCAGATTGTTTTGGCCCTCGCCTCCTGTCTTGCCTTAACCGGCCGGCCAGGAGTGGAGTTGCAAGAGCGGAACCTATGCTCCAGGTTGGAAGTGTATAATTTCATAACACCGGGCACCGGGAACCGGCGCCCGCAGACTCACCTCTCTACAACCTTAGTCGCTCAGTAGATGTTGCCGCCTTGTCGCTCCTTACGAGCGGCCTTTTTGGGGGGCCCATTCAATGAGTTGGCAAGTCACCGCTAGATTTTAAATTTGTGAGATATTTAACTAGAGCAGGCGTCCGTTATCTCACTCCATAGCCCAGTTATCCAGTACACAGAATCCCATCCCCATAGCCCAGACAAATTTATCCCTTCCTGGCAATAGTTCAGCATCTGTCGGGAATTATCTTCTAGTGCATCTCCATGGTGTATTTAGGGATAGGTCTCGATAGGTGCATGTCATCTCACATTTAGAATAAATGGTACCAAAAAAGGCCTCTTCGTGTTGGCTTCGGCCCCATGTATGCCTCCCAAAGGACCGGGTCCCAGTGGACCCGTGCATCTTTCATGTACCAACATAATAATAAAATCATTTATTTTTCTCCACAAGCAGAAATTATAGGAACTTACAATAAATAGGTACAGATAGAATTGTGGGAGACTGGTGTCCGAAATAGGTAAACCAAGGGAAACCCTGAATATTTTCGAATCACCAGGCGACCCACAGCGATCGTAATAGTTTAGTATTTATGTAACAAAGAAAACGAAAGCAACAAGGGGATATAAAATAAAGTAAATATCTCTATACTTAAAAAAAAAACTGTAAATCTAAAAAATAAAAATAAAACAAATGGGTGTGTGTGTGTGTGTGTGTGTGTTTGTGTGTGTGTGTTTGTGTGTGTGTGTGTGTGTGTGTAGAGTGCAATGGGTGTGGTGAAGTGTGAGTGCCTAGCGTAGGCTGTAGGTAGAACTATGTCCTATTACCTATTTTGTGGTAATGGATCTAATTAATAATAATAATAAATAATAATAAATATCTTGGACATTTTCACACAAATTATCTAGTCACATCTAAAATACCAGAATCTAGCCTGGACTTGTGTTATGATGACTAGACAACGATATAGAATACATATATAGATACAAACATCCACTCGAGTACAAATATTCATATTCATAATACAAATATTTGTTTCTTACGGGATTCGAACCCGCGCCCTCGGCACAGCAGGCAGGTTCACTACAGACTGTGCTATCGGGCCGTCAATTATATTGGCTCTGAATGCATGAGTACCTTTTATGTTATCATCTTGAAATGTTATGATATTAAATAAATGAAATGAAAAGACTTTTTCAAATAATTACAGGAAATTGAGGTCAAAAAGCCGCAAATACAATACTAAATAAAAACATCAAAATTCCTCGTTTTCTCAACAGGGTCGCATTCAGGGTTTTACTGCAATAAAAACAAACTATCACAACTTTCACTATGGAGCCTACCTCAGGAAACGCGAAAAAAAATCATCTGTCTCATACATTTGCGTCGGGTAGGTACAGGAGTTTTGTATGGGACAGCTGTTTTTTTTTGCGCGTTTCCTGAGGTAAGCTCCATAGTGAAAGTTGTTCAGTTTGATGGTCTGATTTCACCGTTTCAGTATTTGCTAGGCTGTCATTTACACCCTGTATAAATCACAAAGTACGGGCAACTTCCAAATGAATGCTGATGTATTTGTTTTACTCTTAAATTTCTGCTTACCCCCCGTAGTCGTGAGAATGTCATCTAATTTTTAGGGTTCCGTAGTCAACAAGGAACCCTTAGAGTTTCGCCATGTACGTCTGTCTGTCCATCTGTCCGCGACATAGCACAGAGCTAAGTACTAGAAAGCTGTAATTTGACATGGGACATATTAATCACGCCGACAAAGTGGTAAAATAAAATCTTTGAAAAATATTTTTTTAGGGTATTTCCCCTACGATCCGTTAGCGAAATATTAAGCTTTAAAGTGCACATTTTTGCTAGAGTCAAGTGTGTAATTATACACCAAACAATAACACACAGTACTTAAGAGGATATAATTTGGAGCGCGCTCCATACAAACGTACTATGGTGATATTTTCTATACTAACCAATTAAAGTCAATAAAATTTTGCAGAAACAATCTAGAAACAAATCTCTATGCTTGTATGGAGTCAGATTTTCGTTAAAACTTCGTTTTAAAGTTACAGTGCCTCAAAGATTTCCATACAAATTTTAAATTAATCCTAGCATTGAAACTGTAAATTTTAACGAAAATCGGATTCCATACAAGCATAGAGATCTGTTTCTAGATTGTTTCTGCAAAATTTCATTGACTTTAATTGGTTAGTATTGAAAATATCACCATAGTACCTTTGTATGGAGCGCGCTCTGAATTATATTCCCTTAATCATTAAATTCTGAAATTACCAAGTCCGGTCCTGGTTTTAATTGTATCATTACCGCAAAACATTTTCTAAATAAATATGGCGTTTGTTACTTTTTGAGTTAATTTCGCTCTTCATTGCAAAGGAAAAAGAAGAAAACTTGTGAAAATGTAAGTATTTTCCTTTTTTAGGGTTCCGTACCCAATGGTGAAAACGGGACCCTATTCATAAGCCCGTCTGTCTGTCTGTCCTACCTATTTCGGGCTGTAACATTTGATTTTGATCCGTAATAGCTGATTTAATATTAACCTCTCGTCTGTGGAGATTCCAGACACAAAAGATTTTTTATTGTCTTAGTCACGGATCCGTGACATCCACAGACGAAGGGTCAATGGATTTAGTCAATATTGAAAAACAACCACTTGACTTTCTCTATGGGAATAACATCGAAATCGAAAAAAAAAAATCTACTGTCCCATACATTTGGCTACCTTCTTGAGGATTGCAGTTCTGTCTGGAAGAGCTGATTTTTTTTTCGCGATTGCGATGTTGGTCCCATAGAGAAACTGGTTCAGTTTGACGGTCTGGTCATCCCCTAAAAAAAGTGTCAGCATATTAAGAAGGATTATATGTATACTATCCGACATATCTTTGACGTTACTAAAGCTGTTCTAAGAATAAGTGAGAGGAAGTGTTTCAAATCTCCGTTTCTGTAATGCAAAATGGCCTTAAAATTTCGTTGCTATTTTGAATGGAGTACCTATAGGATGGATAAAAAAATGTAGTATTGGATAAAAAGTGTAATATTAATACAGTTGAAATTTTCACATTATGTACGTTATTACGGCGGATTTGCTTAATAAAAATTGCAAAAATTTAAACATTAAGGGGGCTCTTACAAGAAACTAGTTTTTATCAAAGCTTTTTCTTCTCGCTCTATCGTAAAAACGGTAATACATACAAGTGTCAAACTTGGTGTGATTATAGAGAAAACTCTACAGTATAACAGCAAATAATAAATACCGTCCAAGTGTGAACTGGTCTTGCGCTAAAGGCCCCGGAGAAAACAAAACATTTTCCTAAGTTAATATGTTGTGGCACGGAACCCACGGTGCGCGAGTAGCCCGACTCGTACTTGACCATTTTTTATTTTAATTTGTATGTTTAGACCTACATAGCTTTTAAGCTTTTGTGGCAAGTTGGAAGCAGTAGCACTTTTTCATTTTGGGATTTCGTTATTTAGAACTCTTTAATATTGTGATGAGGGCGCCACTGAACTTTAAATGACCTATGCAAAACCTATAAAAGTATTATAGAAGCATAAGCACAAGCATAAGCATAAGCATAAGCATAAGCATAAGCATATGCTCACGACTATATTCCCCGAGGGGGTAGTCAGAGATATTCTGAAACCTCAGAACATCCACGTTTCACCAGTAGTACCGAAACTCTGTCCAGTGTGACGGGGGGTGAGCCCGTCGCCACTTGTAATGGACAGTGGGTACAATACATGCCTCGAAATTGAAGCATGCAGGATTCCTCACGATGTTATATGTGTATTATAGAAATAGGTAGAAATGACGTATAGTTTGTGTATGAGGAAACTATTTTTGTTCTTCCCATACAACGAAAAGGGGGTTGAGAAATACACGTTTTTTTTTGTTAAATCGAGATGCTTCTGTCTCGAGATATCTGCGCTCAAAGTAAAAAGGGCGTAAACCCGCTCTAACTTTTAAAGATACTGGAGGAAAAATCTGAAAATTTTGCAAGTACTTTCAAAAAAAATTATAACAGATGCGCAACACCAGATCCGGAAAAAAACAGTAACATTGATTGACGTTTGATAAGTGTGCTGCAATAAATAAATATCTAATAAATATCTTGGACATTGTCACACAAATTATCTAGTCACATTTAAAGTACCAGAATCTAGCCTGGACTTGTGTTATGATGACTAGACAACGATATAGAATACATATATAGATATAAACGGCCATGACTCGGGTACAAATATTCATATTCATCATACAAATATTTGTCCTTTACGGGATTCGAACCCGCGACCCTCGGCACAGCAGGCAGGTTCACTACCGACTGTGCTATCGGGTCGTCAATGCAATGCAAGCTCCTATATTGAATAAATTATATTGACTTTGACTTTGACTTTTGACTTTGATATTCAATTAAGAAACTAGATGGCGTTGCACGAAGTTAAATCGCGCTATCGTTCAAAAATATCTCTTAGGTAAGACAAACAGGTAAAAATTACTTTTCTTCACTTATACAATGGCTACGGAACCCTATCATGGGCGAGTCAGACAAGCTCTTGGCCACTTTTTAATTTAGATTTTCTTAGTGAAATCTGAAAGACAGGGTCCTTCTTAATATGCTGACACTTTTTTAAGGAGATATTTTATAACGACACATTGATCGATGGTTTGTCCATACAAAAAGCACGATAAATATGGATCGCCACGTCGATGCGAATGGATGCCTATGGCGTTGCAACTAATCGTGTTTTTTGTATGTATAAACCTTCGGTTACTGGCGATCAATGTGTTGTAACCCTTATACAATTAATAATAGTGAGCTAGTTTTTTGTAGACTAAGATTCTGACATTATTTAAATATTTTTTAAATAAATTTTATAATAATGCAATGAATTTTAATTTTAACTTCACAGCAATAACGGGATCGCAACTGAAAAAAATGTTTTGTAAAATATACAGGGTCCTAATATGCTGACACTTTTTTAAGGAGATAATCAGACCATCAAACTGAACAACTTTCTGTATGGGATCAATATCTATCTCGCGAAAAAAATCTGCTGTCCCATATAGATTTAGCTCGAGAAGATTTGTAGTTTGGTATGGAACATCAGATTTTTTTTTCGCGATTTGTATGTTGGTAAAATAAAATAACAAATAAACATTTAAGGGGTGGTTTAGACCTTCAAACTGAAAGTTGTTCAGTTTGATGGTCTAAACCACCCCCCTAAATGTTTATTTGTATTTTTGTAACACCTTGTATTGTGATGAGGGCGCCACTAAACGGTACAAGCACTCTTAAGGGTATATTACTGTTGGCGCGCTCCATACAAACGAAGTCTGGTGATATTTTTAGTACTAACCAATTAAACTCAATGAAATTTTGCAGCAACAATCTACGAACAAATCTCTATGCTTGTATCGTGTCCGAATTTCGTTAAAATATACAGTTTCAATGCTAGGATTCATTTAAGATTTGTATGGAAATTTTTGAGGCACTGTAACTTTAAAACTGTACATTTTAAGGAAAATCTGACACGATACAAGCACAGAGATTTGTTTCTAGATTGTTTCTGCAAATTTTCATTGAGCTTAACCGGTTAGTATTGAAGATATCACCAGACTTCGTTTGTATGGAGCACGCCAACAGTAATATACCCTTAACAAATAGTTTAATAAATCCTTTTTTTTTGCAGGAGTTCCCATACACCACGTTCGGCTTCAAGCGACAGCTATTCCAGTTGTTCTGAAGAAGAAACCGTTCCCAATTCAGATCACAATGATAATTCTCACAACGAGCATGGCAAACATGACGATCATGAACATAGTAACTATTACCAGAGTCGTAGAAATTATCATGGGGGTAGTAACGATGGTCATGGAGGCAGTCGCGATGGTCGCAGTCGTAATGTTGATGATCATGGAGGCAGTAACAATAATCATGAAGGCAGTCATGATGAAGAAGGAAGAAGCTTGAGAGGTCGTCCAGAACGATCTCCTCATTACCGTTATCGAAGTTATAGTAGGAAGAAAGGTATACGTTAATTTGAAAATATTGTTACTACACATACATTGACTTACTACTACTGGACGAGGGACTGCGCTCAAAAGTGTCCGAATAAAAAGAGAACGAAAACGTAAAAAAGAGAACGAATTACACAACAGTCTTCGTTTGATAGGCCGACTTTGCGCACGTGTGGGCGCGCGCGGTTCCGTAGTCAACAAGGAACCCTTATAGTTTCGCCATGTCCGTCCGTCTGTCCGTCTGTCCGCGGCTTATCACGCCGACAAAGTGGTACAATACAATATTTATTTTTTCGTGATATCGTTATGGGCCCCATAGTTTAATGTTGTTCAGTTTGATGGACTAATCATCCCCTTAAAAAACCGTCAGCATATTAAGAAGGACACTAAAAATGTTACATCGTTAGGAAACCTGCATTCTTCAATTATTTTCAAGGCATGTTGACGGGCTCACCCCCCGTCACACTGGATAGAATTTCGGTACCACTGGTGAAACGTGGATATTCTGAGGTTTCAGAATATCTCTGACTACCCCCTCGGGGAATATAGTCGTGAGCATATGCTATGCTTGTATCAAAAATGTTAATTAATATTACATTTTTTCTTTTAGGGTCTCAATCAAAAACACACACATATTCCAAAGTACTAATGCCATCTGGGAATACATACGAAATAAGTCAGCTGGTGAGTAAATTATACAGGGTGTAAAAAAGTATCATTAACCTTTATTTTTTTTCTCGCGATTTCAATTTTTAGTCCTTTATTGAAAGTTGTTCAGTTTAATCTCTCCACGCATAATACCCTAAAACCTATAATTTTCTTAAACGCATAATGACGTATTCTCAAAATGACCAATTATTTTGATAGACAGAACGCAAAATGACCTGAATGAATGAGTTTCTTTTCGCTTTTCATAATTTCAAAATAAATCTTTTTACAGGTACTAACAAAATTTGAATGTGGGCCGAAAACAAAACTCAAACAGCTATTTCCGAGAAAAAGAGAATATAAAATAGTTGAGAAAGAAATGCAAGAATCTATCATGAATCATTATGATTGCAAAAATGGTGGTGGTTGTTTCAACCGATACAACATTGTCAAGGTAAATAATAATCAGAGTTCGGATTTTGCCGGTCATTCCAGGGCCGCATTGAAATGTTAATATGGACTCTTTTTTAGAAATTCTCACCGATCCCCGCTACCCAACCCGTCGCGTAGTCCTAGCAACGCCCATTGCCGAGGTCCGTACCCATTATGGGCAGGTTGCTTAATTCACTGGTTCGGTAGACCTACTAGGGCGCTTCACCGTCACTGGTGTGATCTCCCCCCAACAGCCCGCAGTAGAAAGCAGTAACTGCTCCCTGAGCAAACTGTATAGGTACGCCAGTCAAATAAAAAATCTCTTTTAGAAATTACAATTATATAAAAATAATAAAACACAGAAAAATTCTCTCCTTGGCATGAAATCTCGAAGAAAACAAGCAAATAAGCGTACTCTCCAACAAAATAAACCATCAACCTCATTCTCAATCATTTTATGAGATTACGACTTATAATAAATAAATAATGATGTCCGATTGACATCACAATTTAGGGCAATTCATTTCCAACATTACTACTAATTGGTCCAGAGGAGAGTAATCTTGCCTGCCGTGCAGGAGGCGATGGTTCGATCCCCGTCCAGGCCGACTCGTACCAATGAGTTTTTCGGTATTTATGTACGATTTGTAACACCATTGACTTTTCGGTGAAGGAAAACATCGTGAGGAAACCTGCATGCTTCAATTTCGAGGCATGTATTGTACCTACTGTGCATTACAAGTGGCGACGGGCTCACCCCCCGTCACACTGGACCGAGTTTCGGCACTACTGGTGAAACGTGGATGTTCTGAGGTTTCAGAATATCTCTGACTGCCCCTCGGGGAATATAGTCGTGAGCATATGCTATGCTATGCTATGCTATAATTATTTTAAGGCAAGCACCTTCGGTTAGTCCAGCAACAATAAAAAATAGCTTCAGGACTATCCAGAGTTCAAATATGACGACAATACTCTAACATGCATTACTGTGTCTAACATTTACTAATATTGTAAATTTGTCATAATTTTTCGCTTTCACGTTTTCACAAAATTGGGTAAAAAGGGTCCATGTCAACATAACAACAATGCGGCCCTGGAATGACCGACAGAATCCTACCTCTGATAATAATAAATGACAGGTAGGAGTCACGTTGCAACTTTTGACGCGAGCGGTTGTCTATTGCGTGTTGTTTGCGCGGTTACAAGTTTCCACGAGGCTCCTCAATCTCTTCTCAGCCTTGAAATTGGGATACCTACTCCCACAATCTACTTGAAACTGGCGGAAATGTAAGCAAGCAAGAGTTGCGAAAAAAAAATCTGCTGTTAAATCTAAGAGGAAGGATCTCCATAGAGTCCGCATACATTTACGATTGTAGGTGGTCTCTTTAGTCTTATACCTTTAATAGTAGAAGGAGATGGAACTATAGATATTTGTTTATGCGGCTATCCACTTTTTTTTGAGCTAGTGTGTGTGAAAAGTGACCGTAAACATAAGGCCATATGTCACTTGGTGCCTTTTGTCCATACTAATTGACACCACACACTCAAACCTAAACGTCAAATAAAGTGGACACTTTACAATTGGTATGGCTCAGTCTAGTCTTAAAGAGAGATCCTTCCTCTTAGTAATAGAAAATGTCAATACTCGTTCAAAATGAATGGAACAGCCTAGGAACAGCTGAGTATCTTGTAATGTTGCTGAAATTACAATTTAATTGAATTTTCAGGTTGAAAAAGTTTTGCAAGGTTGCGCTTGGAGGAAATATCAAAACCGAAAAACTGACATAACTATCGAAAATAAAGGGAAAGCAAAAGAGAAAATGCTTTTCCATGGTTCTCCAGAAGTAAATGCTATCATTGAAAAAGGATTTGATGAAAGGCATGCTAATGCCAGTGAGTATGAATACCGTGATCATCATCATCAGCCTATCATCGTCCACTGCTGAACATAGGTCTCTCCTAAGGCGCGCCACAAAACTCTGTCCTCGGCCTTCCTCATCCAATCGCTCCCTACCACTTTTTTTAGGTCGTCTGTCCAGCGAGCAGCAGGACATCCCACTCTACGCCTACCAGTTCGCGGTCTCCACTCCCATCGGTTGCCAGTCCTTCGGCAGATATGACCAGCCCATTGCCACTTCAGCTTGCTAATTTTCTGAGCTATGTCAACCACTTTAGTTCTCTGACGTATCACTTCATTTGTGATGTGATCTCTCAGAGAAACACCGAGCATAGCTCTCTCTAGCTGAGCAACCTTGAATAGATGAACTAGTCCTATCGTCAGGGTCCACGTTTCCGCACCACTGGCAGGACGCACTGATTGAACACCTTCGTTTTGAGGCACTGTGGTAGGGCCGTGGAGAATGTACAAGGTCCTTCTTAATATGCTGACACTTTTTAAAGGGGATGTTTAAACCATCAAACTGAACAACTTTCTCTAAAGGACCAACATTGAAATCGCGAAAAAAAATCAACCTTCCTATACATTTGGCTCAAGTCGGTTTGTAGTTTTGTATAGAACAGCTGATTTTTTTTCGTGATTTCGATGTTGATGCCATAGAGGAAGTGATTCAGTTTGAAGGTCTGATCATCCCATTTAAAAAGTGTCAGCATATTAAGCAGGACCTGTGGAGGAACTACTGTGGAAGGATCCTCCGGTGGTTCAGAACCAACCATGGAAGGACCAACTATCACTTCTACAAGTAGGGTTTGAGGGAGTCACTGATGTGCGACAGCTGGGCACCTGGCCAGACCCTCTCCCATGTGGTGAATTAGTAAATGAGTGCACTTTGCGCCTGGGATGTGGTCAATTGGTAAATGAGTGCAATCTGCGCCTTTTCCCTGGTGGAATTGAAGAACTCCATAGGTTAACCCCACCAGCGGATGACTGGCTGTAACACCTTAACCACGAAATCTAGCCCCCTGGGATCCAAGCAGGAAGACAAAAATGCCATACGATATGATGAAGACTGTATACAGTAGTAGTAGATCTACGGATTTTTGACCTGGCCTACGGATCTACGGATTTCAATGGCAAATCTACGGATTTTCAGAAATCTTACCCAGCCACAAATACATCGAATTAATATTAACTTTTTTATATTTCACAGTGTTTCGTAAAATATGGCTCGTCCCTACTCTTTTCCATCTCCTTCCTTCTATTTTCTGTCGCTATACAGACACGACAGAAATATTAAAATCTAAGTATGTATGACAAAAGGACTGACACAGATTGATTTTTACGTTGCCTGGGTATTATTCTCGCTTAAAATGGTCTAAGTTACCATTTTATTCGCCAAATTAGATCTATGTTTTGTGTCAGCCACTCCAAAGTAGTCAGATAAAGCATTAAAAAAAAGTCTGTAGATCTACAGATTTTTCAAGAGGTCATCTACTGATTTCTCCAGATTTTTCAACCTTAATCTACGGATTTCGAAAATTGGATCTGGCTACACTGACTGTATAGGTACCTAATCGTGCGGTGTTTTTTCTGCAGATGGTAAACTTGGAGCAGGAATATACTTTACGTCCAAATCGTCTGCTGCGAATCAATTTATCTTTGGATTTTATGGTGGTGACGGATGCAAAAAACACAGGAATAAGAATTGCTACATCTGTGAAAGGTAAGACATACACCACTGTATGGCTTTTCGGTGAAGGAAAACATCGTGAGGAAACCAGCATGCTTCAATTTCGAGGCATGTATTGTACCCACTGTCCATTACAAGTGGCGACGGGCACACTCTCCGTCACACTGGATAGAGTTTCGGTACTAGTGAAACGTGGATGTTTTGTGGTTTCAAAATAACTCTGACTACCCCCTCGGGGAATACAGTCGTGAGCATTATGCTATACTTATGCTAATACATACACCAACTTTCCCCGAGGAACATTGGTAGAAAAACGACAAAATTTTGTAGACCTTTCGTCCAAAAGTACCGTCAGAGTTTTATCAGACTGCCTTACGGCATCTGACGTGGTTTTTATGTTACGATCAAGTACTCCCACCAGAGATAGTAGGCGGGACAAACGGCTTAACGTGCCATTTGAAACACGGAATCATCTTTCTTTTCAGACAATCAGGTCATTCAGCCTGCAATGTCAACCAACTGGCGAAAAACGCACAGTGGAATACCCCATATCCTAGACCCTTGGGAATCGAACCCATGACCTCCGTGTCAAGAGCCCAAGAATCTTAACCATTAGACCACGGAGGTAGACCCAGCACTCACTGCCATACATAAGTGTACATTTATTTTAATACTGAAAATGTGTATTCCAGGCAACTCTTGCTTTGCCGCGTGACACTGGGCAAGTCTAAAGAGTTCATAGACACAAGTCTTGGCCAGATCGTGCATCCTGAACCTGGGTATCATTCAGCCGTCGGGATTCCTGGAGAGGGCGCATTCGAATATGAGGAATATGTCATCTATAGGGGTGAACAGGTAATCTATATCTATTCTATCTACAACGTGTTAATGAATTAACGCAAAACTAGAAAGTAGTTTGTTTAGAATCGAGAGCAGAATCGGATTATCATGTTTTCAACATAGGTAATTTTTTTCAAAATATTAAATAATTTGTTTGTAAAATTTAAAATTTACTGAACTCGATCTAAACCCATCGCACAGACACACTCACCCTACCTACTACCAAAACAAGATTCTTAAAATGTATACATGAGCACGTTAGCGCTTTCATTCATTAGATGGATTTCTACAGGCTTATTACTTACTTATAAAATAATCTGTGGTGGAAAATTGAAACAATAATTTCTTTATTTTGATAGTTAAAATTTCGAGTTATTTGCATTTTAGGTTTTGAGGCAAAAATGATTTATTATCATTTCAGCAATGAATGAAGGCGCTAACGTGCTCATGGATACATTTTAAGAATCTTGTTTTGGTAGTAAGTAGGGTGACAGTGCCCGAGCGATAGGTTGAGATCGGATTCAGTAAAGTTTAAATTTTACAAACAAATCATTTATCATTTTGAAAAAATTACCCAACCATGATAATTCGATTCTACTTTCGATTCTAAACAAACTCCTTTCTACTTTTGCGTTAAGAGGATATGTGAAAAAAATAGGATTCTTCGAAGCATCATATATCATGAAGTACTAACAGTAGGAGTATGATTTGTGGATATGTGTAAATTGAACATATTAGTAAAATTTTGATTGCCGCCAAAACACGATTAAGACAAATTTTCTCGATAGAAAAACAAGCCAAAGTAGCCTCCGACTTTATCTATAAACGCTTGGAACTGCTAAACGGTGAATAATAGAAACACGAGACTTGATTTAAAAAAAAGAGATTGATATTTTATAAATTTTGATTGCAACAGAAATTAACTTACATAAATAGTAAAATCACAACTAAATAAAGTTTGTTTTGGCGCTTACGTCGTTTTATTTAGTCAGGCGCGCGCGCCGCCCCATCTCTTTCTCTCGCGTCAGGCAGTAATATAAGCTATCACAATCTATTAAAAAGCTCAGTCGGCTTTGGCCTTTGCCCGCGTCAGACCTGCGCTCGCATGCCCGATTTCCGAATTACGATTAATTATCCAGCTTACGTGTAAATATTATAGTGTAATATATTAAATGCAATCTAAAATAAATTCGAGGCCATAGCAGCTACACATTTAAGGGAATATAATTCGGAGCGCGCTCCATACAACCGAAGTCTGGTGATATTTTCACTAGTAAGCAATTTTAAAGTCAATGAAATTTTTCAGAAAAAATCTAAAAACTAATCTGTATGCTTGTATGAAGTCAGATTTTCGTTAAAATGTATAATTTTAAAGTTACAATACCTCAAAGATTTCCATACAAATCTTAAATTAATCCTAGCATTAAAACTGTATATTTTAACGAAAATCTGACTTCATACAAGCATAGAGATTAGTTTCTAGATTGTTTCTGCAAATTTTTCAATTACTGATTGGTTAGTATTGAAAATATCACCAGACTTCGTTTGTATGCAGCGCGCATTTACGCATTCGGAATAAACTTCTCTTAAGTATATTTCTCACTCAAATATGTATAGCAGTTTTTTTGGACTTCATAGACCAAGAGCTAGCTGTATTATCTTTAAGTCGTCGGTCACGTAATGAAATCAATTTTCGGTTTTACTATCTTGTTTTTCAATTTCTTCAAATAATTATATTTATTTGTCATAATGGAATCTGGTTATAAACGTATTTATGAACCGTTGTCAGTATTTTTACCGAGTTGAAGGATTCTATTGCTCCGGAACATCTTGCCTGGTATGAGAGTTTGAAAACTCTGTGGCCCTTAATTGTATGGGTCGTCAGTATGGTGAGCCAGGCTAGAGGGCAGGGTAAGGAAGGCGAGTGGTCGCAGAGAGTTTCTTCTTCCAAGTTGTTTCTTTCTTGAGTGCTGGATCCGGAATGAATCTACGCCGATTTGGCGCCATTTTATATCATTTTCAAGCGACCACCCTTCCTTACCCCGCACTCTTGCCCTGAATACAAATCTCTTTATTTCTCATACAATCTTAATTTCTACGCTTACAAACCAATATAATTATATAGTTAAGATACGTATTTTCTTATTCTAAAAATAGCATGTGCATCATCCGCCGGTGCATAACAGAGTGCAGAACGAGCGGGAAAGGTACAATATTTATATTACCCCGGCCACCGCTTCCTCATAACACAGGTTCCGGACGCCGGGGCCCCCCTCGCTCGCCTGTATGCGCTGACAGAGATGGAGCGTTCTGTCTCTTTCTAACACTTATGTCTAATAGGATTCTACCCCTTCTAATGAAGTAGTGAAGCTTATTGGCGTAATTTCTAATTGGAATTTATAAGTTCTAACTCGATTCTAATTGTTTTATTTGCTTGTGCTATGCGTTAATTTTAATAGGGAAGTGTACCTAATCTAATCTGGGGTAGAAATCACTAGAGAAATCAAATAAGAATCTTATTAGAACTATTTACATAACTTATATGCTAAGCCCTAATTCTAGTAAGAAAAATTTATTTATTGAAATGAACATTTAACCTAAACTTATCCTACTAGTATAAAAGGGTATATAAAACGAAATAAACAAAGTAATGTAAAAACTATGTACAAAGGTAGTCAATTCAGGTTCTGTAGTGCACATTTCTCCCGCCGTCGCAGCTCTGCGATCCAACCTGTAGCACGACGATCCTCTTGGTCGGTCTCCGGAGGACATGCCCGTTGCTGGTTACGACGTCCACGATCCTCACCTCGCCGTCTCGCCCTGGGTAGACCGCGACGATCCTTCCTGTCGGCCATGTGTTGCGGGGCAGGGTGGGGTCGCAGACGAGTACCAGGTCGCCGATAGCGTGCGCTGGTCGTGTGAGGCTCCCACCGGTGTTGGAGTAGAGGCTGGTACTCTTGACCTAGCGGCTCCAGAAGACGTCCGCCAGTCATTGAGCGCGCTGCGCTTGCGCGCGGTGAGGTCGTTTGGGTCCCAACAGGATGTGGTTGGGTGTAAGCGCCTCCAGTTCTTCTGGGGTCACCGCCACGTGTGTGAGTGGGTGGGAGTTGACGGTGTTCTCCGCCTCGGCGAGCAGGGTGAGCAGTGTCTCGTCGCTAGGGTACTGCTCGTGGAGTTTGACGCGCAGTGCCTCCTTCACGGTGCGTACCATGCGCTCCCACGCGCTGCCCATGAAGGGGGAGGCCGGGGGTACGTAGCGGCAGGTGATGCGCCGCGCCGTCGCCGTCGCCTCCTCGCTGACCGCCGCCAGCGCGGCCTTGGCGAGCTCCTTCTCCGCAGCCTTGAAGCACGTCGCGTTGTCACTCCATAGCTCCTTAGGCACTCCTCTTCGTGCCACGAACCTCCTGAGGTCGCCGGTTGCCGGAGAAGTAGGCTTCGCTCTTCGTATCTTGCATAGTTGACAGTGTTTGATGACGTTCACGCACCGTCGGTCGTATCTTCAGTACCCATAGTCGCTGCTGTAGCTCATTCACGACGGTTTCGATACCGCCATGTAGTCGCTCGTGTACGTGTTGTATGTACAGTCGCGTGAAGTAGTGTTTCCCGTCGAGCACGGTCGGGCTCGCAGTGTCTTCAACGATGTCAGGTGCTACGTGGATTCTTCCTTTGAGCCATCTTCGCCGACGACCACTGATAGCGCCGACAGCTTGTCTCCCGGCAGAGGCGCCGCGCCGCTCCTTACTCGACGTAAATCTTCGGAAAGACAATCTTCTTGTACAGGTTTCCACCATAGTTTCTCAGCTCGATAAGATAGTGCGCTTCGATACCGATGGTGTTGCTATCTCATTTCTTCACGAACGGTGTCTCGTTCTTACGTGTTTTCGTATCAATCTTTCAATCAGCGTCGTTTTTATTGTTTTCTTTCGTTCGTTTGCGCTTCGTAGCCAATACTGTTTCATTTTTCTTCTTTCGACATAAATTAACGAACTGTAGCATGCGCGCCGTAGCTCGTAGCAAAAGTGGGTACGACGAAAATCGCTCGATTCGAGGTAGGTGAGTGTGGTCAGGTCGCTGGAGGGTGACGTGACAAGCCCCCTCTCTTCTTCAGTCTTCGGTGCTTCTGTCTTCGTCTCTTGTGGCCATTCTCGTTCGTGGTTTCGTAGGAAGCTCGGCCCGTTGTACCATCGGACCTCGCTCCCGCCGATAGAGACCGTGGCGCCGCCCGAGTTGGCGGAAAACTGCTGTACTACTGAATTTGTATTGGACACCCATCCACATAGCTCGAAGCCGGCTTGCCGATTAATGTAGTCGACTGATTTCGATACTTCTTTGGCTTCTTTTTCGGTCGGAAAACTTGTTATGTAGTTGTCCATGTAGTGGTTCTTTTCAATGGCTCGCGCGGCTGCAGGATACTTTTCTTTGAAGTCATGACATCGCGCCGAAGATCACCGACGTCATGCGGTACTCTCGCGGTCGCTGGTTCCCTCTCTCGTCGCCCCGCTATAGAAATCGTAGTGCCTCTCTGTCGTCCTCTTGAACTCATATTTGCATAAACATTAATTCCTTTATGTCAGCTGACACAGCGTGTTGGTGTTGACGAAATCGCATTACAACTCCCGGCAGAGATTGCAGCAAGTCTGGACCGCAGAGTAGCATATCGTTCAGACTGCGTCCGGCTGTCTTCGCTGTGGCGTTGTGTACTACTCTTATCTTCGGTTTCGCGGGGTTAATGACGGCGAAGTGGGGTAGGTACCATGTTTTATTTGGCACCGGCGGTGTGGTAGCTTCCTCGGCGTAGCCCAAAGTGAAGAGTTTGCATTCTTTCTTCATATTTCTTTTTCAGGTCTTCATCTCGGTCTAGTTTCTTCTCTAGAGTTTTTGTAGTTGTTCGGAATCTTCATGTCGTCTTCTTTCCATATAAGTATTGTTTTGAAGCGTCTGTCGGGCAGGCGGTGACTGGTTTCATTCAATATCTTCAATGCGCGCTGCTCAGGGTCGCTATTCTGTACTCGTTTTTCTATCCCGATTGATTCAAACTCGAAATAATTCTTCATCATCTTCTTTCGTGTATAGTTATTGAAATTATGTATTTTCATAATAACGCCAAATAATATTATACAGGGTGTAAGGAAAAGTATCATTTTACTATGGGAGCAAACCGTTATGGGAGTTACAACTCTTTGCGTTCTACCTATCTATCTCAAGAACGGTTAACTATATTAAATATTATAAAGACCAAATTTGAAGAAAATTTAAAGTTCTACAATTTTTCTTAAAACTTCAAAGGTCATTTAGAGCATAGAAAAGAAGATATTTCCTAAAGACCTGTTTTTTGACATTTTACCTTGAATCTTTTGACCTGCATAAACGAGATTTTATGTGACATTTGACCTAACGTATAGGATGTCATACGATGATTTAAAGAAGTTTGTAGCTTATTATCTCTCATTCCGAGGTTGACACTTTTTTTCACCTAATTTTCCTGGGGTACTAGGAGAAACAGTGATAATGAAAAACAAATCGGAAAAAAACATTAAATTTGAAACGTAGGCAGGAACATACCAGAAGTATGAGAGAAAAGAAAAGGTAATAAGTTGTAAATGATTTTCCAGCACTCTGTGACCTAAACCTGCATATAAGTTTAGCACCCTTGCTTGTGCTCGGGTGCTAACTTCACGCTGTGCAATAATGAACGACTTAAGTCACACTTATCGTAATGTACTAATGTAAATAAATGTTGATTTTAGGTCGTAAGATAAATATTATTAGTGATTTTGTATATAAATGTTAATTTACCATTTTAAAATTCATTCATACCTGTTATAATATCCTTCATCATCCTCATCCTTCAATGCTATGCCATGCATCTGAGGGATGCGAGGTATTTTAGAATTACCTATGGATTTTCAAAATAAGTTTATGAGTGTTATACAACTTCTCAACCTGAAAGTTCTTGTGGTATCGAGAATAACTGAGATTATTGCAGTATTACGAAACTTATTTTTTCACGTTCTTCTTACATTTTTGTTGACGACGTAAAATAACTTCCAGGTTTCATCTAGATAGTCGGTATGTTTTGACCATAGAATGTTTTGACTTGTATTATATCAATTACAAGTACAAAATAATAAGTTGAATTGATTTGATTACGGGACCTAATTACGTAAAGTTACCAACAGGTAGCTCTCGTACTATAAAGTAAAACAAAATCCTGTAATGATAGTTTTTTTCCTTCTAGATAGGTACAGTGATTTTCGGTATGATATTAATGAGTTTTAAGTTTTTTAAGTGAAATCAATTAAAAAGTATCGTTAGTTAGGTATTGTTTCTATCTATAAATTGGTTGTCCGTAATTGATCCTGTAATAAATTAATAATTGATCAAGGAGGATAAATAGAACGATACTTAATTATGATATATTGTGTTTTTTCATACGACAAAAGGTACTAATAATATCTTTAACAGCGAAGCGTCTTCTACGCATTTTGAGTGATTTGATTTTCGCGGGCTAGTGCGCGACGATGTTCGGTAGCGGGGCGCGGGGCGCTTGCTGCGACTAAGCCACGCCCATTTCGCTTCAATTATTTTTCGACATAGGCCCTTAATTCATTAACACGTTGTTTAAAAAATTATTGTTTTTTGTGTATTTTGGTGTGCAAATAAACAATATCGTATCTTATCTTTTCCAGGCGTATCCTGAGTATTTGATCACATACAAGATTGAAGAAGAAAGACACCATAAGCATTAATAAGGTTTTATTAAAGATTTCTTCACATATTATATTGTTGTGTGAAAGATATCGCTATTAGTAATAAGACCGCATTTTGTAAACGTATATGCTCATTTAAGTTAGATTTCGGCAAAATAAAGAATATTTATGTTATGCTTAGGCTCTTTTTCCACAACTCCGGTCCTGTACACGATAATTTCCAATCCGATTTAGAAATGTATTACACTACTATACTCGCTTTTCCACTACGTTGACCGGTTTTCGATATTTTTCTGAAGGTTATTTCCGAAATCCGACGCCGGACCGGAGTAGTGGAAAAAGAGCCTTATGTTATCACACAATCTTATTTAACTACACTGAACAACATTTTTTGTAATAATAACCAAATTTTTGTGACTACTTAACTGTTTTGTAGAAAATAATCAATCGTTTGGTTATAAATAGTAAAAGTTGCGGGACAGATTTATTTATACTTGTCAGAACTTTTACAGGATAGTTAGCTAAGCAATAATGTCTGCTTTTGATACTATAGTTATATGTCAATTAAGTTACGGTAGATGTTCATCTAAATAATAAATAGTTTGCGAGTTACAACTTTGACTATTTTGTGAACTGGTTACGCGTGTAATTCTACTAACAAACATTTCTGCCACTTTTTGCGGGGGGCGAGGTAACATGAAATCCGCAACTTTGGATTTTATTCCCCATAACTTTAGATTCTAATTTTGAATGTTAAAAATCATGAAAAGTAGTCTCGTGTGAACCCCAAACGTTCTAAGTTCGAAGTTATTATTTCGCAATTATAGGCTGTCTCGTTTAGTGATAAGGTGTAAAATTGAATGTAAATGTACAAGATCAATTGTGCTTATACCGTGGCAGAGGGGAAATGCTACCGCAAGACTAGTCCTTATAATAATTAGTCAAAGAGCTACAAGACAATTAATAATCAAAAAAGTGTTGCGGACAAGCCACCGTGATGATAAAACGGGCCTTTAAAATGGTTTTTCTGTCATAAATAAGATTCTTAGCTTAATTTTACATGTTGCCCGAGGTAGAGGACTACATTTTCTATCCAGAAAAAAATAACACAACAATATATCATCCTTCTGCACTACCGTTTTCAGCAACGCCGTGAAATTTTTCTGCTTGGGACATTCACCTATATACAGGGTCCTTCTTAATATGCCGACACTTTTTTAAAGGGATGACGTTGGATAGAGAATGTTGTTCAGTTTGATGGTCTGATCATCCCCTTAAAAATGAGTCAGCATATTAAGAAGGACCCTGTATATTTTACAAAACATTTTTTTCACTTGCGATCCCGTTATTGCAGCGAAGTTAAAATTAAAATTCATTTCATTATTATAAAATTTATTAAAAGAATGTTTAACCAATGTCAGAATCTTATTCTATAAAAAACTATCTCACTATTATTAATTGTATAAGGGTTACAACACATTGATCGCCAGCAACCGAAGGTTTATCCATACACAAAACACGATTAGTTGCGACGCCATATGCATCCTTTCGCATCGACGTGGCGACCCATACTTATCGTGCTTTTTGTATGGACAAACCATCGATCAATGTGTCGTTACCCTTACTGCCTTAGCAACGTACACACGGCGACACACCAAGCTACGCAAAACCGACATAAGCAGGCCGCGCGACGTTATGCATTACTCTACCTACGCGCGACCAGTTTATGTTGGTTTTGCGAAGCTCGATGTGTCGCCGTGTGTATACAGAAGAGATACGGAGATTGCTGATAGAGGATCAGCATTGTCTATATAGGGTCCAACTTAATATGCTGACAGTTTTTAAGAGGATGATCAGACCATGATACTAAACAACTTTCTCTATGGGACCAACATCGAAATCGCGAAAAAAAAACAGCTGTTCTATACAAAACTGCAAACCTACTTGAGCCAAATGTATGGAACAGCTGATTTTTTTTCGCGATTTTGATGTTGGTCCCATAGAGAAAGTTGTTCAGTTTGATGGTCTAATCATCCCCTTAAAAAAGTGTCAGCACATTAAGGACCCTGTATACAGAGTCCAACCTAATATGGCGACACTTTTTTAAGGGGATGATCAGACCATCAAACTGAAGAATTCTCTGTATGGGACCAACATCGAAATCCCGAAAAAAAAATCAGCCGTCCCATACATTTGGCTCGAGTAGTTTTGCGCTTTTGTATGGGACAGCAGATTTTTTTTTACTCGATTTCGATGTTCGTGCCATAGAGAAAGTTATTCAGTTTGACGGTCTAATCATTCCCTTAAAAAAGTGTCAGCATATTAAGAAGGACCTTATATGTGTGACTTTGAACTTGAAGATTAGGGTTCAATTTTGTAGGTTACTAGGTACTCTGGATAAACCTGAAACAACAAATAAGAAAGCAATAAGCTACAATCCAAGAATCAACGGCTGAAATTGGAGATCCGGCATCGAAGCAGGTGGTAATCATGATGCTATCTTATACAACGTGTTAATGAATTAACGCAAAACTAGAAAGTAGTTTGTTTAGAATCGAGAGCAGAATCGAATCATCATGGCTTCAACATAGGTAATTTTTTTCAAAATATTAAATAATTTGTTTGTAAAAATTAAAATTTACTGAACTCGATCTTAACCCACCGCTCGGTTACTCTCACCCAACTAAGTACCAAAACAAGATTCTTAAAATGTATCCATGACCACGTTAGCGCTTTCATTCATTGCTGAAATGATATCAAATCATTTTTGACTCAAAACTTAAAATGCGAATAAAATTAAATTTTAAGTATCAAAATAATGAAATTATTGTTTTATTGGAATTATTTTGTTAAAAATCAGTTGGGGTGTATGAGGTTTTGCGCTTATTCATTAACACGTTGTATAGATATAGCTTGCAAGCATCTCTGTCCTTGCCTGAGAGTGCCTTTTTGATAAACCAAAACTTCGGATCGAGGTCCGGCAGTATCTTATACTATACTCCATTCAAAATAGCAACAAAATTTTCAGGGAATATAATTCGGAGCGTGCTCCATACAAACGAAGTCTGGTTATATTTTCATGAAAAAAGACAATGACATTTTTCAGAAAAAATGTAGAAACTAATATCTATGCTTGTATGTTGTTAGATTTTATTTTAAAATGTATATTAGCCTAAGCATATGCTCACGACTATATTCCCCGAGGGGATAGTCAGAGATATTATGAAAACTCAGAACATCCACGTTTCACTAGTAGTACCGAATCTCTGTCCAGTGTGACGGGGATTAAGCCCGTCGCCACTTTAAATGTATATTATTTAAGTTACAGTGCCTCAAAGACTTCCATACAAATTTTAAATTAATCCTAGCATTGAAAATTTAAATGCCCTGGGGCGGCACTTTACTAGAGGCGTTAAATTCGGGAAAAATATAGATTGATTGAGCTCTTTCTAGGATAACCAATTCGAAGAGCAGAGAAAAGTCGAGTTCCTTTTGCTCGCTCTACTGCAGTCTACACAAAATTCTAAAGAGTTCTGACCAAAGTTAAGTAGACCCCATCTTTGTCCTAAGGACTGAATTGAGGTCAAGAGCGAACCCATTTTTAATAAAAAAAATAAAAAAAAAGACATTGTGCTAAAAGTTTCAAGCTCGCTTCGCTCAATCCATAGCTTTTGCTTAGGTTACTTTGCACATTGTTTTTGTACGTAAAAAGCTCTGACTCTAACCGATTTGTATTGAGAAACTCGCTCGCTCGCTCTAAGCTTCTATTTTTACATGGATAAACGAAAAGATTTCTGACCGCAACCCGGATAGATGTGCACAGAAATTTTGAGCTCGCTTCGTTCGCTCCGTTATTTTTTGTGTAGGTCTTCGTATAAAGTTTAGGGGGCAACAAAATCGGTGTGTGCCCCGGGCGGCAGAAACCCACGCTACGCCACTGAATTTAAAATAACATACATCTACGAAAAATTCATAATTTTAGAATAATTGTCTATATCTATACAACGTGTTAATGAATTAACGCAAAACTAGAAAGTAGTTTGTTTGGAATCGAGAGCAAAATCGAAATATCATTGTTTCAACACTGGTATTTTTTTTCAAAATATTAATTAATTTGCTTGTAAAATTTAAAATTTACTGAACTCGATCTCAACCTACCGCACAGGTACACTCACCCTACTTACTACCAAAACAAGATTCTTAAAATGTATTCACGAGCACGCTAGCGCTTTTATTAATTGCTGAAATGATAACAAATCATTTTTGCTTTAAAACTTAAAATGGGAATAACTTTAAATTGTAACTCTCAAAATAATGAAATTATTGTTTCAATTTAATTATTTTGTTATGAATCAGTTGGGGTGTATGAGGGTTTGCGCTTATTCATTAACACGATGTATATTAGTAGGATTATAATGTACTAGAGTTTACCCGCGACTTCGTCCGCACCAATTATACAGGGTCCTTCTTAATATGCTGACACTTTTTAAGGGGATGATCAGACAGTCAAGATTAACAACTTTTTCTATGGGACCAACATCGGAATCCCGAAAAAAAATCTGCTGTCCCATATATCTGACTTGAGTAGGTTTGCAGTTTTGTATAGAAGAGCTTAGTTGGTGCCTTAGAGAATGTTGTTCAGTTTGATGGTCTGATCATCCCCTTAAAAAAGTGTCAGCATATTAAGAAGGACCCTGTATACCAAATTTAAAGTCAGATCATAAGCTATCAAACAAAAAAAGTTTCATGAAAATCGGTTCAGTAGTTTTTGCGTGATGCCGTTACAAACAAACAAACAGACTAAAATTCTCCGAATCCGGGAAACCTAAAAACCATATCATAATCTTTTTCATGTAAATATCTTAAATGTACAGACACACTTTTGTTACAGTTTTATAATAGTTAAGAGAAGTTTATTCCGAATGCGTAAATGCGCGCTGCATACAAACGAAGTCTGGTGATATTTTGAATACTAATCCATTAAACTCAATGACATTTTGCAGAAAAAATCTAGGAATAAATTTCTATGCTTGTATCGTGTCCGATTTTCGTTAAAATATACAGTTTCAATGCTAGGATTAATTTAAGATTTGTATTGAAATCTTTGAGGTACTGTAACTTTAAAACTGTACATTTTAAGGAAAATCTGACACGATACAAGCATAGAGATTTGTTTCCAGAATGATTCTGCAAAGTTTCATTGAGTTTAATTGGTTAGTATTAAAAATATCACCAGACTTCGTTTGTATGGAGCGCGCCAACAGTAATATACCCTTAAGATTAGGATTTAATACCTGTTCCGCTCTGTATACGATATATTCAGTGTACATCGTCGGTTTATGCTTCCCCACCACAGAATGATGTCTGACCGGCGCGTGCGCAAAGTTGCCCCCTCCATCCTGCTTGTACTCGTTACCGAGGTTCACTCGACAAATAAAGAGTTGCCTATGAACATAATAGGACATTTTATTAGTCACATACATTCCAAGATTCAATAAGATGCCGCAAGTTAATTTGGTACTTAGCTCAGAGGAAGGATCTCCATAGAGTCCGCATAAATTTACGATTGTAGTTAGTCTCTTTTGTCTTATGACGTACCTTTAATGGTAGAAGGAGATGGAACTATAGATATTTGTTTATGCGGCTGTCCACTTTTTTTTGAGCTGGTGTGTGTGAAAAGTGACCGTAAACATAAGGCCATATGTCACTTGGTGCCTTTTGTCCATACTACTTGACACCACACACTCAAACCTAAACGTCAAAAAAAGCGAAAAAAACAGCTATCCCATACATTTGGCTCGAGTAGGTTTGCAGTTTTGTATTGAACAGCTGATTTTTGTTCGCAATTTCGATATTGGTGTCATAGAGAAAGTTGTTCAGTTTGACGGTCTGATCATCCCCTTACAAAAGTGTCAGCATATTAAGAAGGACCCTGTATAGGTTGTCTAAGTACCAAAGAGATTATACCTAATAGAATGAGCCATACCAATTGTAAAGTGTCCACTTTTTTTGACGTTTAGGTTTGAGTGTGTGGTGTCAAGTAGTATGGACAAAAGGCACCAAGTGACATATGGCCTTATGTTTACGGTCACTTTTCACACACACTAGCTCAAAAAAAAGTGGACAGTTGCATAAACAAATATCTATAGTTCCATCTCCTTCTACTATTAAAGGTATGTCATAAGACAAAAGAGACCAACTACAATCGTAAATTTATGCGAACTCTATGGAGATCCTTCCTCTTAGGGTGGAACATTCAAAATAGGGGGTGTTATATACCCCTCTTTTTGCGTCAGGGCTTGAAAATAAATTAATTCTCACCTCTCACAAATAGTGCAGCTTTTGTTGTTATGTAAGGGACACCCTTTTTGCCCCACAGGTCCAAACGCCAATTCGTTAGCCCCGGATGATTTGTCAGTGAAATATAAGCCGGCGCCATACACTCCAGCTATCGAAGCAAAGGTTGTTTCAGAAATATACAGGGTCAGAGACTAGTTTTCATAATTTTTAACATTCAAAATTAGAATCTAAAGTTATGTGGAATAAAATCCAAAGTTGCGGATTTCATGTTACCTCGCCCCCCGCAAAAAGTGGCGGAAATGTTTGTTAGTAGAATTACACGCGTAACCAGTCCACATATAAATAGTCAAAGGTACGAAAGGACGGATGCGAATAACTTTGCATCTTATTGCCGTGTAGAGAGAGTAGCTATTTATTTAAATGTTTTTGAAGTGATTCTTCTGCACGGGTAGTACTAGTATTTATTCTGTGGTTATACCTTGAGTGTTTCGTTCATCGATCCCTTTGTTAACAATATCCCACATCGCGGTACTGGTGGAGCCGTGGAATAGAAGGCGTTCGTTATCGGTCGTCACTTCTACCTTCATGTCCTTTTTCTGATCTTGGTACCGTTTCCAGAGACAACCGTTGATGATTTTTTGTATCTGAAATTTTTGAAATAAGACAAATCAATTAACGGCAGAATCAGAAACATCAGCCTAAGCGTTATTATTATTATGTTGGTACATGAAAGATGCACGGGTCCACTGGGACCCGGTCCTTTGGGAGGCATACATGGGGCCGAAGCCAACACGAAGAGGCCTATTTTGGTACAATTTATTCTAAATGTAAGATGGCATGCACCTATCGAGGCCTATCCCTAAATACACCATGGAGATGCACTAGAAGATAATTCCCGACAGATGCTGAACTATTGCCAGGTAGGGATAAATTTGTCTGGGCTATGGGGATGGGATTCTGTGTACTGGATAAACTGGGCTATGGAGTGAGATAACGGACGCCTGCTCTAGTTAAATATCTCACAAATTTAAAATCTAGCAGGCGGTGACTTGCCAACTCATTGAATGGGCCCCCCAAAAAGGCCGCTCACAAGGAGCGACAAGGCGGCAACATGTACTGAGCGGCTAAGGTTGTAGAGAGGTGAGTCTGCGGGCGCCGGTTCCCGGTGCTAAGCGCACCAGTCAGCAGGTCCCGGCGTTATGACATTTTACACTTCCAACCTGGAGCATAGGTTCCGCTCTTGCAACTCCACTCCTGGCCGGCCGGTTAAGGCAAGACAGGAGGTGAGGGCCAAATCAATCCGGACCCTCTGGAGAATCGGGTCCGTGGTGTCGCCACACACCAACAGCTCGCCACAAGCTGCCCTGCGGGCTTATTATTATTTAACTCTTTATTGTACACACGGAAATATATATGAAAACAACATAATAGACAATTACAAAGGGCGAGCTTATCTCTAAAGAGATTTCTTCCAGCAAACCCGTGACAGAGAGAGAGTATACAAAGTGAGGCAGGCATAGTGTGCACATTTAACTAATAAATCGTAGCGTTTTGTCTATAGAGTGCCACAAAGGAACAAACTAACATACATACATAGGCTGATAAATACATTACCCTCGTTTGCGTCGCGCAGTCGGGTAAAAAGATAGATCAGTCATTACTTTTTGGATTAATCTGTGTTCTTATTATTCAACATCCAGTGATGATCTGAGATCTTTGACTAATTATTATAAGGACTAGCCTTGCGGTAGTATTTCCCCTCTGCCACGGTATAAGCACAATTGATCTTGTGCATTTACATTTAATTTTACACCTTATCACTAAACGAGACAGCTTATAATTGGGAAATAATAACATCGAACTTTTGGGGTTCACACGAGACTAATTTTCATGATTTTTAACATTCAAAATTAGAATCTAAAGTTATGGGGAATAAAATCCAAAGTTGCGGATTTCATGTTACCTCGCCCTCCGCAAAAAGTGGCAGAAATGTTTGTTAGTAGCATTACACGCGTAACTAGTCCACATATAAATAATCAAAGATCAGTCATTACTTTTGTCTTGTATGATTTTTATATTAATTTTTATTCTAGTAACATTTCCTT
The DNA here is from genome assembly GCA_963924505.1 of Agonopterix alstromeriana. NCBI lineage: Eukaryota > Metazoa > Arthropoda > Insecta > Lepidoptera > Depressariidae > Agonopterix > Agonopterix alstromeriana. The sequence goes on along the minus strand of OZ004689.1, from coordinate 6,653,371 downwards.
CGGAGTATCAGTGCACAAGCAAACTTGTTTGTGTGTAGGTACTCTGGGGAAATATCATTAACATACTAACAGAAAAAACACTTTAATTTTTAATGTTCTTATGTCTTGTATTATTTACCTACTTCTGTCTGTGTACAAATGTAAAGACAAATAAATGATTTTTAATTTAATTTAACTTTTTGGATTAATTTGTGTTCTTATTATTCAACATCCAGTGATGATCTGAGATTTAATACAGTACGACCAGGAAAATAATTCCGCTCGGCAATCTTCGTTTGCGCAGAGCAGACCCGAGTCCCCGTCAAAACCCGAAGTCATTTAGTAATCAAAGGGTGCAAAGTCGAAAAGCAGCGAAAAGGGCGCGAAAACAATTAGCCAATAGCGTCAAGGTATTGAAGGTGGCAGGTGGCGTCATTTTCAAAATTTCGCGCGCTGCAAACATTTGTCAACTGCGCAGGTACATCGGTAACATTTATATACCTAGTAGTACTGTACATATGTTATGCTTCTTTGGGTTCCGTACCCAAAGGGTGACGGGCGCCTATTATTAAGCCAACGCCATCCGTCCGTCCGTCCGTCCGTCCGTCTGTCTGTCTGTCCTGTCACTGAGAGAAAGGGACCGACGGGGAGACTGACTGACGGACAAAAATGTATACTACAATGATTCTGGACTATAATGATGTACTTACACGTAAAATCTTATAACTCTTATAGCACCCTCCACGATTAGCACAGTCGGTTATATCCATCTTCGTTTTTTCCATTTCATTCGCGATCAGCTCGTATTCTCTCTTCGTTGTTCTACCATTTGTGCGAAAAGAGATGAGTTTGGCTTTTTTTCCGCATCTCCAATCTGTGACGAACTGCGGAAAATATTTGTATAAAGGCTGAAAATCATACAAAGGGCATTTTCCGCATCTCCAATCTGTGCCGAACTGCAGAAAATATTTGCATAAAAGGCTAAAATCACCCAAAGGGCATTTTCCGCATCTCCAATCTGTGACGAACTGCGGAAAATATTTACATAAAAGGCTAAAATCACCCAAAGGGCATTTTCCGCATCTCCAGTCTGTGACGAATTGCGGAAAATATTTGCATAAAAGGCTGAAAATCACTCAAAGGGCATTTTCCGCATCTCCAATCTGTGACGAACTGCGGAAAATATTTGCATAAAAGGCTAAAATCACCCAAAGGGCATTTTCCGCATCTCCAATCTGTGACGAACTGCGGAAAATATTTGTATAAAAGGCTGAAAATCACACAAAGGGCAATGCAGAGGGTTACTTTTGGAGTTTCCCTGCGAGATCGAATCAGAAATGAAGAGATCCGCCAAAGAACCAGTGTAACCGATATTGCTCAAAGAATTGCTAAACTAAAGTGGCAATGGGCGAGCACTTTGCTTCAGAACCGATGGCCTATGCTCGGAGGGAAATGCTCGGAGATTCGACGCTCACTTTCCTTTATACTCGTACCACAGTAAGAAATACGTCCAAACCGTATAGGTTTAGTATTTCAGACATACGTCGAAAATCTCTTGTAATTGGTGAGAAAAAACTTTACGTCTAATTGAATAGTCGTTTTTCAGCTTAGACTACTTATACTTTGACTAAATTATTATAAGCCTTGCGGTAGCATTTCCCCTCTGCCACGGTATAAGCACAATTGATCTTGTGCATTTACATTCAATTTTACACCTTATCACTAAACGAGACAGCCTATAATTGCGAAATAATAACTTCGAACTTAGAACGTTTTGGGGTTCACACGAGACTACTTTCATGATTTTTTACATTCAAAATTAGAATCTAAAGTTATGAGGAATAAAATCCAAAGTTGCGGATTTCATGTTACCTCGCCCCCCGCAAAAAGTGGCAGAAATGTTTGTTAGTACAATTACACGCGTAACCAGTCCACATATAAATAGTCAAAGTTGTCACGGCAGTATAGTAATCTATGACCAGTAGGCCTACCATGAGTTTTCACTGTACTTTACTATTGTAGTTACGTCACCAATTTTGTATTGAATTTCGTACAGCGCTCCTAGGCGTTACGTTGAGAACTAATTTCTGCCATACAAAATTGGTGACGTACTAAAGTGCAGAGAAAACTCATGGTAGGCCAGTAAGGAAATAACTTACAGGATCTGTGATAGAACTTATTTCACCGCTTGGCATCTTAATATTGGACCTTCGAAGATCAATTGGTTTAACATTATGTTTGCTATGATGTCGTCCGCCAGATCGACTGTCGTAATGGTGTTCGTCTCGATTATTGTATCGATTGCTGCTGTCATAGTGTTGTTCGTGTCGATTATTGTATCGATCTCTACTGTCGTATCCACGATCGCCATAGCGGCTAGTAGAATCGCTATCTTGGTGTCTGCTCCTGCTAGAGTAGGTCTGTATCGAGTCCCGCTGAAATATTAGGATTTGATTGGTTTGGGAAAGGTTCGCTATACAGGGTCCAACTTAATATGCTGACAGTTTTTAAGAGGATGATCAGACCATCAAACTGAACAACTTTCTCTATGGGACCTAATTCGAAATCGCGAAAAAAAAATCTGCTGTTCCATACTAAACTCAAATCTTACCTACTCGACCCAATTTTATGGGACAGCTGATTTTTATTTCGCGATTTCAACATTGGTCCCAGAGAAAGTTGTTTAATTTGATGGTCTGATCATCTCCTTAAAAAAGTGTCAGCATATTAAGAAGGACCCTATACATATACAGGTGTGAGGGACAACCCTCCGCAGACAACCGGTGAACTCAGACCATCAAACTGAACAACTTTCACTATGGAGCCTACATCAGGAAATGCGAAAAAAATCTGCTGTTTCATATAAAACTGCTGTACCTCCGACTCAAATGTCAGGTGAAGTTTTTTTGCGTTTCCTGAGGTAGGCTTCATAGTGAAAGTTGTACAGTTTGATGATCTGAGTTCACCGTTTCAGTCTGCGCAGGGCTTTCTTACACCCTGTATGTAAGAAATTCACTGGTTTCGATTATTGTTTCCTTATTTCTGGGCTGGTTTTTGTCTGCAGGGTAAAAGTCACCTCACACGAATAAGGGTTAGAGGGTGTGGGCTATATTCTGCCACGCGGGTAGGCGAGCGGATATCGGTGACCGAAGAGCTGGCTGCTACTTTGCTCAAAGAATCACGCGCTAACTGTTGCCTGTAACTTCGTCTGCTTTTACTTTAAAAAGTAGCTTATGCGTTAATCCAGAAAACAGTTTATTCGTGTGCCAAATTTCATTAAAATCCGTCCAGCCGTTTATGCGTGATTGAGCCACAAATATCCAAATAGTATAAGAAATAAGTGGAATTTTGGTAACCATCAGCTGCAAGGCTGATTCAGTATTCATAAGGTATAGAGCATCTCTGTGATGGGGATGGACCAGGTCTGCCTGCATAACTCCAGTTGGTTTAGGAGTTAGACAGCCGTTCAAAGGTCTGGTGTGGTTACTAAAAATGAATCTGCATGAGTATGGACTGTAGGTATGCGACCAGTAAAAAACAGATATGGTCTATCAGCCGATTTAGAAGATACAGCCGTTCAATGGTCGGAACTTTGAATGGTTGTATCTCCTTAACCGACTGACAGAACATGACAGTTTTTATACTGTTCACAGAGCTACAGTGCATATTACAATAATAGCCAATGATCAGCCTTGTAGCTGATCGTCATTTGATACAGACCTTTGAACGGCTGTAACCCATCACAGAGATGCTGTACACCATATGAATACTGAATCAGCCTTGCAGCTGATGGTTACCAAAACTCCTCTTATCTCTTATACTAAAATATCGTCACAAACTTTCACATTTATTGTATTTTGAGATGAGATGAGATTAAGATTATAATATAGGTATAATAAGAGAAAACTCATAACATCCATGTTACATAAGTAGTACCGAAACTCTGTCCAGTGTGACGGGGAGTAAGCCCGTCGCCACTTTAAATGGACAGTGGGTATAATACCTACATACCCCAAAATATCTCTGACTCAGGGATATAGTTGTGAGTATACGATATGCACATTATATGTGAGATGATATTGAACAATGTACAAATAAAACTGTATCACTTATTAAAAGCCGTGGTGGTCCAGTGGCGAGTAACCTTGCCTGCCGTGCAGGAGGCGATGGTTCGATCCCCGTCCAGGCCGACTCGTACCAATGAGTTTTTCGGAATTTATGTACGATTTGTAACACCACTGGTTTTTCGGTGAAGGAAAACATCGTGAGGAAACCTGCATGCTTCAATTTCGAGGCATGTATTGTACCCACTGTCCATTATAAGTGGCGACGGGCTCACCCCCCGTCACACTGGACAGAGTTTCGGTACTACTGGTGAAACGTGAATGTTCTGAGGTTTCAGAATATCTCTGACTACCCCCTCGGGGAATATAGTCGTGAGCATATGTATGCATGCATGCACTTATTAATCAATCTGATTTTTCTATCTGTTATCTGTTTCTATAGTTAATTTAAGTTATAGCCTGTAGAATCCCACTGCAGGGCAAAGGCCTCCTCTCACGAATAAAGGTGAGAGGGAGCGGGCCATACTCCACCACGCGGGCCGCGTGCGTGTTGGTGGAGGCAAGTTAGTGGTCATCTTGCTGTCAGATAATTTTCAAGCCGCCTTAATAGGCCTTAAACCTGGCTTAACGAATAGTTACAACGCCATCTGACGGAATTATTCGTGACCAACTGCTTAAGAGAAGTTGATTCTGAATGCGTAAAAGCGCGCTGCATACAAACGAAGTCTGGTGATATTTTCAATACTAACCAATTAAAGTCAATACAATTTTTCAGAACCAATCTAGAAACTAATCTCTATGCTCGTATCTTGTCAGATTTTCGTTAAAATACCTATAAAATTTCAATGCTAGGATTAATTTAAGATTTGCATGGAAATGTTTGAGTCACTGTAACTTTAAAACTATAAATTTGAATGAAAATCTGACAAGATACAAGCGTAGACTTACTATTTAAGACTTACTACTTAAGCATTACTTTCTAGGTTGTTTCTGAAAAATTTCACTGACTTTAATTGGTTAGTATTGAAAATATAACTAGACTTCGTTTGTATGGAGCGCGCCAATAGTAATATACCTTTAACGTGCCTTCTGAAGCACAGAAACGCTCGAGATCGTGAACTTCGGTGATCGTTTCCAACACTGAAGCTCCACTACGACAAAAAGCGCTTCTCAGGCTCTTTCTATAATGTTTCTAATTTCTATTTGTCATAACAAACCTCATTTGATGTTTCTCTGCTATCCTCATAATCGGAGTCTTCATAAACACTCCTTCTCAAACGTAGACTTTCGTTTAATTGTGAATGAAAATCATTCGTTCTTTCAACGTCAACTGCATTCACTTTGCAAATCGAACTAGCTCTGAAACAAGAAACAACTCCCTGAACACACTATAAGGAAGAGTCAAGAGTCTTGGACGAGTAGTTCAATTTGCTCAAACACCGGATCATTCAATACATTTGTGTAGATTTTATAAAATAGGTAATATGTATACCTATATTGTTGCATCACTATGCGTAAAATCTTCCTAGGATTCAAAGTCAAAGTCAATATAATTTATTCAATATAGAAGCTTTCAGCACACTTATCAAACGTCAAATCTTTTTTTAAAGCTACCACCGCGTCGGAACGTGTTGTCGCTGTAGAGAAGATGCAGTCAGAAACTCTACAACATAACACGACTTAATAACTAACAATATAAATTCTTAAGCTAAAGTTATGTATACAATAATACATAGTATATTTAATAAAATAATTGATACTATACAGTAAAGTAAATAAACTATAAGCTAGTGACCTCAGACCCAAGATTAGGCTGCTTTTTTATCAGAGATGTGCGAGGTAGCGAGGCGGTGAGCAAAGAAAAAATCGGCCACTGAGAGTGCTTCAATTTCCCAATGACGTGATCGAGCGAGCGCGCTATTGGCGGATTGTTTCTTCGCTGACCACGCACGTCTCTGGAGGAAAATCAGCCTTATGTTCATGTCATGGACTCATGACAATCATGAGTTTATGTACACACGGCGACACGTCAACGGTTCGTTCCGAGACACGACAACGGGAGCCCGATTGCGCCAATTTAAACCATCGATATCCTATTCTTATACAATTTCAGTTCTAATCACATTGCAATCCAATTACTATTCGACTGTGCTGAATTCCGTATCGTGCTAAACTCTATGTAACTGGCAGCCTTTAACGTCTGAGCGATCTGTCAAAACGGCTCTTATGGCTGTCAAGAGCAGTACCGCGATTAGCGCAATACCAAATGTGTCAAAAGTTATGGTTCGTACGTAGTCCAATCACAGTTCAATCACCGAATATTTACTGCGATTGCAGCCCTGCGCTGTTAGCGATTACAGCGCTAGCACCCGCTCCATTTACGTTATCGCGCTTACAGCGCTGATAGCGTCCTACCAATTCGGAACGCTAGATATCGCGTTCACACCGTTCACATCACTACATTCAAATATTCCTATAATTGTCTTCATCAGTAATCGTTATTAAATTTTTATTCGTCAGTTTTAGAACATAATCAAACCCAATATATACCATTAAAGTATCCTAAATCGATACCAAAAAATATTACAAATAATACACACACTCTGGAGTGTCACCGCAAGACATGGCCCAACAGGCTGGCAGCATTCCCCCTCTGGATGTTGAGGCTGATTCTTTGAGCCAGGAATATTTTTTTATTACCTATCGGATTATATTGTATCATATTATTTCTGTGTCCCTAATAAACAAATTATTTAATCGAGACCTAAACAAACCAAAAATTTACCACAAAAAACGACACTTTTAACAATTCGCTCACAGTGCTAACGCTCTTCGAGCTGTGAGCACTGTTATTGCAAGATGGCGTCGGTAGTGACGTGAAGAATGACGTCACTCTTCCGATGCTGGTCGCGTTCACGTCAAATCGAAACGACATATTTTATCGCGCTCACAGCGCTGTTGGCGTGATTCGGAACGCACCGCAAGCTACACAAAACCAAGATAAGCTGGCCTCGCGATTACATACGTTATTCAACCTAAGAGAGGCCAGCTTATGTTTGTTTTGTATAGCTTGTTGTGTCGCCGTGTGTACTGACCTATTATTTAAAACACTTTTTATAATTTCCTTTTAATAAATAAACATCAGACAGTTAAAACATGTTATACAGGGTGTAAGAAAACTCCCTGGTAATAGGTACGTAAGGGGGTATTTCAGACCATCAAACTAAACAACTTTCACTAGGGAGCCAACGTAAAATCTGCTGTCCCATATATTTGAGTCTAGACGGTACTGAAGTTTTGTATGAAAGAGCGGAATTTTTTTCGCGATTTCTATGTTGTCTCCATTGTGAAAGGTGTTCAGTTTGATGGTCTGAAGCAGCCCCTTAAGTATTATTACTAGGGTGTTTTGTTACACCCTATACAACGTGTTAATGAATTAACGCAAAACTAGAAACTACTTCGTTTAAAATCGAGAGCAGAATAGAATTATCATGTTTTCAACATAGGTTTTATTTCATCAAAATATTAAATAATTTATTTGTAAAATTTAAAATTTACTGAATTCGATCTCAACCCACCGCTCGAGCAATCTCATCCTACTTACTAACAAAACAAGATTCTTAAAATGTATCCATGAGCACGTTATCGCTTTTATTCATTGCTGAAATGATAACAAATCATGTTTGCCTCAAAACTTAAAATGCTAATAACATTAAATTTTAACCGAAAAAAAATTAAATTATTGTTTCAATCTAATTATTTTGTTATAAATCAATTGGGGTGTATGAGGTTTTGCGCTTAATCATTAACACTTTGTATATCAAATACTTACATGGTATTTAAGAATATAGCACAAAAAACTATTAACAGACTTTTATCAATCCAATTCCTATTAACAATCATTGTTAATAATAATTATTATATTGTTTTATTTATTATTGTATAATTATTATTTTTTTTGTACTATTAAACAGCAACATGAGCTGATTTAGTGACTACTTTCAAAACTAAATGCTTATAGTGACAAAACTGCATTAAATGTAATAACAAGGGAAATAACTAAAGACGTGATAAATAATCATACATTTTGTTTATACTTTGTTATCGGGAATACCCAACAACGTTAGTTCATACAGGTCAAAGTTGCCATCTTAGGACTTTTGGCGCTTAATTTAGCTCATTTTCAGCTCATATAGCTCCTAGTATTTGATAAAATTAGCACTTAGGTTTTATCGTTTTGGCACTTTCAGCAACAGTGGCTACAGAACAAAATCAAGGGCAAGGTTTCTAAAATTGTTTTAGGATATTTGCAAAAATTTTATTCCAATGGAATAATGCATTGCAACCAGTTTTAGAATGTTTGTGTGTATGTTTGTGCATGTATCACATGAAAAATACTCAACTTATTTGGATGGAGTTATCACGAAAGCATAGGGCTTAGTTTGGATAAAATTTAGGCTTTACTTCATCGCAATCGCTTCATTCAATCAAATAAAGTCAGTGGTCTGCGTGTACGAAGTCGCTTGTCGCTTGGATATGTGAAAAAATAGGATTCTTCAAAGCATCATATATCATAAAGTACTAACAGTAGGAGTATGATTTGCGAATATTAGTGCAGTAGAATTAGCACGAAATAAAGCATAATTTCACATAAATTGTGGTACTAATGATAATTTCCCCATCAATAGAGTTATGTATGGGTATGATTACCTTAAATTCGCAACCGATTTGGAATTACGGAAAATGGTGAAAATTTGGAAAATCGTCAATTATTTAATAACTCCAAAACAAAAATTGTGGTACTAGTTGCGATTATACCATTTCTTTAGAGAACCAGTACCTATCTTCTCAGGAAATTTGGAGCAGTTGCGACATACGGAACATACCTAAACTTGTAAAACAGATTTTTCGTCTTTAACTCCTAGGCATAATTTGTGGTACTAGTTGCGAACTCTTTGGCAACTTGTATTAGCCTTCTACATTTAGTTTTAAGTTCGCAACCGGTTGCGACCTACGGAACCCTAAAAAAATACTTTTTTCGAAATTCTACTTCGGGCAAAATTTGCGTAGTCTGTATTATTGCTTCTATCATATTTATAAGTCGAATTCTATCTACCTTGTGATCGCAACTTAAGAAAACATTACGGAACATTGTCTATTTCATAAATAAAAACCGCGGGTGTTGTGAGGGGAATAAGTGCGGCGCGCGGGGGCAGGTCGCCGCTTGTGCGTGTACGCAGGTATTGTGAGACACGCGGGAGGCAGTTCACGGCTCGTTACTACTATTACCTATTCTGTGACTTTACTAGACTTACCTTATACTACACATGAACGGATTAGAGCCTTTGGTGTATACAGCCAGCACACATCGTTCGTACGTACAGTCAGTTACAGAAAACGTGTACATACTTACATTATGCAACGTGTTAATGAATTAACGCAAAACTAGAAACTAGTTGTTTTAGAATCGAGAGCAGAATCGAATTATCATGTTTTCAACTTAGGTAATTTTATCAAAATATTAAATAAGTTGTTTGTAAAATTTAAAACTTACTGAACTCGATCTCAACCCACCGCTCGGGCACTCTAACCCAGAGGTGGGCGCCGACCTGAAATTTGCCGGCGGCAGCCAACTTGGCTGTCAGCGCTGGCAGCCAGCTCGTCAACCCGCGCCGCCGGCACCTAATTCGGCAACCGGGGCTGCTAGCAGTTAACTTGGCAAGCAGCGCCGGCAACCAAATGAGCAACTAGTGCTGTCAGCGGAGAGTGGCCCTTGTAAAGTAGTTTAGGCCTGTAACTAGGCCGGCAGTCAACTTGGCTGTCGGCGCTAGCAGTAATCTCGGCAATCGGCGAAACCGGCACCTAACTCGGCAACCAGGGCGCTGACGGCAGCTAGCTAGGCAAGCAGCGCAGACACTGATATGGATAACCAGCGTCGGCAACCAAATGAGTGACTGGCGCCGTCAGCGAAGAGTAGCCCTAGTAAAGTAGTTAAGGTCTGTATCTATAGCGCCGGGAGCGAAGTTTTCTGTTGGCGCCGGCAAGTATCTCAGCAACCGGCGCCGCCGGCACCTTTCTTGGCAACCGGGGCGCTGCCGGCAGCTAGCTTGGCAAGCTGGCTATATGGATAACCAGCGTCGCACACTGGTTTCAAATGGGTATAAAGTGGACTAAGGGATTTTTAACCTTTTTTGGCTGGCATCCTATGCAGGTTATTATTTCCTACAACGTTTGTATGACACACGTTTCAAAAAAGCTACAGTTTCAAAGATATTATAACTTATAAGAATTTTTTGTATTGAACGTTATCTATTTATTACATTTCAGAAAAATTGATTCAATTGGGCTGCCTCCCTCTTAAAGTAGTTTATAGACGAACTTTTCCAGAATCTATCCCAATAAAAACTAAATCCCAACTCGTCCCAATTCTCATGATATGGGGCGAAGAAACATTCAACAATTAATGTGTCACAATTTCAATTTTAAATGATACACACTGTAAAATAGTGAGAATCAACAATGATGGACCTACCTGTTTACAAATCAGCATCATCCGACAGCACTGAAACATCAACTTCAGTCTATACAGGGTGTTAAATTAAATGCGTTACAATATCGAACAGGGTGCTTCAGACCATCAAACTGAACAAATTTAGTATGGAACTAACATCATATGAAACGTGAGTTTTTTTCGCGACTTGTAAACAGGTAGGAACGTAATTATTGATTATCACTATTTTACAGTAGTTCATAGGATATTACCACCGCATAATAAAACTTATCATTTAAAATTGAAATTGTGAGCCATTAATTGTTGTATGTTTCTTCGCCCCATGTCATGAGAATCGGGACGAGTTGGAATGTGGTTCTTTGGGAAAGTCCGTCTATAAACTACTTTAAGAGGGAAGCGTCCCAAATAAACCCATTTTTCTGAAATGTAATAAGTAGTTTACGTTTCATACAAAAACATAATTTAAGTTCTAATATCTTTGAAACTATAGCTTCATTGAGAGAAGTGTGTCATACAAACGTTGCAGAAAATGATAAACTGGATGGTAGCCAAAAAAGTTGCAAAATCCCTAAGTCCACTTTTTCTCATAACCAGTGTGCGCCGGCAACCAAATGAGCGACTGGCGTCGTCAGCGGAGACGTCAGTGGCACATGTAAAGTACTGGAGCCCGATTGCGCTAAGTTAAAACATCGAAGTTCTATTCTTATCCAATTTCAGTTCTAATCACATTGCAATGCAATTACTATTCAACTGTGCTGAATTTCGCATCGCGCTAAACTCTATGTAACTGACAGCCTTTAACGTCTGAGCGATCTGTCAAAACGGCTATAACGGCTGCCATGAGCTTTACCGCGATTAGCGCAATACCAAATGTGTCCAAAGTTATGGTTCGTACGTAGTCCAGTCACGCTTCAATCGCCGAATATTTACCGCGATTGCAGCCCAGTTTAGGCATGTAACTAGCGCCCACAGCCAACCTGGCTGCCGGCAGCTAGCTTGGCAACCAGCGCCGGCATAGATAACCAGCGCTGGCAACCAAATGAGCGACTGGCGCCGTCAGCGGAGAGCCCATGTAAAGTACAGTTTAGCCCGGCAACTAGCGCCGGCAGTCGGTACGCCAGCAGCAACCTCGGCAAACGGCGCCGCCGGCACCTTAACTCGGCAGCGGCGGCGGCGGCGGCACGGGTAACCCGGCGCGGCGCCCACCTCTACCCTTACCCGAATTACTACCAAAACAAGATTCTTAAAATGTATCTATGAGCACTTTCATTCATTGCTGAAATGATAACAAATCGTTTTTGCCTCAAACTTAAAATGCGAATAACTTTAAATTTTCAAATCAAAGTTTGATAGTTTTCGAGATTTTGATATTTTTTTAACATTTTTCGCCACCTTGCGCATAACTTTTAGATATAGTTACAACAAATTTGTAAACTTTTTCATGAAAATACTTAATAAGCAATGGACAACATTTCATTTTAAGAAAGGTACCAAAATAAGAAAACCATTTGGAGATAATATGATTCAAAGCTTATATCAAAATTATCAGATTTTTCTATCCATTATTTCTCGAGTTATTTGAAAAATACTGAAAAATATAAGAGGTTGAATGAGATTTCATTCCTTTGCCTGCTTGGCTTTTCTATTGTATTTGACAGTTTTTATTTTTAATTTTATTGCGGCCAAAGTATCTTAGCCATAAATCCTATGTTTTTCAGAAATTTAAAAAGTAAATTAAAAATAGAAATATCGGTCAAAAATAAAATCGGAAAAATACATATTTCTTATTTTTAACCTATTTTTATATTTTTATTAAAAACAGGTGGTAAAAATGTAACGTTGTCAATTGAGTCGAGCGCAAAGGCGAAACGAGCAATTTTTGTTAATTTTTGTAAATCGAACGAAAACCGGTAAAAATCGAACGAAAATCAGTAGAAATCATTAGATTCAATAAACACATTACCCTCCTTTGCGTCACGAAGTCGGGTAAAAATAAAGCTTCTGCCTCCCGCACGTCTCACAACACCCGCGTACACGCACAAGCTGCGACCCGCCCCCGCGCGCCGCACTCATTCCTCTCACAACACCCGCGGTTTTTATTTATGAAATAGACAATGTTCCGTAATGTTTTCTTAAGTTGCGATCACAAGGTAGATAGAATTCGACTTATAAATATGATAGAAGCAATAATACAGACTACGCAAATTTTGCCCGAAGTAGAATTTCGAAAAAAGTATTTTTTTAGGGTTCCGTAGGTCGCAACCGGTTGCGAACTTAAAACTAAATGTAGAAGGCTAATACAAGTTGCCAAAGAGTTCGCAACTAGTACCACAAATTATGCCTAGGAGTTAAAGACGAAAAATCTGTTTTACAAGTTTAGGTATGTTCCGTATGTCGCAACTGCTCCAAATTTCCTGAGAAGGTATGTACTGGTTCTCTAAAGAAATGGTATAATCGCAACTAGTACCACAATTTTTGTTTTGGAGTTATTAAATAATTGACGATTTTCCAAATTTTCACCATTTTCCGTAATTCCAAATCGGTTGCGAATTAAAGGTAATCATACCCATACATAACTCTATTGATGGGGAAATTTTCATTAGTACCACAATTTATGCAAATTGATAATTTAAATCTACTGCACTATATGTGTAAATTGAACATATAATTGGAGTTTTGATTAGAGCCAAAACACGATTAAGAGAAATTTTCTCGATAGAAAAATAATCCAAAGTAGCATCCGTCTTTATCGATACACGCTTGGAACTGCGAAACGGAGAATAATAGAAACACGAGACTTGATTTAAAAAAAGAGTTTGATATTTGATAAATTTTGATTACACGCCCATTTCGCTTCAATTATTTTTCGACATATGCCCTTACTAAATTGGGGAAACAGTACTTTGCAGTGGTTTATTTTTACTTAAAGTAAGCAAAAAATATCCGTTTGGAGGCAAAATGCAATTGAAACTATGTTTTTTAACTTTATCTTGGCACTAGAAATGAGGATCTGCAGAGTCCAACCGAAATTTAGGGGTCTTACCCCCTACCCCCTAACCCCTTTCCACTAAGGTACCTTTTCAATTCAATTCAATTCAATTATACTTTATTGCACACCAAAACAGAGCATAAATTTGATTACAGATAAAGAATTAAAAGTAGGTACAAATAAGGCGGTCTTTCGACATGCGATTTCTTCCAGACAACCTAGAGGAATTAACAATCGAAAAAAAATAGGTAGGCAGTGTAGCTCGAAATAAAGAAATGGCAATGAGTCAAAGTCAATATAATTTATTCAATATAGGAGCTTGCAGCTTACTTATCAAACGTCAAATCTTTTTTAAAGCTACCACCGCGTCGGAACGTGTTGTCGCTGTAGAGAAGATGCGGCCAGAAACTCTACAACATAACACGACTTAATAACTATTACAATATAAATTCTTAAGCTAAAGTTATGTATACAATAATACATAGTCTATTTAATTAAATAATTGATACTATACAGTAAAGTAAATAAACTATAAGCTAGTGACCTCAGACCCAAGCATTTTGATCATTTAAATAATCATCCAGTTTATAATTTATGCTTTTTTACAGAGGACTTTTTTGATATGAGTTTTAAACATGTTTTCGGAAAGATCAAGAGTGTATAAATATACTTACAAATAATAAAATAAAATGAAATAATCTGTAATAAATATATACAACGTGTTAATGAATTAACGCAAAACTAGAAAGTAGTTTGTTTAGAATCGAGAGCAGAATCTAATTATCATGGTTTCAACATAGGTAATTTTTTTCAAAATATTTAATATTTTGTTTGAAAAATTTAAAATGTGAACTTGATCTCAAACCATCGCTCTGGCACGCTCACCCTACTTACTACCAAAACAAGATTCTTAAAATGTATCCATGAGCACTTTAGCGCTTTCATTCATTGCCGAAATGATAACAATTCATTTTTGCATCAAAACTTAAAATGTGAATAACTTTAAATTTTAACTATAAAAATAATGAAATTATTGTTTCAATCTAATTATTTTGTTATAAATCAGTTGGGGTGTATGAGGTTTTGCGCTTTTTCATTTACACGTTGTATATACATATGTACATATCTTTTGAACAATACATATACATACGATACGATACGATTTTGATACGTATCTTCTTTTATCTTTTATCTTTTTTAGTGGCGACGGGCTCACCCCCCGTCACACTGGACAGAGTTTCGGTACTACTGGTGAAACGTGGATGTTCTGAGGTTTCAGAATATCTCTGACTACCCCCTCGGGGAAAATAGTCGTGAGCATATGCTTATGCTTATGCTTATCTTTTGAACTATATACATACATAAGTGACTACTACATATAACACGGAAGCAATAGTAAGAGGAGAAAACGAAATAAAAGTGAAGTTTTCTCGAAGAGATCTGACATATTTTTGAGCCCTCATAAACTCACTCACTTCGGTCTGGATAGTACCTGGAGTTCAAATTTCAGGACAGCATGTGGTTATCACTCGTACAAAATGTACCTAATTTCATATTTATAGCCCTAATCGATTTAATTAATACGCGCAAACTTCGTTGATTTCGTCATTCACTCACTGTTGATCATCAAAACCTGACAGGTACTTCCCGAAGTCCTAGAAAGCTGAAATTGGGTACATTTTATAAAAGTAATGACCACATGCTGTCCTGAAAATTTGAGCTAACAAGTACTATCTAGACCGAAGTTATGAGCGCTCAAAAATACGTCGAATCTCTTCGTGAAAAGGTACAGTAGCGGAAAGGAGGTATGGGGCAGGGGGTAGGACACCTAAATTTTGGGTGGACTCTGTAGATCCTCATTTCTAGTACCAAAATAACGTTACAAAATAAAGTTTCATTGACATACAAATTTCGCATTTCATGAGTTAGGTATTAAGGTTAGGTTTAAGTAAAAACCCGACTGCATAAAAAACCTATTAACTGAAAAGAGACAAACAAGCTCAATAATCATTAATCAGCTATAACAGCTTTATTTGAGTTAATATATTTGGTTATTGGTTTGTCCCCGCCTGCAATACCTACCTAATAACATTCAAAATATATTAGCTCAAATAAAGCTGTTATAGCTGATTAATGATTATTGAGCTTGTTTGTCTCTTTTCAGTTAATAGGTGTTTTATGCAGTCGGGTTTTTTGTTTATCTTAATAATTTAGTTTATTTCATACTTTTTAGTCTTGTGTCGAAACTGTAACATAAATTACTATAATATACATATATTTGGAATCGTCTGATTACTAGCTTTCATTTGATACCCATATTGTAATTTTTAACAAAAAATAATTGTTTATTGCCCTCTCTTTTTTATTTCGCAGACACCATATTAAAATAATATAGCCTATGTCACTCTCACAAATTTTACGAATCTAATGATACCTCATACATTAAAATCTCTCTAGCCGTTTTGGCTGTAGGCCGTGCCAAAGAAATAGACATACAAACATACATACATACATACGCTCGAAAAACATAACCCTCCTTCTGGCGCAGTCGGGTAAAAAGGAAAATATAACTAAAGACTACGGCTGTAAGGGCTAGCTCCCATTGCCTTTCCGAAAGGATAAAATATTTAAAAAAAAAACAACGTTCTTGTTGGCAACATATATCAGCGTTGACAGTTTTTCTTTTGTACTGTTGAATACGGCGTTAGTAAAAAAAAAACATATTTTTTGTGCTCGAATTTTTTTTTGACTATTGTGCATTTTACAGTGCAAAGGAAAGCTTTCGAGATGTTATTAGTGCAAGATATCGAATCTTTGTTATTATAACATAAATAACTTAGCAAAAACCTTGAATGAGCAGAACAAAATGGGTATGAGTAAAGGTATTGTCATTTTTTTAACAGTCGCGGCCACCAATCAAAGAAAATTTGAATAAACACTTATGGCCTAGCTCGCATCGGAGCTGAGATATTTGACTCTAAAGGTTCATGAAAAAGTAACCAAAGCCTTTAAGAATCCTCTCATTTTCAATCAATCAATCGAAACATAATATTACCTACTCAGCAAAATATACCGTAAAGAAATACAGAAGATACAAAACAAGGCAGTCTTAGCGCTAAAAAGCGATTTCTCCCATACAACCGTAGAAGCTATTTGTACCTTAATAGCACAGCTCCGATGCAGCCTAGCAAAGAATGTGACGGTTTTAATGTATTTTGAAAGGTCCTCAAAAAACCTATGTAAGTTTTATTACTGGCCGATCAACTAAAAAAAATGATAATTTTTCTCCATACAACCTTACTCATACCCATTTGTAGGTGAAAACGCAACTGCGCACACCCCTCGACCCCCTTCCAGTGACAGATAGTCGGGGAAATCTACGGATTTTTGTATGGAGAAGGTTGCATTAATTGCACTTTTGGTGATAATTTGGAATATAGTAGATAAATACTTGAAAATCATAAATTCTCTATAATCCCCGATTTTTATATTGTGTATTATTGAATAATTAAGACATTTACAAAACATCAAATTTAGGTATGAACAAAAAATGGAAAACTGGTGATTTTGTACAGGATGGCTTCATTCAAAACGTTTTATTTATAACAATAATAATCCCCGGTTAATACCGTAAATTTGAGTATATAATATTTTAAAACCTCAAAACTAAATTATTTACTGTTTGTTTGTACACATTAAATTTGCCTTGTGATAATTAACTATCTCTTTTGCTAGTACGCTGGAAGAAATATCTTTCGAAATAAGCTTGCCCTTTGTATATTTATATCGATTTTAAGGTATTTCTCAGGTTCCTGAGCCAATACAACCACGAAATCTCGACAAAGGTGTTTTAAACTAACAGTAATATTATTTCAAACACAATTTACTAAAGTGTCTTTAATGCAATCTCAAACTTTATTTTTCCTAGACTAAGAAACGAATTACCTAACTAACTATTAAGAGGTATCCCCCACTGAACGACCTTGACCCTTTCAGAGCCGGTACAGGGTCTATAGTATACAGGGTCCTTCTTAATATGCTGACCCATTTTTAAGGGGATGATCAGACCATCAAACTGAACCACTTTCTCTACAACCAACATCGAAATCGGGAAACAAATCTGCGGTCCCATACATTTGGCTCGAGTAGGTTTGCAGTTTTGTATGGAACAGCTGATTTTTTTTCGCGATTTCGATGTTGGTGCAATAGAGAAAGTTTTTCAGTTTGACGGTCTGATCATCCCCTTAAAAAAGTGTCAGCATATTAAGAATGACCCTATATAGTTCTACATAGAGAACGGCCACTCCCCGCCCCCCTCTGACTTCAGATTCCCACCTCACCTCACACTTTCTGGGGACACTTTAGGAGAGCCGAGAAAGGGAATGCAGTCAGGCGCGCGCACCTGTTAGATTTACAACATAAAATTTTCTTTTCAGTGCATAAAAACTTTGAAAAATAACGGTAAATTCACATTTTCAGTAATTCTTTAGCTCAAATACTATTTTTAATAACAGAACGAACAATAAAAGTATCGAAATGTAGATGACTATAAATGCAAAAGCGTGGCTTTCAACCCTACACGCAACGTCATGGACAGTTTGCACAAAGTGCGCATGGGCAGACGCCATTTCGAAATTCAAAGTCGTTCTATAGAGTGCCGGACCTGCGCCTCTACTAAACCACGTCATTTTAGTAGGTACTAGAGTTAATCCGCGACTTCGTCCGCACAAATAATATACCAGATTTTAAGTCAGATCATAAGCTATCAAACAAAAAAGTTTCATAAACATCGGTTCAGTAGTTTTTTCGTGATGCTATTACAAACATACCAACAAACAATCAAACAAACAAACAATCAAACGAACAATCACTGACGTTCGACGACCCGATAGCACAGTCGGTAGTGAACCTGCCTGCTGTGCCGAGGGTCGCGGGTTCGAATCCCGTATGGGACAAATATTTGTATGTTGAATATGAATATTTGTACCCGAGTCATGGACGATAGTATCTATATTTGTATCCTATATCGTTGTCTAGTCATCATAATACAAGTCCAGGCTAGATTCTGGTACTTTAAATGTGACTAGATAATTTGTGTGACAATGTCCAAGATATTTATATTTATTTATTTATTTAAACAAACAATCAAACGAACAGACAGATAGGCAAACATTCTAAAATAGGTTGATTTGGAGTCCGGGATACCTAAAAACCATATCGTAATCTTTTTCATGTAAATATCTTCAATGTACAGACACACTTCTGTTACAGTTTTATAATAGTTAAGATAACTATTTTTCACTGGCTTGTCCTTCAATGTGTCACTGTGGTGCCTTCTAATCCAAAAATCTTAAAATTAATCCTAGCTCTAAAACTGTATATTTTAAGGAAAATCTGAGTTCATACAAACATAACTAGTTTCTAGATTGTTTCTGGAAAATGAGAAATAAACGACACTTCGTTTTTATGGAGCGTGTTTGTATTAAGAGGATAGGAGGAATGAAATGCTAATTTGGAGAATAGGTCACTTTTCCGACTGTATACATAATGGTCCGATCCCACACCCATACACCCCATCGACTAGAGTGCGAAAGATACAACTGCAGCTCGGACCAATTTTATCTACATAAAATCGACAAAAACAGCATTTCGTATTTCCCTGTTTCCTCCTCCAAAACTAAACCGATTTTAATAATTCTTTCAAGAATAATATGAGAAAGACTTTGGCTATGTCTGTATGTTTTGCTTTTTTTGTTTTTATTCGTCAATTTTGGTTGCTGGATGTCTGAAAACGGGCAGTAAATTTGGTCATTTTCGAAGGTCCCTAGTTCATACAGTAATTAATTAATGCAAAAAAGCAAAACATAGGGACATAGCAGAGGTAACATAGATTGTATGGTAAAAATGTTTTGCTCTAGTGTCATTATCCAGGGAGGTAACAGGGGAATACGTTTGTATGGAAAAGACAGTACTCGCCTATCCTCTTAAGAATTACTGAAAATGTGAGTTTAGCATTATTTCCAAATGATTTTTTTTCACTGCGGAGGTAAATAAACCTAAATTATATTTTTTGAAGTCACCTCCCCAATAACCCCCAAAGACCCCTGATCTATATTGACCCCGACGTTGGGTTTCTCCGATAACAAACTATAAACAAAAAAAAAACAGTCAAGTGCGAGACGGGCTCGCGCACCGAGGGTTCCGTACCACAGCACCACAACATAATTAACTTAGAATAAAGTTTTATTTTCTCCGGGACCTTTAGCGCGAGAACGACTCACACTTGGGCGGTTTTTATTATTTGTCGTTATACTGTAGAGTTTGCTCTATAATCATACTAACATTGACGCGTCTATGTATTACCGTTTTTACGAGAAGAAAAAACGTTGATAAAAACTAGTTTCTTTTATGAGGCGCCTCTTAATTTTTATTATATATTAACAAATCTGCCGTAATAACGTATATTCTGTGAAAATTTCAACTGTCTAGCTATTACGGTTCAAAAGTTACAGCCCTAAATAGGTAGGACGGACGGACGGACAACGTAGGCTTAGTAATAGGCTCCCGTTTTCACCCCTTGGGTACGGAACCCTAAAAGTATGATAATCTCTGATGTTTTTAGTTCTTTACCATATTTTCTTTGTTTTTTATAAAATATCAGTTAAAGTCATACTACAGTTATAATATCAGTTGTAATATCAGTTATTTCTAGGTATTAGTGGTATTGTTATATCAATTTTATCATTCTAATTATTTAAGGAGATCATTACATAGGTTCGTGTTGTTTGAAACTGACGTAAATCAGATTATAAAATAATAAATACTTAACAATATTAAATTATAAATTTAGGTACAATGACTTTGATTATCCTGAATTGGATTGATAAACGTTTGTTAGTAGTATTTTGTGCTGTCATCTTAAAAACAATGTAAGTAATAAGCATTTATACCTATAATTTAACAGGGTTTTTGAAAGTTACGCGGTTATTAATTAAGCTAAAATTCATATTCATATTCATATTCATTATCATATTCATATTCATATTCATATTCATATTCATATTCATATTCATATTCATATTCATATTCATATTCATATTCATATTCATATTCATATTCATATTCATATTCATATTCATATTCATATTCATATTCATATTCATATTCATATTCATATTCATATTCATATTCATATTCATATTCATATTCATATTCATATTCATATTCATATTCATATTCATATTCATATTCATATTCATATTCATATTCATATTCATATTCATATTCATATTCATATTCATATTCATATTCATATTCATATTCATATTCATATTCATATTCATATTCATATTCATATTCTTTATTGCTTATCATGTGTACATAAGTTGATACATTGAGATAAGTTCTCAACATGACAACCTGTTAGGGTACCGCAATAGCATGCAAAAGCAACTTAAAAGCTAGGGATAACCATTTTAACTTGTTCTTACCGCGTTTTGTTTTTGGAGTTCCCGATATTTCGGCAGTGTTACAACTGCCATGATCACGGGATAACTGTAACTGCAGGTAGATTTTTAAGAGCTGAAAAAATCTGTCTACCCTCACTCTTCGTCGTTTGCTCCGACCACTACTATCGGAACTCACTCGATTGTCATTGTCACTTTTGTCACTTGGTCCAACCTTTTGACTAATTATTATAAGGACTATCCTTGCGGTAGCATTTCCCCTCTGCCACGGTATAAGCACAATTGATCTTGTGCATTAAAATTCAATTTTACACCTTATCACTAAACGAGACAGCCTATAATAGCGGAATAATAACTTCGAACTTAGAACGTTTGGGGTTCACACGAGACTACTTTTCATGATTTTTAACATTCAAAATTAGAATCTAAAGCTATGGGGAAATAAAATCCACAGTTGCGGATTTCATGTTACCTCACCCCCCGCAAAAAGTGGCAGAAATGTTTGTTAGTCAATCATTTTAACGGGCTCTTACAGCGTTTTTATTGTTTTCGGAGTTCCCGATATTTCGGAAGACTGTAGAACTGCAGGTAGATTTTTAAGAGCAGACAAATCTGTCTACCCTCATTCTTCTTCGTTTGCTCCGACAACTATCGGAACTCACTCGAAAGTCATCGTCACTGTTTTCTCGGTTTATACTATTTAATGACACACTTGGTCTAGCATGACAAACTACACTCACTGTGTCACTCCTACATTTGTCCGACCGAGAGTACTCAGGTGAATGTTTAGATATAATTAGTAACATTTACTCTTCTTCTTCCTGCCCTTATCCCATTATTTGGGGTCGGCGCAATATGTCGTCTTCCTCCATTCATCTCTTTTAGCCGTCATTTCAGCGCACACACCTTTTCTACACATGTCATCTTTCACACAATCCATCCATCTTTTCTTTGGTCGTCCTCTCTTCATGCAGCCATCCACATTCATATTTAACATTCGTCTTGTAATATGCCACTCATCTCTTCTCATCACATATCCATTACCACCACGATAACCGATTACCGCGCAGCTTTTCATTCACAGGAGTCACTTTCAAACTTCCTCTAATATACTCATTCCTAATCTTGTCCATTCTAGTACCCACACATCCATCTCAACATTCGCTATAGGGATTTAATTGAAAATTAGCACTGCTCAGTTCTGTGGTGTAGTGATTTATATTGAAATACTGGAACAAGTAAAGGAGTTTGTTTACATGGGAAGTATGTTCACTAGGGATGGGAAATGTGACGGGGATATAGAAAAGAGAGTTAAAGCCGGAACGCAAGTAAATGGTGCCACCAGCGCTCTTGTGGGAAGCCAAAATGTATCTACCAAAGCTCGTTTGGCTATTCACAATAGCGTGTTGGTTCCGACTTTGATGTATGGGAGTGAAAGTTGGGTGTGGCAGCAGAAGAATGAAGGCAGAATAAATGCAGTGGAAATGAGGGCTTTACGCACGATGTGTGGTGTGACTATAAGGGATAGAATAAGGAATACTGTAATTAGGGAACGTTGTGGTTTGAATGAAGATGTAGTGGTTAAAATAGAGAAGGAAATGCTTCGATGGTTTGGACATATTGAAAGGATGAATGAAAGTCGACTTACGAAACAGATATATACGGCGTGTGTGGAAGGAAACATTGGTAGAGGCAGACTTAGGAGAGGATACCTAGACCAGGTCAGGGACGTCATTAAAAATGCCAGGTTAAAAGTAGCCGAAATCGAAGGGAATGTATGACAAGATGTATGGACTTAGAGGAAGCAAGAGAGGTGTATCAGAACCGCCCCAAGTGGAGATCTATAGTTTCTGCCTACCCCTCTGAGAAAAAGGCGTGAGTTTATGTATGTATGTATGTTAGCACTGCTCAGAAATATTAGACCACCTTGTATGCTACGATATATCTGATGGCGACTGCACAAGTTGATGATGATATTTTTTTCTGTTTCAGATCTCCATGCTCGATTTGCGAAGTGAATGAAGTTGACGTTGAACGAACGAATGATTTGGATTCACAATTGAGTGAAACTCCACGTTTGAAAAGGGGTGTTTCAGACTATGATTATTATAATGACTATAGTGATGAGTATGAGGTGAGCGAAGTTCAAGCAAATTGGACATTTAATTTTTTGAACCACCTGTTTTATTAAAAATATAAAAATAGGTTAAAAATAAGACAGGAGTAATTTTTACGTTTATTTTTAATTTTTGATCCATGTTTCATTTTGAATTTACTTTTGCGTTTACTAAAAACATTGGATAAATGGCTATAACACCGACCAATAGAAAAAACATAGCACAGACCTTAAAAACTAAAGTTTAGTGCGTGTCGGGCCACGCACAGGATAGGGTTCCGTAGTTGCCCATCACAATATAAGGACTTAGAATGGATCTTTTTGTTTTACACTACGGTTTAACGGCTAATAAAATCTAAAAAGTACATTTTACAAGTTGGTCGACTATTACTCGTTAACTTGTAAAGCGTGCTTAGCGGTGATAGTTTTGGACAGGATAAGAATGAGAGCCCTTGTTAACGAGACGGTTTCTATCCGATCCGGCGCCGGCCGGTGCCGCGTATTACGCGTCGAACTTTTGTTTGAAATTGACTACTCTGCAACCACCTTAACAAGGGCTCGAAGGGGGAAACGAGAGGGGCATCGCATTCCAGATTGTAAATCAATCAATCCTACAAATTCCACAGGACTCCATAGAGGACAACCATAGACACAGATACAAAGACCACAATAGCAGGCGCCGTGGCAATAGATTCAATAATGAAGACCGTTTTAACAGACGCTTTGGAAAGCGATTCAATTATCGACACGGACGTCGGTTTGACGGTGGATCCAGTGAACGAAAATTTGACATCCGAAATAAACTACGGAGGTCCAGAGTCAAAATGCCGAACGGGGAATTAAGTTCTGTAATAGATCCTGTAAGTTGTTTCCTGATTTCATTTTTCAAGAGCTTTTTGTGATCAAAGCTTTTTTTTCGAAATGATCAAATTACAGCATTGCTAAGGGAGTAGTTAATGCGAACAATAAAATTGACAAAATTAATTTTTTTTAACCACCTGTTTTTAATAAAAAATATAAAAATATGTTAAAAAATAAGACATACTTACCTATTTTTCCGATTTTATTTTTGACCGATATTTCTATGTATAATTTACGGTAAGTGTAGAATACACCTTTTCTACAGGGTTGGTTGAGGTTGATGTATAATAATAAAACACAGATATAGTATTCACTAGTGAATGTGGCTAGGCGTACGTCCGCACGGCACGGCGGTCGGTGAGTGAATACCAAGCGAATGCACGATAGATATTCACCATAGACCGCACCTGCCGATAGATGGCGCTAACGGCGCTTTCCACATTAACTACTCTTTATTGCTGTACACTACATCTCTTTCTTGTTTTAATTTAATTTTTATATTTACTTGAATCTGCCACCGCTTCGGAAGGTATAACCGTGGAGAAGAAGCGGCGCAAGAAACTCCACAGTTAAACTAATTTCTTAAACCATATTAACAATACATGTTGACTGTTATCAATGCTATTACATTCAAACAAATCACTGAACATTTATTGAGACTACTTTGTTTACAGAAAATAGATTTTTCAAATATTGATTTGAAAATGTCAAACACTAAATTCAACGATAAACAATGTCTACGGAATATGCAATCTCATCGTATCAACACATTTCAATTATTTGTTACTTCTGTTCTATATTACCCATCCTTGTGAAAAAAAAAATGTTTTTTTTTTCTATTGATAAGTAGATAAGTAAAGTATACCTTGTTTTATAATAATTCTGAGGTACTTTAGTGTGAGTAAACATCTAGTTGAGTAAATTTCAGTTGAATTCATTCTTAATTTAAAATAAATTCTTAATCACCACAAGATAGACAACATAAAATTTAAATCCAGAAATAAATATTAAGCTAGGTTTGGTAAGAAACAGTACCATTCTTAAATAAGAAACCTTTTTACTTATCCTAATCTTTATCACTAGCTTTTCCAGGTTTTTATTTTTTTTTTATTTTTATTAACCTTCGCAAAGACTATAAGTTATCAATACGACTATTCCTGGCTATTCTCTGAATTATTGAATATTGTTATTGGTTATAATAAATATAAATACTTGATGTGTATTATACCTGCATGAATGCTGATATAACTTTGACTAACAACAATACACGGTAAGGTACACTAGGTCGATTTTGTTGTCAGCTATGTTCAGTAGTTACTTAAAATACATAATACATAACTAAAGAATCATAAGAAGTACTGTATAATACATTTTAATTCATGAATGTTGCATAGAGACTAGTTTTGACAAATCAGCAGTATCTATTTATTGGATCAGTTTAAATAGGTACTATTTTACTCAAAATATACAAATAAAATGCTGATACCTAAATTGAAATAATAATCGTAATAATTTAACTTTTAATTACATTCAAAACATTAAAACATGTTGACGATATCAACATCGCGATTGAATGCTCTTTGACCTTTGCTGCTGTTCTCTGACAGCGTCGCAATTACTTAACAGATTCGCAATTTAATGCACAGTCGCAATTGAATGCTCTTTGATCCAATTTAATGCTTTTCTTTGACAGCGACGCAATTACATAACAAATACATATTCGCAATTTAATGCGCAGTCGCGATTGAATGATCTTTGATCCAATTTAATGCTTTTCTTTGACAGCGACGCAATTACATAACAAATACGCAATTAAATGCACCCGTAATTAAATGCATGGCTACTTTTAATTGAATACACCGCACATTCGTAACTAAATTTTCCGGCTGGCTTCTCGCAATCTAATGCGCATGTCTCATTTACTTCTCCTGTGCCCCGAGATCCCCGAGATGCCTTGGGCCGAATTGGGCATCCATAGTGAGATGAATTTCGACTAAATCTTATTCTTCTATTTGCCCTTTGGTCTGTGAAAGATCTACCCCATTAGATATGCTATGCTTTGGTTGTTCCTGAAATTGGACTGAATTTTATGTGGATGAAAGGCTTGTCATTCTTTTACCATTTGTTAAATTATTCCGTCCATAAACACCTAAAATACAAAAGAAGTCTAGCCTACTACAACAGTCTGCTAGACTAGAAACCTGGGATTTTATTCCGCTATCTTGGTACCTACTCACGAAGATTGATGTATCAGAGGGTCTGATGGTGACCTACCCTATGAGGGAGTTATTTTGTCTACAATACCTATTCAGTCACTAAAGCAGTATTCTGAATCAGATTTATAAATGGGCAAAATAATTACTACAGTTCAACAATGATTAACTTGGTATAGTTAATTACTCCTATACATACATTTCAACAACTTCATATCAACATCCGTTAGAGCAAAACTGTATCATGTTATCTGTAGTTAAAATGTATCTCGGTCATTGCATTATTTATTATTACAATTCCAATGAAGAGATCTTTGGTAATTTACAAAGAGTAGTTTTGTAATTTGGTTTGTTTACATACCTCCATATTTCTATAACAACATCAAAATTAACGCGACATGATGACCAAATTAGGAACTAGTTGTTAGCTACATGATACGCCATGAAATAAAAAGAAATGTAAGATATACCTATACTCCATTCAAAACAGCAACGAAATTTTAGGGCTATTTTGCATTACAGAAACAGAGATTTGAAACACTTACTCTCACTAATTCCTAGAACAGCTTTTGAACCTCCAAGATATGTCGGATACTTTGACTATTTATATGTGGACTGGTTACGCGTGTAATTCTACTAACAAACATTTCTGCCACTTTTTGCGGGGGGCGAGGTAACATGAAATCCGCAACTTTAGATTTTATTCCCCATAACTTTAGATTCTAATTTTGAATGTTAAAAATCATGAAAAGTAGTCTCGTGTGAACCCCAAACGTTCTAAGTTCGAAGTTATTATTTCGCAATTATAGGCTGTCTCATTTAGTGATAAGGTGTGAAATTGAATGTAAATGCACAAGATCAATTGTGCTTATACCGTGGCAGAGGGGAAATGCTACCGCAAGGCTAGTCCTTATAATAATTAGTCAAAGGTCGGATAGTATATTTATCCAATAAACTAATTGCATTTGGTAATCAGAATTGGCCAGAAAGCTAAATAGGAATAGGAAAATAATTAAATATTGTCCTCCTTTCTTGGAATAAAGTATAAGTATATACCTAAAATATGAGGTACTTTTAAATATATTTACACTTATAATGTTTTCCTTTTAAAAACCATATATATATAACATTGGGTAAGCTTTAGGAAAATAATACTATTTTTAAATAAATGAACATGAATTATGTGCAACTGTTGTTTCGGCTTTATTGCGTGGCGTAAAATTATAGAAGACTATTTGGCACTAGAAATATATTGTACATTTAAAATATGATAATAATTTATCTATATAATCGTATACCTACAGGTAGGGTACTGATGATTAACCGATTTGGTTCAAGTACAGTATAGTGTACTTTAACACATACAAATGAATAAAGTAACAGTGCAGTGAAGTGCCTGCAGTGACTAGGTAAGATACATAATTAATCTATACAAACAAGACCACACCACATAAGTTACCTACTCATTTGTAATGTTCATAGTTGCTGTGCCCTACAGGGTCCATAATGATCTTATAGCTTAAAAGAAACATCTTGTTGTACATTATGGAATGCAATAAAATATTGAATATTGAGTATTGATATTGCAATACGTCATTAATACCTTTAGAGTTTCCTTGCGTAACTAAGCATAATCATGTATAGCATAGCACAATTAATGTCAATTGAATGACCAACTATACAAGCTGCCAATAATTATTTATATATAATTATATGACTTGTCATTTGAATGACCAACTACAAGCTGCTGATAGTGAAATAAAAGTTGTTTTTATCAATTGAATGACCAGCTGCAAGTTGCTAATAATTATTTTATTAATTATTTGACTTGTCATCTGAATGATCAACTACAAGCTGCTGATAGTAAAATTGTTTGATTTGACAGCATTTGATGCCCAGCTAAAAGTTGCTAATGTCAATTGAATGACCAGCTGCAAGTTGCTAATAATTATATTATTAATTATTTGACTTGTCATCTGAATGACCAACTACAAGCTGCTGATAGTAAAATTGTTAGATTTGACAGCATTTGATGCCCAGCTAAAAGTTGCTAATGTCAATTGAATGACCAGCTACAAGTTGCTAAATCGAATTGAATGACCAGCTAAAAGCTGCTTATGTCAATTGAATGACCAGCTGTGCGTTGTAATAATTATTTGTTATATATGGCAACTGATTAAACAGCTACAAGCTGACTGACAATATGAGAGTAATTGCCCTGACCATTTCAAAACTCTTAGCTATTAATTGAAGACATTTTCTCTTTATTATGCACTGAAGCAAGTAGGTATGGTTCAATCGGCACCTTGGCAGTGGTCCTGTTGGAGGCTGGTTTCCCTGTGACATCTAGGAACATACAATCTGAGAACAAAATTTCGAAGCAGTATTATCGGTTCAGTTATGATGCTTGAATCACTAAGGTTTATCTGTAATCTACTCTCAACAGAGATGAGTGTTCTTTGTTAAAATGTGGGTAGGCAGGTACTTCAGAAACACTCAATTTAATATGAAATCACCTGATCATTTTCAGGCCGCAATCCGATCTTCAACCTTAAGTTACAGTACGTTTCGTAATATAGGTTTGATCATAAGATTGCATAGCTGTTTAGTACCGTTTGGTATTATAAGAGGTACAAGATTCAGGTTGACTGAAAATCGAATCGATCGAACATCCAATTCTTTGCTTAAATAGCAAAAGAAACGAATTAGTGTCACCTGTACTGGGGTAATTGTATCCATATGACCCTAACAACAATGTTGCAAAGATAAGATCAACGTAAGGTCACTGAACTGGATTTCAAATTTATAAAGTATAGGATACGACAAATAAGTTCCAGTAACAAATTATGTTGGTACAATTGAGGTTTGAATTGAAATAGAACAGACGATTACTATTTTGATTTTGTGAAATCTGTATGTTCATTATGCAGAATGTTCGATCCGTAGAATATTAATACGTAGAATGTTCGATCCGCATAATGGTCAATACGCAGAATGTTTAATTCTACGCCAATCTGGTATTATGGCATAAACATTGACATAATTTCGTAATGCGTCACTAGGCATAAATAGCTATCGAAATAAACTCACTTAGCATATCATGGTTACACTACAACATGACTAGCCTGTTCGATTCCCACGGGGGACACCTAGTGACATCTCAATTCATGCGTTCCGCCCCAGTTGGTTAGGACATTGCAGGCCGAATCACCTCATTGTCTAAAAAGAAAGATGATTCCGTGCTTCGGATGGCACGTTAAGCCGTTGGTTTCGGCTACTATCTCTCACGGTAGTACTCGTTACAAAAACCCATGTAAGGCCGTAAGGCGGTCTGAAAAACTCGATAAGAAGAATAAGGAATGATCACGTGACCTTAAAGATTGATATCCACAGCTGGCGTTCGTTTGTTCATCGTAGGCGTAGTCGTCACGTGTTGTCCCACACCTTCCTCCTGTCTCGAGTCTCCCCTCTTTCCTCCAGCACTCGGCAGTCGACATCCGGGAAAAGAAACACAGTATGTAGGTAATTCCAAATAAATCGATTTAACGGCTCGGTTCACTCACTTCCCGTCACACTCGACAGAGCTCGACAGACCACTAGCGAAACGTGGACGTTCCGAGGCTTTATTCAGAATAACTCTGACCACCCCTACGGGGAATACAGTCGTGAGCATAATCAAATCAAATCGAGTTCCAATCGGGATTGAAAACTATATTTACTTTTCTTTTTGAAATATTTGTTTTTAACACTGTGTAACTGTAGGCAACAAACAAAACAACGCTAGCAGACACCGTCTTCGATTGTGTAGCAAATAAATAAAACGCTTAGTGGCGTTTATACGCAAACGCAATTTGAATTTTAAAATTTTTCAACACTCAACAAACTAATAAGCACTTTACTCACGTGAATTTCGAATCCCGTCGTCGCCAATGTAGAATACACCTTTTCTACAGGGTTGGTTGAGGTTGATGTATAATAATAAAACACAGATATAGTATTCACTAGTGAATGTGGCTAGGCGTACGTCCGCACGGCACGGCGGTCGGTGAGTGAATACCAAGCGAATGCACGATAGATATTCACCATAGACCGCACCTGCCGATAGATGGCGCTAACGGCGCTTTCCACATTAACTACTCTTTATTGCTGTACACTACAGTAAGTATTGCAGGCGGGGACAAACCAAAAATATGCTGTCCCCGTTTGCGATACCTACCTTATAAGAATCAAATTATATTTGCTCAAACAAAGTTATTATAGCTGATTAGTGATTATAGAGCTTGTTTTTCTCTTTTCAGTTAATAGGTTTTTTATGCAGTCGGGTTTTTTGTTTATCTTAATAATTTATTTCTTTTTATTTTTATTTTATTTTAGTACATCAAAGATTGGGGATGCGGGAAAAGAGCGAAGCTCATAACTTTTCGCAGACACGGTTTAACGTCACGGAGAGAATTTGAGCTGTTCTCGAACGAAATGGAACGGACGAAGATGGAAATATCGAACTGTACTTATCGCGGAGGTTGCTACAAGACTTATAAAATTGTAACAGTAAGTAAGGAACTTTTTTAGGAGCGAGGCTGCGGCGCGGAGAATCGAGGGAATTTTGGCAATTGGGATTGCATAAGATTAGGAGCGGAGATTTTACGCAATCCCATTGGCCAAAATTACCTCGCTCCGCTTCAGTTTACAGGCAGCCTTAAGCGCACCTTCTTCTTCTACAGAAGAGACGTGTGGCGGTAGCGGATAGTCAACGTAAAACAATTATAAACCTTATAGTACGTAGCATAGCGTCGTTTGGAGAATTACGCCCGCGCCTCCAGGCGACGTCACCTGGAGGCGCGGGCGCGATTCTCCTTTACGACAAAAACGACGCTATGCTACGTACTATAAGGTTTATATTGTGTTACTTAGATTATCCGCCACCGCCACACTCTTCTGTATAAACCGTGGCTTAGGCAATGGCTTCACAAAACCGTCGTCGGGCGCCGATAAGGCGCATTTCATTTTGTATATAAGTACCAACGAACTACCATAATATGGAACTCGCATTCTGCTTAAAAAATGGCACCACGCTAACCACATTTAAGTGAGCGGGGGCAGAAAACAAAATCAACGCGCTATTGGAAATCGGGCGACAGCGTCAACGTCAGCCAATCAGCGGCTGCTGCACGATGCTGCGTTAAGGGTATATTACTGTTGGTGCGCTCCATACAAACGAAGTCTGGTGATATTTTCAATACTAACCGATTAAATTCAATGAAATTTTGCAGGAACAATCTAGAAACAAATCTCTATGCTTGTATCGTGTCAGATTTTTCTTAAAATGTTCTAAAGTTACAGTGTCTCAAAGATTTCCATACAAATCTTAAATTAATCCTAGCATTGAAACTATATATTTTAACGAAAATCTGACACGATACAAGCATAGAGATTTGTTCCTAGATTGCTTTTGCAAAATTTCACTGAGTTTAATTGGTTAGTATTAAAAATATCACCAGACTTCGTTTGTATGCAACGCGCATTTACGCATAGTATCAGGTTGTCTTAACGACGTACGTCATTCCTAATAAATCATCGACATTATCACGGGCTGGTAGGTAGTGGAGTTTGCTCTATAATCACACCCTGTTTGTATGTATTACCGTTTTTACGATAGAGCGAGAAGAAAAAACATTGATAAAACCTAGTTTCTTCGAATCCGCCGTAATAATGCATATTCGGTGAAAATTTCAACTGTCTAGCTATTATGGTTCAAAAGTTACAGCCCTAAATAGGTAGGACGGACGGACAACTTAGGCTTAGTAATAGAGTCCCGTTTTCACCCTTTGGGTACGGAAACCTAAAAAGTAAGGGAAAAACTAAACTGACTATTAGTCGGGGAAATCTACGGATTTTTGTATGGAGTAGGTTGCATTAATTGCACTTTTGGTGATAATTTGGAATGCAGTAGATAAATACCTGAAAAACATAAATTCTCAATAATCCCCGATTTTTTATGTTGTATTATTGAATAATTAAAACATTTACAAAACATTAAATTTAGGTATGAACAAAAAATGTAAAACTGGTGATTTTGTACAGGATGGCTTCGTTCAATACGTTTTACTTATAACAATAATAATCCACAGTTAATATCGTTAATTTTTGTAGATATTTAATATTTTGTAAGTCTTCAAAAATTATAACCTCAAAACTAAATTATTTACTGTTTGTTTTTACACATTAAATTTGCCTTTTGATAATTAACTGTCTCTATTGCTGGTATGCTGGTCGAAATATTTTTAGAAATAAGCTTGCCATTTGTACATTACTATCGATTTTAAGGTATATCTCAGGTTCCTGAGCCAATACAACCACGAAATCTCGACAAAAGTGTTATATACTAACAGTAATATTATTTCAAACACAATTTACTAAAGTGTCTTAAATGCAATCTCAAACCTTATTTTTCCTAGACTATTAGGCTTAGTAATAGGGTCCCGTTTTTACCCTTTGGGTACGGAAACCTAAAAAGTAAGGGAAAGACTGAACTGACTATATGAAACAACATTGCAGATACAAAAAATCATCAACGGTTGTGTCTGGAAACGGTATCTAGATCAGAAAAAGGCCATGGAGGCTGACATGGCCGTCGGCAACGAACGGCTTCTGTTCTACGGGACTGACCGTGTGTGGGGGATCGTGAACAACGGGTTCCATGAACCAACTGCAAGTAAGTCAAAGTCAAAGTCAAAGTCAAAGTCTACGTCAACATAATTTATTCAATATAGGAGCTTGTAGCACATTTATCAAACGTCAAATCTTTTTTAAAGCTACCACCGCGTCGGAACGTGTTGTCGCCGTAGAGAAGATGCGGCCAGAAACTCTACAACATAACACAACTTAATAACTATTACAATATAAATTCTTAAGCTAAAGTTATGCATACAATAATACATAGTCTATTTAATAAAATAATTGATCAGACCGTCAAACTGAACAACTTTCTCTATAGAACCAACATCGAAACATTTAACTCGAGTAGGTGTTTGCAGTTTTGTATGGGACAGCTGATTTTTATTTCGCGATTTCGATGTTGGTGCCATAGAGAAAGTTGTTCAGTTTGGCGGTCTGATCATCCCCTTAAAAAAGTGTCAGCATATTAAAAAGGAACCTATATAACGAATTTAAAAGGAAAACTATCACTGCGCTAAGTAGGTGTGGAGTTGGTACTTGCAGTCGAATAGTACAGGCTTTACAAGTTGACGAGTACCTAATAGTCGACCAACTTGTAAAATGTACTTTTTAGACTTTACTAGCCGTTAAACCGTAGTATAAAACAAAAAGACCCCTTCTAAGTCTGTATTTTGTGACGGGCAACTACGGAACCCTACCCTGCGCGTGGCCCACCACGCACTTGGCTCGTGTTTTTTTATTGTCCAATGTCATGGCATAGCCTCCATACATTTCTGAACCATAGCATAGCATATGCTCACGACTATATTCCCCTAGGGGGTAGTCAGAGATATTCTGAAACCTCAGAACATCCACGTTTCACCAGTAGTACCGAAACTCTGTCCAGTGTGACGGGGGGTGAGCCTGTCGCCACTTATAATGGACGGTGGGTACAATACATGCCTCGAAATTGAAGCATGCAGGTTTCCTTCACCGAAAAGCCAGTGGTGTTACAAATCGCACATAAATTCCGAAAAACTCATTGGTACGAGTCGGCCTGGACGGGGATCGAACCATCGCCTCCTGCATTGGACAACCACGGCTTTCTGAACCATAACCTTTTTTTTTTTTCTAGATGGATCATATGGCACTGGGATATATTTCACTGACCGATCATCCGCGGCTAATGAATTCGTGTTTGGCCGACCAATTGGGAAACGAGGGTGCACCGCACATAACGACCAAAACTGTGCTATTTGTGAAAGGTATTTTCTTAAGAAAAACAAAAAACCCGACTGCATAAAAAAACCTATTAAGGGTATATTACTGTTGGCGCGCTCCATACAAACGAAATCTGGTGATATTTTCAACACTAACCAATTAAACTCAATAGAATTTTGCAGAAACAATCTAGAAACAAATCTCTATGCTTGTATCGTGTCAGATTTTCCTTAAAACGTACAGTTTCAAAGTTATAGTGCCTCAAAGATTTCCATACAACTCTTAAATTAATCCTAGCATTGAAACTGTATATTTTAACGAAAATCTGACACGATGCAAGCATAGAGATTTGTTTCTAGATTGTTTCTACAAAATTTCATTGACTTTAATTGATTAGTATTGAAAATTGAAAATATCACCAGACTTCGTTTGTATGCAGTGCGCATTTACGCATTCGGAATAAACTTCTCTTAAGTAACTGAAAAGAGAAAAACAAGCTCTACAATCACTAATCAGCTATACCAACTTTGTTTGTGCAAATGGGGAAATAGCATTTATTAGGTACACAGAAATAATATGATACAATATAATCCGATAGGTATTAAAAAATAAAACTAAGTAAAACTAACAGCTCTCACTAATAATTGGGTCTGGGACCAAATGTTACGAGCGACGAGTTCCGGGATTGGAGTGAAACGCCAAGTCCAAATTTACAGAGTTTATTAGGGTTTCCCTTACTCAGGGTCCTCCTCTCAGGAGTTTCCCTTACACCACTTTTACACTATTCACTACGTCACTACTATAACGCCACGACACACGTCATAACTATGACGTTACACGGCACTACACTGTCACTTAACTGCTCTCTTTTCACTTCTCACTAATCACTTTTTCACTTTTACTTTTCACTTTTCTCTTCTTCCTTTTTGCTTCGCACTTTTCACTGTTAAACTCAATACTGGCCGCAAACTCGTCAGTTTATATTCCCCTTAGAATGTTCCCCTGTGCAAATGTAATTTGAATGTTATTAGGTAGGTATCGCAAATGGGGACAAAGAAAAATTACAAAACCTACCTATTTGTTGGTTTGTCCCCGCTTGCAATACCTACCTAATAACATTCAAATTACATTCGTTCAAACAAAGTTGATATAGTTGATTATAGAGCTTCGTTTCCTCTTTTCAGTTACTTAATAGGTTTTTTATGCGGTCGGGTTTTTTGTTTTTTTTAAATAATTTAGTTTATTTCATTCTTTAGTCTTGTATCGAAACGATAACATAAAAGTACTCTAATTATGTTTTACATTTAGAATTGTCCGTTCACTAGCTGTCATTTGATACCCACAATTTATTTTTTTAGCAAAAGGTTTTTTTTTTCCCCGTCTTTAATTCGTAGACGCCATATTAGAATAATATAGCCTATATCACTCTCACAATTTTTACGAGTCTAATGACACCTCAAATGTTAAAATCCATCAAGCCGTTTAGGCTGTTGGGCGTGTCAAAGAAATATACATACATACATACATACATAAAAACATACGCTCGTTTTACCAGTTCTTTACATCGGTCTCCTTCAGATGGCAGAGAAAAAATGGTACCAGAAATCATCATGGTGAAGATGTTTGCCGCAAGATGTTGTTAGGCAACCCGGTGGCATTGTATGAACCCCCTATACAGGGTGTTACAAAAGTAAAAATAAAAATTTTAAACTTTTAAGGGGGTTGTTTAGACCATCAAACTGAACAACTTTCACTATGGGACCAACATCGAAATCGCGAAAAAAAAATCAGCTGTCCCATACATTTAGCTCGAGTAGATTTGTAGTTTAGTATGGAACATCCGATTTTTTTTTCGCGATTTCGTTATTGGTCCCATAGTGAAAGTTATTCAGTTTGATGGTCTAAACCACCCCCTTAAATGTTTATTTGTATTTTTGTAACACCTTGTATAAACCGTCACTTAAATCACATTTCGTTCACTAAACAAATTGGTGTATAATTTTGTGGTCGGATCTTGGTAAATATACCAAGAATACTGGGACCTATTCTGAGTTTGCTATCAGGATGTCCTATTCATCATCATCTCAGCCGATGGACGTCCACTGCTGGACATAGGCTCCCCCAAGGATCGGCATAACGACCGGTCCTGTGCTGCCCTCATCCAACAGGTTCCCGCCGCCTTCACCAGGCCGTTGGTCCACCGTGTGGGGGAACGTCAACCTACCCACGCTGCGGTTTCCGGTACGCGGTCGCCACTCGAGAACTTTTCGGCCCCATCGGCCGTCGGTTCTGCGAGAAATGTGCCCTGACCACTGCCACTTTAGTTTTGCAATTCTTTGGGCTACGTCAGCTACTCTTGTTCTTCTGCGGATCTCTTCATTTCTGAATCGATATCGCAGGGAGATTCCGAGCATAATAGCCCTCTCCATTGCCCTTTGGGTGACTTTCAGCCTTTTTATGAGACCTTTTTATTTTTATGATGTCCTCAAACTCAAAATGTTTTATTCAAAACAATATCACATGGATAGCTTTCTGACGTCATTTTTGACTCTACCACCGCGTCGGAAGGTGTTCCGTTGTAGAGAAGATGCGGCCAGAAACTCTACAACACATATCTTTAAAAAAAACAAAATATACAAAGTTCACTTACAAAATACAATATTGCATTACATAGTGTAACATTGTCAAGACCAGACATTTTGGTCATTCATATAATCATCGAGTTTATAGGAGCCTTTTTTACAGAGGACTTGTTTAACATGGGACTTAAACTTTTTGTCTGGCAAGTTTAGAATATCCTCTGGCATCTTATTATAATAGCCTAATACTAGTCTAGTACTATTAGTAGCAATGAGTTTTTCGGAATTTATGTACGATTTGTAACACCACTGGCTTTTCGGTGATGGAAAACATTGTGAGGAAACCTGCATGCTTCAATTTCGAGGCATGTGTTGTACCCACTGTCCATTATAAGTGGCGACGGGCTCACCCCCCGTCACACAGGACTGAGTTTCGGTGCTACTGGTGAAACGTGGATGTTCTGAGGTTTCAGAATATCTCTGACTACCCCCCTTGGGGAATATAGTCGTGAGCATGTGCTTATGCTTATGCTTACTAATCCTAATACTACGACCTAAATTAATTTGTCCACAGGTTGCTCTTGCTGTGTCGAGTAAATCTCGGAAAGAAATTTAACAAGCACGGAGGAGGAAACTATACCCAAGCACCAGCCGGATTTCACTCCGTAGCTGGGAAAGTTACACCGACAATGTTTACTCAGTATATTGTGTACAAACCAGAACAGGTGAGATATTGGAGACAGAGTAAAACGAGGATAGAATGAATGAATGAATGAATTTACTTTTATTTACACCAAAACACATACAAAGTGTTTATGAACAAGCGCAAAACCTCATACACACCAACTGATTTATAACAAAATAATTAGATTGAAACAATAATTTCATTATATTGATAGTTAAAATTTAAAGTTATTCGCATTTTAAGTTTTCAAGCAAAAATGATTTGTTATCATTTCAGCAATGAATAAAAGCGCTAGCGTGCTCGTGAATACATTTTAAGAATCTTGTTTTGGTAGTAAGTAGGGTGAATATGCCCTTGCGGTGGGTTGAGATCGACTTCAGTAAACTTTAAATTTTACAAACAATTTATTTAATATATTGAAAAAAATTACCTATGCTGAAACTATGATAATTCGATTCAGCTGTCGATTCTATGCAAACTACTTTCTAGTTTTGCGTTAATTCATTAACACGTTGTATAGCGTAGAAAAAGAAAAAAAAACGATAATGGTACAAATGAGGCGGTCATATCGCTAAAAAGCGATTTCTTCCAGACAACCTTAGATTAGAGGAAATTTAAACAAAGAAAAAACGACCAAGTGCGTGTCGGGCCACACGCAGGGTAGGGTCCCGTAGTTGGCTGTTACAATATACGGACTTAGAAGGGGTCTTTTTGTTTTATACTACGGTTTAACGGCTATTAAAGTCTTAAAAGTACATTTTACAAGTTGGTCGACTGTTACTCGTTAAATTGTAAAGTTTACTTAGCGGTGATAATTTTCCTTTTAAATTCGTTATCGTTTAGCTGGCAGGGGGGGGGGGGGGGGGACACTCTAACAAAAATTTTTAAAAGACCTATCCGACGATATCCCACACCATCGGAAAGACGAGAAAAAAATTGCATTCCTACTTTTACGTAGGGGTACCCTAAAAAAATTATTTTAAAAGATTTTATTTTACCACTTTGTCGGCGTGATAAATATGTATACCCGTGTCAAATTACAGCTTTCTAGTACTAGGCGTCTCTGAGCTAAGCCACGGACAGACGGACGGACATGGTGAAACTATAAGAGTTCCTCATTGACTACGGAACCCTAAAAACCAGGATAGATGCCGTCAGAGTCAACATAATTTATTCAATGTAGGAGCTTGAAGCACACTTATCAAACGTCAAGTATTTTTAAGGTTCCATAGTCAAGCAAGGCACCCTTATACTTTCGTCCATTCTGTCTGTCTGTCTGTATGTCCCGCCTCAATAACTCGCTCACACTTGGCCGGTTTTTATTATTTGTTGTTATACTGTAGAGTTTGCTCTATAATCACACCAAGTTTAACGCTTGTATGTATTACCGATTTCACGATAGAGCGAGAAGATAAAACGTTGATAAAAACTAGTATCTTGTTGAGAAACCCCTTTAATTTTTAACTTTTTTGAAATGTAAATTATTGGTTAACAAATCCGCCGTAATAACGCATATTTTGTGAAAATTTCAACTGTCTTGCTATTACGGTTCAAAAGTTACAGCCCTAAATAGGTAGGACGGACGGATGGACGGAAGTATATTTCATTCATTCATTCATTCATTCATTCATTCAAAACGTAGGCTTAGTAATAGGGTCCCGTTTTCAGCCTTTGGGCACGGAACCCTAAAAATGTTATTAAAAGGGCATGGCTTATTGACTTTTTTTGTTTCAGATATATCCAGAGTACTTGATAACCTACAAAATTGAACCCTAATCTTCAAACCACACACACGGAGAAAAATATAGAGTACTAGTATAATAATTATGACAACAATTTATTTTTGTCTTAGACGAATTATATATGGACACGCCTCGCCTTAGCATTTCCCCTCTCCCAACGTGCAAGATCAAAAGATCTTACGCATTTACATACAATTTTATACCTTATCACTAAACGCGACAGCCTATAATTGCGGAACAATCATTTCGAACTTATGACGTTTGGGGTTCACACGACACTGTTTTTCATTATTTTAACATTCAAAATTAGAATCTAAACTAATGGAATAAAATTCAAATTTGCGTATCCCGTGCTACCTCGCCCCCCGCAAAAAGTGGCAGAAAAGTTTTTTAGTAAAATTACACGCGTAACTTGTCCTTATATAAGTAGTCTAAGATTTTAGTAGACTTTACTAGAAAATGTGTTGTTATAGACATATTTATTCTGGTAGACTTAACTGAAATCTACTCACACTTTGCTAAAATGAATAATTGTCACATATAGGGTTCTTCTTAAAATCTCAAACTGAACAAGTTTCTCTATGGCACCAACATCGAAATCGCAAAATAAAAATCAGCTGTTCTATACAAAACTGCAAACCTTCTCGAGCCAAATGTATGGGACAGCAGATTTTTTTCGCGATTTCGATGTTGTCGAATGATTTTTTTTAGAAACAATTTAAAAACTAATCTCTATGTTTTTATGAAGTCAGATTTTCGTTAAAATGGATAGTTTTAAAGTTACAATCCCTCAAAGATTTCCATACAAATCTTAAATTAATCTTAGCGATAAAACTGTATATTTTAACTTTTTTCTGGAAAAAATTTTAGTTTGTTTTTTTATAGTGTTGAAAATATCACCAGACTTCGTTTGTAGGCAGCACGCATTGACGCATTCGGAGGGAAAGTTGTTCAGTATCGTAGGTACAATCACCCCTTAAGGGGATATAATTCTTAGCGCGCTCCATACAAACGTACTATGGTGATATTTTCAATACTAATCAATTAAAGTCAATGAAATTTTGCTGAAACAATCTTGAAACAAATACCTATGCTTGTATGGAGTCAGATTTTCGTTAAAATATACAGATTCAATGCTAAGATTAATTTAAGATTTGTATGGAAATCTTTGAGGCACTCTAACTTTAAAACTATAATTTTAACGAAAATCTGACTCTATACAAGCATAGAAATTGGTTTTTAGATTGATTCTGAAAAATTTCATTGAGTTTAATTGGTTAGTATTGAAAATATAACCATATTACGTTTGTATGGAGCGCGCTCCGAATTATATCCTCTTAAAGTAATGCAACTGTTTACCCTAACACCCTGTATAAATTGCTACACAAGGTCTACGTAGATATATTAACGTATGAAAGAGTAATAAAGTATATTTTTTGTTAATATAAAATTATTTGTCTTTCTTTTGGTGCCTGTTTTTAATGGTTCCGTACTCAAAGGTTGAAAACGGGACCCTATTCATAAGCCTACGCTGTCCGTCTGTCTGTCCGTCCGTCCGTCCGTGCGTCTGCGATACCTATTTAAGAGAAGTTTATTCCGAATGCGTAAATGCGCGATGCATACAAACGAAGTCTGGTGATATTTTCAATACCAACAAATTAAACTCAATGAAATTTTGCAGAAACAATCCAGGAATAAATCTCTATGCTTGTATTGTGTCCGAGTTTCATTAAAATATACAGTTTCAATGCTAGGATTAATTTAAGATTTGAATGGAAATCGTTGAGGCACTGTAACTTTGAAACTGTACATTTTAAGGACAGTCTGACACGATACAAGCATAGAGATTTTTTTGTATAATGTTTCTGCTAAATTAAAATTAAATTTAATAAATTTC
Source organism: Agonopterix alstromeriana (assembly GCA_963924505.1). Classification (NCBI taxonomy): domain Eukaryota; kingdom Metazoa; phylum Arthropoda; class Insecta; order Lepidoptera; family Depressariidae; genus Agonopterix; species Agonopterix alstromeriana. The sequence continues at coordinate 6,612,394 of OZ004689.1, read as the reverse complement.
ATTAAGTTTAATTGGTAAGTATTAAAAATATCACCAGACTTCGTTTGTATGGAGCGCGCCAACAGTAATATACCCTTTTAAGGCTGTATCTTTTGAACCGACAGACAGCCGACCGCTAGACAGTTGAAAAGTAGGGATGCAAATTTTTTTTTCTCGTCTATCCCATGGTGTGGGACATCGTTGGATAGGTCGTTTAAAAATATTGTAGGTATGGGAAAACCATTTTTCGATTTAGGGATCCGTTAGTGAAATATTAAGCTTTAAAGTGATAATTTTTGTTAGAGTCAAGTTCAAGTTCTAAACAAACTACTTTCTAGTTTTGCGTTAATTCATTAACACGTTGTATAGTTATGATTATTACCACAGTGCAAAATTTTGGTTATGCTTACCTACAAAAAACAATTTAAAATATTGCCGCGTGGGTCGATGTTTCCGGCCAACCACCACAATGTTTTTGCAAATAAAAATATATTATTCATTGTAATTACCTTGTACAGTCAAATGCAATAATTATTGTAGATATACAGGTTATGCCTGGTTGTGTGGGAATGCCTTGCAAGCGGTAGGGACGAGGAGGAAGGCAATAGCTGACCGTCGAACAGCCCACGTTGAAGTCTGGTTCGAATCGAACTCGAGCCATTTATAATCTGCTTTGACTAATTATATAGGACTAGCCTTGCGGTAGCATTTCCCCTCTGCCACGGTATAATCACAATTGATCTTGTGCATTTACATTCAATTTTACACCTTATCACTAAACGAGACAGCCCATAATTGCGAAATAATAACTTCGAATTTAGAACGTTTGGGTTTCACACGAAACTACTTTTCATGATTTTTAACATTCAAAATTAGAATCTAAAGTTATGGGGAATAAAATCCAAAGTTGCGGATTTCATTTTACCTCGCCCCCCGCAAAAAGTGGCAGAAATGTTTGTTAGTAGAATTACACGCGTAACCAGTCCACATATAAATAGTCAAAGATAATCTCGTTGTCGAGATTCATTGAGAAATCTTTTTAAAGATATCAGTATATTGACTTTCTACAGTCAATATATTTGCGAAAATATTTTATACATTCGCAAAAATTTGTCTCTCTTTCCCAAAAACAGAGACGTTCATAGTTACAATGCAAGAAATAAAAATAGATGATAGAATAAGAAACAGTGTAATTAGAGAAAAGTGTGGACTGAAGTGAGGATATAGTGACAAAGATTGAAAAGGGAATGTTGAGATGGTTTGGTCATGTGGAAAGGATGAGTGATAGTAGACTGACGTATGAAATATATAAAGCGAGAGTGAATGGAACAGTCGAAAGGGGTCGCCCTAGACGTAAGTATGCAGACCAAATTGACAGCCTACTTAAGAAGGGTCAGATCAAAAGTACCCGAAACCGACGAGCCTGTATGAAACGACTTATGACTGTGGAAGAGGCAAAAGAGGTATGTCAGGATCGTAGTCGATGGCGATCAATTGTCTCTGCCTACCCCAATGGGACACAGGCGTGAGTATATGTATGTATGTAATAAAAATAAATAAGTATTCCCACATTTTCGACTCAGTAAAGTCAACACATCTTTCATGGGGCACTGTATACGCTATTATAATAAGATACCAGAGGATATTCTAAACTTGCCAGACAAAAAGTTTAAGTCCCATGTTAAGCAAGTCCTCTGTAAAAAGGTTACTATAAACTCGATGATTATGTGAATGACCAAAATGTCTGGTCTTGACAATGTTACACTATGTAATTCAATATTGTATTCTGTAAGTGTGCTACAAAACACATTTTATTTTTTTTAAAAGATGTTGTAGAGTTTCTGGCCGCATCGTCTCTATAACAGAACACCTTTCGACTCGGTGGTTTATTTATTTATGCGTATGGCGAATTTGGTTTGTAGGCATAAGGTCATAAGTCTACATCCAGCGCCTGAAGCCATCGAAGGGCCTCAGGTGTCAGGTGTGTCAGGTCCTCAGGACGACCCGGGTAAGCTCGAAGGGGGCACCGTTGTATTATGAGTTGCATCGCCTGGTCTTCGATCCCGCAGTCACATGAGGGAGACTCCGTCCAGCCCCATTTGTGTCGGAGGTAGTTGCAACTGCCGTGGCCGGTCCTTAGCCTGTTGAAGCGACACCAGTCCCTGCGCGGCAGGTGGAATCTTAGGCTTGACAGTGGGGACCACGTTTTCCTCAGGCGACCCATCAGTTTGACGCGGTGGTAGAGTCAAAAATGACGTCAGAAAGCTATACATGTGATATTATTTTGAATAAAACATTTTGATTTTGAGTTTGAGTTTGAATCTCTGGCCGTAAAGCGAGCAAAAAAGCGCAGGGACGAACAGGCTCCTGCACCAACCGACACACAGCACAAATGCCGTAAATGCGGCGCATTGCCGCTCGCGAATTGGATTATACAGCCACGAACATTGGTGTCTTAACCAAACAGACGCTGTTTGAAACATCTTCTTAGATGAGATAAGACCCATGATGATGACAGGTTATAAACTTAAATTCGTCACATACTTTAAAAGGTTCTTCAGGCCATCAAACTGAACAACTTTCACTATAGAGCCAACAACGAAAACGTGAAATTTTGTTGTTGTTTCATGGAAAACGTCATTGCCTACTCGATCCAAAAGTATGGGAAGCGGAATTTTTTTCCCTATTTTAATGTTGGTACTATAGTAAAAGTTGCTCAGTTTGATGGTCTGTTTAATTTTGCGGGGTAAAGTGTAAAGTGGGGTGTTATTGTAATATAGCATAACATATGCTCACGACTATAATCCCCGAGGGGGTAGTCAGAGATATTCTGAAATCTCAGAACATCCACGTTTCACCAATAGTACCGAAACTCTGTTCAGTGTGACGGGGGTTGAGCCCGTCGCCACTTAAAATGGACAGTGGGTACAATACATGCCTCGAAATTGAAGCATGCAGGTTTCCTCACGATATTTTCCTTCACCGAAAAGCCAGTGGTGATACAAATCGTACATAAATTCCGAAAAACTCATTGGTACGAGTCGGTCTGGACGGGGATCGAACCATCGCCTGCACGGCAGGCTAGGATAGGATAGGTTTTGGATTTACTGTAATATAATGAAGGAAAAGGCAGACTTTGAGTTGCTCATATATTTTTGATACTGATTGTACTCAGGTAAAAGTTCGTAATATGAATACTAGGTATCAACTTAAAAAATGACATTGAGGTCTTGGTTTGGTACCTACTTGGTGCAACGAGGAAATATTTTCAAACATGTAAGTAGGTATTTCAATTAAAAATTAAGTCTCAGGCGGGACTTAAACCCGCAATCTACCAAACCGGGAATTGCTTTTTTTCAAAATCGCTACCGAGCCCACTAGCCCGAGAACGAAATTCTTCAACCCATTTGAGTCTTAAGGGATGTGGCGCCATCTACTGAAGTTTTTACAAATTAACCAAATCGCAAGTCCAGTATTACAACTGGAATTCATGCGATATAGATTACAGACGAATCTCACGACATCTCACCAACAAGGGGAGGCGGGGTCGAAAAATCACCTTAACGGATCTAGGTCGACTTTCCCTATAACCCTCTTTAATATGCTCACGGTTTTTAAGGGAAGATCAGACCATCAAATTGAACTACTTTCTCTATGGGATTAATATCTGAATCACGAAAAATATTTCAGCTGTCCCACACATTTCGGTCAAATAAGTTTGCAGTTTTATATGGAACAGCTGAATTTCAATGTTGGTCCCAAGGAGAAAGTTGTTCAATTTGATGGTCTGATCATCTCCTAAAAAAACCTAAAATGATTAAAGAAGCTCCCTCTTAACAGGGAGCCAGTAAACGACTGCATGATTTGTAAGGATCTTAACCCCAAGACCGAGCTGTACACGCATATGTCATCATCATCATCTTCCAGTGATGATGATGATGAACATTACACGAGAGAGAAGCGAAATGCTAAAAAATATAATACCGTTGAAGATAACACAGAAAGTAATGAAGATAACTATGATCAAGATGTCGTTGATCAAGACACTGATCAAGACACTGATCAAGAATATGACGGGTTTGATGAAGGGGAAGAAAATGAAGGAACGGAGGAGGTATGTTTGCAAATACAGGTTGGAAAAACACATCCCCCAAAAACTCAAAGGGTTCACCCCTTTGAGTACCCACCCCTATATAACGTGTTAATGAATAAGCGCAAAACCTCATACACCCCAACTGATTTATAACATAATAATTAGATTGAAACAATCATTTCATTATTTTGATACTTAAAATTTAAAGTTATTCGCATTTTAAGTTTTGAGGCAAAAATGATTTGTTATCATTTTAGCAATTAATGAAAGCGCTAAAGTGTTCATAGATACATTTTAAGAATCTTGTGTTGGTAGTTTGTAGGGTGAGAGTGCCCGAGCGGTGGTTTGAGATCAAGTTCAGTAAATTTTAAATTTTGCTAACAAATTATTTAATCTTTTGAAAAAAAATACCTAAACCATGATATTTTATTCTGCTCTTGATTCTAAACAAACTACTTTCTAGTTTTGCGTTAATTCATTAACACGTTGTATACTTATCAAATATGAACAACTTTTAGTATGGGAGCAAACCGAACGAAGCAAAAAAAAATCAGCTGTTGCATACATTATTGAGTCGAGTAGGCATTGCAGTTCAGTATGGAACAGCTGATTTGGTTTGCTCCGATCGATTTTCTTTCATAGTAAAAGTTGTTCAGTTTGATGGGTAGATTCTTACAACTGGTACAAATAAAAACTAATTTTTATTAGGTACAGTAAGCATATGCTCACGACTATATTCCCCGATGGGGTAGTCAGAGATATTCTAAAACCTCAGAACATCCACGTTTCACCAGTAGTACCGAAACTCTGTCCAGTATGACGGGGGGTGAGCCCGTCGCCACTTATAATAGACAGTGGGTACAATACATGCCTCGAAATTGAAACATGCAGGTTTCCTCACGATGTTTTCCTTCACCAAAAAGCCAGTGGTATTAGGAATAGTTATGATTAGAATAAGCTAAGAATAAGAAGTTAATAATTTCTTACTTACAAACTCGTAACTACGTTGGTGGCAACCAACGTCGCGGTTCATAGATAAACTTAAGAAAAAAACAGTAATTAGTCTATGATACAGAACAGTTACGCCGACTTTATACTAGTATTAAGTTATTCCGGATTTATTAGAAGACATTTTGCTTATTCTTAGTTTATTCTTGGTATAAAATTTTATACCACGTTTATTTGTACCAGGGTTAGTTTAAAACTTAGACGATTGATATATGGACCCGCCTCGCCTTAGCATTTCCCCTCTGCCAACGTGCAAGATAAAAAAATACTTATTTTATACTTTATACCTTATCACTAAACGCGACAGCCTATAATTGCGGAACAATAATTTAGAACTTATCACGTTTGGGGTTCACACGACACTGTTTTTCATGATTTTTAACGTTCAAAATTAGAATCTAAACTAAATCTAATCTAATCTAGAATAAAATTCAAAGTTGCGTATCTCGTGCTACCTCGCCCCCCGCAAAAAGTGTCAGAAAATTTTGTTAGTAGAATTACACGCGTAACTAGTCCTCATATAAGTTGTTACGAACTGGCCATAAGGCCGGATGTAAATACTTTTTGATACTCTATGGTTTTGACTTGCGCGCTCGGGTCGAGTCGCTATTGTCGGTGCCTAATAGGAAGGATCTCCATAGTCCGCATAAATTTACGATTGTAGTCTTTTGTCTTATGACATACCTTTAATAGTAGAAGGAGATGGAACTGTAGATATTTGTTTATGCGGCTGTCCACTTTTTTTTTGAGCTAGTGTGTGTGAAAAGTGACCGTAAACATAAGGTCATATGTCACTCGGTGCCTTTTGTCCATACTACTTGACACCACACACTCAAACCTAAACGTCAAAAAAAGTGGACACTTTACAATTGGTATGGCTCACTCTAGTCTTAAAGAGAGATCCTTCCTCTTAGGTCGGTGCTTTTCTGTTCGTTTCTGTTTTTGCTATTCTATTTATTTCTGTTTATTCCTGTTTTCTCTTTCATGATTAAAAGCTCTATACTAAGCCGATCCTGCCTTTACACAGTCCACCCTGTCCCCTCTGTAACATAAGTAGTCTAAGGTTTAAAAGGATAATAATTACCTATATCAATTTCACCCTGTTTACGCCCCACTACAGGAAATAGTAGGCCTATTTCCCCCCTAAGAGGAAGGATCTCTCTTTAAAACTAGAGTGAGCCATACCAATTGTAAAGTGTCCACTTTTTTTGACGTTTAGGTTTGAGTGTGTGGTGTCAAGTAGTATGGACAAAAGGCACCAAGTGACATATGGCCTTATGTTTACGGTCACTTTTCACACACACTAGCTCAAAAAAAAGTGGACAGCCGCATGAACAAACATCTATAGTTCAATCTCCTTCTACTATTAAAGGTATGTCATAAGACAAAAGAGACCAACTACAATCGTAAATTTATGCGGACTCTAGGAGATCCTTCCTCTTAGGCCTACCCTCAAGGATGGTGGCGTTAATCAATGTTCTAAGGGAAACACTTTTCAGGAAATTGTTCCATACTCCCGCGGTCACCACAGTCATCATCAGCGCCATGCCCATCAGCCCCACCAGCATATACCTGGGAAATCCTATGTCAAACTACCAACTGGGGTCTTTGCGTATATAAATAAGCATGTAAGTTTTTAAAATACACTTATTAAATCAAAATCCGCAACAGGCTTTGTCAATGGTAATACATCACTCACATCCACAACAGGCTTCGTCAAAGGAAATACACCACTCTGATCCACAACACGTTTCGTCAATAAATACATCCTGTATATCTGCAACAAGCTTCGTCAAATTCCTATACAAACAAAAAACAAACAAAAAAAACAAAAAAAGTGGGGGGGGGGGACCTATAACCTGTAAACCTCCTCCAAAGCCTCTCCCCGAGGGACGGTTCCAAGACCGCTGACAGCATTTCCCCCTCTGAATCGCCAAGCTTATGCGCTGACGTAGGTAACTGCCAGTCCTCTTATCACCAGTGGTCTTTATAAGGCGTGCCGATATCTCCTTTATAAGCTGTTTTTTTTTTTTTAATCAAAATCAGTCCGAAAATAATGCGACAACCCCACAAAAACTTGTACAGGAGTGCAATTTTTGAAACTCATACTTTAAACTCAGCAGTTGAAAATGTCAATATTACTATGGAGATATGCATCTTTCGACTGCTGATTTGACTTTCAAAAATCATACTTCAGGAGTGCGATTTTTGAAAGTTAAATCAGCAGTAGAAAGATGCATATCGACGGTTAAGAATTAATAATGGCTGAAACATTTGGCTCTTTAAAATGTTGACTTATCCAAAATTGTCGACTAAAGTGTCCGACCTCGTAACTCCATTACATCAAACTTTACAGGAGGCACAAAAAACTTCGCCACGAAAAACGGCAGCCCAGAGTTATATGGTTTTCTATTTATTATTTTAAATTGTGACGGCTTTTTAAAAGGATTTAAGAGTTGTGCCATGGATGCATTAGTATTAAAATTGCATGAAATGTCATTTGAAAAATAAAATGGAGTTACGAGGTTTGACACTTTAGCCAACGATATATGTTTTTGCCATGACACGTAAAATTCAACTTGAAATCTAACTACATTTAAGAGGATATGTGAAAAAAATAGGATTCTTCATAGCATCATAGATCATGAAGTACTAATAGTAGGAGTATGATTTGCTTATATGTGTAAATTGAACATATAATTGAAGTTTTGATTAGAGCCAAAAGACGATTAAGAGACATTTTCTCGATTGAAAAATAAGCAAAAGTAGCCTCCGTCTTTATCGATAAACACTTGGAACTGCTAAACAGTGAATAATAGAAACACGAGACTTGATTTAAAAAAAGAGATTGATATTTTATAAAGTTTGATTAGAGCAGAAATGAACTTATATAAATAGTACAATCACAATTAAATAAAGTTTGTTTTACGCTTGCGTCGTATCAGGCGCGCGCGCCACCCCATCTCTTTCCCTCGCATCAGGCAGTAATATAAGCTATCACACGCCCATTTCGCTTTAATTATTTTTCGACATAGGCCCTTAAAAGTCGTTTTTGTCAAAAATGTGAGTTAGCCGTTATTGATTCTTAACCGTCTATATCTCCATAGTCATTTTGACATTTTTAAACTGCTGAGTTCAAAGTATGAGTTTCAAAAATCGCACTCCTGTTTTCGTAGGGTTGTCGAATTTTTTCGTAATGATTTTAATGATTCATTCACATAAATTAATATATATTTTTCTGGAAAGGTAATAAAATATTTCAACTGGAACACAATTTTTTTAATCAGCTTTAATATAATGAAACACAAGCCAAGTGTATTTCCAACGATTTTTTTGTTTTTTGCTCTGTTGTAAAAACGGTAATACATACAAGCGTTAAACTTGTTGTGATTATAGTACATACTCTAAGGTAAAGTGTAAATAGTAAAACTGGCCAAGTGCGTGTCGGACTCGCCAACGATAGGGTTCCGTAGCCATTGTGTAAGTAGAAAAAGAAGAAAAGTTTTTAACCTGTTTATCTTACCTTAGATACATTTTTGAAACACAATGATAGCGTGATTTATTTTCTTGCAACGCCATCTAGTTTGTCATTAAGGAACAAATTAGTATTATTACATTTTACTGGTTTTTTTCCGAATTTCCGAATCTGGTTGGGCTACAAAATCTGTTATAATTTTCACTGAAAGTACTTACCTTAAGCTATATTTTATAACATTTTTAGAATTTTTACGCCCTATTTATTATCTATGGGAATTTTGATCCATTGGACAAGACCTATCCAACGACACCTCACAAGATTTAAAAAAAAATCAATTTTTTTCCAACCCTACTTTCGTTGTAAGGGCGTCGAAAAAAATGTTTTTCTTCAGTACATTTCTGTTTTTGGGTTACCTACTGTCGATTCAATAGGTGTAAAAATGAGCGAGTTATTGAGGTGGGGCATATAGACAGACAGAATGGACGAAAGTATAAGGGTTCTTTGTTTGACTACGGAACCCTAAAAAAAGTCAAATGTGTGTGATTACAGGAGAGGTTGATGAAAAGATTCAGATGCGGCTCAAGAACTATTTTATTGAAACTAAAGCCCACCGACGAAGAGTACAAGCTCATGGCTCATGAGATGCAGTCCACTATACAAGCGCACACGAGTCTCAGTTTTTCAAAATACGACATCAAAAAGGTAAAAAAATAAAATAATGTAATTATTGTTTCAATCGAATTATTTTATTATAAGGCTTCATAGTGAAAGTTGTTCAATTTGACGGTCTGAGTTCACCGTTTCACTATTTGCTAGGCTGTCACTTAGACCCTCTACCTATAGGGTCCTTCTTAATATGCGGATTTTTAAGGGGATGATCAAACCGTCAAACTGAACAACTTTATCTATGGCACCAAAATCGATATCGTGAAAAAACATCAGCTGTTCCACACAAAACTGCAAACCTTTTGCCAAATGTATAAGACAGCAGATTTTTTTTCCGCGATTTTATATTTGTTCAGTTTGACGGTCTGATCATACCCTTGAAAAAGAGTCAGCATATTAAGAAGGACCCTGTATAGTTATGATTTTGACCACAGTGCGATTTTGGGCTTACCAACAAACATTGACTTATCACTAATGGAAGGAAGGTCCGCGCTCAAAAGTGTCCGAATAAAAACAGAACGAAAACGAAAAAAAAGACCCGTCTGCTTAAAAAACCTATTAACTGAAAAGAGAAAAACAAACTCTATAATCACTAATCAGCTCTTAGACTAATTATTATAAGGACTAGCCTTGCGGTAGCATTTCCCCTCTGCCACGATATAAGCATTGATCTTGTGCATTTACAATCAATTTTACACCTTATCACTAAACGAGACAGCCTATAATTGCGAAATAATAACTTCGAACTTAGAACGTTTGGGGTTCACACGAGACTACTTTTCATGATTTTTAAACATTCAAAATTAGAATCTAAAGTTATGAGGAATAAAATCCAAAGTTGCGGATTTCATGTTACCTCGCCCCCCGCAAAAAGTGGCAGAAATGTTTGTTAGTAGAATTACACGCGTAACCAGTCCACATATAAATAGTCAAAGCTAATCAGCTATATCAACTGTGTTTGAGCAAATATAATTTGAATGTTATTAGGTGTAGGTATCACAAACGGGGATAAGGAAGATTTTTGGTTGGTTTACTTACAGATAGAAAGAGTAATAAATGGCTGTCTAATGAGGAAATACATAAGACGACAGGAAGACATTAAATCAGAATATAATCATTTGAACGAGCGAATTTTCTTCCACGGGACGTACAAAGTGAAAGAATTACTAGCTACTGGATTCGATGAAAGATACGCCAGCATAGGTGAGTGTTAAGGGTAGGTCTTACGGTGCGTTCCGATTCATAAAAACAGTGCTGTGAGCGATTACAGCGCTAACACCCGTCCCATTTGCGTTAGCGCGCCGACAGCGCTGATAGCGTTCTACCAATTCGGAACGCTAGATATCGCGCTCACACCGGTCACACCACAACATTCAAATATTCCATTTATTTTCTTCATCACTAATCGTTATTAAACTTTTATTCGTCTTTTTTAGAACATAATTGTGAGAACGCTACCTTTACTCGCGTATTTGTGAACGCACCAACATTTCTTTCCCGCTCGCTCGGGTATCGCGCACTCGCTCTCTCTCTCGCTACTCTTGTCATGGCGCATAGTCTGCCACTAAATAAATTAATTAATTATATTTAATCGGCTTTCATTGGACTATACAGCAAATGGCGACGAAAAAATACGAACCTGCAGCCGGGTGAAGTACAAAACCTGCAAATTAAAAGCATCTGCTGCGAGTAATCTTTCAATAAAACCACGAGACACGCCGGTAAAAGTGAAGTTAGCAGTGAAAAAGGATATTGCAACCGCATTCCAGAACAACCGCGTCGAAGTGCGGGCGACACTTGTCAACTTCATGTTTGTTGACATTACAAATGTCACACACAGATTCCGAAACGGAATATTACAGTGATAGTGTTAATCCTGAAACCATATTTCATAGTAGATCGTGGATTTATAAATTAAATAAACCATTACTGCTACAAAAACTAGACGAGCTAAAAATAAACTACGACCGATCAGCGAACGTCGATGACTTACGAAAATTGCTAAGTACTTACTGCAAACAACAAATAAAGAATACGGACGTTTCCAGTCAGCAACAAACAGGAAATTTCACAATAATGGCAAGTTATGACCTAAAACAGTTCGATGGGGAGAACTGGGAGGTGTTCCAACAACAACTGGACTGTATTATTACTTTGAATGCGGTTACCGAGGACAAAAAAGGTCCATTGTTAGTGACAAAATTGTCACCAAAAGTATATGAAACACTGATATACTTATGTGATCCAGTCAAACCCATAGAAAAAAATTACAGTGAACTATGTAACCTTCTAAAAGAGAAATACTCTCAGAAACAGTCAACATTTATAGAACGGACAATTTTTAGAAAGAGGAACCAACTTCAAAATGAAACCATAGAAGACTATATCATTGTGTTACGAAAACTCGGGAAAAAGTGTGATTTTAAGGACACAGATGATCAAATCAAAGAAAAATTTATAGACGGAGTTCATTCAAAACAAGTAAAGTTTGAATTGCTAAAGAATTCACAGAATTCATCACTAGAGGAGACTATACTGTTGGCTCGAACAGTTGAGACCGCACTGCTGAACACAAACGAAGATCGAAGTGAAACCGAAGTGTTTCAATACGTGAAATTCAACAACAAACAAAATAAGAAAAAACACTTACAAACTCAAGATAAACCACATAGTGAAAAGAAGTGTTTTTGTTGTGGAAAAAACAACCATCTACAATCGGAGTGTACCTTGAAGTTGAAATATTGCTCGGAATGTGGACGGCAGGGGCATATTTTTAGAATGTGTAAAAAGGAACAGCAACGCCAAACAAAGCTACTCATGATAGAAGGAAAAAAAGAGGAACCAGAAGATGAGGAACCTGTAAACGACAATACTCATGAGGAGTTTCAAATGTATTCCCTTCATCGCAATTAAAACAAGAAGTCGAGGACAAGTTCGCAGAAGTATTTAGCCCAGGTTGGGGAAATTTTAAAGGACAAACAATTTCACTGAAATTAAAACCAGATGTGAAACCAAAGAGCCTGCCAGTACGTCGTGTACCCTACGCTTTGAAAGACAAGGTAACAAATGAAATTAATAGATTGTTAAAGAATGAAAGAATACAACCAGTGGAACATAGTCAGTGGGGAACACCAGTGGTACCAATATTGAAACCTGACGGTACTGTACGGCTGTGTGGAGACTACAAATTAACAGTTAACCCTCACCTAGAAGTAGACCACTTTCCGCTTCCACATGTTGATGATATTTTTGACTCCTTGAAAACTGGTAAATATTTCTGCGAGCTTGACTTGAAAGAGGCATACTTACAGGCTAAGTTAGACGAAGAATCTCAAGATTGCACCGTTATTGTAACAGAAGTAGGAACATTTAAATACCTATACCTGCCCTATGGTGTTAGCACAGGACCAGGATCGTTTCAACGTTTAATGTCTAAGAAATTAGCAGATATACCAAACACTGCTATATTCATAGATAACATTTATATGTCAGGTTCTGACTTACAGGACACAATGAATACATTATGCAAGGTATTGGAAAGACTGAAAGAATGTGAATTCAAACTGAAATTGGAGAAATGTAAATTTTTTACAAAATATGTGGATGTTTTTGGGTTCAGAATTGATGCCAATGGTATTAATGTAATAAAATCAAATATTGAACCACTTCTGAACACAAAGCCACCCACCAACCTTACAATGTTAAAGTCATTTCTGGGTAAAATAAACTACTACTCACGTTTTTTAAAAAACATGTCATCAATTATTGCACCCCTCTACGAGTGCACAAAAAAGAACTGTTTTAATTGGACCAAAGAGTGTGAGAAGTCGTTTCAACTGATTAAGGAAAAATTAACTAATGTAGATAATTTAAGGCATTATAATCCGGAGTTACCTTTAATCTTAACTTGTGATGCTTCACAAACTGGTTTGGGAGCAGTAATTTCAAATAGAGATATAAATGGAATAGTGAGACCCATTGCATATGCAAGTAAAAAATTAAATACAGCAGAACAAAAGTACACTGCAATTGATAAAGAGGCTATGGCCATTGTTTTTGGTGTGACCAAATTCTATAACTATACATATGGTAGGCCATTTGAACTAGAAACAGACAGTGCAGCATTGGTCCGAATTTTTGGTCCCACCAAGGCAATACCAAAAATGGCCGCAAAAAGATTGCAGCACTATGCAATTTTTTTGTCAGCATTTAAATACAAGATAAAACATATCAAAACAAATAATAACCCGGCCGACTTCCTATCACGGTCATTAGATAATGTCAAGTGGGAAAAATTAGATTTGCACAGTTTATGTATTGGTGGTAATGAGAGTTATTGTAATTATGTGAACAATTCCAAAATTGATGGACTAGATTGGAAATTGATACAAAAAGAAACAAATAAAGATCCGGTGCTAACACAAATAATTAGATATACGTATGATGGATGGCCAGAAAAAAACTTAATTACACACGAAAGTAAACCCTTCTACAACAGAAAAGAAGAAATATCAGTAGACAGAAATTGTTTATTTTGGGGTCATAGAATCATAATACCATCATCATTACAAGAGTCAATACTTGGGGAACTTCACAAAAGTCATTTTGGAATTGTGCGCATGAAGGAAATAGCACGGTCATATTTCTGGTGGCCATGTTTAGACTCAGAGATAGACAAAATAACCAAAAATTGTATAACATGTTTAAAGAATCATAAAAACCCACAAAAAGGAGACCTGAAACCATGGCCTGTTCCCCCTTCTTCTTGGTACAGAATTCATGCTGATTTTGCGGGACCGTTCTATAACAAAATGTTTCTCATTATTGTGGATAGTTATTCAAAATGGCCAGAAGTATTTGAAATGTCAAGTATCACTTCAACAAAAACTATAGAAATATTAAAACAATTATTTACAAGGTTTGGCTTTCCGGTTCAATTAGTAACAGATAATGCACCCACTTTTACGAGTGAAGAATTTGAAAATTTTTGTAAATTAACTCAAATTAAACACACTTTCTCTCCTCCGTATCACCCAGCAACAAATGGAGCCGCTGAAAGATTCGTGGAGACTTTTAAGTCTCATGTTACAAAAATAAAAGAAAGCGGACTTACCTTGTGTTCAGCACTTAATCTCTTTTTGTTTGACTATAGAAGCACACCACAACGAACAACCGGCATTACTCCTGCAAAGTTGATGTTGGGGAGAGAGCTCCGAAACCGTTTTTCTCTCTTGAGACCTCCTCCATTTTCAGAAAAATGTTACGAGATGCAAGAGAAGCTAAAGCACACTCACTTAGGTAACAGAAACGTAACTTTCACTATAGGACAAAAAGTCATGGTCCGTGATTATCGCAAAGGACGCAAGCCATGGGTTCAGGCTGTTGTAACTGGTGAATCGATTCCTGGAGTTACATATATTGTTGATGTTGACGGCTCTAGCTGGAAGCGACATGTTAACCAAATCCTGTCTTGTAGTAACAGCTTAAATGAATAAACTGTATTGTTTATTTATAAGTAGTTTATAAGTAATATGTTTTGCTTTTACTAGTACAAAATTATTTTGTACAGTTGGGGAGAGTGTGAGAACGCTACCTTTACTCGCGTATTTGTGAACGCACCAACATTTCTTTCCCGCTCGCTCGGGTATCGCGCACTCGCTCTCTCTCTCGCTACTCTTGTCATGGCGCATAGTCTGCCACTAAATAAATTAATTAATTATATTTAATCGGCTTTCATTGGACTATACAGCAATAATCAAACCCAATACTACTAAAGAAACCTAAATCGAGACTTAAACAAACCAAAAATATACAACAGCAAAACTGTTAAGCGTCACTTTTGAAAATTCGCTCAAAAATGTACTAGAACAAAACTGTCAGACGTCACTTTTGACAACTCGCTCACAGTGCTAACGCTACGAACCGTGAGCACTGTTATTGCAAAATGGCGTCGGTAGTGACGTCATGAATGACGTCACGTTTTCGATTGTGGACGCGCTCGCGTCAAATCGGAACGACATTTATCGCGCTCACAGCGCTGTCGGCGTAATTCGGGACGCACCGTTAGGTTTTCTAAGGAAGTAATGGTTAAGAGAAGTTTATTCCGAAACCGCTACTGCGCACTGCATACAATCGAAGTCTGGTGATATTTTACAACACTAACCAATTAAAGTCAATGAAATTTTTCAGAAACTATCTAGAAACGAATCTATATGCTTGTATGATGTCAGATTTTTGATAAAATATACAGTTTTAATGCTAGGATTAAATTAAGATTTGTATGGAAATCTTTCAGGCACTGTAACTTTGAAACTATACATTTTAACGAAAATTTGACTTCATACAAGCATAGAGATTAGTTTCTAGATTGTTTTTGAAAAATTGCATTGACTTTAATCGGTTAGTATTGAAAATATCACAAGATTTCGTTTATATGGAGCGCGCTCCGAATAATATTCCCTGAAGTTAGTAACTAGTTATCTGTGCCAAAACTTTAGCCTCATTCAGGGAGACGCAGGGCGGCACGCGGCGCGTTGGGCGGGCAATAAATCGATGACAATTTGACGCGTGCAAAAACTTCTCCGTGAACGCTCTATACATCGCCGTATGTTTGTGTTTCTGGCAGCCCGCTCTTCACAACGCGGCGCCTGACGCCCCGCGTCTTCTTGAACGAGATCTTACTTTCCTCGGTAATGTTCACAGATGGAATGTTCGGCGCTGGAATGTATTTCGCTAAACACTCTTCTAAGAGCAACCAATACGCGTTTGGTCATGGGGGGAAATGCGATAGACACAAAGATATGCATTGCAAGATATGTGAGAGGTAAGTGATGTAATATGGCTCTGTTTTGATCTCTGTTGCGATCTTATCATCCACCATCAGCCGTTGTGGAACCTTGCCTGCCGTGCAGGAGGCGATGGTTCGATCCACGTCCAGGCCGACTCGTACCAATTTGTTTTTCGGAATTGCTGTACGATTTGTAACACAGCAGGCTTTTCGGTGAAGGAAAACATCGTGAGGAAACCTGCATGCTTCAATTTCGGGGCATGTATTGTACCCACTGTCCATTATAAGTGGCGACAGGCTCACTCCCCGTCACACTGGATAGAGTTTTGGTACTACTAGTGAAACGTGGATGCTCTGAGGTTTCAGAATATCTCTGACTACCCCCTCGGGGAATATAGTCGTGAGCATATGCTTATGCTTAAGCTAGGGATTTGGCCATACTCCACCATGCGAGTTTAGATGAAGATTGGTGGTTATAGCAGGACTGTCTCCACAGCTCAGGTAAGTTTGAGGGCCGATCCACACCGAGGGGTGAGTGGTCGCTCATTGACATAAAGCGCATTTTAGTTTTCGTTCCTGAAGCGCAAAGTTCGAAATTTGAAAAATCGGGTTGAGTGAACCATCTGTTACGGTAGTAACTATTAAACTAGGGTTGCCACCTCTCATTCTGCCGTTCTAGGGTTGCCAGGTTCAAAAATTACTTCTTTGTACCAAAAATCATAATGGTAAAGGTACTTGCGGCAAAATTTTGCTAGGCAACCCGGCGGCGTTGTATGAACCTCTGTATAAACTTTCTCCAAACAAATACGTTTATAATTTTACGGTTTGATCTCGTACCAAGAGTTACTACAAAAACTAGTTACTATGTTATTCCTAGTGTCGAAAAGTAAAAACCAATAACATTTTTCCAGAAAAATGGTAATCTGCCGTGTGACTCTGGGCAAAATTCATAAAGTGAGACACTCCAGACGTAAAACTGCTCATCCACCGCCAGGATACCACTCTTTAGAAGGCGTAGCCTCAAACCTCCCGAGAGGATTGAAGTACAATGAGTACATCATCTATAGAGGGGAACAGGTAAGGGTATCACATCAGCCGATAGACGTCCACTGCTGGACATATGCCTCTTCCAAGGATCACCACAACGACCGGTCCTGCTCTGCCCTCATCCAACGGGTTCCCGCCGCCTTCACCAGGTCGTCGGTCTACCTTGTTGACCCATTTGCAATAGGGGGAAGTCGGATATTTCTTTTTCCGACTCCTCCTATCTTCTTTGATTAATTCATTGCGGGTTCCAATACAGATTAAAGTCATCTCCGGGCTCGCTGGACTTCATTGTCTAGAGTTGTGAATGGTCGCCGCTGTTGATCCTGGTTGAGTTATAGCGGTGGGAATGTGTGGTGGGTCTACCTTGTGGGGTCCTACTCACGCTACGCTTTCCAGTCCGCGGTCACCACTCGACAACTATCCGGCCGCATCGGCCATCGGTTCTAAGAGCAATATGCCCTGCCCATTGCCACTTTAGATTAACAATTTTCAGGCTATATCGGCTACTCTAGCTCTAAGGCGTATTGCTTCGCAGGGATACTCCGAGCATAGCCCTCTCCATTGCCCTTTGGGTGACAATTAGCCTTGAATCATTCATCATTGGATCAAATAAATAATAAGGCAAATTTTTTTTTATTGGATCGGACTTGAACCAGCGAAAATAAAGCGAAATGACCAGATTGCACGACTTGTTCTTTCCGCTCCTTAAGATATCCCTCAATGTAGAAATGTGCTTATTGAGAAGCCATCATAATTAGCCTATATTATAAGTTCCACTGCAGGGCACAGGCCTACTCTCATTTTGAGTATACGCGCGTGCACAATGCGGATTGGTAGACTTCACATACGCATCAGAATTTCTTCTTCAGCGTACGCAGGTCCTGACGATCCTTCACTATTTGAGGGCAGTCTTGGGAGACTTTATAAATCAACAATTTCTCTAGATTCATACACCTTTCATTATGACTGATTTTTAATGAACTTTTCATTATTTCACAGGCATATCCAGAGTATGTGATTACGTACAAACTAAAACCATAGATGACAAACTTTTGCCATTTTACGCGCTGTCGCACCATTGTTATCATCATCAGCTCGTGTACTCCACGTACAGTATTAAGGGTATATACTGTTACGGGGCATTTCATTCAATTCATTGCCACAGAACAATTTTCACATTTCATTTCACTAATGGCACGCAAATAGGTATATACATTTTTTACGGTCAAAGACAACAAAATGACAAAATGAAATGATGCAAAAGAGAGGTATCATGGACCTGTATTAAGTAGGTATATATTAATTTTATAAATAAAACATTTAACCAATTTTTGGTTATTTTATTTGCAGTCATGTTAAGTGTTGTTATTTAAGGTTTAGGTACAATAATCAGCCGACCGTTTCATACGACGTTTTTCAACACACTTGCGATGAAAAAAGAAATAAAATTTCACGAAAAGGTTTAAACAAATATGTGTGAAGAATGCCCATATTTCTTTCTTCTGTGTTCGGATTTACTTGAGCGCAGGTGTTACCGCACTAGTGCGGTAATATTGTAAATTAAAACACACAGGTGTTTTATAAACTGCATTATGAACATAAAAACGTTGTGATAAGAACTACTTTAAAAGCAAATGTGTTGAAAAATAGAATTAAAATTAGTAGAAGAAACAGAAGTAAATAAAGTAAAAAGGTGTGTGTATGCGTGGGTGCTTGTGTGTGTTCACGCGTGCGTATTTGTGTATGTCTGTGCCGGTGTTGTGTATATGAGTATGTGTGTAAGAGTTTTCAAGTCAAAGATATTTATTTCAGAAAATTTTATTAAAATTTAAATATAAATCAATTTTTAATTTTTATTTCACTATCTTGTAAGTGATGAGGTATTCGGGGTAAACCTGAAATCATACAAAATTAATAAGATCGAATACAAACTTGCACAGATTTGTATTTAAATAAAATGGTTAAATATGTAGGTACAATTAATCATTTATTGCATTATACAGTGTGTATTATTGACATCAATAGTAATTTTTGACATCAAAAGATCCAAAAGACATCATCTGATTTGGTCCAAAATGCGAAATTCTGTTTGGACTTGTCCGTCTAAGGAGGAATCCTTAAGGACACAACTAAGAATATGGGTGTAAGCTTCACGAAAATCATAAAATAAAATTTACCTGCTCTCCCCTGTACACGATGTACTCGGGGTATTGCAGACCCCCAGGCCTATGGGTCGCTACCCCCTCCACTGAATGGTAGCCTGGCGGCGCGTGCGCAATCTTATTAGGACCAGTCTCTTTCTTCACCTTACCCATAGTTACGCGGCAGAGTATCATTCGCCTAAAATCAGAAAAGGTGATTGTATCTGCGGTGACTTCACACTGAGTCCGTCCCTGCATCTTATCAAGAGAAGTTTATTCCGAATGCGTAAATGCGCGCTGCATACAAACGAAGTCTGGTGATATTTTCAATACTAATCAATTTAAGTAAATTTTTAAAACATAGATATTAGTTTCTAGATTGTTTCTGAATCATTTCATTGACTTTAATTGGTTAGTATTGAAAATATCACCAGACTTCGTTTGTATGGAGCGCGCCAACGGTAATATCCGCCCAGGGAACAAGACTCTTCATACTAATCGATGTGAACGAGCGCGTGGCTCCGGTCAGAATCAAGCCGTTTTCTTTGAAAAATTATATGATTTTTATGAATTTACTAAATACTAGCAGCCCGTCCCGGCTTCGCACGGGGTAGACAATTATTTATTTTTGGAAATTTGGATATAAAACACTTTTTTTCACAAATATTTTTATTTTGAAATTTTACCAAGGATCCCTAATTTTTTTCAAAATGAAATGTAGCCTATGCCAAATTGGAAGAATGTAGCATTCTATTGGTGAAAGAATTTTTTAAATCGGCCCAGTACTTTTTGAGCCTATTCATTACAAACATACAAACATACAAAAATAGGTACAAATCTTTCCTCTTTATAATATTAGTGTAGATAGTGTAGATAAGAAAATCAAATCATTCTATGTTGTATTGTATATGTATGTATGTATATGCTCACGACTATATTCCCCGAGGGGGTAGTCAGAGATGTTCTGAAATCTCAGAGCATCCACGTTTCACCAGTAGTACCGAAACTCTGTCCAGTGTGACGGGGGGTGACCCCGTCGCCACTTATAATGGACAGTGGGTACAATACATGTCTCGAAATTGAAGCATGCAGGTTTCCTCACGATGTTTTCCTTCACCGAAAAGCCAGTGGTGTTAGAAATCGTACATAAATTCCGAAAAATTTATTGGTACGAGTCGGCCTGGACGGGGATCGAACCATCGCCTCCTGCACGGCAGGCAAGGTTACTCGCCAGTCGCCACTGGACGAAGAGTGATAGTTAATGTATAAAATGGTTACAAAGTGCCGAGGCAAAGACCTTCGTTGCGGAGATTAGCCGTCGACTGAGGGAACGAAATTGTGACCCACGTTCCGGGTCGTTTCTGGTGCAGAGGCTAGCCGTAGCTAGCATTATGGGCTCCTTTGCGCCAGGATCGACAAGGAGCTGGTTATTTGACTGAGCTTGTATTTCATTGATATGACGAAGCTTGTTGCTGATTTATATCTGTTTGTGTATCTTTGTTATTGACGACGCTTGTGCTGACCACTATATTTTTGTGATCTAATTAACTCATTCTTCTTCTTTTCGTGTCAATTATTCTGCTATTGTGTACTCTTTAAGTGTACTCATTAAATATAGGTTACAAAGTTACCCAATTTTACTGTAATATCGGGCGGTAGAGCCTTAAGTAAGTAACGCGCTATTCCTTTACCTTGCACACTTATCACAGTTTGTGTCCCGATGAACTGGGCAAGGTTGGTTGAGGCCAAAAGCATACTGGTTACTCTTAGAAGAATGCTTCGCAAAGTATATTCCAGCGCCGAACATGCCATCTGTTGGACAAAATCAGGTAAATATTAAATTCCACCAAAAACATGATTTACCTATCCAGTAGAGGAAATCCCGAGGAAGCAACTAAAATCCGTATTTTTAATTATTTTTTTGAAGTTTCCTTAATCGAGTCGAGTTGTTGAGTTGTTGAAATTTTTGACGTGAATCAATCAATCAATCAAATCAGACCCACTGCTGGGCACAGGCCTGCTTTTTATTTGCACCACTCCTCACGGTCTTGTGCCAATCTGATCATCTCTGACCCGCAACCCTTACAATGTCGTCTGACCAACGCACCGGTGGACTTCCCATGAACCTCCTTCCTTCTCTTGGCCACCATTCTGATATTAGTCCATCAGCCGACTTCCCTTCTAGCCAATTCGGTATGTCAAGTTATTTTTGGAGGGCTGAATCGAAAACCATTTCGAGATAATTGTCTCATAATAATATTTTCTAAGTCAGAGATTTTAAAATGAAAGGATTACAGATATTTTTAATAAAATAACGTCGTTTTTCGGTATGTCCAGTGACGTCACTGGAAAACCTGTTCCTCCTTGGCTATTAAGAAAAAAATACATTCACAATATCAGAATTTGACATTTGATGTTGCCGTTTCTATTACCAGCATAGAGTCAGAAAGAGAAGGCAGGAAAGTTTTGATTTTTTTTTAAAAGCAGTAGTTTTTCTCCATGGAGTTCGAATTATTTTCTCTCCACCATTTTTGCATTTAGAGATTACAGATCAAAGTAACTTAAATTGGTTTCTTAAAATTATTTCTTCTATCCGTTAAAAATATAAAATGATGACCAAAAAAAACTTGACATACCGAATTGTCCCGCCCAAATCCACTTTAACTTTGCGATCTGCTCTCCTACGTCGACGACCTTAGTTCTTCGACGGATTTCTGGACATTGGGTACGTGGTCCAAAAGCAATATACCCAGCGTGGTACAACTCCATGTCTCTTTGTGCGACTTTTACTTGGTGCATGTTTTGCCTAATGAGTGTCCACGCTTCCGCACTATGACTTAGTATGGGCAGAACACATTGGTTGTACACCGTGGTCTTTAGGCATTGTGGGAGTTTAGACTTAAAAACGTCATCCAATTTAGCAAAAGCTGTCCATAGTTGGCAAGACAACTACACACATATACAACGTGTTAATGAATAAGCGCAAAACCTCATACACCCCAACTGATTTATAGCAAAATAATTAGATTGAAACAATAATTTCGTTATTTTGATAGTAAAAATTTTTAGTTATTCGCATTTTAAGTTTTGAGGCAAAAATGATTTGTTATCATTTCAGCAATGAATGAAAGCGCTAACGTGCTCATGGATACATTTTAAGAATCACAAATTATATAATATTTCGATAAAAATCCACCGGTAGAAGCCGTGGTGGTCCAGTGGCGAGTAACCTTGCCTGCCGTGCAGGAGGCGATGGTTCGATCCCCGTCCAGACCGACTCGTACCAATGAGTTTTTCGGAATTTATGTACGATTTGTAACACCACTGGCTTTTCGGTGAAGGAAAACATCGTGAGGAAACCTGCATGCTTCAATTTCGAGGCATGTATTGTACCCACTGTCCATTATAAGTGGCGACGGGCTCACCCCCCGTCACACTGGACAGAGTTTCGGTACTACTGGTGAAACGTGGATGCTCTGAGATTTCAGAACATCTCTGACTACCCCCTCGGGGAATATAGTCGTGAGCATATACATACATACATACATACGATAAAAATTACCCATGTTGAAAGTATGATAATTCGATTCTGCTCTCGATTCTAAACAAACTACTTTCTAGTTTTGCGTTAATTCATTAACACGTTGTATACGCATCTATTCGACCGGATTACCCTACCACTCGAGCCGATGTCCTTCGCATCACGTCACGTAACGCAGACCCAATGGCGACGGTTTATCACGTAACGCAGACCCAATGGCGACGGTTTATCACGTGATCATCATAATTCATAATTCATAATTCATAATCATTTATTGCGCACACAGAGTACATGGTAGGTGGTATAATAGGTGAGTAAGTTACATCTGTGAACCTTATAAGTTAAGGCATTGCAATTTTGAGAGTAGTACTTACAGTTTTGGTACAGTCCAATTTCACAAATATAGACATGATTATATGTATAGCATGCAGTACAAATTTATAATTTTATGCGTTCACAATTTCTTTACAATTTATAATTAAGTACAATGAATTAATAATAAAAAAATATAGCTATATGTATATTAATTAATTAATTACACAATATTACAATGTCAATTTAAGATTAGTAGGTTAGTATAAGTCCATGTCAAATAAGTTTTAAAATTATAAATAAGTAGTCATCAGATTTTGTCAGTTAGGAATTCGTCAAAGTCATAGTAAGCTTTTTCGATGAGTAATTGTTGTAAACGTTTTGCAAATATGTGGTCTTTGGTCTCCGCCTTTATTATGTCAGGTACTTTGTTAAAGATTTTTATTGCTGTATTATATGGGCTAGTTCTCATCATTTCCATGGTTGTGGCTACTAGGTTTAATTCGTTTTTGGATCTTAAATTTGTATGAATAAGGTGATCCTTTTTTTGGCCATCGGCCAATGAGCGACGGTTTAGGGAGCTGGATGAGGCAGCCAACGCGTCCTTCACTTGCCCTTCAATCTCATACGCGCACACCACGTTTAACAATTAGAAAGTTTCTAAAATTAAGAACTTTTGTACTATTTAGTATTTGATTATACGCTGTTAAAATTCAAAAGCAGCTGCTTCATTTCTCTGCCTGCAATCCTCGTCAAGCAATCTTCAGAGCTGTGTCTACGCATAGACACCCATCCTAATCGAACTCTCCTTTCAATCTCCTTTACCTGGGATTCTTGGTCAAAGAACAATGCTCAAGGTAGACTTTTTAGCCTCCGACGCAAAAAGAGGGGTGTTATAAGTTTGACGCCTATGTCTGTCTGTCTGTGGCATCGTAGTTCCCAAACGGGTGGACCGATTTCAATGCGGTTTTTTTCAATAGAAAGCTAATTTTTGCGAGAGTGTTCTTAGTTTTGTTTCACGAAAATCAGTTCAGCAGTTTTCAAGTAACTTTAAAAATTACAAAATAACATTAAATTACAAACTTAAATAAACTCTCAACGCCAAAAACAAACAAATTCGGTTGCTACTTTTGATGTTTTGATTTAAGCAAATGTATGTTTTACTTTATAACTCTCTTTTTAGGGTTCCGTAGTCAACAAGGAACCCATATAGTTTCGCCATGTCCGTCCGTCTGTCCGTCTGTCCGCGGCTTAGCTCAGAGACGCTTAGTACTAGAAAGCTGTAATTTGACGTGGGTATACATATTTATCACGCCAGAACGGCTCGCGGTAGAATGATATATCTTGAATTTTTTTGGTACTAAACGAAAAGTGGGGATGCAATTTTTTTTTCGTCTCTCCCATGGTGTGGGGTATTGTTGGATAGGTCTTTTAAAAGTATTGTGGGTGTGGGTGTGGCGGTGAGCCTGTTTTTTACTTTATAAATGTATAAATGTTTTTATGGTTGGTTTTTTTTATTAACTTACTTATATTAGAGTATCGCTCGTCAAACCCTGACTTTAGTAGATCTTTGACCTTATTAGTGCCATGGAACAGCATACGTTCATTGAAATTTTTGGCCTCAGCTGCGATCTCCGTCTGCCTCACACGATATCTCTTCCAGAAGCAACCGTTCACTACCTTCTGGATCTGAAACACCAGTGAGCATAAGCATAATATGCTGACAAATATCCGAGGGGTTAGTCATATACACTACATAAATACAACGTGTTAATGAATAAGCGCAAAACCTCATACACCCCAACTGATTTACAACAAAATAATTAGATTGAAATCATAATTTCATTATTTTGATAGTTAAAATTTAAAGTTATTCACATTTTAATTTTTCAGGCAAAAATGATTTGTTATCATTTCAGCAATGAATGGAGGCGTTAACGTTCTCATGGATACATTTTAAGAATCTTGTTTTGGTAGTAAGTAGGGTGAGTGTGCCCGTGCGGTGGATTGAGATCGAGTTCAGTAAATTTTAAATTTTACAAACAAATGATTTCATATTTTGAAAAAAAAATCCTATATTGAAAACATAATAATTCGATTCTGCTCTCGATTCTAAACAAACTACTGTCTAGTTTTGCGTTAATTCATTAACAAGTTGTATACTAGACGAAGTGTCCGAGCTCAAAAGTGTCCGAACCAAAAGAGCACCAAAACGTAAAAAGAGAACTAATCACGCAACAGTCCTCGTTTGATCGGCCGACTACGCGCACGCGCGGGCGCGCGACACAGTGCTGCGATGGGGGATTGGGATGGAAAAGAATTTCAGCATTTTCAATGTTTTTAGTTGGTTTATATTACTACACGTACTTAGATTTGTGTTGTTTAGTCTCGGACACTTTTTTCGAGAATTTTGTACTGGAACCGGCGTCCATAGTACACTAAGTCAATGCCTGGGAGTGAAAGAAACACTTGGAATTAGGGTTGTCAGATTTGATACCGTGAATTTTATTTTTTCATTTTATTTTTGGCAACTGTAATAATTTTTTGGCCGTCTGCTCCATCTAAAATTTGGATAGGAAAATTCGGAATAAGAGAGACTAAACTTGACTCTTATCAGTAGTTTCCTTTACCTCCATTGTAAGGCAGTTCATCGGTTCATCCTTAATATAACATTAAAAAACATCGTTTACAGAAAGCATAAGTTCTGAGCATAATAGCCGTGGTGGTCCAGTGGCGAGTAACCTTGCGTGCCGTGCAGGAGGCGATGGTTCGATCCCCGTCCAGGCCGACTCGTACCAATGAGTTTTTCGGAATTTATGTACGATTCGTAACACCACTGGTTTTTCGGTTAAGGAAAACATCGTGAGGAAACCTGCATGTTTCAATTTCGAGGCATGTATTGTACCTACTGTCCATTACAAGTGGCGACGGGCTCACTCCCCGTCACACTGGACAGTTTCGATACTACTAGTGAAAAGTGGATGTTCTGAGGTTTCAGAATATCTCTGACTACTTCCTCGGGGAATATAGTCGTGAGCATATGCTATAAGTTCTATAGTATATCGAATCTAAACTATTATAAAACGATAACAAAAGTGTGTCCGTATATTGAAGACATTTACAAGAATTTCTTTTGTTTTTAGGTATCCCTTGACACCAAATCAAACTTTTTTAGAACTTTGGTCTTTATGTTTGTGTATCTGTTTGTTTGAAATAGCATCGCGCAAAATCTACAAAACCTATTATGATGAAACTTTTTTGTTTTCCTGTTTCGACTACTAGTGAAACGTGGATGTTCTGAGGTTTCTGAATATCTCTGACTAACCCCTCGGGGAATATAGTCGTGAGCATTATGTTTATGCTTTTTTGTTTTATAGCTTATGATCTGACGTTTTATAGCTCTATAGCACAGTCTGTAGTGAACCTGTGCCGAGGGTCGCGGGTTCGAATCCCGTAAGGGACAAATATTTGTATGATGAATATGAATATTTGTACCCGAGTCATGGATGTTTGTATCTATATATGCATTCTATATCGTTGTCTAGTCATCATAACACAAGTCCAGGCTAGATTCTGGTACTTTAAATGTGACTAGATAATTTGTGTGACGATGTCCAAGATATTTATTTATTTATATTTATCTGACTTAAAATTTGGTACATAATGTGTGAAGTCGTAAACTCTAGTACCTTTATAAATCGATAGTGTTTAAAATGTCCGCTTGCATGCTCTCTCTTTGTCGATTGAACCACTTTAGCAACCAGTTTGAATTCCCGATGTCCATTTTTGCCGTGAGGGTCTAGGTTGATCAATAACGTTGGTCTACCACATTTCCAGCCTTTTAATTGTTCCTGTAAACGAAGAAATACGAAAGAGGGGTGTTAACAGTTTGATAGAATAGAATAGAATATAATTCTTTATTTGCTATTGTACATAATATTTATAGCTAGTTTATACAATAAAAATACATTGCATGTTGTGTGTATGAAAGGAAGAAGGAAAACATCGTGAGGAAACCTGCATGCTTCAATTTCGAGGCATGTATTGTACCCACTGTCCATTATATGGCGACGGGCTCACCCCCCGTCACACTAGACAGAGTTTTGGTACTACTGGTGAAACGTGGATGTTCTGAGGTTTCAGAATATCTCTGACTACCCCCTTGGGGAATATAGTCGTGAGCATATGCTATGCTATGTTGTGTGTACAAAATGGGCAAAAAGGTATGTGACTCAGTTTACGGCAGTTGTCGGAACCAACGACCACTGTTATTCTGTTATAACCAGCTGTTACTTAACAGAATATTAATTTAAACCAAGAGATAAATAAAATTATGACTAGAAATAGTAAAACAGAATGAAACAAGACAGGAACATATTGCTCATAAACTAGTGCATAACAAAAAAAAAAGATAGGTTTTTATGTCGTAATCAGACTGAAGATATACAGACGGCTGGATGGCCAAAGATTAACACTGTGTGTCTGCAAGGGTGGACGCATATCTATCCGCGGCGAAGAAGCCGAACGAGGCAATCAAAACGAATTCCCGATTCGTCCGATTCGCCGCGGATAAGTGTGCGAAGTGTCATAGAATTTCATACAAAGAATTCTAAAATTCGATTCTTTCGCATCCTTCGGCTCGTTCACCGGGGAAAAATATGCGTCCACCTTTGATCACCAGCGGCGAAATATGTGAACTGATTTCATGAGATTATTTTGTTATCGAAAGCATATTTGTGCGAGAAAGTTTCTCATACTGTTGTGGGGGCTGGCAAGCCAGCAAAGCTTCGACCCTGTAGTGGGATTATTGTGTTAGCCTCTATACCTTTTATTTTCTTTACCCTTCAAATACATGGTCAATGAAGGAGGCAATACCATTGAGGGGAAGAAACCTAAGATCTGCCGGTTTTGGATATCCACATGCGTTTAGTCGCCAAGAGATCGCAGTCACAAAGGATATGTTCCATGGTCTCCTCCTCCAGATTACAAGATCCTTCCAGATATACAAACACTCTCTGTCTGTAAGAGTGGACGCATATCTATCCAACGAAATGAATTAACTTTCAATTTTTCTGACGATTCGTTCGATTCGCCGCGGATAAGTGTGTGAAGTGTAATAGAATTTCATACAAAGAATTCTAAAAATCGATTCTTTCGCATCCTACGGCTCGTTCGCAGCAGATAAATATGCGTCCACCTTTGGTACAATTTTAAGTTTGTAGTCTTTACAGTTTTGGAGATTTCGTGTTGAGTTAGTGTGTAGATTTGTATAGATTCAAGCATATTTTACACAGCTTGACCAACAACAGCACACATTTCTGTCACCCCGGGCAGTTTGACTACGGAACCTAAAAAGGTACTTACAGGCACAGAAATGGAAGCCCTCATTCCATTTGGCATGGTCACGTTAGATAAATGCAACTTATGATGCACTTTGTGGTTGCCATGTTTGTGACCACCGTGGTGACCATGGTTTCCACTACTGTGGCGGCCATGTACTCTACCACTATGATGGCCACTTCCCCGGCTCCTATGGTGACTGTGGGGTTGGATGTCCTGTAAACCGTAAATAATCGGTTAAAAATTCCTTGTCTATATATATAAAAATGAATCCCTATTTCCCTTGGTCACGACATCACTCGAGAACGGCTGGACCGATTACGATGAATCTTTGGTGGGTTGTTGTGCACATGTCAAGGAAGGTTTATAAACAAAAAAAACGGCCAAGTGTGTGTAGGGTAGGTGTAGGGTAGGTGTAGGGTAGTTATAGGTGTAGAGTAGGTGTAGGGTAGTTGTAGGGTAGGTGTAGGGTAGTTGTAGGTGTAGGGTAGGTGTAGGGTAGTTGTAGGGTAGGTGTAGGGTAGTTGTAGGTGTAGGGTAGGTGTAGGGTAGGTGTAGGGTAGGTGTAGGGTAGTTGTAGGGTAGGTGTAGGGTAGTTGTAGGTGTAGGGTAGGTGTAGGGTAACAACAACGTCTGCCGGGTCAGCTAGTTAGTTATAATTAAAAGAATATAATAGCAATTTTATTCGTTACTGACTGTATGTACACATTATGTCTGCCTCTCTTTTAATAATTGTCACTGTTGCGCGTCTGATGGAAGAAATCTCTAAAGAAATAAGCTCGCCCTTTGTACATGTCTTTTCTATTGTTTGTATCAATGGGTCTGTATGTACAATAAAGTGTTATAATGATAATGATTCGGAGCGCGCTCCATACAAACAAAGTCTGGTGATATTTTCAATATTAACCAATTAAAGACAATGACATTTTTCAGAAACAATCTAGAAAGTAATCTCTATGCCTGTATCTAGACAGATGTTTATTTTCTCTCGATGTTGGCTCCATAGTGAAAGTTGTTCAGTTTGATGGTCTGAAACACCCCCTTAAGAATTACTATACTTTATTCCAAATAAGGACGACGAGATTTTCCGATTCCTATTTAGCTTTCTGGCCAATTCTGATTACCAAATGTATTTAATTTATTGGATACATATAATATCCGACAAATCTTGGACGTTACTAATAGTCTAGGAAAAATAAGGTTTGAGATTGCATTAAAGACACTTTAGTAAATTGTGTTTGAAATAATATTACTGTTAGTTAATAACACTTTAGTCGAGTTTCGTGGTTATATTTTCTCAGGAACCTGAGAAATGCGTTAATATCGATTTGAATGTACAAAGGGCAAGCTTATTTCGAAAGATATTTCTTCCAGCATACCAGCAATAGAGACAGTTAATTATCACACGGCAAATTTAATGTGTACTAACAAACAGTAAATAATTTAGTTTTGAGGTTATAATTTTTGAAGACTTACAAAATATTAAATATCTACTCAAATTTACGATATAAACCGAGGATTATTATTGTTATAAGTAAAACGTATTGAATGAAGACATCCTGTATAAAATCACAAGTTTTCCATTTTTTGTTCATACTTAAATTTAATGTTTTGTCAATGTCTTAATTATTCAATAATACACAATAGAAAATTGGGGATTATTGAGAATTTATGTTTTTCAGGTATTTATTTACTATATTCCAAATTATCACCAAAAGTGAAATTAATGCAACCTTCTCCATACAAAAATCCGTAGATTTCCCCGACTATAAAGCTGTTCGAAGAATAAGTGAGAGGAAGAGTTTCAAATCTCTGTTTCTGTAATGCAAAATAGCCTTAATCTTCGTTGCTATTTACAATAGTAACATAGTAAGCAAATATGTATTTTACGTTATTTAGGTTAAGGTGCCTTTCTAATTTCTTAATAAATAAAAATAATAATAACAGAATTTTTTTTTCGTCTTTGGCTCCATAGTAATCTAGGAAAAATAAGGTTTGAGATTGAATTAAAGACACTTTAGTAAATTGTGTTGGAAATAATTTTACTGTTAATAGTATATAACACTTTTGAAGAGATTTTGTGGTTATATTGGCTCAGGAACCTGAAGAATACCTTAAAATCGATATAAATGTAAAAATGAGACAGTTATTTATCACAAGGCAAATTTAATGTGTACAAACAAACAGTAAATAATTTAGTTTTGAGGTTATAATTTTTGAAGACTTATAAAGTATTAAATATTTAATCGAATTTACGATATTAACCGGGGATTATTATTGTTATAAGTAAAACGTATTGAATGAAGCCATCCTGTACAAAATCACCAGTTTTCCATTTTTTGTTCATACCTAAATTTAATGTTTTGTAAATGTCTTAATTATTCAATAATACACAGTAAAAAATCGGGGATTATTGAGAATTTATGTTTTTCAGGTATTTATCTACTATATTCCAAATTATCACCAAAAGTGCAATTAATGCAACCTTCTCCATACAAAAATCAGTAGATTTCCCCGACTATAGTGAAAGTTGTTCAGTTTGATGGTCTGAAGCACCCTCCTTAAGTATTCCTAGGGTATTTTGTTACACCCCGTATACACTTACACTGTATGTGTTACACTTATTTAATGTACATCCACACCAAGTTTACAATATTATCGTTATGCTATCCAACATTCCTGAAACAGATCAAGCTACATTAAGATATGTTTATTCCGAATGCGTAAATGCGCGCTGCATACAAACGAAGTCTGGTGATATTTTCAATACTAATCAATTAAACTCAATGAAATTTTACAGAAACAATCCAGAAATAAATCTCTATACTTTTATCGTGTCCGATTTTCGTTAAAATATACAGTTTAAATGATAGGATTAATTTAAGATTTGTATGGAAATCTTTGAGGCACTGTAACTTTAAAACTATACACAATAAGGAAAATCTGACAAGATACAAGCATAGTGATAATTTTCTATTATGTTTCTGTAAAATTTCATTGAGTTTAATTTGTTAGTGTTAAAAATATCACCAGACTTTGTTTGTATGGAGCGCGCTAACAGTAATATACCCTTAATATTAACATACCAATTCAGTTTCTTCATCCATTTCCCCTTCATCTCTCCCTTCATTTTCTAGATCAAAGTCAACTTGTTCAAAATCTGCTAGATCAAAGTCATCTTCATTATCTTTATTGATGTCTTCAAGTGTATTCTCATTTTCAGCAAAAGTTGATGATGATATATTATGAGAGTATACATCATAATTTACTGGCCTGTTAAGAATAATATAATTGTATGTTATTGTAAGGGTGAAATTTGATATCATTAGCATTTTATAAACAAAGAGTTAGTGGAGTACCAGTATATTTAAAGTTTTAAAAGTAGATTGTTTCAGAATCGTTCAAACCTTAGACTACTTATATGAGGAAATTCTACTAACAAAATTTTCTGCCACTTTTTGCCGGGGGCGAGGTAGCACGAGATACGCAACTTTGAATTTCATTCCATTAGTTTAGATTCAAATTTTTTATGGTAAAAATCATGAAAAACAGTGTCGTGTGAACCCCAAACGTCATAAGTTCGAAATTATTGTTCCACAATCATAGGCTGTCGCGTTTAGTGATAAGGTATAATATTGAATGTAAATGCGTAAGATTTTTTGATCTTGCTCGTTGACAGAGAGGAAATGCTAAGGCGAGGCGTGTCGGTATATAAATCGTCTAAGGTTCAAACCTACTCCGATTATCAAGTTTTTTTTTAAAACGTCCGTAGTCTAAAATACTACAACCGTTATAGTTTAAAAATTGACGCTCTTAGCCCCACTTGCGCCAACCAGGGTTAGCGATTAACTCTGGGTTAACTGGGTTTAGCTAATTCGGATTTTCTGCTTTATAAAATCATAGATTACAAACTTAACCTGGAATTTGTAACAAAAAAATTAAAATTTTAAGAAAGAAAAGCAAAAAAAAGTATACGTGATATACTATACAACGTGTTAATGAATTAACGCAAAACTAGAAAGTAATTTGTTTAGAATCGAGAGCAGAATCCAATTTTCATGGATTCAACATAGATAATTTTTTTCAAAAAATTTAAATATTTTTTTTTATAAAATTAACATTTACTGAATTCGACCCACCGCAAGGGCACAATCACCCTACTTACTACTAAAACAAGATTCTTAAAATGTATCCATGAGCACGTTAGCGCTTTCATTCATTGCTGAAATGATAACAAATCATTCTTGCCTCAAAACTTAAAATGCAAATAACTTAAAATTTTAAGTATCAAAATAATGAAATTATTGTTTCAATCTAATTATTTTGTTATAAATCATTTGGGGTGTATGAGGTTTTGCGCTTATTCATTAACACGTTGTATAGAAAGAACATCTCATAAGCTTTCCAAAATCATTATAATCAACAAGCTACGACTTGAAGAAGTTAATCTAACGTTCGTAGCTTCGTTCTCCAAACAAACCAGTTACCTTTGTAGTCTAGGAAAAATAAGGTTTGAGATTGCATTAAAGACACTTTAGTAAATTGTGTTTGAAATAATATTACTGTTAGTTTATAACACTTTTGTCGAGATTTCGTGGTTATATAGGCTCAGGAACCTGAGAAATACCTTAAAATCGATATTAATGTACAAATGGCAAGCTTATTTCTACAAATATTTCGACCAGCATACCAGCAATAGAGACAGTTAATTATCAAAAGGCAAATTTAATGTGTAAAAACAAACAGTAAATAATTTTGTTTTGAGGTTATAATTTTTGAAGACTTACAAAATATTAAATATGTACCCAAATTAACGATATTAACCGTGGATTATTATTGTTTTAAGTGGAGGATGGCTTCGTTCAATACGTTTTAGTATTGAATGAAGCCATCCTGTACAAAATCACCAGTTTTCCAATTTTTTTTCATACCATAAATTAATGTTTTGTAAATGTCTTAATTATTCAGTAATACAATATAAAAAATCGGGGATTATTGAGAATTTATGTTTTTCAGGTATGTATCTACTATATCCCAAATTTTCACCAAAAGTGCTATTAATGCAACCTACTCCATACAAAAATCCGTAGATTTCCCCGACTATTGGGGAAGTGGTTTAGTATCATGAGTTCAATCCCTTAAAGTAATGCAACTGTTTACACACCCTGTAGAAACTTGCAGTGGGATTTTAGTCTATACACAGATAGACAGACAGACAAAATGAACCGAATGGGCAACACTATGAGGGTCCCTTCGTGGTTTAACCTTTGAACTCTCACTGACGCGATATTATTGACCTACAAATTGTTTATCTATAGGGTCCATCTTAATATCCTGACACTTTTATAAGGGGATGATCAGACCGTCAAACTGAACAACTTTCTCTTTGGCACCAATATCGAAATCGCGAAAAAAAATCAAAATACTATTCAAAACTGCGAACCTACTCGAGCCAAATGTATGGGACAGTAGATTTTTTTTTCGCGATTTCGACATTGGTCCCATAGAGAAAGTTGTTCAGTTTGATGGTCTGATCATAATCCTAATAAACTGTCAGCATATTAAGTTGGACCCTGTATACTACATTCCAAATAGCAACGAAATTTTAAGGCTGTTTTAATTACAGAATCAGAGATTTGAAACTCTTCCTCTCACTTATTCTTAGAACAGCTTTAGTAACGTATGTCGGACAGTATATCTTTCCGATAAATAAATTATATTTGCTAATCAGAATTGGCCAGAAAGCTATACGAAACGTGTTAATGAATAAGCGCAAAACGTCATACACCCCAACTGATTTATAACAAAATAATTAGATTGAAACAATAATTTAATTATTTTGATACTTAAAATTTAAAGTTATTCGCATTTTAAGTTTTCAGGCTAAAATTATTTGTTATTATTTCAGCAATGAATGAAAGTGCTAGCGTGCTCATGGATACATTTTAAGAATCTTGTTTTGGTAGTAAGTAGGGTGAGTGTGCCCGTGCGGTGGGTTGAGATCGAGTTCCGTAAATTTTAAATTTTACAAATAACAAATTATTTAATATTTTGAAAAAAATTACCTAAGTATGTTGAAAACATGATAATTCGATTCTGCTCTCGATTCTAAACAAACTACTTTCTAGTTTTGCGTTTATTCATTAACACGTTGTATAAGGTCTGACAAAATTAGCTGAAAATATTGTAAGGGGATGATCTGACCATCAAACTGAACAACTTTCTCTATGGGACCTATATCGAAATGTTGTCCAGTTTGATGGTCTGATCATCCCCGTAAAAAAGTGTCAGCATATTTAGAAAAAAATTTTTAAAAGAAAATCTTTTCATCATTATTTGGAATGAAGTATAGTTATCTTAAAGCCGGGTTGCAAGTGGTTAACTTAAAATTAATAAATAAGAAAAAAAAACTTACTTCTCCTTTAAATATTTCTTCTCTTCTCCAAGATCTGCCAAGAAAAATAATTTTAAATTATTAAAACGTTAGAAATAAACGTAGTGATTGCAATCTCTTTGTAGAAAATTTAATAAACCGGCCAAGTGCAAGTCGGGATACTCGCGCACCGAGGGTTCCACCACACAACATTATTAACTTTCCAAGAATTTTTGTTTTTTCTGAGACACCAAACGTGAGACCGACTCACACTTAGCCAGTTTTTAATAGTTGTTGCTATAAAGCAGAGTTTATAATATAATCACACCAAATTTGACGCATGTATGGATTACCGTTTTTACGATAGAGCTAAAACAAAGACACGTTGAAAAAACGCGATTCTTGTATGGAGACACCCCAGGGTGTCCTTTAATTTTTACTTTTTGCTTCATTTATTATTTGTTAGAAAATCCACCATAATAACCAATGACATTCAATACACAAGGACTTCGTATCAGCGCGCTGTTAACTAGACAGCAGCAATAGTGTGCTTAATTGTTTTACATTACTGCTCAGTGACCGAGGACATTGGAAAGGACTGGAATTGCGTGAAGTGTCAGCGTCAATGTATGACAGCCAAGCACAACTGAAGCATACTAAGGTGACTGTTACAGAGGGGAAAGGGTGGACTGTATAAAGGCAGGATCGGCTTAGTATAGAGCAGAAAGAGAAAACAGGAATCAACAGAAACCAATAAAAAAGCAAAACAGAAACGAACAGAAAAGCACCGACAAAAGCCACTCGACCCGAGCGCGCAAGTCCAAACCATAGAGCATAAAAAGTATTTACACCCGGCCTGATGGCCAGTTCGTAACAGTGACCTTAGAGACATGTCATTTTTGGGTTTTGTTATTTTATGACGTGGTTAGTCCATGTGTATAGAATGTCATTGATAATAACGCTTAATCTGTCAACATTCCAAGCGTCTATCTATTACAGTTCAAAAGAGCTAGAAACTCTAGAGCTAAGACGGACGGACACCACAGGCTTATGAATTGGGTCCCGTTGGCACCCTTAGGGTACGAAACCCTAAAAAGTATAACTTCAATTTTATAAGATTTTTATATTATGAGACTAAGGGTCTAACGCGCGGTTTATACAGAAGAAACGTGTGGCGGTGGCGGATAGCCAAAGTAACATAATTATAAACCTTATAGTACGTAGCATAGCGTCGTTTGGAGAATTACGCCCGCGCCTCCAGGCGACGTCACCTGGAGGCGCGGGCGCGATTCTCCTTTACGACGAAAACGACGCTATGTACGTACTATAAGGATAATATTGTGTTACTTTGCCACGGTTTATACAGAATAAGAGACATGTGGCGGTGGCGGATAATCTAAGTAACACAATATAAACCTTATAGTACGTAACATAGCGTCGTTTTTGTCGTAAAGGAGAGTCGCGCCCGCGCCTCCAGGTGACGTCGCCTGGAGGCGCGGGCGTAATTCTCCAAACGACGCTATGCTACTTGCTTTAAGGTTTATAATGGTGTTACTTTGACTATCCGCCACGGCCACACGTCTCTTCTGTATAAACCGTGGCTACGAGGTCAAAGGGTTTTCAAAATGACTCACCTTGATTGTGGGCATCGATTGATAAGGTCATTGGCGACCGGTTTTCATTGTTGGATTCCTGCTTCGAATGACCCACCTGAAAAAGTGTGAATGCAATAACAAACTCACAACCATTGACGTAGAATACTATGGACGCCGAATTCTATCCATTTACAAAACAGAATATTTAGTTAAAAACCGGCCAAGAGCATGTCGGACCCGCCCACGACAGGGTTCTGTAGTCATTGCATAAGAAGAATAAGAAATAATTATTAAGAAAAACAAAAAACGAGACAGCATAAAAAAAATTAAAAATTTGTTTTTCTTCATAGCTATTACATTTCTGTTCTTGGGTTACTGTGATCTGTCTTCATGCCAAATTTCGATTCAATAGGTGTAAAAATGAGCGAGTAATTTAGGTGGGGCATACAGACAGATCGACGGACAGGATGATTTTCAATCGGGTCATTACAGATTTTTTGTGTAAGTTTAAGAGATGTTTATTCCGAATGCGTCCGCGCTGCATGCAAACGAAGTCTGGTGATATTTTCAATACTAACCAATTTAAATCAATTATTTTTTTTAGACACAATCTAGTAACTAATCTTCATGCTTGTGTGAAGTCAGATTTTCGTTAAAATATACAGTTTTAATGCTAGGATTAATTGAAGATTTATATGGAAATCTTTGAGGCACTGTAACTTTAAAACTATACATTTTAACGAAAATCTGACTTCATACAAGTATATAGATTCGTTTTAAGATTTTTTCTGAAAAATTTCATTGACTTTAATTGGTTAGTATTGAAAATATCACCCGACTTCGTTTGTATGGAGAGTGCTCCGAATTATATTCCCTTAAGTTGTGTGTTAAGTATAAGGGTTCCTTGTTTGACTACGGAACCCTAAAAACAGGAATGTCACATTGTAGTCACTGATGATTTTCAATCGGGTCATTACAGATTTGTTTGTGTAATGTCTAAGAGGAAGGATCTCTCTTTAAGACTAGAGTGAGCCATACCAATTGTAAAGTGTCCACTTTTTTTGACTTTTAGGTTTGAGTGTGTGGTGTCAAGTAGTATGGACAAAAGGCACCAAGTGACATATGGCCTTATGTTTACGGTCACTTTTCACACACACTAGCTCAAAAAAAAGTGGACAGCCGCATAAACAAATATCTATAGTTCCATCTCCTTCTACTATTAAAGGTACGTCATAAGACAAAAGAGACCAACTACAATCGTAAATTTATGCGGACTCTATGGAGATCCTTCCTCTTAGTGTAATGTTTTAAGTAGGTAGTTATCATCTTTAAAACCACAAAAATTTCGATAATAAGCACAAGCTTAAAACATAATAATTCATAATATTTCGATAAACCTTGAAAACCAAAAATTACTACAATAATGTGAAATTATTGTTTTTCGGAAATTTTGAGAAATTAAAATAAAAATGGTTCAAGTACGAGTCGGGCTACTCGCGCACGAGGATTCCGTACCACACCAAACAACATATTAACTTACAAAAAAGTTGTGTTTTCTACGCGGGACCTTTAGCGCGAGACCGACTCACACTTGGCCGGTTTTTATTATTTTTTGTTATACTGTAGAGTTTGCACTATAATCGCATCAAGTTTGACGCTTGTATGTATTACCGTTTTTACGATAGAGCGAGAAGAAGAAACGTTGATAAAAACTAGTTTCTTGTATGAGGACCCCCCTTAATTTTAAACTTTTTGATATTTTTATAATTTTTTATTAAATGCACCATTATGTGAAAATTTCAACTATCTACCTATTAAGGTTCAAAAGTTACAGCCCTAAATAGGTAGGACGGACAGACGGACGGACCGTTTGTTCATATGAGTACAACTTTCTCAGGATTCCAACTTTTTAACATCCATACAAGTATTCGCATGAGTGTAACTTATCCATAGCATATGCTCACAACTATATTCCCCGAGGAGGTATTCAGAGATATTCTGAAACCTCAGAACATCCACGTTTCACCAGTAGCACCGAAACTCTGTCCAGTGTGACGGGAGGTTAGCCCGTCGCCACTTATAATTGACAGTGGGTACAATATATGCCGCGAAATTGAAGCATGCAGGTTTCCTCACGATGTTTTCCTTCACCGAAAAGTCGGTGGTGGTTAAATAGACTATGTATTATTGTACACAAAACTTTAGCTTAAGAATTTATATTGTAATAGTTATTAAGTCGTGTTATGTTGTAGAGTTTCTGGCCGCATCTTCTCTACAGCGACAACACGTTCCGACGCGGTGGTAGCTTGAAAAAAGATTTGACGTTTGATTAGTGTGCTGCAAGCTCCTATATTGAATAAATTATATTGACTTTGACTTTGGTGTTGCAAATCGTCCATAAATTCCAAAAAAATCATTGGTACGAGTCGGTCTGGACGGGGATCGAACCATCGCCTCCTGCACGGCAGGCAAGGTTACTCGCCACTGGACCACCACGGCTTTCTTCGGGTACCCGTACCCAAAATATGATTAGGAAGGCGGAAATTGTACTTACTGGAGAAGTAATAGGAACTGATACACCAGATGGCGTTCTAATCGTCTCTTCTATCCCCCTCTTAGTACTTGACTTCACTTCAAGAGACGAATTCCTAGTAGCGTTATCATCTCTTATTTCCAACTCTCTTAGAGTAATATTTCCGATCACTTTATTGGTTATAACACTGATAGAATTAATGTTATCAAATGTTGCTATTATTAGCAAAACAATGAATGTGTTTCTCAAGCACAACATTTTGACAGACTGACTCTTTCCTTAACAGTGGTTAGGTTTATATAATACTCTATCTAAAGTAGGTGCATCATACTATCAAAACTGGCCAATTGCGTGTCGGGCCTCGCGCAGGGTTGGGTTCCGTAGTTGCCCTTTACAAATTATGGACTTAGAAGAGGCCTTTTTTATGATACGGCTTAACGGCTAATAAAGATTACTCGTTAACTTGTAAAGCCTACTAGCGGTGATAGTTTTCCTTTTATTTTCGTTATATATAATTTTATCACGTATCCAGAAACAACCGTTAAGCTGGCAGGGGGGGGGGGGACACTTCAACTCTAACAACAATTTTCACTTTAAAGCTTAATATTTCGCAAACGGGGATAAACCAATAACCAACCAAAAATCTTCTTTGTCCCCGTTTGCGATACCTACCTATAGTCTAGGAAAAATAAGGTTTGAGATTGCATTGAAGACACTTTAGTAAATTGTTTGAAATAATATTACTGTTAGTTTGAAATTGAATTGAAATGAACTTACATAAATAGTACAATCACAATTAAATAAAGTTTGTTTTACGCTTGTGTCGTTTCAGGCGCGCGCGCCGCCCCATCTCTTTCTCTCGCATCAGGCAGTAATATAAGCTATCACACGCCCATTTCGCTCCAATTATTTATCGACATAGGCCCTTAAGACCCCATATCCGAATGAATATGCTGAAAAAATCGCGCTACCTTTTCCGGGGTCTGCCTAGACCTCGACTACCATCATTACGTGGCGATTGATGCACACCGCACGACAAACATGTCCAGTAAAGTCCCAATTTAATTTTGACATGAATATTCTGCCCATCATAACCTACGGTGCCCAAACCTGGTCATTAAGAGAAGTTTATTCCGAATACGTAAATGCGCGCTGCGTACAAACGAAGTCTGGTGATATTTTCAATGCAAACCAATTAAACTCAATGACATTTTGCAGAAACAATCTAGGAACAAATATTTATGCTTGTATCAGGTCCAATTTTCGTTAAAGTATACAGTTTCAATGCTAGGATTAATTTAAGATTTGTATAGAAATCTTTGAGGCACTGTAACTTTAAAACTGTACATTTTAAGAAAAATCTGACAAGATACAAGCATAGAGATTTGTTTCTAGATTGTTTCTGCAAAGTTTCATTGAGTTTAATCGGTTAGTATGGAAAATATAACCAGACTACGTTTGTATGGAGTGCGCCAACAGTAATATACCCTAACGAAGATTCAAAAGTCCAAACTGTAGGTTTTTCAGAGAGCCATGAAGCATAGTATACAGGGTGTTACATAATTAACCAATCCATCATCGAAGCCAATTATTAAAAAATCCCAACTCTAGTGTGACATTTGAAACATAGACTATTTTTCAGAAGTTTGTAAGTCATTTGTACATAAATTTCAGTAAGAGACGATGAAGCTTTCATTGTCGAAAAAACGAATTGTAAGATGCTTAAACTAAGAGGAAGGATCTCCATAGAGTCCGCATAAATTTACGATTGTAGTTGGTCTCTTTTGTCTTATGACGTACCTTTAATAATAGAAGGAGATGGAACTATAGATATTTGTTTATACGGCTGTCCACTTTTTTTTGAGCTAGTGTGTGTGAAAAGTGACCGTAAACATTTTTTTTTTATTATTTATTATTAATGGACTTCTTGCTTGTACGTTAGCACCGCATTTCCGCCAGTGTCAAGTGGTTTAAGGGAGTATCTATCCAATCTCGAGGATTGTTTTTGAGTAAGAACAGAACTGGCAGGCTGAGACGCGATGTTTTTTTTTTTTGCAATAAATTGGTCTTAATTTTCATGTTAGCTATAGTAATAAAGATACATACATAAACATACATAAACTCACGCCTTTTTCCCAGAGGGGTAGGCAGAAACTATAGATCTCCACTTTGGGCGGTTCTGACACACCTCTCTTGCTTCCTCTAAGTCCATACATCTTTTCATACATTCCCTTCGATTTCGGCTACTTTTAACCTGGCATTTTTTGATTACGTCCCTGATCTGGTCTAGGTATCCTCTCCTAGGTCTGCCTCTACCAATGTTTCCTTCCACACACGCCATATATATCTGTTTCGTAAGTCGACTTTCATTCATCCTTTCAATATGTCCAAACCATCGAAGCATTCCCTTCTCTACTTTAACCACTACATCTTCATTCAAACCACAACGTTCCCTAATTACAGTATTTCTCATTCTATCCCTTATAGTCACACCACACATCTTGCGTAAAGCCCTCATTTCCACTGCATTTATTCTGCTTTCATTCTTCTGCTGCCACACCCAACTTTCACCCCCATACATCAAAGTCGGAACCAACACGCTAGAAAAAACATCTTTTAAATCAAGAACTTACAAGATAGGCAGTGACATCATTCATTCTTTGAACTACCGGCAGTCCCAATAATAGTGCTGCGCTTCAACTTAATCTTTTTAAATTACTATTTTATTATTTTACAATCGATAAAAAAAAATCGGTAAGTAATAATATTATACTGCGGCTGTCATACATTGTCAATATACTCTTTAAAAGGGACCCTTTGACTATTTATATGTGGACTGGTTACGCGTGTAATTCTACTAACAAACATTTCTGCCACTTTTTGCGGGGGGCGAGGTAACATGAAATCCGCAACTTTGGATTTTATTCCTCATAACTTTAGATTCTAATTTTGAATGTTAAAAATCATGAAAAGTAGTCTCGTGTGAACCCCAAACGTTCTAAGTTCGAAGTTATTATTTCGCAATTATAGGCTGTCTCGTTTAGTGATAAGGTGTTAAATTGAATGTAAATGCACAAGATCAAATGTGCTTATACCGTGGCAGAGGGGAAATGCTACCGCAAGGCTAGTCCTTATAATAATTAGTCAAAGAAGGGACCCTTTAACACCCTTTTTTCTTTAGGGGTATTTTTGTAACACACTGTACTAAGTGTGAAAAGGACGGACCGTATCCGGAACACAACACTGTGCCATACGAATAGATACGATTAAAAGTCAAGCATCTTAAGAGGATATAATTCGAAGCGCGCTTCATACAAACGTACTATGGTGAAATTTTCAATACTAACCAATTAAACTCAATGAAATTTTTCAGAATCAATCTAGAAACAAATTTCTATGCTTGTATAGAGTCCGATTTTCGTTAAAATGTATAGTTTTAAGTGCGTCAAAGATTTCCATACAAATCTTAAATTAATCCTAGCATTGAAACTGTATAATTTAACGAAAATCTGACTCCATTCAAGCATAGAGATTTGTTTCTGCAAAATTTCATTGACTTTAATTGGTTAGTATTGAAAATATCACCATAGTACGTTTGTATGGAGCGCGCTCCGAATTATATCCCATTAAAGCGCGCACAACGGCGCTAGACTCGCAGAAAAGCTTGATCCATTGCTTTATGGATCAAAATAGCGAATGTACGGGTCTAGCGGCGGTCTCCGGTGCGGCTCCCTGTTTGTATGAAGCTGATCTTCTGGTCCGACCTCGCCGAGATATCCATTCAAAACTCAAATAGCTGATGTAGGCGAGAAATCTGCGAGACGCGACTATGAGAAATAAAATATTATTTGTAAGGTATTTCATTCATATAATGAATTGCTGTAAATAGGGAAAATACTTTTTGATTAATCAGAATTCCCCAGTACCACATCTTTTCCTTGAATGACCTCAAAAATTAACTTCGACTTCAAAACTTCAATTCAATTTTTGTTAAGTGGCATCCGATGTGTTATCACAATTCAGCCAATGTCTCGTTATGTGGAGAGTATACGTAGGAAAATGATCAGTTGTATTAATTAAGTCTAGCGTGGCAGTTTTGCCAATGTAAGTAGTTTATAATCTCAAGTGATTGTTTTAAGGTTAAAACACAAAAGAGTTCACAAAATGGCGGAGCCACGTGCAAGCCTAACGCGCCGATACGCACGCGTCCGTACTCCGCCAGAGTTGCAGCGCGACTGACTTCAAAACGTATAAACGTAACCACAGGTCCGGCACTTCAAACAACGTTATGAATTTGACATGATGGCGTTCGCACATGCGCACTTGGTGCAAATTGTCTTTGACATACCTATGTGTAGGGTTGACTTACCACGTATCATATGAACATCATCCATATTTCGTTACTTTTTATTGTTCGTTCTGTTATTAAAAATATTATTTGAGCTTAAGAATTACTGAAAATGTGAATTTAGCGTTATTTTTCAAAGTTTTTATGCAAAGACTCAATTTAAATAGCCCTTGCTCGGCTTCCCTCAAGTTTCCCAGAAAGTGTGAGGTGAGGTGGAGTATCTGAAGTCAGAGAAAGGCGGGGAGTGGCCATTCTGTATGTAGATCTATATACTATCACTTATTCTGTAGCAGTGTTTATGTGGGCGAAAGGCTGGTCACCTCTCATCACTAGACGTTATTCCATCCTGAAACATCAAATGCTTAAATGTGAGCAGGTACAACTACATTCTTAAAGTTGATAGTTTGTAGCAATGGTTCTGACCACCTCTAAAGGAATTTCGTTCGTGAGTTTATGTATGCATTTTATGAATTGGTGGACCCACAAAAACAGTTGTGATCCTGGGATTTCCAATTCACAAAATAAGCGACCTTTGACTATTTATATGTGGACTGGTTACGTGTGTAATTCTACTAACAAACATTTCTGCCACTTTTTGCGGGGGGCGAGGTAACATGAAATCCGCCACTTTGGATTTTATTCCCCATAACCTTAGATTCTAATTTTGAATGTTAAAAATCATGAAAAGTAGTCTCGTGTGAACCCCAAACGGTCTAAGTTCGAAGTTATTATTTCGCAATTATAGGCTGACTCGTTTAGTGATAAGGTGTAAAATTGAATGTAAATGCACAAGATCAATTGTGCTTATACCGTGGCAGAGGGGAAATGATACCGCAAGGCTAGTCCTTATAATAATTAGTCAAAGGAATTGGTGGACCCGCAAAAACAGTTGCGTTCCTGGGATTTCCAATTCACAAAATAAGCGACTAACTTGAAAACTGTTTAATTTTCTGATGGAGATAACTTGTTTGGAAAGACAAATTGAGCAATGTTAAATGTCAAACGTCGTTCAATCATAAAGGAACTCTGATAACCATATCACAGTCTCATGAGTTCACTGGAAATACCTAAGAAATACGTAGCAAGATAACAGCATATTACTACACCGCACCGACGACAACATTTTCTTCAATGGAGAATATTCGTAGGTCTGCAAAATCGCTTGAAACTTTGCCACAGTATAATTTATGTTGATATACAGGGTCCTTCTTAATATGCAGACACTTTTTAAGGGGATGATCAGACCGTCAAACTGAACAACTTTCTCTATGGGACTAACATCGAAATAGCGAAAAAAAAACATCTGTCCCATACATTTGGCTCGAGTAGGTTTGCAGTTTTGTATGGGACAGATGTTTTTTTTTCGCGATTTCGATGTTGGTGCCATAGAGAATGTTGTTCAGTTTGACGGTCAGATCATCCCTTAAAAAATTGTCAGCATATTAAGAAGGACCCTGTATAATTTGCAGCACTTCGACTAAATATGCGACGCCGCTAATGTGGCCACGCAAGTTGAGACCCGTAGCAAAAGGTGCATGAATATTCAGAGCGTTTGAACGCCCTATGGAAAGTGGGCCGCAAAGGTCGTTTCATCTTGTTTATAAATCAGAAAAGGCATGCAATTTAAGGCGCTTTTGATATAAAAGCGCTACAAAATATTCGGCCACATAAATTCGTATTTTTTGTGTTCGGATTTGACGTGTGTGCAAGAATGT
Source organism: Agonopterix alstromeriana (assembly GCA_963924505.1). NCBI lineage: Eukaryota > Metazoa > Arthropoda > Insecta > Lepidoptera > Depressariidae > Agonopterix > Agonopterix alstromeriana. Next base: position 6,567,438 of record OZ004689.1, on the reverse strand, counting down.
TTCACAAATAATCACTCGATTTCTCACATTGACTTAGGACGCCAGGTAAAGTACAAAATTCTCGTTAAAAGTGTCCGAGACTAAACTACACAAACCTAAGTACGTGTAGTAACATAACCCAACTAATAACATTGAAAATGCTGAAATTATTTTCCGTCTCATCGGGGAACGCGCCACGCGCCCACACGTGTGCGTAGTCGGCCGATCAAACGAAGACTGTTGCGTGATTAATTTGTTCTCTTTTTACGTTTTCGTTCTCTTTTTATTCGGACACTTTTGAGCGCGTTCACTCCGTCTAGGTAGTTGGTAAGTCAATGACTAAATGTGTCAGTATGTGATGTATGATATTTATTCATAGTTTAATGTTATACTTTAACACTCTTATGTCGCCTTATACATATTTGTTTCATTGTAGACTGTGTTCCATTTCAAATTTTTACAGACCATTTAAAGCCACATAATATTGTAACACCTTTCTTAGACATGGCCACAGAATCGGTATATAGTTCTATATATAGAAAGACCACTCCCCGCCCCCTCTGACTTCAGATTCTCCACCTTCCCTCACACTTTCTGGGAAACTTGAGGGAAGCCGAGCAAGGGAATGCAGTCAGGCGCACGGACCCGTAGTATTTGACTACATAAAATTGTGTCTTTTCAGTGCAAAAAAAACGTTAAAAAGAACGCTAAATTCACATTTTCAGTAATTCTTTAGTTCAAATACTATTTTTAATAACAGAACGAACAATAAAAAGTAACGAAATGTAAATGATGTTCAATAGGATGCGTGGTAAGTCAACCCTAAACATATGTCAAAGCCAATTTTTGCACGAAGTGCGCATGTGCGAACGCCATCATGTCAAATCCAAAACGTTGTTTGAAGTGCCGGACCTGTGGCATGGTTAATGTTGAAACCTCTGATCAGGAGAAATCCGCCTTTTGTGAGGTCCGACGGAATTTCGTTTCATGAGTAATAAAAAAGTAAATAAAAGTTTATTACCGAATAAAAATATTTTCATTTTTCATTTCATGTAGTGTTTTCAAGTCAAAGATATGTTTACATTCACAAAAAAATTATTTACTTATTAGCATAAGCATATGCTCACGACTATAGGGGGTAGTCAGAGATATTCTGAAACCTCAGAACATCCACGTTTCACCAGTAGTACCGAAACTCTGTCCAGTGTGACGGGGGGTGAGCCCGTCGCCACTATTATTGAGCGCCTTATTTATTGAGCTTATCAATTATACATCGATTTTATTAACAAATAAAGCACTTAGATGTAGGTAAATTAAAAATAAATAAAATATTAAGAACTTAAAACTAACTGAATCTATAATATGGTGCAGGTTTGGACCTCGCGGGAGGGTAGCTAAGATGCTGGCAGCATTTCTTCGCTGAACTACTCATCTGCTCCGTTGAGCGAGAAAAGCGCAAGCCCTTGGATCCTTGGTCGAGTCTACCAGGCGCTTTGACAGATCTTTAAAAATTCCCTTAATTTTTTTTTTATTTCACTATCTTATAAGTGATGAGGTATTCGGGGTAAACCTGAAATCAGAAAAAACGATTGGTTCTCAATTATGTAACTATAAAGAAGTTCCGGAAAGCGTCGGTGGCGTGTTGCGGAGACGTATGGAAACTCAATCTTGCGGTCCGGGTTCGAATCCGCACGGACGACATGCCATGTACCAATGAGTTTTTCTAACTTATGTACTGTAATACCGACCGTGAAGGGAAACATCGTGAGGAAATCTGCATACGCTGAAGAAGTAATCATAAAAATAATATTTACCTGCTCCCCTCGGTATACGACATATTCAGGGTATTGCAGCCCAAAAAGGGAGGCTACGCCCTCCACTGAGTGGTAGCCGGGCGGCGCGTGCGCATTCTTACTAGGACCAAACTCTTTCTTCACCTTACCCATCGATACACGGCAGAGTAGCATTTGTCTGAAATCAGAAAAGGTGATTTTATATCTTCCGGTACATCTCAACCAAATCCCAAGATTCCCGACGAGCCAATACAACTGAATCCCAAATTGACTGAATCTCAAATTGACTGAATCCCGAATCGACTAAATCCAAAATTGATTGTATCCCAAATTGACGAGTAGACTACATAATCGTGAAAAATATTTTTTCCGAATAATAAAATCTCTATTTTTAAAATGGCAGCGATTTAAAAAATCCAAATTTGCCCGACACGTCAGTACAACTAAATCCCAAACTGACTAAATCCCAAATCGACGGAATCCCGAATTGACTGAATTCCAAATTGACTGGTACACAACTCGTGAGGAAACCTGCATGCTTAAATTTCAAGGCATGTATTGTACCCACTGTCCATTACACACTGGATAGTATTTCGGTACTAGTGAAACGTGGATGTTCTGGGGTTTCAGAATGTCTCTGACTACCCCCTCGGGGCATAAAGTCGTGAGCATATGCATGTTTATGCTCGTACACAACATAATCCCGATTTTTTTTTCAGAAGTAGAAAATCCCGATTTTAAAAACAACCATTTAAAAAGTCCATACTTTGGTATTTTAAACATACAATCCATATTGCAAACATAAATGTATGCAGCAGCTGATTTTTTTTTGCTCCGATCGGTTTGCTCCCATAGTTGTTCAGTTTGATGGGTATCTTAATTTATGCTAATGATATCAATTTCACCCTGTATAATGTGGTATTTCTTTACCTTGCACACTTATCACAGTTTTTGTCCCTGTGAACTGGGCATGGTTGGTTGAGGCCAAAAGCATACTGGTTACTTTTAGAAGAATGCTTCGCGAAATATATTCCAGCACCGAACATGCCATCTGTTGGACAAAATCGGGTTAGAATCAAATCCCACCAAAAATATAGTTGTATGTAAAAATCAAAGTACACGTTTCATACATTTTTGGACCAAAACAAAAACTATTCTGTTAGAACTTGCCATATAAGCATTTATTATAACAAGCTGTGGCTGTAAATTTATCAAAAAAGTTATTAAGTTGAATAGTTGTTAAGGGTATTACTGTCGGCGCGCTCCATACAAACGAAGTCTGGTTATATCTTCAATACTAACCAATTAAAGTCAGTGAAATTTTTTAGAAACAATCTAGAAATAAATCTCTATGCTTGTATCGTGTCAGATTTTCCTTGAAATGTACAGTTTTAAAGTTATAGTGCCTCAAAGATTTTCATACAAATCATAAATTAATCCTAGTATTGAAACTGTATATTTTAACGAAAATCTGACACGATACAAGCGTAGAGATTTGTTTCTAGATTGTTTCTGCAAAATTGCATTGAGTTTAATTGGTTAGTATTGAAAATATCACCAGACTTCGTTTGTATGCAGCGCGCATTTACGCATTCGGAATAAACTTCTCTTAAGTTATTAGCTCACCTTTTCTACATGTCTACTTTAATTGTTCTTTCTGTAATTTATATACAACGTGTTAATGAATAAGCGCAAAACCTCATACACCCCAACTGATTTATAACAAAATAATTAGATTGAAACAATAATTTCATTATTTAGTTAGTTTAAATTTAAAGTTATTCGTATTTTAAGTTTTCATGCAAAAATGATTTGTTATCATTTCAGCAATGAATGAAAGCGTTAGCGTGCTCGTGGATACATTTTAAGATTCTTGTTTTGGTAGTAAGCAGGGTGAGTGTGCCCGTGCGGTGGGTTGACATCCAGTTCAGTTAATTTTTATAAACAAATTATTTAAAATTTTGATTAAAATTACCTGTGTTGAAAACATGATAATTCGATTCTGATATCGATTCTAAACAAACTACTTTTTAGTTTTGCATTAATTCATTAACACATTGTATAAAATAAAGTGTTAATAAATAAATAATATAATCGTTTGATAAAGAAAAAAATATATTTATCTACCTTTATTACCAAAAGAATTGAAATCCACCAAATCGATTTTATTTATGTTTTTTTTTTCTTTTATACATATATATTACTAGTAGCGCCCGTGACTCCGTACGCGCAGACCACTGACTTTAAATAGGTACTCATTACTTTTGATTGAATAAACCAATCGCGATTAAATAATGCCTAAATATTAAAAGAAGTTTATTACGGATGCGTAAATGCGCGATGCATACAAACGAAGTCTGGTGATATTTTCAATGCTAACCAATTAAACTCAATGAAATTTTGCAGAAACAATCTAGGAACAAATCTCTATGCTGGTTCCGTTCCGATTTTCGTTAAAATATACAGTTTCAATGATAGGATTAATTTAAGATTTGTATGGAAATCTTTGAGGCACTGTAAAACTGCTCATTTTAAGGAAAATCTGACACGATACAAGCATAGAGATTCGTTTCTAGATTTTTAGTGCAAAATTTCATTGAGTTTAATCGGTTAGTATTGAAAATATCACCAGACTCCGTTAAATATACCCTTAATACAAATGCTATTGTGAAAACCTCACCCAAATCTGATCATTAGTTTGAAGTTTTGGACCAGCGACGGTGATTTCGGCGATAGCAGCTCTAGTCGTTTCTCAAGTTAAATTAACATTTGTTTTTAGAACCTCGAGATTTTGATTGAAAATACTAATTTATGAATGAGTGGACGAATTTTTTTACATAGGTTGTGATCTAAGGGTTGAGCCGAGGAAGAGATAAAGAAAGCAACTGACTATGTTAGTTTTTCGAGTGAAGAAGTTAGTTAACTATTAACATACTTATATTAGCGTATCGCTCGTCGAACCCCGACTTCAGTAGATCTTTGACCTTATTAGTGCCATGAAAGAGCATACGTTCATTGACAAATTTTGCCTCAAATTGGATTTCCTTTTGCCTTGCACGATATCTCTTCCAGAAGCAACCGTTCACTACCTTCTGGATCTGAAACACCAGTGAGCATAAGCATAATATGCTGACAACTCTCCGAGGGGTTAGTCATTCGACTTTGATCTGGGAGTGAACGAAACAGTTGTAAATCTTCTGCGTGTGCATTTCTCTAAGCGTCACATCGCTGTCAAAAACATCGATGTGCTCAAAACTTTAACATCCTTCAGATCATTGATGTTTTTGTACATCGTGTTAATGAATTAACGCAGAACTAGAAAGTAGTTTGTTTGGAATCGAGAGCAGAATCGAATTATCATGGTTTCATCATAGGTTTTTTTTTTTACAAAATATTAAACAATTTGTTTGTAAAATTTTAAATTTACTGAACTCGATCTCAAACCACCGCACGGGCACATTCACCCTACTTAGTACCAAAACAAGATTCTTAAAATGTATCCATGAGCACGTTAGCGCTTTCATTCATTGCTGAAATGATAACAAATCATTTTTGTCTCAAAACTTAAAATGCGAATAACTTTAAATTTTAAGTATCAAAATAATGAAATTATTGTTTCAATCTTATTATTTTGTTATAAATCAGTTGGGGTGTATGAGGTTTTGCGCTTATTCATTAACACGTTGTATAAGGGTTGAATTGATCCTTGGTGAGAATCGCATATTTTGACGCTCTATCCTTTTCTGTCGCCCAGGAACTTCATTTACTAGAGCGAGAAAGATAGCGGGAATGCGATCGCACGCTGCAGCACCTCGCTCTAGCCAATGACGTTCCTGAGCGAAAAAAGGATAGAGACCGAATTGACAGCTGAGCGACGTTTCAACGAAGAAGTTAAGGTTGTGCCCGAGGCCCAATATAAAAAAAAATATTTAAAAAAAATTGTTTGCGCTTAGAGAATTGCATTGCTGCTAATCATCCCATGCAATCAGTAAAAGACGTCCGATGGTATGAGCAACAGAGTTCTAGGTTACAGACGAAATGCTGACAAGTTGTCAAGAGAAGAGACATTCGTTAAAACTTCCTAACCCATATCAATCTATAAACTAATGTCCAATTTTGTCTAAAGTTGCTTAGTTATAATGTGTTTGTATGTCGAGGTGCTCTTTGAGGTGGGGATTACGGTCATGAATTTGTGTATTGTGTTAAAGATGAAGAATACTTCGATTTTTAATAGCCTATATCATCCTACTTCTGGGCAAAGGCCTCCTTACCCCTCTGGCTATTGGTCATCAAATTTATCCAGGTCATCCCGCTATCTTTTCCTGGGTCCACACGGACGTCGGCGACCGTTTTCGGGGATCCAAGGCATGATGGTTTTTGCCCATCATTTAGGATGCATTCGGACATGACCAGCCCACTCCCTTTTAAGTCAGATAATTGATTTTGGGAGCAAAACGTGGTATTTCTGACCCGATCGATTCTTTTAACACCTAGGATGGTGGGCTCCTTCGCTCCAAATTTAAGATTGAAAAATTTGTCTCGGGCGGGACTTGAACCCGCACTCTTCCAAACCGGGGAAGTGCGTTATCCAATTTCGCTACCGAGTCCACTAGCCAGAGAACGAAATTTTCAATATGGACGTGAGCGCCATCTACTGGAAGCTATTACAAACTAACCAACACGTAAGTCAAGCATTACAACTTGAATTCATACGATATAGATGACGGCTCCTTCGCTCACTGGCAAAACTTGAGCTTTGGACTTTTGGGTCTCAGTAAGTGACCATTGTTTGAGCACCGTTAGTTATGATGGACAGAATAAAACGTGTGCACTGTGTACATACATAGATACCTTTATAAAACGATAGTGGTCAAAATATCCACTGAAATGCTGCCTCTTTGTCGATTGAATTACTTTGGCTACAAGTTTGTATTCTCGTCGTCCATTTTTACCATGCGGATCCAGGGTGATCAGCTTCGTTGGTCTACCACACTTCCAGCGTTTTAATTGTTCCTGTAAACAAAGAAAAATTAAAATCACCTAGCTGTTGTGAGTGGCGTCACCACGGACCCCAATGCTCCCGGGGGAATTCTGATCCTCGTCTCCAACTTGGCTTTACTGGTCGATCGGAACCGACCCAAAGAGCATCAGGTCCACAACCTCTTTGCTTGCCCAAGAGGTATATTATGTCATTTCTTACAAATCAGAGACATTTGCTACGGCAGGCGTCCCGAGTCTCTCCGCAATAACCAACCAAAAATACCGGCCATTTACTGCTATAAATATACCAAGCGTCTTATCTTATCTTGTTGTGGGGGCTGGCAAGCCAGCAACACTTCGATCCTGTGGGATCTTTTGTGTTAGCCCCAGTACTGATTGCTTACTTCAACCTTCAAATACATGGTCAATTTCTTCCTTCCTTCCTTCATCTTCAATACCAAAGCTTAGTGTGATGGGTTCCTTTGAGCCGAGTGTGTTCCGTGACGCGGATGGCTTTTAAGTAGGTTTTTGTTGGAACGAAGCTTTGGTGGATTTTAGTTTAGATAGAAAATGATCTCAGTTGAGTATCAGCAAGGTGTCAGCTTCTCTAACGGTCTGTGACAAATTAACTGACTGATATACACCTAGGTGGTGTACCACCGTATAATTCTACGGGATTTCAAGAAAGGTACTTACAGGCACAGCAATGGAAGCCATTTTTCCATTTGGCATGAACACTTTGGACAAACGCAATCCATGATGCCTTCCACTGTGGTGTCTATGGTGACTACCACTGTGGTGGCCATGTCCCCGGCTTCTATGATGTCCGTAGGTTTGGATGTCCTGCAAACCGTAAACATTAAGAGGATAGACTGAAATAGCTTTTTCCATACAAACGTATTCCCCTGTTTCTTCTCTGGATAATGACACTACAGCAAAAACATTTTTACCATACGATCTATTCTAATTCATATAAATCTACAGGCTTCTTCTTATTATGCTGACACTTTTTTAAGGGGATGATCAGACCATCGAACTGAACAACTTTCTCTAAATGGGACCAACATCGAAGCGAACTGTCAATCTTGACATATAACTTATCCAAGATATACAAGGTGTTAATGAATAAGCGCAAAACCTCATACACCCCAACTGATTTACAACAAAATATGTAGATTGTAACAATAATTTAATTGTTTTGATGGGTAAAATTTAAAGTTATTCGCATTTTAAGTTTTGAGGCAAAAATGATATTATCATTTCAGCAATGAATGAAAGCGCTAGCGTGCTCATGGATACATTTTAAGAATATTGTTTTGGCAGTAAGTATGGTGAGTGTACCCGTGAGGTAGGTTGAGATCAGGTTAAGAAATTTTTAAATTTCACAAAAAAATGTTATCAATTTTGAAAAAATTACCTATATTGAAAACATGATAATTCGATTCTGCTCTCGATTCTAAACAAACTGCTTTCTAGTTTTGCGTTAATTCATTAACACGTTGTATAGGCTATATCGGATGATTTTTTAACCCTGAAAGTTTCAGAACAGTAAAAAGAATCCATCAAGAATTTGAAAACATACCAGTTTCGTTCCTTCTTTTTCTTCTCCTTCATCTTTTCCGTCATTTTCTTGATCTAAGTCATCTTGATCATAATCATCTTCATTTTCTCTATCGTTATCTTCAACAGTATTCTCATTTCCATTGAAATATGATGATGATATATTGTAAGGGTACAACTCAGTCTTGGGGTCGAGATTATCACAAATCATGCAGCCATTTACAGGATCCCTGTTAAGTATAATCATAAAGTTAAAGACAAGAAGAGTGCTATATTCCATAGTAAGTGGCGTACGTCGGAAAAAGCTCAAAATCCCGTCTCCTAGATGGCGCTGACTCCTTGCCCTCGAGTAGATGAATTGCGAATAGACGCTAAGAAATTTCGATTAGTCTTCCAATATAATGAACCAAACCAACTACCTAAGCCACGGTTTATACAGAAGAGACGAGTGGTGGTGGCGGATAATCTAAGTAACACAATATAAACCTTATAGTACGTAGCATAGCGTAATTTTTGTCGTAAAGGAGAATCACGCCTGCGCCTCCAGGTGACGTCGCCTGGAGGCGAGGGCGTAATTCTTCAAACGACTCTATGCTACGTACTATAAGGTTTATAATTGTGTTACTTTGACTGCCCGCCACTGCCACACGTCTCTTCTGTTTAAACCGCGCCTAAGAGAGGTAGCTTATGAAACTAAAAAGAGTAGTAGATTCGAATTGTTGATGTCGAAACTCGCGAGCAAGGAGTCAGCGCCATCTATGAAACGGTATTTTGGGCGAGACGCAAGCCATTGCATAAATTAGTAGGTACTGTAAGATCAGAGGGACCTTCAAAAATTGTCCAATTTCACCTCCGTTTTTAGATATCCAGAAAACACATTTGACGAATATAAACAAAAAAAGAAAAACATACAGACATAGCCAAAGTCTTTCTCATATTATTCTTGAAATAATTATTAAAATCGGTTTATTTTTGGAGAAGGAAACAGGGGGGGAATGCGAAATACAGATTTCGTCCATTTTATGTAGATAAAATCTGTTTGAGCTGCTACTGTTTCTTTCGCACTGCGGTCGGACTCTAGAGGGGCGGATCGGACAAAGTAATACCTAGTAGGAAATGTGACCTATTCTCCATAATTCTTCGAGAGCCCTCCTATCGTCTTAATCAAGCGCAGAGTGTGGGGACAGGGAGGAGCGCGTCCCAAAAAACAAAACATAGTGAAATTTTGATGCTCTTATGTTATTAATACCCTATGTCGAAAAATATTTGAAGCGAAATGGGCGTCTGATAGCTTATATTACTGCCTGATGTGAGAGTAAGAGATGGGCGCGCCTGAAGCCTGCGCCGCAAGCGTAAAACTTTATTTAATTGTGATTGTACTGTTTATGTAAGTTCATTTCTGCTCTAATCAAACTTTATAAAATATCAATCTCTTTTTTTTAAATCAAGTCTCGTGTTTCTATTATTCACCGTTTAGCAGTTCCAAGCGTTTATCGATAAAGACGGAGGCTACTTTGGCTTAATTTTCTGTCGAGAAAATGTCTCTTAATCGTGTTTTGGCTCTAATCAAAACTTCAATTATATGTTCAATTTACACATATCCGCAAATCATACTCCTAGTGTTAGTACTTCATGATATATGATGCTTTGAAGAATCTTATTTTTTCACATATCCTCTTAACCAGGAAGGAAACGGGAATGTGTCTGTATGAACTAAATGGTACCCTGCCTTTCCTCTTCCTCTAATATTTAACTATAAGAAATAACAACAACTTACTTCTTTTCTAAATTGTTCTTTTTTGCACCAAGACCTGCTAGAACAAAGAATTAAAAATAATTAACGTTATTTCAAATCTAAGAGGAAGGATCTCCATAGAGTCCACATAAATTTACGATTGTAGTTGGTCTCTTTTGTCTTATGACGTACCTTTAATAGTAGAAGGAGATGGAACTATAGATATTTGTTTATGCGGCTGTCCACTTTTTTTTGAGCTAGTGTGTGTGAAAAGTGACCGTAAACATAAGGCCATATGTCACTTGGTGCCTTTTGTCCATACTACTTGACACCACACACTCAAACCTAAACGTCAAAAAAAGTGGACACTTTACAATTGGTATGGCTCACTCTAGTCTTAAAGAGAGATCCTTTCTCGTAGTTTCAAATATTATTGATTATAAACATGTTACAGCTATTTTGTGCTATTTCGAATCAAATTAAAAATTGAAAATTTTGTCTCGGGCGGGACTTAAACCCGCACTCTTCCAAACGCCTTCCTTCACGTCCCCTTAAGACGCAATAGATTGAAAATTTCGTTCTCTGGCTAGTGGACTCGGTAGCGAAATTGGATAACGCACTTCCCCGGTTTGGAAGAGTGCGGGACCAAGTCCCGCCCGAGACAAATCTTTCAATCTTTAATTTGAGTTAACGTTATTTTTAAAATTGATAGGTATTGTATTACAAGGTATAACAAAACTCCAAATCAATATTAAAAGGGGTGGTTTAGTTTAGAACATCAAACTGAACAACTTTCACTTTGGATATTGGAGCCAACGTCGAATTTTGTATTAAGGGGATATAATTATAATAATTCGGAGCGCGAGCCATACAAACGTACTATGGTGATATTTTCAATACTAACCAATTAAAGTCATTGAAATTTTGCAGAAACGATCTAAAAACAGATCTCTACGCTTGTATAGAATCACATTTTCGTTAAAATTTACAGTTTCAATGCTAGGATTAATTTAAAATTTGTATGGAAATCTTTGAGGCACTGTAACTTTAAAACTATACATTTTAACGAAAATCTGACTCCATACAAGCATAGAGATTTGTTTCTAGATTGTTTCTGCAAAATATTATTGACTTTAATCGGTTAGTATTGAAAATATCACCATAGTACGTTTGTATGGAGCGCGCTCCAAATTATATCCTCTTAAAGGCAGACTTTTTCTAATTTGGCTCCATAGTGAAAGTTTTCCAGTTTGATGGTCTGATATACCAAGATCCGACTGCAAAATTATGCACCTATTTATTTGGTGAACGAAATGTGATTTAAGTGAAAGTTTGTACAGAGGTTCATACAACGCCGCCGGGTTGCCTAGCAAAATCTTGCCGCAAGTGCCTTTACCATGAAGATTTATGATACCATTTTTTACACCGATCTGTTTGAGAAGTAATGGAGTTGCCATTTGCAGGAGACCGATGTAAAGAACTGGTAAAACTAGGGTTGCCACCTCTCAGTCTGCCACAACTTCGCAACTCTAAGGGTTAAAAATGACTACTTTGAACCTGGCAACCCTGGTGTTGCCGCAGACTGAGAGGTGGAGTTTGCTTGGCGCCATTGCTCTTGCTGTGTTTCGTTGTATTTGAAATTCGTAAAAAATTGGTTTTAGTGATATTTGTGACATAATTTCGTGCGGATTGTGTACCAAACAGTTGCGTAAAGCGACCGACGTAACAGGAATCTCAAATAAATACGATAACAGAACATAAGTTTTGGTTCAAGTTAACTCGTACATGGTCATTTTGGCGGCAACGCGCGAGCTTACGAAATCGACCACAGATTCATCGTCATCTATCATCCCATCATCAAAATAAATAATGTAAAGAAAAAAATAACGAATGGCTCTAAAGGACTAGTATCCAGAGCCATTAAAGACATTATAAAAAAAAGACTGAGAGGTGGCAATCCTAGTTCTTTGCGGCCCACTAATTCTACTATCATTATGCATTTGGCCCACCAATCACTTTGAGTTTGACATGCTTGGTCTGATCCATACTCTCAAGTTTTGCCAAGCTACAAATCAACACCTTATGAGTAATAAGGGACTATCACATCATTCACATAACTTTAGCTCAAGAATTTATATTGTAATAGTTATTAAGTCGTGTTATGTTGTAGAGTTTCTGGCCGCATCTTCTCTACAGCGACAACACGTTCCGACGCGGTGGTAGCTTTAAAAAAGATTTGATGTTTGATAAGTGTGCTGCAAGCTCCTATATTGAATAAATTATATTGACTTTGACTTTGATTCTCGGAACATCTCTGCGGCCGTAGTATGGCAGGGTGAAATAGCGATAACGCGCCTTAGCCCTTATTTTCTTTTTGCGTGCGAACCAGATAAAAGGCGCGAGATATCCGTATCACGCGAAGCATGCGACGTCTGTTATTGTTTTTGTAACACATAGGTAATCAAGTTCGAAGAATCAACTGGGAATTAACGCACGATAACCTTTGACACTGGTCGTCCGGACGATGCAAAACCGAAGTGAGCATTCGTTTGATAAGAATGAGGCCGACGGCCTCGCGGTCCGAGGGGCCTCATAATTGTGGACCCACATTAATTAGCATCATTAATGCACTATCTGAGTTCTGACCAAAAGCAAAGTGTTGAGAAATTTCGAGCATGCTTCGCTCGCACCAAATTTGTTATTTTTATGTTTCACACAAGAAGAGACAGAGAGAGAGATAAAGTACCTTTCGATTAGCGTTAACGACAGTAGAAAACAAAAATTACTCGTATAAAAAGGCTCTTATCCCACCGCTTTTAGATAAAGCATACTGCAGTTTATAAAGCACGCGCGCTTATCTAATTAGAACACAGGCGCACGGCGCGGGAAGTCATGTTCGTCACTACAGTCTCGGTTCGTTTACAGCACTCGCCTGAGGCTCGGGCTGCAATCCAGCCTCAACTATGACTGACAAATTTGGCTCACGTGTATCATAATTTACTATTTTAACGGGCTGAAGTATCGTTTTTAAAATTACTCACCCTGTAAAGGGTGGGCATCGATTGACGGCATTGGCGATTGGTTTTCAGTGTTCTGTGAAATGAATTCTGGCTCTGAATGTATCTGAAAAATTACACTGAAAAATTATTTTGCACAGATTCTAGATCTCGATACAATATTTATTGCTATTGTGATGACAGCTCGAATTGTAAACACTACATAACGGTTACTATGCTTCATTCCAAATAAGGACGAAAAGATTTTCGATTTCTTTATAGCTTTCTGGCCAATTCTGATTAGCAAATATAATTTACTTATGAGAAAGATATACTATCCGACATATCTTGGACGCTACTAAAGCCGTTCCAAGAATAAGGTGATAGTAAGAATTTCAAATCTTTGTTTCTGTAATTCAAAATAGCCTTAAAATTTCGTTGCTTTTTGGAATGGAGTATTGTTAAATATGAATGACAAAATTGTTCTTCATATATTTTTGTGTTAGGATAAAAAAAATATTGTCCTACTAATTGGAAATCAAGTGCTGCGAATTTATGAAATAATTATTTTGAATGAATAGAATAATTGTAATGAATAATTGTTTGTAAACACTACGTAACGGGCGGGGCACATTGCTCTCAGAACCGATGGCCGATGGGGCCGAAAGGTTCTCGGGTGGTGACCGCGTACCCGAAAGCGCAGCGTGGGTAGGCCTCCGCAAGGTAGACCGATGACCTGGTGAAGGCGGCAGGAACCTGTTGGATGAGGGCAGCGCCGGACCGGTCGTTATGGCGATGCTTGGGGTAGGCCTATGTCCAGCAGTGGACGTCAATCGGCTGAGATGATGATGATGATGATGACTATGTTACGGTACTAGTCAAATATGATTATCAAAATTTATCAAATATCAATCTCTTTTTTTTTAATCTAGTCTCGTGTTTCTATGATTCTCCGTTTAGCAGTTCCAAGCGATTATCGATAAAGCCGGAGGCCACTTTGGCTTATTTTTCTATCGAGAAAATGTCTCGTAACCGTGTTTTGGCTCTAATCAAAACTTCAATTATATGTTCAATTTACACATATCCGCAAATCATACTCCTACTGTTAGTACTTCATGATATATGAAGCTTTGAAGAATCCTATTCTTTTCACATATCCTCTTAATGTTCACAGGTGGATGTGATGTTTTTTAATAAATTTTAAAAGGTCCTCTAAAAACCTATGTAAGTTTTATCACGGGCCAATAAAAAAAAAACAATTTTTCTCCATACAACCTTACTCATACCCATTTCGTTTGTATGCAGCGCGCTAACAAACAAAGGTAGAGTTTTATCTACGAAAGTATACCAACCAATTTTTTATTTGGGTGTTTGGGGCCTTGACAAGCTTTGTACTATAAATGCCATTTAGACCATCACCGGTCCCATACTTACCTACCTAGGAACGTAACTATTAAAATTGTACTTACAGAAGAAGTAATAGAAACTGATGCACCTGATGGCGTTTCGATCTTCTCAAATTCTTCTCTCGCAGTTTGTGATCTCACTTCAAGAGAAGAATTCCCAGCAATTTCATCTCTTAATAGCAACTTTCTTAGAGTAATATTGTCGACCTTTTTATCTATATCGACATTGACACAGTTAATTTTATCGACTGCTATGAATATGAACAAAATAATCATTGTGCATTGTATTCGCGACATTTTGACGAACTGACTCGTTCCTTAATCGTGGTTTAGTTTATATAATAACGTTATGTCTCTACCAGGCGGAGGTCTACGCTATCATATCATAGAGCAATATGTAATATTAGCCCACTTGAATCATGTAAACCTTTTTTCAAACAACTCGGTATCTTAACGTTGCCTTGTATTTATATTTTTGAAATCTGTAAATTGGTTAAGCAACACTCACATCTTTTTAAAACTGTATCTGATGTCTGCCCTAAGCGCACTCGGTATCCCAATAGACTTGCTATAGATTATTATCCCAGACTAACTTTAAACCAGAAGAATTGTACTATATGAGTATCAAAATATATAATAAAATTCCCGAAAGCTTTAAACAACAAAACACTAAATTAATGTTAAATAATTTATACAGATGGCTAGTGCAACATAGTTTTTATAGCGTTGAAGAGTTTTTAAATTTTAAATATTAGATGTTAAATAATTACAGAATGTTAGTATTATAGGTTTTAGTTTTTTTAAGTTGTTACACATTTGTATGCTGTTGCTACAGCTGAACAGAAGAAGCTTATTTTATTATATTTTACCATCTTTTGTATACCTGTTTCAAGGCAAATAAATGATATTTCTATTTCTATTTCTATTTCTATCTCTGCCTGCGCTGAAATAAACATGCACAAACTCTACTTCAACCAATAATATCAAAACTAATTCAAAAGGCCAAGCAGTCTCGCTAGACTCCCCGCTCGTTAAGAGAAGTAAATACTAAATACGGAATATACTTATTCCGAACTAAGTCAAACTAAGTCTTGTGATATATTCAATTCTAACCAATTAAAGTCAATGAAATTTGGCAGAAACAATCTAGAAACAAATTGTTATGCTCGAATCTTGTTCGATTTCCGTTAAAATATACAGTTTCAATGCTAGGATTAATTTAAGATTTTATGGATTTATGGACTTTAACACAATACATTTTAACGAAAATCTGACAAGATACAAGCATAGAGATTAGTTTCTAGATTGTTTCTGAAAATTTTCAATGACTTTAATTGATTAATATTGAAAATATCACCAGACTTCGTTTGTATTCAGCGCGCATTTACGCATTCGGAATAAACTTCTCTTAACCCATAATATCAAAACGAATTCTGATAGCCAAGTAGCCCTGCTAGCCAGAGACTATCTGCTCGTTAAGAGAAGTTTATTCCATACAAACGAAGTCTGGTGATATATTCAATTCTAACCAGTTAAAGTCAATGAAATTTAGCAGAAACAATCTAGAAACAAATTTTTATGCTCGAATCTTGTTCGATTTCCGTTAAAATATACAGTTTCAATGCTAGGATTAATTTAAGATTTTTATGGATATCTTTGAGGCTCTGTAACTTTAACACAATACATTTTAACGAAAATCTGACAAGATACAAGCATAGAGATTAGTTTCTAGATTGTTTCTGAAAATTTTCATTGACTTTAATTAATTAATATTGAAAATATCACCAGACTTCGTTTGTATTCAGCGCGCATTTCCGCATTCGGAATAAACTTCTCTTAACCCATAATATCAAAACGAATTCTGATAGCCAAGTAGCCCTGCTAGCCAGAGACTCTCCGCTCGTTAAGAGAAGTTTATTCCGAATGCGTAAATGCGCATACAAACGAAGTCTGGTGATATTTTCAATACTAACCAATTAAACTTAATGAAATTTTGCAGAAACCATCTAGACACTTTTTTAAGGGGATGATCAAACCATCAAACTGAACAACTTTATCTATGGGACCAACATCGAAATCGCGAAAAAAAAACCAACTGCTCCATACAAAACTGCAAACCAACTTTAGCCAAATGTATGGGACAGCTGATTTTTTTTTCATGATTTCGATGTTGGTCCCATAGTGAAAGTTGTTCAGTTTGAGGGTCTGATCATCCCCTTAAAAAAGTGTCAGCATATTAAGTTGGACCCTGTATGTACCTAACATTATCATTATCGTGGATGTTCTGAAGTTGTAGAATATCTCTGACCGCCCCCTCGGGGAATATTATAGTCGTGAGTATATGGTTATGCTTATCAGATCTTTGCCTATTTTGTGGTTCCTTTTTTCAGGTCATTCGGGGTCAGGATGTGGTTTTGGGGAACTCGCACGCACAATCATCTTATGTAATATAGACAAAGATCCCATTACAAAATTTCTGTGGTCATCTATTTTACCGTTCAAAAATTAAATAATACATTATGATAGGGTTGTATAAAAACCTCTACAAGGTGTTACAAAAATACAAATAAACATTTAAGGGGGTGGTTTAGACCATCAAATTGAAAAACTTTCACTATGGCACGAACATCGAAATCGCGAAAAAAAAAATCGGATGTTCCATACTAAACTGCAAATCTACTAGAGCTAAATGTATGGGACAGCTGATTTATTTTTTCGCGATTTCGATGCTGGTCCTATAGTGAAAGTTGTTCAATTTGATGGTCTAAACAACCCGTTTAAAAGTTTTGAATTTTTATTTTTACTTTTGTAACACCCAGTATAGTGGTCTAGTGGTGCGTAGTCTTGGCTTCCGTGCCGGGTCATGGTTCGATTCCCGCCCAGGCCGACTCATACCAAAGATGTTTTAGAATGTTACGTACAATTTATAACACCACAGGCTTCTCGATGATTGAAAAAATCGTGAGAAAACCTGTATGCTGGCATTTATTTTATGCCTTAAAAGAAAAGTCGTCACGGGCTCTCTACTAGAGTATGGTAAAGATCTAGAGTATGATGCGGATATTCCAAAAATATTGGTGTCTATTATATCTTTTACTACTCCTTTGGGATATAATCGTGAGCTATACTTACATTGCAATGCATATAAAATTGAAGCGATCAGTGTAAGTTAAGTAGGTCGCCATTTTGTTTATGCCACTAAATTTCGTATGCCTGATAAAACCTTAAACGTTGATAGATGTTAATAATAAATAAATATATAGTCGGTATTGCTTCTAGGTCGTTGTAATATATTTTAGTGAAAACTTTTTTTGCTGTGTGGTTTCGACCACCCTTCACAAACCTTCAACCTCCCTTATCCTTCAAAATCCTGAAGTGTAAGAATTGCTACAACTGCATAAAATTGTTAGTTGTTATAGGAAACAGTAAAGTGACCACCCCGAAATGGTTTAAAGTCTAAGGAAACCAAAAGGCAATAATAATTTAATAATAAACTATATAAAATACCGTGTTATTTCGATTGACATACTAGTCATTTCTTTAACAGTATGAACGAAAGATACGTAATAAAAACAATAATATTAATTAGGTATGATTTTAATTTTTTTTTAAATGACTGACATGAGAACTTCTTGAACTTCAACACATGAAGAAAGAAATATTGCAGTGGGATCATGGTCTATAATTATTAACCGTACGGTACAGTACTTATTTAAAAACCTAGATATGTTATTTGCCATTGTACCTACTTCGCTTTACAATTGGTTTTTTTTTTCAAACGAAAAATTATTTGTAAAAATTTTTATTTTGATAAATTCGAAAATAAAATTATTATTATTATAAAATGGGGAACAGTGCTTCTGTTTTAGGTAAAATAAAACTTTAGATAAATACTTTAGTAATATTTGTCTTCCAATGCCAGTTTTGTAGGCATGACATTCGGTTTTATTTTTGTTTTCCAAAATTTTGGTTTTAATACAGGGTGAAATTGATATCATTAGCATCCTTTTAAACTAAGAGCACAGAGAAGACAGACACATTAATTGCACTAAGAATGGATTTTTCAAAAATCGTCCCTTTAAGGGGAAGAAAGTGGTTTAGAAGTTTTCTGAAATCCAATCCAAAATTTTTGAGTGCTTCCATAATTTTTCCCCAAATAAAATCTTTTATCCATCCATGTTATATTTGATTATGCAATAAATATATTTGATTTGATTTTGGTCAGAACTGGCACAGGTCCGGCACTCTAAAGAACGTTTTTGAATTTCGAAATGGCGTCTGTACATCCGCACTTTGTGCAAACCGTCCATGACATTGCGTGTAGGGTTGAAAGCCACGCTTTGCATTTAACGTCATTGACATTTCAATACTTTTAATTGTTCGTTCTATTATTAAAAATAGTATTTAAGCTAAAGAATTATTGAAAATGTGAATTTAGCGTTATTTTTCCACGTTTTTTATGCACTGAAAAGACAATTTTATGTAGTCATATCCCCTTGCTCGGCTTCCCTCAAGTTTCCCAGAAAGTGTGAGGTGAGGTGGGGTATCTGAAGTCAGAGGGGGGCGGGGAGTGGCCGTTCTGCATATAGAACTATATACTATTACCTGTTCTGTGCTAAGAGTCTACCCATCAAACTGATAAACTTTTACTACGGGAGCAAACCGACTCCTTTTCCGAAAATAAATCTTTTCAATTTTTAAATAAAATTATACTTTATGTGCAGAAACTTCTCAAGTATACATGCCGAGTAGAAGAAGGGAGTATATTTCACAATTTGTAAGTATTTCTTTCATATGGCGTAGCAATCGGAGGTGGAGTGGTGGGTGGGCCCAACACACCCCAGAATTCAGTATGTCATGTATTTTTTTTGGAGGGCTGAATCGAAAACTATTTCGAAATAATTCTCTCAATAAAAATATTTTCTATGTTAGAAAATTTTAAATAAATAGATATTGTTAATAAAATAATATCGTTTTCGGTCCAGCGAGTGACGTCACTCGCTAGAACTGCAAACTCCCTTAAAATCTACTTAAAATAACTGACCAATAAGAAAAAAATACAGAAATGTCAGAATTGGACATTTGATGTTGCTGTTTCTATTTGCAGCATAGAGTTAGAAAGAGGAGGCAAGTGACGTTTATTAGTTTTTCTCCATGGAGTTCGAATTATTTTCTCTCCACCATTTTTGCACTTAGAGATTACAGATCAAAATAATACATTTTCCATGCCCTTTGGACACACGGCGACACATCAAGCTATACAAGATAAGCTGGCCGCGCGACGCTATACGTTACTCGATATACGCGCGGCCAGCTTATGTTGGTTTTGTATAGCTTGATGTGTCGCCGTGTGTACATGTCTACTTTAATTGTTTTTTCCGTAATTTTATGTGTCCAATAAAGTGTTAAATTAATAAATAAATAATTTAAAAATTAAATTCAAATATTGATAAACTCGTTGAATCGAAATAAAAATGAAATAGATGTCTTAAAATTGTTTTTTATTCATAAAAAATATGAAACGAAGACAAAAAAAAACATGACATACCAAATTCTTCTGGCCCATCCCCAGAAATCAAATAAATACCTATAGCTTAGTAATAATAATTTGATATCTAAAATCACCTACAATAATAACATAATATTATTTTCTTGTTTCGTTTTTCGTGTCTTAAAAGCTTTGACTATTTATATGTGGACTGGTCACGCGTGTAATTCTACTAACAAACATTTCTGCCACTTTTTGCGGGGGGCGAGGTAACATGAAATCCGCAATTTTGGATTTTTTTCCCTATAACTTTAGATTCTAATGTTGAATGTTAAAAATCATGAAAGTAGTCTCGTGTGAACCCCAAACGTTCTAAGTTCGAAGTTATTATTTCGCAATTATAGGCTGTCTCGTTTAGTGATGAGGTGTAAAATTGAATGTAAATGCACAAGATCAATTGTGCTTATACCGTGGCAGAGGGGAAATGCTACCGTAAGGCTAGTCCTTATAATAATTAATCAAAGCTTAAAAGTCAATGAGGTCGAGGAGAAAATTCGCATCGCTCGCTCCCGGTTTTAGATTATTTCTCGGCGATCTAACCTGGGCCTAGCCCTCCTTGGAAAAAAATGTAGTGTTTTACTTTCAAATTGACATGATTTTTTCGAATTCGCCATCAACAATTTTTTTTTAATCTTTAATAACCCTTCATTATTTTTTGGCTGTCTCTTTTAAAACGAAAACCATGAGAAAATAAAGTATTTTGCCGGTATTTTAAGAGGGTGATCAGATCATCAAATTGAACAACTTTTAATGGGGAAAATATTGGAATAGCATTAAAAAAAACTGTTGTTCAATACCAAACTGCAATCCTACTCAACATTTTGTATTTATGAGACAGCTGAAATTTTTGCTGGTAGCATTTCAAATCGTTTTAAATCAATTCTATTCAATTCAATTATACATTATTCGATTCAAATCAATTATACTTTATTCAATTCAATTCAATTATACTTTTTTAAATCTTTTCTAGAAATTAACAAGATCAGACATTACTGAGTTTTATGAACTCAAATCCAAAAGGAATGGAAATGGTGAGTACGACATAGTAGTGAGAGAGATGCAGAATTCTATCCAGCGTCACAATAATTGTGAAAATGGGGGTGGATGCTTTTCTAGTTATAATAATATAAGGGTAAGTGAAGGAATTATATCATTTCGATGTAAGTTAGTAAGGGGTGCGATTATTGAACATCACACTTGCAAATCAGTAGAAAATGACATAAAATCTATGATTTTCCATTTTTTTATTCTAAATTCTATGACATTATGTACGATTTGTAACACCACTGGCTTTTCGGTGAAGGAAAACATCGTGAGGAAACCTGCATGCTTCAATTTCGAGGCATGTATTGTATCCACTGTTCATTACAAGTGGCGACGGGCTCACCCCCCGTCACACTGGACAGAGTTTCGGTACTACTGGTGAAACGAGGATGTTCTGAAGTTTCAGAACATCTCTGACTACCCCCTCGGGGAATATAGTCGTGAGCATATGCTTATGCTATGCTTCTATGACATGCAACGAATGCTCCGATTACTCGTATCCAATCTCACCACTCGAATGTTTGACGTTTGTAATGTTGTCAGACGTCAATGGATTTTACTTATTTTCTATGTTCCGTTACTCCATAATTTTGGCGATTACACCCTGTATTATGACCACTGACAATCTTGAAAAAAATTAAAAACTGATTTCAAAAATAAAAAGAGTAAAAATAATATTGCAGCCAATGTCTCTTACTTTCGCAACTATTGTAAGTAATAAGATCCGACAGTAATATCATGCACCTATTTGTTGGGTGAACGAAATGTGATTAAGAGGATATAATTCGGAGCGCGCTCCATACAAACGTACTATGGTGATATTTTCAATACTAACCAATTAAACTCACTGAAATTTTTCAGAATCAATCTAAAAACAAATTTCTATGCTTCTATTGAGTCAGATTTTCGTTAAAATGTATAGTTTTAAAGTTACAGTGCCTCAAAGATTTCCATACAAATCATAAATTAATCCTAGCATTGAAACTGTATATTTTAACGAAAGTCTGACTCCATACAAGCATAGATATTTGTATCAAGATTGTTTCAGGAAAATTTCATTGACTTTAATTGGTTAATATTGAAAATATCACCATAGTACGTTTGTATGGAGCGCGCTCCGAATTATATCCCCTTAAAGTGAAAGTTTACACAGGGGTTCTTTCAACACCATTATGAGTTTTGGTAATTTTTTTTCCAACAATTGCACCTTTGTGACTATGTGTTTGCTAAGTAATTGAGGTGCCAGGTTCAAAGAAGTCATTTAAACCCTAGAGTTGTGGCAGATAGAGAGAAGGCAACCCTCGTTTTTCCAGTTCTTTAGATGGATCTCCTTCCGATGGCACCTCATTTACGTCCCAAACAGATCAGAAAAAATGTTACCATAAATCATCATGGTAAAGGCACATGCGGCAAGACTTTGCTAGGCAACCCGGCGGCGTTGCATGAACCTCTGTATAAACATTCACTTAAATCATATTTCGTTCACCAAACAAATAGGTGCATAATTTTACAGTCGGATCTTACATTACTTTATTTTATCGGAGTCGGTGTCAAGCCTGTACAATTCGCGACTGGGCTTGGACGCCTTCGAGCTAGTTTTTGGTCTTGACTTGTTTTACAACTTTTAAGGGTATATTACTGTTGGCGCGCTCCATACAAACGAAGTCTGGTGATATTTTCAATACTAACCGATTACACTCAATGTAATAATGAAATAACAATCTAGAAACAAATCTCTATGCTTGTATCGTGTCAGATTTTCCTTAAAATGTACAGTTTTAAAGTTACAGTGCCTCAAAGATTTCCATACAAATCTTAAATTAATCCTAGCATTGAAACTGTATATTTTGACGAAAATCGGACACGATACAATCATAGAAATTTGTTCCTAGATTGTTTCTGCAAAATTGCATTGATTTTAATTGGTTAGTATTGAAAATATCACCAGACTTCGTTTGTATGCAGCGCGCATTTACGCATTCGGAATAAACTTCTCTTAAATGTAAATTTTTTTCAGGTATTCAAATTGCATAATACTAAACTGTGGAGGAAATATATAGCAAGGAGAAATTACTTCATCGCGAAGTACGGTTATGCGGATGAACGAATGCTGTTCCATGGATCTCATTCCTCATTCGCTATATGTCTCACGGGCTTCGATCTTAGTTATGCTAATAAAGGTTTGTATGTCAGTCATTTTTCACAGTGCAAATCAAATCAAATAAAAATACATAACCCTCCTTCTGGCGCAGTCGGGTAAAAATAGCAATTTTATTATTATTATGTTTTTCACTTCCTTATCATGGGACATGAGAGACCCAAACCTTTTTAGGGTTTCGTAGTCAAACAAGGAACCCCTATTCTTTCGTCCATTCTGTTTGTCTGTATGCCGCGCCTCAATAACTCGCGCATTTTTGCAACTTTTGAATCGAAATTTGGCATCATGCATAAGCATAAGCATATGCTCACGACTATATTCCCCGACGGGGTAGTCAGAGATATTCTGAAACCTAAGAACATCCACGTTTCACCAGTAGTTAGTACCGAAACTCTGTCCAGTGTGACAGGGGGTGAGCCCGTCGCCACTTATAATGGACAGTGGGTACAATACATGCCTCGAAATACGAGTAGTCTAGGAAAAATAAGGTTTGAGATTGCATTAAAGACACTTTAGTAAATTGTGTTTGAAATAATATTATTATTAGTTTATAACATTTTTGTCGAGATTTCGTGGTTATATTGGCTCAGGATCCTGAAAAATACCTTAATATCGATATAAATGTACAAAGGGCAAGATTATTTCGAAAAATATTTCTTCCAGCATACTAGCAAAAGAGCAAATTTAATGTTTACAAACAAACAGTAAATAATTTAGTTTTGAGGTTATAATTTTTGAAGACTTACAAAATATTAAATATCTACTCAAATTTACGATATTAACCGTGGATTATTATTGTTATAAGTAAAACGTATTGAATGAAGCCATCCTGTACAAAATCACCAGTTTTCCATTTTTTGTTCATACCTAAATTTAATGTTTTGTAAATGTCTTAATTATTCAATAATACACAATAAAAAATCGGGGATTATTGAGAATTTATGTTTTTCAGGTATTTATCTACTATATTCCAAATTATCACCAAACGTGCAATTAATGCAACCTTCTCCATACAAAAATCCGTAGATTTCCCCGACTAGAGTAGTTTGTGTGTTTACGTCTAGTTTTTTTTTTTATTAAATCGAGTTAGGTGTCGTTGGATAGGTCTTGTCTAATGGACCAAAACTCCCATAAAAAATAAATCGATATAATGCTTCGGTCTCGAGATATCTGCGCTCAAAGTCAGAAATAGGGCGTACCCGCCTTCTAACTTATAGAATACTAGAGTGAAAAATCTGATAATGTTGTAAAATATAGCTTAAGGTAAGTACTTTCAGTGAAAATTATAACGGATGCTGTAGCTCAACCAGTTTCTAAAAAAACAGTACAATAGATTTGTTATCTAATGAAAAACTAGATGGCGTTGCACGAAAATAAATCGCGCTATCATTGTGTTTCAAAAATTTCTCTTAGGTAAGATAAACAGTTTCTTTTTTTTGTCTACTAATTCAATGGCTACGGAACCCTATCATGAGCGAGTCCGACACGCTCTTGTTTTTTAATATACGTGTTAATGAATAAGCGCAAAACCTCATACACACCAACTGATTTATAACAAAATAATCAGATTGAAACAATAATTTCATTATTTTGATAGTTAAAATTTAAAGTTTTTCGCATTTTAAGTTTTTGGGCAAAAATTATTTGTTATCATTTCAGCAATGAATGAAAGCGCTAACGTGCTAATGGCTACATTTTAAGAATCTTGTTTTGGAAGTAAGTAGGGTGAGTGTGCCTAAGCAGCGGTGGGTTGACATCGAGTTCAGAAAATTTTAAATTTTACAAACTATTTTTAAAAAAATTACCTATGTCGAAACCTTGATAATTCGATTCTGCTCTCGATTCTAAACAGACTACTTTCTAGTTTTGCGTTTATTCATTAACACGTTGTATAGGTTAATGGTTATCACAATCACCATCAAAGTGGCGTCACATCGAATATGCTGACACTTTTTTAAGGGGATTATCACACCATCAAACTGAACTTTCCCTATGGGACCAACATCGAAATCGAGAAAAAAATCTGCTGTTCTATACAAAACTGCAAACCAACTCGAGCCAAATGTATGAGACACCTGTTTTTTTTCGCGATTTCGATGTTAGTCCCATAGAGAAAGTTGTTCAGTTTGACGGTCTTATCATCCTCTTAAAAAGTGTCAGCATTAATATGCTCTTAATAGAAGCACCTTATACAACGTGTTAATGAATAAGCGCAAAACCTCATACTACCCAACTGATTTATAACAAATTAATTACATTAAAACAATATCCCCTTAAAAAAGTGTCAGCATATTAAGAAGGACCCTGTTTATTCATGAAGTGTGGTCATAAAAACCATATTACATCAGATCTTCTAATCAACTTTTATTTTCTCTCAGATAGTTTATTTGGCGCCGCTATATATTTCGCTGAAGATTCTTCGAAGAGTAATCAGTATTCTTACGGGTTCATGGGAGGTGACGGCTGCAGTGAGCATAGAGATAAGAACTGCCGGATTTGTACAAGGTAATATAATCTTTATGATCTACTGTAGTCCAAGGCAAAAAAGTCCTTTGTAAAAAGCATATTATAAACTCTTTGACTAATTATTATAAGGACTAGCCTTGCGGTAGCATTTCCCCTCTGCCACGGTATAAGCACAATTGATCGTGTGCATTCACATTCAATTTTACACCTTATCACTAAACGAGACAGCCTATAATTGCGAAATAATAACTTCGAACTTAGAACGTTTGGGGTTCACACGAGACTACTTTTCATGATTTTTAACATTCAAAATTAGAATCTTAAGTTATGGGGAATAAAATCCAAAGTTGCGGATTTCATGTTACCTCGCCCCCCGCAAAAAGTGGCAGGAATGTTTGTTACTAGAATTACACGCGTAACCAGACCACATATAAATAGTCAAAGTATAAACTGGATGATTATTTAAATGATCAAAATGCTTGGGTCTGAGGTCACTAGTTTATAGTTTATTTACTTTACTGTATAGTATCAATTATTCAGCTATGAGTTACTAAAGAGTTATTTATTCGTAAATAAATTTTTCATTGGCATTCCGAAGTGCTCGTTGGCGTAGTGGAGCTTCGGTATTGGAAACGATCACCGGAGTTAAGCAACGCCAGGTCCGGTCAGTATTTGGATGGGTGACCGTTTACTGTTATTTCATCTTGAGCGTTTCCGTGCTTTGGAAGGCACGTTTAACAGTTGGTCTCGAATGGTTCCGTTAGATGGCGTTGTTACTATTCTTTAAGAGGATATAATTCGGAGCGCGCTCCATACAAACGTACTATGGTGATATTTTCAATACTAACCAATTAAACTCAATGAAATTTTTCAGAATCAATCTAAAAACAAATTTCTATGCTTGTGTAGAGTCAGATTTTCGTTAAAATGTATAGTTTTAAAGTTACAGTGCCTCAAAGATTTCCATACAAATCTTAAATTAATCCTAGCATTGAAACTGTATACTTTAACGAAAATCGGACTCCATACAAGCATAGATATTTGTTTCAAGATTGTTTCAGCAAAATTTCATTGACTTTAATTGGTTAGTATTGAAAGTATCACCATATTACGTTTGTATGGAGCGCGCTCCGAATTATATCCCCTTAGCGCAGGGCAGAGGCCTATTAAGGCGGCTTGAAAATTCTCTGAAAGCTAGTTGACCACTAGCTTGCCTCCACCAACCCGCATTGGGTCCACTCCCTAACACCCTTTTTCGTGAGAGGAGATTCTACGGGCTATAACCTTTCTGAAATCTTTCAGTGTGCACTCCGTACGATTCGCATTTGACCGCTTTTTCGTAGCATATTTATCGCCCTGAACATTGATGTAGAATACTATGGACGCCGTGTCTTGTACAAAATTCTCGAAAAAAGTGTCCGAGACTGAACTATAGGGTCCTTCGTAATATGCTGACACTTTTTTAAGGAGATGATCAGACCATCAAACTGAACAGCTTTCTCTATGGCACCAACATCGAAAGCGCGAAAAAAAATCTGCTCTTCCATACAAAATTGCAAACCAACTCGAGCCAAATCTATGGGACAGCAGATTTTTTTTGCGATTTCTGATGTTGGTCCCATAGAGAAAGTTGTTCAGTTTGATGGTCTGATCATCCTCTTAAAAAAGTGTCAGCATATTAAGAAGGACCCTGAATACAAACCTAGGTAGAGTAGTAATATAAACCAACTAAAAACATTGAAAACGTTGAAATTATTTTCCATCCTACTCCCCCATCGGGGCGGGTCAGCCGATCAAACGAAGACTATCGCATAATTCGTTCTCTTTTTACGTTGTTGGTCCTCTTTTGGTTCGGAAACTTTTGAGCGCGGATCCTACGTCCAGTAGTAAGTAAGTCAATGACCACGAATTAAGTTTTCTTGTATGATTTTAGGTCGATGCTGTTCTGCCGAGTAGCTTTGGGCAAAATGAATAGAGTTGTATTCAGTTCAGATCCTAACGCAAAAGAGCTGGTTAAAGGACAGCCAGCCGGTTTTGATTCCATAAAGTGTGACCCAAGTCCTGAAGGAGTACAGTTCCCAGAGTACGCCATCTATGAGGAGGATCAGGTAAGTTCTCATCATCATCAGCTATACTTGTAATATAGTTCCGTGACTGACTGACGAAACCACAGAAAATTATAGGGGTTAGAAATTTGACTAATTATTATAAGGACTTGCCTTTCGGTAGCATTTCCCCTCTGCCTCGGTATAAGCACAATTGATCTTGTGCATTTACATTCAATTTTACACCTTATCACTAAACGAGACAGCCTAAAATTGCGAAATAATAACTTCGAACGTTTGGGGTTCACACGAGACTACTTTTCATGACTTTTAACATTTAAAATTAGAATCTAAAGTTATGGGGAATAAAATCCAAAGTTGCGGATTTCATGTTACCTCGCCCCCCGCAAAAAGTGGCAGAAATATTTGTTAGTAGAATTACACGCGTAACCAGTCCACATATAAATAGTAAAGGCTAGAAATGCAAAGTAGCGCTTTTGCTTCGGAGACGGCTGTCGCCTCTTGTCTTCCCGCTCACGCTGCTACAATTACTCATGCCCTCTCGCTCGCACCACGCCGCGCGCCTTATGGTGTTATGCAAATCATTGCATAACCTGTGGCGACATGTTCCACACCTACTTTGCACTTTTAACCTCTCTTATAATGTTCTGTGGACGAAACGACAGACTGACTCCCAGACAACGCACAGACTAAGGGTGCCATGTCCTTTGACGCGGAGATAGGCGGCGGAGCGGAGAAACGGAGTTTTATTAACCAATAAGCATAGCATATGCTCACGACTATATTCCCCTAGGGGGTAGTTAGAGATATTCTGAAACTTCAGAACATCCACGTTTCACCAGTAGTACCGAAACTCTGTCCAGTGTGACGGGGGGTGAACCCGTCGCCACTTATAATGAACAGTGGGTACAATACATGCCTCGAAATTGAAGCATACAGGTTTCCTCACGATGTTTTCTTTCCCCGAAAAGCCAGTGGTGTTACAAATCGTACCTACATAAATTCCGAAAAACTCATTGGTACGAGTCGGCCTGGAGACCAATAAGATTGCATAAAATCTCAGCTCCGAGATTTCTCTGGTTCTCGTTCTCTCCGTTTCTCCGCTCCGCCGACTATCACCGCGTCAAAGTCAAAGTCAAAGTCAATTAATTAATACTTCGCTTTATGAAGTTAAAAGGTAGCATCGTAATACTCGTTGTTTATTTAAAATCAAACTCAAACTCAAAATATTTGTATAGGGACAGCCCTCCGCAAACTGAAACGGTGAACTCAGACCATCAAACTGAACAACTTTCACTATGGAGCCTGCCTCCATATTTCATATTAAGGTGGTTGCAGATTTGTCAATTTCATACAAAATTTCGCGAACGCGAAAAAATGAGCTGTTCTATTTGAGTCGGGTTTTTTATGGGACAGCTGATTTTTTTTGCGTTGACATATCGACCTACCAACATACCAACATACATTATACATACGTTGACATACCAACCATGACATATTTCGTATGAAAGATTTGTCAAACGAGCTGTCAGATAAGCTATCGAGAACTTATCCAGAAGCGGTGAAACAGCATTTTTATACCACTAATCTAATCTATCATTTTTTTTTCAGATATATCCTGAGTATCTGATACACTACACAATTGAATAAAGCATTTTCATATACATATGCTCACGACTAAATTCCCCGAGGGGGTAGTCAGAATCATTCTGAAACCTCAGAACACCCATGCAAAAAACATCAATCATCATCATCATGCATAAAGCATTTTCTGTTAGCAATTTATTGTTATGAAAAGAAATAAAAAATTCAGACAATGAGCAATGGGCTTTCTTTTTGGGGTTCCGTACCCAAACGGGACCTAAAACTCTATTCATAAACCTACGCTGTCTTTCTGTCCGTCTGTCTATCCTACTTAAAAAGGACTGTATCTTTTGAACCGTAATAGCCAGACGATTGAAATTTTCACAAAATGTGCGTTATTTTGGCGAATTTACTAATAAAATAAAAAAAATACAAAAAGTAAAAAATTACATTCAATTGTATTTTTTTTGCTTGTTTTTGCTCTATTGTAAATTGGATAACACATAAAAAGCGTGAAACTTAGTATGATTAGAAAGACTAAGTTACTAAGTAATTATTACTACTTAGTAATATGAACGAAAGATACGGAATATAGTGCATACTCTAAAGTAAAACAAAAAAAATTTAAACTAGTCAAGTAAGGGTCGGACACTACCTATAGTCAAGTAAGGGTCGGACTCGCGCTAGGAATTCCGGAGAAATGATTTTTTTTGTAATATTGTTATTCATTTTTTAGGGTCCGAAAGTCAACAAGGAACCCATATAGTTTCGCCATGTCCGTCCGTCTGTCCGTCTGTCCGTTGAGACGCTTATAATAAGGACTAGCCTTGCGGTAGCATTTCCCCTCTGCCACGGTATAAGCACAATTGATCTTGTTTATTTACATTAAATTTTAAACCTTATCACTAAACGAGACAGCCTATAATTGCGAAATAATAACTTCGAACTTAGAACGTTTGGGGTTCACACGAGACTACTTTTCATAATTTTTAACATTCAAAATTAGAATCTAAAGTTATGGGGAATAAAATCAAAAGTTGCGGATTTCATGTTACCTCGCCCCCCGCAAAAAGTGGCAGAAATGTTTGTTAGTAGAACTACACGCGTAACCAGTCCACATATAAATAGTCAAAGTTACATATTAATCACGCCGACAAAGTGGTAAAATAAAATCTTCAATAATATTTTTTTTAGGGTCCCTACACGAAAAGTGGGGGGATTTTTTTTTCTAGTCTTTCCCATGGTGTGGAGTATCGTTGGATAGGTCTTTTAAAAATATTATGGGTGTGGGAACACCATTTTTCGATTTAGGGATCCGTTAGCGAAATATTAAGCTTTAAAGTTAAAATTTTTGTCATGTGTCCCGTAATAAAAATGACAAAAATTTTTGTTAGAGTCAAAAAGCGTCAAACTTGGTATAATTATAGTCAAAGGTAAAACAAAAAAAATAAAAACTAGTCAAGTAAGGGTCGGACTAGCGCTAGGAAGGTAACGGTAACGATAAAGGTAAAAATGACGTCAAAAAGTTACCTATGTGATATTATTTTGAATAAACAATTTTGAATTTTGAATTTTTTGACTAAAATCTGACTTCTTACAATATTAGTTTCTAGGTAGTTTTTGAAAAAATTCACTGACTTGGTTAGCATTGAAAATATCACCAGACTTCGTTTGTATGCAGCTGTAAGCCTTATAAACTTGGTAATACCCTAATTAAGTACCCGAAGTTGGTACTTCAAATCATGGTTGCCGGTAATTAACCTTTATCTAAATAAATAGTTAATAATAATTTGCTCACAATCTATAAGGGAAACGGTTTGGTTTTATTATCAATAAACAAATTGTCAGTGGGAGTTATTTTTAGTATTTAGTGCTCAGTAATTTAATTTCAACTCATAGTCTGTAGCGAGTCTTTCAAAGGGGGTAAGTGTTCAAAAATTATGATGAAAACTTAAGAGTCCTTTTACCGTTCAATGGCGACCTTATCACTATTTTAATGATTTCTCAATAGAGATAGCCTAAATTAAAAAAAAACGGCCAAGTTCGTGTCTGGCCACGCGCAGGGTAGGGTTCCTTAGTTCATATACGGACTTAGAAGGAAGCTTTTTGTTTTATACTACGTTTAACGGCTGATAAAGTCTAAAAAGTACATTTGTTTAGAACCTATAAAAAAAAATTAGAATTAAATAAAAAACCTGTAAAAGTAAGTGTAATGTGGAAGTTCTGAGGTTTCAGAATATCTCTGGCTACCCCCTCGGGGAATATAGTCGTGAGCATATGATTATGCTATAAAAGTATTGTTAAAAAATAGTTTTAAGGGGCAATAGGTTCAGAAAAATATTTTCTACGCGAAACGCGATTGCCCAGCCCTCCGAAAAGTGCGTGCGTGTGCCGTATTAACGATTAAAAAGAATTAACAAATATACTTTTCATAGATTTTTTTATGATTTCACTAGATAAACTAATGGTGAATAGGTGAGTATAAATACCAAAAATCTGAAACTATTTTAAGTTCTTCTAAAATGAGAAAAATGTTATAAATACATGAAAATACGTCATCTTTGTGACGATTTTCTATCGAGTGAAGTAATTCCAATCGTGTATTAAATTTTTATGATTTTACTAGATAAACTATCCAAGAACACTGAGGTATGACTTTGGTTTCGGTAAATTGTATAAATCTAATCGAAAAATTAAAAATAAAAGATGCCTCCAAGGTATTTCGTTCTACTATTGCGCCTTAAGGCTTTTGGAATATTGGAGTAGCACTTTTTTAATGTAGGCTTTCTTCATTGAGAATCTTTTATATTGTGATGAGGGTGCCACTGAACTGTAAAAAAACATGAGATTCTTATATTTTGTGGAAAGATTGTTCTAAAACTACCTCATTTTTTCAGCAACGTTCGTGGAAGATTTACTTGCTGACATCTATCATAAAACCATTTCAAGATGAACGTTCTGGAAATATGTAAGTAAAATTTTGGGTACTTACTTATTATTTACTAACCGTTGCCCGTGACTCCGTCCGCGTAGACCTTAAAAATATATTGTTTTAAGAGGATATGTGAACTATTAACTGAAAAGAGAAAAACAAGCTCTATCATCACTAATCAGCTATAACAACTTTGTTTGAGCAAATATAATTTGATTCTTCTTAGGTAGGTATCGCAAACGGGGACAAAGAAAATTTTTGTTTTGTTATTGATTGGTTTGTCCCCGCCTGCAATACCTACCTAATAAGAATCAAATTATATTTGCTCAAACAAAGTTGTTATAGCTGATTAGTGATGATAGAGCTTGTTTTTCTCTTTCAGTTAATAGGTTTTTTATGCAGTCGGGTTTTTTGTTTATCTTAATAATTTAGTTTATTTCATACTTTTTAGTCTTGTGTCGAAACGGTAACATAAAATACTATAATATTTATATATTTGGAATCGTCTGATTACTAGCTTTCATTTGATACCCATATTGTAATTTTTAGCAAAAAAAATTGTTTATTCCCCCTCTCTTTTTTAATTCATAGACGCCATCTTGAAACAATATACCCTATGTCACTCTCACGATTTTTACGAATCCAATGACACTTCATACGCTAAAACCCATTAAGCCGTTTGGGCTGTAGGCCGTGCCAAAGAAATAGACATACAAACATACATACATACATACTTACATACATACATACATACATACGCTCGAAAAACATAACCCTCCTTCTGGCGGAGTCGGGTAAAAAAATAGCATTCTTCGAAGCATCATATATCTAGAGGTACTGACAGTAGGAGTATGATTTGCGGATATGTGTAAATTGAACATATAATTGAAGTTTTGATTAGAGCTAAAACACGATTAAGAGACATTTTCACGATAGAAAAATAAGTTAAAGTAGCCTCCGTCTTTATCGATAAACGCTTGGAACTGCTAAACGGTGAATAATAGAAACACGAGACTTGATTTAATAAGAAGAGATTGATATTTTATAACGTTTGATTAGAGCAGAAATGAACTTACATAAATAGTACAATCACCATTAAATAAAGTTTGTTTTACGCTTGCGTCGTTTCAGGCGCGCGCCGCCCTATCTCTTTCTCTCGCATCAGGCAGTAATATAAGCTATCACACGCCCATTTCGCTTCAATTTTTTTCGACATAGGCCATTAATAAAATAAGAGCATAAAAATTTCAATATGTTTTGTATTTTTGGGACGCGCTCCTCCTAATCCTCACACTCTGCACTAGATTAAGACGATAGGCGGGCTCTCGAAGAATTTTGGAGAATAGGTCACATTTTCAACTGTATTATTACTTGTCCGATTCGCCCCTCTCACACACCCCACCGACTAGAGTGCGAAAGAGACAAATGCAGCTCAAACTGATTTTATCTACATAAAATGGACGAAATCTGCATTTCGCATTCCCATATTTCCTCCTCCAAAACAAAACCGATTTTAATAATTATTTCAAGAATAATATGAGAAATACTTTGGCTATGTCTGTATATTGTGTTACTTTGACTATCCGATACCTCCACAAGTCTCTTCTGTATAAACCGCGCCTTAAAGAACTGTAGTGCATACGGCCCGATAGCCCAGTCTGTAGTGAACCTGCCTGCTGTGCCGAGGGTCGCGGGTTCGAATCCCGTAAGGGACAAATATTTGTATGATGAATATGAATATTTGTACCCGAGTCATGGATATTTGTATCTATATATGTGTACTCTATATCGTTGTCTAGTCATCATAACACAAGTCCAGGCTAGATTCTGGTACTTTAAATGTGACTAGATAATTTGTGTGACAATGTCCAAGATATTTATTATTATATTATTGTTTAAAATAATCAGAATAAAACAAATGGCAATGCCTAAAAATGGAAATTTCTTTTTCGCCTATTTTTTTGGCGCGGTTATCAACATTCAAAAAAAAAATAAAATTTGGGCATAGAAAAAAAACTATCAAAGTTAGTACCAGCCTGATAATTTCCCCGCCATTTACACCTTATTTCTAAATTGCGTGATTTTTTTAAGATTTTACATGGCTCTAGTTTTTGAAATATCGGTGGGGACAGCAGTTTTTCTGGGTTTACTGAAAAATTTTGTTTAACAAAATTTCAAAGAAAAATTTTATAGATTTTTGGTTTTATAAGCATGGCATGGCATATGCTCACGACTATATTCCCCGAGGGGGTAGTCAGATATATTCTGAAACCACAGAATATCCACGTTTCACTAGTACTGAAACTCTGTCCAGTGTAACGGGGAGTGAGCCCGTCGCCACTTGTAATGGACAGTGGGTACAATACATGCCTCGCAATTGAAGCATGCAGGTTGGTTCTATAAGCTTTCATTTGATACCCCACACGATATAGTAGAAAAAAAATTTTAGTTTTTCATTTCATTCCGCCCCCAAAAACTGCCCCTCAATATAAACGTTAAGCTTTTTTGACAATATTTATGTCTTAGAACCGTTAAGGGGATATAATTCGGAGCGCGCTCCATACAAACGTACTATGGTGATATTTCCAATACTAACCAATTAAAGTCAATGAAATTTTGCTGAAACAATCTTGAAACAAATATCTATGCTTGTATGGAGTCAGATTTTCGTTAAAGTATACAGTTTCAATGCTAGGATTAATTTAAGATTTGTATGGAAATCTTTGGGGCACTGTAACTTTAAAACTATACATTTTAACGAAAAACTGACGCTATACAAGCATAGAAATTTGGTTTTAGATTGATTCTGAAAAATTTCATTGAGTTTAATTGGTTAGTATTGAAAATATCACCATAGTACGTTTGTATGGAGCGCGCTTCGAATTATATCCTCTTAATTGCTATAACTGTGCAAAGTTTCAGCTTCCTGTGTCTTACGGTCTCCGCGAAAAATGCCTGTGACAGACGGACGAACGGACATACACCGAGGTCATTCCATAAGTGTTGCGTTTTGCCAATTTTAGTACGGAACACTAAAAATTTACAAAAATACATGGCTTTTTGCAGCCATAAATTATTTTTTTATTTTTTATTGTCACTAAATAAATGTTCTTTCGATTGACACATTCATTACTGAAATCGCTGAAGCGGCTTTTAGAATGTTTTGATTTTTTTTTAAAGTGGCGCCATCTGTGTTCCTAAGGGATGAAAGTTGCGCTGCTGCGGGTCAAATCGCTTATTTTAGTCCCTTCTATCACTGTGCAAAGTACAGCTTTTCCTTGAAATATCTCTATAAGAACTATCTACGAAAATCCCAATATTTTTTTTGCAGTCCCGAGAAGCAAGTAAAACGGTAAAGATGGTGGATCTGAAGACTCTTAGAGAGATGGGTGCGATAGAGTACGAGCTAATATCGAAAGAGATGCAAGATACAATTAAAGATCATGGGAACTGCGATAACAGTGGCGGTTGCTTTTCACGATATGAGATTGTTTCGGTAATTTAGAGAAGCTTATGCACAAAAAAACTGGTCAAGTGCGTGTCGGATTCGCACACAGCGAGTTCCGTATCACAATAAAAATTTTAGCAAAAAAAAATGTTTTTTATTCCTGGAATCCTAAGCCCGACACGCACTTGACCGATTTTTATTATTTGTTGTTCTACCTTGAGGGTATTTTACCGTTGGCGCACTCCATACAAACGAAGTCTGGTTATATTTTCAATACGAACCAAATAAAGGCAATGCAATTTCTTTCAGAAACAATCAGAAACTAATCTCCAAGCTTGAATGTTGTCCGAGTTTCGTTCATATACAACGTGTTAGTGAATTAACGCAAAACTAGAAAGTATTTTGGAATCAAGAGCAGAATCGAATTATCATGGTTTCAGCATAGGTATTTTTTTTCAAAATATTAATTAATTTGCTTGTAAAATTTAATTTACTGAACTCGATCTCAACCCACCGCACGGGCAAACTCACCCTACTTACTACCAAAACGAGATTCTTAAAATGTACTGATCCATGAGTACGTTCGAGCTTTCATACATTGCTGAAATGATAACAAACTATAAATTTTAACTATTAAAATAATGAAATTATTGTTTCAATCTAATTATTTTGTTATAAATCAGTTGGGGTGTATGAGGTTTTGCGCTTATTCATTAACACGTTGTATAGTGCAAGAAAAAACGAAAACAAAAAATGTTATTTAAATATCCCGCTAAAATGCTTTTCCTGACAATATACGTGGCAACAAGCAGGTGACGTCACAATGACGTGAACTTTGTACGACACTCACACTCTACACGCAACTGTTTACAAGCAGTTGACGTCATCAACCATTCGACCAATCACAGTCGTTTACGATCACGTGACTAAAGTAGACAAAAAAATTCTTTGACGATTTTCTCATAAAATATCCAGTATCTTTCTTAACTGACTAAATGGTTGGTTTCCAAAATTCATATTTTATACGAATGCCATCAATAGATCCTATATTTTACATGCTGTCAAATACTCTCTTCCATAATGCATACTTATTTAGATTTTCAAAATATACTTAGTATCTTCCTTCCTACGATACTACAGGGTGCACTTTCATTACTTTAATGGGTGATTGTAATTATGATACTGCACAACTTTCCCAAGGAACAAATGGAAATTAAAAAAAAAAATTTCATACCATGGTTCGATCAGCTGATTGCATTTAGTAAGTCCAAAATTTTGTTTCGTAATTTTCTATAGATTTCTTAGGGAACGTTATTCAGTATCATGGGTAAAATTACCCCTTGAAGTAGTGCAACTGTTTACCCTAACAGCTTGTAGGTATACAGGTGTCAACACTGTTCCTAACATCTGCAGCTGTGTTTCTATATCTGATGAAAACTAGTTCAAATAAGTTTGGTGTGGTTAAATCATGGCGTACACCAATAAACATGATGATGTCACTGTCATCGTTATGAGTAGTGTGAGAGACGCTTTGTTCACTAAACCATTATTTTCGAAGTCACGTTGCAAGTTCTGACACGAGCACTTGTCTCGCGTGGTGTTCGCACGTCTCGCGTTTTTGCATGCCACGAGGCTCTTCTTGTTCTTGATCAAAAACAATCCCTGAGATTGGGATAGATGCTCCCACAAACTACTTGACATTGGCGGAATGCAGTGCTAACGCACAAACAAAAGCCCATTAATGAAAAATAAATAACAACATGATTGTCTTTGGACTAGTAATTTTGATTGTATATTAAAATCCCATCCAATATAAAATCTAATCCCATAATAAAATCCCCGAGACCATTTTGAATCTTTCCGAAAACATGTTTAAAAATCAAATCAAAAAATTCCTCTGTAAAAAAGCATATTATAAACTGGATGATTATTTAAATGATCAAAATGCTTGGGTCTGAGGTCACTAGCTTATAGTTTATTTACTTTACTGTATAGTATCAATTATTTTATTAAATAGACTATGTATTGTTGTATACATAACTTTAGCTTAAGAATTTATATTGTAATAGTTATTAAGTCGTGTTATGTTGTAGAGTTTCTGGCCGCATCTTCTCTACAGCGACAACACGTTCCGACGCGGTAGTAGCTTTAAAAAGATTTGACGTTTGATAAGTGTGCTTCAAGCTCCTATACTGAATAAATTATATTGACTTTGAATACATTGATACTCTATTTTTAGATACTAAAACTGATCAACACAGAAACCTGGCAAAAATATCTAAAGAAGAAAGATCAAATATTGTCGGAGAGCGGTGAATCGGTAGAACACATGCTTTTCCATGGAACTCCTGAGTCTTTGAACATTTATGCCAATGGGTTCGATGTGGAACGCGCTAAGCCTGGTATGTAATCGCCATTACAAGAAGATTAAATGTGGACGGCGTCCACGCAAGAAGGGTTTGTAGGGAACTTGGCCTACCGGTGTTTTATTCAGCTCCGCTGGAGAGGTTTTAGTGGACTGTAGTTTTTCTGGTGGCAGGAGTGGTTCGATGTAAAGGAAAGTCTTGTTTGCAGCACTGGAGGCTTATTTTAGTGATTTTTATACGCACAAGCACCGTACCAATATGGAAGACGGAAACGGAAATACAAGTTTTTAATTACTACATTTTATGTTGGTGTTGCCAACAGGGTTGTCGGCATTTTAACCCACATTTTTATTATTCCATATTATCATGTGAATGATCTAAATGCCGAATCTTACCCTTAACTCAAAACCCTACAATTGGACCCTTATTGCGTGGATGCTAACAAATAGCTACATAACTGGAGATTGCATTACTAACATTTTTTTGAAGCCAAAATCTATTACCTTGTATGAATTCATTGGTATTTCCCAAGTCTTTCTTTAGGGCGACAATACGCTATTGATGGCAACGCCATGTAAAGAGGAAATGAGATGGGAAATATCAGTAACGTCATCCAAGGTTTATAGTATTTGGCTTGAAAAAAATGTATTTATTGCAATATCTACTTTTACTTAATTTAATGCGCCATTATCATTGTTATTGTCAACTTCATTGGCATTGCCATCTTCATTGGCATCGTCAGAATCATCACCATCTTTATCGTCATCGTTATAATCCATATCAACGTCAATGTCATTTTCAATTTAATCTTTATTGTCATCGTTATCTTTGTCGTGATCGTTATCATCTTCATTGGCATCGTCAGGATCATTGCCATCTTTATCGTCATTATCGTCATCGTAATTTTTACAGTTATTTTCATATTCCTTGCGATCGCCATAATCATCTTAATCGTAATCGTAATCGTCTTACTACAAACCTGTCAGAACAAAAAATAAGCTGTTCCATACTAAACTGCAGCGCCTACTCTTCTCAAATATATGAGACAGATGATTTTTTTTGTTCTGACAGGTTTGTTCCCATAGTTAAAGTTGTTCAGTTTGATAGGTAGAGTATGTGGTTCAGGGTTAATTATACTTTTCCTTACACCCTGTGTTATTGTCTGGTTCAGTTGTAATACAAAGTATAAAAGTTCTATTAATTATCGTATCATTTTCGTCATTGTTTCATCATTATCATCTTCGTCATCACCATCGCCATTGCTATAATTAGTTAACTGTATTACTTTCTTATTCAATTGTGATACAAATGATAAATAATTCTAGCAATTATATTCCAATGTAAATTCCAGGAGGTCTTTTCGGCCAAGCTAATTACTTCACTTCGCTGTCGTCCAAGAGCAACCAGTATGTATGGGGGTACATGGGAGATGAAGGGTGTCCAACACATAAGAATAAGAACTGCTATATTTGTACAAGGTAAGGACTGAAAGCTTTTAAGAAGACTCTACCTGCTCTATTTCAGTCTTCCCAGCCGTGTATTTATCAAGGCTTCTTAGCCAGTTGGTTTTGTGTGCGAAAAGTTAGCTATTTCACTCATGAATCCACGATAAGTCAATAAACAATTATCATGTCACCCACAAATCTTAATTAATGTTACAAGTGAGACATGCTAAAAGTGAGCCATACTAAAAGTCAGCCACTCTAAAAGTGAGTCATGTTAAGCCACTTATCAATCCACAATTATCATGTTATCCACAAATCTTAATTATTGTTACAAGTCAGCAATGCTAAAAGTGAGTCATGCTAAAAGTGAGTCATGCTAAAAGTAAGCCATGCTAAAAATGAGTCATGCTGAAATTGATCCATGCTAAAAGTGAGTCATACTAAAAGTTTGCCATGCTAAAAGTGAGCATTGCAAATACATTCTTTGAAAAGGTTATTTATTAGTAGTTATAGATTTAAATGATTTGTGATTGTAACAACGACTAGGACCAAACTAGCACCCAAATTTCAGGCTGCGACCGCGCCTGGTTAGTGGTCAACTTGCTTAATTACAATCCGCGACCAACTGCTTTACGTGCCTTCCGAAGCACGGAAATGCTCGAGATAAAATACCACTAAACGGTCACCCATCAAAGACTGACCGGACCTGATGTGGCGTAACTTCGGCGACCCTTTCCAATACCGAAGCTACACTACGCCAATGAGCGCTTTTTTGTTAATCAATATAAGAGGCCTGCTCATTGTCTATGGTGCGCCATATCGGACGATCAGTCTCTTGGAGAGATGCTCTTTGTACCGATACTGACCGTCTTGACAGAGATTATGGCTGTGAGATTATGTTATTAAGTGTGTTGTTTTTTAAATAAATTCTTTCAGGTCCATGTTGCTATGCCGCGTTGCACTTGGCAAGATCTACCAGGTGACAAGCTCGAATGTGGAAGGGGTGAAAAGCAACGGGAAGGTCCAACCCCCAAGTGGGTACCACTCTATTGAGGGTACCCCTAGCGCGGGGGGACTACGGTACCCTGAATACGCTATACATGATAATGATCAGGTTAGTTTATTTAGCACCAATACAGATATGGTACTGCGAGAAAATAACTCGTAAATCGTGAACATTGTGTGTTCTACAATCGAAATGGGACTTTAATTAGGGATGAACTTAATCTGGTATCACGGAATCAATTGTTTTTCTTTTGCACGCTTCATCCTTCGCTACCACCACCTTCCTTCGCGTCCACGCTAAATCAGTTGGGGTGTATGAGGTTTTGCGCTTATTCATTAAGGGTATATTACTGTTGGCGCGCTCCATACAAACGAAGTCTGGTGATATTTTTAATACTAACCAATTAAACTCAATGTAATTTTGCAGAAACATTCTAGAAACTAATCTCTATGCTTGTATCTTGTCAGATTTTCCTTAATGTGTATAGTTTTAAAGTTACAGTGCCTCAAAGATTTCCATACAAATTTTAAATTAATCCTAGCAATCAAACTGTATATTTTAACGAAAATCGGACACGATACAAGCTTAGAGATTTGTTTTTTATATTGTTTCTGCAAAATTTCATTGAGTTTAATTGGTTAGTATTGAAAATATTACCAGACTTCGATTGTATGCAGCGCGCATTTACGCATTCGGAATAAACTTCTCTTAACACGTTGTGCATTATGCTATGGTAATTTTTGTTTCTTTGTTTCAGGCCTACCCAGAATACTTGATCGTTTATAAGATTGTTAAATAATTATGTAAATTTTCTTAAGTACAAAATAAAAATATCTCAATTACTATCTACGTACTCCATTATTTTATCTACCTACATCTTTGACTATTTATATGTGGACTGGTTGCATGTAATTCTACTAACAAATATTTCTGCCACTTTTTGCGGGGGGCGAGGTAACATGAAATCCGCAACTATGGATTTTATTCCCCATATCTTTAGATTCTAATTTTGAATGTCAAAAATCATGAAAAGTAGTCGTGTGAACCCCAAACGTTCTAAGTTCGAAATTATTATTTCGCAATTATAGGCTGTCTCGTTTAGTGATAAGGTGTAAAATTGCATGTAAATGCACAAGATCAATTGTGCTTATACCGTGGCAGAGGGGAAATGCTACCGCAAGGCTAGTCCTTATAATAATTAGTCAAAGACCTACATACCTAGATTTACTTTGTACGCAGAAGGATTCAGTAGGCCGGACAACATTCAGGGAAGTTCGTCACGTCTCCTCGTCACCCATACGGGTTCCCTCTATGTCGCATAATTTTCATTGTCCGAAACGTATATAGCATAACACACTTGACATAATTTTTCTTAGACGAATATTAACAATGCAGAAAGCTATATTTGGTATAACAACTAAGTGGCAGAATATTAGTTTATCCGAATTGACGGCCCGATAGCACAGTCTGTAGTGAACCTGCCTGCTGTGCCGAGGGTCGCGGGTTCGAATCCCGTAAGGGACAAATATTTGTATGATGAATATGAATATTTATACCCGAGTCATGGATGTTTGTATCTATATATGTATTCAATATCGTTGTCTAGTCATCATAAAACAAGTCCAGGCTAGATTCTGGTACTTTAAATTACAAAGTCAATTGACGAGACGATTGTTAGAGCCTTTAGAGACTTGAGTAGTAAAACAATATGTAATTCAATTTTTGTTTAGTGGCATTCGATGCGTTATCACAATTCAGCCAATGTCTCGTTATGTGGATATTATATGAAGGAAAATGATCAGTGGTATTTATTAAGTCTAGAGTGGCAGTTTTGCCAATGTAAGTAGGTTATAATCTCAAGTGATTGTTTTAAGGTTAAAACACAAAAGAGTTCACAAAATGGTGGAGCCACGTGCAATCCCGACGCGTCGATACGCAAGCGTCCGTACTCCGCCAGAATTGCAACGCGACTCCAAAAAACAATATGTAACAATTTTGCGAAAGAATTTGATAATAATGTAAAAAAAATATGCACGTCATGTGACATACAGTTGTGTGACAAAAATGCATACGCAAACAGCTCAAATGTATCTATGAATTTAAAAAAAGCTTGTAACCAAACTGTATTTAAAATAATTAAAAATATGAATGATAAGAAAAGCCCTGGATTGGATGGCATTAGAGCAAAGGATATAAAGTTTGTAAACACTGCCATAACACCGGCCATAACACACCTCATAAACTCCTGCATTAAGTTTTCAACATATCCCGACAATCTAAAAATAGGTATAGTCAGACCGGTTTACAAAAAAGGCATAAGAACTGATATTAACAACTACAGACCGATCACGATTTTGTCATGCATCGATAAAATAATAGAAAGATTCTTTGGTACTGAAATCAATAACTTTTTGACTAAAAATAGAATTATAAATGAAAAACAATTCGGATTCCAAAAAAACAGGAATACCACTCAGCTG
This sequence comes from Agonopterix alstromeriana, assembly GCA_963924505.1. Classification (NCBI taxonomy): domain Eukaryota; kingdom Metazoa; phylum Arthropoda; class Insecta; order Lepidoptera; family Depressariidae; genus Agonopterix; species Agonopterix alstromeriana. Next base: position 6,524,446 of record OZ004689.1, on the reverse strand, counting down.
TTATCAACTTTTACTAATGAGGTTAACCAGTATCTAGATGAAAAAAAACATGTCTTGGCAGTGTTTATAGATTTTAGCAAAGCATTCGAAACTCTAAATTATGACACCCTGTATGATAAACTTCAACAATGCGGTATACGGGGCCAACTTATGGAGTGGTTCCGCGACTATCATACAAGTAGATACACAATGATTAAAATAGGTAATGAACTCAGTAATAAAGTACCCACTACGGTAGGAACAGCGCAGGGGTCCATAATGGGTCCCACCGAATATTTAATTTATGTGAATGACATGTGCAACATATTCCCGGATGGTTCCGTATACCAATTTGCCGACGACACATGTATCCTATCTGCACATCAAAATATATCTGTAGCTCAAACTGTATTGCAAAAAAATTTCGACCGATTATGTGAATGGGCACACGATGTGGGCTTATGTATAAATGCGCAAAAGACCAAACTATTACATATACATTCTCCGTATATAAAAACAACTGTAATTCCAAGCATCGATGCCCATTCGCACCAGTGTAGACATAAGTACCAGATCGTACCCGTTATAAACGACAAGTGTAACTGTGAAAAACTAGAACTAACCAAAAACCATATGTACCTAGGTCTAACTATAGACAGTAGTTTTAGCTGGACGACGCACATTGACCATGTTTGTGATAAATTGAGGGCTGTTTTGGCAAAACTATCCATTCTAAAATATAAACTTCCGTACAAAACACTGCGCATGCTATATATGGCGCTAGCTGATTCTATCATTATGTACGGTTTAAGCAGTTACGGAAGAACATACAAAACACATATAACAAACATATATAAACTTCAATGTAGACTGCTTAAGACCATCGTTCCCAGGCATATTAAAAACAAGTACAGTGGTGACGAAAAGGGTTTATTCAAATACTGTAAAGTAGCAAGCGTCTTTGACATGATTTATATATGCATGGTTTCAGAATATAGTCACAATGTGACACTATTACAAAAAAAGGTTAGACCAAAAAACCTTCGTAATTTAACATACTTACCAACTTATCTAATACCTAAAGTCAATAACGTGTACGGCAAAAGAACATGGGAATACATGCTGCCGTCTATATTAAATACATTTCCAGACGAAGACCTAAGCGAAATTATAAAAAAAACTAATCATAAGAAAACCAAATCCATCCTTAATAAGTATCTAAAGAAGTACTATCTAAATCAAACACCTGGCTAAGGAGATGGCCGAGGTGCGACGTTCAGCGGGAACCCTGTTATAGTCATAGTCATATATTTTTATCGCTATATGCATAAGATACCTACTTACCTACACTAACCTAGCAACAAGCGATCAAGTGTAACGATTCATTCCTAGCACATAAACCGCTGCACGGTTTCCTGCTATGGAATAAAATATGTAATTATTTGTGAAAAATGTGTGAATTGAACAATAAATAAAAAAAAAAAAAAAAAAATGTGGCTAGATAATTTGTGTGACAATGTCCAAGATATTTATTTATTTTATTATTTAATTTAATATAGCATATTACGATAATCGAATTTCATTTTGAATAATTTTACTTAGCATAATGTCTTGGCAAGAAAAAAAGACAACATTCTAAAATGACGTGCATATAGTCTAGGAAAAATAAGGTTTGAGATTGCATTAAAGACACTTTAGTAAATTGTGTTTGAAATAATATTACTGTTAGTTTATAACACTTTTGTCGAGATTTCGTGGTTATATAGGCTCAGGAACCTAAGAAATACCTTAAAATCGATATTAATGTACAAATGGCAAGCTTATTTCTAAAAATATTTCGACTAGCATACCAACAATAGAGACAGTTAATTATCAAAAGACAAATTTAATGTGTAAAAACAAACAGTAAATAATTTAGTTTTAAGGTTATAATTTTTGAAGACTTACAAAATATTAAATATCTACCCAAATTAACGATACTAACCGTGGATTATTATTGTTATAAGTAAAACGTATTGAACGAAGTCATCCTGTACAAATAGGTGAAAACGATCAGTATGCAAATAAAATTTTCCGTATTGCTTAGGTTAGGTTAGTTACTTGCTTGCTTGTTTGCTTGCATGCTTGTTGGGGGGTGCAAGGGGGATGCGTATATATATGCGAATATATTTATAAATCAAATCAGCTCTCATCAACCCACTGCTGGGCATACCTATATGCTTCTCTGCTATCTGGTTCTGACCCTAACAAATTAAGGGAGGTGGTAAATTTATTAAATAAAACTGTTTCATTGCGAAATTTGTTTAATTTCATGAAGGATTACAGCGTGACATGATTATATTAATAAAAGAAGAACTCTAATGAAATATTTGAAGTTTGAAGTTTGAAGTTTCTAGACATTTATCGTGTACGAGATCAGGTACTCCGGGTAAGCCTGAAAAAAAAACATATTCTTAGGTCACAGTATAAGCAAGAGTATGTCAGCCACCATTTTTCCCTCACCACCTCATGGAAGACGTGAAAGACGACAGTAAGCAATGGTTATTCCTCTCTCACTCGCACTCAATCAGTATCGCATGTTCTTACTTCTTCTTGTTAGTGCGAGCCCGTTTTTTCCCCGTTAGTTTCCTGAACCCTTATTAGTCTAGGAAAAATAAGGTTTGTGATTGCACTAAAGACACTTTTTGTGTTTGAAACAATATTACTGTTAGTTTATAACACTTTGCTCGAGATTTCGTGGTTATATTGGCTCAGGAACCTGAGAAATACCTTAAAATCGATATAAATGTACAAAGGGCAAACTTATTTCGAAAGATATTTCTTCCAGCAAATTAGCAAAAAAGACAGTTAATTATCACAAGGCAAATTTAATGTGTACAAACAAACAGTAAATCATTTAATTTTGAGGTTATAATTTTTGAAGACTTACAAAATATCTACTCAAATTTACGATATTAACCGGGGACTATTATTGTTATAAGAAAAACGTATTGAATGAAGCCATCCTGTACAAAATCACCAGTTTGTCATTTTTTGTTAATACCTAAATTTAATGTTTTGTGAATGTCTTAATTATTCAATAATACACAATAAAAAATCGGAGATTATTGAGAATTTATGTTTTTCGGGTATGTATCTATTATATTCCAAATTATCACCAAAAGTGCAATTAATGCAACCCTCTCCATACAAAAATTCGTAGATTTCCCCGACTATATAGTTTCGCCATGACCGTCTGTCCGCGGCGTAGCTCAGAGACGCTTAGTACTAGAAAGCTGTAATTTGACATGGGTATATATATTTATCACGCCGACAAAGTGGTAAAATAAAATCTTGAAAAATATTTTTTTAGGGTTCCTCTCCTACACGAAAAGTCGGGATGGAATTTTTTTTCTTGTCTATTCCATGGTGTGGGGTATCGTTGGATAGGTCTTTTAAAAATATCGTAGATGTAGGAAACGATTAAGGGATCCGTTAGCGAAATATTAAGCTTTAAAGTGAATATTTTTGTTAGAGTCAAGTCAAAATCATTTTTATACGATACGAAGGATTGCGTTTTAACAGCAAATTAAGAATGCCTTATTCCCCAAAAGCCTCCCCAAGTAATAAAACCTAAGTCGCTGTAACGCTGGGCAGTCAGCCTTGATGGGAACATAGGCTGACTGGCTAATCCTTCCACTACACCATAAGTGATTGTCATCTCAAAATAGCTCATGCTAATACGAGAGAAGAAGAACCAGTGTCTTGACTCTGTCCATCATAAAAGAAGTGAGACCTTCGCCACTTTTAATTAACAGTGTGCAGGCTTGCTTACGATGTTTTCTTTCACTGAAAAACCAGTCATCAACATCATCTCAGCCAATGGACGTCCACTGCTGGACATAGACCTCCCCCAAGGATCGCAAAAACGATCGGTCCGGTGCTGCGATCATCCAACGGATTCCCGTCGCCTTCACCACACCGGTTCGTCGGTAAACCTTGTGGGAGGCCCCCCTTTTGCTCACGATGTTCTCTTTCACTGAAAAGCCACTCATCATCATCATCTCAGTCAATGGACGTCCACTGCTGGACATAGGCTTCGCCCAAGGATCGCCATAACGACCGGTCCTGCGCTGCCCTCATCCAACGGATTCCCACCGCCTTCACCAGGTCGTCGGTAAACCTTGTGTGAAGCGTACCCACGCTGCGCTTTCCGGTGCACGGTTGCCACTCGAGAACTCTTTGGTCCCAGCTGCCATCAGTTCTGCGAGCAATTTGCCCCGCCTATTGCCACTTTAGTTTAGAAATTCTTTGAGTTTTATTGCTCTGGTTATTTTGCGAATCTCTTCATTGCTGATTCGATCTCGCAGGGAAAATCCGAGCATAGCCATTTCCGTCAGCCGTTTTTATAAGACCTATTCAGACTTTTGCTCCCTTCGGAGGATTTCCTATAATTTGCGCCTTAGCCGCGGTTTATACAGAAGAGACGTGTGGCGGTGGCGGATAGTCAAAGTAACACAATTATAAACCTTATAGTACGTAGCATAGCGTCGTTTGGAGAATTACGCCCGCGCCTCCAGGTGACGTTACCTGGAGGCGCGGGCACGATTCTCCTTTCCGAAAAAACGACGCTATGCTACGTACTATAAGGTTTATCTTGTGTTACTTAGATTATCCGCCACCGCCACACGTCTCTTCTGTATAAACCGTGTCTCAAAACAGTGTTTCTCCAAAAAGACACTACAACTATAACCACATACAGCAGATCTAGTAATAGGTATAGGATCCTTCTTAATATGCCGACATTTTTTTAAGGAGATGATCAGACAGTCAAACTGAACATCTTTCTCTATGGCACCAACAACGAAATCGCAAAAAAAAATCAGCTGTTCCCATACATTTCGCAGAAGTAGGTTTGCAATTTTGTATGGAAGAGCAGATTTTTTTTCCGATTTCGTTGTTAGTGCCATAGAGAAAGATGTTCAGTTTGACGGTCTGATCATCCCCTTAAAAAAGTGTCAGCATATTAAGAAGGACCCTGTATATCAAATCTCACCTGCTCTCCTCTATAGATAATGAACTCAGTATAGTTAGTAGGACCATTCTTTCCTATAACAGAATGGAAGCCGACCGGCGCGTGAGCATATTTTGTCCCTGAAGTACCGTTGTCATGTGTCTTGCCAAGAGTCACGCGGCAGAGCATCATTCTCCTGTACATTAAAATGACAACTCCATTAAAAATTCTTTGCATCTGCCATACCCTATATCTTCCTGTTTTAATTAAATCTACGTTTTAAATAATTTTAAATATTTCTTAATATGCCGACTGCCTCCGTGGTCTAATGGTTAAGAGCATTGTGTTCTTGACACGGAGGTCGTGGGTTCGATTCCCTCGGGGGCCACTTAGTGATATGTCACTTTGTGCGTTTTTCCCCAGTTGGTTAGGACATTGCAGGCCGAATCACCTGATTGTCTGAAAGAAAGATGATTCTGTGTTTCGGATGGCATGATAAGCCGTTGGTCCCGGCTACTATCTCTCGTGGTAGTAGTCGTTACATAAAAACCACATCAGAGGCCAAAAGGCGGTCTGAAAAAACTCTGACACCAGGGCTTGCCCACTCGATAAGAAGAATATGCTGACACTTTTTTAAAGCGATGATCAGACCGTCAAACTGAACAACTTTCTCTATGGCACCAACATCGAAATCGCGAAAAAAAAACAGCTGTCCCATACATTTGGCTCAAGTAGGTTTGCAATTTTGTATGGAAGAGCCGATTTTTTTTTTTCGCAATTTCGATGTTGGTGTTTCAAGGTTGTTCAGTTTGAAGGTCTGATCATCCCCTTTAAAAAGTGTCAGCATATTAAGAAGAACCCTGTATAAATGTGCAAAAAAGGTCATTAGCCCCGAATTATTTAACACTTTGATTAAATTAAAACAGGAAGATAGGTGATTAGCCTACAGCGCATGGACCGCATAAATTGAGCCACCGTCGAATAATTTCCTCGTCGCAATACGAGTAGCATTGCTTAATTGACATACTTTTTTTGATTTCAGGCGGAATAAACGTATCACAATGCATTCGTGTGCTTTTACTCGTTGTACAAATCATTCAAAAAGAAAAAACTAATCACAGGGCATTACTTTTCACTCGTAACAGACATGAAAAACAGGTCCATTTTTCGAGTACGTAATGCAAGAACGTCACCTATCTTCCTATTTTAATTTAGTCAAAGGTTTAAAAAGTTTGAATCGAGTAATGTAATATCAAATGCAGACCAAAGACATAGTATAAATAAGGAAGTAGGTCAACTTCAGTCCCGTACGGACGATAATTACCAACTCTCGCTCGGACAATTAGGGCTGCCACTATCTCTTTTAGTTTAAAAAATGATTGTTATAAGTACAATATTAATTTTGCTTTTTTATTTTTATTTAATTTAAATCAACAATTACTAATAACGACCACAAACCAATTTACGGAACAAGTTGACCGAGTTGTCGGAGGTACAATATGGATGAATAATCTGAAATAAATGATTTTTAATTTAATCAGGCAATTCGGTAAACTCCAACTTGAATAAGTCAACTCAGTTGTCGTCGTCCGATTTGTTCATTTTGTCTAAGTTGACCGAGTTGTTCATGTTGTCCGAGTTGACCAAGATACTTGCCTAATACAACTAGTGCAGCTTTTGTTATTGTGCAGTGGGCATCCAGTTCCACCCAATATTCCGAATGTATACTCGTTCGCAGCTGACGATTTCTCTGCGAAGTACACGCCGGCACCAAATATGCCATCTGTTGATCAATTGATCCATTAGAACTGGAGGGTGGGATGACAGATTAGAGTCAACTCAAGGATTCTGAAATATGCTTCGTAATCAAGAAAGAGTCGCGCTGCAAGTCTGGCGGAGTACGGACGCGTGCGTATCGGCGCGTTGGGCTTGCACGTTGCTCCACCATTTTGTGAACTCTTTTGTGTTTTAACCTTAAAACATTCACTTGAGATTATAAACTACTTACATTGGCAAAACTGCCACGCTAGACTTAATTAATACTACTGATCATTTTCCTTCGTATACTCTCCACATAACGAGACATTGGCTGAATTGTGATAACACATCGGATGCCACTAAACAAAAAATGAATTGAATTGTAATCAATAAATCATCAGTCAAATCAACTGTCAGAACAAAAAAAATCTGCTGTCCCATACTAAACTGCAATGCCTACTCGATTCAAACGTATGGGACAACTGATATTTGCTCCTCTAGGTTTGCTCCCCTAGTAAAAGTTGTTATGGGTAGAGTATGTGGTTTAAAGGTTAATGATACTTTTCCTCCCGTATACTATCACCTATTCTGTGCCTAGACCAAAGTGAGGACGGCATAAAAAATTCTCGGTCAAAAATAGCTCGAAACTAACTTGTATTTTTATCGAGAATTTGTATGACACCCTGTTTAGTTGGTCTATACTCCATTCCAAATAGGGACGAAAAGAAGGTAAAAGGGTTCTTTATAGTACACACTTTAAAGAAATACAAATATTGTATCAAACATCAAAATGGCAATGTTGAAAGACCTAAAGAAGCAGTGGTGTGCACATGTGGTTCTTTCTCAGAGGAAGGATTTCCATAGAGTCCGCATAAATTTATGATTGTAGTTAGTCTCTTTTGTCTTATGATGTACCTTTAATAGTAGAAGGAGATAGAACTACAGATATTTGTTTATGCGGCTGTCCACTTTTTTTGAGCTAGTGTGTGTGAAAAGTGACCGTAAACATAAGGCCATATGTCACTTGGTGCATTTTGTCCATACTACTTGACACCACACACTCAAACCTAAACGTCAAAAAAAATGGACACTTTACAATTGGTAAGGCTCACTCTATTAGGTATAATCTCTTTGGGTTCGTCTTTAAAATCATTCTGTCGACAAACACTGACATAAGTGTCTCGAATTTTTATAAAATGATCACGGTCTAAAAAGGTTTCATGGTCCTGCTTCTGTGATCTTCTTTTTTTCGTCTTTATTTGACATATAGTATAGTTGTCTCCGTCTTTCTAATTCTGCCTTTTTAACGGGTGGAGAAATATAAGAAAGTAAACTTACTAGGATTGGAGAATCGCTCGTCGAATCCATGGCCGACTATTTCCCAAATGTTCTTAGTTCCATGGAAAAGCATGCGCTCATTTGCTGGCCCATCATTTGCAATATCATGCTTTCTATCCTGATATCTGTTCCAGAGGCAGCCATTTACAATTTTTCGTATCTGAAATTATAATCGGGTCGTACAGATGTTAATTAAATATGATAATGAATACACGCACACTCCTGCACAAACGCACACTCACGGACGAACACCTACAGGATGATATTAATGTACTCTCCCAGCTAACTAAACTCTAACCCAACCTCTTACCAGAGTCAGGGTGGCCTAAAAAACAGCGCTGTACAATCAGACCTTATGTCTATTGTCAGCATAAATGCTGAGAGCCATCCTATTGCCTAATTTCAAATTGTAATGTACTTTTGTCTTTTTTCTGCTTTCTCATATATATTTTTTCTATAAAAATGTTAATTCTTAGTATAGTAGATTAAGCCGTGGTGGTCCAGTGGCGAGTAACCTTGCCTCCCATGCAGGAGGCGATGGTTCGATCCCCGTCCAGGCCGACTCGTACCAATGAGTTTTTCGGAATTTATGTACGATTTGTAACACCACTGGCTTTTCGGTGAAGGAAAACATCGTGAGGAAACCTACATGCTTCAATTTCGAGGCATGTATTGTACCCACTGTCCATTATAAGTGGCGACGGGCTCACCCCCCGTCACAGTGGACAGATTTTCGGTTCTACTGGTGAAACGTGGATGTTCTGAGGTTTCAGAATATCTCTGACTACCCCCTCGGGGAATATAGTCGTGAGCATATGCTAGTAGATTAAGCAGTCTGTGTGTTGTAAAGTTAATACTGGCAATAAAATATTTTTCTATTCTATTCTATAATTATTATAGTCGATTTCAAATATAGTTTCAGTTTAGTTACAAAACCAGTCAGGGACCTGGAATAGATTTAATTTGAAAGTCAAAGTCAATATAATTTATTCAATATAGGAGCTTGAAGCACACTTATCAAATGTCAAATCTTTTTTAAAGCTACCACCGCGTCGGAACGTGTTGTCGCTATAGAGAAGATGCGGCCAGAAACTCTACAACATAACACGACTTAATTACTATTACAATATAAACTCTTAAACTACGGTTATTTGACGCCCAAACCATGTGACTGCTTATAATAGCCACTGCATCTGATCCCACTTCTGATCGTATCGATGTCCCTTTCCATCAGAGATAGAAACGGATAAGGAGGAGAGATTGCATCTGTTTTGCATCTTTGCAGAGACCGGAATCATTTGATGTTTTCACCGGCTCTGACGTCTATCTAACAGTCGTTATTATTACTTTAAGATGATAGTGGCAGATGGCAAGAGACCAGACGGGATGTCTCTCATCCTCTGGAAGATGCGTCGGGTGCTGGTGTGGGATACCACCTGTGTGGACACTCCGGCCCGAATGGAGAATCTGCCGAAAAGGCAAAAGAGGGGAAATACAAGGGTATCGGCACCTAATACAAATAGCATTCGGTGTCGAAACTCTTGGATCGTGGGGTCCCGGCGCTCAGGCGCTTTTAAAGCTTCTGGTAGACTCGACCGGGGATCCAAGGGCTGGCGCTTTCCTCGCTCAACGGGTCAGTTTAGCCGTTCAGCGAGGAAACGCTGCCATCTTGGCTACCCTCCCGCGCGGCCCAAACCTGCACCATATTTTAGGTTAAGTTACTGATAAGTCCTTCATATTTTTCATTTAATTTTAACCTACCTTTATTTGTTTTATGATAACAAATTATACAAATCTAGTTATTATAGATGATATTTAAGATCAGACTAACAACCCTCAGATCACGGCTGATTCTTAAGCATCAGCTAGCCTGACGAATGATCCATATAAAAACGAAGCAGCTTTTCGTTCGTCAATAAACTGAATACCTTTAAAACTTTGTAACTCTTCAAGCATCCACCACGGTTGGCACAGTTAGGAATGTCCATTTTTGTCTTCTCCATCTCATCGACTACCATATCGTACTCTTTCTTACCCCTCCTGCCGTGTTTATGGAGAGTGATCAGCTTAGTTTTACGTCCGCATTTCCAGCCATGTGTAGTCTGAAAAAAAGGAAGGCTATCATCATTGTCGCAGTGGCGTAGCGTGGGTTTCTGCCGCCCGGGGCACAGACCAATTTTACCGCCGCTTTATCTTACCTAAAAAAGATAACGGAGCCAGCTCATCTATGCTCTCTGTGTGTGTTACTTATGCAAATAAAATTGTTTATCTATTTATCTGTCTATCCCGATTGTGGTCAGACATAGAAACTTGGAGCGAGCTTGACTTTTCTACTCAATACGAATCCGGGCAGCGCCAGCAAGCCAGAGGTTTTACGTACAAAACATGTGTAAAGTAACCAAAGCAAAAGCTATGGATGGAGCGAAGCAAGCTCGAAATTTTGAGCACCACGTCTTAGCTGTGTTCAGAACTCTTTAGGATTTTGACGGCCCGATAGCACAGTCGGTAGTGAACCTGCCTGCTGTGCCGAGGGTTGTGGGTTCGAATCCCGTAAGGGACAAATATTTGTATGATGAATATGAATATTTGTACCCGAGTCATGGACGTTTGTATCTATATATGTATGCTATATCGTTGTCTAGTCATCATAATACAAGTCCAGGCTAGATTCTGGTACTTTCAATGTGACTAGATAATTTGTGTGACAATGTCCAAGATTGTTATTTATTTGTTATTTATGTGTAGGCACAGTAACTAAAACAGAAACTTATAACGAGCGAAGCGAGCTCGACTTTTCTCTTCTACGAATTGGTTATAGACTGAGCTAAATGAATCTATATTTTTACCGAATTTGCCGCCCCTAGTAAAGTGCCGCCCTGGGGATTTGCCACCCTCGCTATGCTACTGCATTGTCGCAAGCCATAATTTTGGGGCCTTGGGGTCGTTAGAAGGTCATTTACGATATTTGGTTTTTGTTTTATCAATTTAAATCAGGCAACATTATCATGCTATTATATCAAGTCCTTATTAAAAATACCTTTAACCTCAAATACATTATAATTTTTCAATGTCTTGGGGTGCGTTCAGAACCTACGGGTGCGGTTGTTTGGTGGTTTTTAAATCGAAGGTACGGAACGAACAGTTGTTTTTCATCTCGCCAAAAGGTACGGAACGATCCCGGTTGTTTTATAACCTCAAATTTTGACATTGACAGTAATATGAGCTTCCAGGGCTTCCAGGGCTTCCATCATTTCCAAATACAATATAAACTCATCTTCCATGCTAGAGAATCAAAGAGTGAATAAAAATAATTTGAAAAAAACTAACTTTTATTCAAAATGAGCAAAAAGTCAAGTAACCACAGATAATCAAAACGTCAGAGTGTTTTTTAACCGTCGAATTTGATGGTTAAAAGTTGTAACCTGTCAGAGGTTCGGAACAGTTGAGTTGTGACAACCGAGTTGCAAAGAGCGTTTTTTCACCGAGGCTCTGAACGGCGTTAGTGCGAAAAGTTGCACCCAGAGTGCACTCTGGGCGTAGGTTCTGAACGCACCCCTGAAATACAATGAGTCAAGCTTTGCAGGCAAAATGGAAATCGCAGTTTGACCAATATGTAGATAGTACATGAGTGAATTCTGTATCCTATTGTAGCTCTACTGTATAATCTAGAAAGGTAGAACGAAGTATTGGCACTAATTATTCTAACAATATCTCGTAACGTCGAAATTCAACAAAGAACTTGGTTCGTTCACAAAGTATAAGTAGGGATGGGCGGTCACTTGGCTAAAGGTCACAGCATACATATCAACTCGGAAAGGGATCGTCACCGTATCGCCTCGAGCCGTTCAGTATTGTTTGTATGAAACTCCATACTGCAACGCACACTAATCGGAATCGTAACGTAATCGCCTCGCCTTGGAACAGGCTCCGAACCGCGATGCGGTGCGTGGTCAACTTGCAGTTCCCGCGCTTACGGCTCGTCGTCCCCGCGCTTACGTGTCTCCGTACCCGAGCTCACGTCTCTTCGTCCACCCTTGCCCCTGTCCCCTCCCGCGACTTACCTACCGCCGAACGTGCCGCCATTCGCAAGGCAACTTCAAGCCGGCAAACCGAGACATAACCGTGCGCTACACTTAACGTTTGGATTCAAACTGATCTGGTGCGAACCAGGTCAGCCAGCGGTCGGTGAGCCGTAAGCGCGGTGTCGCCTAGCCGTAGCCGAGTTGACGTACAGGAGCTGCTGATACGCTTTGGTTATGTACATACGTTAGGTTGACACCTGGTTGACGGCGAGGCGAAAGGCGATACGGTGACGATCCCTTTCCAAGTTGATATGTGTGCTGTGACCTTAAAAGGGAAGACGACTGGTGAAACAAGACGAAATATCAGAGTAGTAGCTAAGGGAGCGGCTCTCATGGTCATTACTCTGTAAGCAGACCACCATCACTTCAGTCCAGGTCACGGGTCCTCACCCGTGCAATGTCGGACTGAAGTGATTGACTTGGGCAGGCCTGTCTCACTCCAAAGCTCAGGTACGCTTGACGGCGATCCCAACCGAGTGGTGAATGGCAATAGGTTAGGTATACCGTCTAAACTTCATGGTCAAATCTCATTAGACTTGCCGCTATTTTGTGAGTAGTCAATACGAGACTTGAAAACCCTAGCGATGTCATGCTACCAGCACGTGCAAGGATGAAAGAGAGACTATCAAAAGGAAGCTTTCATGTCTATAGGTAATGACTCGGTTCATTTTTGTTTGCACGCGCGCCGTTGTGACGGTTGGTAAGTTAACTTTGCACCTTATTGCGCGGGAAAAGAGAGTTGCTATTTATTTAAATCTGTTTTTGAAGTGATCCTTCTGTACAGGTAGGTACTAGTATTTATTCTGTGACTTGGGGACTGAGTGTCGGACTTTTCAGATAAAAGCTCCTCAGCTTTCATCTGAAAAGTGCATTTCAAAAGGCACACGGCTTATAATTTTACTTACTGGTGTGGTAATGAAAACATCTTTACCGCTAGGCATTTTAACCTTTTTCGTTCTTGGCAACCCTCTCGTAACTCTAATATTACTTTTTTCGATGTTCTTTTCTTCTATGCCTTTTTGTGCTGATTTAGCTTTTGAATTGTACGTAGTAGCTATTTTCTTACACGGTTTAACTAAATCAGGGTCATCACTATCCCAATCGTGTTCACTTTCTGTTTCATATATTTCGTTGTCTGAATCGCTTTCTATCTCGCTCGTTTCAGTTAGTTCTTCCTTAGTTTTGTTGCTATCTATTTTTGTATTATTTTTTTCGTGAACGTTACAGATTGAGCAGTCGGATCTGAGAAGGTAACATAAGCATATAAGCATAGCATATGCTCACGACTATATTCCCCAAGGGGGTAGTCAGAGATATTCTGAAACTTCAGAACATCCAAATTTCACCAGTAGTACCGAAACTCTGTCCAGATGTTTGCCTTCACCGAAAAGCCAGTGGTGTTACAAATCGCACATAAATTCCGATAAAATCATCTGTACCATAAAAATTAAATCGAGAGGGTAATGCAGTTTTGTATGGAAAAACAGGTTTTTAGGTTTCCGTAGTCAAACATGGAACCAGTATACTTTCGTCCATTTAAATCGCGCTATGGTTTGGTTTCAATATTTATTTAGGTAACAATCGATTTTACATCTATTTTCTTATTCTACTTAAGCAATGGCTACGGAACCCTATCATGGACGAGTCCGACACGCTCTTGGCCGGTTTTAATCGTGTATTTTACCCACTGTCCAGTATAAGTGACGAAGGGCTCACTACCCGTCACACTAGACAGAGTTTCGGCACTACTAGTGAAATATTGATGTTCTGAGTATTCTGAATATCTCTGACTGCCCCCTCGGGGAATATAGTCGTGACCATGCATCTGATAAAACATAATTTTCCATACAAATAAAACAATGTACTTACGAGGACATGGTCCAAGTTTTTTTTTACTTGTCTGTTTGTAATTAAAAATAAAAACGACTTATTTCTTATCTGCAATAAAATGCAATGCACCAGGAACTGGAAACCAAATGTTAAATACAAAATTATGCTGGCTCTTTTATTACAAGATCCCGCAACGAACTTTCTACACCCATGTGTTTAGGCAATGATACTGATATTCCAAAACTCGGCGCGAGTTGGCAAATGCCAATGTTCAGGAGTGGAATATGATATGCTGATGATGACAATGATGGTATATTTCAGTGGAAATATCATCGCTTAAGGTGGTTGCAGAGTTGTCAATTTCATACAAAAGTTTGATGCATAATACGCGTAGACGGTATTAATAACAGTAAATATGGAAAATTTGTTTAGAAAATCTAGATGCCGGGTATCAAATAACATTTGCAATTTATAATATAATTACGAAGATATAAAGCTATGATGTTCTATGGATAAGTTCAAAGCTTTATATCTTCATAGAGAAATAGAAGTATATTAGAAAAAAGAAACCCACTCGTAGCAACGTTATGCAGTATGTCAAATTGAAAGCTAGCTAGCTCCATCTATGTTTCAACAACAATTATTCAACCTATACTATACATACCTACTCACACCTATAGATATTATTGTTTTGAATGCTAGTTTTCGTTCAATCCCGCACCGATCCAGTGAAATTCCAGTGTCCCTACTTTTCTTGTAATCTGTATATTTGTTACAGAAGAACAGAAACTCCAGAACATCACTAAATCGGCACATTACGCAAGATAGGTAGGATATCGTGTGAATTTGGCAATTTGACGTGATAGACCATACAATCTTTTTTTTTTCATAGTTCTGCGTCGTAAACGACTAAATGGCAGCACTTTCTATGCAAACTGCATCGGAAATACCCACCAAAATCAGATTATCCTTCCCCTGGATGCCACCCTCAGGCATGTTGCAGTTGCAACCTCTAGACAGTCGAATGAAAGAATATTGCCTACCTAGATAGGTTTAATTATTTGTTACTCAGACTATATTGAAGGTAAATTTGTCAGACATACGAAACAATAGAGTTGGCTGCATAAAAATTATTATCAAAAGTCGTTATTTTCGATCTTGCAACTGGGAAAGATTGACTCAAAATACCTTCTTATCTCTTTTCTGTGCTGCTGTTCTATATCAAATAAATGAGTTATCTATATAGCTAATAACGGTTACGACCCAATATTTAAGGATCTTTAATTCTATCACTGTACCTACTAAAACTATGACACTGGAATATTGTATCATTGCCTAAACATATGGGTGTAGAAAAAAAGCAACGGGATCTTAGTAAAAATAATGCACAATTTATCAAGTTTTCGATAAAGTTGCAAAACATGCAAGTAGGTATGTAATGGTTAGCCGCAATCATTAACATATGGTGCAACCAATAATACCATTTATGTCATTACTATTTTCATACAGGTTGTAAAAAATGCATTACATACCTACTCTATTGAGTAGTTTAGAACATCAATCAAAATGAATTGACCATTATTATTATTATTTATTTATTATTATTACATAGGTTACAGTGAACACTTATAACAATGAATCCCGCAAAACCAATTGCTCGGTTTGTCTGTGGGAGCTACAATCACGCTCAAGCTATTTTACTTCTTATTTTGTCTATTTAGGTACATCGAACGTTGCAATACAATAATTGTACCTGTCACTATACATTTTGGTAGTTTCTTAGTTTTTAGGTAATACTATCCAATAGGAATTTCTTTAACAGTCTAGAAAATCTACGCTTATTCGACTCATTCCTAATAATAGATGGTAGACTATTATACAAATAAGGTATGCGTTTACAAAGGCTTCTATCTCCATAATAGTTTGTGACCCTAGGCACAACAAACATGCCCGTAGTCAGGGACCTTGTGCCGTGGCTATGTGATATCAGCGATTTATGTTCTTGACTGCTATGGTTGTTAATGGCCAGGAGGACAGGACCATTCACTCTACTACACTCTAACGCTACAGGTCCGGCACTTCAAACAACGTTTTGGATTTGACAGGATAGCGTTCGCACATGCGCACTTGGTGCAACTTGTCTTTGACATATGTGTAAGGTGGACTTACCACGCATCGTATGAAGATCATCTACATTTCGTATATGCTCACGACTATATTCCCCGAGGAGGTAGTCAGAGATGTTCTGAAACCTCAGAGCATCCACGTTTCACCAGTAGTACCGAAACTCTGTCCAGTGTGACGGGGGGTGAACCCGTCGCCACATAATGGACAGTGCCGTGAAGCCGTGGTGGTCCAGTGGCGAGTAACCTTGCCTGCCGTGCAGGAGGCGATGGTTCGATCCCCGTCCAGGCCAACTCGTACCAATGAGTTTTTCGGAATTTATGTACGATTTGTAACACCACTGGCTTTTCGGTGACGGAAAAACATCGTGAGGAAACCTGCATGCTTCAATTTCGAGGCATGTATTGTACCCACTGTCCATCATCTACATTTCGTTACTTTTTATTGTTCGTTCTCTTATTAAAAATAGTATTTGAGCTAAAGAATTATAGAAAATGTGAATTTATCGTTATTTTTCAACGTTTTTATGCACTGGAAATACTAAATTTTATGTAGTCAAACACTACAGGCGCGCGCGGCTGACTGCAAGGTTCAAGTTTCCCAGAAAGTGTGAAGTGAGGTAGGGTATCTGAAGTCAGAGGGGGCGGGGAGTGGCCGTTCTATATGTAGAACTATTATACTATTACCTTTGACTAATTATTATGAGGACTTGCCTTGCGGCAGCATTTCCCCTCTGCCACGGTATAAGCACAATTGATCTTGTGCATTTACATTCAATTTTACACCTTATCACTAAACGAGACAGCCAATAATTGCGAAATAATAACTTCGAACTTAGAACGTTTGGGGTTCACACGAGACTACTTTTCATGATTTTTAACATTCAAAATTAGAATCTAAAGTTATAGGGAATAAAATCCAAAGTTGCGGATTTCATGTTACCTCGCCCCCCGCAAAAAGTGGCAGAAATGTTTGTTAGTAGAATTACATACGTAACCAGTCCACATATAAATAGTCAAAGACTATTACCTATACTGTGCTAACGCATAAAGTTATTATACCTGTATTGTATTATAACTTTTTTTTATTTATAATTAATGGACTTTTTGCTTGTGCGTTAGCACCGCATTTCCGCCAATGTCAAGTAGTTTGTGGGAGTATCTATCCCAATCTCAGGGATTGTTTTTGATAAAGAACAAGAAGAGATTAAGGAATGCGGAGCCTCGTGGCAGGCAAAGACGCGACGCGCGGACAACACGCGAGACAAGTTCTCGGGTCAGAACCTGCAACGTGACTCCGTATTATAACTTACAGGAGTAGAGGAACTGACATGAGTTGTCAAATGAAACCATTTTTGGAGGTTTGAGGTTTTCAAAAATTCGAGTTCTGTGTATAATTCTGAATGTAATGTGAAATCGCGGATAATTTAATGAAATAGTATGAGTATATTTTAGAAAATTATATACGATTTCACTTTACATTCTCAGAAACTAAATTTTTACCCGGCAATAAGATCCCCAAAAACGGTTCTATTGCCTCTATCTCTTTCTATTATACAGTGGTGCCGCTAGGTACATCTCGCTCTCTCAGCTGTTAGCCCAAAGAGATTATACCTAAAGGCATAGAGTGAGCCATACCAATTTTAAAGCGTCCACTTTTTTTGACGTTTAGGTTTGAGTGTGCGGTGTCAAGTAGTATGGACAAAAGGCACCAAGTGACATATGGCCTTATGTTTACGGTCACTTTTCACACACATTAGCTCAAAAAAAAGTGGACAGCCGCATAAACAAATATCTATAGTTCCATCTTCTTCTACTATTAAAGGTACGTCATAAGACAAAAGAGACTAACTACAATCGTAAATTTATGCGGACTCTATGGAGATCCTTTCTCTTAGTGTTAGTCACTCTATTTATTTATTTATTTATTTATTTATTTATTTATTTACTGAACTCGGGAACATCAATGCGGTGCGGGAACCGTATTCGAGTATAACTTGTAGATGAAGACGGAGAAAATTGTTAAAATAATGTTATTGGGCATTTTTATTTGAACCTACGTACCAGTACATTTAAATTCTCTATAAATTATTTGCTCATCAAAATATAGTAGTTCTGCCTACTATACAACGTGTTAATGAATTAACGCAAAACTAGAAAGTAGTTTGTTTAAAATCGAGTTATCATATTTTCAACAAAGGTTTTTTTTTTCAAAATATTAAATTATTTGTTTGTAAAATTTAAAATTTACTGAACTCGATCTAAACCCACCGCTCGGGCACTTTCACCCTACTTACTACCCAAACAAGATTCTTAAAATGTATACATGAGCACGTTAGCGCTTTCATTCATTGCTGAAATGATAACAAATAATTTTTGCCTCAAAACTTAAAATGCGAATAACTTTAAATTTTAACTACCAAAATAATGAAATTATTGTTTCAATCTGATTAATTAGTTATAAAAGGTGTATGAGGTTTTGCGCTTATTCATTAACACGTTGTATATTTTTCTCAGAATTATAGTAGTAGGGACCCTAATTTATAGTAGGGTACTATATTATACAGGGTCCAACTTAATATGCTGACAGTTTTTTAAGAGGATGATCAGACCATCAAACTGAACAACTTTCTCTATGGGACCAATATCGAAATCGCGATAAAAAATCAGCTGTCCGATACATTTTGGTCGAGTAGGATTGCAGATTTGTATGGGACACCTGATTTTCGACCCTGGTCCCATAGAGAAAGTTGTTCAGTTTTATGATCTGGTCATCCCCTTAAAAAACTGTTAGCATAATAAGAAGGACCATGTATAGTAGGGTTGGCAACCCTAGTCATGACCGACGAGATCGACCGTCGGTCACTAGACTGCACGGCAAGCAATTTCACACTTTAAACTAGTATTCTTAAGATTGATTATATTAAATATTATCAATTGTTTCGAGTATCATCGAGAAGGGTTTGACCCTGTCTGCTCGAACGAAAATTTACATGACACATAAACGTGGTCTTACCTTATTTAGGTATTCATACATACATACATACATAAACTCACGCCTTTTTCCCAGAGGGGTAGGCAGAAACTATAGATCTCCACTTTGGGCGGTTCTGACACACCTCTCTTGCTTCCCGTAAGTCCATACATCTTTTCATACATTCCCTTCGATTTCGGCTACTTTTAACCTGGCATTTTTTCATGTCGTCCCTGACCTCATTAGGTATTAGGTATTCAGTCAAATATAATTCGCAGCGCGCTCCATACAGACGAAATCTGGAGATATTTTGAATACTAACCAAAGAGTCAAAAAAAATCTAGAAACTAATCTCTATTTTTGTATGAATTCAGATTTAAAAATGTATAGTTTTAAATTTATAGTGCCTCAAAGATTTCCATACAAATCTTAAATTAATTCTAGCAGTAAAACTGTATATTTTATCAAAAAACTGACTTCATACAAACATAGAGATTAGTTTCTAAATTGTTTCTGAAAAATTTCATTTGACTTTAATTGGTAGTACTGAAAATATCATCAAATATCGTTTGTATGCAGCGCGCAATTAACGCATTCGAAATAAACTTCTCTTAAGTGGTTTTATTTTTATTTTCACAATTATACAAGCATTACAGGATAATAATAATAATAAAATAAAATTAAATTTAAAACTCTAAATTCTAGATATTTATAGTGTACAAGATCAGGTACTCAGGATATGCCTGAAACAAACAAAAAAATATATAAAATAACAATATTTGTCGGCGGTAGTACGTTTCTCGTACAGAAAGCGGCACGTGTACGCCGCACGTGCACAGCGCACGTGCGCTTATCGTAATCAACCCGCCCCACCACCGAGCAATGAGTATAAAAGCGGCCGTTTGCCCTTCGGAAGCTCAGCTTGCATCAGGTCGGTTCTTACGCAACAAGAACCTTAACATCGATTTAGAGTTGCCCACCATCAAACAACTACTCAAATGCATGGTGACGGATTATTTCGCCGCCCTCCCCCGACACTCTAACCCCCTAATCAAGGCAAATGCCACCTACCCCTGTAGGACTAATAGGCCTCACCGTCGACGACCGCGAAACTTCCTCGACGATCCAGACGATGCGATCACGGTTGCCCTACAGGCGGCCCAACAGACACGACTCACAATCGCAAATTCTCAACAACACTCAACACTGCGTCGACACAGTAATCAACGTCCCCGCCGGCGGGGACAGTCGCGACCTCTGCCCACTCTTGTCACTTCTGGCGTCTACAGACGCTACAGGCACAAACCAGGCCGATTCTCACCGATCCCAGCTACCCAATCCGCCGCGTAGCCCCAGCAACGTCCTATGCCGAGGTCCGTACCCCTCTGGGTGCCCCTAGGTCGGTTGCTTAAGTTCATTCATTTGGTTCTGTAGACCCTTCGTGGTCCCTCAAATAGTACGCAGTAAAAAGCAGTAACTGCTCCCTGAGCAACGCAGTATTAGTCATTCCTAAAAAAAAAAATCCGGCGCTCAGAAACGAGCGAGCGAGACGGAACACTTGCTTACGCGATTCACGACGCTCTGAGTTCTATTTATTATCTATTTTGTTAACTCATCAGCAGTGCATTGATTAAGGAACCACCCTGCAACCCTGGTATTGCTCCAACATATTTATATTATAATGATCCCAAGTAAGATTCTAGGCTTTTTTTATTATGGAAACCATACAACATCGGCACCAAGATCCATGACCCTGGACCCTGGCCTGACAGTCCGGTATGGCGAACATTACACTAAAAAAAACGAACAAGCGTATTTTTACTGGTCTATCCAGTAATATTCCAAGATAACACTGCAGGTCAAAGTCAAAATTGTTTATTCAAAATAATATCACTTAGATAACTTTTTGACGTCATGTTTTTGAATCTACCACCGCGTCGGAAGGTGTTCCGTTGGAGAGAAGATGCGGCCAGAAACTCTACAACACACTTCTTTTAAACAAAACAAAATATACAAAGTACAATTACATCAATTCAATATTAAATTACATAGTGTAACATTGTCAAGACCAGACAGTTTGGTCATTCAAATAATCATCGAGTTTATAGTAACCTTTTTTACAGAGGACTTGTTTAACATGGGACTTAAACTTTTTGTCCGTCAAGTTAAGAATATTCTCTGGTCTCTTATTATAATAGCGTATACAGTGCCCCATGAAAGATGTGTTGACCTTACTAAGTCGAAAATGTGGGAATACTAATTTATTTTTAATTCTTGTATTGTAATTATTAACGTCACTGTTTTTGGGAAAGAGAGACAAATTTTTGCAAACGTATAAAATATTTTCGTAAATATTTTGACTGTAGAAAGTCAGAAAGTCAAGTTTTAATACAGTATTTGTTTTGGAAATGAAACCTATTTCAATAGGCTACTCGACAACTAGTCAAATCAGCTACTCTTTATCAGACGTCAAAACGTTCGCTTTGTATGAAATTTGTACTCAATACTGAGTTGTGACGTCATCAACATTTCATTACTTTTTAAAGTTTATCTTGTTATTAAAAATAGTATTCAAGCTAAAAACTCAATGAAAATGGGAGTTTAGCGTTATTTTCTAACCTTTTTTTATTGAGAAGATAAAAATAAAATATATTGTGTGTAGTCAAATACCCAATTCAATTCAATTACACTTTATTGTACACCAAAACAGAACATACATTCCATTTAAGTGGAAAGTTCAATTAAAATAGTGTTGCCACCCTAAAGCCTGTCGCAATCACAACCTCCTGGCAACAACAAGCCGGATGCAATAATTATGTTCCTGTTAATTTTCTGTAACTTAAATAAAATTGTACACAAAATTTATGCTAGTTGTATCATAAGCATAAGCATATGCTCACGACTATATTCCCCGAAGGGGAAGTCAGAGATATTCTGAAACCTCAGAACATCCACGTTTCACCAATAGTACCGAAACTCTGTCCAGTGTGACGGGGGGTGAGCCCGTCGCCACTTATAATGGGCAGTGGGTACAGTACATGCCTCGAAATTGAAGCATGCAGGTTTCCTCACGATGTTTTTCCTTCACCGAAAAGCCAGTGCACGAATCGTACATAAATTCCGCAAAACTCATTGGTACGAGTCGGCCTGGACGGGTTCGCACCATCGCCTCCTGCACGACAGGCAAGGTTACTCGCCACCGGACCAACACGGCTTCGGCTAATCGTATCAGTATATCGAAAAAATAAGAACGCCTGCATAATGGTGGTCGTAGTGATTAAACGATTAGACTGATTTTGAAGACTCTTTCACATATGTAATTCTTGGAAGGTTTTATCATATAGAATAGTACAATAGGAACAACATTTTGCAATCGGCTATATAAAAAGGCTGCGGTCGGAGTGGCAGGCCTATATATCCTTAAAGTATGATATTTCTACTGATATTAGGTATCATTGCCTAAATAAATACAGTAAAACAGGAAAACTTGCAGTGGAATGTTCATTATCCTAATTTCAACCGATATACGTCCACAGCTGGACATAGGCCTCCCCCAAGGATCCCCACAACGACCGGTCCTGCGTTGCCCTCATCGTCCAGATCGTCGCCCCACTTTTTGGGAAGCCTAGCCACGTGCTTTTACGGTACGCGGTCGCCATGCTAGAAATCTCTGATCTCATCGGCCATCGATTCTGCGAGCAATTTGCCTCACCCATTGCCACTGTAGTTCTTCTGCGAATCTCCTCATTTCTGATATGATCTCGCATGGAAACTACAAGCATAGACCTCTCCATTGCCATTTGGGTGCCTTTCAGCCTTTTGAATTTTACCCAACTAGTTCAGTGCGAGCTTAGTCTATACTAAATCAAATCTCACCTGTTCTCCTCTGTAGACAATGAATTCATTGTAGCTGTTAATAGGTCCGTTCCTCCCTTTGACAGAATGGTAGCCGACCGGCGCGTGAGCAAACTTCTTGCCCATAATAGGAGTACCGGTGTCATATATCTTGCCAAGCGCGACACGGCACATCAACATTTTTCTGTAGATTGGACACATAAATAAATAATAGGCTCATATATCATTGTGATTTTAAACGTAAGGAACGAGATCCGAACGCAACTCTAAGCCACGGTTTATACAGAAGCGCCGGGTACAGGCGACGTCACGTGGAGGTGCCCTTATCCAACCGGTTCCCGCTGCCTTCACCAAGTGGACAGTCCACCTTGTGGGGTCTACCCGCGCTGCGCTTTCCGGTAAGCGATCGCCACTCGAGAACTCTTTGGACCCATCGCCCATCGGTTCTGAGAGCAATGTGCCCCGCCCACTGCCGCTTTATTTCAGCAATTCCTTAGGCTACTCCGGTTTTTCTGCGGATCTATTCAGTTCTGATTGTATATCGCAGGGAAACTTCGAGCATAGCCTTATCAATTTCCCTTTAGGTGACTTTCAGCCTTTTATGAAGCCTTGACTGAGCGGCCACGTCTATGTTCCCTATGTTATCACTGGCACTACACACTGGTCAAAGAAGTCTTGAGACAATACTTGCCTGACACAAACTGTGCAGCTTTTGTCATGATGCTTCGGGCAGCCAGTTCCACCCAACATACCAAACGTATATTCGTTGGCAGCAGTCGATTTCTCCGCGAAGTACACGCCTGGACCAAATATGCCATCTGTTGACAGATTGATGTTTTAGTGGTGGTGAGATTGCGGGGACTTCGATCGTCTGATCTCCGTGCAGGACGACTCGTATCAATAAGTTTTTCGGAATTGATGTAAGATTAGAAAATGAAAGAAAAATCTAGAAATATCACCTTGACCACGGTGCAATTATCATTCAGCTCCACGGTAAGGTCGTATAAGATGCCAGACTAGGAAAACTCAAGGTTTCTATAGTTCCATACCCAAATGGTACCCTATTACTAAGCCTACGCTGTCCCCCCGTTCGTCTGTCCTATGTTTAAAACGATGTATCTTTTAAATCGTAATTTATGTAGTTAGACGTTTAAAATTTTCACAGAATATGCATCTTAGGCCTTCGTTTAAGGAGACGCGGGGCGACACGCGGGGCATCGCGCGGCGCGTGCCGCCTTCGTAAACGCTCTATACATCGCCGTATGTTTGTGTTTCCGGGAGCCCGCTCCGCACACCGCGGCGCCTGACGCCCCGCGTCTCCTTGAACGAGGCCATGTTTTCTTTTTACGCACGAACGAAGAAGATAGAACGCGTGACAAAACGTTTATCGAGGCGCCACGGTGCGGGCGCTGACCTGGCTTAACGAATAGTTCGTTCACCGCCATCTGACAGACTTAGCTTGCTTTTCGAAACACGCACGCACTTTAGGTACGGAAGCCAAAAAACAACTTACTTGGACTGGATAATCTCTCGTCAAATCCTTTGTTGACTATGTCCCTAGTGCTTCTAGTTCCATGGAACAGCATGCGCTCATTTGTTGGTCCTTCACGATCAATGTCATGCTTTCTGTTCTGATATTTCTTCCAGAGGCAGCCATTCACAAGTTTTTGTATCTACAAAAACAGTCGAGTACGTTGAATTATAGTGTAAGTGCATAAGTGTGAACGCTGAATATGACAAAAATTTTAACGAAATGAAAACGGTAAGAGAAAGAGTTATAGAGAGAATTATAGATCAGTGTAAATTGAAATATGTTGTGACAAGAATTATATTGAGAAAAGTGCTTCGTTGATTTGGTCCATTGTTCATCAAGGTCAAGGTCAAGACATGGGAGAAAGGCGCTAATGAGAGCAGATGTACGGTACATCTGCTTATACCTTTCTGATTTATATCCACACTGATGATCTATTTCGTAATGAAAGAGCGGACATGTATTAAACGTTGCCAGGACCTCATACTTAGATATCCCATCCTAATCCCAAGGGATTCCAGAAGAACACATTACAACTATTATGCCTCTTTTTGTTGCATCAGAAACCTAAATCACACTATCGAAGTTTTCATATACTCCTCGTGAAAGTACCATTCCAATGTCAACTCTATTCCAATGAAGAAAACGGACAAGATATATCGAAAATCTAATGTTTATGTAACAGAACCCCTAAACCACGACTAATTCATAGGCATTGCACCAAGCCGGTCAAAAGATATTGCCTTTTAAAATACAGGAGTTTTCGTTCTCGTTCCTCCATTAATTGAATACGTACCTTTAAAACTCTGTAACTCTTCACGCATCCACCACGGAAGGGACAGAAAAGCAAACTCATCTTTGTCCTCTCAAGCTCTTTGGCTACCGTATCGTACTCTTTCTTACCCAACTTGCCGTGTTTATGGAGAGTGATCAACTTAGTTTTACGTCCACATTTCCAGCCGTGTGTAGTCTGGAATTAAAAAATAAAGGCATTTCACCAACCACAATAATTTGGGATCTTGAAAGGTACCATAATAATCAATTCATTAATTTCTAATTCATTCTAATCCGCACGGATTGGATGTCATGTACCAATGAGTTTTTCTAACTTATGTATACCGACTGCTCTCAAACGGTGAAGGAAAACATCGTGAGAAAACCTGCACAGGCTGAAGAAGAAATTCTGATGCGTATGTGAAGTCTACCAATCCGCATTGGGGACGCTTGGTGGAAGAAAGCACAAACATCCTCCTTGAGGGTAGGCTTGTGCCTGCAGTAGGACGATAATGGTTATGATGATCAATTCATGAAGCTCGACAAGTGGTCGCAGTTTAATCTATGTACTGCACAAGTATGCTACGGCTCATATTCTAAAAGGTTGACTATACGAGCAAGATTTGCACCAATACTTTTCTTGGTTTCACCCCCGTTCTTAATATCTAAATTCGATGAGGACTCAGGAATAACGCGCTTTGCTAGAAGGGAAGATTGTTACACTAGCCGTCCTTCCTTCTACTGTATCATGAATAGTGACCAAGGGAGGGACGACAACCAGTATGCAGATCGCCAGCCCATCGCCACAGATTCCTAATTACTACGTAACAGACACATGACCTCCTTAGAAAACGATAAATTCCCACGCTTTAATTACCTTTTGCCAGACGGTACGCGCAAAAATGTTTCTTATGAAGCTTGACTTTTTTGTTTGAGCGTTGTTATTTCTTCGTACAGCGCGCGACGTATGAGACGTGGCCGTCTGGCGCGAGAGGCAGAAATGAAGCAAGCGCATCGCTTACGATGGCCTACTAGAGGCCAGCCGAACATTGCGAGGGTGGCGAGTTTTTATCTTCAATTTCAAGTGGATTCCAAAACACAGTGTAGAATTATACTTACCGGTGTGGTAATGGAAACAATTTTACCGCTAGGCATTTCAACTTTCTTCAGTTTAAGTAACCCTCTCGTAACTCTAATATGACTTTCTTCTGCGTCCTTCTCTACTGCGTTATCTTCTAAGTTCTTTTCTACTAATAAATTGTGATCTTGTATTTTCATTTCTTCCAAAACATTATCTTCTAAGTCTTTTTCTACTAATTTAGCTTTTGAATCGTCCGAAATAGATTTTTTCTTAGACGTTTCTACTATATCATCAGGTTCATCACTGTCCCATTCATGTTCACTCTCTGTTTCATATATTTCGTTGTCTGAATCGCTTTCTACCTCGCTCATAACAGTAAGTTCGTCTTCAGTTTTGTTGCTATCAATTTTTGTATTATTTCGTTCATGAACCTTACAAATTGGGCAGTCTGATCTGAGAAGGTAACGAATAAATATATAAATACAATACATTAGTATTGAGTGCTGGATATGGCAGAAGACGGTTGCAAGTAAGATTAATGCTGTTGAAATGCGAAGTACTTTGAGAGATGTATACTAAAATGGTCATGGAGAGATACAATACAACAAATACAAATATATTTATTCACTAAATTCGGTTCGGATCTTTGACTAATTATTATAAGGACTAGCCTTGCTGTAGTAGCGGTAGACTTCGAACTTAGAACGTTTGGGGTTCACACGAGACAACTTTTCATGATTTTTAACATTCAAAATTAGAATCTAAAGTTATGGGGAATAAAATCCAAAGTTGCGGATTTCATGTTACCTCGCCCCCCGCAAAAAGTGGCAGAAATGTTTGTTAGTACAATTACACGCGTAACCAGTCTGATTCATATAAATAGTCAAAGGTTCGGATACATGCGGTATGAGTGATAGTGTTGGGTAGAGCTCTAGGCACAACACGCAGGTTGTGTCCGTCATACTGATACTAAGCACTCTTCTCTTTACTTTTATTTACATTATCATTATTACAATTTATATTGGTTACAGCGACACACAACGGTTAACTAATTGTAGGTATAAAATAACAATTTTTAATTGCATAAACAATATAATAAAATCAATAATTGATAAAAATAAATTTTTATTCAAAACATTTCATTGTTGGGACCATAGTGAAAAATTACCCATTTAAGAGGATATAATTCGGAGCGCGCTCCATACAAACGTACTATGGTGATATTTTCAATACTAACCAATTAAACTTAATGGAATTTTTCAGATTCAATCTAAAAACAAATTTATATGCTTGTATAGAGTCAGATTTTCATTAAAAGTTTTAAAGTTACAGTGCCTCAAAGATTTCCATACAAATCTTAAATTAATCCTAGCATTGAAACTGTATATTTTAACAAAAATCTGACTCCATACAAGCATAGATATTTGTTTCAAGATTGTTTCTGCAAAATTTCATTGATTTTAATTGGTTAGTATTGAAAATATCACCATAGTACGTTTGTATGGAGCGCGCTTCGAATTATATCCCCTTAATGGTCTGAACAGTAGGCCAAAGTTAATGCATAATTATCCTCAGTAACACGGTGTATAGATAAAATAATGTACTTACGAAGACATGATGCAAGTTTTTTTTTAATTGTCCGTAATTTCAAAGGTTAAAAGAACACGACAGACTTATATTTTTTTGTGCAATAAATTGTAATGCGACAGGAACTGGAGACGAAACGATTAAATACTTGATTGAGGTGGCTTTGTTATTCCAAGATCCCGCCTCAAGTTTTGTACATTCAAATGTTTAGGCTACTAATGGAAAGTCTAAAAAATAGGGTTGCTGCAATTAGAATTAAAAGAAAATTTTTTAGGCTCGGATTCTAACAAAACCAAAGAAAATGTACTAAACGCGAAAAGAAGCTACTCGCAAGCATATTGTGTGATCGTAAAACGTTCGTAGCTGTGTGCGTGTCATGGAGAGCTGTTGCCCGTTGACCTAGAATCGTGAAATTTGGCAAGAAGCAAGGTCACGGCACAAATTAAAAAAACATTTGAAAATCGTTAATTTGTAGTTTTATCACATAATAATTATTTTTTCGATTAAATACAAACTAACATTTTCAGTTTATCCTTCATAATTAGTATGAAACCTTCAAGACGCGAGTCCGAATGATATTTGGCTGGTTGAAGCACTAGTTTTTGAGATAGCAACAGCCCTGAATAGGGGTAAATTACTCGGAACGGATACTATTTTGGGCAATTTTGATGATTCGTTCACACATGAAATCACTTCAGAAAATGGGAAAAAATATCTGTGTTCGGCTGTCAAAAGGCTTACAAAAGGTGGCACCTAAATTATAACACTTCCACTGAAATTATTGTATCATTACCTAAACATTTGAGTGTATAAAACATGAAACGGGATCTTAGTAAAATAAGACAAATTTTTTTAGTTTCGATAATGACGGGAACATTTTATTGGTTAGCCGCAATCAGTAACTTTGTGGTTATTATAATTATATTTTAAAAATTTTAGGGTTCCGTACCCAAAAGGGGCCAACCAGTCCGTCTGTCTGTCCTACTTATAAACGGCTGTATCTTTTTTACCGGTTTAGCTAGACTACATTTGCACTAAAATATACTCCATTTTTAGCACAGTACCTACACATTACTGTATCAAACAACAGATTTTTGTTTTTATTAAGATGGTTGACGACGCGTGTTGCTCAAAGTAAAAGTAAAAGTCAAGTCAATAAAATTTATTCAATATAGGAGCTTGAAGCACACTTATCAAACGTCAAATCTTTTATAAAGCTAGCACCGCGTCGGAACGAGTTGTCGCTGTAGAGAAGATGCGGCCAGAAACTCTACAGCATAACACGACTTTATAACTATTACAACATAAATTCTTGAACTAAAGTTATGTATACAATAATACATAGCATAGCATATGCTCACGACTATATTCCCCGAGGGGGTAGTCAGATATATTCTGAAACCTCAGAAGATCCACGTTTCACCAGTAGTATCGAAACTTAGTCCAGTGTGACGGGGGGTGAGCCCGTCGCCACTTATAATGGACAGTGGGTACAATACATGCCTCGAAATTGAAGCATGCAGGTTTCCTCACGATGTTCTCGTTCACCTAAAAGCCAGTGGTGTTACAAATTGTCCATAAATTCCGAAAAACTCATTGGTAAGAGTCTACTTGGATGGGGATCGAACCATCTCGCCTCCTGCACGGCAGGCAAAGTTACTCGCCACTGGACCACCACGGCTTTAACGGCAACGGCAATAATACATAGTCTATTTAATAAAATAATTGATACTATACAGAAAAGTAAATAAACTATAAGGTAGTGACCTCAGACCGAAGCACAGATGCTGAAGTGGCTTATGTGAGTAATGTAAATTTAACTTCAGTAATATATTTTTTAGTTTCAAAGATATAAAATTCCAGGGTAGTAGATTATCGTGTAATGGTCATGTAATGCGAAGAGACGAGTGTCATATTACGAGACGAGTGTTAAGTATGAATGTGGATGGCTGCGGTAGGAGAAGAAGGCCGAAGAAAAGATGGATGGATTGTGTGAAAGATAATATGCGTAAGAAAGGAGTGAGTGCTGAAATGACGGCTAAGAGAGATGAATGGAAGAGGATGACATATTGCGCCGACCCCTAATAATGGGAAATGGGCAAGAGAATGATGATGAGTTTCAAAGATATAAACTTGATTTCACCTTAAAGTATTATGTAAACAAATAGGAAATCATCTTAACTGTTTCTTTGTGACGTCAATGAATAAATTATTAAATTATTCCGACACTCGTTGTTTACGGGATCTATGGTCACACCTTCCGATTCTGATTCATAAGCATAGCATCTTCCTTATTTGTTTATTAGAGGTCAGATACACAAATTGAAAAACCGGCCAAGAGCGTGTCGGACACGCCTTTTTTATAACATCTTTAACGGCTCTGGATACTAGTCCTTTTTGGCCATTTGTTAATTTTTCTTTATATTCTTTATTTTGATGATGGGATGATAGATGACGATGAGTCTGTGGTCGATTTCGTAAGCTCGAGCGTTGCCACCAAAATGACCATGTACGAGTTAACTTGAACCAAAACTTATGTTCTGTTATCGTATTTATTTGAGATTCCTGTTACGTCGGTCGCTTTACGCAACTGTATAGTACACAATCCGCACGAAATTATGTCACAAATATCACTAAAACCAATTTTTACGAATTTCAAATACGTAGAAACATAGCAAGAGCAATGGCGCCAAGCAAACTCATCAATTCCTTGACATTTCTACGAGCTCGAGATATTACTGCTATATGGTAAGATTATTGTTATGATTGAGCAATGTTAACGTTTGGCCGTATGGCTTTGTTTGCCTTCTCCGTAATTACTTTTTAAACTGTTGCACTTGGGATTAGTTCATCATCACCCCCTCTCTTCCGTTTTCGTAAATGGCTAACGTTCTATGTATTTTCGTTATGTAAAATCTAAAGTAATCCAATTAAAACTGAGCCTAAACAAACTAAATTTTGTTTTTGATTATTTGCCCGACTACAACTATGTTGTCGAAATGTTATATGAAACTGGAGCAAGCGAAGCGAGTTCGAGATTTTACTGCAATATAATGAGTTCACCGCAGTAAGAACTAAAACCAGGAGCGGGCGAAGCGAGCTCGAGATTTTTGTTGTTGCGCAATTACGGTCTAAATCCTGGCCTGGACCGAGCGACGCGAGCTCGAGATTTTACTGCAGGAAACTAGCTTGTTGCTATATAATCTAAAACGAAGAGCGAACGAGCGAAGCGAGCTCGAGACTTTACTAGGTAATAACTCGATTTCCAAACTAAAACAGGCAATTCAATTACATGAAGCAAAGGCTACAGAAAGCTCTATATTTCCCAGGATAATGAACTCCGGGACATTAAAGTGTGATTACAGGACACGGGACCAGACAAAAATTCCGGGACTTTCCCGGATTTTCCGACTATCTGGCAACCCTAATGATAAGGATCCATAGCCATTGTCACTACACACCTGACCTCGTTGCCCGCTGTGGTTGAGAAGCCTTGGTCTAAACCATGCCTTTAAATGTTAGTAGAGTATTTTTTTACATCCTGTATAGTAATAAAACGGAATTTCCAAAAAGATCGTAGGTCATAAAGGTCATAAAGATTCAAAACAAAAACAAAGATTTCTCCAAGTTCAAATTAAATGCAAATTTGAATGGTAGTATAGGTACAATGTTATACTTTTTTCGCGACTTTGCTCGCCAATTTTGAAAGCCAAGTTGCATAATTATATTTTTGCCTTTTAATTAACGGACTCTTGCTTGTGCGTTAAAGTCCGGCCGCTGAAAGATTGCGTTTGACAGTTACCATAAAATTGTAAAAAAACTGAATGAAAACTATAAATGCCGATCATTATTTAGTAGCTTTTTGAACTTAAAAGGGCAGCTAGTGCCCTGTGTACTAGAGTGAGCACAGGTAAACAATATTTTCATTCAGTTTTTTACAATTTTATGGTAACTGTCAAACGCAATCTTTCAGCGGCCGGACTAAAGTCCGGCCGCACTGAATTTCTGAATTTGCACTGAATTTCCGCCAATGACCAGTATTTTGTGGGAGTATCTTTCCAATCTCAGGGATTGTTTTTGATCAAGAACAAGAAGAGATTGAGGATTGCGGAGCCTCGTGGCAGACAAAAACGCGACGCGCGAAAACCACGCGAGACAAGTGCTCGGGTCAGAACCTGCAACATGATTACGTGACTCCATAATTATATTTATTCCTCGCAAGTAGAAGAGACTAGTCACTTTTTGACAGCGATTTATTTCGCATTGTTTTGTCAATGACTTTCTCTCCCGAACATCTGATCTGGTTACATGCTTGGATGAAGACCTGATGAACACCCTATATGTGTAGGTGTGTGTTTAATTTTTTTTTAAGACCGTTCAAAATATGTTTCAACAAACAAACCGATAACATTTTATGTTATTTAGTAAGGTACTCGGAAACAGGTCTAAACCTACGTCATGCGGCGATACCTGTTATGGATTTTTGAGACAATTTTTTTATAAAAGCCCCGTGTCCGATTGGATTGTGTCATTCGTTAGCGATTTCGAAAACGGTTCAACATTTTACGAAGAGAAGATAAGAAAATAACTATGTCGTTAAAGGTAAATATTAAATTTTGATTAACTTACAATAAAAATGTGTGGATGTGGAAATAGAAATCATTTGCCACAAACAGGGTACATTTTACATAATTGACAACATAACATTTTTTAACCACCTGTTTTTAATAAAAAATATAAAATGGGTTAAAATATAAGATTTACGTATTTTTCCGATTTTATTTTTAACCGATATTTCTATTTTTAATTTACTTTTGAATTTTCTGAAAAACGTAGGATTTATGGCTAAGATACCTTGGCCGCAATAACATTAAAAATAAAAACTGTCAAATACAATAGAAAATCCAAGCAGGCAAAGGAATAAAATCTCATTCAACCTCTATTAAATTTTTCAGTATTTTTCAAATAACTCGAAAAATAATGGATAGAAAAATCTGATAATTTAGATATCAGCTTTGAATCACATAATCTCCAAATGGTTTTCTTATTTTGGTACCTTTCTTAAAATGAAATGTTGTCAATTACACTCATCACAATCACTCACTCACTCATTTATCATTTTTTTAGGTTTTATCAAATAATATAATCCGTCTTAATCCGCGAGTTTCCAACTAGTCAAATTAACAACTCTTTATCAAACGTCAAAACGCGTGCTTTGTATGAAATATTGTACTAAAAATTAAATAGTGACGTCATTGTTTTTCGTCGTCGTTTTGATACTTTTTATAGTTTATCCAGTTACTAAAAATAGTATTCAAGCAACAGCATTACTGAAAACGTGAGTTTAGCGTTATTTTCAAACGGTTTATTTACTGAGCAGTTAAAACTAAAATTTATTTCAGCTTGTCAACTCCCCTATTTGCTGACACTTTTTTAAGGGGATGATCAGACCATCAAACTGAATAATTTTTTCTACAGGACCAACATCGCAAAAAAAAAAAAAACTGCTCTCCTATACATTTGGCTCAAATAGGTTTGCAGTTTTATATGGAACAGTGTTTTTTTTTCGCGATTTCGATATTGGTGCCATAGAGAATGTTGTTCAGTTTGACGGTCTGATCATCCACTTAAAAAAGTTTCAGCTTATTAAGAAGATAGAAGGACCCTGTATATCTTCGTAATTATATTATAAATTGCAAATTTTATTTTGTGATGCGGCATCAAGATGTTCTATACTGTTATTCCATATAAATAAAAGACATCAGATTTGGTCCAAAATGTGAAAGTGCCGGCCAAAAATAAATAATGTGATATTCTGTTAGGACTTGGCCGTCTAAACATTTATTATTATGGCACCAAAGTTTTAGGTCTATTGTCTTTGGTTTTATTTGGGTTCGAAAAATCTGCCTTTTCATACGTTTTCGATTAAATCAAGCATAAGCATATGCTCACGACTATATTTCCCGAGGAGGTATTCAGAGATATTCTGAACATCCACGTTTCACTAGTAGTACCGAAACGATGAAATTATTCTGTTATTGTGTGGGGACTTGCCACAGACATCAACACCCACAAGTTATAGCAACGAAGCTAACAGATGGCGCTACGGTCGGACTCGCAAATGTGTACGTAAAGACAACTTGCGACGTCACATTGGTAACCCGTTAGCCGCTACACATAAGGTTCACAATCGTATACAAGACATGAATCGCGCAAGAGAAATAATCACAGAGATTCAATATATATACAAGGTCCAACTAAAATCTGTTGGACCACGGCCGGTCCCCAGGCTTCACACCTAGCCTGGCGGAGGATCTTCCCTTTTCACCGGAGGAACCTTCCACAGTAGTTCCTCCACAAGTAATTCCAAATAAGGACGACGAGATTTTCCGATTCCTATTTAGCTTTCTGGCCAATTCTGATTACCAAATGTAATTAATTTATTGGATACATATACTATCCGACATATCTTAGACGTTATAAAGCTGTTTTAAGAAAAAGTGAGAGGAAGTGTTTCAAATCTCTGTTTCTGTAATGCAAAATAGCCTTAAAA
This sequence comes from Agonopterix alstromeriana, assembly GCA_963924505.1. Classification (NCBI taxonomy): domain Eukaryota; kingdom Metazoa; phylum Arthropoda; class Insecta; order Lepidoptera; family Depressariidae; genus Agonopterix; species Agonopterix alstromeriana. The sequence goes on along the minus strand of OZ004689.1, from coordinate 6,489,988 downwards.
TCTCGTTGCTATTTTGAATGGAGTATAGTCCGTCGGTGCATTTGTTAGTAAAACACCAAAGCTCTGAAAGAAAAAAAATCTGAATTTTCATACATTTTTATGAAATAAAAATTGACAGTTACAGCTTTCATGCCATAATAGTACATGCTTAGATGGACATGTTCTAACAGAATATAGCTTTAGTTTTTGTTGGCCGGCACTTTCACATCTGTGAAAATGTATGAAACGCCTATTATGTCTTTTCATCGAATTAAATTGGTTAATATTTAATAGTTATTTGTTATACAAGAGTGCAAAGTTGCTTTTTAACCGCGTGCTCAATTTTGATGACCAAGCTAGCGAAGGATTCTAAAATTGAATTACGAGCGCAGAGAGCGATTTAAAAATTAGAATCCTGAGCGTTAGCGAGGGAATCAAAAGAGCACGAGGTTAAAAATCTTTGCACTCGAGTGCTACACGTATCTTTTCATCCCACCTCAGCGAGGAAATGGCTAAATGCACAAAAAAAGGTGTTTGATAAATTCGGCCCTAGGGAGGGAGAAGTAAATAGGTTTAATCTTTGACTAATTATTATAAGGACTAGCCTTGCGGTAGCATTTTCCCTCTGCCACGGTATAAGCACAATTGATCTTGTGCATTTACATTCAATTTTACACCTTATCACTAAACGAGACAGCCTATAATTGCGAAATAATAACTTCGAACTTAGAACGTTTGGGGTTCACACGAGACTACTTTTCATGATTTTTACCATTTAAAATTAGAATCTAAAGTTATGGGGAATAAAATCCAAAGTTGCGGATTTCATGTTACCTCGCCCCCCGCAAAAAGTGGCATAAATTTTTGTTAGTAGAATTACACGCGTAACCAGTCCACATATAAATAGTCAAAGGGTTTAATAATGTTTTAAATTCACAAACTTAGTGCACACGATGTTCTAAATACAATTTAAAAAGGTTTGTATCCTCTAGCGGATAAAACGGCTTTTGCACTCAGATATCGAAGAGTAAAAATTCTTTTTCCGAGATGGAGGGATGAAAATTTATTTATTCAACCTTCGTTTGTATGGAGCATGATAACCGGTAGATAATTAAATCCTTTAATTATTTTGCTATTGACAAAATCTCAAGGGCATAACAAAACAGAATAAACAAGTTAAGTGGAAGTCAATCACCCAGCCGGTTTATTTAGACCGGTCCCACGGTCCCAGTGACCTACCTGAATCACCACGTCAAGGTTTTCGGGTAGAACTGCATAAAACATAAAACAACTTTTGTTTTTAATTGCAGTGCCTCAAAAGTTTATTTTTTAAGTTTATTCATTTAGAATGAAACGAAATAAGTATACCATAAAGGTACGCGCGTATTACTAATTTAGTGCTGAAGCGCAGGGCGGGAGATAGGCGGATACACCAGGACTGAATCATGAAAAAAAACTTGTGACCGGCTTCTCAGACATACCTCGGATGCCATCAATTCAAACCGCAGCGACTTACGGCTCTTAGTTCGAGCCTTAACAGTACACTGCAAGTTAAACAAACATCTACACAGAATGAGGCTTGTAGATTCGCCCACTTGCAGATTCCGCTGTGAAGCAGAGGAAACGCCAATACACCTCTGCGAATGCGAAGTGCTCATTCACAGCAGGAGTCGCCATCTGGGTGGGTACGTGGTAGCATCTCCAAAAGCATAACACTTCATGAAGTCCGTGGGTCTTGGAAATGACCTTTAGGCAGCTACAATAGACTTTTGCTTCCTTTGCCCGTATCTTTACAATACGGCCAATAAAATCCTGAAACTATATCCAATGACTAAATACCAATGTAAAACAACCCTAAAAAATTGGCTTCTAAACCTAAATTACGACGAAACCGAGGCATTACTAACGGTCTCTCAGTAGTAGGCTTTTCTAAATTGATTGATGGGTGCTAAATAAAGTTTCAATACACATAACACACACACACACACACACACACACACACACACACACACACTTAACTACTTGCTTAAATTTTGTTATTCCTATTTTCATTTGTTTTTCTCTAATTTCGTCAAGAATCCACCTCAAATGTTCGTGGAGAAGAGACCTGGTGGCCTGAAATTCCGATAAATTTCGACTTTCGGCACCAGTCTCCCCACAAGACTAGTTACATGTTCCTATTATGATTATTATTATCATTGTACCTACCTGTTGTATCCTTAACATGTGTTTTTGTGGTGAGAAAATAAGTATTTATTTATTATTTATTATAGATCTTTGCAGGTCGCGGTAGCTCTTGGTCATTGACCAAGCCCTTACAACTAAATAATAATAGGGCGGGAGATTTCTGAGCCGGTAAATTTTATTAATTTAATCGAAAATCTATCAAACCACAGACACCGATATTAGTTTCTAGATCACGATAAACAAAATTCATTAAATTAAATTGGTTGATATTCAAAATAGAATTAACATTCGTTTGTTGTGTGCATGCTAACAGGTAGACATTAGATAAATAAATCCTTCAATTATTATGTTATACAACATTGATATCTTATACAACGTGTTAATGAATTAACGCAAAACTAGAAAGTAGTTTGTTTAGAATCGAGAGCAGAATCGAATTATCATGGTTTCAACATAGGTAATTTTTTTCAAAATATTAAATAATTTGTTTGTAAAATCTAAAATTTTCTGAACACGATCTCAACCCACCGTACGGGCACACTCACACTAATTACTACCAAAACAAGATTCTTAAAATGTATCCACGAGCACGCTAGCGCTTTCATTCATTGCTGAAATGATAACAAATCATTTTTGCCTCAAAACTTAAAATGTGAATAACTTTAAATTTTAACTATCAAAATAATGAAATTATTATTTCAATCTAAATATTTTGTTGTAAATCAGTTGGGGTGTATGAGGTTTTGCGCTTATTCATTAACACGTTGTATAGAATAGAACTAGATTCGCAATCAACGATCCAAAAATGGCAGAACCAAAAGAGCTCATATGAACTCTTTTTTGTACTGACAGTAAACATGTCACATACGACTAAGTTTATGAATCAAAAACTACATTTTCGCTCCACCCAACAGCATGCATACTTGATTTGTGTGGGTTATGTGTCAGGCTTGGACATAAATTTGTTAAGATTTTGTATGAGACTTGGAGTCTATAGTATTTAAGCTTTGACTATTTATATGTGGACTGGTTACGCGTGTAATTCTACTAACAAACATTTCTGACACTTTTTGCGGGGGGCGAGGTAACATGAAATCCGCAACTTTGGATTTTATTCCCCATAACTTTAGATTCTAATTTTGAATGTTAAAAATCATGAAAAGTAGTCTCGTGTGAACCCCAAACGTTCTAAGTTCGAAATTATTATTTCGCAATTATAGGCTATCTCGTTTAGTGATAAGGTGTAAAACTGAATGTAAATGCACAAGATCAATTGTGCTTATACCGTGGCAGAGGGAAAAAGCTACCGCAAGGCTAGTCCTTATAATAATTAGTCAAAGTATTTAAGTCATTGTTATACTACTATTGACATTTCAAGGGTAAAACAAACATACGAAAACAACAAATAAACAAGTTAAGTGGAAGTCAATCACTCAACCGGTTTATTTAGACCGGTCCCGCGGTCCCCAGTGACCTACCTGAATCACCACGTCAAGGTCCTTAAAACTGCTTAAAACATAAAAGAACTTCTGTTTGAAGTTCAATGCCTCAAAATAAATGAATGAAACGACCAAGACAACCAACGATATCCTGTATATCGTTGTTTGTTTTGGTCGTTTCATCCATCCATCTTGGTCCCGGTGTTAAAGTTGTTCAGCTTGATGGTCGGAAGCACCTCCTTAAGTAACAAATTTAAGTTTATACCTTGTATTGGCTATGTGCGAAGTGGTGATGGGAACTGACAAATCTATCGCAGCGCCCGGGGTGGCAGAAATGTGTACTTTTGTTGGTCAAGCTGTGAAAAATATGCTTGAATCTATGCAAATCCACACACTAACTCAGGACGAAATCTCCAAAACTGTAAAGACTACAAACTTAAAATTTGGCATGGAAGTTTCTATTGGCATCTCACTAAAAAGGGTTTTTTGAAATTGTATCTCCAAAGGTGTGAAAACCGGGATAAAAGTTTTTACGGAAATTGGCACTGCAAATATCGTGGATTCTAGCAAATAGCTAGGTATTTTAAAATTTTTAATATCGATAATGTTGCTAATTTATTTAGTTTTTACATTATTTTATTAACAAAATAACAAACATTTAACTAACATGTTAACTGAAACAATTAACTTAAGAGGATATGTGAAAAAAACTGGATTCTTCAAAGCATCATATCTCATGAAGTACTAACAGTAGGAGTATGATTTGCGGATATGTGTAAATTGAACATATAATTGAAGTTTTGATTAGAGCCAAAACACGATTAAAACACATTTTCTCGATAGAAAAACAAGCCAAAGTAGCCTCCGTCTTTATCAATAAACGCTTGGAAGTGCTAAAAGGTCAATATTAGAAACACGAGGCTTGATTTAAAAAAAAGAGACTGATTTTTTATAAATTTTGATTAGAGCAGAATTGAACTTACATAAATAGTACAATCACAATTAAATAAAGTTTGATTAACGCTTGCGTCGTTTCAGGCGCGCGCCCCGCCCCATCTCTTTCTCTTGCATCAGGCAGTAATATAAGCTATCACACGCCCATTTCACTTCAATTATTTTTCGACATAGGCTCTTAACTAACATGTTAACTGAAACAATTAACTTAACATGAAATAATTCACGGCAGTCCGACAACGTCCCTAGACGCTAGAGTCGTGCACATAGCCAATACAGGATGTTAGTGTAAACAGTTGCATTACTTTAAGGGGTGATTGTACCCATAATACTGAACAACTTTCATTAAGAAACCCAAAGGAAATTCGCAAAAAAAAATTTCGGACCCTCCATTCTAAATGCAAACAGCTCAGCGATTGTTTTCGTTAAAATGTACGCACGGCGACAGATCAACCTACCCATAGTTGGACCTTATGTCCATGAACATAGAGTTCAACTATGGGGAGGTTGATCTGTCGCCGTGTGTACAGTTTTAGTGCTAGGATTAATTTAAGATTTGTATGAAAATCTTTGAGGCACTGTAACTTTAAAACAGTACATTTTAACGAAAATCTGACTTCATACAAGCATAGAGAATTAGTTCCTAGATTGTTTCTGAAAATTTTCATTAGCTTTAATTGGTTAGTATTGAAAATATCACCAGACTTCGTTTGCATGGAGCGTGTTAAGACAAGTTTATTCCGAATGCGTAAATGCGCGCTGCATACAAACGAAGTCTGGTGATATTTTCTATACTAACCAATTGAAGTCAATGAAATTTTGCAGAAACAATCTAGAAACAAATCTCTATACTTGTATCATTTCAGATTTTCGTTTAAATATAAATTTTCAATGTTAGGATTAATTTAAGATTTGCATGGAAATCTTTGAAGCACTGTAACTTAAAAACTGTACATTTTAACGAAAATCTGACTTCATACAAACATAGAGATTAGTTTCTAGATTGTTTCTGAAAAATTTCATCAACTTTAATGGGGTAGTATTGAAAATATCACCAGACTTCGTTTGTATGGAGCGCGCTCGTGAACTCTGTAGCCATGCGAATCTAAATATTGTTTTCAGTTTTTATTTTAATTTATTTATTTGTTTATACAGGTAGCCTGTTCAATGCTGGTTTTAGCTGTAATATTCAGTGAATGTAAGTTTTATATAAAACCTTATACAGGGTGTAAGGAAAAGTATACATACATATACAAGGTGTTACAAAAATACAAATAAACATTTAAGGGGGTGGTTTGGACCATTAAACTGAACAACTTTCACTATGGGACTAATATCGAAATCGCGAAAATAAAATTTCATGTTCCATACTAAACTAAAAATCTACTCGAGCTAAATGTATGGGACAGCTGATTTTCTTTGTCGCGATTTCGATGTTGGTCCCATAGTGAAAGTTGTTCAGTTTGATGGAGTAAACAACCCCCATAAAAGTTAAAAAAAAATATTTTGACTTTTGTAACACCTTGTATATGCTCACGCCTATTTCCCACTACTGGGGTAGGCAGAGACAACAGATCGCCACATGCTACGATTCTGACACACATCTCTCGCCTCCTCAACATCCATAAGTCTCTTCATACAAGCTCGTCGGTTCCGGGTACATTTTATTTGGCCCTTCTTCAGTACGCATCCGATTTGGTCAGCGTACGTGCGCCTAGGGCGACCCCTTACAAACATTCCATTCACACTTGCCTTGTAAATTTCATACGTCAACCTACTTTCGCTCATTCTTTCCTACTCGACTCAAATGTATGAGACAGCGGATTTTTGTTTTGTCTGACAGGTTTTCTTCCATAGTAAACGTTATTCAGTTTGATGGGTAGAGCATGTGGTTTAGAGGTTAATGATAAAATTCAAAAATTCAAAATTGTTTATTCAAAATAATATCACATAGATAACTTTTTGACGTCATGTTTTTGAATCTACCACCGCGTCGGAAGGTGTTCCGTTGTAGAGAAGATGCGGCCAGAAACTCTACAACACACTTCTTTTAAACAAAACAAAATATACAAAGTACAATTACATAAATTCAATATTAAATTACATAGTGTAACATTGTCAAGACCAGACATTTTGGTCATTCAAATAATCATCGAGTTTATAGTAACCTTTTTTACAGAGGACTTGTTTAACATGGGACTTAAACTTTTTGTCCGTCAAGTTAAGAATATTCTCTGGTATCTTATTATAATAACGTATACAGTGCCCCATGAAAGATGTGTTGACCTTACTAAGTCGAAAATGTGGGAATACTAATTTATTTTTATTTCTTGTATTGTAATTATGAACGTCACTGTTTTTGGGAAAGAGAGACAAATTTTTGCGAACGTATAAAATATTTTCGTAAATATATTGACTGTAGAAAGTCAGAATATTGATCTCTTTGAAAAGATCTCGTAGTGAATCTCGACAACGCAGATTATAAATGGCTCGAATTGCCCGCTTTTGAAGGATAAAGACAGACTCAACATCTGTAGCACGGCCCCACAGCAAAATACCATAAGACATGATACTATGGAAGTAGCTGAAGTACACCAGTCTCGCAGTAGCTATATCGGTAAGCTGTCTAATTTTTCGAACTGCATAGGCTGCCGAGCTCAGCCTACCTGCTAGGGTTTCTATATGTGGACCCCATTGCAGCTTCGAGTCAATCTTCATCCCTAAAAATACAGTATTATTTGTGAACTGTAATATATCATTATCTAAAGTTATTTGATTCGGATACTTTTTCATACACCCTGTATCCTGTATATCTACAGGGTGTAACAAAACACTCTAGTACTATTCAAAGTGGTGGTTTAGACCATCAAAGTCACAGAACATTATAAGAGGGGTTAGAAATGCAAAGTAGCGCTTTTGATTCGGAGACGGCTGTCGCCACTTGTCTTCCCGCTCACTCTGCTACAATTACTCATGCCCTCTCACTCGCACCACGCCGCGCGCCTTATGGTGTTATGCAAATCATTGCATAACCTGTGGCGACACGTTCCACGCCTACTTTGCACTTCTAACCCCTCTTATAATGTTCTGTGATCAAAGTGAACAACTTTCACTATGGAAACAACATCGAGAAAAAAAAATCTGCTGTTAAGCATAAGCATAATGCTCACGACTATATTCCTCGAGGGGGTCACAGATATTCTGAAACCACAGAACATCCGCGAATCCAAACCAAAAATGCCTAAAAAGACGTTCCAAATCTACTGTTTCATTTTACAAAACTGTAGTACTGACTCGACTCAAAATGTATGTTGGAATTGGAAAGCAGATTTTTTAAATTATCTTCGACTATTATAAAGTAAAGTTGTTCAGTTTCATGGGCCAACCCACCCTTTTCAACATATGACACCTTTTTAATTACTGACAAAATTTTAAGAGAAGTTTATTCCGAATACGTAAATGCGCGCTGCATACAAACGAAGTCTGGTGATATTTTCAATACTAACCAATTAGAGTCAATCAAATTTTGCAGAAACAATCTAGAAACAAATCGCTACGATCGGTCTTGTCCGATTTTCGTTTAAATATACAGTTTCAATGCTAGGATTAATTTAAGATTTGTATGGAAATCTTTGAGGCACTGTAACTTTAAAACTATACATTTTAACAAAAATCTGACTTCTTAAAAGCATAGAGATTAGTTTCTAGATTGTTTCAGAAAAATTTCATTGACTTTAATTTGTTAGTATTGAAAATATTATCAGACTTCGTTTGTATGGAGCACGCTCCGAATTATATTCCCTTAAGCGTGTATTCGGAAAAAAAAATTGTTTGACCTCCCATAGAAAGTTGATCGGCTAATCCCCACTCTTGTATGGGAGGTCCACATTCTCGTTTTTAGACTCTAGTCGTAGAAAAGTTGTTTAGGTTCACTGCCTGATTATACAGGGTGAAATTGATATCATTAGCATCCTTTTAAACTAAGAATCTACCCATCAAACTGAACAACTTTTACTATGGAAGCAAACCGATAGGAGCAAAAAAAATCAGCTGTTCTCAAATATATACAACGTGTTAATGAATTAACGCAAAACTAGAAAGTAGTTTGTTTAGAATCGAGAACAGAATCAAATTATCATGTTTTCAACATGAATATTTTTTTTCGAAATATTAAATAATTCGTTTTTAAAATTAAAAATTTTCTAAACTCAATGTCAACCCACCGCACAGGCGCACTCACCCTACTTGCTACCAAAACAAGATTCTTAAAATGTATCCATGAGCACGTTAGCGCTTTCATTCATTGCTGAAATGATAACAAATAATTTTTGCCTGAAAACTTAAAATGCAAATAACTTAAAATTTTAATTATCTAAATAATGAAATTATTATTTTAAACTATTTATTTTGTTATAAATCAGTTGGGGTGTATGAGGTTTTGCGCTTATTCATTAACACGTTGTATATATATATGAATTGAATTGAAGTTTTTTTTGCTGCAATCGATTTGCTACCATAGTAAAAGTTGTTCAGTTTGATGGGTAGACTCTTAGTTTAAAACTAACATCCTACCCTTCTTGATCAACTTTTTTTTCGCCCAGGTCAAGGAGCCCCACATCATAGTTATGGTGGTTTCGAACATGGCGGCCATGAGCACTATGGGCACGATCATGATCACGGCTACTATGATGTCGGCCATGGACACGGTCACGGGCATCATCATTACGATGAAGATCATCACCACTATCATGGCTACGATGGGCACGGCCACGGTGGGCACGTTCACGTTGGGCACGGCCACGGTGGATACGGCCACGATGGGTACGGCCACGATGGGTACGGCCACGGTGGGTACAGCCACGGTGGGCATGGGTTTGGATATAAGAAATTTGGTCTTGGAGGTGCATTTATCTTGGGTTAAAAAAATAGGTTTAACTTCATGGTGTTAGGGTAAACTGTTGTATTACTTTAAGATTGTATAGAAATTCGCCAATTTTGGACTTTCCATACTAATTTCAACTATTATTGATTATAAAATTTCGTTCTCTGGCTAGTAGACTCGGTAGCGAAATTGGATAACGCACACAGCACAACATGGGTGTAACATGTTTATAATCAATAATAGTTGAAATTGGAACAGGGTGTGTCATCTATATTGTATGAATTCAAGTTGTAATGCTTGACTTACGTGTTGGTTAGTTTGTAATAACTTCCAGTAGATGGCGCTCACGTCCCCTTAAGACGCAATAGATTGAAAATTGCATTCTCTGGCTAGTGGACTCGGTAGCGAAATTGGATAACGCACTTCCCCGGTTTGGAAGATTGCGGATTCAAGTCCCGCCCGAGACAAATTTTTCAATCTTTGATTTGTTTCCATACTAAATGTAATCAGCTGATCGAAAGTTTGTATGAAAAGCTGAAACTTGTTTTTGCGAATTTCCCTTTGTTCCTTTGGGAAAGTTGTTCAGTATCATGGGCTCAAAGTAATGCAACGGTTTATCCTAACACCCTGTATACAGAGTTCAACTTAATATAATGACAGGATTTTAAGAGCATGATCAGACCATCAAACTGAAGAACTTTCTCTAATCTGAAATCTGCTGTCCTGCTGTAGGATTGCAGTTTTGTATGAAACAGCGACCCAGCTTCGCGATTTCGAAGTTGGCTCCGTAGTGAAAGTTGTTCAGTTTGATGGTCTGGTCATTCCTTTAAAAAAGCTGTCAGCAAATTAAGAATGAACCGTCAGCATATTGGATATTAACCAATTAAAGCCTATTTTTTTTTTAAACACGAAATAGTTGAGACAGAGTGTCTAAAAATACAGTATACAGAATGTTGTAAAAATGTTAAGTCATATTTATATAGGTGCTTTAGATAGTCGCCATCAGATATATCAGAGCTTACAAGGTGTTCAAATATTTCTGCGCATTGCTAATTTTCGATAAATTCTTATAGTAGCATAGCATATGCTCACGACTATATTCCCCGAGGGGGTAGTCAGGGATATTCTGAAACCTCAGAACATCCACGTTTCACCAGTAGTACCGAAACTCTGTCCAGTGTGACGGGGGGTGAGCCCGTCGCCACTTATAATGGACAGTGGGTACAATACATGCCTCGAAATTGAAGCATACAGGTTTCCTCACGATGTTTTCCTTCACCGAAAAGCCTGTGGTGTTACAAATCGTACATAAATTCCGAAAAACTCATTGGTACGAGTCGGTATGGACGGGGATCGAACCATCGCCTCCTGTACGGCAGGCAAGGTTACTCGCCACTGGACCACCACGGCTATTACTTACACGCTATTCTTTACAGTAAATGTTACCAATTATATCTAAACGTGTATTTTGTCATAAATATCTGAACAGAAGTGCGATTTTTGAAACTCAAGTCAAATCAGCAGTAAAAAGATGCATATCTCCACAGTAATTTTGACATTTTCAACGGCTGAGTTCAGCGAATGAGTTTCAAAAATCGCACCCTAGCAAATTTTCAATTATTTCTTTACAATGTTATTTAAAATTGAAATATTTAACAACGGAGTAAGGTCTTTTTTTCCTAAACTGCTCAAATGTTTTTGAAAATCCTGACTGCGAAGATAAATTTGATGTCTTAGACGTTCAGATATTTTTGATTCAAAGTAAAGTCGAAAGTCAACATAACTAATTCAATATAGGAGCTTGAAGCACACTTATTAAACGTCAAATCTTTTTTTGAAGCTACCACCGCGTCGAAACGTGTTGTCGCTGTAGAGAAGATTGGTTATGTGTAGAGAAATTATTGAAAATTAGAACTGCTTAGATATATTTGACTACCTTGTATGCTCTGATATATCTGATGGCGACTGGACCATCAAACTTAATTGTCAAAATAAACAGTTCAAAGCAAGTTCAAAGTTGACTTTGACTTTAGCATAAGTATATACATTTATAAGAAAAACGCTGAAAAAATGCTTGCGTGTCGCTCAAAATAATGTTATAATTAAGTACCTACTTAGTATTAAAATAAATAAATTATTTAAGAACAGTGATTTTGTATGTGTTATTATTTTGGATTTGTAATAAAAAAACTGTAATTTGACTAGGGTACTAGAAAGGTGTTATTTGACATGGGTTATAAATTAATCACGCCGACAAAGTGGTAAGTACAATAAAATCTTGAAAAATATTTTTAGGGTTCCGTAGTCATCAAGGAACCCTTACAGTTTCGCCATGTCCGTCCGTCTGTTCGTCTGTACGTCAGTCCAGACGTACGCATAGCTCAGAGACGCTTAGTACAGAAAGCTGTAATTTGACATGGGTATACCTACATATTTATCGTGCCGACAAAGTGGTAAAATAAAATCTTGAAAAATTTTTTTTTTAGGGCACCTCCCCTACACGAAAAGTGGGGATGATTTTTTTTTTCTCGTCTATCCTATGTTGGATAGGTATTTTAAAATATTGTGCGCGGGTTTTTTTCTCGTCTAACCGTTTAGCTGGCAGAGGGATGGGGGGGTTGAACTTTCTATCACCGCTAAGTGGGCTTTCCAAGGTAACGAGTAATAGTCGACCAACTTGTGAAATGTACTTTTTAGACTTCATTAGCCGTTAAAACGTAGTATTTAAAAAAACCCCCTTCTAAGTCCGTATATTGTGACGGGCAACTACGGAACCCTACCCTGCGCGTGGCCCGATACGCACTTAACCGGTTACGAAAAGTGGGAATGCAATTTTTTTTTCTCGTCTATCCCGTTGGATAGGTCTTTTTAAAATATTGTAAGTGTGGATCTAGGGACCTGTTAGCGAAATATTAAGCTTTAAAGTGAAAATCCGTGAAGCCGTGGTGGTCCAGTGGCGAGTAACCTTGCCTGCCGTGCAGAAGGCGATGGTTCGATCCCCGTCCAGGCCAACTCGTACCAATGAGTTTTTCGGATTTTATGTACAATTTGACTCACCCCCCGTCTCACTGGACAAAGTTTCGGTACTACTGGTTCTACTGGTGAAACGTGGATGTTCTGAGGTTTCAGATTATCTCTGACTACCCCCTCGGGGAATATAGTCGTGAGCATATGATTATACAAAGCAATAACACGAGACCGCTGCACCCATAAAGGTCCGTCTACATACTTCTTGCCTGTGCAGTTAAAACGGCACGGTTTTACGTGAAGGAAAGAAGGAACACTGAGCCCCGTCCACACAGTACAAGCACAGTATAAGAAACACTACATACAGTATGGACTGACTTCTATTGCCCGCTGGTTACCTCGGCCAGCATGTCTAGCATGTCCTGTCCCTCCTCTACTCTATCCTATTTAATCTCCCCTCTCAATCTTCGACTCTCAATCTTTGACTCCCCCTTACCTCAAAGAACGTTTCATCTTTAGCTCCCTTACTACTGGCCGTCCCTTATATAGAAGTAGAAATAGAAATATCATTTATTTGCCTTGAAACAGGTATACAAAAGATGGTAAAATATAATAAAATAAGCTTAATCTGTTCAGCTGTAGCAACAGCATGCAAATGTGTAACAACTTAAAAAACTAAAACCTATAATACTACATATATTCTGTAATTATTTAACATCTACTATTTAAAATTTAAAAACTCTTCAACGCTATAAAAACTATATTGCATCTGTATAAAATTATTTAACATTAATTTAGTGTTTTGTTGTTTAAAGCTTTCGGGAATTTTATTATATATTTTGATACTCATATAGTAACAATTCTTCTGGTTTAAAGTTAGTCTGGGATAATAATCTATAGCAAGTCTATTGGGATACCGAGTGCGCTTAGGGCAGACATCAGATACAGTTTTAAAAAGATGTGAGTGTTGCTTAACAAATTTACAGATTTCAAAAATATAAATACAAGGCAACGTTAAGATACCGAGTTGTTTGAAAAAAGGTTTACATGATTCAAGTGGGCTAATATTACATATTGCTCTGATAAATTTTTTTTGTGCTATAAATGCCTTTTGGACGTATGTGCCATTACTATATTTAACTACATATTATATTTAAGAACTTACGTTCCTCTAAGAATCTCTCCCTCAATATCCCATCCCACTCATCCGACTTCTACACCCATTCCTTTACAGTCCAGGCTGCGCGACTGTGGAACTCGTTGCCAGAGTCGATCAGACATGCTCCTTCCGTGGATGTTTTTAAATCGAAGGTCAAAGCATATTTCCTGGACCTCTGATCTTGATTTTTCTTTTCCCCCCTTGTAGTTTCTATCTGAATCAATCCGGTATGTTTATGTGTTGTTGTAGCATTGTATGAAAATGTATTATTAATAGTATATATATATATATATATATATATATATATAATATGTATTATTTATCCATGTACCTCTAATTATATGTAGTATGTAGTATTCACGTCCCTCACATTATTACTATTATTGTTTTATTGTAACACCGACCCGTTCTTTGTTATATTTCCTCTACCCTAAGGTTGTCTGGAAGAAATCGCTTATTAGCGACAAGACCGCCTTATTTGTACCATAATCAGTTTTGTTTCCTATTGTGTATTGTATTTTGCTTTTGGTGTAAATAAAGTATATTTCATTCATTCATTCATTCATTCATTCATGATTTCTCTACTTGCGCGCGACTCGGTTTATTCCCATACTACAGTCGCGGCAAGCGCGGCTTTCGCTCTCCGAAAAGCGCGGGGACAGGTTATTTTCTATGCAGCGAAGGCGCGTCGCGCGCGTGTAGAGAAATCATACTAGACATGCAGGCCTGTCTCACTCCACAGTTCAGCCCCCTAGACAAAGTGACATTCTATTGGCGTCGACGCTAGTAGAAACGGACAAAATGTATGGATTTGTGGGGACTTGCCACAGATGTCAACACCCACAAGTTATAGCAACGAAGCTAACAGATGGCGCTAAGGTTGCACTCGCAAATGTGTACGATAATCTGAAATGATTGGTTTCTAGATTGTTTCTGAAAATTTTTATTGATATCAATTGGTTATTATTGAAAATATAACCAGACTTCGTTTGTATACAGCGCGCATTTTACGCATTCGGAATAAACTTCTCTTAATAGTGAGGAAGCTTATACACGGTCCTTCTTAATATGCTGACACTTTTTTAAAGAGTTGATCAGATCATCAAATTGAACAACTTTCTCTATCGGACCAACAATGAAATCGCAAAAAAAAATCTGCTGTTCCATACAAAACTGCAAACCTACTTGAGCCAAATGTATGGAACAGCTGTTTTTTTTTCGCGATTTCGATGTTGGTCCCATAGAGAATGTTGTTCAGGTTCATGGTCTGATCATCCTCTTAAAAAAGTGTCGGCATATAAAGAAGGACCCTGTTTTGTACGTGTGTGTACACGGGCTGATGATGATGACAATGGTGCGACAGTACGAAGGCAACCGTTCATCCTCTAAGATTCTAGTTTGTATGTAACCACGTACTCCGGATATGCCTGTGAAATAAGAAAAACTCATTTTAAATTAAAATTAAATAAAACCGGTCAAGTGCGAGTCGGGCTACTGGCGCACTGAAGGGTCCGTTAATTAACTTACAAAAAAAATTTTCTCCGGGACATTTAGTGGGAGACCGGCTCACACTTGGCCAGTTTTTATTATTTGTTGTCATACTGTAGAGTCTGCTCTATAATCACACCAAGTTTGACGCTTGTATATATTACCGTTTTTACGATAGAGCGAGAAAAAAAACGTTGATAAAAACTAGTTTTTTGCATGAGGACCCCCCCCCCTTAATTTTTAAAATTTGTCATTTTTATTATTACCCAATATGGTTATGACGGCCCTGGGCACAGAATAGGTAATAGTATATAGTTCTATATACAACGTGTTAATGAATAAGCGCAAAACCTCATACACCCCAACTGATTTATAAGAAAATAATTAGATTGAAATAATAATTGCATTATTTAGATACTTAAAATTTAAAGTTATTCGCATTTTAAGTTTTCAGGCTATAATGATTTTTTATCATTTTAGCAATGAATTAAATAGCTAGCGTGCTCATGGATACATTTTAAGAATCTTGTTTTGGTACTAAGTAGGATGAGAGTGCCCCAGTGGTGGGTTGAAATCGAGTTCAGTAAATTTTAAATTTTACAAACAAATTATTTAATATTTTGAAAAAAAAAACCTATGTTGAAACCATGATAATTCGATTCTGCTCTCAATTATAAACAAACTAATTTCTAGTTTTGCGTTTATTCATTAACACGTTGTATAGAACGGCCACTCCCCACCCCCTCTGACTTCAGATACCCCACCTCACCTCACACTTCCTAGGAAACTTGAGGGGAGCAGAGCAAGGGAATGCAGTCAGCCGCACGCACCCGTTGGATTTGACTACATAAAATGTTGTCTTTTCAGTGCATAAAAAACGTTGAAAACTAACGCGAAATTCACATTTCCAATAATTATTTAGCTCAAATACTATTTTAAAAAATCAAATACTATGACGTTAAATGCAAAGCGTGGCTTTCAACCCTACACGCAATGTCATGTACACGGTTTGCACAAAGTGCGCATGTGCAGACGCCATTTCGTAATTGAAAAACGTTCTTTAGAGTGCCGGACCTGTGCCCTGGGTTAAATTAAATGATACATTTACCTGTTCTCCTCTATAGATGATGTACTCATTGTACTTCAAGCCCCTGGGAGTGTTTGAGGCTACCCCTTCTAAGGAGTGGTACCTTGGCGGTGGGTGAGCAATTCTATTTCTCGCGTGCCTTACTTTATAAATATTGCCCAGAGTTACGCGACAGATTAACATTTGCCTAGAAAAAAGTATATAATTAGAATACAGATTAGTTTCTAGATTGTTTCTGAAAGTTTTAATTGACTTTAATTGGTTAGTATTGAAAATATCACCAGCCTTTGTTTGTATGGAGCGCGCTCCGAATTATATTTCCCTTAATATCAGATTGTTAGAAGAAATAGAAATAGAAATTTCATTTATTTGCTTTGACTAATTATTATAAGGACTAGCCTTTCGGTAGCTTTTCCCTCTGCCACGGTATAAGCACAATTGATCTTGTGCATTTACATTCAATTTTACACCTTATCACTAAACGAGACAGCCTATAATTGCGAAATAATAGGCTGTCTCGTTACTACTTTTCATGATTTTTAACATTCAAAATTATAATCTAAAGTTATGGGGAATAAAATCCAAAGTTGCGGATTTCATGTTACCTCGCCCCCCGCAAAAAGTGGCAGAAATGTTTGTTAGTAGAATTACACGCGTAACCAGTCCACATATAAATAGTCAAAGTTTATTTGCCTTGAAACAGGTTTACAAAAGATGGTAAAATATAATAAAATAAGCTTCTTCTGTTCAGCTGTAGCAACAGCATGCAAATGTGTAACAACTTAAAAAAACTAAAACCAATAATATTGACATTCTGTAATTATTTTACATCTACTATTTAAAATTTAAAAACTCTTCAACGCTATAAAAACTATGTTGCACTAGCCATCTGTATAAATTATTTAACATTAATTTGGTGTTTTGTTGTTTAAAGCTTTCGGGAATTTTATTATATATTTTGATACTCATATAGAAACATTTCTTCTAAAGTTAGTCTGGGATAATAATCTATAGCAAGTCTATTGCGCTTAGGGCAGACATCAGAAACAGTTTTAAAAAGATGTGGGTGTTGCTTAAGGGGATATAATTCGGAGCGCGCTCCATACAAACGTACTATGGTGATATTTTCAATACTAACCAATTAAAGTCAATGAAATTTTGCAGAAACAATCTAGAAACAGATCTCTATGCTTGTATGGAGTCAGATTTTCGTTAAAATATACAGTTTCAATGCTAGGATTAATTTAAGATTTTTATGGAAATCTTTGAGGCACTGTAACTTTAAAACTATACATTTTAACAAAAATCTGTCTCTATACAAGCATAGAACTTTGTTTATAGATTAATACTGAATATTTCATTGAGTTTAATTGGTTAGTATTGAAAATATCACCATAGTACGTTTGTATGGATCGCGCTCCGAATTATATCATCTTAAGGGTATATTACTGTTGGCGCGCTCCATACAAACGAAGTCTGGTGATATTTTCAATACTAACCGATTCATCTCAATGAAATTTTGCTGGAACAATCTGGAAACAAATCTCTATGCTTGTATCGTGTCAGATTTTCCTTAAAATGTACAGTTTTAAAGTTACAGTGCCTCAAAGATTTCCATACAAATCTTAAATTAATCCTGTTATTGAAACTGTATATTTTAATCAAAACCGGACACGATACAAGCATAGAGATTTGTTCCTAGATTGTTTCTGCAGAATTTCATTGAGTTTAATTGGTTAGTATTGAAAATATCACCATAGTACGTTTGCATGGAGCGCGCTCCGAATTATATCCTCTTAACAAATTTTCAGATGTCAAAAATATGCAGCGTTCATTTACGCATTCAGAATAAACTTCTCTTAACAAATTTTCAGATGTCAAAAATATAAATACAAGGCAACGTTAAGATACCGAGCTGTTTGAAAAAAGGTTTACCTCTCACATATTTTGCAATGTTTGTCTCCGTGTTTGTCACATTTGCCCCCATTCCCAAAAGAATATTGGTTGCTCTTCGAAGAGTGTTCAGCGAAATACATTCCAGCGCCAAACATACCATCTGTGAAAATTACCAAACGCTGAGTAACAAAGTACTGACAAAAGTTAAGAGGAGGCGGGCTAAAATGCTAATTTGGAGAATAGGTCACTTTTCGGACTGTACACTCTAGATGAAATATAACGGCAACCGAAATGAAGATTTTTTTGTCCCCATTCTACCGAAATGACTTTCTTATGTTTTTTAATGTGAAGCTGAAGCATGATGCGATTAGTGCGTCTGCGCCTAACTCTTGAGCATGACTAATCGAAGATGCAAGCGAGGAATGGGACGCATAAATGGTGCTCCCACACTGCTGTTAGAAAATGTTAACTAATGTTAGTAAACATTTGATCACAAATGTTTAAAATGTTTTCATGTTAGTAAACATTTTTGAACAAAATTGTTAGCTAACATTTTATAACAAAATAAAACATTTGTTATCTTTCTTCTTCCATTTTCATGTAGACACCAGAACGCAAAACCAAACTGCGAGCTAAAAATGTTATAAAATGTTAGTAAACATTTTCCGTCAGTGTAGGAGCACTTGTAACATCTAACATTTTCTAACAAAATGTAACAATTTATAACATTTGTTAGTATATGTTATAGTGTTAGAAAATGTTTGTAAACATTGTGGGAGCACCAAAACACATTCTGGACAGAGCTATTCAAGAAAAACTTGATGTCCACCGAAATTATATTGTGTTGCGGGACAGATACTTGTCAGAACTTTTACAGGATAGTTAGCTAAGCAATGATGTCTGCTTTTGATACTATAGTTATAAATCAATTAAGTTACGGTAGACGTTCATCAATATAATAAATAGTTTTCGAGTTACAAGACAATTAATAATCAAAAAAGTGTTGCGGACAAGCCACTGTGATGATAAAATGGGCGTTTAAATTTTGTTTTCTGTCTAAATAGGATTCTTAGCTTAATTTTACATGTTGCCCGAGGACCACATTTTCTATCCAGAAACAAATAACACAACAACATATCAGCCTTCTGCACTACCGTTTTTAGCAACGCCGTGAAATTTTTCTGATTGGGACATTCACCCACATATTTGTCCGAACCGCCCCACCCATACCGACCACCGACTAGAGTGCGAAAGACCAATTTTATCTACATAAAATCGACGAAAACAGCATTTCGTATTTCTCTGTTTCCTCCTCCAAAACTAAACCGATTTTAATAATTCTTTCACGAATAATATGAGAAAGACTTTGGCTATGTCTGTATGTTTTGCTTGTTTTGTTTTTATTCGTCAAATTTGGTTGCTGGATGTCTGAAAACGGGCGGTAAAATTGGTAATTTTCGAAGGTCCCTAGTTCATGCACTAATTAATTAATGCAAAAAAGCAAAACATAGGATCATAACAGAGGTAACATAGATTGTATGGTAATAGATGTTTTGCTCTAGTGTCATTATCCAGGGAGGAAACAGGGGAATAAGTTTGTATGGAAAAAAAGGTACTCGCCTATCCTCTTAAGAGTCCGTTTACTGTTCAGTGGCGCCCTCACAATAATTAAGGTTTCTCAATCAAGAAAGCCTAAATTAAAAAAGTTAAAGACAACATCGACATTGCATACATTTTTCATACATTTCATACATTCATACAACTTTAAATCGTTATAGATCCTAAATGGTCATTCGAATGACAAATCGATTGACATAAGAAATATCATAATCGGCCTACGCGTTTGGTCTCCACAAAATAACAAACTTACATTACATACATTCATATAGGATCTTTTTTATGCTGACACTTTTTAAGGGGATGATCAGACCGTCAAACTGAACAACTTTGTCTATGGCACCAATATCGAAATCGCGAAAAAAAAATCTACTATTCCATACAAAACTGCAAAACTACTTGAGCCAAATATTCACAGCAGATTTTTTTTTCTTGATTTCGTTGTTGTTGGTGCTATAGAGAAAGTTGTTCAGTTTGATGGTCTGATCATCTCCTTTAAAACTGTCAGCATATTAAGGACCCTGTATACAACGTGTTAATGAATAAGCGCAAAACCTCATACACGCCAACTGATTTATAACAAAATAATTAGATTGAAACCATAATTTAATTATTTTGATAGTTAACATTTAAAGTTATTCGCATTTTAAGTTATGAGGCAAACATGATTTGTTTTCATTTCAACAATGAATAAAACCGCTAACGTGCTCATGGATACATTTTAAGAATCTTGTTATGGTAGCAAGTAGGGTGAGTGTGCCCGTGCGGTGGGTTGAGATCAAGTTCAGTAAATTTTAAATTATACACCTAAACTATTTAATATTTTGAAAAAAATTACCTATGTTGAAACCATGATAATTCGATTCTGCTCTCGATTCTAAACAAACTACTTTCTAGTTTTGCGTTAATTCATTAACACGTTGTATAGGCTTATAAACGCATTACCTTCCTTGGCCTCGCGCAGTACCGTAATTCGGATTTTTACTTTAATTACTAAATGTTCAAACTAAGATGGAACTTCGTTTTGTATGGAGCGCCGTACGAATTATATCCTCTGAAAGTCACCGTCAAAAAAAGCCGTGGTGGTCCAGTGGCGAGTAACCTTGCCTGCCGTGCAGGAGGCGATGGTTCGATCTCCGTCCAGACCGACTCGTACCAATGAGTTTTTCGGAATTTATGTACGATTTGTAACACCACTGGCTTTTCGGTGAAGGAAAACATAGTGAGGAAACCTGCATGCTTCAATTTCGAGGCATGTATTGTACCCACTGTCCATTACAAGTGGCGACGGGCTCACCCCCCGTCACACTGGACAGAGTTTCGGTACTACTGGTGAAACGTGGATGTTCTGAGGTTTCAGAACATCTCTGACTATCCCCTCGGGGAATATAGTCGTGAGCATATGCATGCATGCATGCCCTCCTTTGCTTCGAGCAGTACCGTAATTCGGATTTTTACTTTAAGAGGATATGTGTAAAAAATTGATAAAATAATTCGATTGAAACAATAATTTCATTATTTTGATTGTTAAAATTTCAAGTTATTCGCATTTTAAGTTTTGAGGCAAAAACGATTTGTTATCATTTCAGCAATGAATGAAAGCGCTAACGTGCTCATGTGTACATTTTAAGAATCCTGTTTTGGTGGTAAGTAGGGTGAGAGTGCCCAAGCGGTGGATTGAGATCGATTCAATAAATTTTAAATTTTTCAAACAAAATATTTAATTTATTGAAAAAAATTACCTATGTTGAAACCATGATAATTCGATTCTGCTCTCGATTCCAAACAAACTACTTTCTAGTTTTGCGTTAATTCATTAACACGTTGTATAATGAAGTACTAACAGTAGGAGTATGATTTGCGGATATGTGTAAATTGAACATATAATTGAAGTTTTGATTAGAGCTAAAACACGATTAAGAGACATTTTCTCGATAGAAAAACAAGCCAAAGTAGCCTCCGTCTTTATCGATAAACGCTTGGAACTGCTAAGCGGTGAATAATAGACTCAAGAGACTTGATTTAAAAAAAGAGATTGATATTTTATAAAGTTTGATTAGAGCAAAATTGAACTTACATAAATAGTGCAATCACAATTAAATAAAGTTAGTTTTACGCTTGCGTCGTTTCAGGCGCGCGCGCCGCCCTATCTCTTTCTCTCGCATTAGGCAGTAATAAAAGCTATCACACGCCCATTTCGCTTCAATTATTTTTCGACATAGGCCCTTAATTACTAAATGTTTAAACTAAGATGGAACTTCGTTTTGTATGGAGCGCCGTACGAATTATATCCTCTTAAACTCACCTATGCTGGCGTATCTTTCATCGAATCCAGTAGCTAGTAATTCTTTCACTTTGTTCGTCCCGTGGAATAACATAAGTTCGTTCAAATGATTATATTCTGTTAGAATATGTTGTTGGCGTGTTCTGTATCTCCTCATTAGACAACCGTTTACTACCTTTTCTATCTGTAAACAATATACATCAATTAATTCACGACTTTCTATCATTTCAGGGTGGTGAGAAACTTTGCTATAGGTTTAAATTTTTAAGGTTTAGATTTTTATGTTCTTCCTTTTGGTTCAAGCTACCAAACCAAAACCAAAAACCAATCCAACAAAACCAACCAAAACCATACCAAAACCAAACCAACTAGAATATTTGGCTATATCAAATTTTATCAAAATCAGTGCCGTTTAGCCTTAACACATGACAGACAGACATTGGTAATTATGATGTTGATGACATCTTAACTATTATCAAACTGTAACAGAAGTGTGTCTGTACATTGAAGATATTTACACGAAAAAGATTACGATATGGTTTTTAGGTATCCCGGACTCGAAATCAACCTATTTTAGAATTTTTGTCTGTCTGTTTGTTTGTTTGTTTGTTCGTTTGTTTATTTTTGTGTTTGTAACAGCATCACGCAAAAACTACTGAACCGATTTTGATGAAACTTTTTTCGTTTGTTAACTTATGGTCTGACTTAAAATCTGCACGTCTAGCATGATTTCTCTACTTGCGCGCGACTCGGCTTTTTCCCATACTACAAGTCGCGGCAAGCGCGGCTTTCGCTCTCCGAAAAGCGCGGGAACAGGTTATTTTCTATGCAGTGAAGGCGCGTCGCGCGCGTGTAGAGTAATCATACTAGATGTCCTGGTATATAATTTATGCGGAAAAAGTCGCGGGTAAACTCTAGTAATTTATAAAAGCCAAAGCCCAAAAGAACTATAGATTAAAAATTATCGTTCAGAAAATTCTTACAAAAAAACAATCTTTCTTAAACAAAGTTAAAAACATGTGAAATTCGATGTTTTTAATACGGTTAATGTACGACGTTTAGCACCCTCGCTGCGCTCGGGCGCTAATTTCACGCTTTCCAGTAATGGACTACTTAAGTCACACGTAATGTATTATACTTGTATTATAGATCCTTCCCGGGCGAAGCTGGGCCGGGTCGCTAGTAATTACATACAACGTGTAAATGAATAAGCGCAAAATCTCATACACCCCAAATGATTTATAACAAAATAATTAGATTGAAACAATAATTGCATTATTTTGATAGTTAAAATTTTAAGTTATTCGCATTTTAAGTTTTCAGGCAAAAATGATTTGTTATCATTTCGGCAATGAATAAAAGCGCTAACGTGCTCATGGATACATTTTAAGAATCTTGTTTTGGTAGTAAGTGGGGTGAGAGTTCCCGTACGGTGGATTGAGATCGAGTTCAATAAATTTTAAATTTTATAAACCAATTATTTAATATTTTGGAAAAAATCACCTATGTTGAAACCATGATAATTCGATTCTGCTCTCGATTCTAAACAAACTACTTTCTAGTTTTGCGTTTATTCATTAACACGTTGTATTTTGTTACCGAGTATTTATCTGCAAATTGCTAAATTTTGCTTGAAAAAAAGTACAATTTAATGTACAATGGACCTTTAGGGTATTTGAAAATCGAAACTAAAGCGGCTAGGTATGAGAAAATCATAACAATTACACAGAAATACGTATCATCATCATCACAGCCTATACATCCAAATGGCTCAGGCAGGCCTGTCTCACTCCACAGCTCAGGTACGCTTGACGATCATCACCGAGGGAAAAATGCCAATAGGTTAGGTTAGACATACCGTGTAAACTTCTTGGTCAAATCTCATAAGACTTGCCGCCATTTTGTGAGTAGTCAATGCGAGATTTGAAAACTCTAGCAATGTCACGCTGCCAGCACGTGGTAGAATGAAAGAGGGAGCTTATGTAAAGGAAGCTTTCATGTCTAATGACTCGGTTAATTTTTGTTTGCACGCGCGCCGTTGTGACGATTGGTAGGTTATTCGCGAATTGTAACTTTACACCTTATTGCCGTGCAGATAGAGTCGCTATTTATTTTAACCTGGTTTCGAAGTGATTCTTCTGTACGGGTAGTATTTATTCTGTGACAGAAATACGAATCGTATGAAATCTTACCTTCCTGATTTTGTACTTCGAAAAACGGAGACTTGTATGCTGTTGTATAGTGGCCTGCATCTCATTAGCCATAAGTCCGTACTCGTAATCACCTGGCTTTAGGTTCATTAAAATACTTTTTGAGCCGCATCTGAATCTTCTCATCAACTTCTCCTGTAATTTCATATTAAGACAGCTAATAATCAAATAAATCTGATGTTCCATGCTGTACTCCAAATCTACTCGAGCTAAATGTATGGGACAGCGGATTTTTTTTTTCGCGAAATCGATGTTGATCCCATAGTGAAAGTTGTTCAGTTTGATGGTCTAAATTACCCCCTTAAAAGTTTTAAAAATTAAATTTTTCCTTGTACATGTTTTAACAAGTTTTTTTGTTACTTTATTCGAAACTAAAATATTCAAGTTTGGTTGAGGTCAAAAAATAAGGCGCCAACCTTCCATACAAAACGTGCATTATTGTTTTTTTAAAAACTTACATGATTTTTAATGTATCCAAAGATCCCAGTTGGCAGTTTGAGCCGGGACTTCCCTGGTATGTCCTGGTGGGGATGACGCTGAGGATATCTGTGTCGATTGCGGTGATTATATCTGACTCCAAATCTTTGTCGACGTCTCTGATCATATCCATGGCGATGTCGGAAGTGTGTTTGCTGGAAAAGTGTTTCCTTCATAATATAATAGGTGAAAAAAATAACACCAGCACTGTTTAGGTCTAGTCTCTTGGTTCTGAAAAACCCTAGTGTAATTACCTAGTTCCTTTGGGGAAAGTTGTTCAGTATCATGAGTAGAATCACCCTTCAAAGTAGGTAACGTAATTAACTCTTTGACTATTTATATGTGGACTGGTTACGCTACGCGTGTAATTCTACTAACAAACATTTCTGCCACTTTTTGCGGGGCGAGGTAACATGAAATCCGCAACTTTGGATTTTATTCCCCATAATTTTAGATTCTAATTATGAATGTTAAAAATCATGAAAAGTAGTCTCGTGTGAACCCCAAACGTTCTAAGTTCGAAGTTATTATTTCGCAATTATAGGCTGTCTCGTTTAATGATAAGGTGTAATATTGAATGTAAGTGCACAAGATCAATTGTGCTTATATCGTGGCAGAGGGGAAATGCTACCGCAAGGCTAGTCCTTATAATAATTAGTCAAAGGCAAAACATAATCTTTTCTTAGGTATAATAACGGCCAATAAAACTGTACACACGGTGACACATCTAGCTACGCAAAACAAACATAAAGACACTATATGTATATACTTTAGGAAGAATCGCAACTAGGAATTCTTAATCGATTAGGAAAATCTCCGACTGGTGAAAACACAGTTTGAGAAAAAACAACTGGAAAGTTATGCGTGTGTAAAAAATATATCTTGATTGCATAAAAAAGTTCAGGGAAAAATTAAAATGTGATTTTGCAATTAGGAAAAGTAATTACCCCTAAACGAGACAGCCTATAATTGCGAAATAATAACTTCGAACTTAGAACGTAATGTTTGTTAGTAGAATTACACGAGTAACCAGTCCACATATAAATAGTCAGTGTTTTGGGTATTATAATATACTGACACTTTTTTAAGGGGATGATCAGACTGTCAAACTGAACAACTTTCTCTATGGCACCAACATCGATATCGCGAAATAAACCATAAAAACAGCAAACCTACTCGTGCCAAATTTATGGGATGTCCGATTTTTTTTTCGCGATTTCGATGTTGGTCCCATAAAGAAAGTTGTTCAGTTTGACGGTCTGATCATCCCCTTAAAAAAGTGTCAGTTTATTAAGAGGGTCCCTGTATAATACCCAAAACATAATCTTTTCTTAGGTATAAACAACGGCCAATAAAACTGTACATACGCGACACATCAAGCTACACAAAAAAAACATAATTAAGCTGGCCGCTCGACGTAATACATTACTCTACCTACGCGCGGTCAGCTTATTTTGGTTTTGGATAGCTTGGT
Source organism: Agonopterix alstromeriana (assembly GCA_963924505.1). Taxonomy (NCBI): domain Eukaryota; kingdom Metazoa; phylum Arthropoda; class Insecta; order Lepidoptera; family Depressariidae; genus Agonopterix; species Agonopterix alstromeriana. The sequence goes on along the minus strand of OZ004689.1, from coordinate 6,463,888 downwards.
GTGTCGCCATGTGTACTTCAAAACGGTACCATTGCAAACACACACACAGCTACATAAGTACTTGTATTTCTCATCCTTTTATAACTTTGACTAATTATTATAAGGACTAGCCGTGCGGTAGCATTTTCCCTCTGCCACGGTATAACCACAATTGATCTTGTGCATTTACATTCAATTTTACACCTTATCACTAAACGAGACAGCCTATAATTGCGAAATAATAACTTCGAACTTAGAACGTTTGGGGTTCACACGAGACTACTTTTCATGATTTTTAACATTCAAAATTAGAATCTAAAGTTATGGGGAATAAAATCCAAAGTTGCGGATTTCATGTTACCTCGCCCGCCGCAAAAAGTGGCAGAAATGTTTGTTAGTAGATAGGCTGTCTCGTTTAGTGATAAGGTATAAAATTGAATGTACATGATTAATTGATCTTGTAACGTGGCAGAGGGTAAATGCTACCGCGAGGCTGGTCCCAACTCCCGGTTCAGACAGGCGATCATTTAAAAATCTTTGAACGCGGTTCAAATTATTTTAAAATCAAAATAAAGTCTGCTTTCAGAACAAAAAATCCTATGAGTATCCAATATTTAAGGTACGTTCCTTCCGTATAGCATAGCTGTGGGACACCCTGTATAAAGTAGAAACGAGATTCTACGAGTATAAGAAACACAATTTATAATATTATCATTAATCAAGATAGCTAACATATCCTTTAAATTAAGGACTATATTCTGAAAACATACCAGGTCTGTTTCGTCATTTTCGTCCCCTTCATCATTTTCGTTATTTTCTTGATCATTGACTTGATCACTGTCGTGATCATTATCGTTGTCATTATCTTGATCACTATCTTGTTCATTGTCTTGGTCACTATCTTGATCATTGTTTTGATCAGTGTTTAGATATTTGTCGTGATCATCGTCACCCAGATCGAAGTCATCTATATCAAAGTTATTTATATTATCTCCGTTTTTGTCTTCACCAGTAGTCTCAGTTTTAGCAAGTCGCTTCTCTCTCGTGGCATATCCCTCATCATCATCACCGTAAGATGACGATATATTATTATAACTGAATAGCTCGGTCTTGGAGTCGATTACTGGCTTCCTGTTAAGTATAATATAATAATTTAATATTATGATACGGTGACACATCAACCTATACAAAACCAACATAAATTGACTGCGCGATGTTATACGTTACTCGACCTACGCGCGGCCAGCTTATTTTGGTTTTGTATAGCTTGATGTGTCGCCGTGTTTACGCGTAAACCACTAAAATAACCACGTACAGCACGTCTAGTATGATATCTCTACACGCGCGCGACGCGCCTTCGCTGCATAGAAAATGTTCCCGCACTTTTTGGGGAGCGAAAGCCGCGCTGCGACTTGTAGTATGGGAAAAAGTCGAGCGCAAGTAGAAAAATCATGCTAGACGTGCTGGAGTGCGAATTTCGAATCGTGAGATGCAATGTCATGACTGAATGATTACACTAACTTCGGTAATATCGTGCGGTAGAGCCTTAAGATAAATTTATTCCGAATGTTTAAATGCGCGCTGTATACAAACGAAGTCTGGTGATATTTTCAATACTAATAAAGTCAACGAAATTTTTCAGAAACAATCTAGAAAAACGCTATGTTTCTATGGAGACCGACTTTCATTAAAATATACAGTTTTAGTGCTAGTAGTAATTTAAGAATTATATGAAAATCTTTGAGGCACTGTAACTTTAAAACTATAACTATTTAACGAAAATCTGACTTCATATAAAAAATATACATAGAGATTAGTTTCTAGATCGTTTCTGAAAAATGTCATTGACTTTAATTAGTTAGTATTGAAAATATCACCAGACTTCGTTTGTATGGAGAGGCTTCCGAATTATATTCCCTTAAAGGGTGTTACCGCGTTTTGGTATACTGGGTGTAAAACTTTTAAGTGTGTTGTTTATACCATCAAACTGAACAACTTTCGCTAAGGGACCAACATCGAAATCGCGAAAAAAAAATCTGCTGTCCCATACATTTAGCTCGAGTAGATTTGTAGTTTAGTATGGAACATCAGATTTTTTTTTTCGCGATTTCGATAATGGTCCCATAGTGAAATTTGTTCAGTTTGATGGTCTAGACCGCCCTCTTAAATGTTTTATTTGTATTTTTGTAACACCTTGTATAGGGAACTCAGATATACGAAAACCCGTCAAAATATTTAATTCTAGAAACTATGAGGATTCCCTGTTTAAACTATAATAAAACATCCCTTAATGTTAAAATAATAAAATAAATAAGTATATTAGTTTTAACAACAAAAAACTTACCGTTTTTCAAAAATCTCCTCATCGTTGAAGACCTGCTAAGAAAAATAATTAAATTAAAATAAATGTAAATACAGCTTTGACTAATTATTGTAAGGACTAGCCCTGCGGTAGCATTTCCCCTCTGCCACGGTATAAGCACAATTGATCTTGTGCATTTCCATTCAATTTTACACCTTATCACTAACCGAGACAGCCGATAATTGCGAAATAATAACTTTGAATTTAGAACGTTTGGGGTTCACACGAGACTACTTTCATGATTTTTAACATTCAAAATTGGAATCTAAAGTTATGGGGAGTAAAATCCTAAGTTGCGGATTTCATGTTACCTCGCCCCCCGCAAAAAGTGGCAGAAATGTTTGTTAGTAGAATTACTCGCATAACCAGTCCATATAATAATTAGTCAAAGAAATACAGGTACTCAAAGTCAAAGAAACAATAATTTCAATATTTTAATAATTAAAATTTAAAGTTATTCGCATCTTAAGTTTTGAGGCAAAAATGATTTGTTATAATTTCAGCAATTAAGGGCCTATGTCGAAAAATAATTGAAGTTAAATGGGCGTGTGATAGCTTATATTACTGCCTGATGCGAGAGAAAGAGATGGGGCGGCGCGCGCGCCAGAAACGACGCAAGCGTAAAACAAACTTTATTTAATTGTGTTTTTCAAAATATTAAATAATGTGTTTGTTGTTTGTTTGTTTGTTTGTTAAAATTTACTGAACTCGACCTCAGCCCACCGCAAGGGCACATTCACCCTAATTACTACCTAGGCAAGATTCTTAAAAATGTATCCATGAGCATGTTAGCGCTTTCATTAAGAGGATATGTGAAAAAAATAGGATTCTTCAAAGCATCATATATCATGAAGTACTAACAGTAGGAATATTAATTGCGGATATGTGTAAATTGAACATATAATTGAAGTTTTGATTAGAGCCAAAACACGATTAAGAGACATTTTCTCGATAGAAAAATAAGTCAAAGTAGCCTCTGTCATTATCGATAAACGCTTGGAACTGCTAAACGGTGAATAATAGAAACACGAGTCTTTATTTAAAATAAAGAGCTTGATATTTTATAAAGTTTGATTAGAGCAGTAATGAACTTACATGAATAGTACAATCACAATGAAATAAAGTTTGTTTTACGCTTGCGTCGCTCTTTCTCTCGCATCAGGCAGTAATATAAGCTATCACACGCCCATTTCGCTTCAATTATTTTTCGACATTGGCCCTTAACATAATTTGTTTAAACTACGAAAAAAAAATTATATACCCGTATTTTTACTGGACTATTTCATCAACATTGGGTTTTTTCACTTGATAACACTTCCATATTATTTAAGTAAGAAAAATAAACGATTAATTTCATTTTATTTCATTTATTCATACAGGGTCCTTCTTAATATGCTGACAGTTTTTTAAGGTGATGATCAGACCATCAAACTGAACAAATCTCTCTATGGGACCAACATCGAAATCGCGAAAAAAAGTCTTCTGTCCCATACATTTGGCTCGAATAGGTTTGCAGTTTAGTATGGAACATCTGATTTTTTTTGCGATTTCGATGTTGGTGCCCTAGAGAAAGTTGTTCAGTTTGACGGTCTGATCATCCCCTTAAAAAAGTGTCAGCATATTAAGAAGGACCCTGTATAGACAACAATATATCATACATTTCACACCTTATAAGACAATAATATAGTGATGAAGAGTGACTTATATAAACTTTTTTTTAAATTTTATTATCTATACAACGTGTTAATGAATTAACGCAAAACCTCATATACCCCAACTGATTTATAACAAAATAATTCGATTAGAACAATAATTTCATTATTTTGAGACTTAAAATTGTAAGTTATTCGCATTTTAAGTTTTCAGGCAAAAATGAGTTATCATCATTTTAGCAATTAATGAAAGCGCTAGCGTGCTCGTGGATACATTTTAAGAATCTTGTTTTGGTAGTAAGCAGGGTGAGTGTGCCCGTGCGGTGGGTTGATATCGAGTTCAGTAAATTTTAAATTTTACAAACAAATTATTTAATATTTTGTAAAAAACAAAACAAATGATAATTCGATTCTGCTCTCGATTCTAAACAAACTACTTTCTAGTTTTGCGTTAATTCATTAACACGTTGTAAAGGCGTTGCAATAGCAATCCAGAATGACCAAAGAGGTCTGTGCCAGGATTAACTATTTTTCCATGATTAAAAGGACATGCAGAGTTAATGCAGAATAATTATTAATGACAAGCTAATAATATACAACGTGTTAATGAATTAACGCAAAACTAGAAAGTAGTTTGTTTAGAATCGAGAGCAGAATCGAATTATCATGGTTTCAACATAGGTAATTTTTTTCAAAATATTACCTAAATAATGTTTATGTAAAATTTAAAATTTACTGAACTCGATCTCAACCCACCGCTCGGGCACTTTCACCCTACTTACTACCAAAACAAGGTTCTTAAAAAGTATCCATGAGCACGTTACGGCTTTCATTCATTGCTGAAATGATAACAAATCATTTTTGCCTGAAAACTTAAAATGCTATTAACTTTGAATTTTAACTATCAAAATAATGAAATTATTGTTACAATCTAATTATTTTGTTATAAATCAGTTGGGGTGTATGAGGTTTTGCGCTTATTCATTAACACGTTGTATATTTCTAACATTCTCTTTTAATAAAATTACACTTAGTAAAAAAAAACTATTTGGTATAAATATTATAGTACTTACAGGGGTATCAAAAAACTTAATTCTTAATTTCCCTTCGATAGAAGAATTCCCCGTAACCGTACCATCCCTTATTTTAAACTCTCGTAGAGTAGAATCCCCAAAATTTTTCTCGTTAGTAACACTGGCACAATTAACATTATCAAATGTTACAATTATCAACAAAACGATAATCGTGTGTCGCTTTCGCAACATTTTGATGTACTGACTGTTTCTTAATCGTGGCTGGGTTTATAAAGTTACAGTTGGTAATAGTGTTATCAAGTGAAAAACCCCAATATTGATGAAATAGTCCAGTAATTATTAAGATAAACAAAAAACCCGACTGCATAAAAATAGGTTTTTATGCAGTCGGGTTTTTTGTTTATCTTAATAATTTAGTTTATTTCATACTTTTTAGTCTTGTGTCGAAACGGTAACATAAAAGTACTATAATATTTACATATTTGGAATCGTCCGATTACTAGCTTTCATTTGATACCCATATTGTAATTTTTAACAAAAAAAAATTGTTTCTTCCCCCTCTCTTTTTTAATTCGTAGACGCCATCTTGAAATAATATACCCTATGTCACTCTCACAATTTTTACGAATCCAATGACACCTCATACATTAAAATCCATCAAGCCGTTTAGGCTGTAGGCCGTGCCAAAGAAATAGACATACAAACATACATACATATATACATACATACATACATACATATATACATACATACATACATATATACATACGCTCGAAAAACATAACCCTCCTTCTGTCGCAGTCGGGTAAAAATACGGGTCGAAAGGAAATCATTATTTTAATTGCAGTACTTTTGCGGCGTCGCATTTAAACGGCACAATGCCGGGTCATCAGCGGAAACAGCGGCAAGACGAAAACACGACAGATATTCAGTGCTGGAGCAGAGCTACCTGTTCGTACCTTTCGCCGTAGAGACAGCAGGGCCATGGGGATCCGAAGCCAAAGTATTCTTTAGGGACCTGGGACCTGCTCTGGCTCTTATCTGGTCCAACAAGTGTCCTTAGCTGTGTAGCGGGGAAATGCCGCCAGCATAATGGATAGTTTTACATTATTTCTATAATAAATAGGAAATATTTTAGTTGGATTTTTATTCTTAATTATAACTAGAACTATAATCTAAGTATAGAAAAAAGAAACGGCTATTATAAATTATTTACTCTCGCCCCATATACAAGCGATATACGATACAAGCGTACCTTAACTTTACTGGGCTAAAAAACAAGCTCTACCTATCATCTCTAATATTTTTATACAATAAATAATTGGAGGCGAGAAAAACAAACATTACCAAACATTCACACCTTATTTCATTTCTAAATTTACAAATTTAAAAAACAGCTAAGCGACTGCGCTATAGGGCTTCGCTGATGATCCTGCATGTGGCTAATATAGCCAATCTGCATAGCATTTGCTCACGACTACAGGGTGACTTTTATATCATTAGCATCCTTTTAAACGAAGATACTATCCATCAAACTGAACAACTTTTACTATGAAGCGAAAAAAATTCTGCTGTTGTATTGCAGTTTAGTATGGAACAGCTGATATTTTTTTGCTACGATCAGCTTGCTGAAATGAATGAAATCGTCTCGTATGAATTAAACAAAAGACCGGCCAAGTGTGAGTCGGACTCGCGCACTAAGGGTTCCATACCATCACATAATTTATTTGTGTTAAGTATTTTGTAAAATTACAAAAAAGGTGTTTTATTCAATTCAAATTCAAAATTGTTTATTCAAAATAATATCACATAGATAACTTTTTGACGTCATGTTTTTGAATCTACCACCGCGTCGGAAGGTGTTCCGTTGTAGAGAAGATGCGGCCAGAAACTCTACAACACACTTCTTTTAAACAAAACAAAATATACAAAGTACAAAAAAAATCCATTAAATCCAATATTAAATTACATTGTGTAACATTGTCAAGACCAGACATTTTGGTCATTCAAATCCCTCACCTCACCTCACACTTTCTGGGAAACTTGAGGGGAGCCGAGCAAGGAAATGCAGACTAGCGCGCGCACCCGTAGTATTTGACTACATAAAATTGAGTCTTTTCAGTGCATAACAAACGTTGAAAAATAACGCTAAATTCACATTTTCAGTAATTCTTTACCTCAAACACTATTTTAATAACAGAACAAACAATAAAAAGGAACAAAATGTAGATGATGTTCATACGATGCGTGGTAAGTCAACCCTACACATATGTCAAAGACCATTTGCACCAAGTGCGCATGTGCGAACGCCATCATGTAAAACTCAAAACGTTGTTTGAAGTGCCGGACCTGTGCCTTTGACACCATTTGGGTACGGGACCACAGGTCCGGCACTCTAAATAACGTTTTTGAACTTCGAAATGGCGTCTGCACATGCGCACTTTGTGCAAAACGTCATTGCGTGTAGGGATTTTTCGCGATTTCGATGTTGGTGCCATTGAGAAAGTTGTTCAGTTTGACGGTCTGATCATCCCCTTAAAAAGTGTCAGAATATTAAGGGTATATTACTGTAGGCGCGCTCCATACAAACGAAGTCTGGTGAGATTTTCAATACTGACCAATTAAACTTAATGAAATTTTGCAAAAATAATCTAGAAACAAATCTCTATGCTTGTATCGTGCCAGTTATTCCTTAAAATGTACAGTTTTAAAGTTATAGTGCCTCAAAGATTTCCATACAAATCTTAAATTGATCCTAGCATTGAAACTGTAAATTTTAACGAAAATCGGACACGATACAAGCATAGATATTTGTTTCTAGATTGTTTCTGCAAAATTTCATTGAGTTTAATTAGTTAGTATTGAAAATATCACCATTGTACGTCTGTATGGAGCACGCTCCGAATTATATCCCCTTAAGAAGGACCCTATATACTATAACCTATTCTATGACGGGACCCTAAAAATGTACTCGTATGTTATCATATATATAATAATACTGAATTTTCTATTACTTGTAAAACCCAGTCCAGTCAACGAATTCCATCTTGCCCAGTAGATAGTGGAGGTCAGGTTAAATCATTATGATATAAAAAAATATTAGCTCATAATTATTAAAGTCAATGACATTCTACCCACTGTCCATTATAAGTGGCAACGGGCTCACCCCCCGTCACACTGGACAGAGTTTCGGTACTACTGGTGAAACGTGGATGTTCTGAGGTTTCAGAATATCTCTGTCTACCCCCTGGGGGAATCTAGTCGTGAGCATATGTTATGTTATGTGACATTCTAGAGGGTGTTAAGAAAACCCTGTTGGAGCCTCCATACGTTTGAGTCGAGTAGGAATTGCAGTTTAGTATGGAACAGCAGACTTTTTTTTCCGATGACAGGTTTGCTTCCATAGTGAAAGTTGTTCAGTTTTATGGGTAGAATATGTGGTTTAAAGGTTAATGATACTTTTCCTTACACCCTATATAATAAGCTGATGATGATCATTACTGGAATCAGGCGTTACTTTGCGGAAATACATGACTAATCGATAACAAGATTTTATTGAGACCTCCGCTTCTAAATACATAAAACTAATGCGTTTTTGCCTGCCACGAGTCTCCGCAATCCTCAATCTCTTCTTGTTCTTGATCAAAAACAATTCCGGAGATTGGGATAGATACTCCCACAAGCTACACTAGTTGTCTCGTACTTCATAATGCTTCATTATAAAGTACGAGACAACTTAAATACTGAATATTGAATCATAGCCCGTCGCAGCTTACGTACCACGTAGCTTACGACGCGATACTGATTACGAGTGTTGCATCAGTATTTAAGTTGTCTCGTACTTCATAATGATTCATTATAAAGTACGAGACAACTTAAATACTGAATATTGAATACATAGCCCGTCGCAGCTTACGTACCACGTAGCTTACGACGCGATACTGATTACGAGTGTTGCATCAGTATTTAAGTTGTCTCGTACTTCATAATGATTCATTATAAAGTACGAGACAACTTAAATACTGAATATTGAATACATAGCCCGTCGCAGCTTACGTACCACGTAGCTTACGACGCGATACTGATTACGAGTGTTGCATCAGTATTTAAGTTGTCTCGTACTTCACAATGAAGCTTAATTATTTCATTTCATTTCATTGAAGCGTCGTAAGCTACGTGGTACGTAAGCTGCGACGTGCTACGTATAAGCTGCGACGGGCTACGTATACGTAGCATTTTTTTCTCAGCGTACATTGGCGGAAATGCAGTGCTAAAAGAAACATCAAACGAGCCGTCAGATAAGCTTATCCAAAACTTGTAAAACAGGCCATAAGGGTTTCAAATATCTGTCTCAGTAATTCAAAATAGCCTTTTTTATTTTTATTTTATTTTCTTTGGAAGACCAACAGCTGTTAACACGATACAAATATGGATGGCTAACAGAAAGCCAATTATAGGTCTCCGCTGATAGAAACAGAATTTACTAAATACAAAGCAGATCTTAGACTAAAGATACAAAGTGGGTAACAAAAAGATAACGAACGTAATCGAGTTACAACAATCGACCGAATAAGAAACAGTCTTCCTCGCAATAAAATAGGTTACAAAGCAATATCATTAAACTAACATTAACACAAAATAAATAAAAACATCAATAAAGCCTTATCACTCGCTAAAAAATCGACGGTTTAAGGCATTCCTCGCTGACGCCACGCTGGTACAGAAGATAATTATCAAAGTCATAATCTTTTGATAGAGTGTTAAAATTAAGCCTTAAAATTTCGGTGTTATTTGTAACGATGTATAGGTTTTCGGTGAAGGAAAACATCGTGATCAAACCTGCGTGCTTCAATTTCGAGGCATGTATGCCCACTGTCCATTATAAGTAGCGACGGGCTCACCCCCCATCACACTGGATAGATTTTCGGTACTACTGGTGAAACGTGGATATTCTGAGGTTTCAGAATATCTCTGACTACCCCCTCGGGGAATATAGTCGTGAACATATGCTAAGTATAGGTTACAAACTTTTACGCAGTCGGGTTTTTCAATTTATATGATAAAATCGGATTATTTATGTACTTTCCGTAACTGTACCTACCTATAAACCCCACGAAGGTTGCTATATAAACCCCACTACGATTAAACAATGAATCAGTTTGTGAAAATGTACCAAATAAGATATTCGGTCATCGTTTTGTTTATAATCGTAACTAGTGATAATATTTATAGTGCCAGTGTCGTTACCGAGAAAGAGATAGAGAATGCAGCTCAAAGAGAGTTGAAGATAAGAGATGATATCGAGAATTCTTCTCTTGAAGCAAGATCAAGAACTGAGAGATGGGTTAAGTTTGTGAACATCGAAACGCCACCTGCTGGATCCGTTTCTATTAATTCTTCCGTAAGTACATTGATGCAGCAGATTTTTCTTAGCGCTGACAGGTTTGCTCCCATAGTAAAAGTTGTCCAGGTTGGTGGTACCTCGTTAGTATACATCTTTGACTAATTATTATAAGGACTAGCCTTGCGGTAGCATTTCCCCTCTGCCACGGTATAAGCACAATTGATCTTGTGCATTTACATTCAATTTTACTCCTTATCACTTAACGAGGCAGCCTATAATTGCGAAATAATAACTTCGAACTTAGAACGTTTGGGGTTCACACGAGACTACTTTTCATGATTTTTAACATTCAAAATTCGAATCTAAAGTTATGGGGAATAAAATCCAAAGTTGCGGATTTCATGTTACCTCGCCCCCCGCAAAAAGTGGCAGAAATTTTTGTTGGTAGAATTACACGCGTAACCAGTCCATATATAAATAGTCAAAGGTATACATACTGTATTTACACCACTAGTTTATAATTACTCGTACTAACAAAAATGTTAAAGGTGTGTTCTGACAATGAAACTAATCAGTTTTCCGTAAGGAACATGGGTTGAAAAACGAGAAAAGATTTTGGACCTCCTGTAGGTACAAAATTGTGACTCAACTGATCAATTTTCTATGGGAAGTCCAAATAAAAAAAAAAAAAAGAATCAATCTTCTTAACTGTTATAAAACTGTAACAGAAGTGTGTCTATACATTGAAGATATTTGTATGAAAAAGATTACGATATGGTTTTAAGGTATCCCGAACTCCAAATCTACCTTTTTTAGAATTTTTGTCTGTCTGTTTGTAACAGCATCACGCAAAAACTACTAAACCGATTTTGATGAAACTGTTTTTGTTTGATAGCTTATGATCTGACTTAAAATATGGTATATAATTTGTGCGGACGAAGTCGCGGGTAAACTCTAGTATTTATTATTTTTGTTTCTTTGTCTTGGCAGATCGTCAACAAGGAGGAAATATTTAAAGAAATGTAAGTTTTTTTTGTTAAAATTATAAATTTTATTAACACAAAAAAAGAAATAAAGATAGGTTTAGGTAAATAAAATAGTAAGAACTTGAAACTAAGTATAGCCAGGGTGTGGTTTTGGTCAGCGACGCGCATTTAGAGGTTGCTTCAGACCATCAAACTGAACAACTTTCATTAAGGAGCACACACACATGCTCACGACTATATTCCCCGATAGTCAGAGATATTCTAAAACCTCAGAACATCCACGTTTCACCAGTAGTACCGAAACTCTGTCCAGTGTGACGGGGGGTGAGCCCGTCGCCACTTATAATGGACAGTGGGTACAATACATGCCTCGAAATTGAAGCATGCAGGTTTCCTCACGATGTTTTCCTTCACCGAAAAGCCAGTGGTGTTACAAATCGCACATAAATTCCGAAAAACTCATAGGTAGAAGATAAGAACATATAATTTATTTATCAGAAAGATGTAGGTACTATCCGACATATCTTGGACGTGACTAAAGCTGTTCTAAGAATAAGTGAGAGGAAGTGTTGTAGATGTAGCCTTAAATTTTCGTTGCTTTTTTGAATGGAGGTACTAGTGACAAAGCTAAAAAGCATTTTTTTTAACCCTCGACGCAAAAAGAGGGGTGTTATAAGTTTAAAAACAGACATTTTGAAAAATAATTCAGTCACCTATTATTTTTAATGTTTGTTCAAACATGTTTGATCAAATTAATGTTTGTTTTACGTAGGGGACCGCTATGAAATGGTCATTGATTTTTTATTCGACAATCACTTGCTGTCCCCGACACAACATTTCATTTTAAGAAAGGTACCAAAATAAGAAAACCATTTGGAGATTATAGGATTCAAAGCTGATATCAAAATTATCAGATTTTTCTATCCATTATTCCTCGAGTTATTTGAAAAATACTGAAAAATATAATTGAGGTTGAATGAGATTTTATTCCTTTGCCTGCTTGGCTTTTCTATTGTATTTGACAGTTTTTAATTTTAATATTATTGCGGCTAAGGTATCTTAGCCATAAATCCTTTGTTTTTCAGAAAATTCATAAGTAAATTAAAAATAGAAATATCGGTCTAAAATAAAATCGGAAAAATACGTATCTCTTATTTTTAACCTATTTTTATGTTATTTTAAAAACAGGTGGTTAAAAAATGTAATGTTGTCAATTGACCTTAAATATCTTAAAGAGAGATAAAAAGTAAAACAAACGTTTGTTTAAATCAAATAGGTGACTGAATTATTTCACTTTTTAAAGTCTGTTTCTAGCGTTACGGGTTTTTTTAATTTGTAATTTAATGTTATTTCGAAATTTTTAATATTACTTGAAAACTGCTTAACCGATTTTAATTCAACAAGTTAAGAAAACTCTCGCAAAAAATAGATTTCTACGAAAAAAAACCGCATCGAAATCGGTCCACTCGTTTGGGAGCTACGATGCCACAGACCGACAGACAGACCGACAGACAGACAGACAGACAGACAGACAGACAGACCGACAGACAGACAGACAGAGAGACTTTTAACACCCCTCTTATTGCATCTGGGGTTAAAAAACTTGCAAACCGAATAGATTCACTCAATCCAAAGTTATGAGTATTTAAACATTTTCATACACTAAACCAAAGTACATATAAGATTAAAGTAGGCACGCTTCTAAGAAATCGCGCGATGCGACAAGATGGCGGCCATGCTAAGGGTTGTTACAATCATGTTTAGGGGATATGAAATAAATATAAGATAATCAATATGATATAAGTCTAATCGTTTAATATTTTATTAATTTGTAGTGATCATTATATCTACCTAGGTATTTATTTATGTTATGACCTATTATTTACGTTTTTAACTCAACTTTTTGTAAGAAAAATACATTATTTTTCAATTAATAACACGTATTATGTACAAAAACAATTATGTAACTATTTATAGTATTACCTGCATTTTCAAACGGTATCTCCAGTAAAAACAACAAAGTTTCAAATCGCGCTAAAAATGTTTCAAACCACTTTATTTCCAACAAATCTTTATTTTGATTCAATGTGGAATCACATCCGTACACAATACAATCAGTTCGAACCATTGTGGTACGTGCGCGTTCGCAAGTATAAATGTTGACACTGCTGCCGGCGCGTACCCCAAGTCTCAGTTGACTTAGGGTACTGCCCGCAGGCAGAGAGGACCGAGACGCGCTCCTCCCGCGCCCCGCACCCCGCGCACGATAAACCCGAGCGACCCGAGAGCGCGCTCACTATTATTATTATATTCACTTTGACTAAACAGGGAGCCAGTAGACGACTGCATAATTTGTAAGAATCTAAACCCCAAGACCGAGCTGACCAATGATGATGATGATAAGTATCACACAAGAGAGAAACGATATGCTAAATATGAGACTTCTTTTGAAGACAACGACGAAAATGATGATGATGATGATGATGATCAAGAAAATGACGGATTCGATGACGGGGAAATAGATGAAGAAACGGAGGAGGTATGTTTTTAAATACAAGGTGTCGGGTAAACAGTTGCATTAATTTACTACTTTTTTAAAATACTTTCATATACAACGTGTTAATGAATAAGTGCAAAACCTCATACACCCCAACTGATTTATAACAAAACAATTAGATTGAACCAACAATTTCGTTATTTTGATACTTAAAATTTAAAGTTATTCTCATTTTAACTTTTGAGGCAAAAATGATTTGTTATCATTTCAGCAATGAATGAAAGCGCTAACCTGCACGTCTAGCATGATTTCTCTACTTGCGCGCGACTCGGCTTTTTCCCATACTACAAGTCGCGGCTTTCGCTCTCCGAAAAGCGCGGGAACATGTTATTTTCTATGCAGCGAAGACGCGTCGCGCGCATGTAGAGAAATCATACTAGACGTGCTGCTGATGGATAAATTTTAAGAATCTTGTTTTGGTAGTAAGTAAGGTGAGAGTGCCCGAGCGGTGGTTTGAGATTGAGTTCAGTAAATTTTAAATTTTACAAACAAATTATTTTTATATTTTGAAAAAAATTACCTATGTTGAAACCATGATAATTCGATTCTGCTCTCGATTCTAAACAGACTACTTTCTAGTTTGCGTTAATTCATTAACACTTTGTAAAAATATTACTAAGAGAAGTTTATTCCGAATGCGTAAATGCGCGCTGCATACAAACGAAGTCTGGTGATATTTTCAATACTAACCAATTAAACTTAATGAAATTTTGCAGAAACAATCTAGGAATAAATTTCTATGCTTGTATCGTGTCCAATTTTCGTTAAAATATGTATGTATGTATGTATGTATGTATTTATGTATGTATATGCTTACGACTATATTCCCGATTTTCGTTAAAATATACAGTTTCAATGCTAGGATTAATATAAGATTTTTATGGAAATCTTTGAGGCACTGTAACTTTAAAACTGTACATTTTATGGAAAATCTGACACGATACAAGCATAGAGATTTCTTTCTAAAATGTTTCTGCAAAATTTCATTGAGTGTAATCGGTTAGTATTAAAAATATCACGTGACTTCGTTTGTATGGAGCGCGCCAACAGTAATAAACCCTTAAGAATAATAATTCTATGCTGCGGGGAGCGCTCCGTTCTCTGCAATTCGCTTCCGCAATCATTTCAGTAGATTAGTCCAGTAAGATAGTTATATTACTAGATCGTGCTCGTAGCATAGTTATATTCCCAGTGCGATATACAATATAGGGTCCTTCTTATTATGCTGACACTTTTTAAGGGGATGATCAGACCTTGAAACTAAACAACTTTTTCTATGGGACCAACATCGAAATCGCGAAAAAAAAAATCTGCTATCCGATACATTTGGCTCGAGCAGGTTTGCAATTTTGTATAGAACTGATTTTTTTTCGCGATTTCGATGTTGGTGCCATAGAGAAAGTTGTTCAGTTTGACGGTCTGATCATCCCCTTAAAAAAGTGTCAGCATATTAAGAAGGACACTGTATGTAAACTAATTAAAGGCAAACCTTTAAACCACGAACTCTACTCATCAACCTGAACTATGGGAGAAAACATGACAGCCCAAAAAAAAAAATGCTGTTCCTTACAAAACTGCAATGCCTACACGACTTAACGTATGAAACAGCTGATATTTTTTTCGCGTTTTTTAAGGTAGGCTCCATAGTGAAAGTTGTTCAGTTTGATGGTCTGAGTTCACCGTTTCAGTATTTGCTAGGCTGTCACTTACACCCTGTATTACGGTATATAGGGTCCTTCTTAATATGCTGGCACTTTTTTAAGAGGATGATTAGACCATCAAACTGAACCACTTTCTCTATGGGACTAACATTAAAATCGCAAAAAAATCTGCTGCTCCATACAAAACTGCAAACCGACTCGGGCGACTCGAGCCAAATGTATGGTACAACTGATTTTTATCTCGCGATTTTGATGTTGGTCCCATAGAGAAAGTTGTTCAGTTTGATGGTCTGATCAACCCCTTAAAAAAGTGTCAGCATATTAAGAAGGATCCTGTATATCCTTAAGGATATAGCTATACATGTAACAAAACACCTTAGTAATACTTAAGTAGTACTTAAGGGGGTGTATCAGACCATCAAACTGACCAACTTTCACTATGGAGCCAACTTCGAAATCGAACTTCGACTTTGAAATATTTGAGTCGAGTCGGTGCTGCAGTTTTGTATGAAACAACTGATTTTTTTTTCGCGATTTTGAAGTTGGTTCCATAGTGAAAGTTGGTCAGTTTGATGATCTGATACACCCCCTTAAGTATTACTAGGGTGTTTTGTTACACCCTGTATGTCGCAGTAAGATGATTGAAGCCGTGATATAGTTATATCCCTAGTTATATAGCTATATACCGTAATATAGTTATATGAAAGAGTTTCATACGACATTTGAGTCGAGTCGGTACTTCAGTTTTGTATGAAACATCAGATTTTTTTTTTTCGCGATTTCGAATTTGTCTCCATAGTGAAAGTTGTTCAGTTTGATGGTCTGAAGCACGCTTAAGTATTACTTCGGTGTTTTGTTACACCCTGTATGTACCTACGTATATCGTTTCATAATGCCAACCCTTAGACTACCTATATGAGGACAAGTTACGCGTGTAATTCTACTAACAAACTTTTCTGCCAATTTTTGCGGGGGGCGAGGTAGCACGAGATACGCAACTTTGAATTTTATTCCATTAGATTCTAATTTTGAGTGTTAAAAATCATGAAAAACAGTGTCGTGTGAACCCCAAACGTCATAATTACGAAATTATTGTTCCGAGGCTGTCGTGTTTAGTGATAAGGTATAAAATTGAATGTAAATGCGTATGATTTTTTGATCTTGCACGTTGGCAGCGGGGAAATGCTAAGGTGAGGCATGTCCGTATATAATTCGTCTAAGTGCCAACCGCGCGAAAAATGTACTAAATTTACAAAATGTAATAAAAGAAATACTTTTCAGGAAATTGTTCCGTACTCTGGGGGTCACCGTCGTCATCATCGCCATGCCTCTACCAATCATCGCCTTGCCAAGGCCCATACGCCCCATAAGAAGAAACCTGGGAAATCCTACGTGAAACTACCAACTGGCGTCTTTGTATATATAGATAAACATGTAGGTTTTTTAGGGTTCCGTACCCACCTATTACTCTGAAAAATAAATGTCAAAAAATAAATGTGGGCAATCCCTGGTTTCAACGTTTTTTCAGACCGCCTTACGGCGTCTGACGTGGATTTTATGTAACGACTTCTACCACCAGAGATAGTAGCCGGGAACAACGGCTTAACGTGCCGTCCGAAGCACGGAATCATCTTTCTTTTCAGACAATCAGGTGATTCGGCCTGCAATGTCGTAACTAACTGGGGAAAAACGCAGAAAGTGACATATCACCAGGTGTTCCCCGTGGGAATCGAACCCACGACCTCCGTGTCAAGAGCCCAATGCTCCTTAATCATTGGACCACGGAGACAGTTATTATTATACCTATTACTAAACCTACCTACCTACCTAAAATAAAGGTCTTCACACCGCCGTTATAATATGTTGCTGTACTCTTCTTATGCATGCAAAATTACATTAACACTCGTTCCTGCATTTAGTGACGTGCGTGGTTAGAAGAGTACAACAACATATTATAGCTGCCTCCATCTCTGTTTTGTGACTGTCATTCTAAAGGGCTGTCTGTGACTTTTAAAAGAGAGGATATAATTCGTACGGCGCTCTATACAAAAAGAAGTTCCGTCCTAGTTTGAACATTTATAAATAAAAATAAAAAAAGAGGTTTTAACACAATCTAGAAACCATAATATCTGTGCTTTTCATTTGTCAGGTTTCCGCTAAAATCTATAGCTTCAAAGTGATCGTGGATCAAAGTTTGTTAAATTAATCCTTGCAGCATTGAAACTATATTTTAAATTTTAACAAAAATCAGACAAAATAAATGTAAAGCACATATATTGGTTTCTTGATTGTGTTATTATGAATGTTTAAAAAACAACTTCGTTAAAGACAATAATCGCTGACATCCACAACAGGCTTCATAATTTTTTAAACACAATCTAGAAACCAATATCGATTGGTTTCTAGATTGTGTTATTATGAATGTTTTAAACCATTTATTTCCAAGATCCACGACAGGCTTCATCAAAGCTAATAAATACATTACTGACATCCACAACAGGCTTTAAGATTTTAAAACACAATCTAGAAACCAATATCTGATTGGTTTCTAGATTATGTTAGTATGGATGTTTTGAACCATTTATTCCATAAAAATTACAAAGTGGGTATCCACGACAGGCTTCATCAAAGCTAATAAATACATCACTGACATCCACAACAGGCTTTAAAATTTTTAAAACACAATCTAGAAACCAATATCTGATTGGTTTCTAGATTGTGTTATTATGGATGTTTTAAACCATTCTAGAACCAATCTGGGTTCTGGATTGTGTTTAAAAATTTTGCCTACGGAAGATTTTAAAATTGTTTATATTTAAATTGTTGTTTTTACAGGAGGGGTTGATTAATAAATCCAAATGCGGCTCTAAAACTATTTTATTGAAACTAAAGCCCAAAGACTACGAGTACAAGCTCATGGCTAACGAGATGCAGTCCACCATACAAAATCACACAAGTCTCCGTTTCACGAAGTACATTATAAAAAAGGTAAGATCTTACCTTTTTAGATCTAATTAAATTAAAATTAGAAGCGCTCGTTGCCGTAGTGGAGCTTCGGTATTGGAAACGATCACCGAAGTTAAGCAACGTCAGGTCCGGTCAGTCTTTGGATGGGTGACCGTTTAGTGGTATTTCATCTCGAGCATTTCCGTGCTTCGGAAGGCACGTTAAGCAGTTGCTCTCGGATAGGTTCGTCAGATGGCGTTGTAACTATTCGTTAAGCTAAGTCAGAGGCCTATTAAGGCGGCTTTAAAATTCTCTGACAGCAACCCACTAACTTGCTTCCACTAACCCGCACTGGGCCCGCGTGGTGGAGTATAGCGCACTCCCTCTCACCCTGTCACACTGTCCAGTGTGACTGGGGGGAGCCCGTCGCCACTTGTAATGGACAGTAGGTACAATACATGCTTCGAAATTGAAGCATGCAGGTTTCCTCACGATGTTTTCCTTCACCGAAAAGCCAGTGGTGTTACAAATCGTACATAAATTCCGAAAAACTCATTGGTACGAGTCGGCCTGGACGGGGATCGAACCATCGCCTCCTGCAAGGCAGGCAAGGTTACTCGCCACTGGACCACCACGGCACCATGGAGGCAGTTCTCTTAAAAGGTATCCGTTTATTTACAGATAGAAAGAGTAGTAAGTGGCTGTTTACTAAGAAAATACAAAAAACGTCAGGAAGATATAAAATCTGAATATAATCATTTGAACGAGCGAATTTTATTCCACGGGACGTACAAAGTGAAAGAATTACTAGCTACTGGATTCGACGAAAGATACGCCAGCATAGGTGAGTTTAAGAGGATTAGTCGGGGAAATCTACGGATTTTTGTATGGAGAAGGTTGCATTAATTGCACTTTTGGTGATAATTTGGAATATAGTAGATAAATACCTGAAAAACATAAATTCTCAATAGTGCCCGATTTTTTTTTGTGTATTATTGAATAATTAAGACATTTACTAAACATCAAATTTAGGTATGAACAAAAAATGGAAAACTGGTGATTTTGTACAGGATGGCTTCATTCAATACGTTTTACTTATAACAATAATAATCCCCGGTTAATATCGTAAATTTGAGTAGATATTTAATATTTTGTAAGTCTTTAAAAATTATAACCTCTAAACTAAATTATTTACTGTTTGTTTGTACACATTAAACTTGCCTTGTGATAATTAACTGTCTCCTTTGCTAGTATGCTAGAAGAAATATCTTTCGAAATAAGCTTGCCCTTTGTACATTTATATCGATTTTAAGGTATTTCTCAGGTTCCTGAGCCAATATATCCACGAAATCTCGACAAAATTGTTATAAACTGACAGTAATATTATTTCAAACACAATTTACTAAAGTGTCTTTAATGCAATCTCGAACCTTATTTTTCCTAGTCTAGATAGTGTACACACGGCGACACATCAAGCTACGCAAACCAATATAAGCTGGCCGCGCGACGTTAAACATTACTCTACCTACGCGCGGCCAGCTTATTTTGGTTTTGCGTAGCTTGATGTGTCGCCATGTGTACCTATGCAGGGTACTTACTTTTTAATATGCTGACACTTTTTATGATGATCAGACCATAAAACTGAACAACTTTCTCTATGGGACCAACATCGAAATCGCTGTCCCATAAATTTGGCTCGAGTTGGATTGCAGTTTCGTATGTTTTTTTTCGTGGTTTCGATGTTGTTACTATAGAGAAAGTTGTTCAGATTCACAGTCTGATCATTTCTTTAAAAAAGTGTCAGCATATTAAGAAGGCCCATACACAGGGTGTAAGTGACAGCCTAACAAATACTGAAACGGTGAACTCAGACCATCAAACTGAACAAATTTCACTATGGAGCCTACCTCAGGAAACGTGAAAAAAAATCAGCTGTCCCATACATTTGAGTCTGGTAGGTACAGCGTTTTTGTATGGGACAGCAGATTTTTTCGTTTCAGTATTTGCTAGGCTGTCACTTACACCCTGTCTAAGAGATAAGAGGAATTTTGGTAATCATCAGCTGCAAGGCTGATTCAGTATTCATAGGGTGTAGAGCATTTCTGTGATGGGGATGGACCAGGTCTGCGTGCATAACTCCAGTCGGTTTAGGAGTTACAGCCGTTCAAAGGTCTGGTGTGGTTGCTAAAAATTAATATGCATGAATATGCAGGTATTATTGTACTGTATAGGGTCCTCCTTAATATTCTGACACTTTTTAAGGCTTTGACTATTTATATGTGGACTGGTTACGCGTGTAATTCTACTAACAAACATTTCTGCCACTTTTTGCGGCGGGCGAGGTAACATGAAATCCGCAACATTGGATTTTATTCTCCATAACTTTAGATTCTAATTTTGAATGTTAAAAATCATGAAAAGTAGTCTCGTGTGAACCCCAAATGTTCTAAGTTCGAAGTTATTATTTCGCAATTATAGGCTGTCTCGTTTAGTGATAAGGTGTAAAATTGAATGTAAATGCAGAAGATCAATTGTGCTTATACCGTGGCAGAGGGGAAATGCTACCGCAAGGCTAGTCCTTATAATAATTAGTCAAAGTTTTAAGGGGATGATCAGACCGTAAAACTGAACAACTTTATCTATGGCAACAACATCGAAATCGCGAAAAAAAATCTGATGTTCCATACAAAACTGCAAACTTACTCGAGTCAAATCTATGGGACAGCAGATTTTTCACGATTTCGATGTTGGTCCCATACAGAAAGTTGTTCAGTTTGACAGTCTGATCATCCCCTGAAAAAAGTGTCAGCATATTAAGAAGGACCCTGTAACACTGTAGCTATGCGAATAGTACAAAAACTGACATGGTCTATCTGTCGGTTTAAGGGGTTATAATTCGGAGCGCGCTCCATACAAACGTACTATGGTGATATTTTCAATACTAACCAATTAAACTCAATGAAATTGTGCTGAAACAATCTTGAAACAAATATCTATGCTTGTATGGAGTCAGATTTTCGTTAAAATGTATCCTCTTAAGAGATACAGCCGTTCTGACTAGGTCTTGGCCCTTGAAACCTAGCGAAAAATCAGTGTGGCCCTTACGCTAAAAAGTTTGGAGACCCCGGATTTATAGGAAACGAATTTAGCGCCGAATCTAGCGCTTTTTCGGCCCGCGAAATTTTTGATTATAGCGCATTTTTCTCAGTTTTAGCGCGTTTGGTTCAAGTTAACTTGTACATGGTCATTTTGGCGGCAACGCGCGAGCTTACGAAATCGACCACAGATTCATCGTCATCTATCATCCCATCATCAAAATAAAGAATATAAAGAAAAAAAATAACGAATGGCTCAAAAGGACTAGTATCCAGAGCCGTTAAAGATATTATAAAAAAAACAAGTGTAATGTCCACAGATGGAATGTTCGGAGCTGGCGTGTATTTCGCTAAACACTCTTCGAAGAGCAACCAATATGCTTTTGGTCATGGGGGCCAATGTGATAAACACGGAGATAGACATTGCAAAATATGTGAGAGGTAAGTGACAATCCAAAGGTTGAAAACGGGACCCTATTACTAAGTCCGTCCGTCCGTCTTACTTGGGGCTGTAACTTTTGAACCCTACCTAATAGCTAGACAGTTGAAATTTTCACAGAATATGCGTTATTACGGCGGATTTGTTAACAAATAGTTAGTTTATACGTCTCTTCTGTATAAACCGCGCCTTAGATGCATAATAGTACATTATGGTACAAGTGTTAATGTTGGTGATTACCGCTGAGGCGCCATTGAGACCCGAGCCGTAGGTGAGGGTGTTAAGAGAGCCGAGGACGGTAGTCATCAATACACACGTGTATCATGCGACGTTTTTCAACATACTTGTGACGAAAATAATACTAAAAAATCATTTTATTTTGTAGATAAAAAGTTGATTTTGTACTATCTTTTTTGTATCGAAACTTTTTAAGAACAAAGCAACTCAACCAAAAAAAAAACTATAACTCACTTGTGAATAATAGTAATGAAAAAGTTACAGTTTTATTACAGATTTACAAGTGTCATTATGTGCCTAAAGGCCTAATTGCGATGAAATTAGAGCCGTTTTTTTAAGTGTGTTGAAAAATTACTTTTTTCCAGAAAAATGTTAATCTGTCGAGTAACTCTGGGTCACATTCAAAAGGTAACGAAAGCCAAACGTGGAATAGCCCATCCACCGCCAGGATACCACTCCTTACAAGGCGTAGCTACAAACGCCAATAGAGGATTGAAGTACAATGAGTACATAATATATAGAGGAGAACAGGTAAGTGTATCATTTTGCAAGCAAAATATTATTATTATACATCCCACTGCAGGGCATAGGCCTACCCTCAGGGACTTTGTAACGATTTTCTATCGCGTGAAGTTATTCCAATCGTGTATTCAATTTATGATTTCACTAGATAACTTTGGTTTCGGTAAATTTTTATAAATGTAGTCGAAAAATGCAAAATAAAAGATGATCCAAGGTATTTCGTCCTACTATTGCGCCTTAAGTATATAATAAGGATGATTGTTTATCCGATTTAAGGTACCGTAGTCGAACAAATAATTCTTACACTTAGTTTCTTCATGTTCGTTAGTTCACCACGCGTTCACATACGCATCGGAATTTCTTCTTCAGCGTATGCAGGTTTCCTCACGATGTTTTCCTTCACCGTTTGAGAGCAGTCCATATTACGTACATAAGTTAGAAAAACTCATTGGTACATGACATGTCGTCCGTGTGGATTCGAACCTGTATCCCCACGATTGAGTGTCCTTTACCTCTCCGCAATGTGCCACCGACGCTCTCAAGCATGATAAATTAAAGTTAAAAGTAATTGTTACTAATAAAAGCTACGCTGTCCGTCTGTCCTACCTATTTACTGCTGTAACTTTTGAACCGTAATAGCTAGACAGTTGAAATTTTCACAGAATGTGCGTTATTAAGGCGGATTTTCTAACAAGTAATACAAATTTCAAAAAGTTAAAAATTAAGAGGGGTCCTCATACAGGAAACTAGTTTTTATCAGCGTTTTTTCTTCTCGCTCTATCTTAAAAACGGTAATACATACAAGCGTCAAATTTGGTGTGATTATAGAGCAAACTCTACAGTATAACAACAAATAATAAACACCGGCCAAGTGTGAGTCGGTCTTGTACTTACACCGGAGAAAAAAAAAGTTTTTGTAAGTTAATACTCCACCGGCTGAAGAAAAATTGGTTTTGATATTATTAAAGTCTGCAAATTTTTGATATATTATTAGGTATATGATGTAGAATTTTAATCCAAAAAATTATAAAAAACTAGAACTTGCTTTAGATAATAGTTTGTAACCTGGTTCGCCGATATCTAACATTTATAACAACTGTATAATATGAAGCTAAATAGAAAGAAATATTCAATTATAAATAAGTAGTTATTTTACGGCTTGTACGCCCTAATATGTCGTGTGGTGGTCGAGTAGCCCGACCCGCACTTGACCGTTTTTTTTTTTTTCCGCAGGCATATCCGGAGTATGTGATTACGTACAAACTAAAGCCTTAGAGTACGCACGTCCGTATTTGTACGCTGTCGAACTATTGTCATCATCATCAGCAGATGGAAATATTAAAAGTTCATAAAAACCTGTCACATTGACAGAAAAAAGTGCTGTATTATTGAATAACTAAGACATTAACAAAACATTAAATTTAGGTGTGAAAGAAAATGGAAAACTGGTGATTTTGTACAGGATGGCTTCATTCAATACGTTTTACTTACAACAATAATAATCCCCGGTTAATATCGTAAATTTTAGTCGATATTTAATATTTTGTAAATGTTCAAAAATTATAACCTGAAAACTAAATTATTTGCTGTTTGTTTGTACGCATTAAATTTGCCTTAAGATAATTAACTGTCTCTTTTGCTAGTATGCTGGAAGAAATATCTTTAGAAATAAGCTTGCCCTTTGTACATTTATATCGATTTTATGGTATTTCTCAGGTTCCTGAGACTATTTATAACCACGAAATCTCGACAAAAGTGTTATAAAATAACAGTAATATTTTTATGTGTAACATAAAAACAAATAAATGTAGGTAGGTAAATTAAAATTAAAAATATAGAGAACTTATAACTAACTTAAGGGTATATTACTGTTGGCGCGCTCCATACAAACGAAGTCTGGTGATATTTTCAATACTAACCAATTAAACTCAATAAAATTTTGCAGAAACAATCCAGAAACAAATCTCTATGCTTGTATTGTGTCAGATTTTCCTTAAAATATACAGTTTTAAAGTTATAGTGCCCGAAAGATTTCCATACAAATCTTAAATTAATCCTAGCATTGAAACTGTATATTTTAACGAAAATCGGACACGATCCAAGCATAGAAATTTGGTCCTAGATTGTTTCTGCAAAATGTCATTGAGTTTAATTGGTTAGTATTGAAAAAATCACCAGACTTCGTTTGTATGCAGCGCGCATTTACGCATCCGGAATAAACTTCTCTTAACCTAAAATATGGTGCAGGTCTGGGCCGCGCGGGAGGGTAGCCAAGATGCTGGCAGCGTTTCCTCGCTGAACGGCTAAGCTGATCCGTTGAGCGAGGAAAGCGCCAGCCCTTGGATCCCCGGTCGAGTCTACGGGCGCTTTGACAGATCTTTAAAAAGTGCATGGGCGCCGGGACCCCACGGTCCAAGGGTTTCGACACCGAATGCCATGAATTTGTATTGGGTGCCGATACCCTTGTATTTCTCCTCTTTTGCCTTTTCGGCAGGTTAGTAGGTATTTGTAGTAACGACAGTAATATTAGTTAAAACACAATTTACTAAAGTGTCTGTAATGTAATCTCAAACCTTATTTTTACCCGACTGCGCCAGAAGGAGGGTTATGTTTTTCGAGCGTATGTATGTATGTATGTATGTATGTATATATATATGTATGTATGTATGTTTGTATGTCTATTTCTTTGGCACGGCCTACAGTCTAAACGGCTTGATGGATTTTAACGTATGAAATGTCACTAGATTTGTAAAAATTGTGAGAGTGACATAGGCTATATTATTTTAATATGGCGTCTGCGAAATAAAAAAGGAAGGGGATTAACATTTTTTTTTGTAAAAAATTACAATATGGGTATCAAATGAAAGCTAGTGAACAGACGATTCCAAAAATATAAATATTAAAGTACTGTTATGTTACCGTTTAGACACAAGACTAAAAAGTATGAAATAAACTAAATTATTAAGAAAAACAAAAAACCCGACTGCATAAAAACCTATTAACTGAAAAGAGAAAAACAAACCAACAACAAACCAAAAATCTTCTTTGTCCCCGTTTGCGATCCCTACCTAATAACAATCAAATTATATTAGCTCAAATAACGCTGTTATAGCTGATTAGTGATTATAGAGCTTGTTTTTCTTTTTTCAGTTAATAGATTTTATGCAGTCGGGTTTTTTGTTTTTCTTAATAATTTATTCCTATTCTATAAGGCAAGGCATTCTGCTTGCTATAAAATGCAACTGGCTCCACCTACACCCTGCATATCATAAATTTTTAGGGTCCCGTACCCGAAGGGTGTCAACGGGACGGGAAGGGTGTTAAAGTGGCGGTGGGCAGGACACGTAGCTATACTAGGCGATCGAGCTTTGCTCGGCGTCTTGCGAGTTTGTCTTCCAAGTTAATAATGATGAGGAAAGGTCTCCCTACAAATATACCACACTCCCATCTCTATTGGTTCATCTGTCCTTCTAGGGAAGTCGGGTATATAGATTTTATTTTTTATTATTATTGGAATGAAATAGAAAAGAATGAATGAATCAATGAAATATTAGGTCTAACAAAATTAGGTGAAACTATTTTAAGAGGATAATCCTTTGACTATTTAAATGTGGACTGGTTACGCGTGGAATTCTACTAACAATCATATCTGCCACTTTTTGCGGGGGGCGAGGTAACATGAAATCCGCAACTTTGGATTTTATTCCCCATAACTTTAAATTCTAATTTTGAATGTTAAAAATCATGAAAAGTAGTCTCGTGTGAACCCCAAACGTTCTAAGTTCGAAGTTATTATTTTGCAATTATAGGCTGTCTCGTTTAATGATAAGGTGTAAAATAGAATGTAAATGCACAAGATCAATTGTGCTTATACCGTGACAGAGGGGAAATGCTACCGCAAGGTTAGTCCTTATAATAATTAGTCAAAGGGATAATCAGATAACCATCAAACTGAACAATTTTCTCTATAGGACCAATATCGAATTCGCGAAAAAAAAAAAACTGCTGTTCCATACAAACCTACTCGACCTAAATGTATGGGACTAAAGATTTTTTTTCGCGATTTCGTTATAGGTCCCATAGAGAAAGTTGCTCAGTTTGATGGTCTGATCATCCCCTTAAAATAGTTTCACCTAATTTTTGTAAGACCTTATAAATACTTAATTTACACTAAACAAAATACAATGGACAATAGGAAACAAAACTGATTATGGTACCAATAAGGCGGTCTTATGGCTAAAAAGCAATTTCTTCCAGATAACCTTAGGGTAGAAAGATAGAAAAAGAAATTTAAAATACAGACAAAACTTTATTGTAGTTCTCGTCTTTATTGTGTACCTACGTACAGAAGAAACGCATTTTATTTTTATACAAACATATACAAAAAATTTTATTATACAACGTGTTAATAAATAAACGCAAAACCTCATACACCCGAACTGATTTATCACGAAATAATTGCATTGAAATAATGATGTCATTATTTTATTATTTAATATTGAAAGTAATTCGCATTTTAAATTTTCATTCAAAAATTAAATGTTATAATTTCTTTTTTTGTACTAACTACTGATGGGTTTGCTATTGACCTCAATCCAGTCCTTAGGACATAGATAGGGTCGAAGATGTAGGGGCCTAACCCAGAAGAAGCAACTCGTACTTATTTGGGTAAATGGTGGAGACGTGGGAAGAAAGTCGAGACGCTACTTAGATACCCGGATAGATAGATAGCCCAAGAGGGGCTCGACTGACTGATAGGAAACTCACTTGGAGACTGCGGTGCCGCCCGAACCCACCCGCCCCCTCGCAATGGCCACCGGGTCCTCCCTTCCAGTCGCCAACTGGCACGATGGAGCGTTTATTCATTAACACGTTGTATACCTTAAGTACGCTGCATAATTACATTTTGGTAAATTTTTCAAGGGGGTGTCTGCCAAATGATTAAAATATTATACCTTCTACTTCACAATCTTGTAGGAGATCAAGTATTCTGGATACGCCTGAAACAAATTAGTAAAATTGTAAGTATAAGGGAAGTTTATTCCGAATGCGTACAAACGAAGTCTGGTGATATTTTCAATACTATCCAATTAAAGTCAATGAATTTTTTCAGATACAATCTAGAAACTAATATCTATGTTTTTGTGAAGTCAGATTTTCTTTAAAATATACAGTTTTAGTGCTACGATTAATTTAAGATTTGTATGGAAAAAAGGGCGCTGTAACTTTAAAACTATACATTTTATCGTAAATCTGACTTCATACAAACATAGAGATTAGTTTCTAGATTGTTTCTAATAAAATACAGGGTATTAGGATAGAAAGTTGCATTACTTTACTGTACGCATGACACTGAACAACTTTCCGAAAGGATCATAAGGAAAATTTGGATTGCATTTAGTATGGAAAGTTCAGAAATATTTTTGTTCTGTGGGAAAGTTGTTCAGTATAAAATGGGTACAATCACACCCTAAAAATGCAACTGTTTACCCTAACACCCTGTATAATAGATAGAGCTATCAATATTACAGCGCGCGACGTAGGCGACGTTGCCGTCTAGAGCAAGTGGCAGATATCAAGCAAGCGCATCGCTTACGATGCACCATAGTGTAGATACTTATCTTATTCCTACAGTAGAGTGACGGAAGCCTACCTTGATTCACAGATTCCTATTACAACGTACCTGTTCACCCCTATAAATGATGTTCTCCTGGTAAGTGTTCCTGATGCCTGGAGTTCCTTCCACGGAATGGAATCCAGGCGGCGCGTGTGAAAAGCTTTTCCCTATTGCCAAATGATGCACCTTGCCTAAGGTTACTCGGCAGAGGAGAATCTGGCTGAGGAGATTGAAATGATTGTTAGAAATACAAAATACGAATTGAATTTAATTAAATTGAATAAGCGTCGGTATTGTCATCATCATCATCATCATCATCAGCCCATCATCGTCCACTGTTGAAAATAGGCCTCTCCCAAGGCGTGCCACAAAACTCTGTCCGCGGCCTTCCTCATCCAATCGCTCCCCGCTACTTTTTTTAGGTCGTCTGTCCAGCGGGCAGTAGGGCGTCCCACACTACGCCTACCAGTTCGCGGTCTCCACTCTAGAACTCTGACACCCCACCGGTTGTCAGTTCTTCGGCAGATATGACCAGCCCATTGCTACTTCAGCTTGCTAATTTTCTGAGCTATGTCAACCACTTATTGGTATTGTATTGCTCGGCAATGTAGACCGGAATATACAGGGAGTACGTGACAGCCTAGCAAATACTGAAACGGTGAACTCAGATCATCAAACTGAACAACTTTCACGATGGAGCCTACCTCAGGAAACGCGAAAAAAATCAGCTGTCTGCATTGCTTGAAGCAGAAATTCACTAGAAACCTGGATGTTCTGCGTTTTCAGAATATCTCTGTCAGCTCTGACTACCCCCTCAGGAATATAGTCATGTATGTTTGTTTTCTTACCGAACGCAAATATAGCAAGCTTTGTCATTATGTTTCTTGCAAGATCCGTTGTTCCCAAACGCGTATTGGTTGCTCTTCGAGGAATTTCTGGCGAAATATATTCCAGCACCGAATCTTCCATCTGCCAACGAAAATCACCATCAGCTACAAGAGTCCACAGCTGGACATAATCGTCACTAAACATTGGGGATGCTGAGTCAAGTTGATTCATAATTATTACACAAACAGTTTTACAATCTGAGAATGTGACATTCTGCGATTGCCGTGTGTTTCTGTCTGCATTTATGTACGATTTGTAACACCACTGTCTTTTAAGTGAATGTAAACGTCGTGAGGAAACCTGCATGCTTAAATTTCGATGCATGTATTGTACCCACTGTTCTTTATAAGTGGCGATGGGCTCACTCCCCGTTACACTGGGCAGAGTGTCGGTACTACTAATGAAACGTGGAAGTTCTGAGGTTTCATAATATCTCTGACTACCTCGGGGAATATAGTCGTGAGCATATGCTATGCATTCTGCGAAGGAAAGTGACATTTTGCGAATATGACATTGTGAGTCTAATCCATCATCTCGATAGATCCTCTCAAACGGTGAAGGAAAACATCGTGATGAAACCTGCATACCCTGAAGCAGAAATTCTGATACGTATGTGAAGCCTGAGTTTGTGCGTGTCATTGTGTTTTTTTTTTAAATTGAAGGCTACCAATCCGCATTGGGCATGCGTAGTTAGTGAACTAACGCACATCCTTCAAAGAAGGTCCGTGCCCTGCAGTAGGATGTCATACATAATTTTTCAGTCACTTTTCAAATTTTCTGAGGTGGTTCGGAGTTTCAGACCATCCAACTTCAACTTTTACCATGGGGAGCCAACTTAAGGGCCTATGTCGAAAAATAATTGAAGCGAAATGGGCTTGTGATAGCTTATATTACTGCCTGATGCGAGAGAAAGAGACAGAGCGGCGCGCGCACCTGAAACGACGCAAGCGTAAAACAAACTTTATTTAATTGTAATTGTACTATTTATGTAAGTTCAATTCTGCTCTAATCAAAATATATAGAAAAACAATCTCTTTTTTTTAAATCAAGCCTCTTGTTTATAATATTCACCGTTTAGCACTTCCAAGCGTTTATCGATAAAGACGGAGGCTACTTTGGCTTATTTTTCTATCGATAAAATGTGTCTTAACCGTGTTTTGGCTCTAATCAAAACTTCAATTATATGTTCAATTTACACATATCCGCAAATCATACTCCTACTGTTAGGACTTCATGAGATATGATGCTTTGAAGAATCCTATTTTTTTCAGATAGCCCCTTAAAATCGCAAAAAAACATATGCTGTTCATACATTTGAGTCGAGTAGAATATGGAGCTGATTTTGACGTGAATACGTCTTTAAATTTGCTTCCATAGTGGGAGGTATTTCAGAAAACTGATGACAACAAAATCGGGGGATAAAGTTTGATGTTACAGCTATATTATCTATCATCTACATCCTAATTACGCCACTCGATAGCTAAATAATTCATTAAATGAGGACTGTAATGTATACGTAGATATTTTTTTGATGTTCTGAACAACCCCTAAAAATTTGGAAAGAACCAAAGAGATTATACCTAATAGAGTGAGCCGTACCAATTGTGAAGTGTCCACTTTTTTTGACGTTTAGGTTTGAGTGTGTGGTGTCAAGTAGTATGGACAAAAGAGGACCAATTGACATATGGCCTTATGTTTACGGTCACTTTTCACACACACTAGCTCAAAAAAAAAGTGGACAGTTGCATAAACAAATACCTATAGTTCCATCTCCTTCTACTATTAAAGGTACGTCATAAGACAAAAGAGACTAACTACAATCGTAAATTTATGCGGACTCTATGGAGATCCTTCCTCTGAGGAATGAACCTACCGATAGCCGCCGACACATCCGTTTTAATATAATTCGGTATGTAATTTTTTTTTAGTCTTAATTTTTTATTTTTTACTTTTACGGATAGAAGACATAATTTTAAGAAACCAATTTAATTTTTATTGCGTTTCATCGCGTTTATCAATGTAAATTAAATTTTTAAATTACTTTGATCTGTAATCTCTAAATGCAAAAATGGCGGAGAGAAAATAATTCGAACTCCATGGAGAAAAACTACTTACTGCTTTATTAAAATAACATCAAATGTCAAATTCTGACATTGAAATTGTTTTTTTTTCGTAATGACCAGTTATTTTAAGTTTACCAAGGAGTTCACTGGTTTTCCAGTGACGTTATTTTATTAAAAATAATTTATCCTTTAATTTTTAAATCTCTGACATATAAAATATTATTATTGAGACAATTACTTTGACTAATTATTATAAGGACTAGCCTTGCAGTAGCATTTCCCCTCTGCCACGGTATAAGCACAATTGATCTTTTGCATTTACATTCAATTTTACACCTTATCACTAAATGAGACAGCCTATAATTGCGAAATAATAACTTCGAACTTAGAACGTTTGGGGTTCACACGAGACTACTTTACATGATTTTTAACATGCAAAATTAGAATCTAAAGTTATGGGGAATAAAATCCAAAGTTGCGGATTTCATGTTACCTCGCCCCCCGCAAAAAGTGGCAAAAATGTTTGTTAGTAGAATTACACGCGTAACCAGTCCACATATATATGGCGGCGGGTTCAGTGTCGACACAATAAGACTCACCGATGTTAGAATATCGTTCATCAAATCCTCCATCGAGCAACTCATCGATTTTGTCAGATCCGTGGAACAACATCTTCTCATTAATATATCCAACTTCCTTGTGGACAACTGCTTGAAATTTTCTGTATTTTTTCCAAAAGCCGCCGTTTACTATCTTCTGTATCTGTAATTTGTTGTAAAATGAGGCCTACATCAATAATATGACGGAGTTTCACTGCGAGATCGAATCAGAAATGAAGAGATCCACAGAAGAACCAGAGTAGCTGACATAGCCCAAACAATTGCTAAACTAAAGTGGCAGTGGGCGGGGCACATTGCTCACAGAACCGATGGCCGATGGGGCCAAAAAGTTCTCGAGTGGGTACCCGTTGGATGAGGGCAGCGCAGGACCGGTCGTTATGGCGATCCTTGGGGGAAGCCCATGTCCAGCAGTGGATATTATAGAAACTAGATGCACCCTTAAATTAAATTAAATCGCTAAATGTGAGCATTGCTACAACTACATTCTTGAACAGAGAGTTGGTAGTTATACAACGTGTTAATGAATTAACGCAAAACTAGAAAGTGGTTTGTTTAAAATCGAGAGCAGAATCGAATTATCATGTTTTCAACATAGGTCATTTTATTCAAAATATTAAATAATTTGTTTGTAAAATTTAAAATATACTGAACTCGATCTCAACCCACCGCACGGGCACACTCACCCTACTTACTACCAAAACTAGATTCTTAAAATGTATCCATGAGCATGTTAGCGCTTTCATTCATTGCTGAAATCATAACAAATAATTTTTTCTATCAAAATAACGAAATTATTGTTTCAATCTAATTATTTTGTTATAAATCAGTTGGGGTGTATGAGGTTTTGCCCTTATTCATTAACACGTTGTATAATGTTCCTGACCACCCCGAAAGGTATTACGGTCGTGAGTTTATGTATGTCAATACAAAGTCTTCGTGGCATTGCTCGCAGAACAGATAGTCGATGGAGGCGAAGAGTTCTCGAGTGGTGACCGCGAACCGAAAAGCGCAGCATGGTTAGGCGCCCTAAAATGACCTGACACGACCTGGTGAAGGCGGCGGGAACCCGTTGAATAAGGGCAGTGCAGAACCTGTCATTGTGGTAACCCTTGGAGGAGGCTTATGTCCAGCAGTGGACGTCTATCTACTGAGATGATTGTAATGGATAGTCTCGTGTTAAATTATTCGCAAATTTTTGCTTAAAATTACATGTTTACTGCTAGCGAGTTAGAATAGGTACGTATAGAATAGGTAGGTTCGTATAGAAATAGAAATAGAAATAGAAATAGAAATAGAAATAGAAATAGAAATAGAAATAGAAATAGAAATAGAAATAGAAATAGAAATAGAAATAGAAATAGAAATAGAAATAGAAATAGAAATAGAAATAGAAATAGAAATAGAAATAGAAATAGAAATAGAAATAGAAATAGAAATAGAAATAGAAATAGAAATAGAAATAGAAATAGAAATAGAAATAGAAATAGAAATAGAAATAGAAATAGAAATAGAAATAGAAATAGAAATAGAAATAGAAATAGAAATAGAAATAGAAATAGAAATAGAAATAGAAATAGAAATAGAAATAGAAATAGAAATAGAAATAGAAATAGAAACAGAAATAGAAATAGAAACAGAAATAGAAATAGAAATAGAAATAGAAATAGAAATAGAAATAGAAATAGAAATATCATTAAAATTTAAAAACTCTTCAACGCTATAAAAACTATGTTGCACTAGCCATCTGTATGATAAATTATTTAACATTAATTTGGTGTTTTGTTGTTTAAAGCTTTCGGGAATTTTATTATATATTTTGATACTCATATAGTAACAATTCTTCTGGTTTAAAGTTAGTCTGGGATAATAATCTATAGCAAGTCTATTGGGATACCGAGTGCGCTTAGGGCAGACATCAGATACAGTTTTAAAAAGAAGTGAGTAGTAGGCAAAAGTAACCTCAGATATTCGCTAGATGCCTCATACATTTTGGCATTTTGTAATCTACGTACAAGATACATACAAACGAACATAGAACCACCTCCTTTTTGAAGTCGATTGAAAATCTAAACTATTATAAAACTGTAACAGAAGTCTTAAAGATATTACGATATGTGGTTTTTAGAAAATTTTGTTGTCTGTTTTTTGTGTTTTTGTTTGTTCGAGCATCACACAAAAACTTCCGAACCGATTTTGATGAAACTTTTATTGTTTGATAGCTCATGATCTGATCTAAAATCTGTTATGTAGGGTCCTTCTTAATCTACTGAAACTTTTTTAAGGGGATGATCAGACCATCAAACTGAACAACTTTCTCTATGAGACCAACATCGAAATCGCAAAAAAAAATCAATTGCTCCATACAAAACTGCAAACCTACTTGAGCCGAATGTATGGGACAGCTGATTTTTTTTTCGCGATTTCAATGTTGGTCCCATAGAGATCATCATCATGGTCATCCCCTTAAAAAGTGTCAGCATATTAAGAAGGACCCTGTATAATTTGTGCGGACGAAGTCGCTGGTAAACTCTAGTGGCAAATGAATACTAGCCTTAAGAATTTTGTAGCCAGTGTAACATCCATCTTTGAAATAGCAGAAGAAACTGGTCTCTCTCGTGGATTCCATCTCATTGGCAACTATCTGATACTCCTCGCGCCCCATTCTGCCTTTCGGGTGAAGTTTTATCAACTTTGTTTTGTTATTACATTTCCAACCTGAGGTGTTCTGAAAAATAAGTAATACAAACTTTAACTCCTATTTCAACAATTCAAAGTCAAAGTCAAAGTCAATATAATTTATTCAATATAGGAGCTTGCAGCACACTTATCAAACGTCAAATCTTTTTTAAAGCTACCACCGCGTCGGAACGTTTTGTCGCTGTAGAAAAGATGCGGCCAGAAACTCTACAACATAACACGACTTAATAAATATTACAATAAAAATTCTTAAGCTAAAGTTATGTATACAATAATACATAGTCTATTTAATAAAATAATGATACCATACAGTAAAGCGAACAAACTATAAGCTAGTGACCTCAGACCCAAGCATTTTGATCATTTAAATAATCATCCAGTCAATCATCCATCCATAATTATTCATCAATCATCCATCCATAATTATTTTAGGGCGCCTGTCCATTGACGCGGTGATGCAGCGGAGCGGAGAATGAAATTTCGAAGCTGAGATTTTCTTATTTTAACTTTCAAACTATGACGATGATGCGATTTCTTATCGATTTCGACTATGGCGACTGCTAATCTTTATAGAAAAGCAGTCAGGTATGCAGGATATTTTGAAGTGAAAGTATTTTGAAAATAATCTTTGATGTTGGGAATGCAGAAATGCAGTGCTAGGGTACAAGCAAAAGTCAATTACATAAATAAAAAAAAACGTTTTGGGGATTTTTTTATTTGTAAGTAACTTTAAACTTACCGGTCTAACAATGTAAGCTATTAATCCAGAGGGCATATTGACTCGTGTCTTACGAGGCTGATGATGACCAGCAGGTTTGTGACCACCGTGGTTGTGGTGTTCATCGCGGTCACCATGCACGTTACGTCTTGAATTGGAAGTTGACCGATGGGAACCCTAAGAAAAAGAGAATGCCACTAAAGATATACTTAGACTAAAAAAAAAACAGTTGTTCGGTAACAGTTCAGGCCTGAACTCCTGAAATAGTGACATTAAATTGATATGGAAGAAGTAGGTAGGTAGTCAAAAGACACACCATGGAACACACTAAACAGCATAATAATCTTAAAGCGAACAATAAAGTTACTTTTTTACGATCTCCTCCACGTTCTGAATCATCATAATGATTATCATCTTCACTTTCTGAAGAATAACGTTGAAATTGAGATTCATCTCGTGGTCCTGAGTAGTGATCATTCATAGAATGATAATCATTTCCTTCCTTCGAGTCACCATTGTTTGATTGATAATCATTTCTAGTTTTCTTTCTTTGGTCATTATCTGATTGATGCTTATGTCCTGGTCCCATTAGATCATAATTAATTGATTGATAATAAGACACCGTTTCCGAGTTCTTCGGCTCATGTATAGTCCTAGATTCAGGATTATCTTCGTTTGCAGAATCATATTCTTCTTCACTTTCCGAATCATAATTCTTCGGTTTTAGATCTTCAGAAGAGTGGTCATTGTTTGACTGATAATCCTTGTCAACATTTTCCGTTTTGTGATAATTATTTGGCTGAACATCGCTCCTTGTTTCTGATTGATAATCATTCTTAGTTTCAGGACTGTCGTAATTGCTTGATTTATCTTTTTGCCTTTGACTGAAAAACAAATTTAGGAATTGAGGTACATTCTAGATCGTTGATAATACTGGTGGCCCGGTGGCACGAGAGGTATTATACAAGGTGTTACAAAAATACAAATAATCATTTTAAGGGGGTGGTTTCGAAACGTGGATGTTCTGAGGTTTCAGAATATCTCTGACTACCTCCTCGGGGAATATAGTCTATATATGAAACTCTGTGCAGTGTGACGGGTGAGCCCGTCGCCACATAATGGACAGTAGGTACAATACATGCCTCGAAATTGAAGCATACAGGTTTCCTCACGATGTTTCCCTTCACCGAAAAGCCAGTGGTGTTACAAATCGTACATAAATTCAGAAAAACTCATTGGTACGAGTCGGCTTGAACGGGGATCGAACCATCGCCTCCTCCACGGCAGGCAAGGTTACTCGCCACTGGACCACCACGGCTTGTTTAACTGTAATAAAATAAGGAATATTTACTTACGTTGAAGACATTATTTCTAATAAACTAAATAAACCACACGACGGAAAATATGTGAAACTAATACTTTACTGAGTTTAATAAGAATGAACATGGTTACATAAACAGACGAGATATTAACTGAAAAAAGGTAACGATAATTTTGTGGTCAACATTATCGAATTCTATTTTTGGTTAACCACATTTAAAAGTATACAACGTGTTAATGAATTAACGTAAAACTAGAAAGTAGTTTGTTTAGAATCGAGAACAGAATCGAATTTTCATGTTTTCAATATAGGTAATTTTTTACAAAATATTAAATATTTTGTTTGTAAAATTAAAAATTTACTGAACTCGATCTCAACCCGCCGCACGGGCACACTGACCCTACTTACCACCAAGACCAGATTCTTAAAATGTATCCATGAGCACGTTAGCGCTGTCATTAATTGCTGAAATGATAACAAATAATTTTTGCCTGAAAACTTAAAATGCTAATATCTTTCAATTTTAACTATCATAATAATGAAACTATGTTTCAATCTAACTACTTTGTTATAAATTAGTTGGGGTGTATGAGGTTTTGCGTTAATTCATTAACACGTTGTATATTTGTTCAAAATGTTAATCATCCTAACTGTTTTTGTTTTTTTTATTTTTTGTGTGGTCGATATGAATATTACGAAATGATAACTTTATCAATATTTTTCAGTGTCTTCCGTTGTGGTCTTGTTTTTCATACATTCCTAATGTTTTCAAAATGTTTCAATTAGGTCATTCCGAAGTCCAAATTAGGTCGTAGCAAATTATTGCATCACTCGCATCGCTCGCTCTAATCGCCGATTTCGGGAACTAATGCTCAGCTTAGTTTGAGTTCAGTCTTAGCAAAGTTTTACTCGACTCTGAATACGAAAATTGACGTAAGCATCGCTTTCGCCCTACTTAAGGTGGACTTCCGATGCCAGCGGCCGATGCAACTGACTAGCGCGTCTGACGCGTGGTTCTGTCATATGCTATATGTCTATCACATCGGCCGCGCGCGTCTGACGCACGCGTCAGTCGCTGGCATCGGAAGCGGCGCCATACGTTTTCATAGTAACTAGTATTGTCGCATCGGCCATCGCGATTTCGATGTTGGTCCCATAGAGAAAGTTGTTCAGTTTGATGGTCTGATCATCCCCTTAAAAAAGTGTCAGCATATTAAAAAGGACCTTTTGAAATGGCCTTCCAAATAGTTGTTTTATCCGTGCAATTATCCCAGTTATCATATTAATTATAAATTCATAAATCACCATAAAGTTATAAAAAGATGCCTCCAGAGAGATTTGAACTCTCGACCCCTGGTTTACAAGACCAGTGCTCTAACCCCTGAGCTATGGAGGCTCTGAAGCGTTTCCATAAATTCGCATTAACATACCATGTTTGCGTGATACACGATTAATATAACTTATTTCATTAGCAGTTGAGTAAACACACATAATAATCGGATTAATCAATTATTTATTTAAGATAATTTGGTCGTTTTACTAGTAAGGGTATATTTTCGTTCGTGACGTCTTCACTTAACGTACAATGAAAAAAATCTGAAACAAGAACAGTTTTGCAGTAGGTATTATTTATTTTTTATTTATAATTAACTAGCAGCCCGTCCCGGCTTCGCACGGGGTAGACAAATAAATTTTAAGACTCATTTTTCTACACCTTCGGTTACATTGTTCAAATTTTACCAAGGATCCCTAATTTTTTTCAAAATGAAATGTAGCCTATGTCAAATTGGAAGAATGTAGCATTCTATTGGTGAAAGAATTTTTTAAATCGGCCCAGTACTTTTTGAGCCTATTCATTACAAACATACAAACATACAAAAATAGGTACAAATCTTTCCTCTTTATAATATTAGTGTAGATGTAGATGGACTAGCTTGTGCGTTAGCACCGCATTTCCGCCAGTGTCAAGTGGTTTAAGCACAGAACATTATAAGAGGGGTTAGAAGTGCAAAGTAGGCGTGGAACGTGTCGCCACAGGTTATGCAATGATTTGCATAACATCATAAGGCGCGCGGCGTGGTGTGAGCGAGAGGGCATGAGTAATTGTAGCAGCGTGAGCGGGAAGACAAGTGGCGACTGTCGTCATCGAAGCAAAAGCGCTACTTTGCATTTCTAACCCCTCTTATAATTTTCTGTGGGTTTAAGTGAGTATCTATCCAATCTCGAGGATTGTTTTTGAGTAAGAACACAACTAAGAAGGATTGCGGAGCCTCGTGGCAGGCTGAGACGCGCAAACACCACGCGAAAGACAAGTGTTCGGGGCAAATCCTGAAACGTGACTCTAGGTAGGTATTATTTATTGGAACGCCAAAGCTTTTCGCTACTTCGGTAGGTAAAATGTTTTAACAAAGTACTTAATATTGTCTAATTCTAAGAGGAAGGATCTCCATAGAGTCCGCATAAATTTACGATTGTAGTTGGTCTCTTTTGTCTTATGACGTACCTTTAATAGTAGAAGGAGATGGAACCATAGATATTTGTTTATGCGGCTGTCCACTTTTTTTTGAGCTAGTGTGTGTGAAAAGTGACCGTAAACATAAGGCCATATGTCACTTGGTGCCTTTTGTCCATACCACTTGACACCACACACTCAAACCTAAACGTCAAAAAAAGTGGACACTTTACAATTGGTATGGCTCACTCTAGTCTTAAAGAGACATCCTTCCTCTTAGGTCTAATTAAATGATATTTACAACAATTAGATACAAAAACAAAGTAGGTATGAGCCACTATTTAAGCACGACTAGCACTTTGCACTTGTCAGAGGATGTCACGAGATTGAATTTGTTTACCATTTTGTATGGTAATCAGACTGTTTGATTTTTACTAAAATTATGTTTTCAAGAAGAGTTTTTGTGCGTTTCCGACTAATATTTCAAAAAGTCAATTCATTGTTTTTTTTACATTTATACAACGTGTTAATGAATTAACGTAAAACTAGAAAGTAGTTTGTTTGGAATCGAGAGCAGAATCGAATTATCATGGTTTCAACATAGGTTTTTTTTTTTTAAATATTAAATAATTAATTTGTACAATTTAAAATTTACTGAGTCGATCTCCACCCACCGCAAGGGCACACTCACCATACTTACTACCAAAACAAGATTCTTAAAACGTGTCCATGAGCACGTTAGCGCTTTTATTCATTGGTGAAATGATAACAAATCATATTTGCCTCAAAACTTAAAATGCGAATAACTTTAAATTTTAAGTCTCAAAATATTTAAATTATTGCTTCAATCTAATTATTTTGTTGTAAATCAGTTGGGGTGTATGAGGTTTTGCGCTTATTCATTAACACGTTGTATAAACTTTATTTTACTTAAACGGTATTTTCAACCGTGTAACGTAACCCTCCTAAAAATGTTCCTAAAGTAACTTCATTTTTATCAATTTTTCGATTTAAACAGTGTCTGGATTTTACGCGATACTAAAATAAATTATATGAAACATACAAAAAAACTATTCATTTCATTTTTAAGTAAAGGCAGGTCTTTTGTAATATATATGTATAATACACTGATTTTGCATATCACCGAAAACAATGTTTCTGAAAGTTGGGGTTTTAGAAAATATACCCTTAAGATAATTTGGCCGTGGTACTAGTAAGTTAAAGCCTGTTAGAATCCCACTGCAGAGCAAAGGCCTCCTCTCACGAATAAGGGTGAGAGGGAGTGGGCCATACTCCACCAAGCGGGCCCAGTGCGGGTTAGTGGAAGCAAGTTAGTGGGTTGCTGTCAGAGAATTTTCAAGCCGCCTTAATAGGCCTCTGACCTGGCTTAACGAATAGTTACAACGCCATCTGACGGAACTATCCGAGACCAACCGCTTAAGGGTATATTACTGTTGGCGCACTCCATACAAACAAAGTCTGGTGATATTGTCAATACTAACCAATTAAACTCAATGAAATTTTGCAGAAACAATCTAGAAACAAATCTCTATGCTTGAATCGTGCCAGATTTTCCTTAAAATGTACAGTTTTAAAGTTACAGTGCCTCAAAAATTTTCATAAAAATCTTAAATTAATTCTAGCATTGAAACTGTATATTTTATCGAAAATCGGACACGATACAAGCATAGAGATTTGTTCCTAGATTGTTTCTGCAAAATTTCATTGATAAACTCAATGAAATTTTGCAGTTATAATAAATAAATAATATTGGTTACTATTGAAAATATTACCTGACTTCGTTTGTATGCAGCACGTATTTACACATTCGGAATAAACTTCTCTTAATGTGCCTTCCGAAGCACGGACACGCTGGAGATGAAATACCACTAAACAGTCACCCATCCAAAGGCTGACCGGACCTGTCGTTGCTTAACTTCGGTAACCTATCAGAACAAAAACATATTTTTTTGTTCTGACAGGTTTGCTTCCATAGCAAAAGTTGTTCAGTTTGATGGGTAGAGTATGTGGTTTAAAGGTTAATGATCCTTACACCAAGCGCTTCGTCGTTTTTTTGAACCTTCATAACTTGGGTTTGGATTATACAACGTGTTAATGAATAAGCGCAAAACCTCATACACCCGAACTGATTTGTAACAAAATAATTAGATTGAAACAATAATTTAATTACGTTTTAATGCAAATAATGCAAATAAAGATTTCATTTCGTTTCGTTTCGTTTCGTTTCGTTTCGTTTCGTTTCGTTTCGTTTCATTTCATTTCATTTCATTTCATTTTAGCCACATATTTTGACTAAGGTGTAGAGTTTGTGAAGTTAGGGATTGTAGAGTTAGGGCGTGTAGAGTTAGAAGATTGGCTCTACATAAGATCTGATACCTTTCTGACAGTGCGAGCCATATGGTTATTTCATATTAAAGGTTCCTTTGTACATTCAGGTTGAAGTTAGGTATTTCATTGGAAAATGATTGCAAATTTTTCGGAAAGGGTCGAATTAAAAAATGTTTTAATACTTAATGTTGAAA
This sequence comes from Agonopterix alstromeriana, assembly GCA_963924505.1. Taxonomy (NCBI): domain Eukaryota; kingdom Metazoa; phylum Arthropoda; class Insecta; order Lepidoptera; family Depressariidae; genus Agonopterix; species Agonopterix alstromeriana. Next base: position 6,422,155 of record OZ004689.1, on the reverse strand, counting down.
AATTTATTAAGGAATAAGTAATAAAAAAGGTTTACAAGATTTTTGTTATAGAAAATAATCTTACCAGAATTGTTGCTTCTAAATTAAGCTTAAATAATAATACAAATCTCTATCGATTTTTTTAAATTTCTTATATTAAACCCCCAGCAAAGTGAATGTAATAATAGTGAGGGCGCTCTCGGGTCGCGACAGGCCTATCGTGTGCGGGGTGCGGGGCGCGGGAGGAACGCGTCTCGGCCCGCTCTGCCTGCGGGCAGTACCCTAAGTCAACAGAGACTTGGGGTACGCGCCGGCAGCAGTGTCATTGTCAAGCAGTGTCTGACTTATTTGACAATCTTGTATGTGATAATGTACTCAGGGTATACCTGTAACAGAAATTAATAATAATTATTTAACATTTATTTCAACAAATTTCATAGAAATCTGTAAATGGCGCCGCAGCTTAATTCAAATCTATCAAACATTCACTCATCATTGGGCTCGGTAGCGAAATTGGATAACGCACTTCCCCGGTTTGGAAGAGCGCGGGTTCAAGTCCCGCCCGAGACGAATTTTTCAGAATTTTGTTCTTTACCCTTATTTGGGCAAAAGGAACATTACTTCCACATTATATTTAGTCCAGGAAAGACGTATGAGACCTCTTGTTAGCTGATGAATGAAAATGAGTAATTGTGATCGAGTGTAAGTAAGCGTGAGTAAAAGTGAGTGAAACTGAGTGAATGTCATTGAATATGAATGAGTGTGAGTGAACGTGATTGAATGTGAGTGAGTGTGAGTGAGTTTGAGTGAGCCTTTCTCAAAATTTTCTTTATTATGTATTTAAATAATTTACTTGTTCTCCCCTGGATACAGTATACTCCTGAAAAGACAAACTGCCCCCGGAGGCAACTATCCCTTCTACGGAGTGATGTCCAGGGAGCGTATGAGGCTTCTTGTTAGCTGATGAGTGAATTTCATTGAGGGCGAGTGAGTGTGAGTGAATGTGAGTTAATGTAATTAAATATGATTAAGTGTGTGTGAATGTGAGTGGAAGTGAGTGAATGTGAATACGAGTCGGTGTGAGCGAAAGTGAGTAAATGTGATTGAATGTGAGTGAATATGAGTGTACTTGAGCGCAAGTGAGTGAATATGAAAGAGTGTTAGTGAGCCTTTCTTAAAACACTCCGAATTATAGAGTTATTTAATGTACCTGTTCTCCCCTGTATACAATATACTCCTAAAAAGACAGACTGCCCCCGGGCGCAACTAGCTCTGCCACAGATTGATGTCCAGGGAACGCATGAAACTTCTTATTAACTGATGAGTGAATGTGAGTAAAGGTGATTGAGTATGAGTGAGTTAGTGTGTGTGAATGTGAGCGAAAGTGAGTGAATACGAGTGTGTGAGTGACCCTTTCTTAAAAAATTCCGTATTATGAATAAGGCTATTTGTGTGTATTTAATCAATTATATGCATGCATGCATGCATATGCTCACGACTATATTCCCCGAAGGGGTAGCCAGAGATATTCTGAAACCTCAGAACATCCACGTTTCAGCAGTAGTACCGAAACTCTGTCCAGTGTGACGGGGAGTGAGCCCGTCGCCACTCATCAATTATTCATCAATTATTCATACATCACTCGTCATCGTTCGTTCACTTTTACAACACGTACTTATAATTTGTGTGCGCTAAGTACCCTCAAAAGTGTATCTATCAGAAAAATGAATAAGTGTGATATATGCAATAAAAACTTCACTAAAAAAAGTCCTATTCTGGAATGTAGCAGGTGTGAGAAGCTGGTGCATGGTAACACCCTATGCTCAGGTCTCTCCAATAAACAGCTGACTTCTCTTCGCGCTGCCGAGAACCTGGAGTGGACATGTCAGGAATGCCATGAATCTTCGCCTAGGCGCCGCTCTCTGCATTCCAATGGAGAGGATGGCGATGAAGACACGGAAGAAAACAAAAAAGAACCTTTCCAGATAAACGTCAAACAACTTCTCAAGGACATCTCAAAAGAAATGGAAAAAACAATGAAAAAAGAATTAAAAGAAATAACTCTCTCGCTTCAATTCCATAGCGACAAGATGGACGAAGTAGTGGACTGTATCGACGCTTTTAAGCAAACCATCACTGAGCTTCAAAAGAAAAATGCAGAGCTATCTAATAAAAATGCTCATCTAGAGACACGACTGAGAGCACTAGAACAACAATTTCAGTCAACAGAACAACAAAAATTTGCAAGTCATATTGAAATATCGAATATTCCATTTAATGACAAGGAAGATACTGCATCACTGGTCGAAGAAGTAGCAAAGAAACTCCAGTTACCTACAAATGAGATCGAATGCTCAAAACGACTTCCAGGTAAGCCGGAAAGACCGGGTTCAATACTTGTACAGCTCAAAAATGAGACTATCCAAACTAAATGGCTGGCGTCTGCCAAAATCTCTAACATAACTGTAAACGACTTGATCCCAACCAAGTCAGACACCAACGAGAAGATCTACATACGCGAAGCTCTAACACCATACCACAAAATGCTACTATGGAATGCTAAACAAGAGTTGAAAAATACCTACAAATTTATATGGTGTAAAAGAGGAATAATTCGGGCACGAAAAGATGAGAATGCAGCTCCCCTCATCCTGAGATCGATTGAGGACATCAAAAGCTTGAAGATATAAATAAGTAGATATTAAAATCCTTGATACTTTATTTCTAACAAATGTCTTTCTATATAAAATATTATTTAAATAAAATGGCGGTACTAGTAGATGATATTAATGAAATTATGGAATGTACAAACCTTGAGCATTTCATAAAATGTATTCCACATAACCAAACTAACCTACTATGTATGCATATTAACATACGATCCACTATAAAAAACTTTTGTGCCCTGGAACAATCCATCACTTCGTCTAAATATAATATCGATGTCATTATACTAACAGAGGCTAATATACCAGACTCAATTAGTTCTCTATATCACATAGATGGGTATAACATGCACACGGAACTGAGGAAAGGTCGAAAAGGCGGTGGTATTATTATGTATATCAACAAAAAACATAAATTCTCCACTATTTCCACTGTAACTAGTCATTTTGAATGTGTATTTGTAAAAATAACAACACCATCTCGATACTCTGCAAACCTATTTGCAATTTACCGTCCTCCTAAAAATAGCAAACACCTGTTTATCAACGAACTACAACACATCCTAATCAAGGCAGACACTCAAAACGATACTTTCCTTTTAGGCGATATCAACATAGATCTCAAAACAGATTCACCTATAAAACATAAATACAACAGCATGCTTTATAACTACGGTCTTGTGTGCGGGATAACGGATTACACACGAATTGAAATTTGTAATAATAAATTAAGTCGGTCTTGTATTGATCACATATACGCTAGATCCCGCTCACAAAACCTGTACACAGCAGCACTCGGAACTGTACTGGCGGACCACCGAGCAGTTGCATTCGCATGCGTTGGACAGGTACAGCCACAGGATGTTCCAAAATATAAAACTATTTATAATAACACTAAACTGAATACTTTACTGAGTGAGGTTAATTGGCAACCAATCAATGACATTGAGTGTCCATATAAAATATACGAACACATTCAAAATAATATTTTAAAATGTTACAAGGAATCAGAAGCTAAAATCAAAGTAAATCAAAACCCTAAAAGAAACAACAATTGGATGAATAATACAGTTCTTAAAGCATGTGAATATAGGGATAAGCTATTTAATACCTGGAAAAACGACTGCACTGATATGGTCTTAAAACTAAAATATAACAGAGCCAGAAACTATGCAAATAAAATATTACAAAGGGCTAAAATTAACAACTTAAGAAACCAAATAGTTAAAAATAAAGCAGATCCAAAACAATTATGGCAAATATTAAATAAAATCACAGGAAGACTGAAACCAGCTATAGATAATGTCCTTCTAAATGCGTTTGAAAATAATAATGTGAGAGATATAGCAAATAACTTCGCTAAAACCTTTAGTAATAGCGTCAAAAGTATAATACCTAACTGTAACAAGCCTTTACTTGACAAAAATATATTTAGGAGACCAGCAAATGTGACAATGCGATTACAAAAGGCTACTCCTGATACAATACATACAATAATCAAAACCTTGAACAGTAACAAAGCTCCTGGTGTAGACAAGATAAGGGCAATAGACATCAAATCAATAGCACAAAAAATATCATGGGTAATAGCTAAATTAATCAATGCCAGTATTAAAACAAGCCTATATCCTAATGAATTAAAATCAGGTATTGTAAGACCGATTCATAAAAAAGGCAGCTACCGAGACTACGAAAACTACCGGCCTATCACAATTCTTCCTACCATTGACAAAATTATAGAAAAATTCATATGTAAACAAATTTATGATTTTTACGAGGTAAATAAAATCCTATCAAAAAAACAATTTGGCTTTCAACCTCATAAAAATACTACGCAACTGTTGTCTGCCTTTACTGACACTGTAAACGATCATCTGAATAATAAAAAACATATTCTTGTAGCGTTCATAGACTACAGCAAAGCCTTCGACACTTTACGACACAACGAACTAATAGATCAACTCGATGTCTGTGGTGTCCGAGGTAATCTACTGAACTGGTGTCGAAACTATTTGACAGATAGGTCCTACGTCGTCAAAATCGGAGAGCAACTAAGCAATAAGGTGCATGTTACCGAAGGTACAGCACAAGGATCGGTCCTTGGTCCCCTACACTACCTCACGTATGTCAATAGTCTTCCAAATGCTATCAAAAAATGTGAGATCTATCAATTCGCTGACGACACTTGCCTTATGGTAGCAGAAAAAGATATAAATGTGGCCTTACAGAAACTACAGGAAGATTTCAATATGCTAGTAAAGTGGTCCCATGATGCTGGTTTGGTTATAAACATTAGCAAAACCAAACTGATGTACATTAGTTCCACTCAAAATAGAAGCAAACAGTCACCTATTCTCATAGGCCATGACCACAGATGTCTACATACTAACGGTAAGCACTCTTGTGATTGCGGGCCTTTAGATATAGTGGATAAAATGACATACCTGGGTCTCGTTATTGATGATCGTCTAAAGTGGACGGATCACATCAAACTGGTATGTGACAAACTTCGGGCCATATTAGCCAAATTCGCTATAGTAAAAAATAACATTCCTTATCGGGTCCTGCTATCACTTTACAAAGCCCTAGGTGAGTCGATAATATCCTACGGACTTAGCAGCTATGGACGGACATGTAAAACACACCTAAACTCAATTTATCAGCTTCAATTACGAATTCTTAAAACTATAGTACCACGTAAAATCAGACAAACACATAAAGACAATTACCACGCTCTCTTTTCGATTTGTAAGTTAATGCCTATTCACGAAAAAATTAAATATACAATACTTTCGGAACAATTCTTTAACAAAGAAATTCAAATCAAAACTAGTCATCAAAAACTAACGCGCAGTGTAACTAACGCAGTACTAGTTGTCCCATCATATAATAACGTATATGGCAAGTGCAAAATGAATTACATAATACCTAAACTAATAAACAATTTGCCTAAAGCTACAATAAACGAAATTAACTATAAGAATATTAAACATAAACTTAAAACTTATTTTTTGCAAAATCATAGTCTTGAATTCTAGATTCTAAGGGAGAGAGGCAGGAACAGAACGGGAAACGGTGAACGGTAGTTGAAATACCTATATCTACTTCGGTTAACAAATTGGTGTTGACTGTTGACTTAGGTACCTACATAATTTATTATTTTTTCATACTAACAGCTCGTTTTCGGAACATCCTGTGAGATGGGCCTCGATCGTTGTGTCTGTGTTGCTTAAGTTTTTTATGATTGTAGGTACACAGTGCATTTCTTACCACTACTAATACATGCAGATAACGATCCGGTTCAACTCACATTCTTGTCTAGTTTCTAAACGCACACAATGGGACTGCTTAATGTTTGTACCTACTGCCATAATACCTGTCGAACCTCTGATCTGTAGTTATCTGACAAGACTACGTGTTGGAAGCTTTTGTATATTGTTTTCTTCTAATTGTCTTTGTTTTTACTTTCTGTTCTTGTAAATGTCTATTATGTAGTAAGTGTTTTTGTAGTAATGGTTTAAATATTGTAAGTACCTCATTAATTATCCTAGCTGTTAATTAAGACGTCCTAGACGAGTCGATAGTGTATAGATAAACCTAAATTGGTTTTTATTACACTATCTTGTCAATGTATTGTAACGTTTCTTTCATTAATAAATTTATATAATAATAATAATAATATATTATTATTATAAATTATTGTTACGCAATTATTAAATTTACCTGTTCTCCCCTGTATACAATATACTCCTCAAAATACAGCTGGCCTCCAGGAACAACTATTCCTGCCACGGAGTGATGTTCAGGGGGCGCATGCGACCTCTTATTCGCTGCTGTCTCTTCCTTCATTTTACCCAAAGTCACCCGACATAACATCATTTGTCTGTAATCAAAATATCGTAAACATATTAATTAAACATCCCTAGCTATGCATCTCACTCTGATGCATAGCTAGGGATGTTTGTATGTGTATAATGTACCAATATTGTATGCACATCAATAAAAAGTTAAACCATCATCCTCTTTCACTCAGCCACCCTACATAGTGCGACCCACGTTTTTTTTTTTTTAGAATTGACTAATACAGCGTTGCTCAGGGAGCAGTTACTGCTTTTTACTGCGGCCTATTGGAGGGCCCAGAAGGGTCACCGAGCCAATTGAATGAACTTAAGCAACCGACCTAGGGGCACCCAGAGGGGTACGGACCTCGGCATAGAACGTTGCTGGGGCTACGCGGCAGATTGGGTAGCTGGGTATTGGCGCGTGCATAACGATGGAGAGGGTGATGACAAGGGCAGCTAGATGTGTGCGAGCGAGAAAGCATTCGTGTCCATGCGCCTCTAGCTACAGAACCCTTTAATTAAAAGGTTCACGTCACTTCTTTTAACAACCCTTTGTTACGTATTGACAATATTAGACCACCATAGTATAATATTATTATTGGCCGAAAAATTAATTATCGACGCTAAAAAAAATAAAAAGTCATCGTTGAAGCGCAGCACTATTTTACTCACTGTCTGCTAGTTCAAAGACTAAACGGCAGCAGATACGTCGTAAGGCCTCTGCGATGTCACCACTATCTTGTTAGTACTTAATTTAAAATATGATAAAATAAGTTATCTTTATTACTAAAGCCTATTTATTGGAAAAAATACAATAAAAAAATATATATATCTTGTACATTATCACACAAATTATCTAGTCACATTTAAAGTACCAGAATCTAGCCTGGACTTGTATTATGATGAATAGACAATGATATAGAATACACATATAGATACAAACATCCATGACTCGGGTACAAATATTCATATTCATCATACAAATATTTGTCCCCTACGGGATTCGAACCCGTGACCCTCGGCATAGCAGGCAGGTTCACTACCGACTGAGCTACCGGGCCCTCAAAACAAACAAACAAACATAAATAACAGATTGACAAAATAGTAAAATTATTGTTACAAAAATAAAGAATAAAGATTAATTTCAATAAAGTTCGTATTTGTCATCATGTAAGATAATTTAAGCATCTTACATGAGTTTTTTCGACAAAAAAAGCTTCTTCGTCTCTTACTTAAATTTAGGTACAAATGACTTACAAACACTACCCTTCTGAAAAAATAGTCTATGTATCAAATTTCACACTAGAGTTGGGATTAGAGCACCAGAATTGGCTTCGATGATGGATTTTTTTTTTGTTAATTATGTAACACGTTGTGTAACGATCATTGTAAAGATTTCGATATATTTCATCAAAATCAGGCTCAATACGTTAACTCTATTAGATGTATTTTACAAACATTTAAATAAAGATTTTCTCAATTCCCAACCATTTTGTTTATATTTTAACATAATGTTGTGCGCAGTTGGTATTGGCAGAGGCAAATTTAGCCCTATTCTAGATATAATATTTGTATAGCATATGATTTATGTTGTCTTTTTTACTGTGCCTATTAAAAAAAAAATAAAAAAAAAGAAGAAAGACGGTTTCCGTTTTTTCCATACAAACGTATTACCCTGATTCATCCCTGGATAATAACACTAGAGCACAGAATAAATATCAGTACTACCCATACAGAAGAATCACTTCGAACACAGATTTAAATAAATAGCGACTCTCTCTGCACGGCAATAAGGTGTAAAGTTATTCGCACTCGTCCTATCGTACAATTCGTGAATAACCTACCAACCGTCACAACGGCGCGCGTGCAAACAAAAATAAACCGAGTCATTAGACCTGAAAGCTTCCTTTACATAGTCTCCCTCTTTCACGTGCTGGCAGCGTGACATCGCTAGGGTTTTCAAGTCTCGCATTAACTACTCACAAAATGGCGGCAAGTTTAATGAGATTTACCAAGAAGTTTACACGGTATACCCAACCTATTGCCATTCACCCCTCGGTGGGGATCGGCTGTCAAGCGTTACTGAGCTGTGGAGTGAGACAGGCCTGGTTTACATGCAGGTGAAGCAAATATATCGTCATCATCATCTTATTTAAGAGCTACGCTCTTGTCGGTGGAGTATTCGCCAATCCTGTCTCTTTTCCGCTAGTGTCTTGAGTTCTTGATATGACTCGACATCATCCTTTTCCTTCACTTGGGTTTGAAAACTCTGTCTAGGTCTTCCTCTTCCTCTCTTCCCCTCTATTTTCCCTTTTCAGTACGGTTTTAAAGAAATTGTCGTTTCGTATCAAGTGTCCGATCATATTTAAGATTCCGTACCCAAAGGGTTGAAAACGGGACCCTATTACGTACCCTACGTTGTCCGTCCGTCCGTCCGTGCGTCCTACCTATTTAGGACTGTAACTTTTGAACCGTAATAGCTAGACAGTTGAAATTTTTACGTAATATGTGTTATTAAAGCGGATTTTACAACAAATAATAAAAATGACAAAAAGTTGAAAATTAAGGGGGGGTCCTCATACAAGAAACTGGTTTTAATCAACGTTTTTTCTTCTCGCTCTACCGTAAAAACGGTAATACATACAAGCGTCAAACTTGGTGTGATTATAGAGCAAACTCTACAGTAAAACAATAAATAATAAAAACCGGCCAAGTGTGAGTCAGACTCGAACTAAAGGTGCCGGAGAAAAAAAAATGTTGTAATTTAATATTATGTTTTGTAGTTGCGTGGTGCGGAACCCTCGGTGTGCGAGAAGAACAACTCGCACTTAACCGGTTTTATTCCAACTCTACAGTATAACAACAAATAATAAAAACTGGCCAAGTGTGAGTCGGTCTCGCGCTAAAGGTCCAAAAGAAAAAAAAAATTGTAAGTTAATTTGTGTAGTTGTGTGATACGGAGCCCTAGGTGCGCGAGTAACCCAACTCACACTTCACCGGTTTTATTCTAATATAAGCTAATATAAGCGTGTTAAGGGGATATAATTCGGAGCGCGCTCCATACAAACGTACTATGGTGATATTTTCAATAAGTACTAACCAATTCAAGTCAGTGACATTTTCCTGAAACAATCTTGAAACAAATATCTATGCTTGTATGGAGTCAGATTTTCGTTAAAATACACAGTTTCAATGCGAAATTTTAGATTTGTATGGAAATCTTTGAGGCACTGTAAATTAAAAACTATACATTTTAACGAAAATCGGACTCTAAACAAGCATAGAAATTTGTTTTCAGATTGATTCCGTAAAATTTCATTGAGTTTAATTGGTTAGAATTGAAAATATCACCATAGTACGTTTGTATGGAGCTCGCTCCGAATTATATCCTCTTCAAATTAAACCTACCTTATGCAAATGTCGCAGTATAGATCCCTATGTGTAGGACATCTCGCCATCATTCCGAACGCGTATTGATTGCTTTTGGACGAGTTCTTCGCGAAATACACGCCAGCACCAAACATACCGTCTGAGGAGAAACAAATATTAATATAAATCCAACCTCGTTTGTATGTAGTGCACTGCATGGGCTACTATCCTCTTAAGAGAAGTTTATTCCGAACTAGCGACCCGCCCCGGCTTCGCACGGGTGCAATGCTGATACTAAATACACTACAGAAAAACTGTGAACGTTGTATATAAAAACATAGCGGCCCGCTGCGGCTTCGCACGGGTATAAAATATATAGCCTATGTGATTATAATCGATTCGGTAGTTTTGATTTATTCATTACTGCTTTTCTTGCCGCACCGGGCTGCCGGCCGGTACCGCCGCAAACGCTACGTCCCACAATTTTTAAATCTGTAATATCTTCAAAAATATTCACTTAAATCATACGGTGTAAAGGGCCATATAGATCTATATTAAATGAACAATGTATTCAAGGTATTTAATTGGTTAAGGATTAATGCTGTTGTAGGGGTGACGTAAGTTGTTGCCATGGATGATAGAAAAGAGTTCTTAATTTACATATTTAATTAAGTGCACTTAATCTAAGTTACATTTGACCTAGCGGTACGGTGGTATGGGAACGACTGGCGAATGTTCCAGTCGCTCCGTAGGACTGATACAAAATCGCTGAACAAACAGATTTGAAATACACACTGTGTCGCTACACTGTATTGGTTAAAATCGCTTCGAAAATTAGCCATTATGTGTCGTAAAAAGTAAATGACAAAAAAAAGTTATTGTGGGTTATCCATAAGAGATAGACATATACCATCACGGACTTTTCTGTAGACCTTTTCAATGTGTACAATACTTAGTACATTATTTTGATAAAACTCGTAGGGTTCAGCCTGCGTTTGCAATGTAAGCGGAAAAAATGTAATTATTTACGACATCACATTAGAAACCTCAAAAATAACAGTACTTCTCCACTATTTAATGGATGTTATTATACATGTAAACCTTCCTCTTGAATCACTCTATTAAAAAAAACCGCATCAAAATCCGTTGCGTAGTTTCAAAGATTTAAGCATACAAAGGGACATAGGGACAGAGAAAGCGACTTTGTTTTATACTATGTAGTGATGATGCGTAAATGCGCGCTGCATACAAATGTCTGGTGATATTTTTAATACTAACCAATTATAAACAATGAAATTTTGCAGAAACAGTCTATTATCAATTTAAGTCAATTAAATTTTTCAGAAATAATCTAGAAACTAATCTCGATGCTTGTATGAAGTCAGATTTTTATTAAAATATACAGTTTTAATGCTAGGATTAATTTAAGATTTGTATGTAAATCTTTGAGGCACTGTAACTTTAAAACTGTACATTTTAACGAAAATCGGACTTCATAGAAGCTTAGAGATTAGTTTCTAGATTGTTTCAGAAAAATTTCATTGACTTTAATTAGTTAGTATTGAAAATATCACCAGACTTCGTTTGTATGGAGCACGTTCCGAATTATATTCCCTTAACTGATCCCACTGCTGGGTGCAGCGACACAGCTGTAGCTGGTTTCCTCACGATGTTTTCCTTCACCGTTTGAGAGCAGTCGGTATTTGGTACATGTCAATGTCGTCCGTGCGGATTCGAACCTGGACTTCTATAAAAATTTGTTTAGCATCTGTCACCCACGTTAAGGGATGGAAACCGGTTTAATATTTTGTGTAATTATTGGTAATTTTTTTTTCCGTTTTGTCTGTTGGTCGGGTGATCGTTCGGCTTGTTAATTTCACTATAGTCAAAGGTTTTTTGTAACTATAATTACATTAAATTACAAGGGAGGGGGTGAGAGCGGGTGGAGAGGGGTTAATGGGCGAAGGGAGGGAGGAAGTTTGTATTTTGAGTTCGTGTAGTTTTAATATAATGTAGAGACTTTACTAGTAAGTAAAAAGTAAGTTATAGCCTGTAGAATCCCACTGCAGGGCAAAGTCCTCCTCCCACGAATGAGGGTGAGAGGGAGTGGGCCATACTCCACCACGCGGGCCCAGTGCGTGCTGGTGGAGGCAAGTTAGTGGTCAACTTCCTGTCAGTGAATTTTCAAGCCGCCTTAATAGGCCTCTGACCTGGCTTAACGAATAGTTACAACGCCATCTGACGGAACAATCCAAGACCAACTGCTTAGCGAAATTCTTGAAATACCACAAAACGGTCACCCGTCCAAAGACTGACCGGACCCGACGTTGCTTAACTTCCGAGACTCCATTACGCCCGAGATCGCCGGTAATTTTACCGTAAGTTACATAAATTACCGTAAATTATCCGTATCCCGACGACATTGTAAGGGTTGTGGGTCGTACATGGATCAGATTGGCACAGGACCGTGAGGAGTGGCGCAATAAAAAGGAGGCCTATGCCGAGCAGTGGGTTGATGTGGGCTGATTTGATTGATTGATATCCGTATTTTACGCGTCTTTTTACCCGACTGCGCCAGAAGGAGGGTTATGTTTTTCGAGCGTATGTATGTATGTATTTGGTATAAATTACGTAAACACTTACTTGTATTAGCATATCTTTCATCGAATCCGTGTTCCTGAAGTTCTTTGATTTTACTGGATCCGTGAAAGAGCATTCGCTCGTTCGCGTAACCAACTTCATCGCGAACCGTTTCTTGCCGTTTCTTGTATTTTTTCCAAAAACAGCCGTTCACCACTTTTTCTATCTGTGAAAAGGTCGACAATCAAGTTTTGATCTAAGTTTGCTAATGCAAACTTGTTTAATCTTTGTCATCATCACACTTCCATTTCAGTACAGTATGGAAGGAGTTATTAACCAAATTTTAGAAGGCAGGTAGAATACCTCCGTGGTTTAATGGTAAAGAGCATTGGGCTTTTGATACGGAAGTCGAGAGTTCGATTCTCGCGGGGGACTACTAGTGATATGTCACTTTGTGCGTTTTTCCCCAATTGGTTAGGACATTGCAGGCTGAATCATATGATTGTCTGAAAAGAAAGATGATTCCGTGCTTCGGATGGCACGTTAAGCCGTTGGTCCCGGCTACTATCTCTCGTGGTAGTAGTCGTTACATAAAAACCACGTCAGAGGCCGTTAGGCGGTCTGAAAAAACTCTGACACCAGGGCTTGCCCACACGATAAGAAGAAGAGGTAGGTATACGACCACAGAACATTATAAGAGGGGTTAGAAATGCAAAGTAGCGCTTTTGCTTAGGAGACGGCTGTCGCCACTTGTCTTCCCGCTCACTCTGCTACAATTACTCATGTCCTCTCGCTCGCACCACGCCGAGCGCCTTATGGTGTTATGCAAATCATTGCATAACCTGTGGCGACACGTTCCACGCCTACTTTGCACTTCTAACCCCTATAATGTTCTGTGTATACGACGTTATCATCGTGACAAAGTCACTGTGATTTTTGTGTAACCGGAACAACAGCCACGATGATGGCGCAATAATGATAGTTGCAAACTGATTGACAGAAAAAAAATTTAATGCATTTTTACAAACAATACCTTTATAATATTGTAACTTGTGAAATTGCCACTCCTTTGGATCACTTTGGTTTGTTCCATTTGCTCGACGACGATTTTATATTCTTTGCCGCCCAACTTTCCTTTGGGGTCCAAATTTATTAACCTGGTCTTGTCTACACCACACTTCCAACCCCTCATTTTCTGAAATATTATATAGGTACAGGGTCCTTCTTAAGAGAAGTTTATTCCGAATGCGTAAAAGCGCGCTGCATACAAACGTAGTCTGGTGATATTTTCAATCGTAACCAATTAAACACAATGAAATTTTGCAGAAACAATCTAGGAACAAATCTCTATGCTTGTATCGTGTCCGATTTTCGTTAAAATATACAGTTTCATTCAATGCTAGGATTAATTTAAGATTTGTATGAAAATCTTTGAGGCACTGTAACTTTAAAACTACATTTTAAAGATAATCTGACACGATACAAGCATAGAGATTTGTTTCTAGATTGTTTCTGCAAAATTTCATTGAGTTTAATCGGTTAGTATTGAAAATATCACCAGACTTCGTTTGTATGGAGCGCGCCAACAGTAATATACCCTTAATACTCGTATGCTGACACTTTTTTAAGGGGATGATCAGACCACCAAACTGAACAACTTTCTCTATGGCACCAACATCGAAATCTCGAAAAAAAATCAGCTATCAGCACATTTGGCTCGAGTAGGTTTGCAATTTTGTATGGAACAAGTTTTTTTTTTGCGATTTCTATGTTGGTCCCTTATAGAAAGTTGTTCAGTTTTATAGTCTGATCATCCACTTAAAAAAGTGTCAGCATATTAAGAAGGATCCTATAGAAACACTTAAGTTACAGTTTGTTGGATTCCAAAGCAGAGCAACGGCCTCTCACGAAATAAGGGAACCTGTGGCCCGAACATGCCACCCCGGAGAAGAGGAGTTAAGGGCCTATGTCGAAAAATAATTGAAGCGAAATGGGCGTGTGATAGCTTATATTACTGCCTGATGCGAGAAAAAGAGACAGGGCGGCGCGCGCCTAAAACGACGCAAGCATAAAACAAACTTTATTTAATTGTAATTGTACTATTTATGTAAGTTCAATTCTGCTCTAATCAAAATTTATAAAAAATCAATCTCTTTTTTTTAAACCATCCTCTTGTTTCTAATATTCACCGTTTAGCAGTTCCAAGCGTTTACCGATTAAGACGGAGGCTACTTTGGCTTGTTTTTCTATCGAGAAAATGTGTTTTAATCGTGTTTTGGCTCTAATCAAAACTTCAATTATATGTTCAATTTACACATATCCGCAAATCATATTCCTACTGTTAGTACTTCATGAGATATGATGCTTTGAAGAATCCTATTTTTTTCACATAGCCTCTTAAATCGATTTGTACCTCTGTATTCAGTGGCGTAGCTTGGGTCTCTGCCGCCCGGGGCACAGATCGATTTTACCGCCCCCTTATTTTAACTGCACAAAAAATAGCAAAATTTTTATACTGTTGAAATTTTTTGCACATCGATTCGGTTTGTGATCAAACATCTTTTGGTTTACCCATGCAAAAATATAAACTTAGAGCGAGCGAAGCTAGCTCGACCTTTCTCCTCAATAGGAATCGGTTAGAGCCACAGGTTTTTACGTTTAAAACATTTGTGCAAATTTGTGTATTTTGTGTATTTTTGTGAGTTTCGGTACTACTGGTGAAACGTGGATGTTCTGAGGCTTCAGAATATCTCTGACTACCCCCTCGAGGAATATAGTCGTGAGCATATGCAAGCATGTATGCATGTACATTTGTGAAAAGTAACCTAAATAAAAGTTTTGTATCGAGCGAAGCAAGCTCGAAATTTTTAGCATTTCGTCTTAACTGTGGTCAGGATTATGTGTAGGAACAGTAATTAAAACAGAAACAGAGCGAGCGATGCGAGCTCGACTTTTCCCTGCTCTACGAATTGGTTATAGACAGAGCTCAATCAATCTACAGGGTGTAAGTGACAGCCTAGCAAAATACTGAAACGGTGAACTCAGTCCATCAAACTGAACAACTTTCACTATGGAGCCTACCTCAGGAAACGCGAAAAAAAATCTGCTGTCCCATACGAGTCGCGTATGTACAGCAGTTTTATATCTGCCAGCTGACAGCTGATTTTTGTAAAGTGCCGCCCGGGGCATTTGCCCCCCCCCCTGCTCTCCTCCCCCCCCCTCGCTATCTGTATTAGTTACTGAACACATGCCAAAATACGCACATATGACACTTTTGAGCGTGGACACGACGACCAATAGTTGGTAAGTCAATGTTTTTTACCGGACTGCGCCAGAAGGAGGGTTATGTTTTTCGAGCGTATGTATGTATGTATGTCTATTTCTTTGGCACGGCCTACAGCCTAAACGGCTTGATGGATTTTAACGTGTGAGGTGTCATTGGATTTGTAAAAATCGTGAGAGTGACATAGGGTATATTATTTCAAGATGGCGTCTACGAATTATAAAAGAGAGGGGAAATAAACAATTTTTTTTTGTAAAAAATTACAAAATGGGTATCAAATGAAAACTAGTAATCAGACGATTCCAATATTTACGATAATTTAAATTTTAGTACTTCTATGTTTGGACACAAGACTAAAAAGTATGAAATAAACTAAATTATAAAGATAAACAAAAAACTCGACTGCATAAAAACCTATTAACTGAAAGGAGAAAAACAAGCTCCATAATCACTAATCAGCTATAACAACTTTGTTTGAGCAAATATAATTTGATTCTTATCAGGTAGGTATTGCAGGTGGGGACAAACCAATCAATAACCAACCAAAAATATTCGTTGTCCCCCTTTGCTATACCTACCTAATAAGAATCAAATTATATTTGCTCAAACAAAGTTGTTATAGCTGATTAGTGATTATAGAGCTTGTTTTTCTCTTTTCAGTTAATAGGTTTTTATGCAGTCGGGTTTTTTGTTCTTTATAAACTTTTTTTTTTAATTTGTGATAGGTAATCATTTGACCTCAATGTCACCTGATGATATGTTTGCTTCTGGTTTTACTTACAGGTATCGTGATCTTCACATCCCTCGCCGTGCCTGTCGGCATTCTGACGCGAGATGTCATTATTCCATGAGACTTTCTATGTCTTCTACCGTGCCTAGTATTGTCACTAGTTTCACCGTCATTTTGCTTAGAGGCTTTAATGTCTTCTTCGTCGTAGCCCCAGTCTGCGTAATCGTTGTTGGTGTACTGAAACAAAGCCTTAGAAATTAAAAAACCGGCCATGAGCGTGTCGGATGATGGTATTGGTATTGGTTGAGCGGGCTCTTTTTCCGCAACTCGACGTCTTAGGCGCCTATTTTGCGTGAGGTGGGAATGACTATTCTTGCCACCCTAGCTCCTCCAGGAAGCCCACCAGCTTGTTAATGCTGCCGAATGCCTCTGGAAGAGACCCCGGTGATCCGAGGTGTTGTGCTCGATATTGTGCATTCTAACAGCACGTGCGCAGCTGTTTCTTCAACCTCCATGCAGACCCTGCACAGCGGACTGTTAGTAACACCAATATTAAAAAGATGTCTGTTAAATGGACCGTGATCTGTCAGGGCTCCAGTATCGGATGATGATTTATGGTACCATTTTTTCCATCGATCTGTTTGGGACGTAAATGAGGTGTCATCTGAAGGAGATCAATCTAAAGAACTGGAATAACTAGGGTTGCCACCTCTCAGTCTGCCTCAACTCTAGGGTTGTCAGATTCAAAGAAGTCATTTTTAACCCTTAGAGTTGCGAAGTTGTGGCAGACTGTGAGGTGGCAAGGTAGCGGCGTTGTATGAACCTCTGTATAAACATTCACTTAAATCACATTTCGTTCACCAAACAAATAGATGCATAATTTTTCTGTCGGATCTCTGACCATATTATTGTATATCTACATTAATTATTATAACACTTTATTGTACACAAAGACATAATAATATACAAAGTTGAGAAAACATGTACAAAGGGCGAGCTTATCTCTGAAGAGATTTCTTCCAGCAGACCTTAGCTTGAGAATGTATATTGTAAATTGTAATCGTTAATAAGTCGTGTTATGTTGTAGAGTTTCTGGCCGCATCTTCTCTACAGCGACAACACGTTCCGATGCGGTGGTAGCTTCAATAACATATTTGACGTTTTGAAAATGTGCTTCAAGCTTCTATATTAAAATTACCTGACTATCATCATCGCTACGTTTGACCCTCACGGTTGGCGGCAAATCATCATCAGAAACTTCGATCTCGTCTGACGTGTAGTCGAAGTCATCAGAGTCAAAATCATGGTCGTGGTCAACGCAAGCTGGAGTCAGATCCCTGGACAAAGTTTTACCACCAACATATATATCTATACAGGGTGTTACATAATTAACCAAAAAAAATAAAATCCTTCATCGAAGCCATTTACTAAAAAATCCCAACTCTAGTGATCAGCTGATAAGGTCATTCAATCTGAAGTTGACCTCTGAAACATAGACTTTTTTTTTTCAGAAGGGTAATGTTTGTACGTCATTTGTACCTAAATTTCAGTAAGAGGCGAAGATACTTTTTTGCCGAAAAAAGAAATTGTAAGAAGCTTAAATTATCTAACATGAAGACAAAAATGAATATTTTTTTGAAATTATTCTTTATTGTTTATTTTTGTAACAATAATTTAACATTTTTGAAAATCTGTTATTTATTGTTTTTTAGGGCTTAATATTCAAGTTAGTTTAGTATTAAAGATAACTTCGAGAATAATTATCTTTTAAGTTAAGCACTTACAAGATAGTGGTTAGTAGTGGAGACAACGCAGTGACTTTACGACGTATCTGCTGCCGTTTAGTCTTTGAACTACCAGGTAGCCAGAATTTTGGCGCCATTTCCTAAAAATAATTAAGCGGGTTCCGCACGTGTAATTTTTTGAATTAAAAATTTTTCGTACGTTGTCGTGCGTCTTCTAGAATACAGTGGCCGGCAAACAATGGATGAGTAAAATTAAAATAAACATCCATTTTACAGCTGAGATCCCCATGATCT
Source organism: Agonopterix alstromeriana (assembly GCA_963924505.1). Classification (NCBI taxonomy): domain Eukaryota; kingdom Metazoa; phylum Arthropoda; class Insecta; order Lepidoptera; family Depressariidae; genus Agonopterix; species Agonopterix alstromeriana. The sequence continues at coordinate 6,403,667 of OZ004689.1, read as the reverse complement.
TCGAATCGGCTGACCTGATCTTCATGAAAATCATCACTGTTAAACTAGCTTTCTAATAAAACCGATAAAAAACGCCGTCGCCGCGATAGCGCACAAAATGTTCTGTACCATATGGCCGGTTAGTTACACCCTGGCGATAAGAACGGGTTCGATTCTTACGCTACACAATTTCAAGAGAAAAAGATAAAAAGTTTATCTGGTTTGTAGATAAAGTCTTCTTCTTATCGTGTGGGCGGCAGGCCCTGATGTCGGAGTTTTTCAGACCACCTTACGGCCTCTGACGTGGTTTTTATGACTACCACCAGAGAAAGTAGGCGGTACCAACGGCTTAATGTGCCATCCGAAGCACGGATTCATCTTTATTTTCAGACAATCAAGTGATTCAGCCTGCAATGCCCTAACCAACTGGGGAAAAACGCACAAAGTAACATATCACTAGGTGTCCCCTGTGGAAATCGGACCCACGACCTCCGTGTCAAGAGCCCAATGCTCTTAACCATTAGACCACGGAGGCAGTTGGAGATAAAGTGAAACTACGTTAGTAGTGTGTAAACTACTAGTACTAGGAGACTAGAGGAGAGAAGAGATACAGGGATTTCAAGCTTCATATTTGTTTCTGACGGGACCCTAATTGTAAGACAAAGATAGGTGATAATTTCTCTATGTGACATTGATGCACAACATTTTTTGAAAATGTTGTTTTTTATGCTCGTTCCAAAAAACCGGCACATTATGACAGCAAGATTACCACTAAGTATCTATTAATTATTCGTAAAAGTCTTGCAAGTACCTACGTAAAAAGACAATAATCAGTTATTATTTTTTAATCATTATTAACCATATCAATGCGAGCTAGCTGCCGGCGCGGCGTCGGCTGCTGTTTTGGATGCAAGCACTAGCAGAATCCTACAAGCCCCCCGTCAGCGGCCGCCATTTTTGGTGCCGGCGGTGGCTGCCGTTGTTTAAAATCTTGGCTGCCGGCAGTATTACCTATCGCTTGTTCCCAATGGCGTTATTTTTGGTTGCCAGTGCTCCATCAGCGGAGGCACTCCCTATTTTAATATTTCATTCAACAAATACCTACCTACCTATTATCAATAATGGGTAACATAAAAAAAGGACTGCAGAAAAATAAAACTAATGCACTTAATTTGAAATCTATGATGTAGGTATTTACCGACTGATTTGCCGAATATGTGAATAATGTTCAAATAATGTAATGGAAAAAAAATAAGACGGCGCATGCGACGACACAGGGTGAAATGGTTGCCAACCCCTTTCGCGCGCAAACCGCGGGCGACTTCCTACGCTCTTATTGGCTGATTGATGACAATATGGCTACCGCTACCGATATACCTACCTTTAGATATCGCCGCGCCGCCTTGTCGGGTTTTCTTTGAAATTTGCACTCAGTGTTGCCGGATAGGGGATTTTTCCACAATTTTGGGGAATAATTCCGTTCTATGAATAGAATCACTGGGAAAAATTTAATCACAATGGGTAAATTTAGGGACATTATTTGGACAAATACAATACAATACAACTTTTCTTTACATAATACCAGTTACCAAGTTAGTGTCGTACTGATCCGGGGAGTGTCATAGGGTATATCACGTCACGATAAATCTTTAGGTAGCTGTCATTTTGTGCAATATTAAATTTGGGTTCGAATTTTTTCTTTTACATATTTATTTGTGTATTTCCGTTAAATAAACCAACAAAACAAAACGTATCATCCTGGAGGAAAATAAAATGAGGAAATGTAAGAAATAGTATTTGGCAACTCTGGTTGCACTTGCATATCAATCAGTCGATCATTACGATTTCGCTTGATTGTTTTGTTTTGATTTGATTGATGCTTTGTCGTAATTTGAGAAAATGGCTCAGTGGGTATTCTAACATGGAATATTACGATATGATACTATGTGTAGGCCATGAGGATAGTAATTTAAATCGTGCCCGCGAACTGTATCGTCAACGGTTTATCGATGGCAGGCCACCTGCTGAACAGCGACGGTTACCATCATACCAATGCTTCCTGAATACGGCAAGACGCTTGCATTCTACCGGATCATTTCATCGATCCAGTGGCAGTGGACGCCCGAGCACTGTCGAACCCGGGCAGGTCGAGGAGATGTTAGAGCAAGTAAGGTGTAGGCAGTTTGAATAAGACTCTGACACCAGGTCTTGCTGCCCACACGATAAGAAGAAGAAAAGTTGGTTGTGTAAAATGTGAAGTTGTGTGTGTGTGTTGAATTGAGATCGCCCGAAGAGACAGTTTGAGTCCCGGATATCACGTGTTCTCCACGAAAAAAAATAAGTGGTGAGTAGATTGATGCTAGAATGTTACCTATTTGATTGAGTCGTGATATTTTAAAAATACTCTGCCTTAAACCTCACCATTTCTCACGTAAACAATAGGTCAGTTAAGTTCAAAGTTAAATAGCTAATTTAGTTTAATACAAACTATTTAGTTAAGAAACATTTTAGTTAGCTCCTGGTACTAGCCTGGTAGTACCAGGAGCTTGGAAAAGGAGGTAACATTTTTAGTAAGAGGTAGCGGGTAATTACTCCTGGTAAGGTTAATGAACTTAAAATAGTGCTGCGCTTCTACGATGCCGATTTAATTTTTTTAGTATCGATAATTAATTTTTCGATAAATAATTATCTTACACTACGGTTGTCATACATTGTCAATAGACTCTTTACAAGGGACCCTTCAACACCTTTTTTTCTTTAGGGGTATTTTTGTAACACCCTGTATACAACGTGTTAATGAATTAACGCAAAACTAGAAAGTAGTTTGTTTAGAATCGAGAGCAGAATCGAATTATCGTGTTTTCAACATAGGTAATTTTTTTCAAAATATTAAATAATTTATTTGTAAAATTTTAAATTTACTGAACTAGATCTCAATCCACCGCTCGGGCACTCTCACCCTACTAACTACCAACACAAGATTCTTAAAATGTATCCACGAGCACGGTAGCGGTTTCATTAATTGCTGAAGTGACAACACATCATTTTTGCCTGAAAACTTAAAATGCGAATAAATTTAAATTATAACTATAAAAATAAGTAAATAATTGATACAATCTAATTATTTTGTTATAAATCAGTTGGGGTGTATGTTTTGCGCTTATTCATTAACACGTTGTATACACATATATTATCTATAAATATATAAATACATATTTAAATATAAACAAATAGATACAATAAACTTACATAAACTATGGCTTATTTAAGAGAGTGATAGTATTCATTTACTTGCTTTTTGAAGGTCGCAAATGTTTGACAATCACGAATGTTGGCGGGGAGTGAGTTCCACAATTTTAATGTCGCCATAAAGTTTAAAAATAAAATGGGCGCCTTAACTACAGGTAGTCAAGTACATTCACAGTATAATAAAGAGTATCTCGTACTACATAATACAGTGTCAACTCGAGGTTGACGTACCTACTGTCACAGAATAGGTATAGTATACAACGTGTTAATGAATTAACGCAAAACTAGAAATTAGTTTGTATAGAATCGAGAGCAGAATCGAATTATCATGGTTTCAACATAGGTTATTTTTTTCAAAATATTCAATAATTTGTTTGTAAAATTTAAAATTTACTGATTTCGATCTAAACCCACCGCTCGGGCACTCTCACCCTACTTACTACCAAAAACAAGATTCTTAAAATGTATCCATGAGCACGTTAGCGCTTTCATTCATTGCTGAAATAATAACAAATCATTTTTGCCTCAAAATTTAAAATGCGAAAAACTTTAAATTTTAAATAACAAAATAATGAAATTATTGTTTCAATCTAATTATTTTGTTATACATCAGTTGGGGTGTATGAGGTTTTGCGCTTATTCAATAACACGTTGTATAGTTCGATATACAGAACGGCCACTCCCCGCTCCCCTTCAGATTCCCTACCTGCCCTCACACTTTCTGGGAAACTTGAGGTGACCGAATTATTTTTCACATTTTAAATGTCTGTTTTTAGCGATGGGGGTTTAAAAATTTGTAATTTAATGTTATTTCGTAATTTTTAATGTTACTTAAAAACTGCTGAACCGATTTTAATGAAACAAAGCTAAGAACACTCTTGCAAAAATTCGCTTTCTATTAAAAAAAACCGCTTCAAAATCGGTCCACTCGTTTGGGAGCTACGATGCCACAGACAGGCCGACATAGGCGTCAAACTTATAACACCCCTCTTTTTGCGTCGGGGGTTAAAAATGTTGCAGTAAGTACTTACATGTTGTATTTTGTTCCTTAACTTATTGTTGGTGCACTTTCTTCAGTATCCAGGCGTACATTAACCATTATAATAATGATAGCTTGTATATAACATTCTTTTCAAGGACATACATTTCATTATCAAAGATAGGAGGAAGTTATGGTTTCATACCGTTGTGCTGTCCGGAAAACCACAGATAAGATTTTAGGGGAATACCCAAAATATTTATCTGTGGTTTCCTGAGTCTTAGGCCGAGATTCAGAGACGATTTTTTTGGTCTTAGCTCGAGGTAAGCGTGGCGAAAATGTATGGATTTTGACATACGGGAGTCCGAACTATGACTTACAAATCGTCTCTGAATCTCGGCCTTAGATTTTTAGATTCTTTATTGTACACAAAAACAATATAAGCGAGCAACACAAGCATAACATGAGTCAAGCGTGAACCGCCGTCCTAATTTGGTACCTACGAGTATCTCAAGTTTCATGGGGGGCTGCGAGCCCGGCCTTCCGAATCCTTCTGGCTTACCCCAGAAATCAAATGAATCACTTAAGAAAAATTAATATCTCAAAATAAATAAAATCTACAATATCATCATCATCATAAGCCGATCATCGTCCATTGCTGAACATAGGCCTCTCCCAAGGCGCGCCACAAAACTCTGTCCTCGGCCTTCCTCATCCAATCGCTCCCCGCTACTTTTTTTAGGTCGTCTGTCCAGCGGGCAGCAGGCGTCCCACACTACGCCTACCTGTTCACGGTCTCCACTCTAGAACTCTGACACCCCACCGGCTGTACTAAAAATAAATTAAATCTACAATAAATCACAATATTATTTTCTTGTGTTTCCACGTTCTTGAAAAGTCTATGTCGGCGGAATGTACATAGAAAATTCGAGCTCGCTTCGCTCGCTGTTTTTTTGCTACGATTCTGCTTGGAATGAGCTCTTGCTGCAACCAAGGCATTATCTTGGCATACTTATATATTTTAGAGGTCTTCATTCGCTCCAGCTTTTGTTTCATACACAAATCTACTCTATTTCAGCATGAGCAATCAAGTTATTTTGTAGCTAAAGCTCGTTTCAGGTATTTGTTTAATATATGAATCACCTCGATTTTGGCATGAGCTGGAAATCGAGTTATAGTGTAGCATAATCTCGTGCTCGCTTCTCTCGCTACAGAATTTATATTTAGGTCAGAATATTGCAACCACTTAATCATATCCCAGTTCTCTCGCTTATTCATAACTCGCTTCGCAAGCTCGCAAGGACTCGGATGCATTGCGTAAAATCTCGAGCTCACTTCGCTCGCTCCTGAATTCAGTGAAATCTCGAGCTCGCTTCGCTCGCTCTAGGTTTTGGATCGTGTCACGCCGGTCTTTTAAAATCTCGAGCTTGCTTTGTTCGTTCCAGATTTTAAGTCGTAAAAAACATGAGCTCGCTCCGCTCGCTCCATGCAAGTTTTTGATTTTGAAAGATCCGCGAAATACGTGTAGCGTTGCTATAAAAGTTGGGCCTGGTCCACCGGGTGATTTTAGTTTTGGTCCCGTAGTGGCCGTATCTTTTATTTGCTTTGACTGAAGCTTGAATTTTTACACCTCCGAGGGGTCGTAGACCGTGGTATTCGATATCAATTTCGACTTGATACCGTTGACGGGTATCAACATGATTCCTGAGAAGGTATTCCTGAGAAAAATGGTCTTGACTGACGGACAACAAAGTAATCTTATAAGGATATCGTTTTTTTCTATTTTGAGGTAGGAATTGGGTAGTCATACTGAATACTCCTTATTTATAATAAAATATTTTAATGTTTGTATGACGTCCTATTACACTGAGAAAAATATCTAAGTTGGAATAAGTGACAACTATTTAGGTATAGTAAAAGACTTTACTAGAAAATTTGTTAGAATCTACTTGAATTTGATTTATTATACTGCCTACTAATTTTCTAGTGGGTATATTCTGCTATTTTATAGTAAAGTAAATATATAGATACTAAAATAAATAGTTGTCACATACCAAGGGAAAATCGAAAAATCTTAAAGACGTTTTTTTTATACACAGGGTGTAAGGTAAAGTATAATTAACCTTTAAACCACATAACCACCTTATAACCACTCTACCCATCAAACTGAACAACTTTTATTATAGAGCAAACCTGGCAACGCAAATAAAAATCAGCAATTCCATACTACCCGATTATTTGACGACCCGATAGCACAGTCGGTAGTGAACCTGCCTGCTGTGCCGAGGGTCGCGGGTTCGAATCCCGTAAGGGACAAATATTTGTATGATGAATATAAATATTTGTACCCGAGTCATGGACGTTTGTATCTATATATGTATCCTATATCGTTGTCTAGTCATCATAACACAAGTCCAGGCTAGATTCTGGTACTTTAAATGTGACTAAATAATTTGTGTGACAATGTCCAAGATATTTATTTATTTATTTATTATACTAAGCTGCAGCGCCTACTCGACTCAAATGTATGAGACAGCTGATTTATTTTTTTGTTCTGTCTGGTTTGCTCCCATAGTAAAAGTTGTTCAGTTCGATTGGTAGAGTATCTGGTAAAAAGGTGAATGATACTTTTCCTACTTCTTATTTCTCCGTTTACACAACAGCAGGCCTGTCTCACTCCGCACTAAGTACCTACGCGGTCGGGCCTCGACGTCGAGGCTTACATCGTCGAATGTATAAAGTAATATCGTAATATTAATAATCGAAAGATTGCTACATTTGGTCCGGATTTAACATTTTTTTTATTATTTTTTATTAATAATATAGTCAAAAAAATAAATTAATTAACATAAAACAAATCAAAGTCAAAGTCAATATAATTTATTCAATATAGGAGCTTACAGCACACTTATCAAACGTCAAATCTTTTTTAAAGCTACCTCCGCGTCGGAACGTGTTGTCGCTGTAGAGAAGATGCGGCCAGAAACTCTACAACATAACACGACTTAATAACTATTACAATATAAATTCTTAAGCTAAAGTTATGTATACAATAATACATAGGTCTATTTAATAAAATAATTGATACTATACAGTAAAGTAAATAAACTATAAGCTAGTGACCTCAGACCCAAGCATTTTGATCATTTAAATAATCATCCAGTTTATAATGTGCTTTTTTACAGAGGACTTTTTTGATTTGAGTTTTAAACATGTTTTCGGAAAGATTCAAAATGTTCTCGGGGATTTTACTATAACAACGTATACAGTGACCCATGAAAGACGTGTTGACCCTACTAAGCCGAAAGTGTGGAGATATCAGTTTATTTTTGTTTCGAGTGTTGTAATTATGGACATCACAATTTTTTGGAAATAAAGACAGTACCTTACTTTTTTCAATTTTAGGAAGTATTCTGATGACTAAGATGAACCAAAATGAGTTTAGTTCAGTGTAGCATAGGTAGTGTTCATTTACACGACTCTTTCATTCGTGCCGGAGCCGGCGAAGACGTAAGTACCTACCGCCCTCCGGCACGGCCGGACTCTAGTGCCGGCCGCCGGCCAACGACCCCCGGCCCTCGATCGTCGTCTCATCGCTCGTAATTACCACGATTTCTTCCTCAGTCGAGCTCAAAATTCGTTCGTTCGGAATCGGAACGCACTATTGACATCCCTTGCACATTCACGCACAGAGAGTCAATGTGTGAGTGTCAGTCGCGCTTGGAGCGAGCGTTCTTAGATAGTGAACCTTCTGTTGTATGGTACTCTTAGATATTCCGTGCCAAAAGCGTGATTTCTAGCATGGTACGTTCCATAGCTATTTGTGTGTCTATAAAACGATTTTTTTTAAACATTTTATCTCTAAAGTTTCAGGATAGAATTACGTGTCAAGCGGCGATTTGTGGTTATCAGGATACAAATAAGTACACAACTTTAATTTTGATTAAATTTTATTTCTTTTAGGATTTTTGACTTTGTTACAATACTAGAATAAAAATAATTGTATATAAGGTCTAACAAAATTAGCTGAAACTATTTTAAGGGGAGTATCAGACCATCAAAACTAAACAACTTTCTCTATGGGACCAATATCAAAATCGCGAAAAAATATCTGCTGTCCTATACATTTGGCTCGAGTAGGTTTGCAGTTTTGTATGGAAGATCTGCTTTTTTTTTTCGCGATATCGATGTTGGTGCCTTTGAGAAAGTTGTTAAGTTGGATGGTCTGATCATCCCCTTAAAAAAGTGTCAGCATATTAAGAAGGACCATGTATTTAGTTAATATCTTTGATCACTTTTAATAACTAGGACATACACAAGCTTTGCATAAAAAAAGAGTCAAAAGTGATCTAAAACCTGCACGGAAAACAATATCTGTAACAAAAATTTTTGACCCCCGACGCAAAAAGAGGGGTGTTATACATTTCACGCCAATATCTGTGTGTCTGTCTGTCTGTAGCATCGTAGCTCTTGAACTGATGGACCGACTTTGATGCGGGTTTTTTACGTGAAAGCAAGTTTCCTTGCGGTGGTTCTTAAGCTATATTTGTTTAATATCGATTTAGCAGTTTTAATGTAACTTCAAAAATTTCAAAAGTAAAAAATAATTCGATCACCTATTTGGGGATGTTGGGGACCGTTAGTGATTGTAAAAAACTCAATGGACATATTTTTATAGCGGTCCCGTACAAGTCCCCTACGCATTAATTGACCTAAAGAGGTAACCGAATTATTTTTTTCTTTTTAAATGTTTTATTTTAAAAGACTTTACTAGTAAAGTGTAGTTGATTTCAACAACCAAAGCTGATATTTATAACAACTAAAGTCCGGCCGCTGAAAGATTGCGTTTGACAGTTACCATAAAATTGTAAAAAACTGAATGAAAACTATAAATGCCGATCATTATTTAGTAGCTTTTTGAACTTAAAAGGGCAGCTAGTGCCCTGTGTACTAGAGTGAGCACAGGTAAACAATATTTTCATTCAGTTTTTTACAATTTTATGGTAACTGTCAAACGCAATCTTTCAGCGGCCGGACTTTAAAACTTAGAGTTAAAGTTGACTTAAATAAAACAGTTGTTACAGATTTTTTTTCCTTGTACTCAGGTATACACCACGAGTTTTTAATTACCTATTTACAAATTTCAAAAAAATTTTGGACCTCCTATAGAAAAACGCACCTCCGATCCGCACTTTTGTATGGGAGGTACAACAAATTTTGTCGTTTTTCTGTAAATCTGTAGGTACGTAGTTTAGCTAAGAAAAGGTAGTAGTAATTGACAACGTTACATTTTTTTAACAACCTGTTTTCAATAAAAAATATAAAAATAGGTTAAAAAATAAGAGACACGTATTTTTCCTATTTTATTTTTGACCGATATTTCTATTTTTAATTTACTTTTCAATTAGCTGAAAAACGTAAGATTTATGGCTAAGATACCTTGGCCGCATTAACATTAAAAATAAAAACTGTCAAATAAAATAGAAAAGCCAAGCAGGCAAAGGAATAAAATCTCATTCAACCTCTATTACATTTTTCAGTATTTTTCAAATAACTCGAAAAATAATGGATAGAAAAATCTGATAATTTTGATGTAAGCTTTGAATCACATAATCTCCAAATGGTTTTCTTATTTAGGTACCTTTCTTAAAATGCAATGTTGTCAATTATAGTACACTGTGGTAGTAATTTTGAAAATTTGCGAAGTTATTTCCTAGATATTCGGATGTACCTACATCAAAGTCTCCTAAAGTAAGCCGGGTAACTTAAACTTAGTGGAATCATGTAAAAAGTCTTTGACTAAGTAATGCTAATGCTTCCGTCACTCCGTCCTTCTACTCCTTCCGTCAGAAACTTGTTTATTTTTGTTGCTATTATTTGACTATCTTGTATACAATCATGTATTCTGCATACGCCTGAAACAGAAATTAAAAACATTTAGGGAATCGAAACCCGAGTTCATCTGGCGCACCCTGGGCTGTCAGCCTCGATACCACTATTGCTGACTGGCAAATCTTTACACTGCAGCATGCGTGATTTTCATGAAACATAACTCATGCTGATACGAAAAGAAGAGAAGAGATTAGAGAAGAGCCCAGTTAGCAAGAACAGGTGCTAGAGTAGCCGTATAGTTAATTCTTATAACTCTAAAGACTATTGTGTAAAGATCTATATCAGGGGTCGATTCTAGAATAGCGTTACAGTAGAGATTATTAACACTGCTTAAGTGCCAAAGCATAATTAAAACTCTTTTGTAGATCGCATAGTTTTACAACAGGGTTTATAAGATCATTTTAAGAGCCTACGCCTATTTAAGCTAGTTAATTCAGCTAGATAGCTGGTAGTCGTGGTATAAATGCGGTAGTATATGTGCTTATAGCGCTCGGTATGAAGAAGCTTTTCAGGGTGTAAGTGACAGCCTAGCAAATACTGAAACGTTGAACTCAGACCATCAAACTGAACAACTTTCACTAGGGAGCCTACCTCAGGAAATGCGAAAAAAATCAGCTGTCCCATACATTTGATGTTTGAACAGTTTTGTATGGGACAGCTGATTTTTTTCGCGTTTCCTGAGGTAGGCTCCAAAGTCATGGTTTGATCATTCTCTTAAAAGAAGGACCCTATATTAGACAGCTTAGAGAAGATACAAAAGCTTTTATAACTCTTTTACAACACTTAAGCTCTACAAAAATCTGTATAAGGCACTTCTGTGCTCCTTGGGAGATAGTTACCTGATCACTGTGATGTATCGCGTACTCGGGGTACCGTAGTCCCCCCGAACTAGGGGTACCCTCAATAGAGTGGTACCCACTCGGGGGCTGAACCCTCCCGTTGCTTGTCACTCCTTCCACATTTGTACTCGTCACAGGATACTTCTTGCCTAGCATGACACGGCAGAGGAGCATCGATCTGGAAAAAATGCATGGGTAAAGATAATTTTAAAGGTACCGTATCCAAACGGTGCCAACGCATAGCATATGCTCACGACTATATTCCTCAGGGGGGTAGTCAGAGATATTCTGAAAACTCAGAACATCCACGTGAGTATACAACGTGTTAATGAATAAGTCCAAAACCTCATACACCCCAACTGATTTACAACAAAATAATTAGATTGAAACAATAATTTCATTATTTTGGTAGTTAAAATTTAAAGTTATTCGCGTTTTAAGTTTTGAGACAAAAATTATTTATTATCATTTCAGCAATGAATGAAAGCGCTAGCGTGCTCATGGATAAATTTTAAGAATCCTGTTTTGGTAGTTAGTAGGGTGAGTGTGCCAGTTCAGTAGGTTGAGATCGAGTCCAGTAAATTTTAAATTTTACAAACAAATTATTTAATAATTTGAAAAAATTGCCTACGTTGAAAACATGATAATTGGATTCCGCTCTCGATTCTAAACAAACTACTTTCTAGTTTTGCGTTAATTCATTAACACGTTGTATAAGTATACACATTTTTTATTCAAAATGGCCTAAAAAAATAATGTTAAGATAAGATTAATATTCTAATGCGTATTGTTATTTATAACGCAGAGTAGGCATAAGATCTTTTCGAAAATTGTGAACTTTCGCAGCGTTCAAAAGTGGCGTGAGAGCGTCATGCCATTTTTCGTCACGGCATACGAGTTGGTTTTATTGCCAAGGCATAAGCATAAGCATATGTTCACGACTATATTCCCCGAGGGGTAGTCAGAGATATTCTGAAACCTCAGAACATCCACGTTTCACCAGTAGTACCGAAACTCTGCCAAGGCGCGCCAATATAATACCATCAATATAAATCCATACCTTGTACAAATATAGCAGTTCTTATTCTTATGTGTAGGACATCCTTCGCCTCCCATGTACCCCCATACATACTGGTTGCTCTTGGACGACAGCGGAGTGAAGTAAATCGCTTGCCCGAAAAGACCTCCTGGAAGAAAATCATGATAACGGGTTTTAGAGTGAAGTCATGTTTAGGAAAACATTGGCACATACTACGCCACGGTTTGTACAGAAGAGACGTGCGGCGGTGGCGGATAATCTAAGTAACACAATAAAAACCTAAGAGGAAGGATCTCTCTTTAAGACTAGAGTGAGCCATACCAATTGTAAAGTGTCCACTTTTTTTGACGTTTAGGTTTGAGTGTGTGGTGTCAAGTGGTATGGGCAAAAGGCACCAAGTGACATATGGCCTTATGTTTACGGTCACTTTTCACACACACTAGCTCAATAAAAAGTGGACAGCCGCATAAACAAATATCTATAGTTCCATCTCCTTCTACTATTAAAGGTACGTCATAAGACAAAAGAGACTAAATGCAATCGTAAATTTATGCGGACTCTATGGAGATCCTTCCTCTTAGATAAAAACCTTATAGTACGTAGCATAGCGTCGTTTGGAGCATTTCTTCTTCAGCGTATGCAGGTTTCCGCACGACGTTTTCCTTCACCGTTTGAGAGCAGTCGGTATTATGTACGTTTTAATAAACTCATTGGTACATGGCATGTCGTCCGTGCGGATTCGAACCCGGATCTTTATGATTGAGTGCCCATGGCTATACATCACCACTGATGTTTCGGGTAGGGATTATGATCGTTCGTATTTAGGTATGTCACCTTTAGCAGTCGTAGGCGCGATCGGTAAAAAAAGTGAGGAGGTATTAAAAATAGTATATACAACGTGTTAATGAATTAACGCAAAACTAGAAAGTAGTTTGTTTAGAATCGAGAGCAGAATCGAATTATCATGTTTTTAACATAGTTATTTTTTTTTTTCAAAAAAATTTGTTCCTTAAATTTAAAATTTACTGAACTCGATCTCAACCCACCGCACAGGCACACTCACCCTACTTACCACCGAAACAAGATTCTTAAAATGTATCCACGAGCACGCTAGCGCTTTCATTCATTGCTGAAATGATAACAAATCATTTTTGCCTCAAAAAATAAAAAGCGAAAAACTTAAAATATTAACAATTAAAATAATGAAATTTTTGTTTCAATCTAATTATTTTCTTATAAATCAGTCGGGATGTATGAGGTTTTGCGCTTATTCATTAACACGTTGTATAGGAGCTATGAGGAGAACCAGACCTGGTTTAGCTCGACCCACGTCGAAGCCATTAGCGAAGATGTTCAGAGCTTCAGGAGTACCGTGGAACATCATGTATTCCGATGCGTCGCCGCCTGCATTCACTATTGTAGCTTTCTTCTTCAAGAACCTTTGCCATACATCCGTGTTTATCAGTTTTACGATCTGAAAACAGAAAGTGTACAAGAATCGGACTTTGTACGAATCGTACTTCGTGCGAAATATACTGTTTGCGAAAGTTCTAATTATGGAAATACGGTTTGATACTATTTGAAGTATTAACTTGAAAAATAAAAAACAAGAATCTTGAAGAAACGAGAACTTGTAAAATCATTTTGGTATTGACATTATTATCAACTTACTAGAGTTTACCCGCGACTTCGTCCGCACAAATTATAGTATATTAGATTTTAAGTCAGATCATAAATCAAACAAAAACTGTTTCAACAAAATCGGTTCAGAATTTTTTTCGTGATGCTGTTACAAACATACAAAAAAACAAAGAAACAAATCGTACGTCGTGCGAACCATATTTGTTGCGAATCGGACTTTGTGCAAATCTAGAATAAATCATTTTGTTTTATTTTATGTAAATCGTACGTCGTGCGAACCATATTTGTTGCGAATCGGACTTTGTGCAAATCTAGAATAAATCATTTTGTTTTATTTTATGTAAATCGTACGTCGTGCGAACCATATTTGTTGCGAATCGGACTTTGTGCAAAACTAGAATAAATCATTTTGTTTTATTTTATGTAAATCGTACGTCGTGCGATCCATATTTGTTGCGAATCGGACTTTGTGCAAATCTAGAATAAATCATTTTGTTTTATTTTATGTAAATCGTACGTCGTGCGAACCATATTTGTTGCGAATCGGACTTTGTGCAAATCGAACATTATGAGAATCGAACATAATGCGATGCGATTTTTGCTTTAGCGTGACGTTGTACAGGATCCTTCTTAATATGCTGACACTTGTTTAAGGGAATGATCAGACCATCAAACTGAACAACTTTCTCTATTGGACCAACATCGAAATCGTGAAAAAAAAAGCAGCTGTCCCATACATTTGGCTCGAGTAAGTTTGCAGTTTTGTGTGGAAGAGCAGTTTTTTTTTTGCGATTTCGATGTTGGTGCCATAGAGAATGTTGTTCAGTTTGACGGTCTAATCAAGCCCTTAAAAAAGTGTCAGCATATTAAGAAGGACCCTATAGGTACCGTGTTAAAAGTCATTATTTTTTTTATCCGATTTTCATCGTCAACTATCAAATTATCAATGATATCGATACTAAAACAATAAAACTATCGATAAATCTACAACACTAGTTACCGAGACGATTTCATAGCGCGAGTAGCATCCGCCGCTGTTTTCGCAGTTAATGTGATCTTTGATAGAGTTTTGCATCTCTCTCGTTATTATGACTTTCTCTTTCTCCCCCATATCCCCCAAAGTCGTCAGATCCACCATTTTTACCATTCTCATTGCGGGTGTTTCAGACTGAAAAAAAAAACAAAGGTTAATGGTACACCAAGAAACAAACTTAATTAAAACCGGTCAAGTGCGAGTCGGGCTACTCGCGCACCTAGGGTTCCGTACCACAGCACATATACGCAACATATTAACTTACAAAAAAGTTTTGTTTTCTCCGGGACCTTTAGCGCGAGACCGACTCACACTTGGCCGGTTTTTATTATTAGGTATTATACTGTAGAGTTTGCTCTATAATCACACCAAGTTTGACGCTTGTATGTATTACTGCTTTTACGATAGAGCGAGAAGAAAAAACGGTGATAAAAACAAGTTTCTTGTATGAGGACCCTTAATCCGCCATAATAAAAGACATTCTGTGAAAATGTCACATGCCTAGCTATTACGATTCAAAAGTCCTAACTAACTACTAACGGACGGACAACGTAGGCTTAGTAATAGGGTCCTGTTTTCTCCGTTTTGGTACGGAACCCTAAAAACGTATAAACAATGACACCTCTAAATAACTACGCGATGTTTCTTGATTTTAGGTATTCTCTTATGACCCCCTCAGTATACAAGGTGTAACAAAACACCTTAGTAGGTACCTAATATTTAAGGGTATATTACTGTTGGCGAGCTCCATACAAACGAAGTCTGGTGATATTTTCAAAATGTTACTGAAAATTTGCATTGACTTTAATTGGTTAGTATTGAAAATATCACCAGACTTCGTTTGTATGCAGCGCACATTTACGCATTCGGAATAAAGTTCTTTTTATTAAAGTACGTGCAACAGACCCTATGCCGGGGTACCTATGTGCGGACTTGTTCATCGTACATCTCCAACGCGCGCTCTGTGCGATTGCACCGACAGCGGCTGTTTGTATGAAGCTTCTCTGTAGGGATATTTACTCATGTGTCCATGTCGCTTCATACATCTTGATTAACTTACGATATAAGACACAATCTCTCTTGCACCGCTTGGCATCACTACGTCCAGTAGCTTACATTGGTGAGGGCCAGGGTCTCGAGCACAGCCACTTGGGAAGACGTCTTCAAAATAACAAAAAAAACTCTTTAGTAACATACAACACATTGTTCACAGGGTAGGCTGGTGAGAGGGAACAAACAACTGCAAACCTTTGACTTCTTATATGTGGACTGGTTACGCGTGTAATTCTACTAACAAACATTTCTGCCACTTTTTGCGGGGGGCGAGGTAACATCAAATCCGCAACTTTGGATTTTATTCCCCATAACTTTAGATTCTAATTTTGAATGTTAAAAATCATGAAAAGTAGTCTCGTGTGAACCCCAAACGTTCGAAGTTCGAAGTTATTATTTCGCAATTATAGACTGTCTCGTTTAGTGATAAGGTGTAAAATTTAATGTAAATGCACAAGATCAATTGTGCTTATACCGTGGCAGAGGGGAAATGCTACCGCAAGGCAAGTCCTTATAATAATTAGTCAAAGCTGCAAACCTACTTGAGCCAAATGTATGGGACAGCCGTTTTTTTCGCGATTTCGATGTCGTTCTCATAGAGAAAGTTGTTCAGTTTGATGGTCTGATCATCCCCTTAAAAAAGAGTCAGCATATTAAGAAGGACTCTGTATATTATTCCCGAATTTGCAGCCACTAGTAAAGAGAATTTGCCGCTCCTAGTATCCGGCCGCCTGGGGTATTTGCCCCCCCCCCCCCCCCCCTCGCTACGCTACTGATGTCAAGTTTCTGTCCGCCCCGAATGGTCAAAATGGTCGTGAGTTATATGCTTATACAGGGTGTTTGGGAGCTGGGTGCAATTATTTAAGGGGATGATAGTTGATACCATTTAGAACATTTTTAGCCATACATGTCTGAGGCGAAGTCTGATTGCTGATTTTTAACTGCAATTTTTATTTGATTTTTATAAAAACCCAAATTCTGACAGTTAATTGCCAACAGTGCCCCAATTCTAAGTTGGTATGTTAATTGATTTGTTTTTTTTTTATTTAGATGTGATTTTCATTAACTCGCAGGTAGATTTTTATTAGGTTGGTTTTTAAGAGGATATAATTCGGAGCGCGCTCCATACAAACGTACTATGGTGATATTTTCAATACTAACCAATTAAACGCAATGAAATTTTTCAGAATCAATCTAAAAACAAATTTCTATGCATGTATAGAGTCCGATTTTTGTTAAAATGTATAGTTTTAAAGTTATAGTGCCTCAAAGATTTCCATACAAATCTTAAATTAATCCTAGCATTGTAATTATATATTTTAACGAAAATCTGACTCCATACAAGCATAGATATTTGTATCAAGATTGTTTCAGCAAAATTTCATTGAATTTAATTCGTTGGTATTGAAAATATCACCATAGTACGTTTGTATGGAGCGCGCTCCGAATTATATCCTCTTAACTTACATTCAAGTAATTCTGCCATTATTATCTGACGAACGATATAAGCGCGTCACCAACTGCAACAACTGAAAAAAATAATACTGTAGTTACGAGCAGACCCTCTAGCATGATTTCTCTACTTGCGCGCGACTCGGCATTTTCCCATAATACAATTCGCGGCAAGCGCGGCTTTCGCTCTCCGAAAAGCGCGGGAACAGGTTATTTTCTATGTAGCGAAGGCGCGTCGCGCGCGTGTAGAGAAATCATACTAGACGTGCAGGAAATAATTAGCCTCGTCAATCTTCGCTTGCGCAATCCCCCGACAAAACTCGAAGTCATTTATACTTCATTCCAAATAAGGACGACGAGATTTTCCGATTCCTATTTAGCTTTCTGGCCAATTCTGATTACCAAATGTAATTAATTTATTGGATGCATATACTATACGACATAACTTGATTATTTAAATGATCAAAATGCTTGGGACTGAGGTCACTAGCTTATAGTTTATTTACTTTACTGTATAGTATCTATTATTATTAAATAGACTATGTATTATTGTATACATAACTTTAGCTTAAGAATTTATGTTGTAATAGTTATTAAGTCGTGTTATGTTGTAGAGTTTCTGGCCGCATCTTCTCTACAGCGACAACACGTTCCGACGCGGTCGTAGCTTTAAAAAAGATTTGACGTTTGATAAGTGTGCTTCAAGCTCCTATATTGAATAAATTATATTGACTTTGACTTTTGACTTGACTGTGATTGGCCAAATGGTTGATGACGTCAACTGCTTGTAAACAGTTGCGTGTAGAGTTTGAGGTGTCTACAAAGTTTACGTCATCGTGACGTCATCTGCTGCTGCCACGTACATTGTCAGGAAAAGCGTTTTCGCGGGATATTTAAATAACATTTTTGTTTTCGTTTTTTCTTGCACTGTATACAACGTGTTAATGAATAAGCGCATAACCTTATACACCCCAACTGATTTATAACAAAACAAACGGATTGAAACAATAATTTCATTATTTTTATAGTTAAAATTTAAACTTATTCACATTTTAACTTTTTAGGCAAAAATGATTTGTTATCATTTCAGAAATGAATTAAAGCGCTAACGTGCTCATGGATACATTTTAAGGGGATATAATTCGGAGCGCGCTCCATACAAACGTACTATGGTGATATTTTCAATACTAACCAATTAAAGTCAATGAAATTTTGCTGAAACAATCTTGAAACAAATATCTATGCTTGTATGGAGTCAGATCAGAGTATACAATTCTGAAAAATTTCATTGTGTTTAATTGGTTAGTATTGAAAATATCACCATAGTACGTTTGTATGGAGCGCGCTCCGAATTATATCCTCTTAAGAATCTTATTTTGGTAGTAATTAGGGTGAGAGTGCCCGAGCGGTGGGTTGAGATCATTTTCAGTAAATTTAAAATTTTACAAACATATTAATTAATATATTGAAAAAAATACCTATGATGAAACCATGATAATTGGATTCAGCTCTCGATTCTAAACAAAGTATTTTCTAGTTTTGCGTTAATTCATTAACACGTTGTATAGTTCTACATAACGCTATATAAACTTCGTTTGTATGGAGTATGTTAGAGGTAACAAATCCGCTGTTTTCTCGTGGACCCACTTTGCCCCACTGGTGGGTCAACGAGGGAGACTTATCCTCTTAAAACTTACAATATATAACCACTTTGCACTGCACTGAAACTTGTTGTAGCAACAATTCACTTTTTAGTTCCTTAAATAGGCACAGAATTAATAGGTCCCACGCCAAACGCAATAACGTCGTAAGTCAAAAAATGAGTATTTCGAACATAATATTTTTTCTATATATTTCAAACGTTGTTTTAGCATAAGCATAAGCATATGCTCTCGACTATATTCCCTGAAGGGGTGGTAGTCAGAGATATTCTGAAACCTCAGAACATCCACGTTTCACCTGTAGTACCGAAACTCTGTCCAGTGTGACGGGGGGTGAGCCCGTCGCTACATAATGGGCAGTGGGTACAATACATGCCTCGAAATTAAAGCATGCAGGTTTCCTCACGATTTTTTCCTTCACCGAAAAGCCAGTGGTGTTACAAATCGTACATTAATTCCGAAAAACTTATTGGTACGAGTCGGCTTGGACGGGGATCGAACCATCGCCTCCTGCACGGCCGGAAAGGTTACTCGCTACTGGACCACCACGGCTGTTGTTTTAAATTGGTATAATCTCATCTCACTATCTCACTAAAATATTACCTAAAATGCTAAATTTTGTGACGTTGGTTGGATTCCTGTATTGTATGTTTGAGGCTCAATCACGCATAAACGGCTGATCGGATTTGGATAATATTTGGCACACTGATAGAATATGCTCTAGATTAACACAAAGGATACTTTTTTAAAGTCAACGCAGACGGAGTCCCGGGCCAGAGCTAGTAGTTAATACAGGGTCTTTCTTAATATGCTGACACTTTTTTAAAGGGATGATCCAACATCGAAATCGCGAAAAAAAATATGCTGTTCCATACAAAACTGCAAACCTACTTGAGCCAAATGTATGGGACAGCAGATTTTTTTTTCTCGATTTCGATGTTGGTCCCGAAAGTTGTTCAGTTTGATGGTCTGATTATCCCCTTAAAAAGTGTCAGAATATTAAGAAGGATCCTATATACAGGGTGTAAGTGGCAGCCTAGCAAATACTGAAACGGCGAACTCAGACCATCAAAGTGAACAAATTTCACTGTGGAGCCTACCTCAGAAAACGCGAAAAAAAATCTGCTGTCCCATACAAAACTGCCGTACCGCCTCAAATGTATGGGAAAGCTGATTTTTTTCGAACGAACTCACCTCTGGTGCCATCTCTTTCTACGGATTGAGACTCCTTCGATTAGTGCAAAGATTTATTAAATCTTCTTTTCGCGTGGGAAGCAAACCCTGGTGTCAGAGTTTTTTCAGACCGACTTACGACCTCTGACGTGGTTTTTATGTAACGACTACTCCAACCAGAGATAGTAGCCGGGACCAACGGCTTAACGTGCCATCCGAAGCACGGAATCATCTTTCTTTTCCTAACCAACTCTGGATAAACGCACAAAGTGACATATCACTAGGTGTCCCCCGTGGGAATCGAACCCACGACCTCCGTGTCAAGAGTCCAATGCTCTTAACCATTTGACCACGGAGGCAATTAAATCTCAAAATTTACTATATTTGAGTTACAACTGTATTTCATCAGATTTAAACTGATTGGTAAACCATTTCCCTTGTAGATTAGGAAACGTTATTTTAAAATAATAATAACAGAAAATAATATAGGTATTATTTCGTAAACGGGACATAACCGGTGAGGTTAACCAAAAAGCGCGGTTGACGTAACTTCTTATCTGGTCTTCTAGGGCAAAAACTAGGCAAAAATTCGATACCTACCTAGTTTTAGGATTCCGTAGTCAACAAGGAACCCTTATAGTTGCCATGTCCGTCCGTCTGTCGTGGCTTAGCTCAGAGACGCTTAGCACTAGAAAGCTGTAATTTGTCATGGGTATACATATTTATCACGCTGACAAAGTGGTAAAATAAAATCTTCAATAATATTTTTTTTAGGGTACCTCCCCTACATGAAAAGTGGGGGTGCAATTTATTTTCTCGTCTATCCCATAGTGTGGGGTATCGTTGGATAGGTCTTTTAAAAATATTATGGGTGTGGGAAAACCATTTTTCGATTTAGGGATTCGTTAGCGAAATATTAAGCTTTGTAAGAGTCAAGTGTCCCCCCAGTCCCTCTAACCCTCAAAACTTAAAATGCGAATAACTTTAAATTTTAACTATCAAAATAATGAAATTCTTGTTTCACGCAAATTATTTCGTTACAAATCAGTTGGGGTGTATGAGGTTTTGCGCTTATTCCTGTCCTTCGCGCTTCCTGTCTCACTCAGTATCGCACATACTTACCTTTTCTTTAAAAATTTTCCCATTTGTATGAAATTACAGCTAATTCCAAGTGCTTAAGCTCATTGAAATAAAAGTCAATTTATTTAATATTAATTTATTTCTTTTTGCCGTAGCTATGGGTCATTAAAGTTCTTAAAACTCGCAGTGTGCAGACGCCATCTTGTTTCTGCAACAGTACCTACCTACTAGTCAAACATATTGCGACCGGAGTGCCAAGAGGGTGTCTTAGGTATTTTTTCTTTCGGAAATGTCGTGCCCAGGTCAGGCCTCCGTCACTTCGGCACATCGTAAGCGATGTGCTTGCTTGATTTCTGCCACTAGCTCCAGACGGCACCGTCGCCTACCGACGCCTTAGAGTGAAGAACTCGTAAGTGCAAAAGAGATAATTTTTCAGGAGGAAGAAATAATTGCATCCTATAACTTTTTTACAAGTTCGGGAGTATTAACGAGGTTCTTATTACACGCTATAGATGGCATTACGAGTATCAGATAATTTTTTGAGTGAAATCAGGACACGGTTAGTGAGATTTTCTTTCCAGAAACGAATTAATAAAAAAGTTCCAAAATTTAATTTCCGAGGGTTCACTCTAAGGCGACGATACGTCGCGCGCTGTACGATGTAATAAAAACGCTGTTTCAAGCTTCACTAAAGTCCGGCCGCTGAAAGATTGCGTTTGACAGTTACCATAACATTGTAAAAAACTGAATGAAAATATTGTTTACCTGTGCTCACTCTAGTACACAGGGCACTAGCTGCCCTTTTAAGTTCAAAAAGCTACTAAATAATGATCGGCATTTATAGTTTTCATTCAATTTTTTACAATTTTATGGTAACTGTCAAACGCAATCTTTCAGCGGCCGGACTTTAGGTACATTTTTCGCGTACCGTCTGGCAGTAGGAAATTAAAGCGTGTGATTTTATCCTTTTCTAAGGAAGTGATGTCTCTGTTACGAAAGTTTTAGGTGGTAATCTGTGTCTGTTCAACTGTTTTGTTGACAGGTTTTTTGTATGGCTTCCTCGGTGTCAGGTTAAGAAGACTTATTTTCTTATATAGGGTCCTTCTTAATATGCTGACACTTTTTTAAGATGATTATCGTACCATCAAACTGAACAACTTTCTCTATGGGACCAATGTCGAAATCGCGAAAATAAAATTGTTCCATACTAAACTTTAAACTTACTCAACCCAATTGTATGGGACATCTGATTTCTTTTTCGCGATTTCAATATTGGTCCCATAGAGAAAGTTGTTCAGTTTGATGGTCTGATCATCCTCTTAAAAAACTGCCAGCATATTAAGTTGGTCCCTGTATTTATGTTGTACGGATTATGTAAGATATTAAGTATTCTGGATACGCCTGTAAACAAGAAAAAATTTTTTAATTGGAAATCCTTTTGGGCCTCCTCAACTATCATCATCAAGCATCTATCGTCCCATTACTGGGATACAGGGTGTAGGGTTTGTGGATTGTAGAATGAAAAGAGGCTTTAAATACTTATAAAATTTAAACCAATTGCGATGAAATAAGGCCTAAATCTTAATCCAGACTTCGGATCTTAATCGGTTCAGTAGTTTTTAAGTGATGGAGAAAGTTATGTTGATGTTCTTATCATCCCCTTAAAACAGTTCAGATTTTTTTTGACCTTATAATTGATTGATTGATTGATTGACTCGAAAGTATTAAGATTATTGTACCTGTTCTCCTCTATAGACAATGTAATCGGCGTATGGACTGGTGGTCAATTTTCCGACCACGGAATCGGAGCCCACCGGCGCGTGCGCCAGCTTCGAGGCCACAGCGACAGCATGCTCTCTTCCCAACGATACTCTCGCCAGGATCATTCTTCTGGAAATAGTACATTACGATTAGTAGTCCACTAACGCACCCGAGCATAGCGAGGGTGCTAACTTCACGCCGGATCCAACCTGGAGTACAGGTGCTGCTTTTGCAACTCCACTTCTGGCCAGCCGGTCAAGGCAAGAGGTGAGGGGTATTACTATTATTATAGAGTGCCTTCCATACATACGTATACTCACGCCTGTCTCACATTGCCGTGGATACGATCCTGACACACCTCTTTTGCCGCTTCTACAGTGAAAAGTCGCTTCATACACGCTCGTCGGTTTTGGGTACATTTTATCTGGCCGCTGCCAATTTGGACCGTATTTGTACCTCTGGGGCGACCCCTTGAGTGCCATCCGAGGCATACAATTTAATTTTCTCCCCTCCGGGCGGAAAGCGTCATCTTTCTTAACGCTGCGCTAAACGAAGTTGCTACTTTTCGCCTCCGTCGAGGAGAAAAACAGTAGAACACCTTGGGCAGTAAATAAGAAAGCCTCAGATCACATGTTTGTTGATTACATGTGATGTGATCTGATAGTCAGGGAAATCTACGGATTTTTGTATGGAGAAGGTTGCATTAATTGCACTTTTGGTGATAATTTGGAATATAGTAGATAAATACCTGAAAAACATAAATTATCAATAATACACAATTTTTTATTGTGTATTATTGAATAATTAAGACATTTACTAAACATTAAATTTAGGTATGAACAAAAAATGGAAAACTGGTGATTTTGTACAGGATGGCTTCATTCAATACGTTTTACTTATAACAATAATAATCCACGGTTAATATCGTAAATTTGAGTAGATATTTAATATTTTGTAAATATAACCTCAAAACTAAATTATTTACTGTTTGTTTGTACACATTAAATTTGCCTTGTGATAATTGACTGTCTCTTTTGCTAGTATGCTGGAAGAAATATCTTTCAAAATAAGCTTGCCCTGTGTACATTTATATCGATTTTAAGGTATTTCTCAGGTTCCTGAGACAATATAACCATGAAATCTCGACCAAAGTGTTATAAACTAACAGTAATATTATTTCAAACACAATTTACTAAAGTGTATTTAATGCAATCTCAAACCATATTTTTCCTAGACTATGAGACCTTTCTAATTTTTCGCCCTCGGCCTCGGTGTGCAATCTACTATAGTGCTACGTAGCGATATTTTTCTTTTTCAGATTAAGTTTTCGTTACTAAATTATATCCTCTCTGTACTGCGCGTAAAATAATATTATTTCTAATATAGGTTTGGTACCTTTTACATTCGGTGCAGTCAGGGCGGTTGTGTTTTGGACATCCAGTTCCTGATTTACCATAAGCGAGCTCGTTGGCTGCTGAGGAGGTGGCTGCGAAGTATAAGCCCGCTCCGAAGGGACGATCCACTGAAAAAAATTTAATAGGCTTCTCTCAAAATGGTGAAGGAAAACATCGTGAGGAAACCTGCATACGATGAAAAAGAAATTCTGATGCGTATGTGAAGTCTACCAATCCGCATTGTGCACGCGTGGACTATACATACATACACCCTCCTTGAGGGTAGGCTTTGCCCAGCAGTGGGATGTAAGTGGTCTGTAGATGTATACAGGGTGTAAGTGACAGCCTAGCAAATACTGAAACGGTGAACTCAGACCATCAAATTGAGCAACTTTCACTATGGAGCCTACTTAGAGTACGGGACAGCTGATTTATTTCGCGTTTCCTGAGGTAGGCTCCATAGTGAAAATTGTTCCGATTGATGGTCAGAGTTCACCGTTTCAGTATTTGCTAGGCTGTAACTTACACCCTGTATAGGCTGATGATGACTAGACATAGGAGTTACAAAATATCATATACAGCAACCCAGGATAAATCCCTAGCTGGTTGCGTGTTCGCATATTTATCTCTTGCACGATATTTTGAATCTTTCCGAAAACATGTTTAAAACTCAGATCAAAAAAGTCCTCTGTAAAAAATCATATTATAAACTGGATGATTATTTAAATGATCAAAATGCTTGGGTCTGTGTATCACTAACTTATAGTTTACTGTATAGTATCAATTATTTAATTAAATAGACTATGTATTATTGTATACATAACTTTAGCTTAAGAATTTATACTGTAATAGTCATTAAGTCGTGTTATGTTGTAGAGTTTCTGGCAGCATCTTCTCTACAGCGACAACACGTTCCGACGCGGTGGTAGCTTCAAAAACGAATTGACGTTTAATAAGTGTGCTTAAATGTGGACTTCCGATGCCAGCGGCCGATGCGACTGACGCACACGTCTAACGCGTGGTTCTGTCATATGCCATATGTCTATCGCATCGGCCGCACGCGTCATTCGCTGGCATCGGAAGCGGCGCCATACATTTTCATAGTAACTATACTCCATTCAAAATAGAAGCGAAATTTGAAGGCTATTTTCCATTACAGAAACAGAGATTTGAAACCCTTACTCTCACTTATTCTTAGAACAGCTTTAGTAACGTCCAAGATATGTCGGATAGTACATCTTTCTGATAAATATAATTGGCCAGAAAGCTAAATAGGAACCGGAAAATCTCGTCGTCCTTATTTGGAATGAAGTAAAGTATTGTCGCATCGGCCGTCGGCCGCGAGCCTCGCGCGTCAGACGCATCGGCCGCTGGCATCGGAGGTCCACCTCTAATATATTGAATACATTATTTTGACTTTGACTTTGATATTTTCAACAGTTATTGAGTAGAAACAGCTCGAACTGATTTCCACCTGATGGTAACTAGGTATCACACTGACTAGACAGAATCTGATTATTGGCTAATGAAAATCGTACTGACATACTGAAACGTATCTTTCGTCAAATCCGTTGTCGACGACATCCAAAGTGTCGTGGTTTCCATAGAATAACATCTGTTCGTTCGCTGTGCCATTGTTGTCCAGTTTTAAGTCATCGCTTCTGTCTTTGTATTTACTCCATAGACAGCCATTGAGTACTTTACGAATCTAAAAAAAAATAACATTATTTTCTTAAGAGAAGTTTATTCCAAAAGCGCTAATCCGCGCTGCATTCAAACGAAGTCTTGTTATATTTTCAATACTAACCAATTAAAGTCAATGACATTTTACAGAAACAAACTAGGAACTTATTAAATCTCTATGCTTGTATGTTGCCAGATTTTCGTTACAGTTTCAGTGCTAGGATTAATTTAAGATTTATATGGAAATCTTTGAGGCACTTTAACTTTAAAACTATACATTTTAACGAAAAACTGAAACCATACAAGCATATTTGTTTCTAGATTGTGTAGCAAAATTTCATTGGCTTTAATTTGTTAGTATTGAAAATATAACTAGACTTCGTTTGTATGGAGCGCGCCAACGGTAATATAGCCTTAACCTCTGAATCCTTTCGTATTGCTTTCTTACTTCCAAGGGTATTCTCTTAAGAGCAGCGCCGGTTTAAGGGGGGCGGCCCGTTAGTCGGGCCATGTTCAAGGGGACGACAATATTGCCCATAGAAATTCAGTACAGCCATAGGCACGACAGAGCGGAGGGATCCAAAAGAGCATTAACAAATGCGGGGTGCATTTGTTTGATTTTCGTAATTCACCTGTTATTTTTGTGCAAATTATATTATATGTATTACCAAGGTACGTATATATTAGTCTGCACTTCATATATACAACGTGTTAATGAATTAACGCAAAACTAGAAAGTAGTTTGTTTAGAATCGAGAGCAGAATCGAACTATCGTGGTTTCAACATAGGAAATTTTTTTCAAAATATTTAATAATTGGTTTGTAAAATTTAAAATTTACTGAACTCGATCTCAACCCACCGCTCAGGCACTCTCACCCTACTAACTACCAAAACAAGATTATAAAAATGAATCCATGAGCACGTTAGCACTTTCATTCATTGCTGAAATGATAAAAAATCATTTTTGCCTCAAAATTTAAAATGCGAATAGCTTAAATTTTAACTATCAAAATAATGAAATTATTGTTTCAATCTAATTATTTTGTTATAAATCAGTAGGGGTGTATGAGGTTTTGCGCTTATTCATTAACACGTTGTATAGACTAATAAGAGTTCTAGCACAGCCAAGCAGTATAACAAAAAAATCTCGAGCTTGCTTCGCTCGCTTTGCTGCTACTTACGCAAATCACAATTCTGTCATATTTTGAGGTCGCTTTTGGATGTAACTCGTGGCATGACATAACCAACAAATCTTGTCGGCCAATTCTTAAATACCTGAAAACCTTACATCTGTTCCTAGTACAAAACAAAGCTTGGCTACAAGCCTGCCGCCAGTAAAGTACAAGTTATCAAGGGCGGCCAAATATATTTGCCCAGGGGCGTAATATTTGTAAATACGTCCCTGCCTACTTCCTTCGTAGTCAGTAGTACGTAGGTCAATTTCAACATTCGTGATTTTTGTCTCATTTCGGTGAGGTTTCGTTTTTAACTTTAACATAAAGTTTATAATATTTAATTGTATGTGTGTTAGCGGGCACAAAATATCATAGTATCAGTAGTTACTGAGAAAAATTATGTTGTTTTTTTAAAAGACACCGAAATGAAAAAAGCATCCACCGAAATTAAAAATCTATGCATCGAAGTGATAAAAGTAAACAACGTGTTAATGAATTAACGCAAAACTAAAAGTAGTTTGTTTAGAATCGAGAGCAGAATCGAATTATCATGGTTTCGACATAGGTATTTTTTTTTTTCAAAATATAAAATAAATTGTTTGTAAAATTAAAAAAACTCATTTTAAGAACTCGATCTCAACCCACCGCATGCGCACACTCACCCTACTTAGTACCAAAACAAGATTCTTAAAATGTAGTTGTGGTGGTGATGATGGTGATGGTGGTGGTAGTTGTTTTTGATGGTGGTTAGTCATTACCTCTGTGGTATTTGGCTAGTTGGCTCGGTGGCGAAATTGGATAACGCAATTCCCCGGTTTGGAAGAGTACGGGTTCAAGTCCCGCCCGATTTTTCAATCTTTAATTAGAATCATAATACAAGTCTGAACTTTGACTTTTGACTTGACTTTGACTTTGACTTTGATTCTGGTATTACCAGAATCAAAGTCAAAGTCAATGGTATCTAATTTGTGATACGCAGATAGGGTCTTTAAAAATACGCTGACACTTTTTAAGGGCATGATCAGACCGCCAAACTGAACTTTCTCTATGGCACCAACAACGAAATCATGAAAAAAAATCTGCTCTTCCATACAAAACTGCAAACTTACTCGAGCCAAATGTATGGGACAGCAGATTTTTTTTTCGCGATTTCGATGTTGTTCCAATAGATAAAGCTGTTCAGTTTGATGGTCTGATCATCCTCATCCTAAAAAAGTGTCAGCATATTAAGAAGGATCCTGTATTAGTAGTAGATATTGATGATTTAAGAGAAGTTTATTCCGAATACGTAAATGCGCGCTGCATACAAACGAAGTCTGGTGATATTTTCAATACTAACCAATTAAACTCAATGAAATTTTTCAGAAACAATCTAGGAATAAATCTGTATACTTGCATCGTGTCCGATTTTCGTTAAAATATACAGTTTCAATAATTTAAGATTTGTATGGAAATCTTTGAGGCACTGTAACTTTAAAACTGAATTTAAGAAAAATCTGACGCGATACAAGCATAGAAATTTGATTCTAGATTGTTTCAGCAAAATGTCATTGAGTTGAATCAGTTAGTATTGAAAATATCACCAGACTTCGTTTGTATGGAGCGCGCCAACAGTAATATACCCTTAATATACCTTAAAAATTGAATAGCTCTTCACGCATCCACCGCGTTGTGCACAGTTGGGTAAAGATATTTTCGTGTTCTCCATTTCGTTTGCTACGATTTCGTACTCTTTAGAAGATCTTCGAAGATCGACGAGTTTTGCATAGTTTGTTCGACCACATCGATTCGAAGTTGGTTTCTGTGGATTAGAAAAAAAGTCGTGAAAAATACTTTAAAGTCGAGGTTGTTCCAACGTACGTTAAATAACCTAGGCACGTCTTTACTAGCCGTGGTGGTCCAGTGGCGAGTAACCTTGCCTAGCGTGCAGGAGGCGATGGTTCGATCCCCGTCCAGGCCGACTCGTACCAATGAGTTTTTCGGAATTTACGTACGATTTGTAACACCACTGGCTTTTCGGTGAAGGAAAACATCGTGAGGAAACCTGCATGCTTCAATTTCGAGGCATGTATTGTACCTACTATCCAATATAAGTCTCTATGGGATCAATGTCAAAATCGCGAAAAAAAATCTGCTGTCCCATACAATTGGGTCGAGTAAGATTTCAGTTTACTATGGGACAGCAGATTTTTTTTTGCGATTTTGACATTGGTCCCATAGAAGTAGTGGTTCAGTTTGACGGTCTGATCATCCCCTTAAAAAAGTGTCAGCATATTAAGAAGGACCCTTTATACTAGCCGACATATCTTGGACGTTACTAAAGCTGTTCTAAGAAAAAGTGAGAGGTAGTGGTTCAAATCTCCTTTTCTGTAATGCAAAATAGCCTTAAACTTTCGTTGCTCTTTTGAATGGAGTATAGTTCCTGCGTAAGAGAGAGAGGGCGCCATTGGCAACTTGCGTTTGTTAAAAAAGACAATCTTATTTTGTCACTTTATTCTGGTTGTTAGGATAATACCCATGACACTGAACAACTTTCACTAAGAAACCTATAGGAAATTCGCAAAAGAAAATGTGAACTTTCCACACTAAATGCAATCAGCTGACCGAACGTGTATGAAAAGTCGAAAAAGAGATCCCAATTTCTCTTATGTTCCCTTTACATTTCACCTCAGTGATCCGCAGCGAGGTTTCTACCAAACTGCCACTCAGTCTCGTACAGTCACCATCAGATACATCATAGCAAACAAGGTGGTCAAATATTTCTAAGCAGTTCTTATTTTCAATAATTTCTTTACCCATAATCAATATGAACGCCTAGAACATCAAATGTATCGACGCAGTCAAGGTGATCAAAAACATCTGAGCAGTTTAGGAAAACAGACCTTACTCCGTTGTTATACATTTAATTTTTAAATAACATTGTAAAGAAATTATTCAAAATGCTGTTCAGATATTTATGACACAATACACGTTTAGATATAATTGGTAACATTTACTGTAAAGAATTTATTGAAAATTATTAATTAATATTTGAACACCTTGTATGCTACGATATATCTGATGGCAACTGTACGTCTATTTTCACGTATTGCCCGACGCTGCGAATGTGGGGGTGTATGATGCTGTTTTTAACCCCTGACGCAAAAAAAGGGGTGTTATAAGTTTGACGCCAATGTCTATGTGTCTGTCTGGGGCATCGTAGTTCTCGAACGGATGGACCAATTTTGATGCGAAAGTTTTTACGTGAAAGCAAGTTTCTTGGCGGTGGCTCTTAGCTATATTTGGTAAAACTCTATTCAGCAGTTTTCGTGTAACTTTAAAAGTTATGAAATATCATTAAAAAACAAATTTAAAAAAACCCCCAACGCGAAAAACAAACATTTAAAAAGTAAAAAATAATTCGGTCACCTATTTGGGGATGGAAGCAAATGTATGTTTTATTTCTTAACTCTCTTTAAGATATTTTAGGTCAATTAATGTGTCGGGGACCGCAAGTAAAATATCTTAAAAAGAGTTAAGAAATAAAACATACAATACTAGTAAAACATAATTTTTTACTTTTTAAATGTTTTTTTTTTCTAGTAGGATATCTATTCGGTAATTTAGGTATGTGATTGTTATACTTGCATATGCATATGCTCACGACTATTATCCCCGAGGGGGCCGTCAGAGATATTCTGAAACCTCAGAACATCCAAGTTTCACCAGCACAGCAATTTGTTATACTCACAGGTATAGAAATACGCCTTTCACCACCACTCGGCATTTTAACTTTCGACAAATTTATTCTTCTTTTGCTCCTAAAATGTGTAACATTGGCCAAGTCTAAAGCACCAAAAACTTGATCACTTTGCAAATATAATAGCGAATTTGCTACCGAAAAGTCTCGAGAACTTTCTTCAACAATTTGAGAGTTATTTTCTAATTTATAAGCAAGAGATTGGTTTAACGATATTAATGCTGTAAGAAGCAATGTTATTCGCGACATTTTGTTCTATAGCAATGAGTTTATTATTCACGATATGTCTGTTTTTGTTCATAACGTGTAGGCACATAGATAATGGTAGAGATTAGGGTTGCTCCATCAACGATTGATAGTGCGTAGGGATTATTTAATAGTTACTTTGTAAGTAGGGGCAGTCCTCCGTCTCTTGGCTGTAGGCATTTCCAGATCTAGAATTTTTCGAGCTTGAAAAATCGTGACTTTGGTGCCCCTCCTCTTCAAGGGGCAATAATTGTTTCCCAGGGCGGCCAGGTCCACGTTAGGCCGTTGCAATAATAGGTACTTTACCTAAAACTTGGAGGGAGCGAAGCGAGCTCGAGATTTTACTGTAATAATTATGATTAGCTCTTCGCAATAATTATGATCCAAAATCTGGATCGAATTCTGCAATATGATTAGGTATACAGTAAAAATCAGGAGCGAGCTCGAAATTTTCTTTCCAATAATGTCAAAGACGTTGCAATAAATTATTTATCAAACTCTTGATTTTGGCGCCGCCTTAACCTGGCGCCCGAGGCATGGGCCCCGGTTTGACCCCCCCTCCGGACTGGCTGTACATACCGAGATAAGTACGAGTACCTACACTCTGACGCATCGTAAGCGATGCGCTCTTTGACTAATTATTATAAGGACTAGCCTTGCGGTAGCATTTCCCCTCTGCCACGGTATAAGCACAATTGATCTTGTGCATTTACATTCAATTTTACACCTTATCACTAAACGAGACAGCCTATAATTGCGAAATAATAACTTCGAACTTAGAACGTTTGGGGTTCACACGAGACTACTTTTCATGATTTTTAACATTCAAAATTAGAATCTAAAGTTATGGGGAATAAAATCCAAAGTTGCGGATTTCATGTTACCTCGCCCCCCGCAAAAAGTGGCAGAAATGTTTGTTAGTAGAATTACACGCGTAACCAGTCCACATATAAGAAGTCAAAGGTTTGCAGTTGTTTGTTCCCTCTCACCAGCCTACCCTGTGAACAATGTGTTGTATGTTACTAAAGAGTTTTTTTTGTTATTTTGAAGACGTCTTCCCAAGTGGCTGTGCTCGAGACCCTGGCCGAAGTGATGTATCTGTCTCGTAGTAACTATAGTAATCTGTGGGAGGGGAAAGATCGAATGGTTTTTTGATGAGTAGTAGTGTTGTGTTTGAACCGTTTTTAGGGTTCCGTACCCAAAGTGTGTCAACGGGACCTTAGTCATAAGCCTACGCTAAAGGCTGTATCCCTTGAAAATATGTAGCGAATTAAATTTCCAAAGAATAAGTAGGTATGTTATTATTTTGGATTTGCCAATAGCTTAGACGATAAAACTATGGACGAGTTACACGTGTAATTCTACTAACCATGTTTTCTGCCACTTTTTGCGGGGGAAGAGGTAGCATGAAATCCGTTATTTTATTCCATTACCTACCAAAGTCAAAGTCAATTTAATTTATTCAATATAGGAGCTTACAGCACACTTATCAAACGTCAAATATTTTTTAAAGCTACCACCGCGTCGGAACGTGTTGTCGCTGTAGAGAAGATGCGGCCAGAAACTCTACAACATAACACGACTTAATAACTATTACAATATAAATTCTTAAGCTAAAGTTATGTATACAATAATACATAGTCTATTTAATAAAATAATTGATACTATACAGTAAAGTAAATAAACTATAAGCTAGTGACCTCAGACCCAAGAATTTTAGGTACCTACTTTAGGTTCGAATTTCGATTGTTCAAAATAGTCTCGTGTGAAACCCGAACGCAACTAGAGTACATTGAACTTATTGTTCTGCAATTATAGGCTTTCTCGTTTAGTGATAAGGTATAAAATGGTAGGTATGTAAATGCATAATTATGATCAATTGATCTTGAAACATGGCAGAGGGGAAATGCTACCGCAAAGCTGGTCCCTAGTTATATGATCTAAGGCTAACATAGTTAAAAACAAAAATAAAAAATTTCGGGGTTACATACATGACCATACAAAAACATTTTTTTTCAGGTTTTTCGTTTTTACTCTATCGTAAAAACGGTAATACATACAAGAGTCAACTTGCTGTGATTATAATGCACATACGGCGCACTGTTCGACGTGATTGGCTGTAAAAAGAGCTCGTACCCAAACGTTGCCAACGGGAATAAGACAGCAAATTGGCTAGCCAATTTATTATATTATTCACAGCCCTATCAAAAAGACGGATATTACAGAGGTGAAAGATCAGTATAGATAAAGTTAGTATGCCTATTAAAAATGAAACGGTTAAATGGAATTCCCAAACTTTATTTATTACCTATTATGACAACCGGTGGGGTGTCAGAGTTCTAGAGTGGAGACCGCGAACTGGTAGGCGTAGTGGGACGCCCTGCTGCCCGCTGGACAGACGACCTAAAAAGTAGCGGGGAGCGATTGGATGAGGAAGGCCGAGGACAGAGTTTTGTGGCGCGCCTTGGGAGAGGCCTATGTTCAGCAGTGGACGATGATGAGCCGATGATGATGATGATTTATTACCTATACTCCATTCAAAATAGCAACGAAATTTTAAGGCCATTTTGAATTACAGACACAGAGATTTGAAACACTTCATTATTCCTTCATTAAACTTTCATTTATTCTTAGAACATTAGTAACGTCTAAGATATGTCGGATTGTATATCTTTCTCATAAATAAATTATATTTGCAAATCAGAATTGGCCAGAAAGCTAAGCAGGAATCGGAAAATCTCTTCGTCCTTATTTTGAATGAAGTATAAATACAAAGCCGTGGTGGTCCAGTGGCGAGTAACCTTGCCTGCCGTGCAGGAGGCGATGGTTCGATCCCCGTCCAGGCCGACTCGTACCAATGAGTTTTTCGGAATTTATGTACGATTTGTAACACCACTGGCTTTTCGGTGAAGGAAAACGTCGTGAGGAAACCTGCATGCTTCAATTTCGAGGCATGTATTGTACCCATTGTCCATTATAAGTGGCGACGGGCTCACCCCCCGTCACACTGGACAGAGTTTCGTTACTACTGGTGAAACGTGGATGCTCTGAGATGTCAGAACAGCTCTGACTACCCCCTCGGGGAATATAGTCGTGAGCATATACATATATACATACATACATACATATACATACATACATAAATACAAGAGACCTCGTCTGCGTTGAAAAAGCTGATAAGTATTATAATCTTAACTATTATAAAATGTAACAGCCTATACATAATTAAAATCTAATTTATTAAATACCTAAATAAAACTAATTAAACGGACCGCCCGCATCATGTCCAGCCCAAAGTTGCCCATTATACTGGCTGCGTTGCCTCGCTAGATGGCCAGTGACATCCTTTGGGCGCCTTGACTAATTATTATAAGGACTAGCCTTGCGGTAGCATTTCCCCTCTGCCACGGTATAAGCACAATTGATCTTGTGCATTTACATTCAATTTTACACCTTATCACTAAACGAGACAGCCTATAATTGCGAAATAATCACTTCGAACTTAGAACGTTTGGGGTTCACACGAGACTACTTTTCATGATTTTTGACATTCAAAATTAGAATCTAAAGTTGTTGGGAATAAAATCCAAAGTTGCGGATTTCATTTTACCTCACCCCCCGCAAAAAGTGGCAGAAAAGTTTTTTAGTAGAATTACACGCGTAACCAGTCCACATATAAATAGTCAAAGTTTGGGCGAGATTTGACCCAGACCGGCGGTCAAGACCTCTTTCCCGTAGCTGTCGGCCAATTTCAAAAATATTTTTTTTGGCCTCTGTCCCCCATGGGCCAGCTGTTTCCACTGCCACCTGCACAAATTGATACGCGGTCTTCAAGGCGGCATACTTAGTATGTTTCGCCCTGGCCGCTGACTCGACAGCAGATCCCGCACGCCGCATTGATCCAGAGAGATGCGAAAACGCAAAGGAGCAGCAACACGTCGCATCCAAGATTAAGGGCCCATGTCGAAAAATAATTGAAGCGAAATGGGCGTGTGATAGCTTATATTACTGCCTGATGCGAGAGAAAGAGACAGGGCGGCGCGCGCGCCTGAAACGACGCAAGCATAAAACAAACTTTATTGAATTGTAATTGTACTATTTATGTAAGTTCAATTCTGCTCTAATGAAAATTTATAAAAAATCTATCTCTTTTTTTATAAATCAAGCCTCTTGTTTCTAATATTCACCGTTTAGCACTTCCAAGCGTTTATCGATAAAGACAGAGGCTACTTTGGCTTGTTTTTCTATCGAGAAAATGTGTCTTAATCGTGTTTTGGCTCTAATCAAAGCTTCAATTATATGTTCAATTTACACATATCCGCAAATCATACTCCTACTGTTAGTACTTCATGAGATATGATGCTTTGAAGAATCCTATTTTTTTCACATAGCCTCTTAAGCACCGGCCTTTCTCCCAGGGAACTAAGGTAAGCCCATCGGGACGCTTGCCGTCAGAACGGCTTAGACCTGAGGGTTCTGAGATACAAGGAATGCCTGCAGACATCAATGCCCTGCGAATGACGTCGTTCAGGGTGGAGTGCCTTGGAGACCTACCAGCCGCTTTCAGACAGCTAAGCCCGTGGACTCCATTCGCCTCCACAGTAGAGACGCAGACGCAACTGTGCGGCTCACAGATGGCACACCCCAATCTTATCGCTGTTGCCACTCTAAGAGAGCAGTTATCGAGGTGGGTCCTCAGGGTGGGTCCCTAAATATTATAAAACTGTAACAGAAGTGTGTCTGTAAATTGACGATATTTACTCACTCCGCTGACACACACTCTACACGCAACTGTTTACAAGCAGTTGATGTCGACTCGACTGGTCCTTCTCCTGCAGTGTTTCTGAATAGGTGGCGAATGAAAACTCCTGAACATCTTGAAAACTGATATATTAGGTTCCTTTTAACCACACAATGATTTTCTGAGATGAATTTATCTGATTTTTGACCGTCCCGTCAGAATGGCGACGCAAAGAGAGAGAATGTTGCCAGTAACAGCTAGTGAATACTTGATATAATACAATGCAGTTAAAGTTAACTGACTAGCAACATTAATTATCGTTGTTTACAGAGGCAGTTCTGTTGCGTCTCAACAGATGGCGCTAGTAGTATTTTCTGAGCTATTGAAATAATGAAAACATGTTAATTTTGCGTTAACAATTATTATTGTCGATTTTCTGTTAAAAGCTCCAGTATTTTACTTCACAATTATTAGTTGGTTTCCAAAATTCATATTAAATTCGGATGCCATCAATAGATCTTATATGTGGCATGCTGTCAAATACCCATTAGCCCAATCGCCCTCCTGTTATTTATAAAATGCTATCTTACCTTCGATATGTTGTACTTTGCGAAGTATAAACTCGAATTCGATTGTAGGAGTATAGTCTCAGTATAGTGGACTGCATCTCATTTTCCATTAGCTTTATTTTCATCGTCGCTAGGGTCTAGTGCCAATAAAATAGATTTTGAACGCCTGTGGGACCTTCTTAACTGACTAAATAGTTGGTTTCCAAAATTCATATTCAATACGGATGCCATCAAATACCCTATTTGGGGATCAATAAAACATATTTT
Organism: Agonopterix alstromeriana; assembly: GCA_963924505.1. Classification (NCBI taxonomy): domain Eukaryota; kingdom Metazoa; phylum Arthropoda; class Insecta; order Lepidoptera; family Depressariidae; genus Agonopterix; species Agonopterix alstromeriana. Next base: position 6,367,021 of record OZ004689.1, on the reverse strand, counting down.
CGAATTCAACTTTTATTCATACATTTATCTTACGATACACATAAAAAAGAAAAACTTCTCGAAAAACGAATTAGAAGTCACATTTCATTATATACAAATATAAAACTATTTTCTTTCACAACGGAGCCAAAATTATTTGACAATTTTTTTTTTTCTACAGGGTCCAACTTAATATGCTGACAGTTTTTTAAGAGGATGATCAGACCATCAAACTGAACAACTTTCTCTATCGGACCAATGTCGAAATCGAGAACAAAAAAATCGGCTGTCCCATACAATTGGGTCGAGTAAACTTTCAGTTTACTATGGAACAGTAGATTTTTATACGATTTCTACACTGGTCCCTTAGAGAAAGTTGTTCAGTTTGATGGTCTGATCATCCCCTTAAAATAGGAAGGATCCTATATTCAATCATAGTTCAGAAATACTTCAACATGGATTTTTGACAATAAATAAAATACAATTAGTTAGTTTTAGAAAATATCTATAACTACTGTCCTTTTTGTCCACACGAGTAACGCGTATACAGGATGTTAGGGTAAACAGTTGCATTACTTTAAGGGGTGATTGTACACATTACAAGTGGCGACGGTCTCACCCCCGTCACACTGGACAGAGTTTCGGTACTACTGGTGAAACGTGAATGTTCTGAGGTTTCAGAATATCTCTGATTACCCCCTCGGGGAATATAGTCGTGAGCATATATGTACACATTTTCGGTACTACTAGTGAAACGTGGATGTTTTGAGTTTTCAGAATATCTCTGACTACCCCGTCGGGGAATATAGTGAACAACTTTCCCTAAGAAACCTAGGGAAAAAAGTTTTGGACTTTCCATAAATGTTATGCCTAAATGCAATCAGCTGATCGAACATTTGCTTTGACTAATTATTATAAGGACTAGCCTTGCGGTAGCATTTCCCCTCTGCCACGGTATAAGTACAATTGATCTTGTGCATTTACATTCAATTTTACACCTTATCACTAAACGAGACAGCCTATAATTGCGAAATAATAACTTCGAACTTAGAACGTTTGGGGTTCACACGAGACTACTTTTCATGATTTTTAACATTCAAAATTAGAATCTAAAGTTATGGGGAATAAAATCCAAAGTTGCGGATTTCATGTTACCTCGCCCCCCGCAAAAAGTGGCAGAAATTTTTGTTAGTAGAATCATACGCGTAACCAGTCCATATAATAATTAGTCAAAGAACATTTGTATAAAAGACGAAATTGTTTTGAGAATTTCCGTTATTTTCAACAATGACCCATTAAAGTAATGCATCTTACCGTAAGAGAAGTTTATTCCGAAAGCGCTAATGCACGCTGCAAACAAACGAAGTATGGTGCTATTTTCAATACTAACCAATTAAAGTCAATGAAATTTTTCAGAAACAATCTAGAAACTAATCTCTATGCTTGTATGAAGTCAGATTTTCGTTACAATATACAGTGTTAATGCTAGCATCAATTTAAGATTTGTATGGAAATCATTGAGGCACTGTAACTTTAAAACTATACTTTTTAACGAAAATCGAACAAGTCGATCAAGTTGTCTTACGTACACGTTTGCTGGTGCGACAGGTATAGTATAAGAGATAGGCGTACTTTTTGTTATCATCAGCTGAAAGGCTGATTCAGTATTCATGGGGTGTAGATTTAGAGCATCTACAACGTGTTAATGAATTAACGCAAAACTAGAAAGTAGTTTGTTTAGAATCGAAAGCCGAATCGAAATATCATATTTTCAACTTAGCGAATTATTTTCAAAATATTAAAATTTGTTTGTAAAATTTAAAATTTTCTGAACTCGATCTCAACCCACCGCTCGGGCACTCTCACCCTACTTACTACCAAAACAAGATTCTTAAAATGTACCCATGAACACGTTAGCGCTTTCATTCATTGCTTAAATGATAACAAATCATTTTTGCCTCAAAACTTAAAATGCGATTAACTTTAAATTTTAACTATCAAAATAATGAAATTATTATTTCAATCTATTTTTTTTGTTATAAATCAGTTGGGGTGTATGAGGTTTTGCGCTTATTCATTAACACGTTGTATATGATGGGGATGGACCAGGTCTGCCTGCAAGGTCGGACTGTAAACTGACTGACTTTGTAATGTTCGCATAGCTACAATACATATTAAACATTTTTCAATCTTTAATTTGATTAAGCTAACATGGCATACATGTAGAATCAATAAATTCGATTGGAATAAGGTGTGACATATATATCGCATGAATTCTAATTGTAATATTAGACATGTGAGTCAGTAGTTTGCATTAACTCTGGTAGATGGCGCTGACGTCCCTTAAAGACGATGATATAGATTGAAAATTTCGTCGTGGTCTGCGGGGCGCCGACAACTCTGTTGGAGTGGAGCATGGACCGGATAGGAAGGTCGTGGGTTCGAATCCCGCTCGCCGCCCGACTTTTTCAATCTTTAATTTAATACCTGCATATTCATGCATATTCATTTTTTGCAACCATAACTGACCTCTGAACGGCTGTAACTCCTAAACCGACAGGAGTTATGCAGGCAGACCTGGTACATCCCCATCAAAGAGATGATCTACACCCAATGAATACTGAATCAGCCTTGCAGCTGATGATAACAAAAAGTACTTCTCTATCTGCTGGCTTCGTTGCTATAACTTGCGCTATTGTGGGTGCTGCCATCTGTGGAAGCTCTACAAATTGAACGGAAAGTCAGTGTTGCCACCTTAGCACTTTTGGGGCTAGATCTAGCACTTTTTACTGTACTGTACTTTCGTTGTTTAATGATTATAGACCTTTTCATTTTCTAAAATATTCCACCACAATCGGAAATTGGCGCCATACTAACATCGCAATAACATCGAACTTTCGAGATTTGTGACAGCCGTGGTGGTCCAGTGGCGAGTAACCTTGCCTGCCGTGCAGGAGGCGATGGTTCGATCCCCGTCCAAGCCGACTCGTACCAATGACTTTCTCGGAATTTATGTACGATTTGTAACACAGCTTTTCGGTGAAGGAAAACATCGTGAGGAAACCTGCATGCTTCAATTTCGAGGCATGTATTGTACCCACTGTCCATTACAAGCGGCGACGGGCTCACCCCCCGTCACACTGGACAGAGATTCGGTACTACTGGTGAAACGTGGATATTCTGAGGTTTCAGAATATCTCTGACTACCCCCTCGGGAAATATAGTCGTGAGCATATGATGCATGTATGTATGTCCTAGATATTGATACGAACCTATTAAATTGGTTAAATTTTTCTTCAAATTCAGTTTAATTTAAATAGAATTATTTTGATTCAAACTAAAAAATAAATACATAATTGAAATCATTAGTAAAGGTGTTTTTAGCCTTTTTTTACAGCAAGTCTTTTCTTGGTAATTTGTGCTCCATCTAGCCCGATCTAGCCCCTTTTAGCTTCTTCAACTGCCCCCATTACTAAAACTAAGGTGGCAACACTGTGGAAAGTTCTGACAACGTAGAGTTTGCTTGGCGCCATTGCTCTTGCTGTGTATCGTCGTATTTGAAATTCGTAAAAAATTGGTTTTAGTGATATTTGTGACATAACTTCGTGCGGATTGTGTACCAAACAGTTGCGTAAAGCGACCGACGTAACAGGAATCTCAAATAAATACGATAACAGAACATAAGTTTTGGTTCAAGTTAACTCGTACATGTTCATTTTGGCGGTAACGTGCGAGCTTTACGAAACCGACCACAGATTCATCGTCATCTATCATCCCATCATCAAAATACAGAATATAAAGAAAAAAAAATAACGAATGGGTCAAAAGGACTAGTATCCAGAGCCGTTAAAGACATTTAAAAAAAAAATCTGATAACTTAATTTGGCGACCTACTATAACGAAAGTGAAGCCAAACTATTGAATTATCTCACTTTCGAGTATGAATTAGGATTTTTCACATTTAAAAATAGCACTCCAGAGGGAGAACACGCTAATGATGTGAAATGAACTTTAAGTTTTATAATAAAGTTAATTATTAACAAAATATTGTAGTTAGTTTATTAAATTAGACAGCTCCGGGGTTGGTCTCTGCACTCACTATGTGGTAGGTGATCAGGTATTCTGGGTAAGCCTGGAAAAAGAGAATTTAGTTATCAATGTGAATTAGAATACATTCGAATGCTTACATGCATTCAACATATAGTAAAAAAGCCGTGGTGGTCCAGTGGCGAGTAACCTTGCCTGCCGTGCAGGAGACGATGGTTCGATTCCCGTCCAGGCCGACTCGTACCAATGAGTTTTTCGGAATTTATGTACGATTTGTAACACCACTGGCTTTTCGGTGAAGGAAAACATCGTGAGGAAACCTGCATGCTTCAATTTCGAGGCATGTATTGTACCCACTGTCCATTATGTGCCGACGGGCTCACCCCCCGTCACACTGGACAGAGTTTCGGTACTAGTGAAACGTGGATGTTCTGAGGTTTCAGAATATCTCTGACTACCCCCTCGGGGAATATAGTCGTGAGCATATGCTTATATGTAGCATAGCATATGCTCACGACTATATTGCGACTATGAGCCAAAGTCAAAGTCACGACATCCGACAAGATCTCATATGTCATAATCACGAAGCTATATTGGACGGACTATAGGGTGTTTTATACTAATAGATATTGTCATTGGTAGACTGATTTAGGGTTGAGACACATTAGCCGACGGCGACCGACGGCGGGGCTATCCAAAAATGTAATTTAGTTTGGGAAGCCTGACGGAGGACGGAGGCGGGACGGCTACCCATATTAAATGATATTTTTGTATTGGCCGGCTGACGGTCGCCGTCGAGTTACGTGTCTCAACCCTTACAAGGAAGTTTGTGTTATTACTATTAAGGGTATATTACTTTTGGCGCTCTCCATACAAACGAAGTCTGGTGATATTTTCAATACTAACCGATTAAACTCAATGACATTTTTCAGAAACAATCTAGAAACAAAACTCTATGCTTGTATCGTGTCAGATTTTCCTTAAAATTTACAGTTTTAAAGTTACAGTGCCTCAAAGATTTCCATACAAATCTTAAATTAATCCTAGAATTGAAACCGTATATTTTAACGAAAATCGGACACGATACAAGCATAGAGATTTGTTCCTAGATTGTTTCTGCAAAATGTCATTGAGTTTACTTTGTTAGTATTGAAAATATTACCAGACTTCGTTTGTATGCAGCGCGCATTTACGCATCCGGAATAAACTTCTCTTAATGTACTAACCTGCTCGCCCCTGTAGACAACGTACTCCGGGAAGCACAGGCCGCCCTGGCTGGGCCTGCCTGCTACGGAGTGATGTCCGGGAGGCGCATGCGCCATCTTCATAGCGCTCATCAGCTGGAACGCGCGCCCTAGCGTCACTCTACATAGCAGCATTTGTCTGTGCGATGGAAAAACAACATTTAACCTCTCGTCTGTGGAGATTCCAGACACAAAAGATTTATTATTGTCTTAGTCACTGATCCGTGACATTCACAGACGAAGTTAGTATTATAGGTTTTAGTTTTGTTGTTACAGCTGAACAGAAGAAGCTTATTTTATTATATTTTATCATCTTTTGTATACCTGTTTCAAGGCAAATAAATGATATTTCATTTCATTTCAAGGGTTAATAGGGATTGTGACTGATCCTGGAAATTCGTTTTCTTATAACGAGTTACAAAAAAAGGCGAAATTTAAAAACCACGAGAGTACAGTCGAATAGAAAACAAATTAATTACAAATTTAAAAAACCCCCAACGCCAAAAACAAACATTTAAAAAGTGAAAAATAATTCGGTCGCCTATTGCTTTTGATGTTTTGATGTAAGCAAATGCTCGATTTACTTTTTAACTCTCTTTAATAAATAGAGAAAGGTATGCTTCGTTGGTTTGGGCATGTGGAGAGGATGAGTGATAGCAGATGTACGAAAGAGATATATGGAGCTAAAGTGAGTGGAAGTGTCGGCAGAGGGCGCCCTCGTAGGACGTATTCTGATCAAATCGGTTGCGTCCTAAAAAAAGGGGAGGTGCGGAGTACTCGAAACCGAAGGGCATGTATGAAGAGATGTATGGATGTGAATGAGGCAAAAGAGGTATGTAAGGATCGTAGTATATGGCGCGCTCTGGTCTCTGCCTACCCCACTGGGAAAGAGGCGTGACGTTATAGATAGATAGATAATGCGTAGGGGACCGCTATAGACTCTAGATCGACAATCACTTGTGGTCCCCGACACAATAAAAAAAACCGTTAATGCCGCTATAGACTCTAGATTATTTTATGCGACAATAACATGCGGTCCCCGACACAATAAAAAAAATCGCATCAAAATCGGTCAACCCGTTTGGGAGCTACGACGCCACAGACGGACAGATAGACCGACAAACAGACACACCTCTTTTTGCGTCGGGGATTAAAAAGATATAAACGACTGCAAAACGTTTTTAGCGTTACGTACCCAAAGGGTGAAAACGGGACCCTATTACTAAGCTTCCGTTGTCTGTCCGTCGGTCTGTCCGTCCGTCATACCTATTTAGGGCTGTAACTTTTTAACCGTAATAGCTAGATAGTTGACATTTTCACAGAATGTGCCTTATTATGGCGAATTACTGACAAATAATAAAATGTCAAAAAGTTACAAATTAAGAGGGGGAAGTCCTCATACCAGAAACTTATTTTTTATCAACGTGTTTTCTTCTCGCTCTATCGTAAAAACGGTAATACATACAGGCACAGGTCCGGCACTCTAAAGAACGTTTTTGAATTTCGCAATGGCGTCTGCACATGCGCACTTTGTGCAAACCGTCCATGTCATTGCGTGTAGGGTTGAAAGCCACGCTTTGCATTTAACGTAAATAAATTGTTCGTTCTATTATTAAAAACAGTATTTGAGCTAAAGAATTATTGAAAATGTGAATTTAGCGTTACTTTTCAACGTTTTTTATGCACTGAAAAGACACAATTTTATGTAGTCAAATCCAACGGATGCGTGCGGCTGTCTGCATTCCCTTGCTCGGCTTCCCTCAAGTTTCCCAGAATGTGTGAGGTGAGGTGGGGTATCTGAAGTCAGAGGGGGGCGGGGAGTGGCGTTCTGTATATAGAACTATATACTATTACCTATTTTGTGATACAGGCGTCAAACTTGGTGTGATTATAGAGCAAACTCTACAGTATAATAACTAATAATAAAAAAATTTACTGTGTCATTATACATGAAAGCTTCCTTTACATAGTCTCCCTCTTTAATTCTTTCACGTGCTGGCATCGTGACATCGCTAGGGTTTTCAAGCCGATTGATTACTCACAAAATAGCGGCAAGTCTAATGAGATTTGACCTAGAAGTTTACACGGTATACCTAACCTATTGCCATTCACACAGAACATTATAAGAGGGGTTAGAAGTGCAAAGTAGGTTTGGAACGTGTCGCCACAGGTTATGCAATGATTTGCATAACACCATAAGGCGCGCGGCGTGGTGCGAGCGAGAGGGCATGAGTAATTGTAGCAGCGTGAGCGGGAAGACAAGTGGCGACAGCCGTCTCCGAAGCAAAAGCGCTACTTTGCATTTCTAACCCCTCTTATAATGTTCTGTGTGTTATAAACTCTAATGTTTTCGGCTTGACGTTCAGTTAAGGGATTTCCTGTGATTATTTCTCTTGCGCGATTTATGTCTTGCAAACGATTGTGAACCTTATGTGTATCGGCTAACAGGTGGTAATGTCACAAGTTGTCTTCCGTACACGTTTGCGGGTGCGACAGGTATAGTATAAGAGATAGGCATACTTTTCGTTATCATCAGCTGCAAGGCTGATTCAGTATTCGTAGGGTGCAGATCTTTTCTATGATGGGGATGGACCAGGTATGCCTGCAAGGTCGGACTGTAAACTGACTGACTTTGTACTGTTCGCATAGCTACAGTACATATTAAAACTTTGTTCTGTGGCCATTCACCACTCAGTGGGGATCGGCCGTCAAGTGTAACTGAGCTGTGGAGTGAGCCAGGCAGACAGACAGGCCTGCCTGTACTTTTATAAGAACAATATACAACGTGTTAATAAATAAGCGCAAAACCTCATACACCTCAACCGATTTATAACAACATAATTAGATTAAAACAATAATTTTATTATTTTGATAGTTAAAATTTAATGTTATTCGCATTTTAAGTTTTCAGGCAAAAATGATTTGTTATCATTTCAGCAATTAATGAAAGCGCTAGCGTGCTCGTGGATACATTTTAATAATCTTGTTTTGGTAGTAAGTAGGGTGAGTGTGCCCGTTCGGTGGGTTGAGATCAAGTTCAGTAAATTTTAAATTTTAAAAACAACTCACTGAATATTTTGACGAAAATTACCTATGTTGAAAACATGATAATTCGATTCTGCTCTCGATTCTAAACAAACTACTTTCTAGTTTTACGTTAATTCATTAACACGTTGTATAACTTACCTGTGGCATAAATAGCAGCTTCTGTCCTTATGCGTGGGACAGCCAGAACCTCCTCCGAAGCCGTACACGTATTGATTGCTTTTAGACGAGTGCTCCGCGAAGTAAATACCCGCACCGAACATACCGCCTGCAGACAACGGATACATTTGTAATAATCCTGGCCAAGTGCGAGTCGTGTTTATGTACGTATTACAACACTCGAAACAAAAATAAACTGATATCTCCACACTTTCGGCTTAGTAGGGTCAACACGTCTTTCATGGGTCACTGTATACGTTGTTATAATAAAATCCCCGAGACCATTTTGAATCTTTCCGAAAACATGTTTAAAACTCAAATCAAAAAAGTCCTCTGTAAAAAAGCATATTATAAACTGGATGATTATTTAAATGATCAAAATGCTTTGGTCTGAGGTCACTAGCTTATAGATTATTTACTTTACTGTACAGTATCAATTATTTTATTAAATAGACTATGTATTATTGTATACATAACTTTGGCTTAAGAATTTATATTGTAATAGTTATTAAGTCGTGTTATGTTGTAGAGTTTCTGGCCGCATCTTCTCTACAGCGACAACACGTTCCGACGCGGTGGTAGCTTTAAAAAGATTTGACGTTTGATAAGTGTGCTGCAAGCTCCGGTATTGAATAAATTATATTGACTTTGACTTTGACTTTGTACGATTTGTAACACCACTCTGGCTTTTCGGTGAAGGAAAACATTAAAATAAATGAATGAATGAATGAATGAATGAAATATACTTTATTTACACCAAAAGCAAAATACAATATACAATACGAAACAAAACTGATGATGGTACAAATAAAGCGGTCTTATCTCTAGTAATAATGTGAAGGAAGTGTTCCGTTGTAGAGAAGATGCGGCCAGAGGAACATCGTGAGGAAATAGGCATGCTTCAATTTCGAGGCATATATTGTACCCACTGTCCATTACAAGTGGCGACGGGCTAACTCCCCGTTACACTGGACAGAGTTTCGGGATCACTAGTGAAACGTGGATATTCTGAGGTTTCAGAATATCTCTGACTACCCTCTTGGGGAATATAGTCGTGAGCAAATGCTATGCTATGCTACCGATAATAATGTGTTAATATACAACGTGTTAATGAATAAGCGCAAAACCTCATACACCCCAACTGATTTATACCAAAATAATTAGATTGAAACCATAATTTCATTATTTGGATAGTTAAAATTTAAAGTTATTCACATTTTGAGTTTTGAGGCAGAATTGATTTGTTATCATTTCAGCAATGAATGAAAGCGCTAGCGTGCTCATGGATACGTTTTAAGAATCTTGTTTTGGTAGTAAGTAGGGTGAGAGTGCCCGAGCGGTGGGTTGAGATCGAGATCAGTAAATTTTAAATTTTTACAAACAAATTATTTAATATTTTGAAAAATATTACCTATGTTGAAACCATGATAATTCGATTCAGCTCTCGATTCTAAACAAACTACTTTCTAGTTTTGCGTTAATTCACTAATACGTTGTATTGTACCCACTGTCCATTACAAGTGGCGACGGGCTCACTCCCCGTCACACTGGACAGAGTTTCGGTACCACTAGTGAAACGTGGATATTCTGAGGTTTCAGAATATCTCTGACTACCCTCTTGGGGAATATAGTCGTGAGCAAATGCTATGCTATGCTACCGATATAATGTGTTAATATATAAGTGATTTACCGATATAAGCGTGTCGTTCGTCGAATCCCTTCTGAACGTACGCGTTTATGAACGGAGAGTCGTGGAGCAGCATCTCATTGGGAGTGCTAGCTTACGTCCGTGTTGATATATAAGTGACATACCGATATAATGTGTTGATATATACAACGTGTTAATGAATAAGCGCAAAACCTCATACACCCCAACTGATTTACAACAAAATAATTTGATTGAAACAATAATTTCATTATTTTGATACTTAAAATTTAAAGTTATTCGCATTTTAAGTTTTGAGACAAAAATGATTTGATTCAGCAATGAATGAAAGCGCTAACGTGCTCATGGATACATTTTAAGAATCTTGTTTTGGTAGTAAACAGGATGAGAGTGCCCGAGCGGTGGGTTGAGATCAAGTTCAGTAAATTTTAAATTTTAGAAACAAATTATTTAATATTTTGAAAAAAATTACCTATATTGAAAACATGATAATTCGATTCTGCTCTCAATTCTAAACAAACTACTTTCTAGTTTTGCGTTAATTCACTAACACGTTGTATTGTACCCACTGTCCATTACAAGTGGCGACGGGCTCACTCCCCGTCACACTGGACAGAGTTTCGGTACCACTAGTGAAACGTGGATATTCTGAGGTTTCAGAATATCTCTGACTACCCTCTTGGGGAATATAGTCGTGAGCAAATGCTATGCTATGCTACCGATATAATGTGTTAATATATAAATGACTTACCGATATAGGCGTGTCTTTCGTCGAATCCCTTCTGAACGTACGCGTTTATGAACGGAGAGCCGTGGAGGAGCATCTCATTGGGAGTGCTAGCTTACGTCCGTGTTGATATATAAGTGACTTCCCGATATAATGTGTTGATATATAAGTGACTAACCGATATAATGTGTTGATATATAAGTGACTTACCGATATTATGTGTTGATATATAAGTGACTTCCCGATATTAAGTGTTGATATATAAGTGACTTACCGATATAACGTGTTGATATATAAGTGACTTACCGATATAAGCGTGTCGTTCGTCGAATCCCTTCTGAACGATCGCGTTTATGAACGGAGAGCCGTGGAACAACATGCGCTCGTTGGGGGTGCTTGCCTCTTCGGTCACCTCCTTGCGTCTGTGTTGATATCTTTCCCAGACTCGACCATTCACTATTTTTTGTATCTGTAATTACATACAAAAATTATTTATTTTGTGACAAAGGGATATTATACAGGGTCCTTCTTAATATGTCTTTCAACACGTCTTTCATGGGTCACTGTATACGTTGTTATAATAAAATCCCCGAGACCATTTTGAATCTTACCGAAAACATGTTTAAAATTCAAATCAAAAAAGTCCTCTGTAAAAAAGCATATTATAAAACTGGATGGTTATTTAAATGATCAAACTGCTTGGGTCTGAGGTCACTAGCTTATAGTTTATTTATTTTACTGTATAGTATCAACGATTTTATTAAATAGACTATGTATTATTGTATACATAACTTTAGCTTAAGAATTTATATTGTAATAGTTATTAAGTCGTGTTATGTTGTAGAGTTTCTGGCCGCATCTTCTCTACAGCGACAACACGTTCCGACGCGGTGGTAGCTTTAAAAAAGATTTGACGTTTGATAAGTGTGCTTCAAGCTCCTATATTGAATAAATTATATTGACTTTGACTTTGACTTATGCTGACACTTTTTTAAGGGGATGATCAGACCATCAAACTGAACAACTTTCTATATGGGACCAAAATCGAAATCGTTAACAAAAAATCAGCTGTCCTTTACATTTGGCTCAAGAAGGTTTGAAGTTTGGATGGAGTACCTGATTTAGTTTTCGCGATTTCGATAATGGTGCCATAGAGAAAGTTGTTCAATTTGACGATCTGATCATCCCCTTCCCCATCTAAAGCTGGGACGCACGGACGGACGGATAAAGCAGGCTTATGAATAGGGTCCCGTTTTCACCCTTTGGGTACGGAACCCTAAACACGCTCATTCAAACTTACCCTAACAACATTATAATGTGAGAAGTTTCCGCCCGCGCCGGAGTCTCTATGCGCACGCACCGACGCTTGCATCTCTCTCTCCACTATAGCATATTCACTATCGCCGCACTCTTCACTCGAAGGCGCCGTTATTTCTATTAGTGTTGTGCCGCCGTACCATTCTGTTGGAAAGAGGATATTAATTTTTAGTTTATTTTTATTTTGGACAACACTATTGAAAACTATCACAGAAGTTAATTGTTTCTTTAAAGCAAGTCAATCTAATATACGGTACCAAATCACGCGAATGCCAAGCGCCGTGGTAGTCCAGTGGAGAGTAACCTTGCCTGCTGTGCAGGAGGCGATGGTTCGATCCCCGTCCAGGCCGACTCGTACCAATGAGTTTTTCGGAATTTATGTACGATTTGCAACACCACTGGAAAACATCGCGATGAAAGCTGCATGCTTCAATTTCTTGGTCCTCAAGAGATTGGCTAATTCTTTCGTATCGTATACACTGCCCCAGCGTGTCCATATCTCCCCCTCAACTCCCCCCGCAACACATTACTGGACACTCACCCGATTGTGCCTGCTAATTGTGGGTAGCCTTCAGCAGTCTATGCCGGTGCCCGTAGGCGGCAACTCAGGTCCTCGTGCGACATCTCCGAAAGAATATCCACGGATATCTGTTCGCGTTCCAGAACTTTCACCAGCTCTAGACCGATGCTGGAAAGCTCAGTAGTATATACCGGTGTCCGATCGGACGACACTACCCCCTCAACCGCCTTCTGATCCACAACTCCCCCCTGATCCACAACTCCCCCCTGATCCACAACTCCCCCCGCTACACAGTACTGCCCACTCACCTGACTGTGCCTGCTGATTGTGCCGGGCAGCCTTCAGCAGTCTATGCCGGTGCCCTATCGTCCAAACTACCCCCTCAACCGCCGTCTGATCCACAACTCCCCCCGCTATACAGTACTGCCCACTCACCTGACTGTGCCTGCTGATTGTGCCAGGCAGCCTTCAGAAGTCTATGCCAGTGCCCTATCGTCCACACTACCCCTCAACCACCTTCTGATCCACAACTCCCCCCGCTATACAGTACTGCCCACTCACCTGACTGTGCCTGCTGATTGTGCCAGGCAGCCTTCAGCAGTCTATGCCGGTGCCCTATCGTCCACACTACCCCTCAACCACCTTCTGATCCACAACTCCCCCCGCTATACAGTACTGCCCACTCACCTGACTGTGCCTGCTGATTGTGCCGGGCAGCCTTCAGCAGTCTATGCCGGTGCCCTATCGTCCACACTACCCCTCAACCACCTTCTGATCCACAACTCCCCCCGCTACACAGTACTGCCCACTCACCTGACTGTGCCTGCTGATTGTGCCAGGCAGCCTTCAGCAGTCTATGCCGGTGCCCTATCGCCCACACTACCCCCTCAACCACCTTCTGATCCACAACTCCCCCCGCTACACAGTACTGCCCACTCACCTGACTGTGCCTGCTGGTTGTGCCGGGCAGCCTTCAGCAGTCTATGCCGGTGCCCATAGGCGGCCACTCCTACTGCTCTCAGGTCCTCGTGCGACATCTCCGAGAGAATGTCAACCGTTATCTGTTCGCGTTCGAGAACTGGCACGAGCTGCTCTAAACCGATGCTGGAAAGATAGGTTACTTGATTTAGAAAAGCATAAGCAGGAATATATTCTCAAGAGGCAGTCAGAGGTTCTTCCGCTCAGCAGTTACTTGGTGGATGTATCTCAGCCAATTTGTAGAATTCGCCGCAATACGTTTTGTATTGCGGCGAATTTTCTATTACGGCTGATTAACGTACACGAACGAAAACACGCTAGTCGTGATTTTGTTTAGCGAGTCATGAAACGCCATTGTGTTAGGTTTTTAGCGCCGCTGCTTATCATAATAACGATTTCGTTCAATATAGAAATACACTATTACTACCTCCGTGGTCTAATGGTTAAGAGTATTGGGCTCTTGACACGGAGGTCGTGGGTTTGATTCCCACGGGGGACACCTAGTGATATGTCACTTTGTGCGTTTTTCCCCAGTTGGTTAGGACATTGCAGGCCGAATCACCTGATTGTCCGAAAAGAAAGATGATTCCGTGCTTCGAATGGCACGTTAAGCCGTTGGTCCCGGCTTCTATCTCTCGTGGTAGTAGTCGTTACATAAAAACCACGTCAGAGGCCGTAAGGCGGTCTGAAAAAACTCTGACACCAGAGCTTGCTGCCCACAAAGTGCCCACACGATAAGAAGAATAATATAGAAATTGTGTCGATAAAAAGTCAAAATATTAATGGTTAAAATAAATAAAACGTGTCAAAATAGTTATTTTAAGGACAAACAGTGACATTTTGTTATTAACTATAGTTTTTATTTCGTATCAGTATATCTTACAATGCAACTTGATTACAGTGCGGCTATCGTAGAACGAATCGCAATGACAATCCGGCTAAACATTGATCCGCCGTAATACAAAACGGCTAGCCGTTATGAAATGCTGCGAATCCTACAATATGGCTGCGACATATGTGTGTATGTATACTCACTTTGTGAGGAATGTCTGCAGGGACTCTGACGTGGAGAGAGCTGATGCTGGTCTCCCGGCCGCGTCCTCCAAGCTTCCCCGAGATCCTTCCGCCCAGTAGTTACTTGGCATCACCTGGACCAAGTATAATAATCATACAGTATGTCCCAAGAATGAGGCACAGGCGTACCTAAGGCTTCAGTCTCCTTTAGTCCACTTGCGTGACAATGTAAATCCAGTAACCACCAATGCGGAGATGGTCGGAGCAAAGAAGAGCGGAGATGCTTAGCAGCTACAGTGTATCTGAGCGGATTGTGCCCGAGCTAAAGACGAGGGCGTAATTGAGCCGAGAGTGTAATGACCAATGCTCGCTCGTTTTATACGACGTTTTTCAACACGCTTGCAAGGGAAACACATTTTTTCAGAAATAAATATGTGTTAAAAATGGCGCTCGTGTTACTTTTTTCGCATGCCGTACGCCTGTAACTGACTAAAGGTAAATAAATAAAGCTGAGCGGAGCGGAGATGTGTGCTAGCTTGTTGACAAGCGGAACTAATATGATACAACTACTAATATGAGAAATTTCTTCTCCTGAAGAAACCTCTCCTTAGCGGAGAGGAGATAGGTAGGTAACAAAATCTTATTGGTTATTCACGACACATCTCCGATTACTCTGGATTACTAGATATCTAACCCCCACTTGCGTCAACCTGGGTGAGAAATAAACTCCAGATTAAGTTATGATTAATACCCATGATTTTCTCTATACAACGTGTTAATGAATAAGCGCAAAACCTCATACACCCCAACTGATTTATAACAAAATAATTAGATTAAAGCAATAATTTCATTATTCAGATAGTCAAAATTTTAAGTTCTTCGCATTTTAAGTTATCAGACAAAAATGATTTATTTTCATTTCAGCAATGAATAACAGCGCTAACATGCTCATGGATACGTTTTAAGAATCTTGTTTTGGTAGTAAGTAGGGTGAGAGTGCCCAATCGGTGGGTTGAGATCGATTTCAGTAAATTTTAAATTTTACAAACTAATTAGTAAATATTTTGAAAAGAATTACCTATATTGAAACCATGATAATTCGATTTTGCTCCCGATTCTAAACAAACTACTTTCTAGTTTTGCGTTAATTCATTAACACGTTGTATATTAATGGTTATTTATAAATAATCAATTATTCTAGTTTCATTAAATAGGATAATAATTGAAGAAAACTGACTAGATTGTATATAAAAATCAGGTATTTTACTCATTTTTGGTAAAAAATTCAGATTGTTGGTTTTTGCAATAAGGGCACGAAATATTAAAACTCACGGGTAGTGTTAAGGGCACGGTGTCGCCGCTGGGCATGAGCTTGTTGACAAGCCAAACCGCGTGTTACGTATTCTCACCTTCCGATACCTATACAGCGTCAGGTCAATACACTTGCAGCCGCCGTGGATGCGCACGAGCCATGCATGCCACACAACGTGACCGCTGACCTAGTTATTAATTTTATTAAATTGTTATAACCTAAGATAGACACTTTTCGGCTCAGCGTACCTAACTTCGGTCGCATCTAAATTCCTACATTAAGACTTTTATTTGTAAAATGTAAATACAACGTGTTAATGAATTAACGCAAAACTAGAAAGTAGTTTGTTTAGAATAGAGAGCAGAATCGAATTACCATGTTTTCGACATAGGTATTTTTTTTTCAAAATATTAAATAATTTGTTCGTAAAATTTAAAATTTACGGAATTCGATCTCAACCCACCGCACAGGTACACTCACCCTACTTACTAACAAAACAGGATTCTTAAAATGTATCCACGAGCACGCTAGCGCTTTCATTGATTGCTGAAATGATAACAAATCATTTTTGCCTGAAAACTTAAAATGCGAATAACTTTCAATTTTAATTATCAAAATAATGAAATTATTGTTTCAATCTAATTATTTTGTTAGAAATCAGTTGGGGTGTATGAGGTTTTGCGCTTATTCATTAACACGTTGTATATTTTAGTACCAATCTCTGCTGGTCTTCATTTCACCTCCACTGTAGCCACCCACTATAATTCGCGCTTCGTCCTTCGCTCAAATCTCCAGCAACAAATATGACTCAACTACAAATATGAGAAATGGTTTCTCCTCAAGCTAAGCGGAGAGATAGGTAACTGGGTACGGTAGACTCACGGGTAGTGTTAAGGGCACGGTGTCGCCGCTGGGCATGAGCACGGGGCACTGTGCGGGGGGGAGGGGTGGAGGGGGGGCGGGGCGCTCCGTCGCTGACGTCATCGCGTCCTGCAGCAGCGAGCGCACGTCCTCCGCGGCCGCCAGCTCCAGGGCTGTTTGCCCTTCTTGGTTTTTGAGGTAAGGATCCGCTCCGTGCGCTAGCTGTGTGAGAAGTAAAGGATTAGTAGACGGCACGATAGCACAGTCGGTAGTGAACCTGCCTGCTGTGCCGAGGGTGGTTCGAATCCCGTAAGGGACAAATATTTGTATGATGAATATGAATATTTGTACCCGAGTCATGGACGTTTGTATCTATATATGTATTCTATATCATAATACAAGTCCAGGCTAGATTCTGGTACTTTAAATGAGACTAGATAATTTGTGTGACAATGTCCAAGATATTTATTATTTATTATTATTTATTGAGGTTCAAATTGATTATATTTCGGACCTTAAGGGTATATTACTGTTGGCGCACTACATACAAACGAAGTCTGGTGATAGTTTCAATACTAACCGATTAAACTCAATGAAATTTTACAGAAACAATCTTGAAACAAATCTTTATGCTTGTATCGTGTCAGATTTTCATTAAAATGTACAGTTTTAATGTTACAGTGCCTCAAAAATTTCCATACAAATCTTAAATTAATCCTAGCATTGAAACTGCATATTTTATCGAAAATCGGACGCGATACAAGCATAGATATATGTTAATAGATTGTTTCTGCAAAATTTCATTGAGTTTAATCGGTTAGTATTGAAACTATCACCAGACTTCGTTTGTATGCAGCACGCATTTACACATTCAGAATAAACTTCTCTTAAGGGTTGAAACACATTTACCGACGGCGGGTCCATACAAAAAGCACGCTTATAGTATAAGAAACAGGAATATTGGTAACCATCAGCATCTATTCATAGGGTGTAGAGCATCTCTGTGTTGGAGATGGACCAGGTCTGCCTCCACAAATCCAATCGGTTTAGGAGTTACAGCCGTTCAAAGGTCAGGTATGGTTGGTTTCAAACTTTGACTATTTATACGTGGACTGTTAACGCGTGTATTTCTACTAACAAACATTTCTGCCACTTTTTGCGGGGGTCGAGGTAACATGAAATCCGCAACTTTGGATTTTATTCCCCATAACTTTAGATTCTAATATTGAATGTTAAAAATCATGAAAAGTAGTTTCGTGTGAACCCCAAACGTTCTAAGTTCGAAGTTATTATTTCGCAAATATAGGCTGTCTCGTTTAGTGATAAGGTGTAAAATTGAATGTAAATGCACAAGATCAATTGTGCTTATACCGTGGCAGAGGGGAAATGCTACCGCAAGTCTAGTCCTTATAATGATTAGTCAAAGGTTTCAAAAGATACAACCCTTTACATACTATGATCCGACCGTAAAATTTTGCACCTATCTGTTTGGTGAACGAAATGTGATTTAAGTGAAAGGTTACACACTTTGACTAATTATTATATGCCTTGCGGTAGCATTTCCACTCTGCCACGGTATAAGCACAATTGATCTTGAGCATTTACATTCAATTTTACACCTTATCACTAAACGAGACAGCCTATAATTGCGAAATAATAACTTCGAACTTAGAACGTGTGAACTCACACGAGACTACTTTTCATGATTTTTAACATTCAAAATTAGAATCTAAACTAATGGAATAAAATTCAAAGTTGCGTATCTCGTGCTACCTCGCCCCCCGCAAACAGTGGCAGACAATTTTGTTAGTAGAATTAAACGCGTAACTTGTCCTCATATAAGCAGTCTAAGGATAAAATCGACTTCCTATATTTTCTTACATACTTAGTTTTTAGTTAGAAACAGGTGAAGTTAATATAAGCTTGTTAAAGATTTACTAACCAATAGAGCACATAGCTGGGTCCTAGCTTTATGAGCCGCTTCGTGTAGCGGTGTGAAACCCCATCTGAAAAGGATAAAAAAAATTGTAATGTCACTTGGTATGAAATACATAACAAAACAAGATGGGACATGATTTAAATACGGTGGGGTATTGAGGTGTGTTACATTTGAATTAAATTTAATTTCTTGGCGACGGGCTCACCCCCCGTCACACTGGACAGAGTTTCGGTACTACTGGTGAAACGTGGATGTGCTGAGGTTTCAGAACATCTCTGACTACCCCCTCGGGGGATATAGTCGTGAGCATATACATACATACATACATTTAATTTCTTTGCTAAGCTCACCAAAATGTTTTGTATTTAAGATGGCAATGTTTTGAAGAAGTAGAAGCCGTGGTGGTCCAGTGGCGAATAGCCTTGCCTGCCGTGCAGGAGGCGATGGTTCGATCCCCGTCCAGACCGACTCGTACCAATGAGTTTTTCGCAATTTATGTACGATTTGTAACACCACTGGCTTTTCGGTGAAGGAAAACATCGTGAGGAAACCTGCATGCTTCAATTTCGAGGCATAAATTGTACCCACTATCCATTATAAGTGGCGACGGGCCACGTTTCAATTTCAACGTGGATGTTCTGAGGTTTCAGAACATATCTGACTACCCCCTCGGGGAATATAGTCATGATCATATACATACATACATACATGTTTTGAAAAAAAAATGTTTTAAATTAGTGCGAAAGTTTTTGTTATTCATTTGTAGTGTGTTGAGAAATCTGCAATTAATAATGAATCATTTAGCCTAAATTACATGATTAAATGATGTATATGATGATGACATTACCTGTCTGCCGCGTTGGGCGCGGTGCCAGCCCTGAGCAGCAACGCGGCCAGCTCTAGATGCCCGTAGGAGGCCGCGTTGTGCAGAGGCACGAGGCCGCCCTTATCCCGAGCGGAGACTGCCGCGCCCGCTTCCAGTAACGCCTCCGCTACTTCCAAGTTATTGTACCCAGCTGTGAACACATTTAACAATATTTAATGCAAACTTCTGCGGAACGCAAAACGTACACCGTACGTAATTATATGACGTACGTTTTATATGTAAGAAAAAAATTGTCTTTCCAAAAAAATGTGATGTCCATAATTACAACACTCGAAACAAAAATAAACTGATATCTCCACACTTTCGGCTTAGTAGGGTCAACACGTCTTTCATGGGTCACTGTATACGTTGTTATAATAAAATCCCCGAGACCATTTTGAATCTTTCCGAAAACATGTTTAAAACTCAAATCAAAAAAGTCCTGAATGATTATTTAAATGATCAAAATGCTTGGGTCTGAGGTCACTACCTTATAGTTTATTTACTTTACTGTATAGTATCAATTATTTTATTAAATAGACTATGTATTATTGTATACATAACTTTAGCTTAAGAATTTATATTGTAATAGTTATTAAGTCGTGTTATGTTGTAGAGTTTCTGGCCGCATCTTCTCTACAGCGACAACACGTTCCGACGCGGTGGTAGCTTTAAAAAAGATTTGACGTTTGATAAGTGTGCTGCAAGCTCCTATATTGAATAAATTATATTGACTTGAATTGACTTGTACCTGTAGCAAAAAGCGTCCTTTTTCAAAATAGAATAAAATAGTCAACTTCGCAAGTATATCAGTAAGTCGGCTTGACAAAACATATTAACACTGAACTGGATTAAAGCGTTAATTTTAAAACAATAATAAAATAATATATTGAATTGAATTGAATTTAACTGACCTGCGAGATGAAGCGGCGTAGAATTCCTTCCGTGCGTATCTCGACAGTTCACATTTTGTGGTGTTATTAATTTTCTGCAACAGTAAGTGGAATTGAGTGATGATATTCTCCGTATAAGTGGAATTGAGTGATGATATTCTCCGTCTAAGTGGAATTGAATGATGATAGTCTATACCCAAGCGGTATTTAATCATAATATTGGCGACTAAACGGAATTGAGTACAATTTGTCGCTAAGCTAAGCAGTATTGAGTGATGGCGGCAGGAACGCGTTGGATGAGAGCAGCGCAGGACCGGTCGTTGTAGCGATCCTTGGGGGAGGCCTATGCCCAGCAGTGGACGTATATCGACTATCGATATTATGATGACGACCGACTCTGCACCCAAGCGGAATTGTGTGATGATATTCTCCAACTAAGCGGAGTTGAGTAGTGGAATACCACTCAAGCTGTTTGAGTGATGAAATCGCTCTGTCGCAGTGTGGAATTTAGTGTTGATATTCTCCACTCAAGCGGAATTGTGTGATGATATTATCCAACTAAGCGTAATTGAGTGGTGATATTTTCCACTCAAGCGAAATTGAGTAGAGATTCACAGTCTAGCGGAAAACACTTACCTAGCTCTGGCAAGATCTCCTCTCTTAGCGGCGTCTAATAAAGCTGCATCTCCTCTTAGAGCGTCAGCGGTATCAGTGTCTCCCGCTCGCACTAGCTGCAGCGGCGTAAGTCCGTCTCTGTTCCTCCTAGTTGGGTCTGCGCCGTGCTGGAATAGTATTGAGAGAGTTTGATGTATCGGATTTGGAAATAATTACAAATACTATTGTATTTGAAAAAATAATTTAATGTAATATAATTTTTTAATTGAATTGTCAAGACAATTTACATTTATGCCTTCGGAACCAACTTTTTTAACCTGGTCATCATCAGACTCTGAAGACATGGATAATTCTGTGGCCGATATCCAAAGCTCTCAAATCAGAGCTGTTTATTTTGAAAACTACTGAACCGATTTTCATACAACATTGCGAAGAACATTCTACAATTATTTTGTTATATTAAGTTTTTGGTTTGAGGATTAAAAACAGACCATCACGCTACGCAACCCACAGGGTGTAGACAGCTTACCTTCAACAACAATCGCACTATATCCGCCTTGCCCTTCGCACAGGCCTCGTGGAGCGGAGTGAAGCGCCATAGATCCGCTGCGTTCACTCCCGCGCCGCAGGACACCAATAGTTCGGTCACCTCGTAGTGCCCGTACGAGCAAGCGTTGTGGAGGGGCACTAGACCGCTGGGGGGAAAATACAACATGTTAATGAAATAACGCAAAACTAGAAAGTAGTTTGTTTAGAATAGAGAGCAGAATCGAATTATCATGTTTTCAACATAGGTAATGTTTTTCAAAATATTAAATAATTTGTTTATAAAATTTAAAATTTACTGAACTCGATCTCAACACACCGCTCGGGCACTCTCAACCTACTTACTACCAAAACAAGATTCTTAAAATGTATACATGAGCACGTTAGCGCTTTCATTCATTGCTGAAATTTTTGTTATAAATCAGTTGGGGTGTATGAGGTTTTGCTCTTATTCATTAACACTTTTTATATTAGATTTATATGTCGGGTCCAGGGTTAAAGGGTTCGCCATCAGCATGGTCAGGATCCATATTGGAGTGGTAGGAAAACACTTGAAAGTCTTTTACTAGAGGTTCACTAACTGCCGAACACAATACAGGGCAAAACGGTTAAGTTCGATTTGAAACGCGGTGATCCCTAAGAGGAAGGATCTCCATAGAGTCCGCATAAATTTACGATTGTAGTTGGTCTCTTTTGTCTTATGACGTACCTTTAATAGTAGAAGGAGATGGAACTATAGATATTTGTTTATGCGGCTGTCCACTTTTTTTTGAGCTAGTGTGAAAAGTGACCGTAAACATAAGGCCATATGTCACTTGGTGCCTTTTGTCCATACTACTTGACACCACACACTCAAACCTAAACGTCAAAAAAAGTGGACACTTTACAATTGGTATGGCTCACACAGAGAGGTCCTACTAACCAAACTATCCTAACATACTGACCATTAACAACCATAGCAGTCAAGACCATAAATCGCTGATATCACATAGCCACGGCATAAGGTCCCTGACTACGGGCATGTTTGTTGTGCCTAGGGTCACAAACTATTATGGAGATAGAAGCCTTTGTAAACGCATACCTTATTTGTATAATAGTCTACCATCTATTATTAGGAATGAGTCGAATAATTGTAGATTTTCTAGACTGTTAAAGAAATTCCTATTGGATAGCATTACCTAAAAACTAAGAAACTACCAAAATGTATAGTGACAGGTACAATTATTGTATTGCAACGGTCGATGTAACTAAATAGACAAAATAAGAAGTTAAAATAGCTTGAGCGTGATTGTAGCTCCCACAGACAAACCGAGCAATTGGTTTTGCGGGATTCATTGTTATAAGTGTTCACCTTTGACTATTTATATGTGGACTGGTTACGTGTGTAATTCTACTAACAAACATTTCTGCCACTTTTTGCAGGGGGCGAGGTAACATGAAATCCGCAACTTTCGATTTTATTCCCCATAGCATTAGATTCTAATTTTGAATGTTAAAAATCATGAAAAGTAGTCTCGTGTGAACCCCAAACGTTCTAAGTTCGAAGTTATTATTTCGCAATTATAGGCTGTCTCGTTTAGTGATAAGGTGTAAAATTGAATGTAAATGCACAAGATCAATTGTGCTTATACCGTGGCAGAGGGGAAATGCTACCGCAAGGCTAGTCCTTATAATAATTAGTCAAAGACCTAAATAGACAAAATAAGAAATTAAAATAGCTTGAGCGTGATTGTAGCTCCCACAGACAAACCGAGCAATTGGTTTTACGGGATTCATTGTTATAAGTGTTCACTGTAACCTATGTAACAATAATAAATAAATAAATTTAAAAAAAACTCCAAACCGAGACAAAATTTTTCAATATTAAATTTGAAACTTATTGTACTTACTTAGATCACCAAACTGTTATTATATTCGGTCTGCTTTTTAAGGGGATGGATCAGAACTGAACAACTTTCTCTATAGGACCAACATCGAAATTGCAAATTGGTCCCATAGAGAAAGTTGTTCAGTTTGATGGTCGGATCATCCCCTTAAAAACCGTCACTATATTATGACAGACCCTACAAACTTACCCCTTATCCTTGGCGTGAACATCTGCTCCCCTTTGCAGCAATAACTGTGCGAGCGGTAACCTGTTATATCTGTAACAACATATTAAAATTATAGTTTATACAACGTGTTAATTAATAAACGCAAAACTAGAAAGTAGTTTGTTCAGAATCGACAGCAGAATCGAATTATCATGTTTTCAACATAAGTATTTTTTTTCAAAATATTAAATAATTTGTTAGTAAAATTTAAAATTTACTGAACTCGATCTCAACCCACCGCACGGGCACACTCACTCTATTTATTACCGAAACAAGATTCTTAAAATGTATCCATGAGCATGTTAGCGCTTTCATTCATTGCTGAAAGGATAACAAATCATTTTTGCCTGAATACTTAAAATGCGAATAACTTTAAATTTTAAGTATCTAAATATTGAAATAATTGTTTCAATCTAAGTGTATCTAATAATTGGTCCAGTGACGAGTAACCTTGCCTGCCGTGCATTAGGCGATGGTTCGATCCCCGTCCAGGCCGACTCGTACCAATGACTTTTTCGGAATTTATGTACGATTTGTAACACCACTGGCTTTTCGGTGAAGGAAAACATCGTGAGGAAACCTGCATGCTTCAATTTCGAGGCATGTATTGTACTCACTGTCCATTACAAGTGGCGACGGGCTCACCCCCCGTCACACAGGACAGAGTTTCGGTACTACTGGTGAAATGTGGATGTTCTGAGGTTTCAGAATATCTCTGACAACCCCCTCGGGGAATTGTGTCGTGAGCATATGCATATGCAATGTTTCAATCTAATTATTTTGTTATAAATCAGTTGAGGTGTACGAGGTTTTGCGTTGTATATTTTTGATTCATTAACACGTTGTATATTTTTTATTATTATACTTTTAAGTTAAGCGAAGTGTGAAGCTGCGATATCCATACAAAACGGGGTTCAAATTATTTTTCGGAATCTACCACCACTTCGTAAAATGTTGTCGCTGTAGAGAAGAAGCGGCCAGAAACTCAACAATACAGGATGAAATTTATATCATTAGCATCCTATTAAACTAAGAGTCTACCCTTCAAACTGAACAACTTTTTACTATTACGATCGGACCAAAAAAAATCTGCTGTTGCATAAATTTGAGTCGAGTAGGCATTGCAGTTTAGTATGGAACAGCAGATTTTTTTTATGCTCTGAACGGTTTGCTCCCATACTAAAAGTTGTTCAGTTTGATGGGTAGACTCGATATCAGTTTCACTTTTTATGTAGACTTGTATAGCACCCATCTATACTCCATTCCAAATAGCAAAGAAATTTTAAGACTATTTTGAATTACAGAAACAGAGATTTGAAGCAATTTCTCTCACATATTCTTAGAACTGCTTTAGTATCATCCAAGATATGTCAGATAGTATAACTTTTTGATAATTAAATTAAATTTGATAATCAGAATTAGCCAGAAACCTAAATAGGAATCGGAAAAACCTTTAGTTCTTAAATGGAATGAATTATACAGGTTGTTAGGGTAAACTGTTGCATTAGTTTAAGGGGTGATTGTACCCATGATACTGAACAACTTTCCCTAAGAAACCTATAGGATTTTGCATTGAACTTTCCATACTAAATGCAATCAGCTGATCGAACGTTTGTATGAAAAGACTTTTTTTTTTTTTTGACTAATGTTCTGTAGCTTTCTGTAGGGAAAGTTGTCCAGCATGAAATGAAATGAAATATTTTTATTTGCCAAAATACTTTGTTATAAAAAGGTGTTACAAATTTGTTCAGTAGCTGTATTTAGCCTGCAAATTTAATTAGTTCGTTTTCATGGGTACAACCACCCCTTAAAGTAATACAACTGTTTACCCTAACGTCTTTGTAGAGTAAAACGATAGGTTAACGACTTACCCGGCGGCAAAGTGCAGCGGAGTAGAATGCCGCCCGTCTACATCCCTGCAGTTGACGAGACGTGGTCGCGCGTCTAGTATGGTCCGAGCTGTTTCCACGTCGCCCGTCCTGGCTGCTTCTAGGAGCCGTAGCGCTGCCGCGTTGGCGCATGCGTCTGAAATTACCATTTTTATACACGGTGTAAAGTACACGAGATTTTGCCTTCGTCCGTATCTACACTAATATTATAAAGAGGAAAGATTTGTATCTATTTTTGTATGTTTGTATGTTTGTAATGAATAGGCTCAAAAAGTACTGGGCCGATTTAAAAAATTCTTTCACCAATAGAATGCTACATTTTTCCAATTTGACATAAGCTACATTTCATTTTGAAAAAAATTAGGGATCCTTGGTAAAATTTGAACAATGTAACCGAAGGTGTAGAAAAATGAGTCTTAAAATTTATTTGTCTACCTCGTGCGAAGCCGGGACGGGCTGCTAGTAAATTATATAACAGATTTTAAGTCAAATCATAAGATATTAAACCAAAAAAAGTTTCATCAAATCCGGTTCAGTAGTTTCAAACCGACAGACGAAAATAGGGTATTTGACAGCATGTAAAATATAGGATTTATTGATGGTATCCGTATTGAATATGAATTTTGGAAACCAACTATTTAGTCAGTTAAGAAAAATACTGGATATTTGCAGAGAAAATCGACAAAGAAAATTTTTTTTTGTCTACTTTAGTCACGTGATCGTAAACGACTGTGATTGGCCGAATGGTTGATGACGTCAACTGCTTGTAAACAGTTGAGTGTAGAGTGTGAGTGTCGTACAAAGTTTACGTCATCGTGACGTCACCTGCTTGTAGCCACGTATATTGTCAGGAAAAGCGTTTTCGCGGGATATTTAAATAATGATATTTGTTTTCGTTTTTTCTTTCACTATTTGTAATGGAACGTAAAATATACATGTTCTATAGAGTCCTCAGACATCAGTGATTAACGAAGAATCGTTTTTAAAAACCTGTCAAATACCCTATTCTAAAAAAAGACTAAAACCCATATCGTAATCTTTTTCTTGTAAATATCTTCAATGTTTTTATAATAGTTTAGATCAGGTTTTCTCAACCTTTTTTGCGTCACGCCTGTTATAATAAGTAATATTTGGAAAGTCCTGGTTTAGATTATGATACTAGTGAGCTAAGTTGGTCATTAGCATTATAGTCGAGGCTGGATGGCAGCTCGAGCCGCAGGCGAGGGCTGTCAAAGAGCGGAGACTGTAATTACCAACCCTCAGGCGTTTCATACGTTTTTCAACACACATGACCGGCAAAAATGTATTTCACAAAAGTTTTAGACACTTATTTGTGAAACAGCGCCCAGATTGCTTTCTTCCCGCGTTGTGCACCTATGTTCGAATTAGTTATGCGCACGCAGGTATACAGGGTCCTTCTTAATATGCTGACACTTTTTAAGGGGATGATCAGATCATCAAACTGAATAACTTTCTCTACGGAACAAACATCAAATTCGCGAAAAAAAATCAACTGCTCCATACAAAACTACAAACATACTTTAACCAATTGTATGGGACAGCTGATTTTTTTTCGCGATTTCGATGTAGGTCCTATAGTGAAAGTTGTTATGTGTGATGGTCTGATTATCCTTTTAAAAAAGTGTCAGCATATTAAGAAGGACCCTATACAACGTGTTAATGAATTAACGCAAAACTAGAAAGTAGTTTGTTTGAGTTTGTGTAGAATCGAGAGCAGAATCGAATTATCATGGTTTCAACATAGGATTTTTTTTCGAAATATTATATAATTTGTTTTCGAAATTTAAAATTAACTGAACTCGATCTCAATCCACCGCTCTGGCACTCTCGCCCTACGTACTACCAAAACGAGATTCTTAAAATGTATGCATGAGCACGTTAGCGCTTTCATTATGAACC
Organism: Agonopterix alstromeriana; assembly: GCA_963924505.1. Lineage (NCBI taxonomy): Eukaryota > Metazoa > Arthropoda > Insecta > Lepidoptera > Depressariidae > Agonopterix > Agonopterix alstromeriana. The sequence continues at coordinate 6,339,392 of OZ004689.1, read as the reverse complement.
TAAAAGCGGTGCAATAAGAGTCACTTTACGAGCAAGTGTATTAATAAGGTATTATTTACCATCAGGCTGGCTGTAATGTGGTTCGGGTCTTGTGTCAGCCCCACAGGCTAGTAGCAGTCTACACGCGGCCGCTGAATCTCGTCTAGCCGCCAGCGACAAAGCGCTTTCGCCTCTCGCGTCACATGCGTTTACTTTAGCACCTGCGACAAAACAGTTAAATTATAGCCTGTAGCATCCCACTGCTGGGCAAAGGCCTCCTCTCACATATAATGGTGAGAAGGATTAGGCAAAGAGGCTTTTCCAAAACGTGAAAAATCAGAAACAAAACAACTGAAATACATGAAAAAAATACTTTAAAATACAGAGTGTATGTGAGAGCCTAGCAAAGCCTACTAAAACGGTGAACTCAGACCATCAAACTGAACAACTTTCACTATGGAGCCTACCTCAGGAAACGCGAAACAAAATCAGCTGTCCCATACAAAACTGTTGTACCTACCGCGACAGCAGATTTTTTTTTCAGTGACAGTTGTTAATTTTGATGGTCTGATTTCACCGTTTCAGTATTTGCTAGACTGTCACTTACACCCTGTATATATTTATTTAAAATAAAAAACGGGGTTAATTAAACAGGAACAGAGAGAATTAAAAATTAAAAAACTTGCTTAGTGAGAGTCAGACTCGCGCCCTGAGAGTTCCATACAGACTTAATTATGAAGAACTTTGATCTGACCGTCTTTGTTGTTCTCGTTTACTCCCGCAACAATCAACCATTCTCTCGTTCACTCGCGCACCAATCAATCATTCTCTTAAAACCACAACTTACCAAAATGAGCTTGTTCAGATGTCACGTGGAGGGGAGTATGACCATCTTTGTTCTTCCCGTTCACTCCCGCACAAATCAATCATACTCTCGCTCACTCCCGCACCAAACAATTCTTTTCTCGTTCACTCCCGCACCAAACAATTCTTTTCTCGTTCACTCCCGCACCAATCATTCTCTTAAAACAACAACTTACCATGTCTCAGTAACAGATCCATGGCATCTAAGTGAGCTTGTTCAGTTGCCACGTGGAGGGGAGTTTGACCATCTTTGTTCTTCTCGTTCACTCTCGCACCTTTCCGTATTAGCATCTCCATCACCTGTTAAATAAAGAAATTGTTAGAAGAGAAAAACTGATCTTCAATTCTTTTCGTTCCTTCATCACCATATCAGCCGATAGACGTCCACTGCTGGACATAGGCCTCTTTAGGCGCGAGTGCTGGCGCGAGTGGCAGAAATCAAGCAAGCGCGTTGCTTACGATGCGCCAAAGTGTAGGTACTTATCTTGGTACCTGCGGCCGAGTGACTGAGGACTGGTTGAGGTCTGTTTCCATTAGTAAGGTGTTTGAACTTCACCAGCGCATCCAGGGAACATTCTCCGGTTAGCTTCCATACAATAACTAAGTAACAAACCTGCTTCCTCTTAGGATATACACTGGAAGCGGCGCAGTGTAGAGGCCTGTCTCCGGTGGTGAGGTGCTGGAAGTTGACCAGCGCTTCCAGTGAACATTCTCCCGTCAGTGATGTTGTGCTGCCGCTACTGCTTGATACTTGCGGGCTCTGTGACTGTCATACAAACATATTATTTAACAGAATCTATATTCTGAGTGACATTTTATAAGTCAGGACTCAGGAAGATGAATATACAACGTGTTAATGAATAAGCGCAAAACCTCATACACCCCAATTGATTTATAACAATGTAATTAGATTGAAGCAATAATGTCATCATTTTGATACTTACAATTTTAAGTTATTAGCATTTTAAGTTTTGAGGCAAAAATGATTTGTTATCATTTTAGCAATGAATGAAAGCGCTAACGAGCTCATGGATACATTTTAAGAATCTTGTTTTGGTAGTGAGTAGGGTGAGAGTGCCCGAGCGGTGGGTTGACATCGAGTTTCAAATTTAAATTATACGAACAAATTATTTAATATTTTGAAACATTGTAACCTATGTTGAAACCTTGACAATTGGATTCTACTCTTGATTCTAAACAAACTATTTTCTAGTTTTGCGTTTATTCATTAACACGTTGTATTGTATAAATTATAATTTAAATTAATTATTAAAAAAGATAAAACAGTTCCATGACCGACTGACTGACAGACAACGCACAGCCTTAACCACTTATAACCTCTTGATACCCTCTTGATACCATCTTGATAGACCCTACCCTCACTTGATACACCACAGATAGAAACATGAAAACATGTTCTGCGGAGGATGTAGAGGTCGGTGTTTCTCCTCGGTGTTTGAACGCTATCATTATCCTCACCAAATATTTTCGCCTAAAGTATTTTAATGCTGTTAAGGGTCCAGCGACGAGCTTTACTTTTTATATTTTATTTTATATTATTCGGGATTCTAACAGCCTCTTTTACAATTTAATGTATTTCGAATAACAAGCCATTTACAAGCATCCACATAGATTTTATGCATTCATTTTACGTTTCTATAAATTTATGAATTCGTTATAATATTTTACACCTTCTCTTATAAACAAGGGGAAAATATTTGGTGACGATAATGACAGCGTTCAAACGCCGAGAAATACCCGGATGCACTAAGAAACGATTTTTTTCACGCACGCACGCACTCACCCACCCACGCACGCAGTAAGCACCCACCCACGCACGCACGCACCCACGCATGATCTATAAACCGTGTTATAACATACCTGGTGCTGGTTTCCGGTGACCGAGGACAGCTGTTTCTTGACACGCGTCGGCTCGGCCAGCCGACACGCCTCCAACAAACAGTGCCCTCTGTACTCAACTGTGGGAAGCGAACAAACATCCTATGTAATGAGCAGCGGACTAAAATACTATGGAAGAATAGCTTCAAACAAAATCGACTCGCAAGACGGCCTCACTAATATTTATCTTAACTATTATAAAACCTGTAACAGAAGTGTGTCTGTACATTGAAGATATTTACAAAAAAAAACATTACGATATGGAATCAAATTAAAGATGGAAAAATGTTGTCTCGGGCGGGACTCGAACCCCCATTCTTCCAAACCGGGGAAGTGCGTTATCCAATTTCGCTACCAAGATACTAGCACGAGAACGACATTTTCAATCTATTGCGTCTTAAGGGGACGTGAGCGCCATCTACTGGAAGTTATTACAAACTAACGAACACGCAAGTCAAGCATTACAACTTGAATTCATACGATATAGATGACACAAATCCCTGACTCCAAATCAACCTTTTTTGTCCGTCTGTTTGTTTGTGTTTGTTCGTGCGAGCATCACGCAAAAACTACTGAACCGATTTTGATGAAACTTTTTTTGCTTAGCTTATGATCTGACTTAAAATCAGGTAACTAGGTTAAGTCTAGTAACCTATATTTACAGCTTTATATACTTATGGCTGCCAAGCCATACCAAATACGAACTTATCTTATTGCAATAGGTAAAATACTTTGACTAATTATTATAAGGACTAGCCTTGCGGTAGCATTTCCCCTCTGCCACGGTATAAGCACAAATGATCTTGTGCATTTACATTAAATTTTACACCTTATCACTAAACGAGACAGCCTATAATTGCGAAATAATAACTTGGAACTTAGAACGTTTGGGGTTCACACGAGACTACTTTTCATGATTTTTAACATTCAAAATTAGAATCTAAAGTTATGGGGAATAATATCCAAAGTTGCGGATTTCATGTTACCTCGCCCCCCGCAAAGTGTCAGAAATGTTTGTTAGTAGAATTACACGCGTAACCAGTCCATATAATAATTAGTCAAAGGTAAAATAATATGATTTATTTGGAATTACAAAAGCCGTTATGACAACTGACACCGGCGACAGGCTGGCCAATGTCCGCTTTGATGCAGCATCGTGCAGCAGCCGCTGTTTGGCAGACGTTGATGCTGTCATGTCGTCCGGTTTCCAATAGCGTGTTGATTGTAGTTTTTTAGCCTCGCGAACTTTTTTGGGGTTTGCGTGGTGCCATTTTTTGAGCGGAATGCGAGTTCCATAGTAATGTAGTTCGCTGGTAATGACGAAGGAGGAGGACAGTTTTATAGCATGTCCTGTCCATTACTCAATTTAAGGACTCTGATGAAATTAGATGACTTATTATTTAAAATCACTGTTTATTTTCAGTCAGTAAGGCCGAAAGACGTATACACGAACTGTGGTTTAAAGGCTAAGGTTAAATAGTACTTGAATATACTCACAGGCTAGCCTCTCCTGCAGTTCTCTAGTGGGCGCCACGTCGAGCGCTGACTTGCCGTGGCAGTTGAGTAGCGTCGGGTCCGCGCCCTCACTTAGTAGGAGAGAGCATACCTGCCGATGACATAATATAACTTGTACGAATCTGCATGAACTCTTACTTAAGCTTGCTTACGAGCATAGCTCGGATTCTAGAATTCCGAGCATAGCTTTGACTCCAGACTCCCAGAGTTACGTTCCAAACTTCCGAGCTACACTCGACCTCCAGACTCCAGAGCTACGCTAGGCTTACGACTTGCATAGCTCGGGATCTAGACTTCGCGAGCGAAGTTTGGCTTCCAGTCTTCCAAGCGATGCTCGGCCTCCAGACTTCCGAGCATAGCTTAGCCTCTAAACTTAGCTCGGCTTCCAGACTCCGGAAAGAAGCTCGGCCTGCAGACTTCCAAGTACTGCTCGGCCTCCAAACTTCCAAGCAGAGCATGGTTACCATACACCGGAGCTGCGCTCGGCTTCCCGGCTCCTAAACTACGCTCGGCTTCTAGATTCCAGATCCACGCTCGGCTTCTAAACTCCAGAGCTACATTCTGCTTCTAGACTTCCGAAGCTCGGCTTTCAAACTCCCGAAGGCAGTTTAGCTTAGTTTCTTGGTTAACAGATTTCAGATTTAGAATATTATGGACGCAGGGTCTAGTACAAAATTCTCGAAAAAGTATCCGAGACCAAACTACAAACACCTAAGTACGTGTAAATGCTAAAATTCTTTTCCATCCTACTTCCCCACCGCGGCACGGTGCGTAGAACGAAGACTGTCGCGTAATTGGTTCTCTTTTTACGTTTTGGTGGTTTTTTGGTTCGGACACTTTTGAGCGCGGACCCTTCGAGCGCTAACCTCGAGCCTCGCCTTGCTGGCGGCCTCGTGGAGCGGGGTGAAGGCCCACAGGTCGGTCGCGTTGACGTCGGCGCCCGCGCGCACCAGCAGCTCCGTCACCTCGTAGTGCCCGTACGAGCACGCGTTGTGCAGGGGCACTAGACCGCTGGGGGAAATATACTTCATTAGGTAAGGTCACAGAACATTGTAAGAGGGGTTAGAAATGCTAAGTAGCGCTTTTGCTTCGGAGACGGCTGTCGCCACTTATCTTCCCGCTCACGCTGCTACAATTACTCATGCCCTCTCGCTCGCACCACGCCGCGCGCCTGGAGTTATGCAAATCATTGCAAAACCTGTGGCGACACGTTCCACGCCTACTTTGCACTTCTAACCCCTCTTATAATGTTCTGTGGGTAAGGTAGAAAGAGCGATTCGAATATGCGGTCAATGAGAGTCTGTGATCTACGGAATAATAATCTGTTTTATAAATTATACATTCTAGAAAAAAGGTTTTCATGTTAGTGAGTGTTTCTGACTCACAGTGTTCGTGAATCAGTGATTGAGTGAATGAGTGAGTGAGAGACAGTATGAAGAAAAATGTGCGCGCGCGCATGATTGTATGAATAGAGTTATAGCTACTGTGTTTCAACTACTAGCCCCTTATCCTTGGCGATCGTGGAGAATTTGTGAGGAAGTGGCCAAATGAGTGACTACATGTGAGTGAGTGACTAAATGTGTGTAAATGGCTAAATATTGCCGAGCATGTGAATCAATTACTAAAATTGACTAAGAGAGTGAGTTACTGACTAAGTGAGTGAATAACACGAACCCCTTATCCTTGGCGTGTACATCGGCGCCTCTCTGCAGCAGTAGCCTGACAGCCCTGGCGCGGTTGTACCCGGCGGCGAGGTGGAGCGGGGTGGAGCGCCGGCCGTCGTGAGCGTGTACGTTTACGTTCAGGGGGGTTAGTAGAGACGCTAGACGGTCGTCTGCGCCTGAACGAGCCGCCTCGAGGACATCCGCTGCGCAGTACTCGCCTGCGTAGACATAAGTTATAGAATGTAGGATCCCACTGCAGTGTAAAGGCCTCCTACGAATAATATTGAGTGGGCACTGCTGTAGCGAGTGGCAGCCACCGGCAACACGTGTGCATCGAATACCTATAAAATTTATGAAATAGGCGTGTGTACTGCTTTAACTAAAGTTGACAACTTGCTGTCAGAAAAATTTAAACACACTGCCATCTAACGGCAACTATCCGGGACCGACTTGACGTGCCTTCCGACGCTCGAGATGACACTTAAACGGTCACCCATCTAAAATCTGACATGGCCTGAAATTTCTTAACTTCACGTACACACGGCGACACATCAAGCTACGCAAAAAAAACATAAGCAGGCCGCGAGACGTTATACATTACTCTATAGTTGGTTTTGCGTAGCTTGATGTGTCGCCGTGTGTACGTAAGACACGGAATTTGAATCCAAGTCAAAAAAAAACTATCATAATTCTCTAGTATGCACATACAGTTTTCGAAGGCATCCACTATAGTTATAATACTCACCAGTAAGTACAGGTCGGGTTGCAGAATCAGCTAAGTCTAAAGGCGTCTTCCCTTCCGTGTTCCTTATGTTCGGATCTGCCCCGTGCTGCAGTAGCGCTGAAATTAACAATAACATCTCTCAAATCTCGAGACAGTAATGCCACAGATTACTAGCTCCGCATAACAGATACATCACTTCCTTAGAAAGCAAAGCGACGCTTTAATTACCTACTGCCAGACGGTACGCGCAAAAATGTACATAGTGAAGCTTACCACAGCGTACAGCGCGCGACGTATGCGACGTTGCCGTCTGGAGCGAGTGGCAGAAATCAAGGAAGCGTATCGCTCACGATTCGCCAAAGTGTAGGTACTTATTTCGGTACCTATGTCCGAATGACGGGGGCCTGTTAAATCCCTCAGCACATCGCAACTATAGTAACTATATCTCCCCTATACAGGCGTCCACTTTGCCCTTAGCATCCGTCTCGTGCAGTGGAGTGTAGCCCCAGTTATCACGATACGGCCCGCACCAAATCACATCTATGTCACCTTTACAGACGTCCTCTTTGCCCTTAGCAGCCGCCTCGTGCAGCGGAGTGTAGCCCCAGTTATCTCGGGCGGCCGGGGCCGCGCCGGCCGACAGTAAGGCGCGCACGACATCGCAACTATCTTACCTATACAGACGTCCACTTTGCCCTTGGCAGCCGCCTCGTGCAGCGGAGTGTAGCCCCAGTTATCTCGGGCGGCCGGGGCCGCACCGGCCGACAGTAAGGCCCGCGCGACATCGCAACGATAGCAACAATATCTCACCTATATAGACGACCACTTTGCCCTTGGCAGCCGCCTCGTGCAGCGGAGTGTAGCCCCAGCTATCTCGGGCGGCCGGGGCCGCACCGGCCGACAGTAAGGCCCGCACGACATCGCAACTATCTTACCTATACAGACGTCCACTTTGCCCTTGGCAGCCGCCTCGTGCAGCGGAGTGTAGCCCCAGTTATCTCGGGCGGCCGGGGCCGCGCCGGCCGACAGTAAGGCGCGCACGACATCGCAACTATCTTACCTATACAGACGTCCACTTTGCCCTTGGCAGCCGCCTCGTGCAGCGGAGTGTAGCCCCAGTTATCTCGGGCGGCCGGGGCCGCGCCGGCCGACAGTAAGGCGCGCACGACATCGCAACTATCTTACCTATACAGACGTCCACTTTGCCCTTGGCAGCCGCCTCGTGCAGCGGAGTGTAGCCCCAGTTATCTCGGGCGGCCGGGGCCGCACCGGCCGACAGTAAGGCCCGCGCGACATCGCAACGATAGCAACAATATCTCACCTATATAGACGACCACTTTGCCCTTGGCAGCCGCCTCGTGCAGCGGAGTGTAGCCCCAGCTATCTCGGGCGGCCGGGGCCGCACCGGCCGACAGTAAGGCCCGCACGACATCGCAACTATCTTACCTATACAGACGTCCACTTTGCCCTTGGCAGCCGCCTCGTGCAGCGGAGTGTAGCCCCAGTTATCTCGGGCGGCCGGGGCCGCGCCGGCCGACAGTAAGGCGCGCACGACATCGGCGTGCCCGAACGAGCAGGCATTGTGTAAAGGCTGGAGGCCGCCGTCGTCTCGAGCTTGCAGCGCCGCGCCTGCTGCTATCAACGCTTCTACCACCTCTCTGCGTCCGTAACCTGTTGGGATGAAATTGTAAACTCTAACCATAGAATACGTAATAGTACTATGTACAGAATTTACAGGTCTAATAGCTTAGTTGGTAGTGGCACTGCCTGCTGATCAGAGTGCCACAGGTGTGAGGACTTGCCACAGATGTCAACACCCAAAAGCTTTAGCCAAAGTCAATAGATGGCGTTACTATCGCCCTCGTAATTCCATCCCACTTTCAATGTGAATACATAAACCTTTTACAAATAAGGTTCACAATCGAATGCTAGACATAAATCGCGCAAGAGTAAATAGTCAGAGATTAGATGTACAGGTTGTAACAAAACACCCTAGTTATACTTCAGACCATCAAACTGAACAACTTTCACTATGGAGCCAAATACAATATAAACAAATTAAATTGATCAATGGTACAAGATATTTATTTATTTACACCAGGGCTTGCTACCCACATGATAAGAAGACCATTTTGAATTTTAATACGAGTAAATAAAGATCAAATTTATTTGAAGCAATAGAACGGAAAGGCTTCCAAATATTTTTCTAGAGTAACTTTTATACCAAACATTTCTTTAACATTTTCATTATAGTATAGAATAGATGATTGGATATTAAATTATTTTAAGGTTGCTGCAGAGTTGTCAATTTCATACAAAAGTTTGACGCATAATAGGTACGTGTCGACAGTACAATTGAAAGTAATATTTTATGTATGGAATAATAGTTGAGAAAATCTAGATGCCGCGTATCAAATAACATTTGCAATTTATGATATAATTATGAAGATATATCATAAATTGCAAACATTGCTTTGAACTTATCCATAGAAAATTTCACAGCTTTCTAATTAATCTTCATTATTACATTATAAATTGCAAATTTTGTTTGATACGCGGCATCTTGATTTTCTAAACTATTTTTCCATATATCAATTATTACTATTATTAATACCGTGCCACCGCACTGCGCCGTACCGTTAAAAAAGCTGAGGTGGTCCAGTGGTGAGTAACCTTGCCTGCCGTGCAGGAGGCGATGGTTCAATCCCGGTCCAGGCTGACACGTACCAATAAGTTTTTCGGAATTTATGTACGATTTGTAATCCCACTGGCTTTTCAGTGAAGGAAAACATCGTGAGGAAACCTGCATGCTTCAATTTCAAGGCATGTATTTTACCCACTGTCCATTATATGACGACGTGCTCACCCCCGTCACACTGAACAGAGTTTTGGTACTACTGGTGAAACATGGATGTTCTGAGGTTTCAGAATATTTGTGACCTCCCCCCTCGGGGAATATAGTCGAGAGCATATGCTATGCTATGAAGTTCAAAGCTTTATATCTTCATAATTATACAGGGTGTAAGTGACAGCCTAGCAAATATTGAAACGGTGAACTCAGACCATCAAACTGAACAACATTCACTATGGAGCCTACCTCAGGAAACGTGAAAAAAAATCTGCTGTCCCATACATTTGAGTCGGGTAGGTACAGCAGTTTTGAATGGGACAGCAGATTTTTATTAATACTGGCCTTATTAAGAGGGTATGTGAAAAAAATATGATTCTTCAAAGCATCATATAATCATGAAGTACTAACAGTAGGAGTATGATTTGCGGATATATGTAAATTGAACATATAATTGAAGTTTTGATTAGAGCCAAAACATGATTAAGAGACATTTTCTAGATAGAAAAATAAGCCAAAGTAACCTCCTTCTTTATCGATAAACGCTTGGAACTGCTAAACGGTGAATAATAGAAAGACGAGACTTGATTTAAAAAAAAGAGATTGATATTATAGAAAGTTTGATTAGAGCAGAATTGAACTTACATAAATAGTACAATCACAATTAAATAAACTTTGTTTTACGCTTGCGCCGTTTCAGGCGAGCGCGCCGCCCTGTCTCTTTCTCTCGCATCAGGCAGTAATATAAGCTATCACACGCCCATTTCGCTTCAATTATTTTTCGACATAGGCCCTTAATACCGTCTTTGCATATTATGCGTCAAACTTTTGTATGAAATTGACAACTCTGCAACCACCTTAACATATAGCTTTCACTAAAACAATATACATAAAAACTAATACCATATATGGTATAGAACAAAAAACATCACAACACTATGAATTCACAACTTAATATTAGTAAATATTTAAGAGTAATTTACCATCCAAAACTCGAAAGTAAACACCAAAGGTGCTATAGAAACTGTACTAAAACGTGAGCGAATCGAAAACGAACAGAACAAGAGCTTAGCGAAATCAACAACCGTATCAAATTATGCAATTACCAAAAATTTGCGTCTTCCTACGAACTCCCTTTCACCAACTTGCATGTACGATTTTGACTAAACAAAAGATAACAAAGATGTTTTATATATGTAAATACCTGCAGCGAAGTGTAGAGGAGTTGATTTTCTACCAGCTGTATCTCTGGCATTCACTGTTTGCGATGTAATTAACTTTTTTACACGGGCTATATCACCAGTTTTGCAAGCTTCGAATAATTCGCGAAGGGGATCGGAGGGCGCGGGCAGGGCCTCTAGCGTCGAACCGAGTATCAGACGACGGCTCGACATCTTAATTTCGTGTTTTACATCTATTTGTCTTTTGAAAACAGCTCTAAATTGGCATTTTTGCTAAAATATCGAATGAAAACACGTAAAGCACAGCTGCTTTCTGCTTTATTTTTTGACAACTAGTTTGTTGCCAGGGTATGGGTAATCTTTTACCCGAAACTAGAGAAATATTTAGTAAATTCACGACAAAAAAAAGTTTAAATAAACGCTATAATTGGGTATTTGACTATATACGTTCCGACGCGGTGGTAGCATTAAAAAAGATATGACGTTTGATAAGTGTGCTGCAAGCTCCTATATTGAATAAATTATATTGACTTTGACTTTGATACAATATATTTTATTTTAATCCTCTCAATAAAAAAAGATTTGAAAATAACGCTAAACTCCCATTTTCATTGAGTTTTTAGTTTGAATACTATTTTTAATAACAAGATAAACTTCAAAAAGTAATGAAATGTTGATGACGTCACAACTCAGAATTGAGTACAACTATTGTGTACAACTATCGAGTATTGACTAGTTGTCAAGTAGCCTATAGTAGCGTGATAATATAGCTAAGCTAGATAAGATAACAAAACGTGAACTGTTTTGTAAAGTGCTTATTTAATTCATTGTCAAATAAACTCCCTTGCAGCGACTCAGCAAATTAGTTTTACGCCTGGCTTGGTCTGCTAAAATTAACTACTTATTTATTCTCATGGGTTTACCGAGGCCCATTAGAAGTAGAAGGGAGGAGGGGCAACTGCCCACCCTTCTCTGAAATACCCTGCTCTACGTACTAATAGTGCTGATAACAAAGTTCTGGTTACACACAACCAAGGCCAAGTTGTAACACGGAGGCCGAGATTCAGAGACGATTTTTAGTCTTAGCTCGAGCTAAGTAGGGCGAAAATGTATGGATTTTGACATACGGGAGTTCGAACTATGACTTTAAAATCGTCTCTGATCTGAATCTCAGCCTGAGAAATTTCAAACTCGCTTCTCTTACTCTGGTTTCTATTCACATTAGAGCACCGCTTTGCTTACATGGACCGATTGAGTTTCTAGTCCAGTCAAGTCGTAATGCTAAGAAACTTTGAAGTCACGGTGACTTTAAAGTTTTTTAATAGCATTACGACGCTCGCTCTGGTTTTTATTTTACTATAGTACTGCATGCTATAATAGACCGACCGAGTTCTTAATTTATATTAATAATGGGTGGATTCCGGTTGTGGATGATGATGATGACACGAATGACTCTAGAGTTTTATAGAAACAAGACAGCAAATATCACGCATGTCACAGATAAAATGATACTGGCGCCCTGCGGGCCAGACACGCACGTGATTGGAAAAAGGGCCTTCCACAGGGACAAGTTTAATTTGTGAGGAAGGATATCTTTATGTTTCTATATTTTGGGGAGTTTTGCTTTAAATGGCAACACAAATTTTCATAGACAATGTTAAATTTTTAGACAACCAAGGAATTTGAACATACTGCCAATAGTTTGTAACTTTTGAAAAATAAAAATTGTTTACAAGTCCTGACGAAGTCATTTCATTTTCTCTGATTTCTGAATCTGAAACAAAGATACTGCGTATCCCCTGAGATACTTCTTTTCTTTGGTTTCTTGCTAAAACTTGGTTATGTCAGCGTTTCAACTTTTTTGACGTTTTGTAAAACAAGTAGTAACAAAACGCATCTGCCATGCTCTATATTGTCTATTGCCGTTAGTTGACGAAATCAAAATGGCTTCTTTCACGGGATAACGCATATCCGCCGCATACTGGATACCGTTTTATAATTCGTGGGTGTATCTTATTATTTGTGATAAAGACAATTTGTGGACTAACATTCAGTGCCAAAAGTGTATATTACCTCAAAACGGACTTTCAGCTGTACACAAACGTCGTTTTCTACAAGTTTTCGCTAAGGTATGTCCCCTTTCACCTATCGAATATATTAGTCAGTTAATCGTGGAATTATCTTGAATTCTGGCTGAAAAACTCCTAAACGGGCAGTTGAGAATCGCAGACGCATTTATCTTTTTCGTTTTGGTGCGTGCCGGAAGCGCAGTTCTTTAGTTCAGTAGGTGAATAGCTGAAACGGGTTTTTAGACGCGAGCAAGTTAGGCGAGGCCGGGTCATATCACTCTTCATTATTGACTAACTCCTCGTCTCGCCGTTTGAGACATTGACGCGCCGTCTAAGCCGTAAAGTCGTAAATCCCTAATTCAATTAAGTGGCGTGTACGTAACAAAAATTTCTCTAAACTCGAAGCAAATGTTTGTGCATTTTCTCTTGGATTGCAGTGTGTGCTTCGACTTCAAATTCGGATTTCTTTTCTAATGGAACGAATGAGGTAATTTCCATGTTTACACTGTTAGGTTGAATAATGTAATGACCTTGTGCTAGTGAAATTAAAAAGTTGATAATTTGGTATGTCAAGATTTTTTTTTTGGTATTCATTTATATTTTTTACGGATAGAAGACATAATTTTAAGACACCTATTTCATTTTTATTGCGATTCATCGAGTTTATCGATATAAATTTAATTTTTAAAATTATTTTGATCTGTAATCTCTAAATGTAAAAATGGTGGAGAGAAAATAATTCGAACTCCATGGAGAAAAACTTCTGCTTTACTAAAAAAAAATTAAAAAAAACCTGCCTCCTCTTTCTAACTCTTTGCTGGAAACCTAAGAGGAAGGATCTCTCTTTAAGACTAGAGTGAGCCATACCAATTGTAAAGTGCCCACTTTTTTTTACGTTTAGGTTTGAGTGTGTGGTGTCAAGTAGTATGGACAAAAGGCACCAAGTGACATATGGCCTTATGTTTACGGTCACTTTTCACACACACTAGCTCAAAAAATAGTGGACAGCCGAATAAACAAATATCTATAGTTCCATCTCCTTCTACTATTAAAGGTACGCCATAAGACAAAAGAGACCAACTACAATCGTAAATTTATGCGGACTCTATGGAGATCCTTCCTCTTAGATGGAAACAGAAACAGCAACGTCAAATTTGGACATTGTATGTGTATTTTTTTCTTAATAGCCAGTTATTTTAAGTTTACCAAGGAGTTCACAGGTTTTCCAGTGACGTCACTGGACGGACCGAAAAACGACTTTTTATTTTTGACCGATATTTCTATTTTTAATAGTAGCATTTATGGCTAAGATACCTTGGCCGCAATAACATTAAAAATAAAAACTGTCAAATACAATAGAAAAGCCAAGCAGGCAAAGGAATAAAATCTCATTCAACCTCTATTATATTTTTCAAATAACTCGAGAAATAATGGATAGAAAAATCTGATAATTTTGATATAAGCTTTGAATCACATAATCTCCAAATGGTTTTCTTATTTTGGTACCTTTCTTAAAATGAAATGTCAATTAGTGGAGTTAATTTATTTTGTAATTTTTTATAGTTTTGAACCAGTTTTGTCACATTCCATAATAAATAATAGCAATGACATAATTAACCAACAAGTTTAGTTTTTCCTTTAATTTCTAATTTTGATTCATTCTTTCCATTCTAGTTCATAATTTTTCATTGCATAGCATATGCTCACGACCATGTTCCCTGAGGGGGTAGTCAGAGATTCTGAAACCTCAGAACATCCACGCTTCACTAGTAGTACCAAAACTCTGTCCAGTGTGACGGGGGTGAGCCCGTCGCTACTTATAATGGACAGTGGGTACAATACATGCCTCGAAATTGAAGCATGCAGGTTTCCTCACGATGTTTTCCTTCACCGAAAAGCCAGTGGTGTTACAAATCGTACATAAATTCCGAAAAACTCATTGGTACGAGTCGGATTGGACGGGGATCGAACCATCGCCTCCTGCACGGCAGGCAAGGTAGTCAAATGTACCTGTATGTATTTGTGTAATAAAATCTAACATGCAAGTACAAGAGTAAAATGTGATATTGTTATCTCTTAACTATCAAACTCAGAGATAAGTCAGAGATCTGGGCTGATAAGACACATAGGGAAAGCAGATAAGACACTTTCCGTGTAGAAAAATTACTATAAACTACCGCTACGGCTTCTAAGAACCTTTACAATTTTATAGATAAGCAAAAATAGCAAAGCCATACAAACAGGGTCTTTAATATGCTGACGAATTTTTAAGAGGATGATCAGATCATCACACTGAACCTTAGACTACTTATATGAGGACAAGTTACGCGTGTAATTCTACTAACAAACTTTTCTGTAACTTTATGCGGGGGGGCGAGGTAGCACGAGATAAGCAACTTTGAATTTTATTCCATTAGTTTAGATTCTAATTTTGAATGTTAAACATCATGAAAAACAGTGTCGTGTGAACCCCAAACGTCATAAGTTCGAAATTATTGTTCCGCAATTATAGGCTGTCGCGTTTAGTGATAAGGTATAAAATTGTATGTAAATGCGTAAGATCTTTTGATCTTGCACGTTGGCAGAGGGAAAATGCTAAGGCGAGGCGGGTCCGTATATAATTCGTCTAAGCACTGAACATTTTTTTCAATGGGACGTAGGCGCGGTTTATACAGAAGAGTCGTGTGGTGGTGGCGGATAGTCAAAGTTACACAATTATAAACCTTATAGTACGTAGCTTAGCGTCGTTTGGAGCAGGTGACGTCACCTGGAGGCGCGGGCGCGATTCTCTTTTCCGACAAAAACGACGCTATGATACATACTATAAGGTTTATATTGTGTCTCTTAGATCATTCGCCTCCGCCACACGTCTCTTCCGTCTAAACTGTGGCTATAACCGACTAACCGTGTTTAGATCATTTATCTGTTTTATTTATTGGATCTAAACACAAATCAGGCCCCCAAAGTAAAATCCTGAATTCGCTGCTGTACTCAGTCAAAATACATTGTAAAAATTCTAACTTTATGTTATAAAAACTAAGTTGTTAATGTTAATATTGGCTGATAAATACATCCTGCATTATTCATATTACTGTATGTTAGTCACACAATTACGAAATACATTTTTAAAGTTCTCGTACATATGGCATTGGAATTTACTTATAATATTTAAAGTAATTAGGTAAATAATGGCATCTATTATTGAAATTGATATCATTAGCATCCTTTTAAGCTAAGAGTCTACCCATCAAACTGAACAACTTTTACTATATGGGAGCAAACCTGTCAAAACAAAAAAAATATCAGCTGTCCCATACTAAACTGCAATACCTACTCTAGCTGATATTTTTTTTGTTCTGACAAGTAAAAGTTGTTCAGTTTGATGGGCAGAGTATGTGGTTTAAAGGTACATGATATTTCTCCTAACAACCTGTATAGGTTTCTTAGTTATATGCTGATACCTTTGTTAGGGGTTGATCAGACCGTCAAACTGAACAACTTTCTCTATGGCACCAACATCGAAAGCCTGCTTGAGCCAAATATACGGGAAAGCTGATTTCTTTTTTCGGGATTTCGATGTTGGCCCAATAGAGAAAGTTGTTCAGTTTGATGGTCTCATCCTGCGGCCGTATTATGGCAGCGTGATATAGCGCCTTCGCTCTCTTTCTGCTGGGTGTTAGGGTAAACAGTTGCATTGGTTTAAGGGGTGATTTTACCCATGATACTGAACAACTTTCCCTAAGAATTCTACAGTCAATTCGCAAAAATACGATTTGTAACACCACTGGCTTTTCGTTGAAGGAAAACATCGTGAGGAAACCTGCTTGCTTCAATTTCGAGGCATGTATTGTACCCACTGGCCATTACAAGTGGCGACGGGCTCACCCCCTGTCACACTGAACAGAGTTTCGGTACTACTGGTGAAACGTGGATGTTCTGTGGTTTCAGAATATCTCTGACTACCCCCTCGGGGAATATAGTCGTGAGCATATGCATGCATGTTCGCAATTCGAGAAAAAAAGGGCTTTCGATACTAAATGCAATCAGCTGATCTAAAGTTTGTATGAAAAGTCTGAGAAAGTTGTTCATTATCATGAGTGCAATTACCCATTAAAGTAATGGCACTGTTTACCTTAACATCCTGTATATTCGCGCAACCGAACGAGATAAAAGACGTGATGGAGCCGTATCACCCGCAACTCTCTGACACACCTCTTTAGCCTCATTCACATTCATACATCTTTTCATGCACTTCCGTCGATTGAGGGTGCTACGCACTTGTCCTTTTCGTAAAAGATCATTAATTTGATTATGGTATGTTTTCCTCGGACGGCCTCTCCCAACACTTCCGCTCACTGTTTTTAACTATGACAATATAACTATGAACGAGTAACTTGTGTAATTCTACTAACAAACTTTTCTGACACTTTTTGTGGGGGGCGAGGTAGCATGAGATCCGCTACTTTGAATTTTGTTTAATGGAATAAATAATCTAAAGAAATAACTTTTAATTTTGATTGTTCAAAAAAGGCTCGTGAGAACCCCGAACTCGATTAGTTTGAAGTTATTGTTCCGCAATTATAGGCTGTCTCGTTTAGTGATAATGTATAAAATTGTATGCACATGATCAATTGATCTTGTAACGTGGCAGAGGGGAAATGCTACCGCAAAGGCTAGTCTAATCCCTAGTTATAATTTCTAAGTTAATATTACCTTAGATTGCAGTCACAACAATAAATATTAATAATAGCGCGAAATAGCTAAATCAATTTTAACAAAATCGCATGTCAAGCGGTTTTTGTGACCTAGTAACACTTATAATAGTATCTTATAAAGGTTTGCTTGGCGCCATTGCTCTTGTTGTGTTTCGTGTTATTTGAAATTCGTAAAAAATTGGTTTTAGTGATATTTGTGACATAATTTCGTGCGGATTGTGTACCAAACAGTTGCGTAAAGCGACCGACGTAACAGGAATCTTAAATAAATACGATAACAGAACATACGTTTTGGTTCAAGTTAACTCGTCCACGGTCATTTTGGCGGCATCGCGCGAGCTTACGAAATCGACCACAGATTCATCGTCATCTATCATACCTTCATCAAAATAAAGAATATAAAGAAAAAAAATAACGAATGGCTCAAAAGGACTAGTATCCAGAGCCGTTAAAGACATTTAAAAAAAAAATCTTATAAATATTGCAGTTTTTTTAGACGAGATATTGATTGTCAATTTTTAGGGTCCCGTACCCAAAGGGTGAAAACGGTACCTATTACTAAGCCTCCGTTGTCCGTCCGTCCTTCCTGTTTATGGCTGCAACTTCTGAACCGTAATAGCTAGACAGTTGAAATTTTCACAGAATGTGCGTTGTTACGGCGGATTTGTTAACAAATAATAATGTGATAGGTAGCCGTGGTGGTCCGGTGGAATGGCGAGTAACCTTGCCTGCCGTGCAGGAGGCGATGGTTCGATCCCCGTCCAGGCCGACTCGTACCAATGAGTTTTTCGGAATTTATGTACGATTTGTAACACCACTGGCTTTTCGGTGAAGGAAAACATCGTGAGGAAACCTGCATGCTTCAATTTCTAGGCATGTATTGTACCCTCTGTCCATTATAAGTGGCGACGGGCTCACCCCCCGTCATACTGGACAGTTTAGGTACTAATGGTGAAACGTGGATGTTCTGCGTTTTCAGAATATCTCTGAGTACCCCTTCGATTAATATAGTCGTGAGCATATGCTTATATGCTAATAAAAATGTCAAAAAGTAAAAAAAATAAGGGGGGTCCTCATACAAGAAACTAGTTTTTATCAACGTTTTCGATTTCCATACAAATCTTAAATTAATCCTAGCACTAAAACTGTACATTTTAACATAAATCTGACTTCATACAAATGTAGAGATTAGTTTTTAGTTCGTTTCTGAAAAATTTCATTGACTGTAATTGGTTAGTATAGAAAATATTACCAGACTTCGTTTGTATGCAGCCCGCATTTACGCCCCGTCACACTGGACAGAGTTTTGGCACTACTGGTGAAACGTGGATGTTCTTAGGTTTCAGAATATCTCTGACTACCCCTTCGGGAATATAGTCGTGAGCATATGCTATGCTATGCTATTTACGCATTCGGAATAAACTTCTCTTAAGTTAAAATTTAGGTTCTGTTTTTTTTGCTATAAATTTTTGGTGTGCAAATAAAGAATATTTGAATACAAGTTATGTTATGTTTACACCCTGTATAGGCTGATGATGATGATGATGTAATTTTTACACGAGTTGTATTTCTACTTTTTTATCTGTCCCTGACATATTATAATAAGATAATCATTATAACATTATCTTTAGGAATGAGATTATTGAAATTAAATAGTTACATAGGATTACCAGCTTATTCACGTGGCTTCAATCTTAAAATTCGGATTCTTATTTCGCGACCAATGTAGCCCAGTCATTTTACGGTTTGAGATGGGCTCTCGGCGCACAATGCCCTAAAACCAATAATTTATTAAACGCATATAATGACATTCTCAAAAGACTAATTAAAAATAGAAATTGTTTTCGGTGTACCATTTAAGAGCCAATTTGGGCCTAGAATTATACCAAAATTAATCTAATTAAAACGAGTTCATTTGTATTAAAATTATTAAGTTTATAGCCTTCTAGGAGGTACAATTTTGATTTCTATGTTGCGTAGTGAATATTTTTAAATATGTTTTCAGGTAGTCTTTTTGTCACTAAATGGTACCGGTAACAGTTTAAAAGTACAATTTATAGTTACTCCCTACTCCTCCTAACAAAACTCCGTAAATTGACTGGGCTAATGGACAATATTTAATTTTGGCATCTCATTTTGTACCAATGAGTTTTTCGGAACCACTGACTTTTCGGTGAAGGAAAACACCGTGAGGAAACCTGCATGCTTCAATTTCGAGGCATGTATTGTACCCACTGTCCATTATAAGTCAAATGTGTATGTTCTGAGGTTTCAGAATATCTCTGACTACCTCGGGGAATATAGTCGTGAGCATATGCCTATACGTACTACTGGCACAGAATAGGTAATAGTATATACTCGTAGTTCTACATACAGAACGGCCACTCCCCGCCCCCCTCTGGCTTCAGATACCCCACCTCACCTCACACTTTCTGGGAAACTTGAGGGAAGCCGAGCAAGGGAATGCAGTCAGGCGCGCGCACCCGTTGGATTTGACTACATAAAAATTAAGTCTTTTTAGTGCATAAATTTTTTTGAAAAATAACACTAAATTCACATTTTCAGTAATTCTTTAGGTCATATACTATTTTTAATTATAGAACGAGCAATAAAAAGTAACGAAATGTAGATGATGTTCATACGATGTAAGTCAAACCTACACAAATGTCAAAGACAATTTGCACTAAGTGCGCATGTGCGAACGTCATTATGTCAAATCCAAAACGTTGTTTGAAGTGCCGGACCTGTGCTACTGCACTAGGTATTAAATTAACCTAAAGTCAAAGTCAATATAATTTATTCAATATAGGAGCTTGCAGCACACTTATCAAACGTCAAATCTTTTTTAAAGCTACCACCGCGTCGGAACGTGTTGTCGCTGCAGAGAAGATGCGGCCAGAAACTCTACAACATAACACGACTTAATAAGTATTACAATATAAATTCTTAAGCTAAAGTTATGTATACAATAATACATAGTCTATTTAATAAAATAATTGATACTATACAATAAGCCTAATATACCTAAGGCATGTCTTCTCCCCTCTAAGTAATAAATCGTGTCTAATTACTAGGTTTCAAGATTCAAGACCTAGAGCGCTAAACTGTACTATAAATATTCAATGTATCTACCTGGTCAAGCATGAATATTTACTCTTAGTTTGCTTAGTTGCTCGCGCTAAATTACCGCTATACTCCATTCAAAATAGCAAAGAAATTTTAAGGCTATTTTGCATTACAGAAACGGAGATTTGAAACACTTCCTCTCACTTATTATTAAAACAGCTTTAGTAACGTCCAAGATATGTCGGATAGTATATGTATCCAATAAATTAATTACATTTGGTAATCAGAATTGGCCAGAAAGCAAAATAGGAATGTGAAAATCTTCGTCCTTATTTGGAATGAAGTATAGGTATGGAAATTGTGGTGTTTTTAGGGATCTTATTGTGTAACTATTGATCTGATCATTCCCTATTTAGAAAATTGCCCTCTCCCCTTAATTTAATCTCTACCCTTAATTAATTATTTATCTTTCTTCAGCAAATTACGAAAGACCCTATAGTAACATTTTAATCTTGGCGTGTCAATAGAGATCTTTAGAGATTGGGCAAGTGTTAGGCGCGGTTTATACAGAAGAGACGTGTGGCGGTTGCGAATAGTCAAAGTAACACAATTATAAACCTTATAGTACGTAGAAAAGCGTCGTTTTTGTCGTTTGGAGAATTCGCGCCTCCAGGCGACGTCACGTGGACGTCTAGCATGATTTCTCTACACGCGCGCGACGCGCCTTCACTGCATAGAAAATAACCTGTTTCCGCGGTGTTCGGAGAGCGAAAGCCGCGCTTGCCGCGACTTGTAGTATGGGAAAAGGCCGATTCGCGCGCAAGTAGAGGAATCATGCTAGAAGTGCTGGAGGCGCAGGCGCCATTCGCTTTTATGACAAAAACGACGCTATGCTACGTAATATAAGGTTTATATTGTGTTACTCAGGCTGAGATTCAGAGACGATTTTTTAATCTAAGCTCGAGCTAAGCAGGGCGAAAATGTATGGATTTTGACATACGGGAGTTCGAACTATGACTTAAAAATCGTCTCTGAATCTCGGCCTCAGATTATCCGACGTCTCTTCTGTATAAACAATGGCTATGATGTGCATATTACTAATATAGTAAGTATAGTTTAGAACACCTCCGACTACCCCCTCAGGGAATATAATCGTGAGCATATCTCTTCCTTCACTTTAAAGCCAATATTGTGATGTCAATATATTTTTGAAAATGAGCTTTTAAAACGAATGAATCTAAAGAAGTAGAATGCAGTAGAATCGGTCGCCTAGAATCGAAAGCGTGTCACATACGTGCGCCTGCGCCGTGTAACGCCTAAACGAAACGCCTTGGACAAGTACTGCTGCTGAGAAAAGTGCTTTTGATATACAACGTGTTAATGAATAAGCGCAAAACCTCATACACACCAAATGATTTCTAATAAAATAATTAGATTGAAACAATAATATCATTATTTTGATTATGATTATGATTTTAAAATCTAAAGATATTCGCATTTAAAGCTTGATTCGTTTTCATTTCAGCAAAATTGATTCGTTTTCATTTCAGCAATGAATGAAAGCGCTAACGTGCTCATGGATAAATTTTAAGAATCTTGTTTTGGTAGTAAGTAGGGTGAGTGTGCCCGTGCGGTGGGATGAGATCGAGATCAGTAAATTTTAAATTTTACGAACAAATTATTAAATATTTTGAAAAAAATTACCTCTGTTGACTACTTTTTAGTTTTGCCTTAATTCATGAACATGTTGTATAGGGTCCAACTTAATATGCTGACTCTTTTTTAAGGGGATGATCAGACCGTCAAACTGAACAACTTTCTGTATGAGACCAACATCGAAATCGCGAAAAAATATATATGCTGTCCCATACATTTGGCTCAAGTAGGTTTGCAGTGGCGACGGGCTCACCCCCCGTCACACTGGACAGAGTTTCGGTACTACTGGTGAAACGTGGGTGTTCTGAGGTTTCAGAATATCTCTGACTACCCCCTCGGGGAATATAGTCGTGAGCATATGCTTAGGTTTGCAGTTTATGTTATCAGTATGAGGTTTTGCGCTTATTCATTAACACGTTGTATAACCAGACTTCGTTTGTATCAGCGCTTTTGGAATAAACTTCTCTTAACGACTTGTTTCCGCGACTGTACAGGCGCGGGTAGTCAGTTAACATCTATTTAGACCTCTGGGCGTCACCTGCATACCTTA
Organism: Agonopterix alstromeriana; assembly: GCA_963924505.1. NCBI lineage: Eukaryota > Metazoa > Arthropoda > Insecta > Lepidoptera > Depressariidae > Agonopterix > Agonopterix alstromeriana. The sequence goes on along the minus strand of OZ004689.1, from coordinate 6,316,662 downwards.
GAGCCGGCACTGACTTGACATGCTCGACACATTCCATACATAACATAAAATTGGAAACTTGGCGTATTTGAACATTGAAAATATTTGCAAATTTATTGGTTGAAATAAGGAAAGTGGATAGCATTAAGGTGGTTCCAGAGTTGTCAATTTCATACAAAAGTTTGCCGCATAATACGCATAGACGGTACAATTAAAACTAATATTTTACATTTGCATTTTTTTCCACCAACACCACTGGCTTTTCGGTGAAGGAAAACATCGTGAGGAAACCTGCATGCTTCAATTTCGAGGCATGTATTGTACCCACTGTCCATTATAAGTGGCGACGGGCTCACCCACCGTCACACTGGACAGAGATTCGGTACTACTGGTAAAACGTGGATAATCTGAGGTTTCAGAACATCTCTGACTACCCCCTCGGGGAATATAGTCGTGAGCATATACATACATTTTTTTTTCTCGAAAATCTAGGTGCCTCGAATCAAATAACATTTGCAATTTATAATACAAGGTGTTACAAAAGTAAAACAAATATTTAAACTTTTAAGGGGGTTGTTCAGACCATCAAACTGAACAACTTTCACTATGGGACCAACATCGAAATCGCGAAAAAAAATCTGCTGTCCCATAAATTTGACTCTAGTAGGTTTGCAGTTTTGTATGGAACAGCCGGTTATTACTTCGCGATTTCGATGTCAGTGCCGTAGAGAACGTTGTTCAATTTGTCGGTCTAATCGCCCCTTTGAAAAAGTGTCAGCATAATAAGAAGGACCCTGATTATAAATGCGAAAGTTTGTATGGATGGATGTATGTTTGTTACTCTTTCACGCAAAAACTACTGAACGGATTTTGATGAAACTTGACACACAGATAGAATATGATCTGGATTAACACATAGGATACTATTTTAAGGTCTACGCAGACGGAGTCGCGGGCAACAGCTAGTATCCTATAAAATACAAATGTTCTGGCTTACACTAACGATTTAAGAGGATATAATTCGGAGCGCGCTCCATACAAACGTACTATGGTGATATTTTCGATACTAACCAATTAAACTCAATGAAAATTTTCAGAATCAATCTAAAAACAAATTTCTATGCTTGTATAGAGTCCGATTTTCGATAAAATGTATAGTTTTAAAGTTACAGTGCCTCAAAGATTTCTATATAAATCTTAAATTAATCCTAGCATTGAAACTGTATATTTTAACGAAAATCTGACTCCATATAAGCATAGATATTTGTTTCAAGATTGTTTCAGCAAAATTTCATTGACTTTAATTGGTTAGTATTGAAAATATTACCATAGTACGTTTGTATGGAGCACGCTCCGAATTATATCCCCTTAATCATTGGCTTATACGGACGGACAGACAGACGCCGCTCGAAAACCGTAGAAAAGACCTAGAAATAAAAACTATCGATTACTAATATAAAATTTCACTAATACCGTTACCTATCTCATAAATTCACAACAAAGTAAATAGTACAATATGGTTTGAAACCGGTTTTGAACTTTATGGTTAGCGCTATAGCGTGTAATTTACATAATCAATGCATCTATATTTTTATAGAAATATGGAAAAACTTGATTCGGAATCGGGCAAAGATTTTTTAAGTGGATTAGGTCAAGAACAAGAAAAAAAAAGTGGTGGATAGTGCCAAGTAACCTTACCTGCCGTGCAGGAGGCGATGGTTCGATCCCCGTCCAGGCCGGCTCGTACCAATGAGTTTTTCGGAATTTATGTACGATTTGTAACACCACTGGCTTTTCGGTGAAGGAAAACATCGTGAGGAAACCTGCATGCTTCAATTTCGAGGCATGTATTGTACCCACTGTCCATTATAAGTGGCGACGGGCTCACCCCCCGTCACACTGGACAGAGTTTCGGTACTACTGGTGAAACGTGGATGTTCTGAGGTTTCAGAATATCTCTGACTACCCCGTCGGGGAATATAGTCGTGAGCATATGCTAGGTAAAGAAAAATTCCAGAAATAGCTTAATACCTATGTACGGGTGTAAGGAAAAGTATCATTAGCCTTTAATCCACATACTCTACCCATCAAACTGAACAACTTTAACTATGGGAGCTATCCTGTCATATCAAAAAAAAATCTGCTTTGAGTCGAGTAGGTATTGCAGTTTAGTATGTTTGCTCCCATACAAAACTGCAAACCTACTCGAGCCAAATGTATGGGACAGCACAATTTTTGTCGCGATTTCGATGTTGGTCCCATAGAGAAAATTTTTCAGTTTGATGGTCTGGTCATCCCCTTACAAAACTTTCCGCATATTAAGAAGGACCTTATATTAAAGTTCGGCCGTTCAGAGAATGCGTTTGACAGTTACCATAAAATTGTAAAAAACTGAATGAAAACTATAAATGCCGATCATTATTTAGTAGCTTTTTGAACTTAAAAGGGCAGCTAGTGCCCTGTGTACTAGAGTGAGCACAGGTAAACAATATTTTCATTCAGTTTTTTACAATTTTATGGTAACTGTCAAACGCAATCTTTCAGCGGCCGGACTTTAGTAGGATACATTGTAACTGAACAACTTTTACTATGGGAACAATCAGATCGGAAAAAGAAATCTACTGTTGCATTTAAGTCGAGTAGACATTGCAGTTTAGTATGGAACAGCAGATTTTTTTTTGATTCGTTCGATTTGCTCCCATGGTAAAAGTTGTTCAGTTTGATGGATAGACTCTTAGTTTAAAAGGATGCTATGGTAATGATATCAATTTCACCCTGTATACAAGGTGTTACAAAAGTAAAAATAAACATTCAAAACTTTTAAGGGGGTGGTTAGACCATCAAACTGAACAACTTTCACTATGGGACCATCATCGAAAATCTACTGTCCCTTACAAGTAGCTCGAGTAGATTTGTAGTTTAGTATAGAACACCCGATTTCTTGTTCGCGATTTCGATATTGGTCCCATAGTTAAAGTTGTTCAGTTTGATGGTCTAACCACCGCCTCAAATGTTTATTTGTATTTTTGTAACACCTTGTATAGGACGGATCGCGCTCGGGTGATTTCGGAATAAACTTATCAAGTGCTTTCAATTTCATCGGAACCCTATCACGGGCGTGTCCGACACGCTCCTGGCCGGTTTTGTAAGCGTGAAGTAGTACGGAACAATGTATCTGACCCCCAACCTTGTCGTATGTGAACAATTAGTCTCTGGGACCACCAATTAGGAGCCTTGCACTTGCAGTCAGGCCTCTCAATTAGACACAACTCATGTTGTGATGGACTTAGCGATTTTGTTATCACCACCTTATTCTACAAACGCCGTGGTGGTCCAGCGGCGAGTAATCTTGCCTGCCGTGCAGGAGGCGATGGTTCGATCTCCGTCCAACCTACTCGTACCAATGAGTTTTTCGGAATTTATGTGCGATTTGTAACACCACTGGCTTTTCGGTGAAGGAAAACATCGTGAGGAAACCTGTATGCTTCAATTTCGAGGCATGTATTGTAGGCACTGTCCATTATAAGTGGCGACGGGCTCACCCCCCGTCACACTGGACAGAGTTTCGGTACTACTGGTGAAACTTGGATGTTCTGAGGTTTCAGAATATCTCTGACTAACCCCTTGGGGAATATAGTCGTGAGCATATGTATGTATGTACCTTATTGTAACACCAGGCCTGTCTCACTCCACAGCTCAGGTACGCTTGAAGGCGATCCCCACCGAGTGGTGAATGGCAATAGGTTAGGTATACCTTGTAAACTTCTTGGTCAAATCTCATTAAACTTACCGCCATTTTGTGAGTAGTCAATGCGAGACCTGAAAACCCTAACAATTATAATTAATTAATTATAATTATTTTATTAAATAGGCTATGTATTATTGTATACATAACTTTAGCTTAAGAATTTATATTGTAGTAGTTATTAAGTCGTGTTATGTTGTAGAGTTTCTGGCCGCATCTTCTCTACAGCGACAACACGTTCCGACGCGGTGGTAGCTTTAAAAAAGATTTGACGTTTGATAAGTGTGCTGCAAGCTCCTATATTGAATAAATTATATTGACTTTGACTAGACTTTGACTTTGACTAGCGATGTCACGCTACCAGCACGTGAAAGAATGAAAGAGGGAGACTATCAAAAGGAAGCTTTCATGTCTAATGATTGCAATTATTTCGTTATAAATCAGTTGGGGTGTATGAGGTTTTGCGCTAATTCTTCTTATCGTGTGGGCAAGCCCTTGTGTCAGAGTTTTTTCAGACCGCCTTACGGCCTCTGACGTGGTTTTTATTTAACGACTACTACCACGAGAGATAGTAGCCGGGACCAACGGCTTAATGTGCTATCCGAAGCACGAAATCATATTTCTTTCAGACAATCAGGTGATTCGGCCTGTAATGTCCTAAGCAACTAGGGAAAAACGCACAAAGTGACATATCACTAGGTGTCCCCTGTGGGAATCAAACCCACGTCCTCCGTTTCAAGAACACAATGCTCTTAACCATTAGACCACGCTTATTTATTAACAGGTTGTATTATAGTGATGCCAAGCTATTCCCTATCAACATATTTTGATAATTCCTTTTTTATTTAGACCAGTAATTGGACAAACTATTTGATATAACGGAGGTCGTCATGGAGCCTAATGTTCGAAGTGATTCAACCAGTATTGAGTCACTATAACAACATTAATGATAATTGATTACGATAAACCGAGATTCCAAGAAGATGTCTTTAAAATTTTAAACCGATGTAAACCAAAATTACCTGTTACCTTACTTTCTGCTTATCAAAACTGTAGTTTTTTGGCGGGATCGAATTGTATGTTTTCGAAATCCTTGTGAAGAGCTGTAGTATGAAACATTGATCCGTAGTGTATAGCGTAGTGTGTATCGTATGTTTTCATATATATTTCCGTGTGTACAATAAAGAGTTAAAATAAAAAAACATTTTTTTTAATTAATTTATCCCAAAGTTAAAACCCATTCGCTCACCACACAAACCGTGGCCTAAGCAAACCATGATGTCATTATGCGATATCAATGTAAAGCTCACGTCATAAGAACGTCTCAGAACGAGAATATGTACATAATTATAAAAGGATATTCTTGCATTTTGTCCCTATTAGAGTGAGTCAGGAAATGTCGCGTCATCTTGTTGGATTCCTCATTGTTAGATTAAATAAGTCGATAGATTATTAATGTTAAGTACAGTCGTCATCAGATATATCGCAGCACACAAGGTGGTTCTCACCGATCCCAGCTACCCAATCCGCCGCGTAGTCTCAGCAACGTCCTATGCCGAGGTCCGTACCCCTCTGGGTGCCCCTAGGTCGGTTGCTTAATAGGATATAATTCGGAGCGCGCTCCATACAAACGTACTATGGTGATATTTTCAATACTAACCAATTAAACTCGATGATCTTTTGCAGAAACAATCTAGAAACAAATCTCTATGCTTGTATCGTGTCAGATTTTCCTTAAAATGTACAGTTTTAAAGTTACATTGCCTAAAAGATCTCCATACAAATCATAAATTAATCCTCGCATTGCAACTGTTTATTTTCACGAAAATCTGACACGATACAAGCATAGAGATTTGTTTCTAGATTATTTCTGCAAAATTTAATTGAGTTTAATCGGTTAGTATTGAAAATATCACCAGACTTCGTTTGTATGCCGCGCGCATTTCCGAAAGCGCTAATGCGCGCTGCATACAATCGAAATCTGGTGATATTTTCAATAATAACGAATTAATGTCAACGAAATTTTTCAGAAACAATCTAGAAACTAATCTCTATGCTTGTATGAAGTCAGATTTTCGTTAATATACAGTGTTAATGCTAGCATTAATTTAAGATTTGTATGAAAATCTTTGAGGCACTGTAACTTTAAAACTTTACTTTTTAACGAAAATCTGACTTGATACAAGCATGGAGATTAGTTTTTAGATTGTTTCAGCAAAATTTCATTGACTTTAATTGGTTAGTATTGAAAATATCACCAGACTTTGTTTGTATCGAGCATGCTCCGAATTATATTCCCTTTTTAAATGCGTTACGTATTTTATGGGGTGCTGCAGACCATCAAACTGAACAACTTTCACTATGGAACTAACATTGAAACCACAGAACATAATAGGGGTTAGAAATACAAAGTAGCGCTTTTGCTTCGGAGACGGCTGTCGCCACTTGTCTTCCCGCTTACGCTGCTACAATTACTCATGCCCTCTCGCTCGCACCACGCCGCACGCCTTATGGTGTTATGCAAATCATTGCATAACCTGTGGCGACACGTTCCCGCCTACTTTGCACTTCTAACCCCTCTTATAATGTTCTGCGATTGAAACCCTGACTATGATTGATTGATTGACTCCCAAAAAATGGTTCCACTTCATTCAGTAGTTAATATACCATTTATTTAGCGTTATCACTAAAAAATTGTTAACAGAACGCTATAAAATTTAATTTGTTAAAATTATCTCGCGCCTGCAGAACGGAAACTAGCGATAAATGTTGTTAATAATACAACATGTTAATGATTCATTTATGTGACGGTATGTACTCGGCGATTGTCGATGACTATCTAGCCCAGTAATTTTACGGTTTGAGCCGGGACTAAGTAAAAATTGTTTTTTTTTTTCGGTCTACCATTTTTAAGAGCTAATTTGGGCCTAGAAATAAACCAAAATTTAAAAAAGACACGTCCGCAACAGCCCCAAATTTAAAATTTAGCATTTATGTCGATCTACAAAAACCTAACTTTTTCAAAACATTAAATAATTTGTATGTAAAATTTAAAATTTACTGAACTCGATCTCAAACCACCGCTCGAGCACTCACACCCTACTTACTACCAAAACAAGATTCTTAAAATGTATCCATAAGCATGTTAGCGCTTTCATTCATTGCTGAAATGATAACTAATCATTTTTGCCTGAAAACTTTAAATGCGAATAACTTTAAATTTTAAGTATCAAAATAATGAAATTATTGTTTCAATCTAATTATTTTATTATAAATCAGTTGGAGTGTATAGGTTTTGCGCTTATTCATTAACACCTTGTATATTTAGTCACTATTTGACTCCTTATTACGTAAAAAATGTACAAAAACAAACATAATAATGAACCTTATCGCTTTAAACGTAAAGTCTAAAACTTAACACCCGTGTTTAACATTTTAGCACGTAATAAACGACCTTTTTTATAAGCAGCCTCGCCTCGCGTCCTTGCGTTGTTTAACGTATGACAAAACGTAAACATTGTAGACTAGAATAGACTTTATAGTTCTAGAGATAAGAGTTTTTGTGCGGAAATTCTTTTGTGTAATGGATGGGTTATACAACGTGTTAAGGCGCAATAGTAGGAAGAAATACATTGGAGGCATCTTTTATTTTTCATTTTTCGACTAGACTTATTCAATTTACCGAAACCAAAGTCATACCTCAGTATTCTTGGATAGTTTATCTAGTGTTATCATAAATTAAATACACGATTGGAATTACTTCACTCCATTGAAAATCCGTTAATAAGATGACGTATTTTCATGTATTTTTGAATATTTTTCTCGTTTTTGAAGAACTTAAAATAGTTTCCTATTTTTGGTATTTATACTCACATACTCTCCATTAGTTTATCTAGCGTAATCATTAAAAAAATATATATAAAAAGTACTTTTTTAATTCTGTTTAATTGAAAATACAACAACAGCATCTCCTTAAAACAATAAACAACTAATTAAAAAATGTATGCGTCTACTAAAACAGTTGTAAAATATAGTGTTCTCTTTCTTCCGCAGCCATGCGCGAGCCAGTGAGCGAGACGCGATGAGTACGGACGGATGAGGCGCACTAGCGCCATCTACACCTCGCTCGGCAGTCAAAATGTCGTTCTTTAACAATCTTAAGAAGGTACGTCTCTTTATCTATTGTCTAGACCAGCACGGCTAGCATGCCGACCACGATAATGCGACAAAACGAGAAAACTGGATTGCGTGCTAGTTTTGGCATACGTGGAATAACAAAGCATAGCATAAGCATATGCTCACGACTATATTCCCCGAGGGGGTAGTCAGAGATATTCTGAAACCTCAGAACACCCACGTTTCACCAGTAGTACCGAAACTCTGTCCAGTGTGACGGGGGGTGAGCCCGTCGCCACATAATGGACAGTGGGGGTACAACAAAGATGGAGGGATATCTCGATTTTATCGTTTTCTCGCGGTTGAAATGCTAGTCCCGCAGGGTCTTCATGAAGCGCGCGATAAGGCTCTATCGCGCCTTTTATCTCGTTCGTTCGCGCGCAAAAAGAAAGAGCTAAGGTGCCATGCAGCCGGTGTTGCAAAGGCTTAATGAAAAGTCGTAAGTGTTAAACCTCACCAGGCAGCACGGAATCGCATTTTTTGCCGCTCCATCCTTTTCTGTCGCTCAGGAACTTCATTTGCTAGAGCTAGAAAGATGCGGGAATGCGATCGCACGCGGCAGCACCGGCAGTGCTGCGACCTTTCTCGCTCTAGCCAATGACGTTCCTGAGCGACAGAAAAGAATACAGCGTGAAAAAATTCGATTCCGTGCTTACAGATGAGGCTCAACCCTAAAAGTCACTCAAAGAGCAATTATTATTTTATTATTAATATTTATTTATTATTGTTACATAGGTTACAGTGAACACTTATAACAATGAATCCCGCAAAACCAATTGCTCGGTTTGTCTGTGGGAGCTACAATCACGCTCAAGCTATTTTAACTTCTTATTTTGTCTATTTAGATACATTGAACGTTGCAATACAATAATTGTACCTGTCACTATACATTGGCACTTTGCATTGGGGAGGGCTATGTTCGGAGTTACGCTGCTAGATAGGATAAAAAATAAAGAGATTCGCAGAAGAACCAGAGTAGCCGAGATAGCCCGAAGAATAGCTAAAGTCAAGAAGGCAATAGACGCTTTGCTCGCTGAACGGTTGGCCGATAGGGCTGAAGAGTTCTCGAGTGGTGATCGGGCACCGGAAGGCGCAGCGATGCCGATATGGTGATCCTTTGGGAAGGCCTATGTCCAGCAGTGGACGTCTTTCGGTTGAGATCATGAGACCTGCTACGTCTAAATGCATACGAATAGCACACGATGTCTATTTGCAATGCAACCGGCCCGGAAAGTTTTTGTCACCTGCATGTCTAGTATGATTTCTCTACACGCGCGCGCGACTCGCCTTCGCTGCATAGAAAATAACCTGTTCCCGCGCTTTTCGGAGAGCGCGCGGGTAAAAGCCGAGTCGCGCGCTAGTAGAGAAATCATGATAGACGTGCTGGTTCCTGGAAAGTTACTCAGAATTATGAGAACAGTCACCTTTTAAAGTAATGCAACTGTCTACATCCTGTAGACTAGAAAAACTTGCATCTTGAAATCTCTTGGAGATACTTGCATAAGCATATGCTCACGACTATATTCCCCGAGGGGGTAGTCAGTGATATTCTGAAACCTCAGAACATCCACGTTTCACCAGTAGTACCGAAACTCTGTCCAGTGTGACGGGGGGTGAGCCCGTCGCCACTTATAATGGACAGTGGGTACAATACATGCCTCGAAATAGAAGCATGCAGGTTTCCTCACGATGTTTTCCTTCACCGAAAAGCCAGTGGTGTTACAAATCGTACATAAATTCCGAAAAACTCATTGGTACGTGTCGGTCTGGACGGGGATCGAACCATCGCCTCCTGCACAGCAGGCAAGGTTACTCGCCACTGGACCACCACGGCTTTTCGAGATACTTGCATTATTATTATCGTTTGTATGTAAAAATGTGTGTTCAATTTGCAGGTGCTGCACCTAGGCAGCGGAAATGACGCGAAAAAGAAAAAAGTGTTCAACAACATCCGGGACAACTTTGATCCCAAGGATAACTGGGACATGATAGGGGAGCTCGGCGATGGCGCTTTTGGCAAGGTAAGAATCAGACCATGAAACCGTACAACTTTCTTTACGGGATCAAAATCGAAATAGCGAAAACTATCAGATGTTCCATACAAAACTGCAACCTACTCAACCCAAATGTATGTCGATTTTTTTCTCCATATTTGTCCCATCGAGAAAGGTTTTTTTTTTAGTTTGATTGTCTGATCACCCCCTTAAAAACAGTCAACATATTAAGAAAGACCCTGTACAAGGTGTTACTAAAATACCAATAAACATTTAAGGGGGTGGTTTAGACCATCAAACTGAACAACTTTCACTATGGGACTAATATCGAAATCGCGAAAAAAATCGGATGTTCCATACTAAACTACAAATCTACTCGAGCTAAATGTATGGGTCAGCTGTTTTTTTTCGATGTTGGTCCTATAGTGAGAGTTGTTCAGTTTGATGGTCTAAACCACACTCCCTTATAAGTTTTAATTGTTTATTTTTACTTTTGTAACACCTTGTATAAGGTAGTACAAGCCCACCACTCCGTTTCACCCCGTATAACACCTGTAAACCAGGATCAACAGCGCAACGAATACAGGGTGTAAGTGACAGTCGGGTAGGTACAGCAGTTTTGTATGGGATAGCTGATTTTTTTTCGCGTTTGTTGAGGTAGGCTCCATAGTGAAAGTTGTTCAGTTTGATGGTCTGAGTTCACCGTTTCAGTATTTGCTAGGCTGTCACTTACACCCTTTATAATCATAGGAACACTTCCGACTAAATAAAAATAATTTATCTAGTCAATAATTGTATCATCATCAGTCTCCGTCGTTGCCACGGAGCAAATCGTAGAGTACGCATGATCGATTTATCTTCGCAATCAATCGTCCACTATAGAAACATACCATATTTGCCACGCAGTCGTAGAGTATCCTATTTCGTTTGCGCTGTTTTTAAAAATGGTCAACTGCGTATACATCCGTAAGACATAAACGTGGTAAAACTTTCTCGACGCTAAACTCAAGAAAATGTCTGGTTTTTACTCTGTATCCTTGCCCGCAGGTGTATAAAGCGCAACACAAGACGACAGGTCAGCTGGCAGCCGCCAAGATGTGCGTCCTCGACAACGAGGACGACCTGGCCGACTTTACCGTCGAGATAGACATCCTCTCAGAGTGCCGGCATCCCAACGTTGTGGAGCTCCACGAAGCTTACTTCATTGAGAACAAGCTATGGGTAAGAGCATAGTTGTGTCGATAGCACTGCAGTAGTCGCGAAAAGAGACCCAGAGCACGACGCGCCAAGAAACTCGATCTTCTTCATACACTCGGTCCTCGCTAAATGTCTCAGCACATCTAGTATGATTTCTCTACTTGTGCGCGACTCTGCTTTTTTCCATACTAAATGTCGTGGCAAGCGTGGCTTTCGCTCTCCGAAAACCGCGGGTAGAGGTCTTTGTTTATGCAGCTAAGGCGCGTCGCGCGCGTGTAGATATCATACTAGACGTACAGGTCGTCGGACCAGAGCCGTTTCGTCCCTCGATACGCCTGACAGTCCGTGGTCTACATTTTAGAACCCTCCATCGGTTGTCAGTTCTTCGGCACTTCAGTTTGCAAATTTTCAGAGCCACGCCGACCACTTTAGTTCTCTGACGTATCACCTCATTTCTGATGTGATCTCTCAGAGGAACACAGCATAGCTCGCTCAGCGACTTTGATGAACTAGCATGATCTGAATGGCCTTCTCTGTATTACAGATGCTCCTAGAATACTGCGACGGCGGCGCCCTAGACTCGGTCATGTCGGAACTAGAGAAGGGGCTCAGCGAACGACAGATCGCGTACGTCTGCCGCGAGATGTGCCGTGGTCTACAGTTCTTGCACTCAAGAAGAGTCATACATAGGGATCTGAAGGCCGGCAATGTGCTCGCTACCATGCTAGGCGGGGTCAAACTGGGTGAGTAACTATGTCTACAATATCTGCACTCTAGGTTCATACACAGGGATCTGAAGGTTGGAAATGGGCTCGCCACCATGCTGGGCGGGGTCAAACTTGGTGAGTTACTACGTCTGCAGCGGTCTACAGTTCGTCACTCTAGGAGAGTCAGACACAGGGACCTGAAGGCCGGCAATGTGCTCGCTACCGTGCTAGGCGGGTCAAACAAAAAAAAATGATGTCTACAATATCTGCACTCTAGGGTCATACACAGTGATCTGAAGGTCGGAAATGTGCCCGCTACCATGCTGGGTTGGGTCAAACTTGGTGAGTAGCTACGTCTGCCGCGATACGCGCCGCGGTCTACAGTTTCTGCACTCTAGGAGAGTAATACATAGGAATCTGAATGCCGGCAATGTGCTCGCTACCAAGCTAGGCGGGGTCAAACTTAATGAGTTATTACGTCTGCCGCGGTCTACAATTCCTGCACTCTAGTGTCATACACAGGGATCCGAAGGCCGGCAATGTGCTCGCTACCATGCTAGGCGAGGTCAAACTTGATGAGTTACTACGTCTGCCGCGGTCTACAATTCCTGCACTCTAGTGTCATACACAGGGATCCGAAGGCCGGCAATGTGCTCGCTACTATGCTAGGCGGGGTTAAACTTGGTGAGTTACTACGTCTGCCGCGGTCTACAATTCCTGCACTCTAGTGTCATACACAGGGATCCGAAGGCCGGCAATGTGCTCGCTACCATGCTGGGCGGGGTCAAACTTCGTAAGTGAATACGTCTTCCGTAGGTCTACAGTTCTTGCACTCCAGAAGAGTCATAAATAGGGATCTGAAGGCCGGCAATATGCTCGCTACGATGCTGGGCGGGGTCAAACTTCGTGAGTTATTTAGACCAGGACCAAAGCGATGATAGTACATACGGAAGAGAGCTAGCGACTCCATCACGAGGCGGTGGTTCGATTCCTGGCCTGTACCACTAAGTTCTACGGGATTTATGTACGGTTGTATTTATCATTATCATTAGCTCGGCGGTGAAGGAAAACATCGTGAGGAAACCTGCATACCCGAGAATAATAAAAAATAGTTCTGATGTATGTGTAAAACATGGGTGAGCTTGGGGCGAACACAATAGACCAGCAATGGTCGCAGTGTTACATAATGACCCTTGTTTGCAATAGCCCAGCCAACAATAATAAAAAAAATAGACCATGTTCCGGTTTAGTAGGTGGCGCAAATTTGCAGCGCAAAATTGAGCAATTTTGTTGGTTAATTTTACGCTGCTTTGGTGGCCTTGGTACGGCCCACTCCCACTCGTGAGAGGCCTATACCCTGGAGTGGGATCCTGCCTGTGACTTGACTAACTTTTCTTAATTTCATTGACTTCCAGCTGACTTCGGCGTGTCGGCGAAGAACAAGCAGACATTGCAGAAACACGACACGTTCATAGGAACGCCGTACTGGATGGCGCCCGAGGTCGTCCTCTGTGAGACCTTCAGAGACCATCCCTACGATTTCAAGGTAATATAAGTGTCTTGTGTATATGGGACCTTGTATCCTGAAATAAATGATTTTATTTATTTATTTAAAACGTACAAGGTCATCTGTACGGGCCAGTTAGCGCGTACACTTGCTTGTAGTGAAGTTGCTTGATAGTTGTAGTTAAGATGAGGAGAGATGACAGAAAGAAGATGTAGTTGAAGATATAAAGTTTTACTTGAAGATAAGTTAAGTTGGCGAATCTTTCTCTAATGTGTCTTGCGTGACAGTTGAATATGGTCTCTCATGATTATTACTCGGTACATGCATATTTATAATAAACGCTATTCCACGCGGCCAAACTAGGTCACCGCGTGCGCAAACAAATGTTCGGTGTTTGGACCGTACATCATCCATAATATCTTAACTATTATAAAACTGTAACAGAAGTGTGGTAAATTGAAGATATTTACATGAAAAAGATTACGATGTGGTTTTTAGGTATCCCGAACTCCAATTCAACCTTTTTTAGAATTTTTGTCTGTATGTTTGTTTGTAACAGCATCACGCAAAAACTACTGAACCGATTTTGATGAAACTTTTTTTATTTGATAGCTTATGACCTGACTTAAAATCTGGTATATAATTTGTGCGGACGAAGTCGCGGGTTTACTCTAGTTCTATTATAAAACTGTAAAAGAAGTACGTCTATACATACAATACTTAAGGGGGTGCTTCAGACCATCAAACTGAACAACTTTCACTATGAAAGTTGTTCAGTTTGATGTTTTGTTTGAATCATACAAAACTGCAGTAAGTAGGTACCGTATCGACTAAAATGTATGGGACAGAAGCTTTTTTATTATTTCTCGATGTTGGCTCCATCGTGAAAGTTGTTCAGTTTGATGGTCTGAAGCAGTTAAGTATTACGATGGTGTTTTGTTACACCCTGTATCCAAGGCACTAATTGCGGCATACGACTGCAAAATGGCAAAGGAGAGAATCGCGCTCAGCACGACAAACTTGCGCATTATAGTGAGGGCGCTGACGGGGCACTGTAGGCTGAACAAACACCTTACAATCCTAGGCATCAGGGACACGAAACTCTGCAGATTCTGTCTGGAGGAGGACGAAACCCCCATTCACATCCTTTGTGAATGTGGCCCACTAATGCACAAACGATATGCACACTTGGGTAAACACTTTGTTCATCCGAGTGAAGTAAAATCTTTCACTGCTAAAAAAATCCTACAATTCCTAAAGGAAGTGGGTATTAGCAGTGAACTGTAACTATTGTGGCGATCACAAAAGATCTACATAAGGTCGAAGTGATACTAGTCTGCAGAAGACTCGAATAGCCGCTTTACAATAATAATAACTGACTATTTATATGTGGACTGGTTACGCGTGTAATTCTTCTAACAAACATTTCTGCCAATTTTTGCGGGGGGCGAGGTAACATGAAATCCGCAACTTTGGATTTTATTCCCCATAACTTTAGATTCTAATTTTGAATGTTAAAAATAATGAAAAGTAGTCTCGTGTGAACCCCAAACGTTCTAAGTTCGAAGTTATTATTTCGCAATTATAGGCTGTCTCGTTTAGTGATAAGGTGTAAAATTGAATGTAAATGCACAAGATCAATTGTGCTTATACCGTGGCAGAGGGGAAATGCTACCGCAAGGCTAGTCCTTATAATAATTAGTCAAAGAATAATAATAATATACCTTGTATACAATTTGTAAATGTCCAGCAGTGGGTTTATGTGGGCTAATTTGAATGAAAACGTTTTATAACCTTTCAGGTGGACATCTGGTCATTAGGAATAACACTAATCGAATTCGCTCAAATGGAGCCCCCTAACCACGAGATGACCCCCATGAGAGTACTGCTAAAGATACAGAAGAGTGACCCCCCGAGCTTAGAGCAGCCGTCCAAGTGGAGCAAAGCGTTCAATGACTTCATTGCGAAGGCCCTTGTTAAGGTAAGATATGTGACCCCTCTCTATAGAATAGGTGACCCCTATGAGTGTGACCCCCCGAGCTAAGAGCAGCCGTCCAATTGGAGCAAAGCGTTCAATGACTTTACTGTGAAGGCCCTTGTTAAGGTAAGATATGTGACCCCCCTCTATAGAATAAATGAACCCCATGAGAGTGACCCCCCGAGCTTAGAGCAGCCCTCCAAGTGGAGCAAAGCGTTCAATGACTTCATTGCCAAGGCCCTTGAAGGTAAGATTATGTGACCCCCCCCTCTATACAGGGTCCTTCTTAATATGCTGACACTTTTTAAGGGGATGATCAGACGGTCAAAATAAACAAATTTCTTAAGACACCAACATCGAAATTGCAGAAAAAAAAAGGGTTCCTTACAAAACTGCAAACCTACTGGAGCCAAATGTATGGGATAGCTGATTTTTTTTCGCGATTTTCAATGTTGATCTCATAGAGAAAGTTGTTCAGTTTGATGGTCTGATCATCCTCCTACAAAACTTTCAGCATATTCAGTTGGACCCTGCAGAATAGATGACCCCTAAGACAGTGACCCTCCGAGTTTAGAGCAGCCCTCCGAGTGGAGCAAAGCGTACAATAAATTTATTGCGAAGGCCTTTGTTAACGTAGCTATTTTGGTTGCATATTTTTGGATGAAATTATGGAAAAAAATTAAGAATGTAATTTCCGAAAATCAACCCCTAAAGGGGTGGAACAGGATGTTAAAGTTTTCTGAAATCCACGCAGACGAAGTAGAAATAGATATTACCTATTAACGAGGCAGGCCTGTGTACAATCCGTGCGAAGCCAGAGCGGGTCGCTAGTCCCATAACTATACTCCATTCAAAATAGCAACGAAATTATAAGGCTATTTTGCATAACAGAAACAGAGATTTGAAACACTTCCTCTCACTTATTCTTAGAACAGCTTTAGTAACGTACAAGATATGTCGGATACTTTGACTATTTATATGTGTCCACATGGTTACGCGTGTAATTCTACTAACAAACATTTCTGCCACTTTTTGCGGGGGGCGAGGTAACTTGAAATCCGCAACTTTGGATTTTATTCCCCATAACTTTAGATTCTAATTTTGAATGTTAAAAATCATGAAAAGTAGTCTCGTGTGAACCCCAAACGTTCTAAGTTCGAAGTTATTATTTCGCAATTATAGGCTGTCTCTTTTAGTGATAAGGTGTAAAATTGAATGTAAATGCAGAAGATCAATTGTGCTTATACGGTGGCAGAGGGGAAATGCTAACGCAAGGCTAGTCCTTATAATAATTAGTCAAAGGTCGGATAGTATATGTATCCAAAAAATTTATTACATTTGGTAATCAGAATCGGTCAGAAAGCTAAATAGGAATCGGAAAATCTCGTCGTCCTAATTTGGAATGAAGAATAATTTCAAACCCATTTCCACAGGATCCAGAAAAGCGGCCGACATCGGCGGAGCTACTCAAGCACGAGTTCGTATGCGGCAACCTGGACTCGAAGCCGCTGCGGGATCTGCTGCTCGAGTACCGCGCCGAGGTCGTCGAGGAGGAGCTGCTCGACGATGACTCCGAGGTGAGATCTTATTGTTATTGTAATATGGTTAAGAATCGTCTGAAAGGATTTGCAACATCTTTAGCAACTAACGGTATGTTCCGATTCATAAAAACAGTGCTGTGAGCGATTACAGCGCTAACACCCGTTCCATTTGCGTCAGCGCGCCTACAGCGCTGATATAGCGTTCTACCAATTCGGAACGCTAGATATCGCGCTCACACCGTTCACACCACAACATTCAAATATTCACATTATTTTCTTCATCACTAATCGTTATTAAACTTTTATTCGTCGTTTTTAGAACATAATCAAACCCAGTACTACTAAAGAAACCTTAATCGAGACTTAAACAAACCAAAAATATACGACAGCAAAACTGTCAATCGTCACTTATGAAAATTCGCTCAAAAATGTACTAGAACAAAACTATCAAACGTCACTTTTGACAACTCGCTCACAGTGCTAACGCTACGAACACTGTTATTGCAAGATGGCGTCGGTAGTGACGTCATGAATGACGTCACGTTTTCGTTTGTGGACGCGCTCACGTCAAATCGGAACGATATTTATCGCGCTCACAGCGCTGTCGGCGTAATTCGGGACGCACCGTAACAGAGTCTTGGAAAAAATCTAAAAGGTCATTATGTATGAAAAACTTATGATTTTAAATTACACATAAAAATTTTGTGTTGTTATAATATTTCTTCATACAAGGTATCTTTATATGCTTACACTTTTTAAGGGGATGATCAGACCATCAAACTGAACAATTTTCTCTACGGGACCAACATCGAAATCGCGAAAAAAATCTGCTGCCCTCATACAATTGGCTCGAGTAGGTTTGGAGCTTTTTATAGAACAATTGTTTTCTTTTCACGATTTCGATGTTTGTCCTATATTGTATGTGGTGTAAAAAAAACGAGTAATTTATTATTAATTTGAATAAGCGACAGTTTCGTAGAAACATCGCTGCGCATGTAGGCGTTTACTGGCGGCCGCGATTTTGTATGAAGTTGTTTTTCTGGTAGGATATCTATTCTGTGGCTTGATCTCATCATCCCCTTAAAAACCGTAAGCATTTTGAGTCCCTGTTAGATTCGTAAGATTAAACTTATAAATAATACCTAAATATAAAACTAACCATTACTAACACTTGTTTTTCGCTTCGCACGCTTACTAACATTGGCCGATGTTTGCATTTCCTCCGACACATAGACGAAGTCTAGGAAAGGCAAACAGAAGCCGAACAAGGAGTATTATCAGAGAATTGGTTAGTATATAAATATATTTTTTATTTAATTATTGTATTATACAACGTGTTAATGAATTAATGCAAAACTAGAAAGTAGTTAGTTTAGAATCGAGAGCAGAGTCGAATTATCATGGTTTCGATATAGGTAATTTTTTTCAAAATATTAAATACTATGTTTGTAATTAAAATTTTCTAAACTCGATGTCAACCCACCGCACGGGCCCTACTTACTATCAAAACAAGATTCTAAAAATGTATCCATGAGCACGCTAGCGCTTTCATTCATTGCTGAAATGATAACAAATCATTTTTGCCTGTAAACTTAAAATGCGAATAACTTTAAATTTTAACTATCAAAATAATGAAATTATTGTTTCAACCTAATTATTTTGTTGTAAATCAGTTGGGGTGTATGAGGTTTTGCGCTTATTCATTAACACGTTGTATATATATGGGCTCAGGAGGGCCTTCGCCAGAAGCAGACACAGGGAATAGGTGATCAGAGGGATCCGAATAACAATTCAATATCCGCGTCATGGGTTATATTGACACAGCATAATATAATAGTCACAATCATTCCGATATAACTTAGAAGACAGGTCTAATTCGCAAATAGATCACAGTTAATTACAAAGCAATTGAAATTACACAGGACGATAGCTATTCGTCGAGTTATGCGATGGTTCAGCCATTCCTCTTCAAATCTTCAACTGAATTCCTCTTGACATCGCTGTCAACCAACTTTACCGACACCCGACGCTCCGCTAGACCGACACTCGTGCATGCGTGTGCGATCTCGTTCTGTTGCAACTTGAGAGATGGCGCCAGGCGCCGTCATATATATATATTTATAGCCGTGGTGGTCCAGTGGCGAGTAACCTTGCCTGCCGTGCAGGAGGCGATGGTTCGATCCCCGTCCAGACCGACTCGTACGATTTGTAACACCACTGTATTTTCGGTGAAGGAAAACATCGTGAGGGAACCTGCATGCTTCAATTTCGAGATTTTCGAGGCATGTATTGTACCCACTGTCCATTATAAATGGCGACGGGCTCACCCCCCGTCACACTGGACAGAGTTTCGGTACTACTGGTGAAACGTGGATGTTCTGAGGTTTCAGAATATCTCTGACTACCCCCTCGGGGAATATAGTCGTCAGCATATGCATGCATGCATTCTATAAAGACATTTGTTTATTTAACTGTTGTATTAATGTAACACTTATATACAGGGTGTTACATAATTAACCAAAAAAAATAAAATCCGTTATCGAAACCAATTATAAACAAATCCCAACTCTAGTGTGACATTTGAAACATAGACTATTTTTTCAGAAGGGTAGTGTTTGTAAGTCATTTGTACCTAAATAGTAAGAGACGAAGAAGCTTTTTTTTGTCGATAAAAACGAATTGTAAGACGCTTAAATTATCTTACATGATGACAAATATGAATACTCTATTGAAATTATTCTTAATTTTTTTATTTTTGTACCAATAATTTAAATATTTTTGTCAATCTATTTTGATTGTATTTTTTTTGCATTAAATAGGTCTTAATATTCAGGTTAGCTTTAGTAATAAAGATAACTTAGAGAAAAATCATCTTTTAAATTAAGTACTTAGAAGATAGGTAGTGACATCGCGGTGACCTTAGGACGTATCTACTGCCGTTTAGTCTTTGAACTACCGGCAGTCCGTAAAATAGTGTTGTGCTTCAACGATTACTATTTTATTATCGATAATTTTTTTTTCGGTAAATAATAATATTATACTACGGTTCTCATACATTGGCAGTAGACTCTTTACAAGAGACCCTTTAACACCCTTTTTTCTTTAGGGGTATTTTTGTAACACCCTGTATATCTGCACCTCAGAGTATGTATATGTATAGGGTCCTTAATATGCTGACACTTTTTAAGAAGATGATCAGACCATCAAACTGAACAACTTTTTTCTATGGGAACAATGTCGAAATCGGAAAAATAATATCAGCTGTTCCATATTAAACTGAAATCTTACTCGACCCAATTGTATGGAACATCTGATTTCTTTTTCGCGATTTCGACATTGGTCCCATAGAGAAAGTTGTTCAGTTTGATGGTCTGATCATCCTCTTAAAAAACGGTCAGCATATTAAGTTGGACCGTGTATACAACGTGTTAATGGATAAACGCAAAACTAGAAGATAGTTAGTGTAGAATCGAATTACATATCAACGTTTCAACATAAGTTAAATTTTTTCAAATTTTTGGGTCGAAATTTATCAATTAAATATTAAGGGATTGTCAAAAAACAACATGCCGATTTGATACCGATCGAATCGGGTAGTTACACAATAAGACCTTAGTTTTTCACTATTTTGTTTAATCAGTATAGTTAATGTAGATAATTTAGACAGCCAGATAGCTCAGTCGGTAGTGAACCTGCCTGCTGTGCCGAGGGTCGCGGGTTCGAATCCCGTAAGGGACAAATATTTGTATGATGACTATGAATATTTATATCCGAGTCATTGACGTTTTTGTTGTTTAGTCATCATAACACAAGTCCAGGCTAGATTCTGGTACTTTAAATGTGACTAGATAATTTGTGTGACAATCGGTCAGTTGCACGTGCGTTCATTGAAGTTAATCCTTCATTAAATATCTTGCTAGCTTTTACTACGTCAACAAGACAAAAAGTGACAGCACGAGATTTAATGGAGGAATAACTCTAATGATCGTACGTGCAACTGGCAGATAGTCCTAGAATCATAGATAGTCCTAGATATTTATAAAATGTAAATTGAAGGCGGTTATATTAACTGTGCGTTAATGTTGAATTTGTGCATGTTTAACATTGCATGCGAACCCGACGCCCAGCCGCGCGAGCCTCCGCCTGCATCGAAGGTATTCCCATAACTACAAACATGACATTCGACACCACTTCTTTTGAGTATTAGCTGATAGTTCGTTACACCGAGAAAATCGTGTGTTATAGAATATAAAAGTCTCTCAGCTCCTGTCCAAACCCAAACCTATACTTGTAATATATAATCCAAATAAATCATCTTCTCTATCGTAACCTATCATAAAACTTGTACATTATAATAACCGATGATATAAGTCGACCAGAAACTCATGGCATAAAAAAAAGTAAAAAAATATAGATTTTCACATGATAGTGTCAATCAAATTAAAGATTGAAAAAAATGTCTCGGGCGGGACTTGAACCCGCACTCTTCCGAACCGGGGAAGTGCGTTATCCAATTTCGCTACCGAACCAACTAGCCAGAGAACGAAATTTCGTTCTCCGGCTAGTAATGCTTGACTTGCGTGTTTGTTAGTTTGTAATAACTTCCAGTAGATGGCGCTCACGTCCCCTTAAGACGCAATAGATTGAAAATTTCGTCCTCTGGCTAGTTGGCTCGGTGGCGAAATTGGATAACGCACTTCCCCAATTTTTTCAATCTTTAATTTGATTCGAAATACCACAACATGGATGTAACTCAATAATAATTGAAAATGGTACATCTAGTCATCTGTCGTCTAGTCAAAGTAGACCATTTACAAACTGAGACTTTTTGCAGCTAAAAAACGCGCGTTTGTCAATCGCGTGAATGCATCTCTACACTAGGCGTTTGTATCGATTCTAACGCGTGATTGTAGCACACGCACGTTTGTACCAATGCAGATTGCTGTATTGCGTTTGCATCGATGCTGCATCGCGACTGAATCGATGCAGAAGCGCTGCAAAAAGTCGCAGTAAAGGGCCCTAATCCAATTACCCCAGTGTTGCTGACTCTAAAATTTTATTTCCTTTTTGGCATCAGATTCTGGTCGACCTATATTTGGCACAAGGATCTCCACAGAACATTGTAAGAGGGGTTAGAAGTGCAAAGTAGGCGTGGAACGTGTCGCCACAGGTTATGCAATGATTTGCATAACACCATAAGGTGCGCGGCGTGGTGCGAGCGAGAGGGCATGAGTAATTGTAGCAGCGTGAGCGGGAAGACAAGTGGCGACAGCCGTCTCCGAAGCAAAAGCGTTACTTTGCATTTCTAACCCCTCTTATAATGTTCTGTCAGGATCTCAAACATTGTACTATATATTCTGCACGCCTAAACATTGTAATATTAAAACAAAAAGTTGTAAAACTAAAACAAAAAGTTGTAATATTAAAACAAAACATTGTAATATTAAACCAAAACTTAAAGAATAAAGCAATACATTGTAATATTAAACCAAAACGTTGTAATATTGCAGGAGCATCGCAGCTCTCAGATGCATATGGAGATGGAAGATGACTCGACGTCGGTGAGGTCTACAGACACGCCAGACGTCAAGAGTAAGTACCAATTTGGACTCTATTACCATGCGTTAAGAGCTAGATTACGTTTCTTTTTATGTGTTTGTCATTTACCTTTTTATAACACGAAATAATGGTTGTTATGGACGAAAACTTTGGCATGACAGCTACAAAAGATCTGTCAGGTCATTGACCAAGCCATCACAATCAGCACCTTAGCCGATGGACGTCCACTGCTGGACATAGGCCTCCCCAGAGGATCGTCACAACGACCGGTCCTGTGCTGCCATCATCCAAGGCTCCCACCGTTTTTGAATCACCTATAAATTTACTTATATTTGGTTTTTCTGCGGATATCTTCATTTCTGATTTAATCTCGCAGCCCTAACGACCAAATTAGTTTTTTGTTGTTGTTAATAAATGTCGTCGGCTTCGCATTAATCAATCAGTCTTTGACTATTTATATGTGGACTGGTTACGCGTGTAATTCTAGTAACAAACATTTCTGCCACTTTTTGCGGGGGGCGAGGCAACATGAAATCCGCAACTTTGGATTTTATTCCCCATAACTTTAGATTCTAATGTTGAATGTTAAAAATCATGAAAAGTAGTCTCGTGTGAACCCCAAACGTTCTAAGTTCGAAGTTATTATTTCGCAATTATAGGCTGTCTCGTTTAGTGATAAGATGTAAAATTGAATGTAAATGCGCAAGATCAATTGTGCTTATAACGTGGCAGAGGGGAAATGCTAGTGCAAGGCTAGTCCTTATAATAATTAGTCAAAGATCACAATAGTAATAATGTGTATCTGCAATCTGCAGTGTCGGAGGCGGAGCCGGCAGCGGGCGTGCGAGGGCCGCCCTCCCCGCGCGGCGCCGCGCCGCCCCCCGCGCGCGCCGCCCCCTCCGCAGCCGCCAAGCGACCCCTCGACGACGAGCCGCTCGCTGACCGCAAGCCGCCCGTATGTATACTATCTTAACTATTAGACAACTGTTACGTAAGAGGAAGGATCTCCATAGAGTCCGCATAATTTTACGATTGTAGTTGGTCTCTTTTGTTTTATGACGTACCTTTAATAGTAGAAGGAGATGGAACTATAGATATTTGTTTATGCGATTGTACACTTTTTTTTGAGCTAGTGTGTGTGAAAAGTGACCAAAACATAAGGCCATATGTCGCTTGGTGCCTTTTGTCCATACTACTTGACACCACACACTCAAACCTAAACGTCAAAAAAAGTGGACACTTTACAATTGGTGTGGCTCACTCTAGTCTTAAAGAGAGATCCTTCCTCTTAGACTGTAACAGACAGAAGGGTTTCTGTACATTGAAGATATTTACAAAAAAAAAAATTCCAATATAGTTTTTAGGTGTTCCTGACTCCAAATCAACCTTTTTAGAATTATTGTCGTTTGTTTGTGCGAGCATCACGCTAAAACTACGGAACTGATTTTGATGAAACTTTGTTGTTTGATAGCTTATGATCTGACTTATGGCTTATGACTGACAAAAAAGAAATAACTTGTTTATCGACCATAACCTTACAATAACATGAAGCTCCGCTCGTTCCCGCAGGCGCCAAAGAAAGAGAAAGGCCCCGCGCCTTTACCCCCCGGCGCCCCCGCGAGCTCCAGCTCCAGCTCGCCGCCCTCCCCCGCGCGCGCCGCCCCCACCTCCGCCCCCACACCCGCCCCCGCACACACGCAGGCGCAGAAGAAGCCCCCCGCGCCGCCCCCGCCCACACCCGCCGCAGCCGCCGGCAAGCTCATCGTCGACCAGGCACGTTCAACTACTGTCAGCTTAGATTTAAGAGTATATGTGAAAAAATAAGATTCTTCAAAGCATCATAATATCATGAAATACTAACAATAGGAGTATGATTTGCGGATATGTGTAAATTGAACATATAATTGAAGTTTTGATTAGAGCCAAAACACGATTACGAGACATTTTCTCGCTAGAAAAATAAGCCGAAGTAGCCTCCGTCTTTATCGATAAACGCTTGGAACTGCTAAACGGTGAATAATAGAAACACGAGACTTGATTTAAAAAAAAGATATTGATATTTTATAAAGTTTGATTAGAGCAAAAATGAACTTACATAAATAGTACAATTACAATTAAATAAAGTTTGTCTTACGCTTGCGTCGTTTCAGGCGCGCGCGCCGCCCCATCTCTTTCTCTCGCATCAGGCTTCAATATAAGCTATCACACGCCCATTTCGCTTCAATTATTTTTCGACATAGGCCCTTAAGCAGGCATCCGTCAATCACCGAACAAATATCCTACCAGATAATCTACTTCATATAAGCCGCCTTCAAAATGCCTTTTTGAACATTGTGGAATAATTTCATGTCTTTTGAACAAACGTGTTATTTGCCAAGACATAACCTACTGGAATATCTTTAATTCCAGATTTCCTCGATTAAAACCTAAGATAAATTTGTTCAGATTGTTTGGTTTCAGAACATCTCTGACTACCCCCTCGGGGAATATAGTCGTGAGCATATACATACATACATAAATTTGTTCAGTATGAGAGTCTACCCATCAAACTGAACAACTTTTACTATGGCGGCAAATCGATCGAAGCAAAAAGAATCTGCTGTGGCATACATTTGAGTCGAGTAGGCATTGCAGTTTAGTATTGAACAGATGATTTTTTTTTTCCGATCGGTTTGCTCCCATAGCAAAAGTTGTTCAGTTTGATGGGTAGACTCTTAGTTTAAAAGGATGCTAATGATATCAAT
Organism: Agonopterix alstromeriana; assembly: GCA_963924505.1. NCBI lineage: Eukaryota > Metazoa > Arthropoda > Insecta > Lepidoptera > Depressariidae > Agonopterix > Agonopterix alstromeriana. Next base: position 6,291,535 of record OZ004689.1, on the reverse strand, counting down.
TTCACTCTCTATATGACTGAACAAAAACCTGGTCTTGGCATCTTCGAGTTAATAATCATCTTTTTACAGAATAGTTGCTTAATATGGAACTTAAACTTTTTGTCAGACATGTTTAGAATAGGGTATTTGACAGGTTTTTAAAAACTGTTCTATTTTAATCACTGATGTCTGAGGACTCTATAGAAAATGTATATTTTACGTTCCATTACAAATATAGTGCAAGAAAAAACCAAAACAAAAATTATTGTTTAAATATCCCGCGAAAACGCTTTTCCTGACAATATACGTGGATACAAGCAGGTGACGTCACGATGACGTAAACTTTGTACGACACTCACACTCTACACGCAACTGTTAACAAGCAGTTGACGTCATCCACCATTCGGCCAATCACAGTCGTTTACGATCACGTGACTAAAGTAGACAAACAAAAAATGTCAATGTCGATTTTCTCTTAAAATATCAAATATTCTTCTTAACTGACTAAATAGTTGGTTTCCAAAATTCATATTCAATACGGATGCCATCAATAGATTCTTTTTTTTACATGCTGTCAAATACCCTATGTCCTTTGGTATCTTATTATAATAGCGTAGACAGTGCCCTATGAGTAGCCTAAGATCCAATCGTAAATTTACGCACCTATTTGTTTGGGTGATCGAAATGTGATTTAAGTGAATGTTTATACAGGGGTTCATACAACGCCGCCGGGTTGACTAGCAAAATCTTACCGCAAGTACCTCGGGGAATATAGTCGTGAGCATATGCTATGCTAAAGGTACTTGCGGCAAGATTTTGCTAGACAACCCGGCGGCGTTGTATGAACCCCTATATAAACTTAAATCACATTTCGTTCACCAAACATAATTTTGCGGTCGGAACTTGGTATAGAGTGTGACACTCTGTACCAAGTTACTGAGCTAAATATGTAGGAATACTAATTTATTATTGTGTTGTAATAATTACACAAGCCGTGGTGGTCCAGTGGCGAGTAACCTTGCCTGCCGTCAGGAGGCGATGGTTCGATCCTCGTCCAGACCGACTCGTACCAATGAGTTTTTCGGAATTTATGTGCGATTTGTAACACCACTGGCTTTTCGGTGAAGGAAAACATCGTAAGGAAACCTGCATGCTTCAATATCGAGGCATGTATTGTACCCACTGTCCATTAGGTGGCGACGGGCTCACCCCCCGTCACACTGGATAGAGTTTCGGTACTACTGGTGAAACGTGGATGTTCTGAGGTTTCAGAATATCTCTGACTACCCCCTCGGGGAATATAGTCGTGAGCATATGCTTATGAAAATGCAACCTTGGCTTATTTGATATCCATGCTCCAATAAAAAAGGTTAAGGTCAAGCATGTGCCGGCTCCGTGGCTTACGGACGAGATCAAGGATATTATGGCACTGCGGAATAGGGCGAAAAGGAAATACCTGCGCAGTCCATCTGTTACCAATCACGATCGTTTTAAGTTACTTCGTAACCGCTGTAACCGTATGTGCAGGGATGCCAAGAGACGTCATATCCATAAATCTGTAAGTGTCTCAGATCCTGCACAGGTGTGGCGGTTTCTCAAATCCCTAGGCATTGGTAAATCCTCCGATTCTTCTCCCATTTCTCTCGACCTTTCTGCTTTAAATAGACATTTCTCTTCAACTCCATTTAACATTGATCCCTCTGTCAAATCTAAAACACTTCTGGAACTTTCCAAACTACCAATGCCTGCGTGTCCCCCTCTATCTTTTTCTGCAGTATCAGAGCTTGATGTTAGGAAGCATATCCTCTCCATCTCCTCTAACGCCGAGGGCCATGACACGATATCTTCTCGTATGATCTCCCTCATCCTTCCTGAGGTACTTCCAATCCTCACACACATTTTTAATTTCTCCTTGTCTTCCAGTTCCTTTCCCTCGGCATGGAAACTAGCTCTAGTTGTTCCTTTGCCGAAATCCAGTAACCCTACTTCCTTCTCCCAATCCCGCCCCATCTCCATACTTCCTTTTCTTTCCAAAGTTTTGGAGCTTATTGTTCATAAACAACTGTCTTACTTCCTCCGATGTAACAAATTACTAAACTCCTTCCAATCTGGTTTCCGCCCAGGGCATAGCACTGTGTCTGCACTTGTTAAAGTTTCTGACGACATCCGACTGGCTATGGAGAATAAAATGCTCAGTATCCTCGTACTTCTCGATTTCAGCAGTGCCTTCAACTCTGTTGATTTCGATGTTCTCTTAGGTATTCTTCGATCTCACAACATTTCTCCACCAGTTATCTCTTGGTTTTTCTCTTATCTCCGAGGCCGTTCGCAGTGTATCCGCTCTGGCGGGATCTCATCTGATTGGTGCGATCTCACTGCAGGCGTGCCTCAAGGTGGTGTTCTTTCTCCTCTTCTCTTCTCAGTTTTTATTAATACCATCACGGTCATTATATCATCCAGCTATCATTTGTACGCTGATGACCTTCAAATCTATCGACACTTCAAACCCGACAATATCAGTGACGCTATCGGTGCGATAAATGTTGACCTGGAGCACATCTGCACCTGGGCTCAGTCCAATGGTCTGATGGTCAATCCCTCCAAGTCGCAGTGTCTGGTCATCGGTAGTAGAAGGATGCGTAGTCGCGTCGATCTGTCCCTTGTTCCACCTGTTAGTTACAACAATATCATCATTCCCTACAGTAAGTCCGCTAAAAATCTCGGAGTCATCTTCGACTCCAACCTGTCCTGGGCCGACCACTTCAACCAGATTAGTAAAAAAGTACACTTCTCCTTCCATTCCCTTAAACGTCTTCAAAATTTTCTTCCCATCAACACCAAAATCCTCTTAGCCCAATCCCTAATCCTTCCTATCATCGACTACGCGGATGTCTGTTGTCTCGATGCCACCGAGGAGTTAAATAACAAGTTGGAAAGACTACAGAACTTGGGCATACGTTTCGTTTTCGGTCTGCGAAAGTATGACCATGTGTCCGAGTTTCGGACCCAGCTGAAATGGCTCCCCGTACGCGATCGTAGGAATGTCCACATCCTTTGTCTTCTATACAACATCCTACACAACCCTTCATATCCTAACTATCTCCGTGAACGTTTCTCCTTCTCCCGCCCTCCTGACAAACCTTGCCGATCCCACATCCGTACCCAACTTAGTATCCCATCCCACTCCACCGACTTCTACTCCTACTCCTTCACCATCCATGCTGCTCGGTTGTGGAACTCACTCCCCGCCGACATTCGCGACTCTGAATCTATTTCTATATTTAAAAAGAGAACGAAAGAGCACTATCTCTCTCTACCTTAAGTGATATTTATATATATTTATATATTCTGATATATATTGTATGTTGTAGGTATATGTTGTATATTATATTTGTTTATTGTTTGTCTGTACACAATAAGTTTGCCTTGTAATTATTAACTGTCTCTTTTGCGGGTCTGCTGGAAGAAATCTCTTCAGAGATAAGCTCGCCCTTTGTACATGTCTTCTCAACTTTGTAAATTATTATGTGTTTGTGTACAATAAAGTGTTATAATAATAATAATAATGAATAATTACACTTTTTTATTAAAATTATTTTTCCAGGTATGCAGAGACGCAGAAAAAGCTTTAGAAAATAAAACGGAACCCGATAAAGAAATAACACAGAACGAAACGCCAAAGCAACAACACACAGAACCAAAATCTAAAGAAGAACCTAAAATTAGTCCAGAGAAAGATATCAGAATTAGTTCACAACAAGATATCAGAATAAGTCCGGAAAAAGATATCAGAATCAGTTCAGAAAAAGATATCAGAATTAGTTCAGAAACAGATATTAAAATTAGTCCCGAAAAGGAAAAAGTTAGAACAGAGAAAGATAACAAAATTAGTCCTGAAAAACAAAAAATTAGCACAGAAAAAGATATCAAAATTAGTCCTGAAAAAGATATCAGAACTAGTTCAGAAAAAGATATGAAAATTAGTCCAGAAAAACAAAAGATTAGCACAGAAAAAGATATCACGATTCCAGAAAAAGATATCAGAACAGAAGATAACAAAGTGACGCAAAAAGAAAACAGAGTCAGCACAGAAATAAACAGAATAGAAAAACGCGAGAGCAATTCAGAAACGCCAGAAAAGAAAACTTTCGAAATATCAAAAGTGAACGCAGAAGTAGAAAGAATAGAGAAAATAGGAAAGAATTCCCGCTCTAGTTCCATAGACGATGACAGAACTTGCATAGAAGTTACTAGAGTTAATACTGAAGTGAATGTTAATAGGATAGAACGGTTTTCTAGATCAAGCTCCATTGAAGACGAGAGAAGACATAATGCTGTTGAAATCAGGCCTGTTTCGGTGAGTACACTTTTTACCCGACTGCGCGACGCAAATGAAGGGTAATGTGTTTATTAGCCTATACAACGTGTTAATGAATAAACGCATAACTAGAAAGTAGTTTTGTTTAGAATCGAGAGCAGAATCGAATTATCATGTTTTCAACATAGGATTTATGTATGGAAAGTCCAATAAAAAATTTCGAATCCGCGTCAAATTATCAACTCTTTATCAAACGTCTTGTATGAAATATTGTACTAAAAATAGAATTGTGACGTCATTGATTTTCGTCGTCGTTTTGATAATTTTATAGTTTATCCAGTTATTAAAATATTATTCAAGCAACAGCATTACTGAAAATGTGAGTTTAGCGTTATTTTCAAACGGTTTATTTATTGAGCAGTTAAAACCAACATATACAGGATCCTTCTTAATATGCTGACACTTTTTAAGGGGATGATCAGACTATCAAACTGATCAACTTTCTCCATGGCACGAACATCAAAATCACGAAATGATCTTCCATACAAAACTGCAAACTTACTCGAACCAAATGTATGTAATGTTGGTCCAATAGAGAAAGTTGTTCAGTTTGATGGTCTGATCATCCCCTGAAAAAAGTGTCAGCATATTAAGAAGGACCCTATATGTATGGGACAGCTTTTATGTTTTGTGTTTCCTGAGGTAGGCTCCATAGTGAAAGTTGTTCAGTTTGACGGTTTTTTACACCCTATCTACTCTATAGAGCAACTCTTATCTTTCTCTTACTATATCACAGCACTAACTTAACTAACTTAATTTCTGCCAGCCTCCCGAAGAGCTGCCCTCCTTCGACACCAAGCACTCTCCGGTCCAGCCCGTGGTGGTAGTGGTAGAGCCGAACTCTCTGGCTTCCACTCCTGCGCACCACGTGACTGTCACCACCACTCACCCGCCTGTTCTGACCACCGCCGCACTTGTAAGTAATCCGTAAATGCGCGCTGCAAACAAACGAAGTCTGGTGATATTTTCAATACTAACCAATTAAAGTCAATAACATTTTTCTGAAACAATCTAGAAACTAATCTCTATGATTGTATAAATAAATAATAATAAATATCTTGGACATTGTCACACAAATTATCTAGTCACATTTAAAGTACCAGAATCTAGCCTGGACTTGTGTTATGATGACTAGACAACGATATAGAATACATATATAGATACAAACAACCATGACTCGGGTACAAATATTCATATTCATCATACAAATATTACATACGACCCTCGGCACAGCAGGCAGGTTCACTACCGTCTGTGCTATCGGGCCGTCAATATGAAGTATGAAGTCAGATTTTCGATAAAAGATACAGTTTTAATGCTAGGATTAATTTAAGATTTGTATGGAAATCTTTGAGGCACTGTAACTTTAAAACTATACTTTTTAACGAAAATCTGACTTCATACAAGCATAGAGATTAGTTTCTAGATTGTTTCAGCAAAATTTAATTGACATTAATTGGTTAGTATTGAAAATATCACCAGACTTCGTTTGTATGGAGCACGCCCCGAATTATATTCCCTTAACTTGGAAGAAAGATTGGAGGAGTGTCTGGCCGCATCTTCTCTACAACGGAACACCTTCCGACGCGGTGGTAGATTCCAAAACATGACGTCAGAAAGTTATCTATGTGATATTATTTTGGATAAACAACTTTGACTTTGAGGAAATACATATTGTCACAGAAAACTATACAGTACAGCATATGGTCACGACTATATTCCCCGAGAGGGTAGTCAGAGATATTCTGAAACCTCAGAACATCCACGTTTCACTCACCGAAACTGTCCAGTGTGACGGGGAATAGTTACAACGCCATCTGACGGAACTATCCGCACGGAAACGCTCGAGATGAAATACTACTAAACGGTCGCCCATCCAAAGAATGACCGGACCTGACGTTGCTTAACTTCGGTGATCGTTTTCAATACCGAAGCTACACTAGGCCAACGAGCGCTTCAGGTGGTCTTACTTACTAATAAATAAAATTTGTATGTTCGAGAGCCGTGGTGGTCCAGTGGCGAGTAACCTTGCCTACAGTGCAGGCGGCGATGTTTCGATCCCAGTCCAGACCGACTCGTACCAATGAGTTTTTCGGAATTTATGTACGATTTGTAACACCACTGGCTTGTCGGTGAAGGAAAACATCGTGAGGAAACCTGCATGCTTCAATTTCGAGGCATGTTTTGTACCCACAGTCCATTACAAGTCCACTCCCCGTCACACTGGACAGAGTTTCGGTACTAGTGAAACGTGGATGTCCTGTGGTTTCTGAATGTCTCTGACTACCCCCTCGGGGAATATAGTCGTGAGCATATGCTGATACTCTGTACCTTCGTTCGTTCAACATGGTGATCTTTCTAATATATTAAATATGTTCTTTCACCCACAGCTCCCGCCGAACGCTGTGACGATATCAACTACGCCCCCCATAGCGGACGAGGTCGTGATAGTAGCCGCTGGGTCCTCCTCCGACGACGATTGCTTCGCACCATCATCATTAGACTCCTTGGACTGCACCAACTCTTATAGCGGTCTGTATAATAATAGTCTGATAAATTGATTGATTGGGACCTTTGAGCTGGGGTTGCGAAGGGCAGTGCCTTTAGATTAGTTAGTGATAGTCTGACGAAGCTTGCATGCGGATTTTATCTTGTGTGCTGCCATTGACGATGCTTGTAGCGGGTATGGATGTATAAAATAAATAAATAAAAATAAATATCTTGGACATTGTCACACAAATTATCTAGTCACATTTAAAGTACCAGAATCTAGCCTGGACTTGTATTATGATGACTAGACAACGATATAGGATACATATATAGATACAAACGTCCATGACTCGGGTACAAATATTCATATTCATCATACAAATATTTGTCCCTTACGGGATTAGATCCCGCGACCCTCGGCACAGCAGGCAGGTTCACTACCGACTGTGCTATCGGGCCATATAAGTATGTGATGTGATTAAGATTTGACGAAGCCTGCGTTGCGGATTAGATTATTGTCTGATAAATAGTGATTTGTAACACCACTCCACTGGCTTTTCGGTGAAGGAAAACATCGTGAGGAAACCGGCATGCTGCAATTTCGAGGCATGTATTGTACCCACTGTCCATTACAAGTGGCGACGGGCTCACTTCCAGTCACACTGGACAGAGTTTCATTACTGGTGAAACGTGGATGTTCTGTGGTTTCAGAATATCTCTGACTACCTCCTCGGGGAATATAGTCGTGAGCATATGTATGTATAAATAGTGATGTGCCGAGTCAGATAGTACTCGAGTACTGATTGAAATACCTTATTAGTACTATATATACTCGAGTACGCTAGATAAGTATTCAGATGCAAACATGTAATACGATTTTGTAAAGTCAAAATTACTATGGAGATGGTCCAGAGTCTAGTATTCGATATTCCACCTATAGGGTCCTTCTTAATATGCCGACACTTTTTTAAGTGGATGATCAGACCGTCAAACTGAACAAGTTTCTCTATGGCACCAAAATCGAAATCACGAAAAAAAAAACAACTGTTCCATACAAAACTGCAAACCTACTTGAGCCAAATGTCCCATACAACAGATTTTTTTTCGCGATTTCGATGTTGGTGCCATAGAGAAAGTTGTTCAGTTTGATGGTCTGATCATCCCCTTGAAAAAATGTCAGCATATTAAGAAGGACCCTGTATAATTTTAGTACTTATTAATTTACTTATTAAAATAAAAAAACTTTTAGTATGGAACCAACATGGAAATATTATTTTAAAAGTGATCAACAGTTTGAAAGATGTAGAAATATTTGTTATTTACAGAAATGCGCGGTCGTCGGCTGGACAGCAGCGAAGTCCTGATCCTGAGTCCTGGTGCCACCGGAGACTCCGGGGTCTTCGACGACAGCGTCAATAACGGACTGAATTTAGTTAGTTTGAATTTTTGATTAGGGTTCCGTACCCAAAGGGTGAAAACGGGACCCTATTCATAAGCCTACGCTGTCCTACCTATATAGGGCTGTAACTTTTGAACCGTAATAGCAAGATAGTTGAAATTATCACATAATATGCGTTATTTTGGCGGATTTGCTAACAAATAATAAAAATGTCAAAAAGTTAAAAATTAAGGGTCTCCTCATACAAGAAACTAGTTCTTATTCTCAGTATATGTAATAATTTCAGATTTTAACCTTGTATTTTCAAAAAGAGCTAGATTATTATATTATCTGTACTAAATTGCCTTTTTCGGGCTAATGCAGTTAAAAAGATGCCAGATCTAGACCGAAAACGGCCGAGGTGGCAACACTGACGACGGATCGCATGCATCGGGGTTTGCTTGCCGCCATAATTCTGTTCAGTCGTTGTTGTGTTTTTGTGATATTATTAGTGACATAATTTCGTGCGGATTGTGTCCCAAAAAGGTGCGTAAATCGACCAGTATAACAGGAATCTCAAATATATACGAAAACAGAACATAAGTTTTGGTTCAAGTTTACTCGTGCTCGGTGATTTTGAAGCGACGCGCTTACAAAATCGACCACAGATTCATCGTCATCTATCATCAACCATCTAAATTAAGAATATAAAGAAAAAAATTTACTAATGGGTTTAAAGGACTTAGTATCCAGAGCCGTTAAAGACATTACAAAAAAATCTCATGGATCGACACGCGCGTATGCTCGAACATGCTCGCGCAGGATTTAATCCCTCGCACGCTATTTTCAACTCTATGCCAATGGAAATAGAGCTCATTATCAATTTATTCAATGAAAACTGCAGCGCATGCTTGAACAGTTCTACGCTAGGTATGCGCTGACGATAACTAATCGGTCGTTATACTTACTTCAAATTGTATGCTATCGGTTGCATAATATAAAGCAACTTTAACAAGTCAAGTCAAAATTGTTTATTCAAAATAATATCACATAGATAACTTTTTGACGTCATGTTTTTGAATCTACCACCTCGTCGGAAGGTGTTCCGTTGTAGAGAAGATCTAACAGTGTTGTTTCCTCCAACAGGATACGTCTCACGTGTCTGTGGTGACGGTCGGCACTGAAGAAGTGCGGGTTCGAGACTCGGCCGCGACTCACATCGCGCTCGGCTCCAACACTACCCGCCTCAGCCCCGACAGCTTTGAGAGGTATCACATACATACATACACTTTATTATCTGCGCCATACAAAAACATTTTGCGAGATGTTAACCATTTTTATTTTTGCGGCACTAAAGCGTCGTGAATATCGGCCCATAAAGTTATTATACCAGTAGAGGAACTGACATTAGTTGTCAAATGAAACCGTTTTTGGAGTTTTTCAGGAGATTATCACCAGTAAAAATTCCATTTTATGTGTATAATTCTGAATCTAACGTGAAATCGTGGATAATTTAATGAAATAGTGTTAGTATATTTCACAAAATTTTCTACGATTTCACTTTAGATTCACAATTATTCACAGAAACCTATTTTTAAACCCTGCGTCCGATAAGATCCCCAAAAACGGTTCTATTGCATCGCGTCACGTATCTCTTTCTATTATACAGTGGTGCCGCTAGGTACATCTCGCTCTTTCATCTGTTAGTCAGTCTATTAGTAACTTTATGATCGGGCCTATATCACTGGTCCGGCACTTTATAGAACGTTTTTGATTCTCGAAATGGCGTCTGCACTTGCGCACTTTGTGCAAACTGTCCATGAAATGTGTAGGGCTGAACGACCGCGCTTTGTATGAACATCTGCTGAACGCTGTTAAAAATTTTCAGAATTTTATAAAATTAATATAAGCTGGCCGCGCGACGTTTAGCCCAGTCATTTTAAGGAGTTTTGTTAGGAGGAGTAATTATAAATTGTACTTTTAAACAGGTACCATTTAGTGACAACAAGACTACCTGAAAACATATTAAAAAACATTTCACTACACAACATAGAAATGCAAATTGTACCTCCCAGAAGCATATAAACTTAATAATTTTAATACCAATGTGAGTTTTAGCATTGGTATTAAAATTATTAAGTTTAATTATATTTAACAATAGAAATGACTTTTGAGCAATAAAATAGCCATTGAAATTTTAAAAAATGATTATTCATTAGAAAATACAAATGTATTTTTCAAAGCTTTCTAAGTAGACAAACATTTTTACTCCCGTGTTTGTATTATTTATAATGGTAAGCCTTAACAAAGTGAAAAAATATGTAACCTTCAGGTTTTTTAGAACGAGATAAATGCTAAATATTAAATTTGAGGCTGTTGCTGACGTGATGTTTTTTAATTTTGTATTATTTCTAGGCCCAAATTGGGTCTTAAATGATACACCGAAAAAATTTCAATTCTTAATTAGTCCCGGCTCAAACCGTAAAATGACTGGGCTAGTTATACGTAACTCGATTTACGCGCGCCCAGCTTATGTTGGTTTTGAATAGCTTGATGTGTCGCCGTGACCTGCGCAGTTGACACATTTTAATAGCTCGCGATATTATATTGACCAATCAGGAGTGCCCCATAAGTGAGAGGAAGTGTTTCAAATATCTGTTTCTGTAATGCAAAATAGCCTTCAATTTTCGTTGCTATTTTGAATGGAGTATAAATTACTTTGGGTTTTGACGGGGACTCGGGTCTGCTCTGCGCAAACGAAGATTGACGAGCGGAATTACTTTCCTGGTCGTACTGTACGGAATTATTTAAAGAAATGGAAGATAATGTCTTCGACGGATCGGTTAGTATATTGTTTTATGTTAATTTAATTTTATTAGTTAAGTTAAGATTAATGGAAAATGAATTGATTCTTAAAGTTTTTTCATGAACTTTTAGAGTCGATGGCGAGCTAGACCACACGTGTTCCCATACCCTACGTGTTCCCATACCATACGTGTGACCATAGTATTATAATTATACAGTACTTTGATTGGTGGCCGCGACTGTTAAATGACAATATATTTACTCATACCCATTTGTGTACATACAAATATTAGCCCCTGGCGATATTCGAACCCAAACTCCTCGGCTCAGCAAGCTCGCTACCAACTGAACTATAGAAAATTTTCACTTAAATTAGTTTTATCACTAAAGTCCGGCCGCTGAAAGATTGCGTTTGACAGTTACCATAAAATTGTAAAAAACTGAATGAAAACTATAAATGCCGATCATTATTTAGTAGCTTTTTGAACTTAAAAGGGCAGCTAGTGCCCTGTGTACTAGAGTGAGCACAGGTAAACAATATTTTCATGCATTTTTTTACAATTTTATGGTAACTGTCAAAAGCAATCTTTCAGCAGCCGGACTTTAAACTCTTAAAGCCGTGGTGGTCCTGTGGCGAGTAACCTTGCCTGCCGTGCAGGCGGTGATGTTTCATTCCCCGTCCAGGCCGACTCGTACCAACGAGTTTTTCGGAATTTATGTACGATTTGTAACACCACTGGTTTTTCTGTGAAGGAAAACATCGTGAGGAGACCTGTACGCTTCAATTTCCCGTGGGCCCGAAGTGGCGACGGGCTCACTCCTCGTCATACTATGAGGTTCTGAGTTGAATATCTCCGACTACCTGACTCGGCACAGAATAAATACTAGGATCTACCGGTACAGAAGAATCACTTCGAAAACAGATTTAAATAAATAGTGACTCTCTCTGCACGGTAATAAGTCATTCGCACCCGTCCTATCGTACAATTCGCGAGTAACCTACCAACCGTCACAACGTCATTAGACCTGAAAGCTTCATTTTGATAGTCTCCCTCTTTCGTTCTTTCACGTGCTGGTAGCGTGACATCGCTAGGGTTTTCAAGTCTCGCATTGACTACTCACAAAATGGTGAAATGTCTTATGATATTTGACCAAGAAGTTTACACGGTATACGTAACCTAATGCCATTAACCACTCGGTGGGGATCGCCGTCAAGCGTACCTGAGCTGAGGAGTGAGATAGGCCCACAGATTACCCCCAATAGATACCGCATGATGAAAATTTCGTACAGGCCCGAAGTCACCATTTTTGGCGGTAGGTGCGGGTAGCGGGGCACGAACCGGTGCTGCAACATGATTGGCCATTTCAAGGTCGCACTATTCCGATCTTATATCAGTGCAAAATCATATACAACGTGTTAATGAATAAGCGCAAAACCTCATAAACCCCAACTGATTTATAACAAAATAATTAGATTTAAACAAAAATTTCATTATTATGATACTTAAAATTTAAAGTTATTTTAAGTTATGAGGCAAAAATGATTTGTTATCATTTCAGCAATGAATGAAAGCGCTAACGTGCTCGTGGATACATTTTAAGAATCATGATTTGGTAGTAAGTAGGGTGAGAGTGCCCGAGCGGTGGGTTGAAATCGAGTTCAGTAAATTTTATATTTACAAACAAATTATTTAATATTTTGAAAAAAAAAATCGTATGTTGTAACAATGATGATTCGATTCTGCTCTCGATTCTAAACAAACTACTTTCTAGTTTTGCGTTAATTCATTAACACGTTGTATGTGTGGCGGTATCTATTGGGGGTAATCTGTGGACAGGCCTGACTCGGGGAATTCGTAAGCATATGCATGAATCACTGAACTTAAAATAAATTATCCAAATCATTTTTAGAAACCAACAACTCATCAAACGAAGAGAACACGAAAAAACGAAAAATAATTAAAATAAAAAAAACAAAAAAAAGGAAGCAAAAACCAGCTTGTAACGCTGAATACTGTAAAGCAAGCCCTTATAGACACTGCGAGATCTTCACAGAAGATATGAGAAAAGAGATCTTTGATAACTATTGCAATATGACTAAAGAGGAGAAGATCAAGTTTATAGTATCCTCAGTAGATCTAGTTCCCAGTAAGAGAACTAGAGTAGAGTGTTCGAGGAGGTTATATACCAATGAATATCATTTTGAATGTCTCGGCAAACGGTATAGGGTGTGTAAAGTCATGTTTTTGAACACTCTAGCTGTGTCTGACATGTTTGTTAGGTATTGGACGTTGATGAGGATGAGAGATTAGGAGTTGGATTATGAGGATTTTGTACCGTTTTGTCCATACAAACGTATACCCCTGTTTCTGATTTTGGATAATGACACTAGAGCAAAAATTTTTTATTTTTTTTTCTATGTCACCTCTGCTATGTCCCTTTGACTAATTATTATAAGGACTAGCCTTGCGGTAGCATTTCCCCTCTGCCACGGTATAAGCACAATTGATCTTGTGCATTTACATTCAATTCTACACCTTATCACTAAACGAGACAGCCTATCTCGCCAGTTTGGGGTTCACACGAGACAACTTTTAATGATTTTAACATTCTAAATTAGAATCTAAAGTTATGGGGAATAAAATCCAAAGTTGCGGATTTCATGTTACCTCGCCCCCCGCAAAAAGTGGCAGAAATGTTTGTTAGTAGAATTACACGCGTAACCAGTCCACATATAAATAGTCAAAGGCTATGTCCCAATGTTTTGCTTTTATGCATAAATTAATTGTACCTTCGAAAATGACCATTCCCCCCCCTCCCCCCCCCCGTTTTCAAACAAATTTGACGAATATAAACAAATAAATCAAAACATACAGACATAGCCAAAGTCTTTCAAATACTAAACTTGAAAGAATTATTAAAATCGGTTTAGTTTTGGAGGAGGAAACGGGAATACGAAATGCTGATTTCGTCCATTTTATGTAGAGAAAATCAGTCCAAGCTGCAGTTGTCTCTTTCGCACTCTAATCGGCAGGGTGTGTGGGAGGGGTGGATCTGACAAATACAGTCGGAAAAGTGACCTATTCTCCAAATTTCTTCGAGAGCCCGCCTATCCTCCCAAGGGTCCTCCTAATGCTGCCCTCAATCGATGTAACATTTCAAAATAAAAATATATAACACACATGTGCATTTATTGTCAGTATCCATAACTTATAGACCTTAACACTTTAACTATTTATATGTGGACTGGTTACGCGTGTAATTCTACTAACAAACATTTCTGCCACTTTTTGCGGGGGGCGAGGTAACATGAAATCCGCAACTTTGGATTTTATTCCCCATAACTTTAGATTCTAATTTTGAATGTCAAAAATCATGAAAAGTAGTCTCGTGTGAACCCCAAACGTTCTAAGTTCGAAGTTATAATTTCGCAATTATAGGCTGTCTCGTTTAGTGATAAGGTGTAAAATTGAATATAAATGCAGAAGATCAATTGTGCTTATACCGTGGCAGAGGGGAAATGCTACCGCAGGGCTAGTCCTTATAATAATTAGTCAAAGACCAAAAGGGATGATGTCTTTTAAAACAAAGCATCCTTTTTCGAAAAGTGCCACTGTCTTTTCGATGAAGGAAAGAAAAGATAATGTTAATTTAATAAAAATGACATTCACAGGTGTGAATGAGGTCTAATTTCTAAAATAAATAAATAAGATATATATTTGTTTTAATGTTGTTTTTTATTTTTAAAAAAAATCTCTTTTCTTGTACATTTAAAATTGACCTTCCCGTTTCTACTAGGACGTAGCATGATTTCATCCCACGCCTTTTATCTCGCTTTATGCGCCAAGCGAGAGAGTTAAGATTCGTCTTTGCTATGTCGCGTTGAAATAAAACCTTCAAATATTAATTTAAAACACTGTTTCATTCAGCAGATTTTATTCTAAAGATATAATAGTCGACGGGTTGACCAATTATAGTAATATCACCACACGATAACGCTACGTCATGTACAGTGCACCCATAAACCTGAAACAGGGCAACAATAAAGTTATGGTCTTCCCCTCCCCCCACTACCATTTGGTATTTCCGCTCAGTATCCCCCACTCAATTGGTTCGTGATGTGTCAATACCTGGATGGACGTATATTTAGTATTTTACCCGACGCAAAGGAGAGCATTGTGTTTATTTTAATATGCTGACGGTTTTTAATGACTTGATCAGACCATAAAACTGAAAATTGTTCTCTATGGTACCAATATCGAAATCGCGAAAAAAAATCTGTCGCTGCAACCCTACTCGACCCAAATATTTGGGATTTAGTTTTTTTTTCGCTGTTTCGATTTTAGTCCTATACAGAAGAGTTGTTCAGTTTGGTGGTCTGATCATACTCTTAAAAAACCGTCAGCAAAACATCCTAGTAATAATTAAATTTCAAAGGGTTAGACCAAATTTTGTATGAAACAGTTAAGTAATTATTTTTCTCGGTGTTGGCTCCACAGTGAAAGTTGTTCAGTTTGATATTCTAAACCACCCCTTTAAATATTACTAGGGTTTTTAGTTACACCCTGTTTAACGCGCAAATTCGTCAAGGGTGCAAATTCCTGTCCCCTACAATATTTTCCAAATCATCAGGTAACGTAAGGTGTTTGCTTGCAGACGTTCCCAGTCCGACAGCGGGTCGGTCGCGTCGGAGGGCTCGAGGCGAGCTCACGACGCGGACTCACTCGCCACTACCGCGTCACACGACTCGTCGCATGCGCCGGCGCAACCTACACAGCTCAATGGAGGGACTAGGTAACTATTAACTTGGGAACCTTACATCGCATCGAGTACGAATATGAAACTGTCTAAAGGGGAAATATCCATGGAGGATTATTCCTCCAGGATTATTTTTAGGGGGGTGCATTTGGCTGGATCATTATCATATACATTATCTATATAGGGTCCAACTTAATATGCTGACACTTCTTTAAGAGGATGATCAGACTGTCAAACTGGACAACTTTCTCTATAGGACCAACATCGAAATCGCGAAGAAAATATCTGCCGTCCCATACATTTGGCTCAAGTAGGTTTGCAGTTTTTTATGGAAGAGCTGATTTTTTTTTCGCGATTTCGACGTTGATGCCATAGAGAAAGTTGTTCAGTTTGACGGTCTGATTATCCCCTTTAAAAAGTGTCAGCATATTAAGAAGGACCCTGTATGTATCAAACAGTTCCGTGACTGACTGGAGGACTGACTGACTGACCGACAACGCACAGCCTTAACCGCTGAAGATAGAAACATGAAATTTGTAATTCATATTCTACTCAGACTCAGAACCTATGTAGCGATCTTCTAAAATATCAATTACTAGAGTTTACCCGAGACTTCGTCCGCGCAAATTATATACCAGTTTTTAAGTCAGATCATAAGCTATCAAACGAACAAAAGACAGACAAAAAATCCAAAAATTGGTGATTTGGAGTCAAGGACACCTAAAAACCATATCGTAATCTTTTCCTTGTAAATATCTTCAATGTACACACGAAGTGTGTGTACTTTTACAGTTTTATAATAGTTAAAATAATGTTATCAGGGTGAACACGGACGGCGAGGTCATAGAGAACGGAGAACCGGTCGTCCTGAGGCGGAAGACTCAAGAAGGCCAGCCTGTCAACAGGATACAGAGGTCCAAAGAAGACATACACTTAGCCAACCTGAAGAAAAAGACCCGCAAGAGAACGAGGAAGTTCGAGATCGACGGCGTCATGGTCACCACCACTACTTCCAAGGTAACCGATGCCGCTGACATTTGACATGAATAAACTGGAAAAATAATGGTCCAGTCCACTACTGATAGCCGTGGTGGTCCAGTGGCGAGTAACCTTGCCTGCCGTGCAGAAGGCGATGGTTCGATCCCCGTCAAGGCCTACTCGTACCAATGAGTTTTTCGGTATTAATGTACGACTTGTAACACCACTGGCTTTTCGGTGAAGGAAATCATCGTGAGGAAACCTGCATGTTTAAATTTCGAGGCATGTATTGAACCCACCGTCCATTGTAAGTGGCGACGTGCTCACTCCCCGTCACACTATACATAGTTTCGGTACTACTAGTGAAACATGGATATTCTGAGATTTCAGAATATCGCTGCCCACCCCCTCGGGGAATATAGTCCTGAGCATATGCCATGCAAAAGTGTCAACTTTTTTCAAACAAACCCAAGGACATTATCTGACGTGACGGAGGCCTGCCTCAGAGCTCTTAAAACATTCTAACCTCAGTTCTCTCAATCAACAGGTAATATGGGGCGACGAGGAAAGCGGTCGGACTTGGGACGACCACGCGCTGAGAAAGCAGGAGCTGCGAGAGATCAAGATGCTGCAGAAACAGGAGCAGAAGCAGTTCCAGGACCTCAACGCGAAGGAGCTGCAGCTAAGAGAGCAGCAGGACAAGAGGTAGGTCCAGCGTTATCAACTCCTAGTGCTTCGAAACGTAGGGGCACTGAGATGTATCGATGATTCAGAAACAGGAGCATGCCTCATGTCAACATGTCTATGACTTGAGGCAGATAGGGGCATTGAGAGATGGTGACGATTTAGGGGCATTGAGAGATGGTGACGATTTAGGGGCATTGAGAGATGTAGGGATGGACGTTGGGAGAGTAATTAAACAACGGCGTTTGTGGTTAGACTGCCTTATATTTGGATAAGCATTGAGTATTATACCTTATGAGCTAACTTACTCCACTACACCACCACCGTAGGGAAAAAAATAAAATAAAAATATACATTTATTTTATTTTCGTATCTAGGTGATGGACACTTTAATATTGCTAGTTAAAATACATAGGACTTGAATTACTTACTTCTATTCTATTATATTTATTTGTCTTTGCGTTAAATTTTTGTTACGTTTAAACTTTTTGCTAAATTGATGGATTCTAAAAAAAAAAACATTTATGAAGTAAATAGTTGTAGTTAATAACAAAAATAAACCCAGCAGGTTGGTACATTAATCGATTTAAAGATCTTATCCACTAATAATAACAATTATGTATTTAATGTTTTTTATTTTATTAAACAAAATATTAAACCGATACAAGGTTCCTGTAAATATTTTGCGTTGCGCTAGAACTTACAATTTTATATTAAAATGGTATACATTTCTTTTTTTCATTTCGACATGAAAATATAACAGAAATTCGTCTAATAAAATAATGTATCAAATCGAAAACGTTTTATTTTTAATCGCATCGTGTGCAATTATAAAACCATTACATGTTGCACTCTATGTTTTACAATAAAAAAAAAATTATTATTTACGATACTTACCTATCTCGTCACATTGGATTTGGGTTACATTGAGATTATAATAAATCGTTACCTCTAAGTATCTCTTTCCCGTAGAACTCCAAAATAACTGCGTGGCCACCGCAGGTAAAATGAGCTGACTTTGTCATATTTTGTTATAGTCATATTATTATGTCATGTCATGTCCGGACAATTCTTTGTGTCATTCATTTTATTACTTAGATATATCTTTCATTTTAATTCATAATATTTTCGTTTATTAAGTACTTTTTTCATTATTATATTTTTATTTATTAAGTATTTTATTTATTACAATATCCCAAGCTCTTTCACGAAAGCGTCTCGCGTCAGTCATGATCAAGTAACTAGTTCAATTTATAATTTTTTATTTTTATTTATTTACTTATGTATGTACGTACATTTTTATTAATACTTTTTTTTTATTTTATTTCATTTACTCCATTTCTTATACTCTTTTTTAATGTATAACTCCTAGCTCTCTCACGAAAACGGCTCGCGTTATTCATGATCAAGAAACTGGATGAACATTAATTATTTATGTAGTTATTTACTTACTTTATTTTCTTTCCTCTCACACAAAAACTTTACTACCAATCGTCATCCTTTTACTTCAATTTCCACACCTTTAGTTACATAAGAAATTTAACAACATTTAGCTGATCAGGCCATCTGCCGGTAAAGTCCCTATCTTACCAATATCTTCCATAACCTTTTACTAACAATCATAATCAATAAACTTTATCCATAAACATTATTTTACTCTGTGCCTCTTATTCAAAGTCAGTTTCTGTCATAAAACCACCTCACTCTAACTATCTCGAAAATAAATCGGATGTTCCTAGTCCTATTTAAAAAAACATACGGTATCAAAAATTTCAAAACATAATTAGTTTTATTTGCAGTGAATCAATAAAGTCAAACTTCTTCATTATAAACGTTACTATGTATCGAATATGGAAAGGAATTTAAAACAAATCTAAACTTGTAACTTAGTGAGAATAGTATTCGTCACCTCTGTAACAATAACAAACGGATCTCATTGCACTCTGCCTTCGATTCCTTTTTAGGTAATCGTTGAGCATCGGAATAAGTCATCAAGCTGTTGCTAAGTGTAAAATATGATTGTAAATTATTTTGAGTTTGGGTTTTGATAAATATTTTAAAGATCTATCTTACCTTTATGGTTCGTTTGCGTAGTCGGATGCATCTCTTCTCCACCAGTAAAAGTCTTCTCCAACTCGTGGTCCTCTTGGGATAGTCCATCCATGGATTACTTACCTAATAAATAGCTCGCTCTGCTCTTCTCTCTTTGAACTATAGGTATATAGACACAAAACAGAACAAGAATCTGTTCTTGACGTCATCGCAGAATGTATAAATTTTAATAGTAATTTTTGGTTTACTTACGTTTTTTTTTTTTACTCCTTACAATATTAATACGGAAAAAAAAACAGAAAATGATTATAAAATTACAAACATGGTAAACAAAAATTCGAAATTAGTTAAATTATTATGGGTACCTACATTACATTACCCCACAACAATAGATCTACGGTAAATCGGTTACAATTTATGGTTACAACATTGCCTACATTTGGAATGCATAATTAGTATCTACCTATTTTTGCATGAATTAAACGAGTTTTGTGTACTATGTTTACCCACATAGTTTATGTAAGTTGAAATGATCGCTTCAATAATAAGTCCACATCGTATTACACATTCCATTGTCTATAAACGATTGATGAATTTTATTATTTTGAATACACTTGATTACTGATAATTAGATAGTCGATAGTTTTAAGTTATTTAATACGCGAGATACATTTTTTTTTTCACTCTGCACTGTTCACCACTAAACTGTTCACCACATTTTACTACAGCTCTTCCTTGCGTTCCTTCATACCTTCCATCTTCGTTGCGTCCTTGATAATCATCGTGCTCTATTGGCTTCTCCTCCTTTATGTTTTTGAGAATACTTATGTAAAACCGCATCACGCACTTTCAAAAGTAATCGTAGGAAAATTTTACATTATTCTTCACAAGGTCAAACTTCAAAGAAGTTGATCTTCTTTCTTCCTTTTCTTTTTCCGTCTTCCAGCCATTTTTACTAGTTGTGTTTTTCTCTTTTTAGTCCGTACTTTTCATTTTAATATTTCTAAAAATGTTACTTTTCGCGATGAGCCCGCTGTCGCAACTTTAGACGCGCTCCAAATACGGAGGCAGGGTCGCCATGTAGGGATGGACGTTGGGAGAGTAATTAAACAACGGCGTTTGTGGTTAGACTGCCTTATATTTGGATAAGCATTGAGTATTATACCTTATGAGCTAACTTACTCCACTACAGAGATGTCTATGACTTGAGGCAGATTGAGAGATGATGGGCAGTATGAGGCAGTAATAGGTACAAAGATATTGATGCATCAGAGGCAGTTAGAGGTACTGAGAGACGATTATATTTTCAAAATAGGGGTTTATAGGTGCAAAAAATCTCTTTGCAGGGGGTAAAAAAACACCCGAGTAATACTTAAGGGGGTGCTTCAGACCATCAAACTGAACAACTTTCACTATGGAGCCTCCCTCAGGAAACGCGAAGAAAATCTGCTGTCCCATACATTAGGCTCGAGTAGGTTCACAGTTTTGTACGGAAGAGCTGATTTTTATATCGCGATTTCGATGTTGGTGCCATAGAGAAAGTTGTTCAGTTTGTTGGTCTGATCACCCTCTTAAAAAAGTGTCAGCATATTAAGAAGGACCCTGTATAAAAAAATGATAACACTCGCAGGTTCGAAGCGGAGCTGGCGTCACTATCGCGAGCGCACGAGGCAGACTTAGAAACGCTCGCGCGAGCACAGCGAGGCGCGGCCGAGCGAGCCGAGCAACAACTTGAGACCGAGCTCAGGGCCGCCGCCAAGCGTCTCCGCGCCGAGCACGAGCGCGACCTGAGGCACTTCCGCGACACACTCAAGCAGGAGCTCAGGTTGCTCAAACAGGTATGTACACAATAGCATAGCATATACTCACGACTATATTCCCCGAGGGGGTAGTCAGTTATATTCTGAAACCTCAGAACATCCAGGTTTCACTAGTACCGAACTCTCGTCTGTGGTGATTCCAGACACAAAACTCAAACTCAAAATGTTTTTTTTAAAAATAATATCACATGGATAGCTTTCTGACGTCATTTTTGACTCTACCACCGCGTCGGAAGGTGTTCCGTCGTAGAGATGCGGGCAGAAACTCTACAACACACATCTTTTAAAAAAAACAAAATATACAAAGTACAATTACAAAATACAATATTGAATTACATAGTGTAACATCGTCAAGACCAGACATTTTGGTCATTCAAATAATCATCGAGTTTATAGTAGCCTTTTTTACAGAGGACTTGTTTAACATGGGACTTAAACTTTTTGTCTGTCAAGTTTAGAATATCCTCTGGTATCTTATTATAATAACGTATACAGTGCCCCATGAAAGATGTGTTGACTTTACTGAGTCGATAATGTGGAAATACTAATTTATTTGTATTTCTTGTATTGTAACTATGAACGTCACTGTTTTTGGGAAAGAGCGACAAAAGATTTGTTATTGTCTTAAAGTCCGGCCGCTGAAAGATTGCGTTTGACAGTTACCATAAAATTGTAAAAAACTGAATGAAAACTATAAATGCCGATCATTATTTAGTAGCTTTTTGAACTTAAAAGGGCAGCTAGTGCCCTGTGTACTAGAGTGAGTACAGGTAAACAATATTTTCATTCAGTTTTTACTATTTTATGGTAACTGTCAAACGCAATCTTTCAGCGGCCGGACTTTAGTCACGGATCCGTGACATCCACAGACTAAGGGTTAATCAACATTTTGTTCGCAGGAAGTGGAACTAGTCTCAAAAGATCGCCGTAAAGAAGCGTACAGACAGCGCCGGCAGCGGCTCGACGCCGAGCACGGCGAGCGCGAGCGAGCATTCGTGGCGAGCCTCGCCGAGGCCAGCGACGCGCTGCTGCGCAGGATACACGAGAACCATCGCGACCGACAGGCCCTCGCGGACAGGCAGTACCTACAGCAGCGGCAACAGGTATGTTAGCTTTATACTTCATTCCAAATAAGGACGACGACATTTTCCGATTCCTATCAATCAATCAATCAATTATACTTTATTTTACACCAAAAAACATAGTATACAGAGAGTAAATTAACAGGAAATACAGACGGTACAAAAATAGGCGGACTTATCGCTAAAAAGCCATTTCTTCCAGACAACCTTATTATTTCCTATTTAGCTTTCTGACCAATTCTGATTGCCAAATGTAATTAATTTATTGGATACATATACTATACGACATAGCTTGGACGTTACTAAAGCTGTTTTAAGAATAAGTGAGAGGAAGTGTTTCAAATCTCTGTTTCCGTAATGCAAAATAGCCTTAAAATTTCGTTGCTATTTTGAATGGAGTATAGACACAGAATAGGTAGTAGTATATAGGGTTCTTCTTAATATGCTGACACTTTTTTAAGGGGATGATCAGACCGTCAAACTGAACAACTTTCTCTATAGCAACAATACCGAAATCGCGAAAAAATAATCTGCTGTTCTATACAAAACAGCAAACCTACTTGAGCTAAATGTATGGGACAGAAGATTTTTTTTTTTTGCGGTTTCATTGTTGGTGCCATAGAGAATGTTGTTCAGTTTGACGGTCTGATCATTCCCTTAAAAAAGTTTCAGCATATTAAGAAGGACCCTGTATTGGGTGTTACAAAAGTTAAATAAACATTTAAAACTTTTAAGGGGGTTATTTAGTCCATCAAACTGAACAATTTCACTATGGGACCAACAACGAAATAGCGAAAAAAAAAATGACTGTCCCATACATTTAGCTCGAATAGATTTGTAGTTTAGTATGAAACAGATATGTTTTTAGCGATTTCGATGTTGGTCCCATAGTGAAAGATTTTCAGTTTGATGGTCTAAACCACCCCCTTAAATGTTTATTTGTATTTTTGTAACACCTTGTATAGTTCTATACAACGTATTAATGAATTAACGCAAAACTAGAAAGTAGTTGGTTTAGAATTGAGAGCAGAATCGAATTATCATGGTTTCAACATAGGTTTTTTTTTTCAAAATATTAAATAATTTATTTCTAAAATTTAAAATTTACTGAAGTTGATCTCCACCCACCGCAAGGGCATACTCACCCTACTTACTACCATAACAAGATTCTTAAAGTGTATCCATGAGCACGTTAGCGCTTTCATTCATTGCTGAAATGATAACAAATCATATTTGCCTCAAAACTTAAAATGCGAATAACTTTAAATTTTAACTATCAGAATAATTAATTATAGTTTCAATCAAATTATTTTGTTGTTAATCAGTTGGGGTGTATGAGGTTTTGCGCTTATTCATTAACACGTTGTATACAGAACGGCCACTCCCCGCCCCCCTCTGACTTCAGATACCTCTCCTCACACTTTCTGGGAAACTTGAGGGAAATCGAGCAAGGGAATGCAGTCAGGCGCGTGCACCCGTAGTATTTGACTACATAATTTAGTCTTTTCAGTGCATAAAAACGTTGAAAAATAACGCTAACGTGGTAGACTGACGTACATACATACTCCCTGAGGGTAGACCTGGGCCCTACTGTGGGAATTAATTAGGCTGATGATGATGTATTAACATGCCATTTTTTTCACAGATAATGCGAACACGGGAAGCGGCACTATGGGAGTTGGAAGAGAAACAAATACACGAGCGGCACCAGCTCGCTAAGCGGCAACTGAAGGACGAGTTTTTGCTGCGGCGACATCAGATGCTGGTGCGGCACGACAAGGAATTGGAGCAGATCAAGAGGTGAGTGTGACCGACAGACATACCACAGTATAGTATTAGTCTAGGAAAAATACGGTTTGAGATTGCATTAAAGGCACTTTAGTAAATTGTGTTTAAACTTATAACTGTATTAGTTTATAACACTTTTTTCGAGATTTCGTGGTTATACAGGCTCAGGAACCTGAGAAATACCTTAAAATCGATATTAATGTACAAATGGCAAACTTATTTCTAAAAATATTTCGACCTGCATACCAGCAATAGAGACAGTTAATTATAAAAAGGCAAATTTAATGTGTAAAAACAAACAGTAAATAATTTAGTTTTGAGGTTATAATTTTTGAAGACTTACAAAATATTAAATATCTACTCAAATTTACGATATTAACCGGGGATTATTATTGTTATAAGTAAAACGTATTGAACGGAGCCATCCTGTACAAAATCACCAGTTTTCCATTTTTTGATCATACCTAAATTTAATATTTTGTAAATGTCTTAATTATTCAATAATACAACATAAAAAATCGGGGATTATTGAGAATTTATGTTTTTCAGGTATGTATCTACTATATTCCAAATTTTCACCACTAGTGCAATTAATGCAACCTACTCCATACAAAAATCCGTAGATTTCCCCGACTATAGGCCCATAGCCCACGGCAATAGGTTTGGGTTTGCAGATTTGTATGGAATAGTTTTTACGCTTTCAAATATTAACTTGCTACAGCAATGTTTTACTATTTCAAATCAAATCAAAGATTGAAAAATTTAGTCTTGACTTGACGTGACTTGAACCCGCAACCTACCAAACCGGTGCGTTGCTTTCGTCCAATTAATCTACCGAGCTTTCATTCTATGATTCGATTCTTTTTACGCGTTTTCAAATTTGACCTTGGACCCTTAGAAAAAGTTGTTCAGTTTGATGGTCTGATCATCCTTTTAAAGCACCGTCAGTATTAAGTTAGACATTATTATTGTTATATTTTACACATACATCTGAACTATTTTTTTATTATTCTCGGGTATGCAGGTTTCCTCACGATGTCTTCCTTCACCGCCGAGCTAGTGATATTGATAAATACAACCGTACATAAATTCCGAAGAACTTAGTGGTACAGGCCAGGAATCGAACCGCCGCCTCGTGATTGAGTCGCTAGCTTTCTTCCCTATGGACTATCATCGCTCCTTAAGTTAAACCCTATCATCATCATCTTATTTAAGAGCTACGATCTACGCTCTTGTCGGTGGAGTATTCGCCAATCCTGTCTCTTTTCCGCTAGTATCTTGAGTTCTTGATACGACTCGACATCAACCTTTTCCTTCACTTGGGCTAGATAACTCTGTCTAGGTCTTCCTCTGACTCTTTTCCCCATCTTCCCTTCCAGTATGGTTTTAAAGAAATTGTCGTTTCGTTTCAAGTGTCCGATCATTTTTCCTCTCCGGTTTTCTATTGTTTGTAATATATTTCTCTTTATTTAACTATTATTAACACCTTCTTAGACCCTATATTAATATAAAATTAAATGTCATCAGGAAAAACACACGAAAAGAAGAAGAATTAGCCAAATGTCAAGCGTTAGAGAAGAGATCGCTGCCCAAGCGCATCAGAGCGGAACAGAAGGCGAGAGAGATGATGTTCAGAGAGTCGCTGCGCATCTCGGCCGCGCCGGGGCAGCACGAGGACGAGCGGGAGAGGCTCAAGAAGGTACCGTCATCATCAGCCTCCACATAACGACATAGCTTGGGCTCCGTCACTACTCAAGGTCGCACGATTCGGCCGCGGATCAATATTAGGTCATCGCTGGACATAGCTCTAGATATGATGTTCAGAGTCCCCGGGGCTGCACGAGAACGAGCGGGAGTGGCTCAAGAAGGTACCGTCATCATCAGCCTCCACATAACGACATAGCTTGGGCTCCGTCACTACTCAAGGTCGCACGATTCGGCCGCGGATCAATATTAGGTCATCGCTGGACATAGCTCTAGATATGATGTTCAGAGTCCCCGGGGCTGCACGAGGACGAGCGGGAGAGGCTCAAGAAGGTACTGTCATCATCAGCCTCCACATAACGACATAGCTTGGGCTCCGTCACTACTCAAGGTCGCACGATTTGGCCGCGTATCAATATTAGGTCATCGCTGGACATAGCTCTAGATATGATGTTCAGAGTCCCCGGGGCTGCACGAGGACGAGCGGGAGAGGCTCAAGAAGGTACTGTCATCATCAGCCTCCACATAACGACATAGCTTGGGCTCCGTCACTACTCAAGGTCGCACGATTTGGCCGCGTATCAATATTAGGTCATCGCTGGACATAGCTCTAGATATGATGTTCAGAGTCCCCGGGGCTGCACGAGGACGAGCGGGAGAGGCTCAAGAAGGTACTGTCATCATCAGCCTCCACATAACGACATAGCTTGGGCTCCGTCACTACTCAAGGTCGCACGATTTGGCCGCGTATCAATATTAGGTCATCGCTGGACATAGCTCTAGATATGATGTTCAGAGTCCCCGGGGCTGCACGAGGACGAGCGGGAGAGGCTCAAGAAGGTACTGTCATCATCAGCCTCCACATAACGACATAGCTTGGGCTCCGTCACTACTCAAGGTCGCACGATTTGGCCGCGTATCAATATTAGGTCATCGCTGGACATAGCTCTAGATATGATGTTCAGAGTCCCCGGGGCTGCACGAGGACGAGCGGGAGAGGCTCAAGAAGGTACTGTCATCATCAGCCTCCACATAACGACATAGCTTGGGCTCCGTCACTACTCAAGGTCGCACGATTTGGCCGCGTATCAATATTAGGTCATCGCTGGACATAGCTCTAGATATGATGTTCAGAGTCCCCGGGGCTGCACGAGGACGAGCGGGAGAGGCTCAAGAAGGTACCGTCATCATCAGCCTCCACATAGTCCACCGCTGGGCATAGCCAGGGCTCTCACTCTATTCAAGGTTACGCGTTAAGTACGCGGTCGCACGAATCGGAAGATTTTACTCGTCTTATATGAGAGTGTATGTTCAGAGGGTTGCCGGGGCTGCAAGAGGATGAGCGGGAGAGGCTCAAGAAGGTACCGTCATCATCAGCCTCCACGTAGTCCACCGCTGGGCATAGCCAGAGCTCTATTCAAGGTTACGCGTTAAGTACGCGGTCGCACGAATCGGAAGATTTTACTCGTCTTGTATGAGAGTGTATGTTCAGAGGGTTGCCGGGGCAGCAAGAGGATAGGAGAGGCTCAAGAAGGTACCGTCATCATCAGCCTCCACATAGCGACATAGCTAGGGCTCCGTCACTACTCAAGGTCGCACGGTTCGGTTACGAATCAATATTAGGTCAGACATAGCTATCTCAGCCTGAAATTGAACCTCCATATTTGTTCAGGCTTCAAGAAACCTCTCTGGCGACATAATGCGACAATAAGGCGGAGATATAGAGAGTGAGAATTTAACGTTTTTTAAGAAAGTGATGTGATGGTCGCGCTCACGTAAAATCGGAACGACATTTATAGCGCTCACAGCGCTGTTGGCGTGATTCGGAACGCACCGATAATGAACAGCACCACAAACAGACAAATTAATTTTTCATCCCACCATCTCGGAAAGAGTATTTTTGCTCTTCGATATCTGAGCGCAAAAGCAGTTTTTATCCGCTAGAGGATAAAAGTAAATTGAATTTAGAACATCGTGTGCGTTAAGTTTGTGAATTCAAAACATAAATAAACCTATTTACTTCTCCCTCCCTCCATGGTGCCGAATTTATCATACAACATTTAATATTTTGTTTTTTTTTTGCATTTAGTCATTTCCTTGCTGAGGTGGGATGAAAAGTTACGTGTTGCATTCGAGTGCAAAGATTTTTCACCTCGTGCTCTTTTGATGCCCTCGCTTAAGCTCAGGATTCCAATTTTTGAATCAATCGCTGCGCTCGTGATTCAATTTTAAAATCCTTCGCTTGCTCGGTCATCAAAATTGAGCACGCGGTTTAAAAGCAACTTTGCACTCTTGTACAACAAATAACTATTAACGTGAATATATTTTAACTTTAATTTGTTCATGCACAGTTCCAAGAGAACGAGAAGCGGAGATATAGAGCAGAGCAGCAGAGGCTTGCCACGAAGCACGCCAAGGCGAGGGAGGAGCTCAAAGCTGCCGGCGAGGTATGTACATCTACAAGACATATCAAAATAGCAAAGAATTTTTAAGGCTATTTTACATTACAGAATCAGAGATTTAAAACACTTCCTCTCACTTATTCTTAGAACAGCTTTAGTTTCCAAGATATGTCGGATAGTATATGTATACAATAAATTAATTACATTTGGTAATCAGAATTAGCCAGAAAGCTAAATAGGAATGTGAAAATCTCGTCGTCCTTATTTGGAATGAAGTTTAGAATAGAACAAGATCCCACTGCTACATTCCTACGTTATGCCACAGTTCCGGCACTTCAAACAACGTTTTAGATATGTGTATGGTTGACTTACCATGCATCGTATGAACATCATTAAACATTTCGTTACTTTTAATAGTTCATTCTGTTATTAAAATAGCGGTATACCTAACCTATTGCCATTCACCCCTCGGTGGGGATCGGCCGTCAAGCGTACCTGAACTGTGGAGTGAGACAGGCCTGCCTGTATACAGGGTCCTTTTTTATGTGCTGACTCTTTTTTAAGGAGATCTTTTTTTTAAATCTAGATTTAAGCTTTTTATATTATGTGTTATTATTTTACTGATTGTTTCCTGTTTTGTGTGCCAAATAAATAAAATAAAATAAGGGCATTAGACCATCAAACTGAACAACTTTCTCTATGGCACCAACATCGAAATCGTGGAAAAAAAATCTGCTGTTCTACACAAACCTACTAGAGCCAATTGTATTGGACAGCTGATTTTATTTTCGCGATTTCGAAGTTGACTCCATAGTGAAAGTTGTTCAGTTTGACGGTCTGCTCATCCCCTTAAAAAGTGTCAGCATACTAAGAAGGACCCTGTATGTATTATATACAACGTGTTAATGAATAAACGCAACACTAGAACGTAGTATGTTTAGAATCGAGAGCAGAATCGAATTATCATGTTTTCAACATTGGTAATTTTTTTCAAAACGTTAATTAATTTGTTTGTAAAATTTAAAATTTACTGAACTCGAAGTCAACCCACCGCTCGGGCACACTTAGCCTACTTACTACCAAAACAAGATTCTTAAAATGTATACATGGGCACGCTAGCGCTTTCATTCATTGCTGAAATGATAAAAAATCATTTTATCCTGGAAACTTAAAATGCGTATAACTTTAAATTTTAACTACCAATATAATGAAATTATTGTATCAATCTAATTATTTTGTTATAAATCAGTTGGGGTGTATGAGGTTTTGCGCTTATTCATGAACACGTTGTATATAGTTGTCTAATCATCATAATACAAGTCCAGGCTAGATTATGGTACTTTAACTGTGTCTAGATGATATCCAAGATATTTATTATATCAACCAACGTTACCCACAGGCCCTATTACGAGAACTGGAGCAGTACCAGAACGAGAAGCGCAAGGCGCTGATGAACCACGAGGGCAACAAGATGAAGGCGGTCGAGGAGAGGTACTCCCACGAACTGAAGGAGTGGCGGGCCACGCTCGGCGACAGGAAGATGGTGAGTTTTGTGTTTGTTAGTTGGTGAGATAAGTGGTAGGGGTGACTGGTGTTTTCGTATAATTAGTAGTACCTATCTATTTTTAGGGTTCCGTACCGTCCTACGTGTCTGTCCGTCCTACCTGTTTAGGGCTGTAACTTTTGAACCGTGATAGCTAGACGGTTGAAATTTTCACAGAGTATGCGTTATTACGGGGGTTAATAAAAATGACAAAAAGTTAAAATTTTATGGGGGTCCTAATATAGGAAACTAGTTATTATCAACGTTTTTTCTTCTCGCTCTATCGTAAAAACGGTAATACATACAAGCGTCAAACTTGGTGTGATTATAGAGCAAACTCTACAGTATAACAACAAAAATTAGGTACCTATTTACAGAGTCCTTCTTAATATGCAGAAAAATTTTGAAGGGGATGATCAGACCGTCAAACTGAACAACTTTTTCTATAGGATCAACACCTAAATTGCGAAAAAAAAAATGCTTTAGTAGGTTTGCAGGATTGTGTAGAACAGCAGATTTTATTTCGCTATTTCGATTTTGGTGCCATAGAGAAAGTTGTTCTATTTGACGGTCTGGTCATTCCCTAAAAAAGTGTCAGCATATTAAGATGGACCCTGTATAGTATACCGTATAAAAGATTTCTCATATAATAATTTTCTTAGGTACTTTTTTACTAAGCTAGTGTACTATTTATATGAAAAAAAATACGGTCACCTCTATCTTTGTAAATATTTATTAGTGTAAATTTATATTTGAGTTTAAAATCCAATAAGAGTATGTGTGATGTATGTATGCACGAAAATACGATATAAAACATTTAGAATATAAGGTCTTTCTTAATATGCTGATACTTTTTTAAGGGGATGATCGGACCGTCACACTGATCAACTTTCTCTATTGCACCAACATCGAAATCGCGAAAAAAAATCTGCTGTTCCTTACAAAATTGCAAACCTACTCGAGCTAAACTTATGGGACAGTGATTTTTGTTTCGCGATTTCGATGTTGGTGCCAAAGAGAAAGTTGTTCAGTTTGATGGTCTGATTATCCCTTTAAAAAAGTGTCAGTATATTAAGAAGGACCCTGTATAGCTTGGATAAATGGTTGTTTCAATGTAAATATTTATTCGTTGAAGAAGTTTATTGGTAAAGTAATATAATGTACATTTTCTATATAAGGTCTAACATAATTAGCTGAAACTATTTTAAGGGGATGATCAGACCATCAAACTGAACAACTTTCTCTATGGGACCCGTATCGAAATTGCCAAAAACAAATTAGGTGCCCCATATAAAACTGCAAACATAACTCAACTGAAACGACAGCTGTTTTTTTTTCGCGGTTTCGATATTGGTCCCATAGAGAAAGTTGTTCAGTTTGATGGTCTGATCATCTCCTTAAAATAGTTTCAGCTAATTTTGTTATACCTTATACGTGTTAATGAATTAACGCAAAACTAGAAAGTAGTTTGTTTAGAATCGAGAGCAGAATCGAATTATCATGGTTTTAACATAGGTAATTTTTTCCAAAATGTTTAATAATTTGTTAGTAAAATTTAAAATTTACTGAACTCGATCTCAACCCACCGCTCGGGCACTCTCACCCTACTTACTACCAAAACAAGATTCTTATAAAGTATCCATGAACACGTTAGCGCTTTCATTCATTGCTGAAATGATAACAAATCATTTTTGCCTCAATACCAAAAATGCGAATAACTTTAAATTTTAAGTATCAAAATAATGAAATTATTGTTTCAATCTAATTATTTTGTTATAAATCAGTTGGGGTGTATGAGGTTTTGCGCTTATTCATTAACACATTGTATATTCTCAAAAAAAATAGGTTTCTGATTCGCACCAAACAGCTTTTTGAATAGTCGATGTATTATCAGTGTAATTTATTAGTTAATAATGTTTTACTTTTTAATTACTGTATAAAAATATGTTTGACGAAATTTTGACGTTTTTTTGTTAGAGTAATTTTAGAAACAACCATTTATCAAGTTAATCTCGAAGATAAAGTTTTGCATGAATATTTTATAATGCAACTAATGTACGCATGAGACGCATGCTTGATATAGCTTCCTACTAAAACACAGGTGGTGGAAAGAGATAGACTCTATTTCAGATTGCGTAGGATCTATTTTTGTATGGTGAAGAAATTTTTTGTCTTTGGTTATAGAAAAAAAACAGTAGTACACGGTCAATGGAAATAATATAACGAACTCGCGTCAAATTTATGATAGCTCTTTTTCTAGCCTGCAAAATTATAATGTTTTAGTTTTTCGCAAATTTAAAACTACAAAATAATACTTAATAAATACTCTATAAATAATCCAAAAAATTTTGGATTTTATAACAATGAAGTTACATTTACAGTTTCCAATCAAAATATCTCATTATGTCCGTTAAAAATATAGAAATTATGCTTGTAATTACACTTTATATCATAACTAAAATATTACAATGCTTAAAATACAGAAACCAGTAAGGTACAAATAAGAAGATCTTATTGCAGAGCATTCTTTAAAAAAAAAAAATCAAAAAATACGTGCTTTCCTCATTTTAATGACACTGGTGACATTTTCGATTGCACATTTTTACTTATTTTATGTTTTAGAACTGCGATTTGCGAAAAACTAAAAAGTATTCTTTCAAAAAATAATTGGTCGAACTAGAAAAAACAAGCAACTCATTTCAGTGTTCATACCCGCACCGTTAACTTACCCGTAGATACCATTCAAAGTTGTTATTAACAACCAATGACCGTATCACTGGCCACCAACGATTTCTCTCACCCCCGGAAAGGTTAGGTAAATGTTTGTGTCGTCCCCCAAAACGAACCACAAACTAAACAACGTTTACTCTAACAGTGCCTCGTGCAAGCCTTCGAAAAACATCTCGACGACCATGAGAAAAAATTCGGACGACCCATACCAGACCGAAGTGTCTACCTTGACGTCCCGTGGCCTAAAAACGTTTTACAACATGTTCTATTAGCGTATCAACAACGAACGTCCTTCATTGGCTCCCTATCCAGATCCAGGACTAGTCTAAACTTGATATCCGTTACTCCAAACATGGGTAGGCGACGAAGCATAAGCCCTAATCCAAGACTTAGCAAATCTGCCACAGCCAGCGCCACAAATACCACACAACGTGGCAAACTTACCAAAGGATCCCGTTACGCGTCTACATCAAATCTCAAGTTGGTATCAGAGAAAATATCCGGATTTTCAGTCTTCCACGGCTCAGATTACAAAAGGGAACCGATCATGGCCTACGATTACATACCGAACGATAAAATCGACGAGGAGCCACGGAAAAGCATAGAAAGGTCCAAGCATGTCGAAAAGATACCTTCTGCTGTCAGAAATAAGAGTCCAGCAAAACTAAATAGACAGACCTTATCAGAGCACTTCTTTAAAGACCTAACAGTCCCTGCAATGAGGAGAAGCATTTCCCAACAGAGTCTAAAACAAGATATTGCTTTAGAAGCGGTCATGATCGACTTACCATCGTTGGAACCTAATAAATATGATACTATGAAGAGTTCAAGCACTTTGGCTACTAGTACGTCGTCACAAGATGGCAGCGAATTGGACTTTGATGCGGTCACTTCGAAGTATTTCAGCAGATGGGGTCCCGTTAGAGGGTCCAATACTTATTCGAATACTGGAGATGTACCAGTCAGTCAGTTGTCGACTTTGAATCTGAGGAAGTCGATTGTGTCTGATAAAAATGGACCGTCGGATTCCATGGTTTAAGATTTGTGTTTTGTAGTATTGTTAAGACATGTACAACATGCAAGGACCATCTTATGCTCGCGGTTTTCTAAGGAGATAGTCAGGCCATTAAACTGAACGACTTCCTCGTACGGGACTAATGTAAAAATCGCGAAAAAAATCTTCTGTTTCATATATTTGGGTCGAGTTGGATTGCAGTTTTGTTTGTGTGGAACAGCAATTTTTTTATTTCGATTTTGGTGCCATAGAGAAAGTTGTTCAGTTTGACTGTCTGAGCATCCTGTATAGGGCCCTTCTTATTATGCTGACGGTTTTTAAGGGGATGATCAGACCTTCATACTGAACAACTTTCTCTATGGGACCAACGTCGAAATCGTAAAAGTGCAAACCTACTCGAGCCAAATGTATGGGACAGCTGACTTTTTTTTCGCGATTTCTATGTTGGCCCCATAAGAGAGTTGATCAGTTTGATGGTCTGAACATCCTCTTAAAAAACTGTCAACATAATAGGAAGGACCCCATATACTTAACCCCATTGTAATGGTATTATTTTAAGACTGTCATGAAAAGAACATTAACTTGTTGTTTCATATAAAGATTTTTGGATTTATAAACACTTTATTAGCTCTATGAAAACTGGGCGGGAAAATAAATAACTAACTTATTCGATTAGAAAAGTATTGTTGTATATAAAATAGAATCATAAACTTGTTCGTGCATTTTTACCCAATTTGAGGCCGGGAGGGTAATGTTTTTATAGTATTTGATACATTCCATTTGAACATCACAGCATTTTGAGCATTTTACGTATAATTAAGAGTTGTTGCTTCCAAAATTTTTGAATTATAGTTGTTAGATTAAAATAAACATCGAAGTAGGTAAAGTTGGACCAGGTTTGAAAATTTACCTTTTGAAACAAGTACGCTGATGAAATAAGATGCGCACTTAAGAGGATGCATTGGAAATTTTGACGTCAATGATCTCAATTTTTGTCAGTAATTACAAAACGAATGAAAATATAAGTTGGTAACCTGATAGTTCATGATAAAAACCTAATTTTGTTAGTTTTCAATACATGATTAGGTAACTTTTGTAACAGAGAAAAAAAAAACAAAAATACCTCTTTTTAAAAAGAGCTTCACTTCTTAAGGGCAAATGGGACCGATTTAAGCCTCTTAACTTTCTCCGTAGATGAGTCTATTCATACTATTTAAAATTGTAGAAGGAATTTCTCAAATGATCGTTTCTAACTAAATACAATAATAAAAACCAATTTATCGGGGTGTGTGCGGGTTGCGGGGCACGCGTGCCCCGGTGTGAGAATTATTGTTTAACAATGCGTCGCCCAATGCCCAAATTAAAGGTACCCAGAACCGAAGAGCATCTATGAAGAGAATTATAGATGTTGAAGAAGCGAGAGATTTGCGACAGAATCGTAGCGTTAATGGGGAACTTGCACCAAAATTATAATAAGATATCATCCTAAGAGGAAGGATCTCCATGATTGTTTATGCGGCTGTCCACTTTTTTTTGAGCTAGTGTGTGTGAAAAGTGACCGTAAACATAAGGCTATATGTCACTTGGTGCCTTTTGTCCATACTACTTGACACCACACACTCAAACCTAAACGTCAAAAAAAGTGGACACTTTACAATTGGTATGGCTCACTCTAGTCTTAAAGAGAGATCCTTCCTCTTAGATATTATCTTAATAATTCAATAATAATAGTTGTGAATAGAACATTACTGAAAGATTTATTCTAATGTTTTTTTATTTTTTACAAAATATTTCAATTATAAGTTACGTGGATCGGAACGTAATTTCAATTACCAATCAGTGACGAAGCGATGGCAACATATTATAGCGGATGATTTGTGATGAGCTTCACGCGTCATGAAAAGGAGTGACGTCACGTCATGGCAGTGAACGTTTTGGCTAGGAATTTGAAAAGTCAACTTTTGATTTGCAATAAAGCAATGATTTTTGCAAATTTTACCATTTTTGTTTTTGGTATTTTTATGTAAGCCTTAAATCTTCATGTTACACTAAAAATATAAAACTGTGCAAGCTCCCCATTGTCTCTATCTACCCCAGATGGATTTAATTATACAGGGTGTAAACAGCGCTCCACAAACTGAAACGTTGAACTCAGACCATCAAACCGAACAACTTTCACTACGGAGCCTACCTCAGGAAACGCGAAAAAAAATCAGCTGTCTCATAATTTCGAGGTAGTTAGAGCAGTTTTGCGTAAAACATCTGAATTTTTTTCGCTTTCGAGGTAGGCTTCATAATGAAAGTTGTTCAGCTTGATGGCCTGAGTTCACCGTTTCAGTCTGCGGAGGGCTGTCCCTTACACCCCGTTTTTTCAAACCTGGTCTAAATAATTGAATAAAGTTGATCTAACTAGGATCTTCAGTATCCCCGTTGATGATAATTAATTTATTTACTATAGTGAATATTCGCTAAATATAGCTTCCCCTATCAATGCCAAACGAGCCTTGCTTCCATTCATGGATTTTTACAGTGCCATACGAATCTGCACAAAAGATCATAGCCCCCTCTGTACCATGTTATCATTTGATCGGAAATGATAATCGTTTTAACATACGAGTCGTGTCGCTATACGATTTTATCGAAGTACCATGGTACAGGACAACAGGTAATTCGGTATGCCAAGTTTTTTTTTGGAGGGCTGAATCGAAAACCATTTCGAGATAATTGTCGCAATAGTAATATTTTCTGTGTCAGAGATTTTAAAATGAAAGGATTACTGATATTTTTAATAAAATAACGTCGTTTTTCGGTCCGTCCAGTGACGTCACTGGAAAACCTGTGAACTCCTTTGTAAACTTAAAATAACTGGCCATTATGAAAAAAAAAATATTCACATTGTCAGAATTTGACATTTGATGTTGGCGTTTCTGTTTCCAGCATAGAGTTAGAGAAGAGTCGCGCTGCAAGTCTGGCGGAGTACGGACGCGCGTGCGTATCGGCGCGTTGGGCTTGCACGTGGCTCCACCATTTTGTGAACTCTTGTGTTTTAACCTTAAAACAATCACTTGAGATTATAAACTACTTACATTGGCAAAACTGCCACGCTAGACTTAATTAATACTACTGATCATTTTCCTTCGTATACTCTCCACATAACGAGACATTGGCTGAATTGTGATAACACATCGGATGCCACTAAACAAAAATTGAATTGAATTGAGTTAGAGAAGGCAGGTTTTTTTTAAATAAAGCAGTAAGTAGTTTTTCTCCATGGAGTTCGAATTATTTTCTCTCCACCATTTTTGCATTTAGAGATTACAGATCAAGGTAATTTAAAAATTTAATTTATGTTGATAAACTCGATGAATCGCATTAAAAATTAAAATGGTTTCTTAAAATTATGTCTTCTATCCGTAAAGAATATAAAATGAAGACCAAAAAAAACTTGACATACCGAATTGCAAAATGTATGTTATCAATGTTTTAAACTTTTAACCAGCAGGTCGGGATCAATATCTTTTAGTGCATATTTACAAGGTATATCAAAACATCGCAGTAATATTTAAAGGGGTAGTTTAATTTAGACCATCAAACTGAACAACTTTCACTATGGAGACAACGTGACAAAATAAAAAATAAACAGTTGTCCCATACATTTGAGTCCTGTTGATACTGTTTTGCTGCTATTTTTTCACGATATTGGCTCCATAGTGAAAGTTGTTCAGTTTGATATTCTAAACCATCCCTTTAAATATTACTTTGGTGTTTTGTTACACCCTGTATGGCACTTACTATGGCGATTCAAATGCCAATAGTGGCTAATCGATCGCGTTTATACAGGGTGTTAGGGTAAACAGTTGCATTACTTTAAGGGGTGATTGTACCCATGATACTGAACCACTTTCTCCAAGACACTGACAGCAAATTCGCAAAATTTGACTTAGGAACTTTGGTAAAGTTGTTCAGTATCATGGGTACAATCACCCCTCAAAGTAATTCAACTGTTTACCCGAACACCCTGTAAAATTAATTTAAATTCACCGTAGTTAAGTTTAGGAATATCGGATGAAAATTCTGAAGATTACGTAGTATAAAACGCCTCTATGTTTTATGCGGTTTGTTTTTATGATTAGGGCGTGTAAAAAATTTAAATTATAGAAGCATTTATCCTTTTCATACAAGCGATTTCATCTACCATTATAGTTAGAGCCATTTTGTATTAATAATTTATACTCTTGGGAGGTCTAAGTTATTTGGCAACCTTGTCGCAAAACATGGACATATATTTGATTCGTAGTCCCTATCTAAAGATTTCAATCTTTTGGCTAAAGTATGGCCGCAGACAAAGCACGAGTAGCTTTTAATTTGGATTATAATTAAACTTTATCAGGCCTATCTCACTCCACAAGTCAGGTAGGCATGACGGCGATCCCCACCGAGTGGTGAATGGCAATAGGTTAGGTATACCGTGTAAACTTCTTGGTCAAATCTCAATAGACTTGCCGCCATTTTGTTAGTAGTCAATGCGAGACTTGAAAACTCTAGCGATTTCACCAAAGAGATTATACCTAATGGAGTGAGCCATACCAATTGTAAAGTGTCCAATTTTTTTGACGTTTAGGTTTGAGTGTGTGATGTCAAGTAGTATGGACAAAAGGCACCAAGTGACATATGGCCTTATGTTTACGGTCACTTTTCACACACACTAGCTCAAGAAAAGTCGACAGCCGCATAAACAAATATCTATAGTTCCATCTCCTTCTACTATTAAAGGTACGTCATAAGACAAAAGAGACCAACTACAATCGTAAATTTATGCGGACTCTATGGAGATCCTTCCTCTGAGGATTTCACGCTACCAGCACGTGAAAGAATGAAAGAGGGAGACTATCAAAAGGAAGCTTTCAAGACTTTTTGAATTGTACGATAGGACATAATAAAACTTCATTATGAAGTACGAGACAACTTAAATACTGATGCAACACTCGTAATCAGTATCGCGTCGTAAGCTACGTGGTACGTAAGCTATGACGGGCTACGTATACGTAGCACTTTTTTCTCAGTATAGACCAAAGAGATTATACCTAAAGGCATAGAGTGAGCCATACCAATTGTAAAGTGTCCAATTTTTTTGACGTTTAGGTTTGAGTGTGTGATGTCAAGTAGTATGGACAAAAGGCACCAAGTGACATATGGCCTTATGTTTACGGTCACTTTTCACACACACTAGCTCAAAAAAAGTCGACAGCCGCATAAACAAATATCTATAGTTCCATCTCCTACTATTAAAGGTACGTCATAAGACAAGAGACTAGCTACAATCATAAATTTATGCGGACTCTACGGAGATCCTTCCTCAGAGGTATAGACTCTTTCTGCATCGGGGGTTAGAAAGGGAAGTCGCTTGTATGAAAAGGCAGATAGAATTAGCATTTAACTAAATTAATAATAAGTTAAAAAAACTATGTGCCTGAACCCCAGCCTTACGTGTTAGCTTAGATTAGCTTAGATCGTTTCTAATAAAAATTAACTGTTGAAATTTTATATTTTAATTTAGATGTAACTGTAGGTAAGTAACGAATTAAATTTATATAAATTTAAGTACCAGTATTCTTGTCATAAAATATTTTGATCTACTTATTTGGCTAAGGTTGGAATTGGTTAGGTAATTTTAGATCGGCGGGCACTATGAGCCCACATTTAAGAGCATTTACAGTCGGGACAATTTAAAAAACCACATTTGACATCAATTGATACTTCATCAATCATAACCGTGTAACGGCGGGCATAGAATAATAAAAAATTTTTCGAAGTTAGAACTGTACAATTGCTTTAAGGTGAGGTGGGGTAAGTCAAACATAGTTTTCTGTTGGACAGCTTATATCGGATTTAATGACTAAACTGTTTAACCTATCTTTGAGTTGGCAATGAAGCACATACGAAAAAATCTTATGTTTTTATGAAATAATGAATAAATTCCAATTGATGTGTTCTGAACATATATTTTTAAATAAAAATGTAGGTAGGTAAAACTGTTAGTCTTCCCCCAGGTCTGGGGTAAGACTAACAGTTGCACTTTTTGGTGCAAAATATGGACTTTATGCACTTTCCGAAACAAAATCACATTTCTTCAAATATGTTCAATTAAATTTAAACTTT
Organism: Agonopterix alstromeriana; assembly: GCA_963924505.1. NCBI lineage: Eukaryota > Metazoa > Arthropoda > Insecta > Lepidoptera > Depressariidae > Agonopterix > Agonopterix alstromeriana. The sequence goes on along the minus strand of OZ004689.1, from coordinate 6,251,790 downwards.
ATTACCTTGGAATAAAGTTTATTTTAGCAGTATTTTTTGATTATAACAATTTGGGGCAAGACTAACATAATATCGCAATCAGATGTACAAAACCTTTTAGTTTTAATTTTATAATTTAGTATGTATATGTTAGTCTTGCCCCAAATTGTTATAATAAAAAAATACTGCTAATATAAACTGTATTCCAAGGACTTTATAGTCAGTTTCGTGTTAAGACAAAATTTATAAAATAAATGAACAGAATCAAGGAAAAATTATGAATTCTTTATTAAATTTCTTAAAAATTATTTTTTCTTCTTATCATTAAGTATGGCACTAATTCAGTCTCAGAAATTAACAATAAAACTTTCAAAATCTATTGAATATTATAGCCTTGAAAAGACATTTTAAAAAATATTTGTCCTCTTCGACCTATTGTTGGGTCCGGTAGCTTGCATTCTATGTCGTCGAGATGTCTGACTTCGCAAATGTCAGGTACGGTTGGGAAAACAAAATATGTACTTTTATTCTCACCGCCTCTAAATATACTTTTCCTGACAAACTTTACAATTGGGATACCGTCACAGTTCAACTCTGTAACTACTCCAATGTAGAGTTTAACACTCGTTTTAGTTGTAAATTTTACTAAGACCCATTGGCCTTTGTGGACGTTACTTGTTGGTGGTTCATCATAATTATTTTCTTCTTCTTCGTCTTCACATTCTCCAACAACATCAGTATCATCATTATTTGTATGTAGTAATTCTGTGAAGTAATCTCCATTTTCTACATCACTCTCATCCATCAATTCTATATCCATATCACTGTCACTAGTGGAATCATTAGTCTTCATTTTTTTCTTTTTTTGATAAGATTCACTTTTCAGAATTTTTCTTCTCTCTCCGTGACTGTTATTGGTCTTCTTTTCTAGTTTTGCTTTTTTTTCTTTGGTATTTTTTTTTAATTGTTTCTCTTCCTTTTGTTTAAGTTTTCTGTTTTTTTCTTCTTCAAGTTCTCTTTGTTTTACATACACTACTTTGGCTTCTTCTTCTTCGTTTTCACATTCTCCAACAACATCAGTATCATCATTATTTGTATGTAGCAATTCTGTGAAGTAATCTCCATTTTCTACATCACTCTCATCCATCAATTCTATATCCATATCACTGTCACTAGTGGAATCATTAGTCTTCATTTTTTTCTTTTTTTGATAAGATTCACTTTTCAGAATTTTTCTTCTCACTCCGCGACTGTTATTGGTCTTCTTTTCTAGTTTTGCTTTTTTTTCTTTGGTATTTTTTTTAATTGTTTCTCTTCCTTTTGTTTAAGTTTTCTGTTTTTTTCTTCTTCAAGTTCTCTTTGTTTTATATACACAACATCGGATGTTATTATTTCGGCCCCGCTAGCTACTTTTTTGCGTCTTTTAACATTATGTGTTCCCGCGTTTATTTTTGCGAGCAACAGATCCTCAAAAGTAACGTTGAGCTTTATAAGACGATCTCCGAGAATTGTAACTTTTGGGGACTTTTGAACATGCTCCGATACGATATTTGCTTTAGTATGAAAATTCCAGCGACTCAAGCAAATAGACAGCAATGAAGGGACCCAAGGAACCACGTTTTCAAGTTTTGGAATAAAAAACTGGTCTTTAGATGATGAAGTACCAGGAATTTGCTGAACTGCAGTTTGAAGTTGAACCCCGAGATCTTTTGAAATAGTTGTAGATGACGTGGTCATCTCATTGCATTTGGTGAGCTGTTTCTGTTGCTTTTTCCACTCCACAAGTTGGTCCGGGTTAAATTTTTCTTGAGGGACTGCGTCTGCTCTGGAAAACTGGTCTTTAGATGATGAAGTACCAGGAATTTGCTGAACTGCAGTTTGAAGTTGAACCCCGAGATCTTTTGAAATAGTTGTAGATGACGTGGTCATCTCATTGCATTTGGTGAGCTGTTTCTGTTGCTTTTTCCACTCCACAAGTTGGTCCGGGTTAAATTTTTCTTGAGGGACTGCGTTGCTATTAAAGGGAAAAATTCCGGCTTTACGGAACCCAGCTACACAAACTTGGGGATCAATTTGGGACCAGACTTGACCAATCAACTTGGAGAATTCTTTTTTAGGCAACGCTTGACCAACATTAAGCCTTTGCCACTTTACTAAACTCTGGTCCCATTTGTCTTTAAAAGACTTGTTGACGGCCAAATCCAACGGCTGCAAGTTATCGCTCGTGTGTGGTGGAATTTTTAGAATGGTAATATCGGCTTCTCGTGCTTTTTCAATAATATTGATCCCCACATGCGTAGAGTGGCCATCGTAAATCAATAATACTGGCCGTCTATCACCTACGGTGGGTAGAAACACCTTTTGAAAGAATGTTTCGAACACCTCAGTCTCCATCCATCCGTTTGTAGTAGCTGCATATACAGTTCCAGGAAAACCCTCTGCCGAAATCCATTCGTCCCAGAGATTTTTACCCTTATAAACTATAAGCGGAGGAGTTTTACCACCAGCTGCACTGCATCCCAACAAAACTGTTGTGTTATCTTTTCCGGGTGAGGCGATTGTTCTTGTCGAAGCATAACCACGAAGGCCTACGACTTTGGTTTTGCTGGGATCCTTGCTGAAACTAGTTTCATCCAAGTTCCAAATTTGTTCAGGCTTATCGTGTAACTCCAGCTCGTCCAAGGTATTTTTCAATAAATCAAAGTAGGAGTAAATAACCCATGGGTTACATGCTTTTTTACGCGAATTCTCCACGGCTTGAGGTTTCTTAACCGACAAAGCATGCCGCTTTTTAAATGATAAAAACCAGTCTTCCCCTGGCATGCCGTTTTTAAAATTATTAGGAATATTATTTTTGGCAATATATTGTCCAACAAGCTCAAGTGTTTCTTCTCTGGTGAGACCTAATCCATATTTTTCCATAATATGTATGTTTTTGGCTAATTTTTTCTCTGTCTCTGCACTAAGAAACGTACTTCTCCCTAAAGAGTCAGATTTTAATCCATATCTACCGTAGACTCGGGCTACTATGGTTGGTCGGGGAATTTTGTATGCCAAAGAAGCTCTATAAGCTGACAACTCGCCGTTCTTAACTTTTTCCACTGCTTCTAATAATTGTTCTCTACTATAGGAAGCCGCTCGATCGGTTTTTCTTATATAATTTCGTACCATCTTGCATTATTCTGTAACGAAAATATGAGTTGCGTTTATATTGTAAAAGGATAATCGACTGAATTGAATTAAAAAAAACCGGGCAATTACGAGTTGGAGTCGCGCACTGAGGCTAAATTATTATTCACTATTTACAAATCAGCCTGTATGAAAACGTTACCATCCTTATTTTTCAGCCAATGAAAAACAAGGATTGTATCGGAGCAATTTTTTTTTTATTATAATTGGCTTCCGTCATCACTTTTATTTTATTTAACCTCAAATTATTTTTGTAGGTACCACAGTAAAAAAACCTCAACTGGAAGGTTTATTACATCTGATTTGGGGGAAGACTAACATACGTTAGTCTTCCCCCAAAAAAGTGTTTGTCTTGCCCCACTTGGATTTTTTTAGGTTAAGTTTTTGTTTCGTAGAAAATTCAAGCAAATCGTTTGTGTTACAGTAAATCAATGTAGTATGTTAGAAGCGAGTATTAATATAATGGTACTTACATTCAGAACACTTCAATTTAATCACTTTTTAATGGCAAAATGTAAGCACATGTAGGCACTCAACCGCTTTCCGAAAAGTTTGACGCGTATGACAGATTTAGTTTTGTTATGTTGGCACTATTATCGCGTGTCAGCGACATCTATGAGCTGAGCTGAGAACTTTTACGACTGTACTGTTGTACCGACATCGTGGCATTGGGTATTACGCTATACATATCGAGATATTTGTGAGTGTTATTCTTGCCCCGGTGATAGTCTTACCCCATCCCACCTTACTTTTTTTTATTACGATTACATATTTATTGTAATAATGACCGAAGAAGGTAATTTTACGATTTACTTTCACTAATAAACCATTCTAAACATAATAAACAATTTCTGTTCCAAAGAACTGAACGTCGTTACAATGTTGCGTCTGTGAACCCTTTTTCTTTTTGAACACTAGGCATGTAACCCAAAAAAATCGATGTAAAACGTAGTTCCAACAAATCGCGATGTTCACATATAATTCGATTCACGTATGTTTGAAATCCGTACCGATTCATTCGCTTTAATCGATGTTTTTAAGCAGGTCACCTCACTATGAAGCTTAAACTGACAGATGTCAAATGTGGCTTATTACACTGTCCCGACTTTAGGCTGTAAAAATGATGCCGTTACTGACGTTAGTATGATCAGTGAGAGATAGATCGTCAGTATGATCATTCTGACGTCACTATGATCAGTGAGAGATAGAACACTATGATAGAACGTCAATATGATCAGTGAGAGATACAATTTCAATATGATATAGAACAGGACTTCCCAACCTGTGGGGTAGTAATATCGTAGGGGGGCACAATGCGTTTGCATTTTGAAAAGAAAAATCCAGTTAAAGGCGTAAATTCCATTCATTAATTTACTCATTCATTCAGTTGCTAATTCACTCATTCGTTTGTTGTTACCAACGTGTTCAGGCTCAGTAGGTCTCGGATGCACCGTTCTACACGAGCTTGTCGTTAAAATTTCGATAGAGGGGGGGCATAAAAATATTACCTATTACAACCGTGGGGGCGTGACGCAAAAAAGGTTGGGAAACCCTGATCTAGAAAGTCAATATGATCAGCGAGACATAGAACGTCATTATGATAGAACATCACCATGATCAGTGAGAGATAGATCGTCAGAATGATAAAACGAACAATATGATCAGCGAGACATAGAACGTCATTATGATAGAACGTCACCATGATCAGTGAGAGATAGATCGTCAGTATGAAAGAACGATCGTCAAAATGATCATTGAGTCAGAAGATCATGAAATTAAAACCGAAATTCCATCCTTTAATTATGAAATTAAATAAGTACTAACATAGTCACATCTGCCTCTCTAGTATGATTTCACTACACGCGCGCGACGCGCCTCCGCTGCAAAGCCTTTTCACGCTTTACAATGAGCGTCGCTAAAAGTAGTATAGAAACATGACGCGCGCGTAGATAAGTCATACTAGAGAGGTTGTAGTCAGAAATTAATTTAAAACCTTGCCTTAACAAATAAATTGTTAATAATTATATTTTAGAGCATAACTTCTTGTTTTAAATCGACATTTTAGAATAATCATTCCATGTCTAAATAATTATTGATAGCCATGTCGACAGTAAACGACATAAAGTCGACATTTATGTCGATTATATGATATTCAATACTTACGATTAAGGATTTTTCATACAACTAAAACAGCGGCCGTAGCATATCACGCCTTTTATCTCGTTCGTTCGCGCGGAAATAGACAGAGAGCTATGGCGTGATAGTGCTATATCACGCTGCCATGCTACTACTGCTGGTTAAGATTTCCTCGCGAGATACTAAACACTAGATTGCTCGGTTGAGCATTGCATCCTTTTCTAGCATGTTAACCTTTGCATCCGCCAGAAAGAGATACTACTTAACACATTAGCATCCTCGGACGCATATGAGCGTTTTGTGAACTTTGTAACGGTGCCCAGAGTGCATATAGGGTCCTTCTTAATATGCTGACATTTTTAAGGGGATGATCAGACTGTCAAACTGAACAACTTTCTCTAAGGCACCAATATCGAAATCGCGAAAAAAAAATCAGCTGTTCTATACAAAATTAGTTTTTTTTTCGCGATTTCGATGTTTTTCCTATAGAGAAAGTTGTTCAGTTTGATGGTTTAAACATCCTCTTAAAAAAGTGTCAGCATATTAAGAAGGACCGTGTATATGCCTTCAATACTTATATGGGCACAGAGCAATCATTGGTGCCCAGACCTCATATGCCTCGATACATACTTATTTGGGCACAGCAAAAGTGGGCACTGAGTGAGAATCTGAAATAAGAGGCAGTCTTGCATGTGTTAATTAAAGTAACATCACTGCAGAATCCTTTTCTAACAAGTTAGACTTGTTTAGAGATAGAAAGGGACACGACATAAGGTTAAAAAGATGTTATGTTAAGAATATAGATTACAATTTGAAAGCGATTAGCACACGTTTGACAATTGTGTCTCTTTTTAGTAGGTTAACCTTTTTATGTGCCAGAAAGGGACGCTAAAACCTAAAACATTATTATTTCATCATGTCGAAAAATGTATTATTATTCGTAGGTATGTCGAAAACTTTGACTATTTATATAGGGACCAGCCTTGCGGTAGCATTTCCCCTCTGCCACGCTACAAGATCAATTGATCATGTTTATTTACATACAATTTTACACCTTATCACTAAACGAGACAGCCTATAATTGAGAAACAATATCTTCGAACTTATCTCGTTTGGGGTTCACACGAGACTACTTTTCATGATTTTTAACAATCAAATCAAATCCAAAGTTGCGGATTTTGTGTTACCTCGCCCCACGCAAAAAGTGGCATAAATGTTTGTTAGTAGAATTACACGCGTAACCAGTCCATTTATAAATAGTCAAAGGTCGAAAACGATAATCAGTAAAATATGTCGAAAATAATAAGATTGCGTTTATGATTAGAAAAGTGATTGTATTTATTATTATTATAGTTAATAAACACAATACTTATTAACCTAACATCGGAATGTGATTTGTTACGATTTCTGTATTATACCGGCTTTTATTTTCCTTAATAAGTCTTGATACTTAAATATTAACCCTTTAAGAGGATATAATTCGGAGCGCGCTCCATACAAACGTACTATGGTGATATTTTCAATACTAACCAATTAAACTCAATGAAAATTTTCAGAATCAATCTAAAAACAAATATCTATGCTTGTATAGAGTCAGATTTTCGTTAAAATGTATAGTTTTAAAGTTACAGTGCTTCAAAGATTTCCATACAAATCTACTACTTAAATTAATCCTAGCATTGAAACTGTATATTTTAACGAAAATCTGACTCCATACAAGCATAGATATTTGTTTCAAGATTGTTTCAGCAAAATTTCATTGATTTTAATTGGTTAGTATTGAAAATATCACCATAGGACGTTTGTATGGAGCGCGCTTCGAATTATATCCCCTTAACTCCCTCGGATGCGATATTATTGAACCAACCATTGTTAATCTATTATCTTAAAGCCGGGCTGCGAACGGTTAATATATTTAACGTTGAATTAGCGTTACTAATGTGATGATTGTTAACCTGCTGACGTCAAAAAAAGGAAACAGATTGCAAGATAATCTTAACCACGTTTTATAGGTACAGAAGAGACGTGTGGCGGTGGCGGATAATCTAAGTAACATAATATAAACCTTATAGTACATAGCATAGCGTCGTTTTTGTCGTAAAGGAGAATCGCGCCCGCGCCTCCAGGTGACGACGCCTGGAGGCGCGGGCGTAATTCTCCAATCGACGCTATGCTACGTACTATAAGGTTTATATTATGTTACTTAGACTATCCGCCACTGCCACACGTCTCTTCTGTATTAACCGTGGCTTAAACAGTCCAGGGGGCCTAGCAAGCCATTCCCGAGAAAACGACAAAAATCGAGACGTGCCTCTGTCTAGCGTATGCCAAACCGAGCGCGCTTGACGGTTTTATCGCTTTGTCGTGTTTGGCATGCTATCCCTACAGCACAAATCTTTGATAGAGGGCTATTTCTTTATGTCATACATTTTTTTGGAAATCGTTTTGTAGACCCACTTATGGGAGAGCATTTTATCCCACTGAAAAGTTAAGTTTATCCTTCATAATGGGGAACTTGTACCAAAATAATAATGAGGAATTATCTTAATAATTCAATTATAATAGTTGCGATAATATACTTCAATAATATTGGTAGCAAGTACCATACTAGTATTAGCAGCTATATCGGTAAAAGTGGACGAGCCACATTTCTAAATACTCCACCGGCTGAAGAAAAATTGGTTTTGATATTATTAAAGTCTGCAAATTTTTAATATAAATAAATAAATATCTTGGACATTGTCACATAAATTATTTAGTCACATTTAAAGTACCAGAATCTAGCCTGGACTTGTATTATGATGACTGCATATATAGATACAAACATCCATGACTCGGGTACAAATATTCATATTCATCATACAAATATTTGTCCCTTACGGGATTCGAACCCGCGACCTTCAGCACAGCAGGCAGGTTCACTACCGACTGTGCTATCGGGCCGTCAAATATATTATTAGGTATATGATGTAGAGTTATACTCCAAAAAATTATAAAAAAACTAGAACTTGCTTTAGATAATAGTTGGTAACCTGGTTCGCCGATATCTAACATTTATAACAACTGTATAATATGAAGCTAACAACACATAATGACAGTTGAAACCAGAAATATTCAATTTCAGATCAATGTTAATATGAGATAATGAGAATACCTAATGTATATTTACCATAAGTTCGAAAGTGTTATAACATTTTATAAATATGTATACATATTAACATATACCCGATATATATTTTTGACACATCATCAACTCTAATATTATTATAACTAAGTGGTTATTTTACGGCTTCTACGCCCGGACTAAAAACGATCTGTCATAATAACGAAGCTATACTGGACGCACTTTAGTCGGGGAAATCTATGGATTTTTGTATGGAGAAGGTTGCATTAATTGCACTTTTGGTGATAATTTGGAATATAGTAGATAAATACCTGAAAAACATAAATTCTCGATAATCCCCGATTTTTTATTGTTTATTATTGAATAATTAAGACATTTACTAAACATCAAATTTAGGTATGAACAAAAAATGGAAAACTGGTGATTTTGTACAGGATGGCTTCATTCAGTACGTTTTATTTATAACAATAATAATCCCCGGTTAATACCGTAAATTTGAGTAGATATTTAATATTTTGTAAGTTTTCAAAAATTATAACCTCAAAACCAAATTATTTACTGTTTGTTTGTACACATTAAATTTGCCTTGTTTTAATTAACTGTCTCTTTTGCTAGTATGCTGAAAGAAATATTTTCCGAAATAAGCTTGCCCTTTCTACATTTATATCGATATTAAGGTATATTTCAGGATCCTGAGCCAATATAACCATGAAATCTCGACAAAATTGTTATAAATTAACAGTAATATTATTTCAAACACAATTTACTAAAGTGTCTTTAATGCAATCTCAAACCTTATTTTTCCTAGACTACTTGTAGTAACTACCGTAACAGATACCGCAATCTCCCGATTTCGCACTCTTTCGTATATTTCAAACTTTGAACTAGAATGCGCCTTATGTCGATGTGCGACAGCCTGTATCTCACGAGATACGCGGCGCCGTAGGTAGTTAACGCGAGTGACGGAGCACTGGTAGCACGAGGCTGATGATGATTAGCCCTCTATGATAGTTTTGTGCTGATTTTCGAATGCTTTGTTGTATAATGGCTATGAACTCAGACCATCAAACTGAACAACTTTCACTATGGAGTAGGCTCGCGTTTCCTGAGGTAGGCCTCAGGAAACGCGAAAAAATCAGCTGTCCCATTCAAAACTGTTGTACCTACCTGACAAAAATGTATGAGACAGCAGATTTTTTTTTCGCGATTTCTCACGTAAGTTCTTTAGTGAAAGTTGTTCAATTTGATGGTCTGAGTTCACCGTTTCAGTCATCGATTTCATTAGCATCGTTTTAAACTTAGTCTACCCATCAAACTGAACAAATTTTACTATGGGAGCAAACTGAGCAAAAATATAATCAGGTGTTGCATACATTTGAGTCGAGTAGGCATTGCAGTTTAGTATGGAACAGCAGATTTTTTTGCTCCGATCAGTTTGCTCCCTTAGTAAAAGTTGTTCAGTTTGACGGGTAGACTCTTAGTTTAAAAGGATGCTAATGATATCAAGGTCACCCTGTATAAGATTTCACTTCTGCAATAGTTTATACAAATCGCTTTTTAATGTGAATTATTTTTAAAAGAAAATAATCATGATTAATTGTAAATAAAGATGTTTTGTTTCTATATATTTTGGATTTATTATTTCTTGTTTTTTTTAAATCCTAATCTGTAGTTACGTCGCCAATTTCGTATAGCAGAAATTAGTTCTCAACGAGGAGCGCTGTACGAAATTCAATACAAAATTGGTGACGTTACTACAGTAAAGTACAGTGAAAACTCATGATAGGCCTACTGGGAGAGTTCCAAATACAGGGTGTTAGGGTAAACAGTTGCATTACTTTAAGGTTTAAGGGGTGATTGTAACGATGATACTGAAAAAAATCGCTAAGAAACCTATAGGAAATTCGTAAATAAAATGTTGTCCTTCCTAAATGCAATCAGCAAATCGAACTTTTGTATGAAAAGTCAGCCTTTTTTTTTGCGAATTTCCTATTCGTTTCTTTGACAAAGTTGTTCAGTATCATGGGTACAATCACCCATTAAAGTAATGCAAACTGTCTACCCTAACACCCTGTATACAGAGTGTAAATTTAAATTCTTTACATAATTAAGAGGGCGCTTCTGATTATCAACCTGAACAACTTTCACTATTGGACCAACAGTGAAATAGTGAAAAAAAAATCTGCTGTTCCATAGAAAATGTCAATTGTTGTTCAACCAACAAGTATAAAACAACTGATTTTTTCTTCGGGATTTCATACTTTGTATACAAAAGTAAATTGGTTAATACTTGGTATATTGGTAGTAAAAGTTGTTCAGTTTGATGGTCCACTTAAGTATGTTACGCATTTAAATTCTGTATTCCTGTTATTTATTCTGTGATATTGGTTAAGATAGAGGCTAGGAAAAATATTAGAATTATTTGAACAAACAGAAAGGACTGATTGCCATATAAATCTGCACAAAGAGTCGTTGCCCTCTCTGTACCATGATATCCTTTGATCAAAAACGTGTATCGTTTTAAGGGAATATAATTCGGAACGCGCTCCATACAAACGAAGTCTGATGATATTTTCAATAATAACCAATTAGTCCATGAAATTTTTCAGAAACAATCTAGAAACTAATCTCTATGCTTGTATGAAGTTAGATTTACGTTAAAATGTATAGTTTTAAACTTAAAATTCTTTAAAGATTTCCATACAAATCTTAAATTAAAACTAGCATTAAAACTATATTTTATCGAAAATCTGACTTCATACAAGCATAGAGATTAGTTTCTAGTTTTTTTCTGAAAAATTTCATTGACTAATTGGTTAGTAATGTTAGTACTGAAAATATCCCCGGACTTCGTTTGTATGCAGAGCGCATTAGCGCACTCGGAATAAACTTCTCTTAAGGGATGATAAGAGGATATAATTCGGAGCGCGCTCCGAATTATATCCTCTTATCGTGAACATCGTGTCGCTATACGATGTCGAATATCGTGGTAAAGGGACATCAGAAATAGCAAACATTTTTTATTAATAATCTTTTGTTGGTGGCAGATTTGTATGGCATCAACTAATTAAAGGTGATGGTGGTGAAAGGGAGGTATGAATTGTAAATACAATTTTGCTTTTAAAAACACTTACAATTTATAGGTGTGGCTTGAAATACTTAACTTTAAAAATGTGTGTTACTCCGTTTTCATCTCAGAGTGCATAAATGCATTTTTAATTTTATAAAAACAGTTCCTTTGGAGAATGAAAAAAAAAGGTTTATAGGAGAAATGTTTGCAAAAGTTACGTTTTCAAGGCAAAGGGACCTTGTGGTCGCTATGGAATTATTAATGGATCCAAATACATAAATTTCTCTAAATAAATAAGTTTAGATATTAAGTAAGAATACATATTGGAAATTAAAATCGACAACAATGTCCCTTTTCCCAGAGAAATAACATATTGTTCCACTCAGTATAGTAATCCTAAGAAGAGATTAGAAGCGAAAACTAAGTAATATGTTCCACTAAAATTCAAAAACTAAGCTCAAACAACAAAAAAATCATGAAATTTACGAAATTACATCTTATGGAGATGTAATTTAAATATACTAGCTGACCCGGCAGACGTTGTTCTGCCATTTTCCCTACCCTACACCTACCCTACAACTACCCTACACCTACCCTACACCTACAACTACCCTACACCTACCCTACAACTACCCTACACCCACCCTACACCTACCCTACAACTACCCTACACCTACCCTACAACTACCCTACACCCACCCTACACCTACCCTACACCTACCCGACACACACTTGGCCGTTTTTTTGTTTATAAACCTTCCCTGGCATATGCACAACAACCCACCAAAGTTTCATCGCAATCGGTCCAGCCGTTCAGGCGTGATGCCGTGACCAAGGGAAATAGGGATTCATTTTATATATATAGATTGCGCATCTAAACAGCATGGAACGCTCTGTATAAGCATGTGCTTTTGTTTTAATACTACGCCGCTAAAAATGTTGTGAAGTTATTGCGCGATTATGTATTACCATAGAGTAAACGACAAAAATAGTACAATACTCAATAATAAGTGGCGTACCTCGGAAAAAGCTCAAACTCCCGTGTCATAGATGGCGCTGACTCCTTGCCCGCGAGTAGATGAATTGTGAATATAAATATCATACTTTCTGGCGGTGACATGACGACGTACAGCCTTTAGCTTGGTAGAAAAAAAATGTACGTAATTGTGAGTCCAATTAAAAAAAATTACTATGAGGGTTACGAGAAATCAATGATTGAATTGTCACCGCCAGGACGCATACTTTCTAGCGGGCGCTCTAATGGCATCATGATCCGGGGCTGATGCACTTCAAGGCCCTTCTCAACTGATGGAAGTGTGTGAAAAGATGTATGAATGTGGATGAAGCGAAAGCAATGAATCAGAATAGTAGCGTATGGTGGCAAATGTATGTGTTAAATATCCTCCTTCCCAGGGTCCTTTGTAATATGCTGACGGTTTTTAAGGGTCTGATCAGACCATCAAACTTATTAACTTTCGCTGTAGGACCAACATTGAAATCACGACAAAAAAGTCAGATGCCCCCTTTGTTATAAGTCAAGATAGACCGTTGAAGCTAAGAACGCGTCGATAAAAATTGCTACCAGTTAAGGTCGATAAACCCCTATACCTATACCTATACGCACACCAACATAAGAAAGTTGGCCCGTTTGTTTTAGTACGTTAGAAGCGTGAGGCTCTATCTTCACATATAATATATCAAAGGCTGTTTAATTTAATGGTCTGATCTAGAGCTTCCAATCCCACATACCCTTGCGGGATCTCGGTATTAGCGAGATCAAAAATTGTGCATGGTGCGGGATCTCGGTATAACGGGATCCCGCATTTTATGATAAAAGGGGTTAAAAGTAACTATACTCCATTCCAAATAGGGGCGAAAAGAAGGTAAAAAGGGTTCTTTATAGTACACTTTCAAGAAATACGAATATTGTATCAAACAACAAAATGGCGACGTTGAAAGACCTAAAGAAGCAGTGGTGTGCACATGTGGTTCGTCTTTAAAATCATTCTGACATAAGTGTCTCGAATTTTTATAAAATGATCACGGTCTTAAAAGGTTTCGTGGTCCTGCTTCTGTGATCTTCTTTTATTCGTCTTTATTTGAAATATAGTTTAGTAATTCAAATATCAAATCAAACAATGGCGACCGCGCGCACCGCAGCCGAGCCGAACATTTTCGGATAAGGATGTGCCTGTAACTATTTTCAATCCCGCAAATCTTGCGGGATCCGCGTTGAGCGGGATTGACAAATCGTGCGAGATCTCGGTATTTCGGGATCAATCCGAGATTGATAATCCCTACAAAAATCCGTCAGCATATTAAGAAGGAACCTGTATATTTAAAAGCTTATTAACATTTTAAAAGAGGCGTTAGTATTAAAACTATTTCAATAACTGCAAAATAAGTTTTCTAAAAATAATTCTAAAACAAACTGGATTTTGACTGCCAGCGCTGGAATGAAATTTGCATGGTACGTGGTTTTATTTATAATTATTTTATTGCACTAATATTTCAATTGTAAATATGCACTAAACATTGTATTATTGCTGTATTAAATGAGCTTTATTTTATGAATATCTTTTATATTAAATACAAGATTTATATAATCAAGTATTAATATTGTATTAAGCCGTGATTCCTGCTACAAAAAAAAACAGAGCTTCACTTTTTGTCGTCCGCCATCTTGTTTTAAAACAAAATTGTATTGGGCGACACCATTTTGTTTCTCGTTTTTGTGGTTTGCTGAGAAAAATGAGTAGGAGTCACGGCGTTAGGATATAAGAAAGATATTTTGCGTCTATGACATTTTTTTATGGTCATGGTCTGAAATGTTCCTAATAAAAGTTTTAATCCACAGGCGTTGGACGAAGAATTCTCGACGCAATTAGAAGAGCAAGAAAGGCAAGCGGCAAACGCCCGTTTGCCGCCGCCGCCACCGAGCAATATGCCGCAACATAGCTCCACGTTACATTCATCTAGAACTAGCCTTGCTTCAAGCCATTACGATTAATTTTATTATACAATGGCAACACTGAATAAACCTTTCAGCCATTGTGGTAGATTTTTATGCAATGTGGCAACACTGCAAAAAGAAGTGTCAAAAATTGCCGCCAATATTCTGAGGCAAAGGAATGAATCGTAGACGGAAATTCGAGTTGGTGACTTTAAAACGTAATAAATTAATAATCTAGTTAATTCGGAAGCAAATATTGTAAATTGTTAAGTGCCAAAATGGATGTCGTTAAATTTCAACTAAAATTGTGACCAGACTTAAAAAATTAAATTAAAGGGGGGTGATTTTCTTCGACTAGCTTAAAATTGGCGACTGCATCTTTCGTCTCGCTTTTTTTTTGACTGAGCGAGATTAGTAGGTAATTTGATATAAATTTTACTTAAGCAAAGGAATTGATAACTTTAGTAATAAAAAGGTGCTTTGGCTTTTGCACTTAGAGACTGGTCAATTATACACCAAGTTTTAGGATTAAAAGTGGCTTTTAAATCTTTCACTTTTACTTCATCACATATTTTTATAGAAATGACAAACGCAGGACTTTAAAATACTGGGTTAGGACTCTATTTTGTAATAAAACCTTCCCAAAAAAAACCATTTATGAACGCCGTATATCAATGCGGACTAAAATTAACGCGATATACCTACGATTGATTGTCTTACAAGTTATACAGGGTGTAAGTAACTAGCAAATACTGAAACGGTGAACTCGGACCATCAAACTGAACAACTTTCACTATGGAGCCTACTTCAGGAAACGCGAAAAAAATCTGTACCTACCCGACTCAAATGTATGCGACAGCAGATTTTTTTCGTATTTCCTGAGGTAGGCTCCATAGTGAAAGTTGTTCAGTTTGATGGTCTGAGTTCTCCGTTTCAGTATTTGCTAGGCTGTCACTTACACCCTGTATAAAATGTGATTATGTAATTTTTTTTAAACCGGAATATTTAAATATGTCTGCGAAATTTCCATGGTCATTTTTATAAAAATCTATGTTCGGTGTAAAGTCATAGCTTGAAATTGTGTGTCGGAATTGTTAAGGAATGTGTGTCGAGGAATTGCTAGTGATTTTAATGAAATTTGGCCTAAAAGTGTTCCTAATAAAATGATGGAGGACAAAACAAAGCCCTATAGTGTGATTGGTAGTGAATTTATTAGAATTTCGTTATTAAAAATCATATTTACTTTGATACTGAAAATCTTCAACTTTTAAAACTATTTTGAATCATAGAAACAAGATTTGAACAAATAAAATGCTAGTGAAAATTTAAATATAGGGTCCTTCTTAATATGCTGGCAATTTTTTAAGGGGATGATCAGACCATCAAACTGAACAACTTTCTCTATGGGACCAATGTCGAAATTGCGAAAAAAAAATCTGCTGTCCGATACAATTTGGTCGAGATTTCAGTTTAGTATGGAACAGCTGATTGTTTTTTCGCGATTTCGACATTGGTTCCATAGAGAAAGTTGTTCAGTTTGATGGTCCGATCATCCCCTTAAAAACTGTCAGCATATTAAATTGGACCCTGTATAGTGAGGAAACCTGCATACGCTGAAAAAGAAATTCTGATGCGTATAATCGTTTAATTATTAAGATAATAATCACTGTGAACCCTGTTAAGAACAGAAAAAGCATTATCGTTAATCAAGTTATCGTGTAACCACGTGCATACAACGTGTTAATGAATTAACGCAAAACTAGAAAGTAGTTTGTTTAGAATCGAGAGCAGAATCGAATTATCATAGTTTCAACATAGGTAATTTTTTTCAAAATATTAAATAATTTGTTTGTAAAATTTAAAATTTACTGAACTCGATCTTAACCCACCGCTCAGGCACATTCACCCTACTTACTACTAAAACAAGATTCTTAAAATGTATCCGCGAGCAAGCTAGCGCTTTCATTCATTGCTGAAATGATAACAAATCATTTTTGCCTCAAAACTTAAAATGTGAATAACTCTAAATTTTAACTATCAAAATAATGAAATTTTTGTTTCATTCGAATTATTTTGTTATAAATCAGTTGGGGTGTATGAGGTTTTGCGCTTATTCATTAACACGTTGTATAAAGGAAAAAATTC
The DNA here is from genome assembly GCA_963924505.1 of Agonopterix alstromeriana. Lineage (NCBI taxonomy): Eukaryota > Metazoa > Arthropoda > Insecta > Lepidoptera > Depressariidae > Agonopterix > Agonopterix alstromeriana. The sequence goes on along the minus strand of OZ004689.1, from coordinate 6,235,194 downwards.
ACAGAAAGACGAAATGAGAACCTCAATTTTTGAAGTCAGTATCTATTGGGCTTTGTAGAGTTTACAATGGACATTTAAATAACATTTTTTCAACTTCAAGTCTTACGACCCTAATAATATAAGCAATAAAGTACGTATTAGGAAAATAAAGTAAGTTAAAAATTTACATGGGAGAAATGATTTTTTTTAAGCTGTATTTAACGCATATTCCATAGTTTTAGTTTTTTTTAAGTTTACAAATGTCGTTTTTGTTTTTTTTTGAGGAAATATGGCGGTAGATTAACAGTGTTCCTCCAAAAAGTATATTATTGTAACAGTTTTAATAATAATTCGCAAATTAACTTCTGTTATCTGCCTCTCTCTCGTTTATAGATAAAAATGTGTATTAGAGCGAGCGAGAGCATTTAGTTTTGATTAGAGGAATAATGCACAGATTATATTTTTTTGAGGCGTATATTTTGACAGATGCTAATATTCTAATTTTTAATACAATAGTTTTAGTAAGAATTTTGAGCTTTTAATTAATGTTATTTTTGAAAGCACAATATTTTTGTATGAGACGTAATTTATTTATTGTGCAAAAGCTCAATTCGTCGGACTGTTAAAATCTGCGATGCATTTAATAAATTTGCCTTTTGCATTAACGAAACGCAAATTTATTTATTCGATTTTTGAATTTTTAGTCAAGACACTTAAAAATACTAATAAAAAAATAATATGTATATTTTGTACAGAAATAACAAAAATAAATTTTTAGTAGTCAGTTTCAAGTCTTAATTTTTATTACAAATTAGGAATTGTTGATTTTTATTCCTAAGTCTTTCGTGAAGGTATTATAGTGACTGTCATACGCATCTGCAAAAAAAGTCGGTAAAAATGTTTCTTATTTCTGATGTCCTCGTACCACGATACTTCGAAAAGATTTTATAGCGACAAGACGCCTAAAGGTTCACTTCCGATGCCAGCGGCCGATGCGACTGACGCGCGCGGCTCGCGGCCGACGGCCGATGCGGCAATACTAGTTACTATGAAAACGTATGGCGCCGCTTCCGATGCCAGCGACTGACGCGTGCGGCCTATGTGATAGACATATAGCATATGACAGAACCACGCGCGTCAGTCGCATCGGCCGCTGGCATCGGAAGTCCACCTTTAAAACGATACTCGTTTCAGATCAAAAGATAACATGGTACAGAGGAGGCAATGACCTTTTATGCAGATTCTTATGGCACCAACTATAAGTTGGAGAATTTGTTATAAAAATGTTTAGACTTTATTTAGTATGTGGACTGACATGTAGATATAGGGAAAAAACAATATTTTTTTCATGTACATACAGTATTTCGTCGAATGTGCCTACTTAATTTATAAATACAGATTTTGTAGTATTTAGGGGCCAATTGCGGTCTAGAGAAAGACAACGTATTTATTCGCTTCGATTTTTTTAATCTATAATATTTGTTTGACCATTTCTGATTTTATGACATCGTTATAAATTATCTGACAGAAATTTTCTACTTAAATATCCTCAAATAAAGCTCAGTTTTGCAAAAATGTGTCAATCAAGTACCTAATAAATAATAATACTAAAGTCCAGCCGCTGAAAGATTGCGTTTGACAGTTACCATAAAATTGTAAAAAACTGAATGAAAACTATAAATGCCGATCATTATTTAGTAGCTTTTTGAACTTAAAAGGGCAGCTAGTGCCCTGTGTACTAGAGTGAGCACAGGTAAACTATATTTTCATTCAGTTTTTTACAATTTTATGGTAACTGTCAAACGCAATCTTTCAGCGGCCGGACTTTAGTTATGGCATTATTATTTAAATTATAATGCTAATATCTTAAAGGTACGAAGCGAAAATAAATGCAACCTTTCTAGTGTCAAGCCCCTTTCTTTTTTTTTTTACTTTTTTTCGTATGCCATAAACAACATTCTTCTTAATAAAAATGAATCCCTTCAATTCTTTAAAACCAAAGAATGACAGAAACTTACCCATAATTTTTCCCGTTGAAAAGCGCTAGTCTATTATTGGGCCGATACTTAGATTTGTTTTATCTATAATAGTTTTTATATGAAACTACCTACGCCTAACAGTTTTTTTCTTAATTTTAATTGTTTTTTTTAAATACGCCAATCATTTTTAACCGTAGAGGGAGAAGTAATAGAGGTCGGGACGTGTTTTGTCCTATTCACTCAGATGCACATAGCAAATTCGCTCTAGTTAAAAGAGTAAATCGCTACCTTATTGCTTTCCTTATCGACGTAACTACTTTTTTGTACTACGGCCATCCCTCAGAGATGATCTCCATAGAGTCCGCATAAATTTACGATTGTAGTTAGTCTCTTTTGTCTTATGACGTACCTTTAATAGTAGGAGATGGAACTATAGATATTTGTTTGTGCGGCTGTCCACTTTTTTTTGAGCTAGTGTGTGTGAAAAGTGACCGTAAACATAAGGCCATATGTCACTTGGTGCCTTTTGTCCATACTACTTGACACCACACAGTCAAACCTAAACGTCAAAAAAAGTGGAAACTACAATTGGTATGGCTCACTCTAGTCTTAAAGAGAGATCCTTCCTCTTAGACTACGGCCACCCGACTGTATAGGATTTTATGTCGATCGCTGTCTCATACGCGGTTACACTGACATTCTGTCTACCAGCGTAAGCGAAAAAAGTCTATGAATGAGTGCAATTGAGAATATGCGTCCATGTATGGGCCTTTCGGCTAAATTGTGATATGCATGTGATAGCTTTGCTGTACGCATTGTAATATAGACGAATATGATAGAAATATAATCCAAATTCAAATATAGCCCCAAATATAGTAGTTTTGTGTTACAAAATATTCAAAGTAATATGACAACTCGAAGTAATTACAAATAGCGCAGTTAGCGATACAAAAAAACGATCAATTCAATCCAATCAAATTTTTTTTTTCCGCCATTTTTGCCAAATTTGAACAAAAATATCCATAATGAAATTCAAGAAATCTCGTTTGTACGACAAAATATATCGTTGTAATATAAAGTTTTAGTAATATGTTTATGCAAACTATTATTACCATATTTTTATAACGCCATACATAATATTCGGTAGTAAAAAAATGGCCCGTTTAGGAGGTTGCCTTTTTTGCCGAAAATTCAATTGAAAACTTTATAACGGTGCGGGACAACACAAATTAACTAAAACTGTTATCATTTTAAATAAAATTAAGCTATCAACAAGCTTAATACCGTAGAAAGAGAAGAGCTATAGAACGGGCATTAAAATAATAATATTCGCGAAAACGAGACAGGCTTAGTCGCTAATAACTAGTGATGCAACGAATACCACTTTTACGAATAAGAATACGAATATTAATTTCACTATTCGGCGAATACGAATACAAAATAATTTAATATGTTGAAAAGACACGTTAATCATTCGAAATATTATTTAAACAATCAAAATCGATAGCGTGTCGGACATGCTCTAAAATTCCTAAAGTCCTGACCAATGATTTGTTCCATTTTAAAATACCGGTTAAAAAACACTTTTGGTAAAAGAAAACCCTTTTTTGACCCTCAAAACCCTTGAAAAATTTTATTTCTGGAGACACAGTAGTGGATAATTTGAAAGATGACGGTTTCTGGAAAAATGTATTCAGCTGCAGCGTAGGAAAATGTATATCTTTCTGACAAAAAATAAGTGGGTTTTGCGAAAACATTTAATTACGAATGTCTTCCTGATATTCTCCGAATACGAATATTCGGTGATTGGCTGCTATTCGGCGAATACGAATATTCGTATTCGTATTCGTTGCATCACTACTAATAACACAGAGTGAGCGAGAGAAAATCTTTATTGTTTGTCCCTTTCTGCGTATGCGATATTTTTGTTAGACTTACTTGAAATTGCATACAAAATCTTGCGTCAAACAGGCACGATTTCTCATACATTTTTGTCATATCTCCGTCCCTTTTCAGTATATGCGGTCAGCAAATCGATATAATACTCAATCTACGCTTAATACCTATATTTAGGGCCTGTTTCACCGATTCTGAATAAGTTCCTTATAGCTTATCCAGAAGTGGTGAAACAGGCCTTTCGTATAATATCTTAATTAATTGGCGTATTTAGAAAAAACCTTCATAACATTATGTTTAAAACCTACTTATTAATTTGTAAATACGTAATTTAAACCTTAGTTTCGTTAAAAGGGAACATTATTTTTTTGTATTTTTGAGATTACCACAGTATTTGTAAAGGAAAGTAATTATTACTCTAATAATTGAAGGTAGCCATAGCCATTTTTTTTTTAATGTTAATTATTTTTTTGTCTATGACGAGTAAAAATAAATTATTGTTACACCTTTCCAAAATATAAAGAACTTACTTTGTACAATTGTGTTTTATTTGATTCCATTTATAATATGATTATTTTGGGGAGACATTTTGAAAATTTGAGGAGTGGTCAGGAAGTTGGAATAGACTTGGCGCGCTACATACAAACGAAGTCTGGTTATATTTCAATACTAACCAATTAAAGACAATCTTTTTAGACACGATCTAGAAACCAATATCTCTGCTTTACATTTGTCAGATTTCCGTTAAAATATATAGGGTCGTTCTTAATATGCTGACAATTTTTTAAGGGTATGGATCAGACCGTCAAACTGAACAACTTTCTCTATGGCACCAACATCGAAATTACGAAAAAAAATCTGCTCTTCCATCCAAAATTGCAAACCTACTCGAGCCAAATGTATGGGACAGCTGATTTTATTTTCGCGATTTCGATGTTGGTCCCATAGAGAAAGTTGTCCAGTTTGATGGTCTGATCATCCCCTTAAAAAAGTGTCAGCATATTAAGAAGGACCCTGTATAGTTTCAAAGTTATCGTGGCTCAAAGTTTTCCATACATTTCTTAACTTAATCCTATTTATGTATATGAAACTATATTTTCACGGAAATCTGACAAATGTAAAGCAGAGATATTGGTTTCTAGACCGTGTCTAAAAAATTTATTGACTTTAATTGGTTAGTATTGAAAATATCACCAGACTTCGTTTGTATGCAGTGATCATTTGCGCATTCGGAATAAACATCTCTTAATAGCGAAACGTGGATTTTCGGAGTTTTCAGAATCAGATTTCTGGTCCTCGGGGAATATAATCGTGAGAATATGCTATGCTATTTGTAGAGCAAGATCCCATGAACGCCAGATCTTTATTATACAGGGTGTAAGTGACAGCCTATCAAATACTGAGACGGTGAACTCAGACCATCAAACTGAACAACTTTCACTATGGAAACGCGAAAAAAAATCAGCTGTCCCATACATTTGAGTCTGGTAGTACAGCAGTTTTCTATGGGACAGCTGATTTTTTTTCTCGTTTCCTGAGGTAAGCTCCATAGTGAAAGTTGTTCAGTTTGATGGTCCGAGTTCACCGTTTCAGTATTTGCTAGGCTGTCACTTACTTTCTGTATAAAAGGGGCGATGGAGCGTTGCATATTGGGGATCAAACGGACTGATCGCGTCAGGAACACCGCAATACGCCAAAAAACACAAAGAAATGTTGGTGAGAAAAACCCAAATTGGAATGGGATTGAGCCGGCCATGTCTGTCCAAATGGGGCCCAGATGGGCCAAAGTCAACACCTTGGATTCCAGAGAATGGACGTCGCCGTCAGGGTCGACCCCGGAAGAGATGGAGAGACTACCTGGATGCCTTCGACGAAGAGTGGATGGAACTGGCTCAGGACAGGGATGGAGGATGAAGCGGGAGGCCTTTGCCCAGCAGAGGTTTGTTTTTGCCTCAAAACCGAAAATGAGAATAACTTTAAAATGTTGACCGTTCAAAATAATAAAATTATTGTTTCAATCTAATTATTTTGTTATAAATCAGTTGGGGTGTATGAGGTTTTGCGCTTATTCATTAACACGTTGTATATGTATGTATGTAAGTTGTTTACTTGCAAACTCTAAGGTAAAAAAAGTAAAAAAAGCAAAAGCATGGTAAAAGAGATTTAATTAAATTCTCTTTGGATACCAATAATTTGCAAAGAAGAATAAATTTGTCACAATAAAAGTTCTCCAAATTCGTTTAGCTCGCAAAAATTTTCTAAATTCTACGAAACAAATCCCCAATCTCAAAAATCATGTTAAATCAATGACAAATATACTTTAGCTCAAGCCAGTGAGTTACAAAAATGGCTTTGATACCTCTAACCAGAGAATTTGGTACCGTCACGCCTTTTAACGGCGAGATTTCCTCCTTGCACGAAGAGGCAAAATTGAGATACAGTAAATGTGAATTATTGAATACAATACAGCATATCGATATTTATTGCAAGGGAAGGACAAGTTATGTGGAACAAAATAAGCTGAGAATCCACGGGATTGATTCTCCTGTAGGTATAACCACCATAGCGTCTTCATCGAGAAAATTCGCTAAATGCCCGCCGTTAAATCCCAAGTGTTTAAATGTTTTAAGTAATTTCAGTGTGACCACAAAAGTTTCTGGGCTCTGGCCCGGACATGATATTCTGTCAAAGAAAGCGAGGAAAATTAAAATGAGGCAAATTAATAATATTAAAAGTAATTTTGTTTTTGGTAGTGTTGTAGCTAGGTGATTTAGATTAATATTTTGGATTAAATACAGTTGGTTTTGAAAGTTAGTTTTTCTTTAAGGGAACTGTGTGATTTTGAATCTAACCTAACGTAAAGATTTTGAAGGTCTGTTTTTATGGGTCGATTCCCACTGAAATAGCAGCGGCGGGATGCATTCTCAGTGCAATACTTTACCTAGCATTTTGAATATTACTATTTGGTATTGGTTGAGTGGGCTCATTTTCCGCAACTCATACTCTACGTCTTAGGTGCCTATTTTGCGTGAGGTGGGAATGACTATTCTTGCCACCCTAGCTCCTCCAGGAAGCCCACCAGCTTGTTAATGCTGCCGAATGCCTCTGGAAGAGACCCCGGTGATCCGAGGTGTTGTGCTCGATATTGTGCTAGCCCGTTACATTCTAACAGCACGTGCACAGCTGTTTCTTCAACCTCCATTCAGACCCTGCACAGAGGACTGTTAGTAACACCAATATTAAAAAGATGTCTGTTAAAAGGACCGTGACCAGTCAGGGCTCCAGTAACTAGCCGTAATTGAGCTCTCCTGAGACGCAAGAGGCTCCTGGTGAGGCGAGGGTTAACACTTGGTAGAGCGCTCCTCGCCTGTTCGCAATCTGTTAGTGCAGCCCAGAGTGCGTTCCGTTTTTGACTAGTGCGCTTGCGTAGTTGCGAGCGGATCCAGCCGAAAGGTCGCGGTATAATGGCTTCGGGCCCTATGGCGTCTGTGCTAGACCCGCGTCTCGCTAATTCGTCCCGCGAGATGCTGTGGCCTTTTATCCATTTCAGAGTGATGTGGTTTCGCTCACATACCTCTGATAGGGCTTTGTGACACTCCAGAACTATGCTTGATGTGATAACATTGCTCTGAATAGAATATTACTACTAGAGAATATTTAACGTACCGAGTTATAAAGTTAGAAGTCGATATAAGTACTTTGTTGGTGTCATAATTCAATATTTTAGAAGTTTACTGCTTGAATATAATATGTTACAAATTTAGATGCTATAAAATACTTGACATGCTGGGTACTTACAGTAGCTTACATCGACCAAACGATAACCCGCTAACAGCACGTGAAAGAGGGAGACTATGAAAAGGAAGCTTTCATGACTAATGACTTTGTTCATTTTTGTTTGCACGCGCGCCGTTGTGACGGTTGGTAGGTTAGGTACGATAGGACGGGTGCGAATAACTTTGCACCTTATTGCCGTGCAGAGAGTCACTATTTATTTGTTTTCGAAGTGATTCTTCTGTACCGGTAGGTACGGTCGCCATCAGATTTATCGTAGCATACAAGGTATTCAAATATTTCTGAGCAGTGGTAATTTTCAATAATTTCTTGACACATAACCAATCAAAAATATCTGAACGCCTAGAACATCAAATATATCTACGCACGTCAGGATGTGATCATAAACATCTGAGCATTTCAATTTTTAAATAACGTTGGATAGAAATTATTGAAAATTTATTGTTCAGATATTTATGACAAATTACAAGTTTAGATATATGTAATTGGTAACATTTACTGTAAAGAATTTATTGACAATTAGCACTGCTCAGAAATATAATCTGATAGCGACTGTACTAGTATTTATTGTTATTCTGTTGTGCGGGTTTGGGTCACGGAGTGCTATAAAAGATATTTTCCTCGCACAGGTCTAGTGAAGAGCCCCTTAAGAGGATACAATTCGGAGCACGCTCCATACAAACGTACTATGGTGATATTTTCAATACTAACCAATTAAAGTCAATTAAATTTTGCTGAAACAATCTTGAAACAATTATCTATGCTTGTATGGAGTCAGATTTTTGTTAAAATATACAGTTTCAATGCTAGGATTAATATAAGATTTATATGGAAATCGTTGCAATGTAACTTTAAAACTATACATTTTAATGAAAATCGGACTCTATACAAGCATAGAATTTGTTTTTAGATTGATTCTGAATAATTGTATTGACTTTAATTGGTTAGTATTGAAAATATCACCATAGTACGTTTGTATGGAGCGCGCTCCGAATAATATACCCTTAAGTATAGGTAGATGAATAAATGACAAGACAAATGTATACTTAATTAATAAATTTTATTTTAAAATTCTTAGAGAATACTTTATGTAACTCTTAATATTTATTAAATCTAAGCCGCGACTCCATCCTGCGTGCCGTCGTCGTCTGCAACAAAATAATCATTTTCAGTGTTCCGTACAAAAAAAGAATCAATTTCTTTTAGGCCCACAAACGGTTACGTTTATCGATGGTATTACACTCGGTTTCCTCGTTTAATCGCTTCTTGGTGTGTAGCAATTTGAAAGAGATGGAATCTTTGACTATTTATATGTGGACTGGTTACTCGTGTAATTCTACTAACAAACATTTCTGCCACTTTTTGCGGGGGGCGAGGTAACATGAAATCCGCAACTTTGGATTTTATTCCCCATAACTTTAGATTCTAATTTTAAATGTTAAAAATCATGAAAAGTAGTCTCGAGTGAACCCCAAACGTTCTAAGTTCGAAGTTATTATTTCGCAATTATAGGCTGTCTCATTTAGAGATAAGGTGTAAAATTGAATGTAAATGCACAAGATCAATTGTGCTTATACCGTGGCAGAGGGGAAATGCTACCGCAAGGCTAGTCCTTATAATAATTAGTCAAAGTATCACACATATATTTACGGTGTCAGAATGAGTGTAGATTGCTACTAACAAATAATTGTGCGAAGTCTGCAGGTACTCGCGGCGAGTCGGGCGAGCACGCGGCGGTTAATAACTCGCGGCGAAATCGTCGAATAAAATCGCTCGTGTGAAAGGGCTCTAACACTGGGTTTTCTCGTTTAATCGCTTCTTCGTGTGTAGCATGCTAGTTTCTCATACCTTTGTCATCAGTGTCCATAGGCTCCGGCGTCTCGTGGTAGGCGGGCGCGAGAGGGGATACCACCACGCCGTCCCACACCGTGATCTCGGTGGATATGTCCTTGCCGCCCTCGAACGCTTGCAGACCGAGCACGTAGCGGTGTCCACCTCGGGCCACCACGCGCAGTAGACTGAAATAAACATAGTTTTAACCTTCGATGCAAGAAGCCAATGCAAAGAGCGTCGGTGCAGTGGTCCATAATAATTAATTCAGGGACATAGAGGTATCTGAAACTGATCTTTAAATCTATACTCCATTCAAAATAGCAACGAAATTTTAAGGCTATTTTGCATTACAGAAACAAAGATTTGAAACACTTCTTCTCACTTATTCTTAAAACAACTTTAGTAACGTCCAAGATATGTCGGATAAGTAATATGGATATAGTAAGTAAGTATGGATGGATGTTTGATACTCTTTCACGTAAAAACTACTGAATGGATTTTAATGAAATTTGGCACACGGATAGAATATTATCTGGATTAACACATAGGATACTTTATTAAGGTCTACGCAGACGGAGTCGCGGGCAACAGCTAGTGTATCCAATAAATAAATTACATTTGGTAATCAGAATTGGCCAGAAAGCTAAATAGGAACCGGAAAATCTCGTCGTCCTTATTTGGAATGAAGTATAGCTAATCTGATTTATGAAATTTGTAGATCTATACTGTAGTAATATAAGATCTGCGCAGTCGCCGCGGCGGTGTCCTGCGCGGCGAGGTCCAGCGCGGTGCGCAGCCTCGCAGGGGTCCTGCAGGCCCGCGCTGCACAGACGACAGGGCAGGTCTAAAGACTAGTATATGCTCACGTCTGCGCAGTGGCCGCGGCGGTGTCCTGAGCGGCGAGGTCCAGTGCGGTGTGGGCGCGAGCGTGTGCAGCCTCGCAGGGGTCCGGCAGCCCCGCGCTGCCTGGCAGGAATAGACCTCCGGCGACCAGGGACAGGGCGCGTCTGTGTGGGAAAAATACGAGTTTTAAAATAGGCTTTTTATATACCATATGCTCACGACTTTATTCCCCGAGGGGGTAGTCAGAGATATTCTGAAACCTCAGAACATCCACGATTCACCAGTAGTACCGAAACTCTGTCCAGTGTGACGGGGGGTGAGCCCGTCGCCACTTGTAATGGACAGTGGGTACAATACATGCCTCGAAATTGAAGCATGCAGGTTTCCTCACGATGTTTTCCTTCACCGAAAAGCCAGTGGTGTTACAAATCATACATAAATTCCAAAAAACTCATTGGTACGAGTCGGCCTGGACGGGGATCGAACCATCGCCTCCTGCACGGGAGGCAAGGTTACTCGCCACTATACCACCACAGCTGAATACCACTGTTTTTTAATGACTTGAAAAATTTCAAGGGTGTATTCAGACAATGAAACTTAAGGAACATGGGCCGAAAAACATTTCCTGGGCTTTCCATTGGAATGTTGCTGGTCAACATCGATCGGCTGATCCCCACTTTTGTATAGAAGGCTTCCATACAAATGTGCAGACCAGCCGATCATTTTCAAAGCGATTTCCAAAAAAAAAGTGTTATGATCCCTCTTAATTTAACACTTCCGCTGCTAAGCTCGAAGCATTGCGAACATTTTGGAATGCGATACAATCCTGACTCACCGGGCGAGTCGTGCGCACTGCGGCCCATTTGTTGCTGACCTACCTCGTAGGTCGTCAGCAGCCAAAGTGTTAAGAGGATTATAAGACCACCATGATCGTGGTTAGGAACTGGCTGCGGACCCTCAGTCTTGATTAGTTTAGGAGCCAATACCCATTTATGAGTTAACATGTTGTTAAATTTAATAAAGGATTCATCTGCACCAATTTTGATGAAATTTTTAGGGCAGTAAGGGTTTTACCACAAATTGCCTCCATGGTCTAATGGTTAAGAGCATTGGGCTCTTGACACGGAGGTCGTGGGTTGGATTCCTACGTGGGACACCTTGTGATATGTCACTTTGTGCATTTTTCCCCAGTTGGCTAGGACGTTGCAGGCTGAATCACCTGATTGTCTGAATAGAAAGATGATTCCGTGCTTTGGATGGCACGTTAAGCCTATAGTCCCAGCTACTGTATCCGGTGGTAGTAGTCGTTACGTCAGAGGCCGTAAGGCGGTCTGAAAAAATTCGCTTGCTGTCCATACGATAAAAGACCACAAATTGAATATTTTAGCTACCTGAATGCCACGTTGATGGGCAGAGCCTGGCGCTGAGGGTTGTTCATGATGCTGTGGTGTGCGAGCAGGTCTATCATCCAGGGCGTGAGGGGTTCTAGACCCACGTGCCGGGAACACATGTCACGGAGCAGTCGGATGAGAACCTGTAATACAATTAGATCTTCATAAAATCATTACCGCCCCACTATAATGAGGTTTTTCCAACATTCATCAACACAGCCCACTGCAGGGCACAGGGCACGTTAGTCCACCACGCATACACAATGCGGATTGGTAGACTTCACATTTGCATCAGAATTTCTTATTCACGTATGCAGGTTTCCTCACGATGTTTTCCTTTAATGATGTGATGATTGGCCAAGCTCTACATTGATGGTAAACATACCTTGATGGAGGAGTGGTGAGCATTCTCTTCAAACCACCTGCTGTGGCGGATGGCAGCCAAGTGGCTGCTGATCAACTTGTAATCCAAATGCACCTGCAATAAAGCACATAAAACATTTCATTTTACATTTAAGCACAGGTTCGACACTTCAAACAACGTTTTGGAATTGACATGATGGCGTTTGCACATCCGCACTTGGTGCAAATTGTCTTATTGGTGTGTGTGTAGAGTTGACTTACCACGCATCGTATGAACATAATCTACATTTCGTTACTGTTCATTCTGTAATAAAATAGTATTTAAGCTAAAGAATTACTGAAAATGTGTATTTAGCGTTATTTTTCCACGTTTTTTATGCACTGAAAAGGCTCAATTTTATGTAGTCAAATACTACGGGAGAGCGCGCCTGACTGCATTCCCTTGCTCGGCTTCCCTCTAGTTTCCCAGAAAGTGTGAGGTGAGGTTTCTGAAGTCAGGGGGGGGGGCGTTCTGTATGTAGAACTATATACTATTACCTATTCTGTAATTTAAGTTAAATGGAGAGGTTTTACCATGTTTATACAAGATATTACAAAAGTAAAAATTAATATTTATAACTTTTAAGGGGGTGGTTTAGATTTTCTCTATGGGACCAAGATAGAAATCGCGAAAAAAAAACGGATGTCCCATACATTTAGTTCGAGAAGATATGTAGTTTAGTGTGGAACAGCTGATATTTTTTTTGGATTTCGACTTTGGTCTCTAAGAGAAAGATGTTCAGTTTGATGGTCTGATCATCCCCTTAAAAAACCGTCACCATATTAAGAAGGGCCCTATACATAGGTAGTTCTGATGCAGCGTGGTAACACTGTATAAGAAAGAGTGTTGAGTACAAAATACATTATGTACCACCAATTTTAACCTCACCCTCTGGCAGGAAGCGTGGCAGAAAATGTAGGCAATGGTGTCTTCCTGTCTCACTCGCACTAGTTCAGTATCGCACATACTTACCTGTTTGTGTATATTTTTAACACCCGACGCAAAAAGAGGGGTGTTAAAAATTGTATGCCTATGTCAGTCTGTCTGTCTGTGGCTCCCAAGCGGGTGGACCGATTTGGATGCGTTTTTTTTAAAAACAAAGTTATATATATTGTTAGTGTTCTTAGCTTTGTTTCATGAAAATCTGTTCAGCAGTTTTCAAGTAACTTTAAAAATCATGAAATTCACATTAAATTACAAATTTTATAAACTCCAACGCCAAAAAATTGAGAAAAATAATTTGGTAACTTATTATTTTTGATGTAAACAAATGTTTGTTTTACTTTCGCTCTCTTTTAAGATATTTTAGCTCAATTAATGTGTCGGGGACCGCAAGTGATTGTTGAATAAAAAATTATTGATCATTTCATAGCGGTCCCCTACGCATTAATTGACCTAAAATATCTTAAAGAGAGTTAAAAAGTAAAATATACATTTGCTTACATCAAAAATAATAGGTGACAGGATTATTTTTCACTGTTAAAATGTTGGTTTATGGTGTTGGGGATTTTTTTTCCATTTGTATAAAATAGCAGCTAAGTTTCCAAGGTGTGGTGGTGATGAGGGCCCGCACACCACAGACCCGTCCCCTTTATCACCATCAACTCACGTCAGGCTCCAGAATCCTCAGGTTCTGGAGCAGCGTGGTGATGAGGATACGTACACCATCAACACGCCCCCGTCATCATCATCATCATCATCATCGTCAACTCACGTCAGGCTCCAGTTTCCTCAGGTTCTGGTGCAGTGTAGTGATGAGGACCCGCACGGCTGCGGTCGCGGCTGTGACGGTGAAGCCGCGCTCGTGGCACGCGCAGACTACGGAACCACCACCGTCTGCTCGCATCAACTTGTTCAGCTCTTCATTCACCTGAGGACATGAGAGGTCATTGCATTTCTCAAAGTGGGTAGTTAACGTTAAGGTCCCAGTTCACACTCGGTTGAAAGTGGTTAGCAACAATACAAATTGGTATTTTTCAGATATTGGTAATGCTGAAACTTGGATTCGAAAATCATTTATAGCTAAGAGCGTAAACAAATTGTCAGGGATAGTGCATCAGAAAGACAATCTATATCTTGTAGATATGTTAGTTTGAGCTTAAAGCTCAATTTGCAACTGGAATTGAGCACATTTTTTTCATAAGTCTCAAATGAGGATCTCCGAGGTTTTTTATTTTGAATGTAAGCATTAAAGTACATGAAAAATATTGAACATCTGTTTTTTTAAAATAATGTCTTTAACGGCTCTGGATACTAGTCCTTTTGAGCCATTCGTTATTATTTTTTTCTTTATATTCTTTATTTTGATGATAGGATGATAGATGACGATGAATCTGTGGTCGATTTCGTAAGCTCGCGCGTTGCCGCCAAAATTACCATGTCATGTACGAGTTAACTTGAACCAAAACGTATGTTCTGTTATCGTATTTATTTGAGATTCCTGTTACGTCGGTCGCTTTACGCAACTGTTTGGTACACAATCCGCACGAAATTATGCCACAAATATCACTAAAACCAATTTTTTACGAATTTCAAATACGACGAAGCACAGCAAGAGCAATGGCGCCAAGCTACCTCCTTTATTTTTTTCTACAACCAAAAATGACCGAGCTACAAGCAATTGAAGGCGGCAACTGTTGAAGTAGCTGGCGGCAACGTGCGTTACGTTACTGCACCAATAGCCAAATATTTTAATGCTAAATTGGCCAAAATACCTCACAACCGCAGAACGAATGGGTGAAATGACGTCACACGTGTCCTGGCTTATTGTTTTCGGGCACGGCTAACTTCAAAATTTACTTTAAACCGATATTCAAAACTCAAAAAGGCAAATCATTCGTTAATCATATAGAATAACTTGATGAATCGTTTTAACGAAATTGCTATAGCATTGGAGATCCTCATTGTTGTTGCATATGCTCACGACTAAATTCGCCGAGGGGTAGTCAGAGATATTATCAAAACTCTGAACATCCACATCCCTTAAAAAAATCCTGTTTTGGGTTATTATCTGTGTACGTGCAAAATTTTGTTACAATACATGAAACATTTTGAGAGAAATAGAAAACCGAAATAAGTAATAAACTGAGTTACCTTGTTAGACAATCCCTCGACAGCCTCCTTGGTGGGCAGAGTCTTCAGTATAACAACGATATCGGCCACGTTCTTGCCGGCCATCATCGTTCCTTTCTTGTACGAGCCCACTTGACGAACCTCTTCTAATTGCTGTAACAAAAGAGTTGCAAAAATTATAAAGACAATATCCAGAATAAAGGTATATTAAAGGTAAAGGTATAAGGCATATTTGTTGCAATATAGGGTCCTT
This sequence comes from Agonopterix alstromeriana, assembly GCA_963924505.1. Lineage (NCBI taxonomy): Eukaryota > Metazoa > Arthropoda > Insecta > Lepidoptera > Depressariidae > Agonopterix > Agonopterix alstromeriana. The sequence goes on along the minus strand of OZ004689.1, from coordinate 6,219,750 downwards.
CTTAATATGCTGACACTTTTTAAACGGGATAATCAGACCGTCAAACTGAACTTTCTCTCAACTGCAAAAAATCATCTGTTCCATACAAAACTGCAAACTGCTACTCGAGCAAAATGTATTTGACGATTTCATGTTCGTCCCATAGAGAAAGTTGTTCGGTTGATTCTGATCATCCTCTTAAAAAATGTCAGCATATTTTAATGAATCAGAGTCACGTGGCAAGTAGGTTCACGTGTCGTCTCGATTGTGCACTTTCCAGTTTGCCACAAAGTTCCAACATTTTGTATTTTATTCAAATTACCCTATAATAGAAGTTAGAAGCATCATCGGCACAGGTCCGGCACTTCAAACAACGCTTTGGACTTGACATGATGGCGTTCGCACATGGGCACTTGGTGCAAATTGTCTTTGACATATGTGTAGGGTTGACTTACCACGCTTAGTATGAACATCATCTACATTTCGTTACTTTTTATTGTTCGTTCTGTTATTGAAAATAATATTTAAGCTAAAGAATTACTGAAAATGTGTATTTAGCGTTATTTTTCAACGTTTTTTATGCAGTCTTTTCAGACTCAATTTTATGTAGTTAAATACTACGGGTGACTGCATTCCCTTGCTCGGCATCCCTCAAGTTTCCCAGAAAGTGTGAGGTGAGGTGGGGGATCTGAAGTCAGGCTGGGAGTGGCCGTTCTGTATATAGAACTTTATACTATTATCTATTCTGTGCTATGGATTAATATATGTCATTAGGCCAAATCTACACTAATATTATAAAGAGGAAAGATTTGTACCTATTTTTGTATGTTTGTAATGAATAGGCTCAAAAAGTACTGGGCCGATTTAAAAAATTCTTTCACCAATAGAATGCTACATTCTTCCAATTTGACATAGGCTACATTTCATTTTGAAAAAAAATTAGGGATCCTTGGTAAAATTTGAACAATGTAACCGAAGGTGTAGAAAAATGAGCCTTTGTCTACCCCGTGCGAAGCCGGGACGGGCTGCTAGTATAATATACAAACTTACACAAGCAGCGAAGTCTCCCGGAGCCACCACCAGGTTGTCGAGCACAGTCTGCAGTTTAGTGACGATGCTGAGCACGGCAGACTGCTCTGCTGGCGTCGGACATAACTCCGCATGTCTTTTGAGTAGCGCCTGTGGATGGAGTTTTATACAGGGTGTAAGAAAAAGTATCATTGACCTTTAAACCTCATACTCTACCCATCAAACTGAACAACTTTTATTAAAACAAACTCACTGCTAAGCCCTTTTCCACCAGAGCTGCACTGTGCGAGGCTAAGAAAATGAAGCAATACTATACTGGTGGATCTGTCCTCGCTCATAGCTTAGCTACCTCGCACAGCATTGGCATAATAAACGACTCGATATTAGAAGAATATAATGCAGGCATTACACTCTCGCGATAACTTCGCGGCGAGAATTCTCAGCAAGAACTTCCAAAGGAAAATTACTACGGCCTGACGCCACGAGAACAATAAAGCAAAGTCAAAGTCAATATAATTTATTCAATATAGGAGCTCGCAGTACACTTATCAAACGTCAAATCTTTTTTAAAGCTACCACCGCGTCGGAACGTGTTGTCGCTGTAGAGTAGATGCGGCCAGAAACTCTACAACATAAGACGACTTAATAACTATTACAATATAAATTCTTAAGCTAAAGTTATGTATACAATAATACATAGTCTATCATCCACACTCTTGTTCTCGGCCCTTCTCGTCGAGAATGTTTTAATTTTCTAAAGCAGGCACTTCTCTCTCGCAAGAACTTCTCGGCGAGCACTTTCAAGGAAAATTACTAGGCCTTACGACGCCACGAAAACAGTGAAGAGCATCCACTCTCGTTCTCGGCCCTTCTCGTCGAGAATGTTTTAAGTTTCTAAAAGAAATAAAGGTAGAAAACAAAAGAATACCTGCGTGAGAGCGGAGTCATCCGGGGCAGGCTTGCATCTTGGGAACGCCGGTTCAGCCAATATCAAGTCGAAAGGCGGTCTCAGCATCAAGACACGGGGCCTGTTGAACGGAGGGCGACCCATTCCACCCCTGCCAGGCATCCCTCGTCCACCGCGGCCAGCTCCGCGAACCATAGTCGCTATTTTGCCGGTTCAAACACGATAGCAAAATGGAAGCGAAAATCTGTTTTCAATATTTCACAACACTTTCGGTTCACGAATCACTGTAATAGTTATTGTTAACAGTTATTTTTAATGAAGTTATGTCGGCTTATGAAGAGTTATTTGGAAATAAATCACAATTTACAATACAAAATGGCAGAAACAGACGCGGTCTTTCATCGATTTGCTGAATTTTGTAGGTTAGACTGGTGTTGCCAATTAAGTTTAGCGATTTACCCAAATCTTGGTTCTTGACATACTTAGAATATTAATTTTGCATTTTACACACAAGAAAGAAAATCATAAAAGGCTTAATAATATTTGTTTTATTGAAAAAACAAGAATATTCACAATAAAGAAATGATTTATTCCGTGTTTCATTGTACAAATTAACATTTAAATTAAATAATTTACCATCTTACAGGTACTTTTGGGAAGCTGGCAACACCAAGTCCGTCATTGTTGCCATGTGATAAAATTATAAAACTGCGTTCATATTTAATACTTATAAAGCAATCAAGAAATATATGCTTATATGACTTAGTTTTAAACAAAGTAATATTGCTTTGCTTATGTCAGTCTCCCATTAGGGTGGGCAGAGATCAGGAAGCTGGAAATAGGTAGCAGAGATAGACTGATCCCTCCTCCCATGAAACTGAAACATAATATCTCTGTAGCCAAGATTCAAGTTGAGCTCAAGCAGCGTTTTCGCTTTTATAGATTTTATTTAAAATAATAGTAATTATTCATACTTAATTATAATTAATACTTTAATTATTTTTATTCATTTTTTCAGTAAAATGAAATCCATTATTTCTATTTCCAGATAAAACAAATATTTAATTCGTTTGAACATGAATGCATCAGAACTTTGACACAATGGTTTGACAGAAATTCGATTGCTCAAAAATGACGTGGAGTACTAGGTTATGAATTTGTTGTTAGTGAATTTATTAAATAAATATCGCATAAAATTACCTCAGAGACTTTTTGAAAACAATAGCAATAAATAAACTTCAAAATGCTGGACATAACGGATACTCAAAGTAAGTGAATAGTGCATATTTATAACAATATGTTCGCTCTATATTTTTCACAATTTGAAATGTTTTTAAGACAATTTTCTCATTAATTATCTGTGTGAATGACTTGATAATTAAATAGGCTTTATACTTAAATTAATATAGGCAAGTGTATTTAAGAAACAAACTAGAAAATAGTGTCTAAAATTACTTTTTCTAATCGACAAATATTTCAATTTAAATGTATCTTTTTTTCGATTCGTTGCACTTAAAATCGATTGATATCGAGTCGCATGTTATTACGATATCGATTGTGCAATATCTCGTAACATAATTTCAGTACCTTTATTAAAAAACTATTTATTTATCATTATTTAACACTATTGTTGATATGGTAATATAGATAAACTTGAGTTTACCCGCCACTTCGTCCGCACAAATTATATACCAGATTTTAATTCAGATCCTAAGCTATCAAACTGAAAAAGTTTTATCAAGATCGGTCCAGTAGTTTTTGGGTTTTGCTGTTTCAAACAAACAAACAGACTAACAAACATTCTAATAAAGGTTGCTTTGGAGCCAAGGATACAAAAAACCATATTATAATCTTTTTCTTCTAAATATCTTCAATGTATGTTCAATAGTTTAGATACAGCTGAGTATATGTGTAAAGGGTGAGCTTAACTCTTAAGAGATTTCTACCATGTTCACTGTGATGGCTATCTGTGATGTAAATAAGCTTGCTTTGCCTTTAAAACGATATAACATTTAGGACAATTTATGAATTGTAGTGACCAAATGAAGGCAACCTAAAGGCTTTTGTTTCAGAGATCGGTGTTGGCCTTGCTGGCTTCGGAATAACATTCCTGTTTCTAGGAATGCTTCTGCTATTTGATAAGGGCTTGCTGGCTATTGGCAACGTAAGTAGTTTTAACTAATTAAAATATAAAGAGTCTAACGGTCAGTTGCCTGTACGTTCTTTAAAGTTAATCTTACATCTATGTAATGTTAGTGAATGGCTGCTGATGACAGTCATTCGATCCCAAGATAAGACTCGTAGGGCTAACAAGCACATCCAATCCACACAGCATCCAGAACCACATCAACTGCCTCCCATCCATCCCCCGCACCCTTACCGCCCACATCAAAAGTTCCCGCTCTCACACACCCTCATGCACACATGCAGACGCACACACACACACACAACACACACACTCAAATTGCATTACAAAATTCTTAAAAATAAGTTTAAATATCTTTATTTTTATTGTTTTACTAAAAATCAACCTATATCTAAGCTGTTAAGTTTAGCATAACATTAATTTATGTACACTAAGATTGGGGAAGCCACTGCAGCATGTACCACAGCGTGCTCTCACAAGCTGCAGGGTTTTCATTGATGTATTGTAACTGTTATGTGTCAAATAAACGTTTATTATTAATCCTCCATTAAATTTCTTTTTGTTTTGTTGATATAGTCAAAGCTACAACACATCTGTCATAGGTCACTGTATACATTGTTATAATAAAATCCCCGAGACCATTTTGAATCTTTCCGAAAACATGTTTAAAACTCAAATCAAAAAAGTCCTCTGTAAAAAAAAAAATATATACTGGATGATTATTTAAATGATCAAAATGCTTGAGTCTGAGGTCACTAGCTTATAGGTTATTTACTTTACTGTATAGTATCAATTATTTTATTAAATAGACTATGTATTATTGTATACATAACTTTAGCTTAAGAATTTATATTGTAATAGTTATTAAGTCGTGTTATGTTGTAGAGTTTCTGGCCGCATCTTCTCTACAGCGACAACACGTTCCGACGCGGTGTTAGCTTTAAAAAAAGATTTGACGTTTGATAAGTGTGCTGCAAGCTCCTATATTGAATAAATTATATTGACTTTGACTTTGACTTTACTAGCAAGAGATTTAATGGAGGATTAACTTTAAAGGCTGTTTGTGCAACGGACCATTAGTGTAGGTAGACAGTTTTAAATTAAAAGGTGAGTATACTTGTAATATTAAACAACTTTTATCAAGAAATCTGTAGGAAATTTGCAAAAATTTGACTTGTCAAAAATGGAATCAGTTAACTTTGTATGAACATTAGAAATTTTGTTTTGCATATTTCTCTTACCTTCCTCAGGGAAAGTTGTTCAGTATCTTTGTACAATCACCCTTTAAAACTTTGACTATTTATATATGGACTGGTTACGTGTGTAATTCTACTATCAAACATTTCTGCCACTTTTTGCGGGGGGCGAGGTAACATGAAATCCGCAACTTTGGATTTGATTCCCCATAACTTTAGATTCTAATTTTGAATGTCAGAAATCATGAAAAGTAGTCTCGTGTGAACCCCAAACGTTCTAAGTTCGAAATTATTATTTCGCAATTATAGGCTGTCTCGTTTAGTGATAAGGTGTAAAATTGAATGTAAATGCACAAGATCAATCGTGCTTATACCGTGGCAGAGGGGAAATACTACCGCAAGGCTACTCCTTATAATAATTAGTCAAAGGCAGTTTAGTATGGAACAGCTGATTTTTTTTCACGATTTCTATGTTTGTTCAATAGTGAAAGATGGTCTGATCATCCCCTTAAAAAACCGTCAGCATATTAAGAAGGTTACCCTAAATAAATACTAAAAATATTTGGTTACCCTAGTTTTTAAATACTAACAATATTTTAAGGGTAAATTCAGACAATGAAACTAAACAACTATCCCTAAGAAACTTGGGTCGAAAAACGAAAAACTTTTTTGGATTTCTCATAGAAAATCTATCAGCGGATCCGCATTATATTCTGGCCACTCCCAAACTTCGGATCAGATTGTGCATTTTAATGGCGATGTTAGAGGCGAAGCTTGAAGTACATACAGCAGTCTATGCTGAAAAACAAAACATTTTTTTACCTTCAGATTCTCTTCATAAGCGGCCTAGCATGCGTCATAGGGCTGCAGAGGACATTCTTCTTCTTCTTCCAACGGCACAAAGTGAAGGCAACCGTCGCATTCTTCGGCGGCATAACCATAGTGCTGCTCGGGTGGCCCATGATTGGCATGGTAGCCGAGATCTATGGGTTCTTATTACTGTTCAGGTGAGTTCAAAGAGATTATACCTAATAGAGTGAGCCATACCAATTGTAAAGTGTCCACTATTTTTGACGTTTAGGTTTGAGTGTGTGGTGTCAAGTAGTATGGACAAAAGGCACCAAGCGACATATGGCCTTATGTTTACGGTCACTTTTCACACACACTAGCTCAAAAAAAAGTGGACAGCCGCATAAACAAATATCTATATTTTTTTTCGCCATTTTGATGTTGGTCCCATAGAGAAAGTTGTTCAGTCAGTTTGACGGTCTGATCATCCCCTTAAATAAGTGTCAGCATATTAAGAAGGATTCGAATTTCTGTTTATTTTCATGCATGCTTAAATTTTAAGGCTGTCCATTGCCCATTATAAGTGGCGACGGGCTCACTACCCGTCACACGTGAACAGTGAAACGTGGATGTTCTGAGCTTTCAGAATATCTCAGACCTGGCTACCTCCTCGGGGAATATTGTCGTTAGCATATGATATGCAGCTTCTGTTGATTTTAAAAATGAGCGAAATATTATTTTGATTTCAGGGGCTTCTTGCCGGCGGCCATCAATTTCCTAAGAATGGTCCCAGTGTTGGGATCATTATTAAATCTACCGATTATCAGTGGGGTGAGTTCATTGTATTTTACTAGCCGTTTAGATTATCATCATCTATCGTCCCTCCTCCTATGGCACATGACAGGCATTTCCCTCAAGGAGTGTGTATGGGCTAAGGGCTTTGACTAATTATTATAAGGACTAGCCTTGCGGTAGCATTTCCCCTCTGCCACGGTATAAGCACAATTGATCTTGTGCATTTACATTCAATTTTACACCTTATCACTAAACGAGACAGCCTATAATTGCGAAATAATAACTTCGAACTTAGAACGTTTGGGGTTCACACGAGACTACTTTTCATGATTTTTAACATTCAAAATTAGAATCTAAAGTTATGGGGAATAAAATCCAAAGATGCGGATTTCATGTTACCTCGCCCCCCGCAAAAAGTGGCAGAAATGTTTGTTAGTAGAATTACACGCGTAACCAGTCCATATAATAATTAGTCAAAGGCTAAGGGTCATGTCAGAAGCGATTTTTCGCGATATCGCCCCGATATTTATAAGATCAATCAATGTTACTTAGAAGCTACATATAAACATATTTTAACGGAAATCTAACAAAATACGGAACCACCACAACGTGGTGACGTGACCAATCACAGAACATTATAAGAGGGGTTAGAAATGCAAAGTAGCGCTTTTGCTTCGGAGACGGCTGTCGCCACTTGTCTTCCCGCTCACGCTGCTACAATTACTCATGCCCTCTCGCTCGCACCACGCCGCGCGCCTTATGGTGTTATGCAAATCATTGCATAACCTGTGGCGACACGTTCCACGCCTACTTTGCACTTTTAACCCCTCTGTTCTGTGGGACCAATCTAGTCTGTGACATTTTTTAAACACGATCTGTCTATACTTTAACTTTCCAAATAAGGAAGAAAAGATTTTCAGATTCCTATATTGCCAACTCGGTATGTCAAGTTTTTTTTTGGTCTTAAATATATATTTTTTACGGATAGAAGACATTATTTTAAGAAACCAATTTAATTTTTTATTGCGATTCATCGAGTTTATCAATATAAATTTAATTTTTAAATTACTTTGATCTGTAATCTCTAAATGCAAAAATGGTGGAGAGAAAATAATTCGAACTCCGTGGAGAAAAACTAATTACTGCTTTATTAATTTTAAAAAAATCCTGCCTTCTCTTTTTAACTCTATGCTGGAAACAGAAACGGCAACATCAAATGTCAAATACAGACATTGTGAATGTATTTTTTTTCTTAATGGCCAGTTATTTTAAGTTTACCAAGGAGTTCACAGGTTTTCCAGTGATGTCACTGGATGGGCCTAAAAACGAAGTTATTTTAATAAAAATATCTGTAATCCTTTCATTTTAAAATCTCTGACATAGAAAATATTACTATGGAGACAATTATCTCGAAATGGTTTCCGATTCAGCCCTCCAAAAAAAAACTTGACATACCGAATTCTAATTTGCAAATATAATTTATGTATCTATCTTATATAATAAAAATAAAAATAATTCATTGACTGTACTTGGTTTATATTGGAATCAGGATGAAACTTTCTTTGTATGGAGCGCGCTCGGGCGCTCTCTGTTATATCCTCTTAAATCTCATGATGTAATATTATTTAAATTTCTTTTTGCAGATCGTTAACAGGATAGCGGGCGACAACGGGCGTAACATGGTATGATAGTGTTGCCATACGAAATAAAGACAATTACTATAATAATGAGACCTACTGTGTAATATATTCATGTTTATGTGAGTTTTAACGTGGTATACTTATTATATTTATTATTGTAATATTTATAAATTTATCTACATGGTACAAATTATTGCAAAACCTGAAAAACAATATGCCTTTTTCCAGTGATTTTCTTGGGAATCGCTAGATGGTCTCACAGCCCAGTTCAAATCTATACAACGTGTTAATGAATAAGCGCAAAACCTCATACACCCCAACAGATTTATTACAAAATAATTCGAATGAAACAATAATTTCATTATTTTGATACTTAAAATTTAAAGGTATTCACATTTTAAGTTTTCAGGCAAAAATCATTTGTTATCATTTCAGCAATAAATGAAAGCGCTGACGTGTTCATGGATACATTTTAAGAATCTTGTTTTGGTAGTAAAGTAAGTAGGGTGAGAATGCCCGAGCGGTGGGGTGAGATCGAGTTCATTTAATATTTTGAATAAATTACCTATGTTGAAAACATTATAATTCGATTCTGCTCTCGATTCTAAACAAACTACTTTCTAGTTTTGCGTTTATTCATTAACACGGTGTATATAAAATTTTCAAAATGTTTTTTCCGTAGTAAAATATTAGGAGGGAAGAATGGAAGGAAAGATGATCAAAAATATGCACAAACAAATCTTTCAATTTATATTAATTAATTATTAACGAATCACTTGAATCGAAAAAAAAAACAGTTCATGTCTGACAGGGCTGTATGGGCTCGATCTCTTGGTCTTTATCCGTAGCTAGACCTATGAATAACACAAAAAAAGTAATGAAGTTGTAATTAATTTATGATTTGCACAGGTTTTGCATTAATTTGTCGCTATAATCTATACTTCATTTCAAATAAGGACGAAAATATTTTTCGATTCCTATACAAGGTGATACATAAATACAAATAAACATTTAAGGTGGTTTAGACAGTGGTTTTTCGCGATTTCGATGATGGTCCCATAGTGAAAGTTGTTCAGTTTGATGGTCTAAACAACCCCCTTAAAAGTTTTAAATGTTTATTTTTACTTATGTAACACCTTGTATAGCTTTCTGGCCAATTCTGATTTGCAAATACAGGGTCCTTGTTAATATGCTGACACATTTTTAACCATCAAACTGAACAACTTTCTCTATGGGACCAACATCGAAACGGCGGAAAAAAAAAACATCTGCTCCATACAAAACTGCAAACCTACTTTAGCCAAATGTTTGGGACAGCTGATTTGTTTTTCGCGATTTCGATGTTGGTCCCATAGTGAAAGTTGTTCAGTTTGATGGTCTGATCATTCACTTAAGAACCCGTCAGCATATTAATAAAGACCCTGTACTTATAGTGACTTTTGTGGAATCTTAACTATTATAAAATTGTAACAGAAGTGTCTCTGTACATTGAAGATATTTACATGAAAAAGATTACGATATGTTTGTAACATTATCACGCAAAAGCTTCTGAACCGATTTTGATGAAACTTTTTTTGTTTGATAGCTTATGATCTAAACTTAAAATCTGGTATATTATTTGTGCGGACGAAGTCGCGGGTTAACTCTAGTTTATAATAGAAAGATAAAAGTCACTGGCCTTGTGCTTGCTCTTCAGTATATCTGGGAACGTCCTGTATTATATTGTTGGTGATGGAGAGTTTTGGACCCCCTTTTCAATGACCCTCTTTATTTATTATAACTTGGCAATAAAGGTGTTATATTGAAACAACATTCCAGGGCGTATGGAAATATATCATTAACTTTTAAACCACATACTCTACCCATCAAACTGAACAACTTTTACAATGGGAGCAAACCTGTCAGAACAAAAATGAAATATCAGCTGTGCCATACTAAACTGCAATACCTACTCGATTCAAACGTATGGGACAGCTGATATTTTTTTTGTTCTGACAGGCTTCCTCCTATCGTAAAAGTTGTTCAGTTTGATGGGTAGAGTATGTGGTTTAAAGGTTAATGATACGTTTCCTTACACCCTGTATAAAGACAGGGTCCTTAATATGCTGACACTTTTTTAAGGGAATGATCAGACCATATAAGTGTTCCATACAAAACTGCAAACCTACTCGAGCCAAATGTATGGGACAGCTGTTTTTTTCGCGATTTCGATGTTGGTCCCATAGAGAAAGTTGTTCAGTTTGATAGTCTGATCATCTCTGTGTGTTATGTACAAAAAACACACTTAAGCCACCACAAAATGGTGGAGCCTCGTGGCAAGCCGGATAGCAGGCCCGATACACGACCGCCCAGTAACAGACTTCCATCGCATCTCTTTGATGTTAACCCTGATATAAAGATCAGCAGCCGTATCATGTTACACGTGATACGGCTATATCACGCCTTTTATCTCGTTCGTTCGTGCGCAAAAAGAAAGAGTGTCATACTACGGCGGCTGTAAGTATTTAAAAAAAACGGATATGTTGCTATACCAAAAAATTCTGTGAATTTTCACAATGAAAGTACAAAAATATATCGCCAATGTTGCCAAGTTATAATTTTACTGTACCTAGCAAATAAAAATTGTAAATAAATAGTCATTATTACGTTTTTATTAAATAGTATTAATTTATAAATTTAGTACCTTACCACCTTTGTGAAATATAATTTTTAAATATATAATAATGCTTTTTATTTGCATGTCAGTACCATATTATTATCTTTTTAAGAGTCCTTTTACTGTTCCCCACAATATTTCTCAATAATGAAAATCTTAAACGAAAACTGCAACTTTCTACAAAGGCGCGGTTTATACAGAAGAGACGTGTGGCGGTGGCGGATAGTCAAAGTAACACAATTATAAACCTTATAGTACGTAGCATAGCGTCGTTTGGAGAATTACGCCCGCGCCTCCAGGCGACGTCACCTGGAGTCGCGGGCGCGATTCTCCTTTACGACGAAAACGACGCTATGCTACGTACTATAAGGTTTATATTGTGTTACTTAGATTATCCTCCACCGCCACTCGTCTCTTCTGTATAAACCGTGGCCTAAAAGCAATTTTTAATACCATCGTTTTATTTTTCCCAAAGAGTTTTCGAAGTTTTTGTGCGGTGGGCACAAAATTAAGTCACGGTGACGAAAATGGTCTTTGCCACTTAATTTAACCGGTGATTTTTTGTATCGTGTCTAAATGATCAGGGGTGGTTCAGATCATCAAACTGAACAACTTTTGGTATGGGAGCAATTCTGAATTAGCAAAAAAATCTGCTTTTCCATACTAAACTGCAATAGGCACTGCAATTTAGATTTACTGGATTTCAATTTGTGAGACAGTTGTTTTTTTTTTTCTACGATTTCCGGTTGCTCCCATAGAAAAGTTGTTCAGTTTGATGGTCTGATCTGGAGTGTGATTTTTGAAACTCATACTTTGAGCTCAGCAGTTGAAAATGTCAATATTACTATGGAGATATGCATCATTCTACTGCTGACTTGACTTTCAAAAATCATACTTTTACGATTAGCGTTAACGACAGTAGAAAACATAAAAATGTATGAACTTGACGTATGGTGACGAAAGCAAACGTCAAAATGTTTCTTTTTTATTTTTTATTTATTTATTGAGTTACCAACAGTTGTTACAATATTTCATACACATGATATATCATAAGTTAAAGGGCTTAATTTCTAATTGCACAACCAATTACAGGTAAATACCACATGCACATAATAAGTAGCATCCAGTGACGACATGAAGTAAAATAACATAATAAGAAAACTTAACTAGTTACAAAATGCGTTTTGGAAATACCAGTTTACTGACGCTAAACATTATCTAGATTAATTTCTAATTTTGATTTTGGTGTGTACTGTTATAATATAAATTATTTAAACTTTTTAAATTTTTAAATTATTTAAACTACGAAGAAATGCATTGCGTTGAAATACTATGTTTTATGAACTGCTATCCGGAATTTATGGACTGAATCGAAAAATATATCTGAAGATATACTGTACTGATTGTATAATCGGCAAAACCGAGCAACTGGTGAGTTAGTACCGAGAACCGTCCTTCTCTGAGGTGGTACCATGGGTGTAATACGATTCCTAGGATATCTCGCTGGAACTCGAAATCTAAATTTTTGCAGTAGCCGAGCGCAATCAATATTTCCTCTTAATGTTTTGTGCAGAAAACACATATCTAACTGATCTCTCCGCTTTTCGAGTGATAAAATATTAAACCTACTCAACCTGTCGCTATACTGAGATATCCTTTTTGCTATACCCACTGAATAAGAAAGATGCCACAAAAATCTTTTTTGAATCCTTTCCAGCCTTAGACAGTGAACAGCATAGTGAGGCCGCCAAACAGGACTGCAATATTCCAGAATACTGCGAACCAGAGAATTATAGAGCAAGATTTTGACCTTAGTACCTCGAAATACCTTCCCAGTTCTCAACACAAATCCCATCATTTTTGATGCCCTGTTAATTATGCTCTCCATATGTGGCAGAAATGTTAACTGACTATCCAAAATTACACCCAAGTCTCTCACTACTTTGACTTCATCAAGAGTGGTGTTATATATAGTGTACGTAGAATGAATTACATTGCATTTCCTTGTAAATTTAATATGAAAACATTTTTTAATATTTAATTCCATATGATTCCAAGTGCACCAATCACCGAGTCTATTTAGATCACTCTGCAACAATCTGACATCATCGACCGTTTTAATAATCTTAACAATTTTTAAGTCATCTGCAAATAGATAGGGAGTAGACGATTGAAAACATTCGGGTAAATCATTGATAAAGATATTGAATAATACGGGGCCCAAATGCGATCCCTGTGGCACACCTGAACTAATTTGGAATAAATTGGACTGGTACCCATTAACGACAACATAAAACGATCGATCACTCAAGTAAGACTCAAGCCAGTCGAGCATGTTACCTGAAAAACCATAGAACGTAAGCTTTTTTTTAAGTATTTTGTGAGAAACGCTATCAAAGGCTTTACTAAAGTCAGTGTAGATTACGTCACTCTGGCTGTTTGCATCTACTGTCTCAACTAATTCCTCCACAAATGTTACCAAATTGGTGCAAGTGGAACGATTTTTGACGAAACCATGCTGGTGGTCAGTCATAAACCGTTTGAAGTAGTTTTGTATGTAAGGACAGATCAAGGCTTCCAAAACTTTGGCCAATGTCGGTAAGATAGAGATTGGTCTGTAATTACTAACGATTGATTCATCCCCGGTTTTATGTATAGGCACTACCTTAGCACGCTTCCATTGGAAGGGGAAAACTCCTGTTTGTACAGATTTATTATAAATGAGAAAAAGAGGGGTCACAAGACTAGAAGCGCAGCCAACTAAGAAAACTGGCGGTAGTCCGTCGGATCCTCCGCCTTTAGAAACATCAAGCGATTGTAGTTTTTTTGCTATCCTCTCCTTGCTGATATCCAAACTTGAAAAACTATCACTGTTGGCATTGATTAGCCTTAAACCCTCTGATAAAGCGACATCATCAAAGCAGGATGTTTCGGTATTTTGATAATAAACTGAAGAGAACTGTTTACCAAAAAAATTGCAAATCTGAACACCATCAGAGGTCTCAGTGGTGCCATCAGATACTGATGCTGGGTAGGTGCTACTGCCTCCTCGTTTTGCCTTGATGAACGACCAAAAATACTTAGGATTTTTAGAAATTTTCTCCTCTGCATCCTTTATGTATGTATTGTAGGATTCAGCAACCAACCTGGTCACACGTTTACTTAAAAGTTTGAAAGATACTTCGTCTAGAGGGTTCTTGTATTTTTTAAAACGCCGTCTATAGTTATTTTTTTCACGTAATAGATTAATTATCTTCCGATTAAACCATGGGGGATATTTGTTATTTTTGACTATTAAGTTGGGAACGTAACTAGCGATAACATCATTCACTAATTTGTAAAACTCGGCAACCATATCATCGACATTGTCATATAATAGTAATCGAGTGCTCCATTCAACTTTTCCTAACTGATCATTAATAGCAACATAATCTGCTTTCCAAAAGTTTTGCCTACGATTGTTCGAATTTGAAGCCAATTTCTCACTTGACGTTACGGATATATGGAACTCAAGGGGTGGATGATAGGGATCAATTTTGCTCAATACATCCATTGCGTCATTTACCGAACAGTTTTGCAGATCAGTTAAAACCAGGTCCAACACCCTTCCTTCATGATTTTCAATAAAGTTGCGCTGACTGAGATTGTTAATGTGTATAAAGTCAATAAGTAACTGTGCCTTAGATAATGCTTGGTATTCAGCTGAAGAACTGTTAACCCTCTGCCAATCAATACTGCTCAAATTGAAATCACCAACTATACACGACTTAAAATCATGTTTCTCAAATACATTATTACAGTTCGCCACAAAGTGCTTCAAAACGTGCGTCTTAATTGGCGATCGTAAATATACAGAACAAAAAACTATTTTACTTAAGATTTTATTGTTATTATGTAAAACATCGACAGTTACCCATACATCTTCACAGTTTGATTCATATGATGACATTCTTTGTGAGTTGAATTTTTTGGACACCGCTATAAGAGCCCCACCCCCGTCACAATCGTTATCAAAACCAGTTGTTTCTCTGTCCCTTCTATACACAAAATATCTCTGATCAAATAGCTCCGACGATTTTACAGTATTATTTAAATTAGTCTCTGTAAGCATAATAACGTCGTAATTACTGCTACAAAGGTTACGGTAAAAAATATTTGTTTTGGTTCGAAGACCTCGAACATTTTGATAGTAAACATGTAAAAGCATTTTTAGGTGTTTTTAATTAAATACATGCAATCTGACTGAAACTAAAAGTGACAATGAAAAAACTAAACTAATTTATCCAAACAACTAAAGTTCTTAATGTGGATGAATTCTTCGTTGTCTCCTTTTCGTGCGTATATTCTTCCTCCCCTGATCCAAACATACTTGTAACCCTTTGCCTTCGCTTTTTGCCTTACAGCAGCGTGGAGAGTTTTGTTGGTTGGTGATAAATGCTCGGTTACGAAGATAGGAGTTCTTTCACGTAAGCCGATATGTGTAGTATTAAGTTTCTCAGTTGGATCCTTTTTTTTCTTGTTGAAATTAATAGCAGCAGCAAGGTAGTTGTCGCGAATCCGTGGAGAACTCAGTTGAATGATAATAGATCGTGGTCTCGTACTTTCGCGGTTCATTTTCGCTATACGTGTGCAATGCAAAATTTTATCCTCCGAAATTTCGTAACCAATCGCTTCGCCTATTTGAGTGACAATGGCTATGAGATTCTCACTATTCTTTTCAGGGACACATTGTAATTCTATGTTGTTAGAACGTGCATGTTGTTCGAGTTGATTTAGGCGTCCGTTCAACTGGTCAATAGTTTCCTTTAAATTAAGGTTTTCCTTTTGCAGATTATTAATAACTTCTTTATTAGCCTTAGTCTCGTTCATAAAATCCTCGTATTGACAGTTTATAAAATCCATAGATTGCTTGACATCAAAAATATCTTCTTTAATAGTCTTTAACTCCGATGTTATGTTTGAGGAGAGTATTGCCAATAATCCTCGCATTTCGGTCTTGATTACCTCTTGCACAATATCCTTCACATCGGTACGCGTGATGGCTTCCGATCCTTTTGAATGAAATTCAGTCTCCATTATGTTACGTACAACTTTTTTGACCTCTTCGCGTTTCAGAATGGACTCTCTAGTTTGTTCAGGTGAGTTAAACGCTTGACGCTTCGGCGGTCTGATAGTGACATAAGAGCCTTGTTGTGGGTGAGCTAGAGTGTTATCATTCTTTTTAGTCTTTGGTAGGCAACTTGGGCAATACCATACCATTCCCACTACGTAGTTCTCTACTGGAAGCGATACGCAATCCAAGTGAAAAGCCCTTAAGCAAGTATTACAAATAACAAATTCTTCATTCTGCCCGCCTTCAGAGCAACATCCCCATATTTGTGAGTTAGACATCATTTACGCAATAATAGGTTCAATGTGCTGCACACAGGTAATTGTTGCCGGGTGGGTAAACGAAAAAGAATTATCTTCCAATAATGTAGCACACAGAAACCCGGTAAAATGACACAGCTCGTTGTTGGAAAGACGTTTGTGTTCTAAGTTGCTCGACGGTCGCGACCAAAAGGGCGCAAGCGCCGTGAAATCGGCGGTGCTTACGCGTTCTTTTCGAACTGGATGTAGGTCCGAGCGACACGGTAAAACACACTGTTATTTACTTTGTTGGCACAAATATCTAAAAATCTTCTGTTTTTACTTTTTAAGCACTAAATTAACAACTGAAGACTTGATTAAAACCTTCGTTTAATACATTGTTATTGACTTTGTAGCACAGTAGCACTATATATGAGTTTATTGACAAAACATTTATGAAATTAGCGGGAGCGCAAACGAATACAGCCGTCACACAACTTTGCTTTGGAAGCTTTTGTGTTGTGTGTTGGTGTTGATGTTTCGATCGCTAATGTCAAATCCATACATTCTGTCATTTTCTACTAGCGTCGACGCCAATAGAATGTCACTTTGTCCGGAGTGCGATTTCAATTTATGAAACAGTTGTGTTTTTTTCTAAATATTCCGGTTTCTCCCATAGTAAAAGTTGTTCAGTTTGATGGTCTGAAAAACCCCTGAAAATTTCGACACGGTGAAAACAAATCATCCGGTATTCTATAGCCATTAAAAATTCTAAATTATTTTCTCAGGATGGCGACGCTTAATCCGGAGCAAGTTAATTTATTTAGAAGATTCTACAAATTTATATGTTCTCGACATTCCTATTGAAGATTTTTTATTCATTAATAATATTGCTGAAAGAAGAAAATAATTACGTAAGCCCTGATATTTTATTTTCTAAATAAAACTTTAAATAAAACTCGTTTTTTATGTCAGAACAGTCCCTTGACAAAGTATCTTTCGATTAGCGTTAACGACAGTAGATAACATAAAAATGTATGGACTTGACGTGTGGTGACGAAAGCAAACGTCAAAATGTTTCGATCACTAATGACAAATCTATACATTATGTCATTTTCTACTAGCGTCTACGCCAATAGAATGTCACTTTGTCTAGGGGGGCAGGCAAAGAGATTATACCTAATAGAGTGAGCCATACCAATTGCAAAGTGTCCACTTTTTTTGACGTTTAGGTTTGAGTGTGTGGTGTCAAGTAGTATGGACAAAAGGCACCAAGTGACATATGGCCTTATGTTTACGGTCACTTTTCACACACTCAAAAAAAAGTGGACAGCCGCATAAACAAATATCTATAGTTCAATCTCCTTCTACTATTAAAGGTACGTCATAAGACAAAAGAGACTAACTACAAACGTAAATTTATGCGGACTCTATGGAGATCCTTCCTCTGAGGGTGAGTTTAAAGTCAGGCCAATTTAATGGGTCACATTTGTGATATTATATAAAAATACAAAGAGTGCGATTTTTGAAACTCATACGTTGAACTCAGTCGTTGAAAATGTCAAAATTACTATGGAGATGTGCATCTTTCTACTGCTGATTCGACTTTCAAAAATCGCTCTCTTGGATTGTGATTTTTGAAAGTCAAATCATCGGTAGAAAGATGCATATCTCCATAGTTATATTGACATTTTCAACTGCCGAGTTCAAAAATCGCACTCTTGAACCCCGCACGTATCATGTGCAAACGTCAAAATGTTTCGATCACTAATGACAAATCTATACATTATGTCATTTTCTACTAGCGTCTACGCCAATAGAATGTCACTTTGTCTAGGGGGGCAGGCAAAGAGATTATACCTAATAGAGTGAGCCATACCAATTGCAAAGTGTCCACTTTTTTTGACGTTTAGGTTTGAGTGTGTGGTGTCAAGTAGTATGGACAAAAGGCACCAAGTGACATATGGCCTTATGTTTACGGTCACTTTTCACACACTCAAAAAAAAGTGGACAGCCGCATAAACAAATATCTATAGTTCAATCTCCTTCTACTATTAAAGGTACGTCATAAGACAAAAGAGACTAACTACAAACGTAAATTTATGCGGACTCTATGGAGATCCTTCCTCTGAGGGTGAGTTTAAAGTCAGGCCAATTTAATGGGTCACATTTGTGATATTATATAAAAATACAAAGAGTGCGATTTTTGAAACTCATACGTTGAACTCAGTCGTTGAAAATGTCAAAATTACTATGGAGATGTGCATCTTTCTACTGCTGATTCGACTTTCAAAAATCGCTCTCTTGGATTGTGATTTTTGAAAGTCAAATCATCGGTAGAAAGATGCATATCTCCATAGTTATATTGACATTTTCAACTGCCGAGTTCAAAAATCGCACTCTTGAACCCCGCACGTATCATGTGCGTATGGATTGAGCCAGATTTGCTATTGTAAAAAGGATTCTATATAGGCATCAGGTGTGAGGAGGGGGCGAGGTAACATGAAATCCGCAATTTTGGATTTTATTCCCCATAACTTTAGATTCTAATTTTGAATGTTAAAAATCATGAAAAGTAGTCTCGTGTGAACCCCAAACGTTCTAAGTTCGAAGTTATTATTTCGCAATTATAGGCTGTCTCGTTTAGTGATAAGGTGTAAAATTGAATGTAAATGCACAAGATCAATTGTGCTTATACCGTGGCAGAGGGGAAATGCTACCGCAAGGCTAGTCCTTATAATAATTAGTCAAAGATCTGGTGTGAGGAGCCACCTTTTTGTTCATGTAACTTCTCTATACTTTTGCTACAAATTCCAGAATTGGGTCTACAAAATCTACTAATTTCCTACGAAATGAGCATAGAATCCTTTTTCAATAGCAAATGTGGCTCCTCAATCCATATGCACATCACGTATCGACGAACCAAATTCGAATATTTGTAGTTTTAGAAAAGTGCGTACAGTCGCCATCACATATATCACAGCGAACAAGGTGGTCAAATATTTCTAAGTAATTGTAATTTTCAATAGTTTCTTTACAAATAGCATGCATAGCATATGCTCACGACTATATTCCCCGAGGGGTTAGTCAGAGATATTCTGAAACCTCAGAACATCCACGTTTCACCAGTAGTACCGAAACTCTGTCCAGTGTGACGGGGGGTGAGCCCCGTCGCCACATAATGGACAGTGGGTACAATACATGCCTCGAAAATTGAAGCATGCAGGTTTCCTCACGATGTTTTTCTTCACCGAAAAGCCAGTGGTGTTACAAATCGTACATAAATTCCGAAAACTCATTGGTACGAGTCGGTCTGGACGGGGATCGAACCCTCGCCTCCTGCACGGCAGGCAAGGTCGCCACTGGACCACCACGGGTTTTTCATTACAAATAACCAATCAAAAATATCTACGCAGTCAGGGTGATCATAGCTCAGATGTTCTGAGCAGTTTAGGAAAAAAAGACCTTAATCCGTTGTTATACATTTCAATTTTTAAATAACATTGTAAAGAAATTATTGAAAATTGGCTGTTCAGATACCTATTTATCTTTGACTATTTATATGTGGACTGGTTACGCGTGTAATTCTACTAACAAACATTTCTGCCACTTTTTGCGGTGGGCGAGGTAACATGAAATCCTCAACTTTGGATTTTATTCCCCATAACTTTAGATTCTAATGTTGAATGTTAAAAATCATGAAAGTAGTCTCGTGTGAACCCCAAACGTTCTAAGTTCTAAGTTATTATTTCGCAATTATAGGCTGTCTCGTTTAGTGATAAGGTGTAAAATTGAATGTAAATACACAAGATCAATTGTGTTTATACCGTGGCAGAAGGGAAATGCTACCGCAAGGCTAGTCCTTAGTTTTGACATATAGACATTGTTTTTGAGATAATCTCGGTGCTAAGCCGCGGACAGACGGACAGACGGACGGACATGGCGAAACTATAAGGGTTCCTTTTTGACTACGGAACCCTAAAAAGGACCCTATATAACCCCATATAGATAAAACCGCCCCTTTACTCCTCCATTTCATCTAAAGAAATATTTCGATTAAAAAAAGCTATCAATCCTTAAATAAATTGTAAAAACTACCAAACCAAAACATTAATTAACAAGAACAATTTCGTTCAGCAAAATGACAAAACATGCCAAACGGAACAAAACAATATAAATCTACAATACAATACGAAACAGGGCTGCCAGTCGATTTTTTATAATTATTCAGCCACGGCCCAAAAGTTATACAAAATTTACTTGCAGGATACTTAGACGAATTATATACGGACCCGCCTTGCCTTAGCGTTTCCCCTCTGCCAACAACATACAATTTTATACCTTATCACTAAACGCGACAGCCTATAATTGCGGAACAATAATTTCGAACTTATGACGTTTGCGGTTCACACGACACTGTTTTTCATGATTTTTAACATTCAAAATTATGATCTAAACTAATGGAATAAAATTCAAAGTTGTGTATCTCGTGCTACCTCGCCCCCCGCAAAAAGTGGCAGAAAAGTTTGTTAGTAGAATCACGCGTAACTTGTCCTCATATAAGTAGTCTAAAGCAGGATACAAAAAGGGGTAAGAAATCAGAAACAAAATTGTATATTTAAATTTTCTATCGCATAATTTGAACTTGGGATGATTTATCGAATAACAACAGTAATTTTTTCATTAACTTTTCTGAACCAAAGTTGGTTCAGACTAAAGTGACTAAGAAGTCAAGTGAGATAAAATTGTACACTCGCGATTTCGATGTTGGTCCCATATAGAAAGTTGTTCAGTTTGATGATCTGATCATCTACTTGAAAAACTGTCAGCATATAGAGAAGGACCCTATTTTTGGTACTGGTCTGCGGTGTTACGATTCAAGCAGAGCTTGTCAGTTAAAATAAATGTTTTTTTGTTGGTTTTGTATCCAGTTATACGTGTTAATGAATAAGCGCAAAACCTCATACACCCCAACTGATTTATAACAAAATCATTAGATTGAATCAATAATTTCATTATTTTAATAGTTAATATTTCAAGTTATTCACATTTTAAGTTTTGAGGCATAAATGATTTGTTATCATCTCAGCAATGAATTAAAGCGCTAACATGCACATGGATACATTTTAAGAATCTTGTTTTGGTAGTAAGTAGGGTGATAGTGCCCGAGCGGTGGGTTTAGATCGAGTTCATTAAATTTTGAATTTTAAAAACAAATTATTTAATATTTTGAAAAAAAAATCCTATGTTGAAACCACGATAATTCAATTCAGCTCTCGATTCTAAACTAAATACTTTCTAGTTTTGCGTTAATTCATTAACACGTTGTACATGAGAGCGGCTGTATCACGTCTTTTATCTCGTTCGTTCGTACGCAAATAGAAAGAGAGCGAAGGTGTGATTTTTTTTTAATGTCTTTAACGGCTCTGGATACTAGTCCTTTTGAGCCATTCGTTATTTTTTTCTTTATATTCTTTATTTTGATGATGGGATGATAGATGACGATGAATCTATGGTCGATTTGTAAGCTCGCGCGTTGCCGCCAAAATGACCATGTACGAGTTAACTTGAACCAAAACTTATGTTCTGTTATCGTATTTATTTGAGATTCCTGTTACGTCGGTCGCTTTACACAACTGTTTGGTACACAATCCGCACGAAATTATGTCACAAATATCACTAAAACCAACTTTTTACGAATTTCAAATACAACGAAACACAACAAGAGCAATGGCGCCGAGCAAACTCCGCGAAGGTGTGATAACGCTATATCACGGTGCTATGCAAACGGACACCGAATTATACAGTTTTTGTATCCAATTATAAAATCTGGCAGCCCTGATACGAAATGCAAAGCTTCTGTCATCGGCATCGGAAGCGTGTGAACATTGATTTGGTAACGTAGATGGCGCTGGTGTGCTAACATTCATTTTCAGCTGTTCACTTTGATTTGCAGCTCTTTTTGCGCTTTAAAGCTGTTGGCTCTACAGGTCAAGTCGAGCTAAAGTTACCGGGAGACCGATTGCGCTAATATAAGAAAAGTTTATCCCGAATGCGTAAATGAGCGCTGCATACAAACGAAGTCCGGTGATATTTTCAATACTAACCAATTATTAAAGTCAATGCAATAATTTCAGAAACAATCTAGAAACAGATCTCTATGCTTGTATGAAGTCAGATTTTCGTTAAAATATACAGTTTTAATGCTAGGATCAATTTAAGATTTGTATGGAAAACCTTAAAACTATACAATTTAACGAAAATCTGATGTCACACAAGTATAGAGATTAGTTTCTAGATTGTTTCTAAAAAAAATCTTTGAATTTAATTGCCGCTACTGCAGAGACTGGTAATACAATGGCCACGGAACCCTATCATGGGTGTGTCCAACACGCTCTTGGCCGGTTTCGTTTTAATTTTAAAACTTTCTATAGGTAACTGTTTTTCACGTTTTAAATATAATTTTAAAGGCGCAATAGTAGGACGAAATACCTTGGAGGCATCTTTTATTTTGCATTTTTCGACAAGATTTATACAATTTACCGAAACCAAAGTCATACCTCAGTATTCTTGGATAATTTATCTAGTGAAATCATAAATTTAATACACGATTGGAATTACTTCAATCGTCACAAAGATGACGTAGGTATGTTCATGTATTTTTAATAAGTTTCTCGTTTTTAGAAGAATTAAAAATAGTTTCAGATTTTTGGTATTTATACTCACATATTCACCATTATTTTATCTAGTGAAATCATACAAAAAAAACTATAAAAGTACTTTTGTTAATTCTTTTTAATCGAAAATACGGCCCGCACGCACTTTTCAGAGGGCTGGGCAATCGTGTTTCTCATAGAAAATATTCGTCTGAACAAGGTTTATTCCGAATGCGTAAATGCGCGCTGCAGACAAACGAAGTCTGGTGATATTTTCAATACTAACCAATTAAAGTCAATGACATTTTGCAGAAACGATCTAGAAACAAATCTCTATGCTTGTATTTTGTCCGATTTTCGTTAAAATATACAGTTTCAATGCTATGATTAGTTTAAGATTTGTATGGAAATCTTTGAGGCACTGTTACTTTACAACTATACATTTTAACGAAAATCTGACAAGATACAAGCATAGAGATTTGTTACTAGATTGTTTCTGCAAAATTTCAAAGCATAGAGATTACTCTCTAGATTGTTTCTGAAAAATTTCACTGACTTTAATTGGTTAGTATTGAAAATATCACCAGACTTCATTTGTATGGAGCGCGCCAACAGACCAACAGTAATATAGGGTATATTACAAAAGGCTTACCACGAGTTTGCACTGTAGTAAACTATAGTAGTTTTACTCCCATTTTCGTATTGAATTTCGTACAGTAATGAGGACTGAATTTCACAAACAAAATGCGCACCACCGTAACTACATTAGTATACCTACTATAGTTATTTTTTATACAAGAGTGCAAAGTTGCTTTTTAACCGCGTGCTCAATTTTGATGACCGAGCAAGCGAAGGATTAGAATCCTGAGCGTTAGCGAGGGAATCAAAAGAGCACGAGGTGAAAAATCTTTGCACTCGAGTGCAACACGTAACTTTTCACCCCACCCTAAGAGGAAGGATCTCTCTTTAAGACTAGAGTGAGCCATACCAATTGTATTCTATTCTATTTTTGTTTAGTGGCATCCGATGCGTTATCACAATTCAGCCAATGTCTCGTTATGTGGATATTATATGAAGGAAAATGATCAGTGGTATTTATTAAGTCTAGAGTGGCAGTTTTGCCAATGTAAGTAGGTTATAATCTCAAGTGATTGTTTTAAGGTTAAAACACAAAAGAGTTCACAAAATGGTGGAGCCACGTGCAATCCCGACGCGTCGATACGCAAGCGTCCGTACTCCGCCAGAATTGCAACGCGACTCCCATACCAATTGTAAAGTGTCCACTTTTTTTGACGTTTAGGTTTGAGTGTGTGGTGTCAAGTAGTATGGACAAAAGGCACCGAGTGACATATGGCCTTATGTTTACGGTCACTTTTCACACACACTAGCTCAAAAAAAAGTGGACAGCCGCATAAACAAATATCTATAGTTCCATCTCCTTCTACTATTAAAGGTACGTCATAAGACAAAAGAGACCAACTACAATCGTAAATTTATGCGGACTCTAAGGAGATCCTTCCTCTTAGATCCCACCTCAGCGAGGAAATGACTAAACGAAAAAAAAAAAAAAAAAAAAAAAAAAAAAAAAAAAAAAAAAAAAAAAAAAGGTCTAATAAATTCGGCACCACGGAGGGGGAAGTAAATAGTTTTAATGATGTTTTGAATTCACAAACTTAGTGCACACGATGTTCTAAATTCAATTTACTTTATCCTCTAGTGGATAAAAATGGCACTCGGATATCGAAGAGCAAAAATACTCTTTCCGAGATGGGGGGATGAAAAATAAATTTCAAGTCATTGAAAAAAGCGCTGTTTAGCTACACAGCGTTGTCTGCACTGATTTCAGTTTCAGTCACCGCCCGAGCCCGGGGCAAGGCGAACGCGGCAGGCATCCCCATATCGATTTTTGGGAGCACACCTCGAAAACGCACCTAAATAATACGCGCGCAACCAACACTGCTCCGTTTTACCTCCGCCATGAATAAAATAACAAATAAAACGTTAATATTTCGTCATAAATGCTATCTAAAGTGGTAAATATATCAATATACCAGACTATCTTGTGCAAGGATCTGATTAGAGCGAGATAGGTAATGAAAAAAGGACAGCCTGAAACATATAAAACCTTCGCGTTATAATTTAATTAAAATTAAAATCTTGGCTGTATGTGGTGTCGGACGTGTGCGGGAAAAACAGTGATTTTGAATTTTGGAATTGATTAAATAATTTAGAGTAAATTTATTAAATAATTTTAGTGTTGTTTCGTGATATCCTTGACATTCTGCATTTAATAAAGTAGGTATTAATCAAGATATCTTCATTTTTAAGCACGCTTTTCATTTAGCTTGAATTTAATCCTTTTTCCCATCATTGTGTTTACGCATTAATACATACATACATACATAAACTCACGCCTTTTTCCCAGAGGGGTAGGCAGAAACTATAGATCTCCACTTTGGGCGGTTCTGACACACGTCTCTTGCTTCCTCTAAGTCCATACATCTTGTCATACATTCCCTTACATTTCGGCTACTTTTAATGTGGCATTTTATAATAAATAAATCATTAATAGGTAAATAAATCATGAGTACCTACTAAATACCTACTAAGATTTTTTTTTTGCAATTTACCTTATCCTTTGCTTTATTTTTAAAACAGCTTTTTGAAAAAAAAAACACTGCTAATATTTTTTTTAGTAAAAAAATTTTTTACGAACAAAGTTTTACTTTATTTCTAGGTCTTTTTTTAACAATATTTTACTAGTGTTAACCCACGACTTCGTCCGCACAAATTACACCCTGTATGTTATTTAAATATAACACCTTTATTGCCAAGTTATAATTATAAACAAAGGAGGTCATTGAAAAGGGGGTCCAAAACTCTCCATCACCAAAAACATAATACAGGACGTTCCCAGATATCCTGAAGTGAAAGCACAAGGCCAGTGACTTATCTTTCTATTATAAACTAGAGTTAACCCGTGACTTCGTCCGCACAAATAATATACCAGATTTTAAGTCAGATCATAAGCTATCAAACAAAAAAAATTTCATCTTAATCGGTTCAGTAGTTTTTTCGTGATGCTGTTACAAACATACAAACAAACAAACAAAGAGACAGACAAAAATTCTAAAAAAGGTTGATTTGGAGTCACGAATACCTAAAAACCATGTCATAATCTTTTTAATGCAAATATCTTCAATGCACAGACACAATTCTGTTACAGTTTTATAATAGTTCAGATTATATTGAAGCGCTCGTTGGCGTAGTGGAGCTTCAGGAATGAACGTCAGGTCCGGTCAGTCTTTGGATGGGTGACCGTTTAGTGGTATTTCATTTCGAGCGTTTCCGTGATTCGGAAGGCACGTTAAGCAGTTGGTCTCGGAAAGTTCCGTCAGGTGGCGTTGTAACTACTCGTTAAGCCAGGTCAGATGCCTAAGGCGGTTTGAAAATACTGAAAGCAAGTTGACCACTATCTTGCCTCCACCAACACGCACTGGGCCCGCGTGGTGGAGTATGGCCCACTCCCTCTCATCCTTACTCGTGAGAGGAGGCCTTTGCCCTGCAGTGGGATTCTACAGGCTATAGCTACGGATAGCGAAAGCCGCGCTTGCCGCGACTTGTAGTATGGGAAACAGCCAAGTCGCGCGCAAGAAGAGAAATCATGCTAGACGTGCTGGAGTACCTACAGACTGCCTTAAAAGCGGTGAAACATGAAAATACTCCTTGGCGGTCGGTAATGTTCAACCTTCTTTCGTACGTTTTCATCGTTGTTGGTTTGTCCCTTTTTAATCCAACGACGAACATAAAAAAAACGAGTTTATAATAAAGATTGAAATATCGACGTTCTTTTCTTATCCAATTTCAGTTCTAATCACATTGCAATCCAATTACTATTCAACTGTACAGAATTCCGCATAACGCTAAAATCTATGTAACTGACAGCCTTAACGTCTGAGCGATCGGTCAAAACGGCTCTAACGGCTGTTATGAGCTGGGGCGCGTTCAGAGCCTACGCCCAGAGTGCACTCTGGACGCACTAACGCCGTTCAGAGCCTCGGTGAAAAAACGCCCTTTGCAACTCGGTTGTCACAACTCAACCGTTCCGTACCTCTGACGGGTTGCATCTTTTAACCATCAAATTAGATGGTTAAAAAACACTCTGACGTTTTGATTATCTGTGGTTACTTGACTTTTTGCTAATTTTGAATAAAAGTTTGTTTTGTTCAAATTATTTTTATGCACTTTTTGATTCTCTAGCATGGAAGATGAGTTTTTACTGTATTTGGAAATGATGGAAGCCCTGGAAGATCTGGAAGCCCATATTAACTGTCAATGTCAAAATTTTAGGTTATAAAACAACCGGGATCGTTCCGTACCTTATTGCGAGTTGAAAAACCACTGTTCGTTCGGTACCTTCGATTGAAAAACCAACCAAACAACCGCACCCATAGGTTCTGAACGCAGCCCTGTACTGCGATTAGCGCAATACCAAATGTGTCAACAGTTATGGTTCGTACGTAGTCCAGTTACGGTTCATACACCAAATATTCATGTGCGTATGGATTGAGGAGCCACATTTGCTATTAAAAAAGGATTCTGTGCCCATTTTGTAGGAAATTAGTAGATTTTGTAGGCCCAATTCTGGAATTTTTACCAAAAGTATAGAGAAGTTACATGAACAACAAGGTGGCTCTTCACACCAGATCTTTGACTAATTATTATAAGGACTAGCCTTGCGGTAGCATTTCCCCTCTGCCACGGTATTAGCACAATCGATCTTGTGCATTTACATTCAATTTTACACCTTATCACTAAACGAGACAGCCTATAATTGCGAAATAATAACTTCGAACTTAGAACGTTTGGGGTTCACACGAGACTACTTTTCATGATATTTAACATTTAAAATTAGAATCTAAAGTTATGGGGAATAAAATCCAAAGTTGCGGATTTCATGTTACCTCGCCCCCCGCAAAAAGTGGCAGAAATGTTTGTTAGTAGAATTACACGCGTAACCAGTCCATTTATAAATAGTCAAAGCACCAGATGCATCTGCTGTGCGGAGCCACCTTTTTGTTCATGTAATGAAATGAATATTTACCGCGATTGCAGCCCTGTAGAGTGGAACATATTGTATGAAAGCAGCATGAACATTTGTGAATAAGCGACACTTCATAACGGGCAGTTAGAGAGTGTTATGAAAACGGTTTAGAGCCCAGTTTATTTGTTGGCCACTCTCCAGATCCAGGCAGAAGCGACGATGTGAATTAGTTAAACTGTATGTTATCCAGAGGGAATACATACTGCTCTATTCATTTTATATTTATATTACGATAAATTCATTAAAAATCGGTTAAAAGCGTGTCAGAGTCGCCCATGAGGGTTTCGTAGTCGTAGGAAATATAGTCGTGAGCATATGCATGCTAATGCATGTATATGCTCACGACTATATTTCCCGAGGGGGTAGTCAGAGATATTCTGAAACCACAGAACATCGACGTTTCACTAGTACCGAAATTCTGTCCAGTGTGACGGTGGGTGAGCCCGTCGCCACATAACGTACAGTAGGTACAATACATGCCTCGAAATTGAAGCATGCAGGTTTCCTCACGATGTTTTCCTTCACCGAAAAGCCAGTGGTGTTACAAATCGTACATAAATTCCGAAAAACTCATTGGTATGAGTCGGCCTGGACGGGGATCGAACCATCGCCACCTGTACAGCAGGCAAGGTTACTCGCCACTGGACCACAACGGCTTATTAGTCTATAATTAGTAAATATAGTTATGTTACAGGTTTTTTTCAGAAACTGGTTGGGCTACAGCATCCGTTATAATTTTCATTGAAAGTACGCTCCAAAACCTATACAGCGTCCTTCTTAATATGCTGACACTTTTTTTTGTTTTTTTTTTGAATGACGTATACAGCTTTGCTCAGGGAGCATTTACTGCTTTTTACTGCGGACTATTAGAGGAACCAGAAGGGTCACCGAGCCAATTGAATGAACTTAAGCAACCGACCTAGGGGCACCCCAGGGGGTACGGACCTCGGCATAGGACGTTGCTGCGGCTACGCGGCGGATTGGGTAGCTGGGATCGGTGAGAGTACTTTTTTAAGTGGATGATCAGACCGTCAAACTGAACAACTTTCTCTATGGTACCAACATCGAAATGGCGAAAAAAAATCAGGTCTTCCATACAAAACTGCAAACCTACTTGAGCCAAATGTATGGGACAGCTGATTTTTTTTCGCGATTTCTATGTTGGTCCCATAGAGAAAGTTGTTCAGTTTGATGGTCTGATCATCCCCTTAAAAAAGTGTCAGCATATTAAGTTAGACCCTATTTTATTTTTATAAAAATTTTGGATTTTTTACTCCAGTAGTTTAGAAGCCCTATTTTTTTATTTATTTTATTTATTAGGCACATAAAACAGATTACAGTTATAAAAATACCAAATGTAGACAGATTAAATGGTATAGCAAGCCATAATCCTAAACATATAGTCGGGGAAATCTACGGATTTTTGTATGGAGTAGGTTGCATTAATTGCACTTTTGGTGATAATTTGGAATATAGTAGATACATACCTGAAAAACATAAATTCTCAATAATCCCCGATTTTTTATGTTGTATTATTGAATAATTAAGACATTTACAAAACATTAAATTTAGGTATGAACAAAAAATGGAAAACTGGTGATTTTGTACAGGATGGCTTCATTCAATACGTTTTACTTATAACAATAATAATCCACGGTTAATATCGTTAATTTGGGTAGTTATTTAATATTTCGTAAGTTTTAAAAAATTATAACCTCAAAACTAAATTATTTACTGTTTGTTTTTACACATTAAATTTGCCTTTTGATAATTAACTGTCTCTATTGCTGGTATGCTGGTCGAAATATTTTTAGAAATAAGCTTGCCATTTGTATATTAATATCGATTTTAAGGTATTTCTCAGGTTCCTGAGCCTATATAACCACGAAATCTCGACAAAAGTGTTATAAACTAACAGTAATATTATTTCAAACACAATTTACTAAAGTGTCTTTAATGCAATTTCAAACCTTATTTTTCCTAGACTAATATGTGCACATCATGAATTGAGCAGAAGTTAAGCCGTTAGCATCGTATTTTTGACGTTGAGCGCAGATATCTCGAGACAGAAACAATATTACCATTTATTTTCTATTGGCGTTTTGTTCTATTAGACAATACCTATCCAACGACACCTCACTCGATTTATTTAAAAAAAAAATTTTTCCAACCCCTCTTTCATTGTATGGGAGTCGAAATGGGGGTCGAAAAAAATAAAATTAGTCACCTCTTAAGACACCGTCTGTATTGGTCTTTTTATTCTTGAGAATAAAGAGAAATGCTAATCGTAAATCGATATAACCTCAAGCCAGAATCGATCGATTGTTGTATAATATTCAAATGACCTTGGATTGCATGCTGCAATTTCCCTCGATGCAGTTTTCCCGTGGCCTAGACTGAATGTCGTCTTTGAAGCTACCGGTAGCCACGGTAGACCAGGTATGGTCAAATGAGCAAATAATATCCTCCGTCCGCCCGCCGTCGACGTAAATGCAATAACGTTGGGGGATTCCCGTACGGGACATCGAACTTCCGCTGGTCGATTAACGCTTGGTCGAAGGAACTACTGACTTTTTTACCGCCGATCGAAAGAATCATAGATCGATTATCGATTGGTCGAAAGAACTATCGATTTTTCTGGCACATATCGAATGAACCTTAAATCGATAAACTGTTTGTTGTTTTTTTAATCATTTAATAGTTAATTGAAATTAGATAGAAGATATAAAAATAATGATATTTAGAATATGTATTATTGTATACATAACTTTAGCTTAAGAATTTATATTGTAATAGTTATTAAGTCGTGTTATGTTGTAGAGTTTCTGGCCGCATCTTCTCTAGAGCGACAACACGTTCCGACGCGGTGGTAGCTTTAAAAAAGATTTGACGTTTGATAAGTGTGCTGCAAGCTCCTATATTGACTTTGAAGATGATTAAAACATTTGTCGACTTTGTAGAAATTGTTATCATGCTACTTACTCTTAAATATTTATTGTCATAATGTTTTTTTTCAAAGTGTTTTTATAGCTGAAAAAAAAAGCATTAATACTTAAGATATATTTTATTTTATACCTCTAGTGTGACAGGCAACAACAAAAAATACCTACATATGTAGAAGGTGGCTTGGCGCCATTGCTCTTGCTGTGTTTCGTGTTATTTGAAATTCGTAAAAAAAATGGTTTTAGTGATATTTGTGACATAATTTCGTGCGGATTGTGTACCAAACAGTTGCATAATGCGACCGACGTAACAGGAATCTCAAATAAATACGATAACAGAACATAAGTATTGGTTCAAGTTAACTCGTACATGGTCATTTTGGCGGCAACGCGCGAGCTTACAAAATCGACCACAGATTCTTATAACGAATGGCTCAAAAGGACTAGTATCCAGAGCCGTTAAAGAAATTAAAAAAAAACCTACATATGTAAACCCATCTTTACTAATTCCTGCCCCTTTCCAGTGTGTTATGTGTGTTACATGTCCCCATGTGTTATGGTATACTCCCGCCCCCCTCTGACTTCAGATATCTCACCTCACCTCACACTTTCTGGGAAACTTGAGGGAAGCCGAGCAAGGGAATTCAGTCAGGCGCGCGCCCTTGTTGGATTTGACTACATAAAATTTTGTCTTTTCAGAGCATAAAAACGTTGAAAAATAACACTAAATTCACAATTTCAATTCTTTAGCTCAAATATTATTTTTAATAATAGAAAGAACAATTAAAAGTATTAAAATGTCGATGACGTTAAATGCAAAGCGTGGCTTTCAACCCTACACACAATGTCATGGACGGTTTGCACAAAGTGCGCATGTGTAGACGCCATTTCGAAATTCAAAAACGTTCTTTAGAGTGCCGGACCTGTGGTACCGGACTGCATTCCTAGTAAAACGGTCGCCTTGGTCCAAATCAGCTACCAGAATCCATGTTCACCAGTCGCCGGATAATATACTTGTTTTAATAGATCAATTTTGCATGTTTGTTTATACATTAACACACATTAAAATGATTTATAAATAGATTTCATAGTCTCGTTAATGGATTTTATGTTTTCATTGTGCTCTCCTGCTGTACAAAGTTGCTTTGAGCGTTCTATTAGCGTGTGACTTTAAAAATTAAAATTAACTTCAAAGGATCATATACAACGTGTTAATGAATTAACGCAAAACTAGAAAGTAGTTTGTTTAGAATCGAGAGCAGAATCGAATTATCATGTTTTCAACATAGGTAATTTTTTTCAAAATATTAAATAATTTGTTTGTGAAATTTCAAATTTACTGAACTCGATCTCAAACCACCGCACGGGCACACTCGCCCTACTTACTACCAAAACAAGATTTTAAAAATGTATCCATGAGCTTGCTAGCGCTTTCATTCATTGCTGAAATGTTAACAAATCATTATAGCCTCAAAACTTAAAATGCGAATAGCTTTAAATTTTAACCATCAAAATAATGAAATTATTGTTTTAATATAATTACTTAGTTATAAATAAATTGGGGTGTATAAGGTTTTGCGCTTATTCATTAACACGTTGTATACATTGGCGCTTCAATAGACTGCATTCAGGGGCCCGATTTGGCTAATTTCAAACATCGAAGATGCAATCCAGTTGCTATCCAACTGTGCTGAATTATGTATCGCGGGTAAACTCTAGTTTTCATAATTTACTTCGTCCGCACAAATTATATACCAGATTTTGAGTTAGATCATAAGCTATCAAACAAAAAAAGTTTCATTAAAATCGGTTCTGTAGTTTTTGCGTGATGCTGTTATAAACATACATACAAACAAACAGACGGACAAAACTTCTAAAAAAGGTTGATTTGGAGTCCGGGATACCTAAAACCATATCGTAATAATTTTCATGTCATCTTCAATGTATACTAATATAATACGCTTCTGTTACAGTTTTATAATAGTTAAGATTAAGATAAAATAAAAATTTAAGAAATTAGCAACATTATCGATATTAAAAATTTTAAAATACCTTAATCTACGATATTTGCAGTGCCAATTTCCGTACAAACTTTTATCCCGGTTTTCACACCTTTGGAAATAAAATTTCAAAAAACCCTTTTTAGTGAGCACCTAGATGCCAATAGAAACTTCCATGCCAAATTTCAAGTTTGTAGTCTTTACAGTTTTGTAGATTTCGTGTTGAGTTAGTGTGTGTGTCCAACAAAAGTACACACATTTCTGCCACTCCGGGCGCTGCGATCGATTTGTCAGTTCCCATCACCACTTCGCACAGAGCCAAAAGACTACAATCTTATAATATCAATGGCATAACATTGATTTAGAAGACATAAAATTAAGACTAAAAAAAAACTTGATATACCGAATTCATTAGAAATACCCAAAGAGATTATACCTAATAGAGTGAGCCATACCAATTGTAAAGTGTCCACTTTTTTACGTTTAGGTTTGAGTGTGTGGTGTCAAGTAGTATGGACAAAAGGCACCAAGTGACATATGGCCTTATGTTTACGGTCACTTTTCACACACACTAGCTCAAAAAAAGTGGACAACCGCATAAACAAATATCTATAGTTCCATCTCCTTCTACTATTAAAGGTACGTCATAAGACAAAAGAGACTAACTACAATCCTAAATTTATTCGGACTCTATGGAGATCCTTCCTCTGAGGAAATACCTTACCATGTTATATACGTAGGTAGCTAATCTTATTTAGTATACTAGATAGGAGCTCTCAGTCCTACCCTCAGGTCCTACCCTACCTCATCGGAAGGCAGAACTTAGTTTATGGCAACAATTTGAGTCAACGGGGCGCGGGCAAGGTGCAGAAAGTTTATGAGTTTGACCTAGATTGGACAAAGTTGTGAGGGAAAACCGCGGGTGAAGTATCGTGTTGACAGCCTGTACCTAAGACTGTAGGGCCATATTAAAACGTGCTTCCAAAAGACATTGAAAATAAAGTACCTCTACTGTAACGTAGCGAGGGGGGCGGGGCAGGGGGGGCAAATGCCCCGGGAGGTACTTTACGAGGGGCAGCAAATTCAGGAAAAATATAGATTGATTGAGCTCTGTCTATAACCAATTCGTAGAGCAGAGAAAAGTCGAGCTCGCTTCCCTCGCTCTAAGTTTCTGTTTTAGTTACTGTGCCTCTATACATAATCCTAAAGAGTTCTGACCACAGCGAAGACGACTCTGAACTAAACAAATATCTATAGTTTCATCTCCTTCTACTATTAAAGGTACGTCATAAGACAAAAGAGACTAACTACAATCGTAAATTTATGCGGACTCTATGGAGATCCTTCCTCTGAGTACTGGATATTTTTGTATGTATGTTTGTAAGTATATACCTGTATCTTTATTTAATATGTATTTATTAGTGTTAAATACTGATTTATTAGTTAAATGTGCACACTGCCAGCCTCACTTTGTATACTCTCTCTCTGTCACGGGTTTGCTGGAAGAAATCTCTTTAGAGATAAGCTCGCTCGATTATGCTGTTTTCATGTATATTTCCGTGTGTACAATAAAGAGTTAAATAATAATAAAAGCAAAACTTATGATAATGCTTATATTATAGGAATGTAAACATTATGAATAGACGACTTCCTGAGATTGCACACATTTTAAATAGCAGATATTTTGAAATAGCTGACAAAATAGAAGTGCTAACATTGTGAAAACACAGACGTTTTGATAATAATACATTTTAGGATAGTAGACATTTCAGGCCTGAGCCGTCGCGGGCGCACATCTTTGACTATTTATATGTGGACTGGTTACGCGTGTAATTCTACTAACAAACATTTCTGCCACTTTTTGCGGGGGGCGAGGTAACATGAAATCCGCAACTTTGGATTTTATTCCCCACTAGCAGCCCGTCCCGGCTTCGCACGGGGTAGACAAATAAATTTTAAGACTCATTTTTCTACACCTTCGGTTACATTGTTCAAATTTTACCAAGGATCCCTAATTTTTTTCAAAATGAAATGTAGCCTATGTCAAATTGGAAGAATGTAGCATTCTATTGGTGAAAGAATTTTTTAAATCGGCCCAGTACTTTTTGAGCCTATTCATTACCAAACGTTCTAAGTTCGAAGTTATTATTTCGCAATTATACGCTGTCTCGTTTAGTGATAAGGTGTAAAATTGAATGTAAATGCACAAGATCAATTGTGCTTATACCGTGGCAGAGGGGAAATGCTACCGCAAGGCTAGTCCTTTTAATAATTAGTCAAAGGCGCACCTAGATAATAAAATTACGTCTTCCTA
Organism: Agonopterix alstromeriana; assembly: GCA_963924505.1. Classification (NCBI taxonomy): domain Eukaryota; kingdom Metazoa; phylum Arthropoda; class Insecta; order Lepidoptera; family Depressariidae; genus Agonopterix; species Agonopterix alstromeriana. The sequence goes on along the minus strand of OZ004689.1, from coordinate 6,184,248 downwards.
CGAGATCGTTCACCATTCCAACGTACATAAATAAAGCAATTCTGACACTCGAAAGTAGAGTTTAAAAATAAATAGTAATACCATTAACATTCGAACTATTTCCGCACCGTCTTCATTCTCTGCAAGGTTACATGGACACTAAAAACTGTTTATAGAAAGCTTCCTCATTGTTGTGGTTATCTGAGAGTTATCTATTGGCTATGTTCGAAGTGGTGATTGGAACTAACAAATCGATCGCAGGCCCGGGGTGGCAGAAATGTGTACTTTTGTTGGACAGGCTGTGTAAAATATGCGAATCTATGCAAATCCACACACTAACTCAACACGAAATCTCTAAAACTGTAAAGACTACTGCGTGATGCGTGATATTTTCAATACTAACCAATTAAAGTCAATGACATTTTTCAGAAACAATCTAGAAATCTCTATGCTTGTATGAAGTCAGATTTTCGTTACAATATACAGTTGTATGGAAATATTTGAGGCACTGTAACTTTGAAACATATATTTTAACGAAAATCTGACTTCATACAAGCATAGAGATTAGTTTCTAGATTGTTTCTGAACAATTTCATTTACTTTAAAATGAGTTAGTATTGAAAATATCACCAGACTTCGTTTGTACGGAGCGTGCTCCGAATTATATTCCCTTTAGAGGATATAATTCGGAGCGCGCTCCATACAAACGTACTATGGTGATATTTTCAATAATAACCAATTACATTCAATGAAATTTTTCAGAACCAATCTAAAAATATATTTCTATGCTTGTATAGAGTCAGATTTTCGTTAAAATGTATAGTTTTAAAGTTACAGTGCCTCAAAGATTTCCATACAAATCTTAAATTAATCCTAGCATTGAAACTGTATATTTTAGCGAAAATCTGCATAGATATTACAAGCATAGATATTTGTTTCAAGATTGTTTCAGCAAAATTTCATTGACTTTAATTGGTTAGTATTGAAAATATCACCAGACTTCGTTTGTATGCAGCGTGCTCCGAATTATATTACCTCTGACTAACCTCTCGGGGAAAACAGTCGTGAGCATATCTAATACCAATGCACTCATTTTAATTATATTTAACAATATCCTATATTATTTTTGAGCAATAGAATTGAGAAATTTAGAAAATGAGGTATTTATCAGAAAATACTAATGTATTTTCCAAAGCCTTCTAAGTAGACAAGAATATATACACAGGTTATTTAGAACGAGATAATTGCTAAATTATAAATTTGTAACTGTGGTTGACGTGATTTTTTTTTATTTTCGTACATTTCTAGGCTCAAATTGGCTTTTAAATAATATACCGAAAAAAAATCAATTCTTAATTAGTCCAGCCTCAAACCCTAAAATGACTGGGCTATTTAGTCCACTAGGCCTCCTCGGAATTGGGCCCAATGGCCGAGATAACAGAATCGCTTTTTATTCTGTCGACAAGCTCTAGGTTAAAAACTGCTATACAGGTATACATTTTTCAAGGAAAAAAATTCTTTATTTATTCCATCGCAATCGGCATAGAGCGTCAGTGGCGCGTTGCGGAGAGCTATGGAAACTCAATCTTGAGGTCCAGCACGTCTAGTATGATTTCTCTACACGCGCGCGACGCGCCTTAGCTGCATACAAAATAACCGGTTCCCACGCGTTTCGGAGAGGGAAAGCCGCGCTTGCCGCGACTTATAGTATGGGAAAAAGCCGAGTCGCGCGCAAGTAGAGAAATCATGCTAGACGTGCAGGTTCGAATCCGTACGGACGACATTCCATGTACCAATGAGTTTTTCTAACTTAAGTACGTAATACCGACTGCTCTCAAACGGTGAAGGAAAACGTCGTGAGGAAACCTGCAAACGCTGAAGAAGAAATTTCGATGCGTATGTGAAGTCTAATAAGCGGCGACGGGCTCACCCCTCGTCACACTGAAACGAAACGTGAACTCCGACTCTCAAACTGAACAACGTTCACTATGGAGCCTACCTCAGTAATCGCGAAAAAAAACAGCTGTCCCATACATTTGAGTCGGGTAGGTGCATCAGTTTCATATGGGACAGCTGTTTTTTTTCGCGTTTACTGAGGTAGGCTCCATAGTGAGAGTTGTTCAGTATGATGGTCTGAGTTCACCGTTTCAGTATTTGCTAGGCTGTCACTTACACCATGTATTTCAGTTTTTAGGGTTACTGTTATCTGTCTTCATGCCAAATTTCGATTCAATAGGTGCAAATATGAGCGAGTTATTGAGGCGGGGGTTACAGACAGAATGGACGAAAGTATAAGGGTTCCTTGTTTGACTACGGAACCCTAAAAAGGTTCAAGTTACGAGGCCACGTTAGACATAACGCACGTTTCGGGCCTGATATTGGAGAGGATCGGAATAGATAATGTTTCAATAAAAGCTTAGAAAGGTTTTCCAGGCGTGGAATAACCAAGCAGATTTGATTTGATTAGGTTTTTGGAGGGATGACGTGGAATGCTCTTGGAATCCATGTAAAAGTGAATATCTTCCGCCAGGCCAGAATAGAATTAAATAGAATATAAAAGAATGGAACGGAACGGAACGGAACGGAACGGAACGGAACGGAACGGAACGGAACGGAACGGAACGGAACGGAACGGAACGGAACGGAACGGAACGGAACGGAACGGAACGGAACGGAACGGAACGGAACGGAACGGAACGGAACGGAACGGAACGGAACGGAACGGAACGGAACGGAACGGAACGGAACGGAACGGAACGGAACGGAACGGAACGGAACGGAACGGAACGGAACGGAACGGAACGAAACGAAACGAAACGAAACGGAACGAAAACAACGGAACCAAAAAAATCTCGTTTTTCAACACTTGGCTTCATAGTAGTTGTTCAGTTCAGTTTCACTTGTTCATTCAGTTCAACTTGGCAACATACAAGCGTCAAACTTAGTGTGATTATAGTGCAAACTCTATAGTATAACAACAAATAATAAAAACTGGTCAAGTGTGTGTCGGGCTTGGGTTAAAGATGCCGGAGAAAACACTTTTTTTGAATATCTTATGGTGGTACGGAACCCTTCGTGTGCGAGTCCAACTCGCACTTTGCCAGTTTTTTTTTCTGTAGTCGTGTAAAAGCCAGCTGGATTCAGATTGAACAGCTGGCACTATAACAAATTCTTTTTAAGTTCCTGTTACGGCATTATGGCCATTAAATCATATTTTATCGCTGTTTGAAAACGAGCCCGCGAACGATTATATTAAAATGATGGCACAAATTTCATTTTCTATTCGATCTACAACTGATTTCCTATCGAAGAATAATAACTTCGCCATGATCTACAGGGTGTTATTATTATTATTTTTTTTAATATACCGTCTGTGTATTTTAGCTGACATGCAACCTTATAAACAACAAACAAGATAAAAATATGCACAACCTAATTAACAAGCAAAAAAAATGGAAACAAAACTTTGATAAGTGTGCTGCAAGCTCCTATATTGAATAAATTATATTGACTTTGACTTTGACTTTGACTTTGACTTTGGCTTTGACTTTGACTCATATCATATCATATCATATTTATTTATTCATAAACAAATTACCTACCTAAAACCTACAAAATCACATATAAAACACAAAATAATATTTAGTACCTATAAATTTACAAATAATTCAACATAAAATTCATAATTTACATAGTTTTTCCGTATTACACAAGTATTCATTAGTAAACAAGTATTAGATTTTAAATTAATAATAATAATGTCATGTAATGTCAGACTTGAATTGAATTGAATGACTTTGACTTTGACTTTATACTATAACTAAAAAATGCAGGGTGTTAACAGTTGCATTACTTTAAAGAGTGTGATACCAAACAACATGCCATATTAAGGGAATATAATTCGAAGCGTGCTCCATATAAACGAAGTCTGGAGATATTTTCAATACTAAAAAAATTTAAGTCAATTAAATTTTTCTGACACAATCTAGTAACTAGTCTCTATGCTTGTATGACGTCAGATTTTCGTTAAAATAGTATTAAAGTTACAGTGCCTCAAAGATTTCCATACAAATCTTAAATTAAACTTAGCATTAAAACTGTATATTTTAACGAAAATCTGACTTCATACAAGCATAGAGATTGTTTCTGAAAAATTTCAGTGACTTTAATTGGTTATTATTGAAAATATCAGCAGACTTTCACACATCCATCTCAACATTCGCATCTCTGCTGCATGCAGTCGTTTTTCATCCGTCACTTTAACGGCCTGTAATACTTAAGGGGGTGCTTCAGACCATCAAACTGAACAACTTTCAACGCCAGAACGCCCTATTTTTGACTTTGAGCGCGGATATCTCGAGACAGAAGCATTATATCGATTTAGTTTCTAAGGGAGATTGGACAAGACCTATTCAACGAAACCTCACACGATTAAAAAAAAAAAAATTTTTCCAACCCCTCTTTCATTGTATGGGAGGACGACGACGAATTATTTTCTGCATAGCATAGCATAGCATATGCTCTCGACTATATTCCCCGAAGGGGTAGTTACAGATATTCTGAAACCTCAGAACATCCACGTTTCACCATTAGTACCGAAACTCTGTCCAGTGTGACGAGGGGTGAGCCTGTCGCCACATAATGGACAGTGGGTACAATACATGCCTCGAAATTGAAGCACACAGGTTTCCTCACGATGTTTTCCTTCACCGAAAAGCCAGTGGTGTTACAAATCGTACATAAATTCCGAAAAACTCATTGGTACGAGTCGGTCTGGACGGGAATCGAACCATCGCCTACTGCACGGCAGGCAAGGTTACTCGCCACCACGGCTATTGTTTTCTTCATAACTATTATATTTCTGTTTTTGGGTTACTGTTATCTGTCTTCATGCCAAATTTCGATTCAATAGGTGCAAAAGCATAGCATATGCTCACGACTATATTCCCCGAGGGGTTAGTCAGAGATATTCTGAAACCTCAGAATATCCTCGTTTCACCAGTAGTACCGAAACTCTGTCCAGTGTGACGGGGGGTGAGCCCTTCGCCACATAATGGACAGGTGGTCGCCTTCAATAAGTGCAAAAATGAGTGAGTTATTGAGGCGGGGCATACAGACAGACAGAATGGACGAAAGTATAAGGGTTCCTTGTTTGACTACGGAACCCTAAAAAGGTTCAAGTTACGAGGCCATGTTAGACATTACGCACGTTCCGGGCCTGATATTGGAGAGGATCGGAATAGATAATGTTTCAATAAAAGCTTAGAGAGGTTTTCCAGGCGTGGAATAACCAAGCAGATTTGATTTGATTAGGTTTTTGGAGGGATGACGTGGAATGCTCTTGGAATCCATGGAAAAGTGAATATCTATCTAGAATATAATAGAACGGAACGGAACGGAACGGAACGGAACGGAACGGAACGGAACGGAACGGAACGGAACGGAACGGAACGGAACGGAACGGAACGGAACGGAACGGAACGGAACGGAACGGAACGGAACGGAACGGAACGGAACGGAACGGAACGGAACGGAACGGAACGGAACGGAACGGAACGGAACGGAACGGAACGGAACGGAACGGAACGGAACGGAACGGAACGGAACGGAACGGAACGGAACGGAACGGAACGGAACGGAACGGAACGGAACGGAACGGAACGGAACGGAACGGAACGGAACGGAACGGAACGGAACGGAACGGAATGGACCGGACCGGACCGGACCGGACCAGATTGAACAGCTGGCACTATAACAAATTCTTTTTAAGTTCCTGTTACGGCATTATGGCCATTAAATCATATTTTATCGCTGTTTGAAAACGAGCCCGCGAACGATTATATTAAAATGATGGCACAAATTTCATTTTCTATTCGATCTACAACTGATTTCCTATTGAAGAATAATAACTTCCCCATTATCTACAGGGTGTTATTATTTTTTTTTTTAATATACCGTCTGTGTATTTTAGCTGACATGCAACCTTATAAACAACAAACAAGATAAAAATATGCACAACCTAATTAACAAGCAAAAAAAATGGAAACAAAACTTTGAAAAGTGTGCTGCAAGCTCCTATATTGAATAAATTATATTGACTTTGACTTTGATTTAGACTTTGACTTTGGCTTTGACTTTGACTCATATCATATCATATCATATTTATTTATTCATAAACAAATTAACTACCTAAAACCTACAAAATCACATATAAAACACAAAATAATATTTAGTACCTATAAATTTACAAATAATTCAACATAAAATTCATAATTTACATAGTTTTTCCGTATTACACAAGTATTCATTAGTAAACAAGTATTCGATTTTAAATTAATAATAATAATGTCATGTAATGTCAGAATTGAATTGAATGACTTTGGCTTTGAATTTATACTATAACTAAAAAATTCTGGGTGTTAACAGTTGCATTACTTTAAAGAGTGTGATACCAAACTACATGCCATATTAAGGGAATATAATTCGAAGCACGCTCCATACAAACGAAGTCTGGTGATATTTTCAATACTAACAAATTAAAGTCAATTAAATTTTTCTGACACAATCTAGTCTCAATGCTTGTATGACGTCAGATTTTCGTTACCCGTCCCACACATCCATCTCAACATTCGCATCTCTGCTGCATGCAGTCGTTTTTCATCCGTCACTTTAACCTCCCAACACTTCGAGCTATACATGAAGACATGACACATACACCCTGTATGGGTGTATGTGTCTGTATGTAGTTATTTACAATAGTTATTTGTTATACAAGAGTGCAAAGTTTGCTTTTTAACCGCGTGCTCAATTTTGATGACCGAGCAAGCGAAGGATTCAGAGAGAGAGATTAGAATCCTGAGCGTCAGCGAGGGAATAAAAAGAGCACGAGGTGAAAGATCTTTGCACTCGAGTGCAACACGTAACTTTTCATCCCACCTCAGTGAGAAAATGACTAAATGAAAAAAAAAACCATGATAAATTCGGCACCATGGAGGGAAAAGCAAATAGGTTTAATGATGTTTTGAATTCACAAACTTAGTGCACACAATGTTCTAAATTCATTTTACTTTATCCTCTAGTTGATAAAAACGGCTATGTCACTCAGATATCGAAGAGCAAAAATACTCTTTCCGAGATGAGGGGTTGAAAAAACATTTTGCGGTTAGGCAAGGAAAATAAAATGCGCAACTTTACCTTGCATTTGGTCGGTTATTTTCTTATTAACTTAATGCATGTTATCTGGGTTAATGTATATCGGGGTATACAGGGGGATGAGCCAAAATCCGAGGCGAGATTACGGTAGAGATATAAACACGAATTGTTTTTAAGGCTATATTACTGTTGGCGCGGTCCATAGAAACGTAGTCTGGTGATATTTTCAATACTAACCAATGAACGTCAGTGAAATTTTTCAGAAACAATCTAGAAAGTAATCTCTATGCTTGTATCTTGTCAGATTTTCGTTAAAATGTATAGTTTAAAAGTTACAATGCCTCAAAGATTTCCATACAAATCTTAAATTAATCCTAGCATTGAAACTGTATATTTTAACGAAAATTGGACAAGATACAAGCATAGAGATTTGTTTCTAGATTGTTTCTGCAAAATTTCATTAACTTTAATTGATTAGTATTGAAAATATCACCAGACTTCGTTTGTATGCAGCGCACATTTACGCCTTCGGAATTAACTTCTCTTAAAGCATGTTTGTTTTAGCCGTGGTGGTCCAGTGGCGAGTAACCTTGCCTGCCGTGCAGGAGGCGATGGTTCGATTCCCGTCCAGACCGACTCGTACCAATGAGTTTTTCGGAATTTATGTACGATTTGTAACACCACTGGCTTTTCGGTGAAGGAAAACATCGTGAGGAAACCTGCATGCTTCAATTTCGAGGCATGTATTGTACCCACTTTCCATTATAAGTGGCGACGGGCTCACCCCCCCGTCACACTGGACAGAGTTTCGGTACTACTGGTAAAACGTGGATGTTCTGAAATTTCAGAATATCTCTGACTACCCCCTATAATACAACGTGTTAATGAATAAGCGCAAAACCTCATACACCCCAAATGATTTACGACAAAATAATTAGATTGAAACAATAATTTAATTATTTTGATAGTTAAAATTTAAACTATTCGCATTTTAAGTTTTGAGGCAAAAATTATTTGTTATCATTTCAGCAATGAATGAAAGCGCTTATGTGCTCATGGATACATTTTAAGAATCTTGTTTTCGTAGTAAGTAGGGGGACAGTGCCCGAGCGGTGGGTTGAAATCGAGTTCAGTAAATTTTAAATTTTACAAACAAATTATTTAATATTTTGAAAAAAAATACTTATGTTGAAGCCATGATAATTCGATTCAGCTCTCGATTCTAAACAAACTACTTTATAGTTTTGCGTTAATTCATTAACACATTGTATAATCGTATGCTTATGCAAGTTCGTTTTAAAAGAGGCTTATAGTTTCCGGTTCAGAATCACTGAAATTCGAACTTTGTGCTTCAGAAACGACAAACTAAAATGCGCCTTATGTCAATGCGCGACAGCCTGTATCTCATGAGATACGCGGCGCCGCAGGTATTTATCGCAGCTGTCAAACAGCTGTATGAAAAATGTGTCTCATGGTTTCACTTATTAGTGGACACCCTAACGAACCGCTTTATATGGAATTTTGAAAAAACGTGTAGCTCGGTAGGTACCAATACCTATCGTCAAACGATATGCGACATTTGACTACGCCAATATTTTGTAGAAATTTCTACTAAATATTGTCATCATCGGTTTTCGATTCCATTACCTACATATGTTGTTATAGGCATTCGTATGAAACATCTGCTCAGAGGAAGGATCTCCATAGAGTCCGCATAAATTTACGATTGTAGTTAGTATCTTTTGTCTTATGACGTACCTTTAATAGTAGAAGGAGATGGGACTATAGATATTTGTTTATGCGGCTGTCCACTTCTTTTTGAGCTAGTGTGTGTGAAAAGTGACCGTAAACATAAGGCCATATGTCACTTGGTGCCTTTTGTCCATACTACTTGATACCACACACTCAAACCTAAACGTCAAAAAAGTGGACACTTTACAATTGGTATGGCTCACTCTAGTCTTAAAGAGAGATCCTTCCTCTTAATTTTACCGGTGATTTTTTGATCGTGTCCAAATGATCAGGTGTGGTTCAGATCACCAAACTGAACAACTTTTGAAATATGCACATATATTTTTTCGTGGTTGCAGAGTTGTCAAATTCAACAACTCTGCAACCACGAAAAAACAAATTCGTAGGCCGAAAAAACGATCTTCGGAATGTTGTAATTTTAAGTTAAAAAACAGAATGGTACAAATCTGAACAAAATACCAGAGGAAAAAAATTTCTTGCAAAATGGCGCCATGCCAACTTTGGCGGGGAAATCATGAACTTCAAATTAAATTAGTCTCGGATTATTTATCACGTCACCGAAATGAGTTATTCCGCTATATTGTTTTTGCTCTGTCTTTTTTACGTAACCAATATCTTTATATAATAATTTTTAGGGTTCCGTATCAGAAGGGTGCCAACGAAACCCTATTCATAAGCCTACACCGCGCTGTCCGTCTGTCTGTCCTACCTAGAAAGGGTTATGTTCTATCAGACCGTCAAACTGAACAACTTTCTCTATGGTACCAACACTGAAATCGCGAGAAAAAATCTGCTGTTCCATGCAATACTTCAAACCTACTTGAACCAAAAATGTATAGGGACAGCTGAATTTTTTTTTGCGCTTTCGATTTTGGTCCCATAGAGAAAGCTGTTCAGTTTGATGGTCTGATCATCTCCTTAAAAAAGTGTCAGCATATTAAGAAGGACCCTGTATATGGGTTTGAACGGTAACAGCCAGACAGTTGAAATTTTCACAGAATATGTGTTTTTACGGCGGATTTGCTGACAAATAACAAAAAACAAATATGCATCCTATCCTACTAATATTATAAACGCGAAAGTTTGTAAGTATGGATGGATGTTTGTTACTCTTTCACGTAAAAACTACTGAATGGATTTTAATGAAATTTGGTACACAGATAGAATATGATCTGGATTAACACATAGGATACTTTTTTAAGGTCTAAGCAGACGGAGTCGCGGGCAACAGCTAGTAATCAACGTGTGTTTGAAACATTTTTTGTTTTCGCTAAATCATAAAAACAGTAATACATACAAGCGTCAAACTTGGTGTGATTGTAGTGCATATTCAAAAGATGATAACCAAAATTATAAAAACTGGTCAAGTGTGAGTCAGTATCGTGCTAAGGATCCCGGAAAAAAATTTTTTTTTGGTATCTACTATTTTATGGTGGTGCGGAATCGTCCGTGCGCGAGTGAGACTCGCACTTGACCGGTTTTTAATATTATTTTTGCATTGTTTCAGATCCGAATTCCTGCCCCTGAACCATCCAGTCTATTATAAAACACCTCATTTAAAAAGTGTCAATTTAAAACAATTCGAAATTCAAAATCATGCTTGCAAAAAAAAATAAAACACTAGTGCTGTGCAAGTGAAATTTATCGGGACAAAAATGTGTACCTAATTAATTCGTTTTGAAGAGATTTTCGGGACAAGATGGCGACTCCGCCTGACTCTCCAGTTGAGGAGCATGCATATGAGTTGGAGCCAAGTCGGGCGCCGAAGCCTATACCAGTAGCGTTGGAAGAACTCTGCAGACAAACAAAATTTTCTAAACAGGAAATTAGAGTCATGTATAGAGGATTCAAGACGGTAAGTGACGTTAAATACATTTTTATTTCAGAGGCGTAGCGTGGGTTTCTGCCGCCCGGGGCACGGACCGATTTTGCCGATCTTTTATCTTACCTAAAAAATAATAACGGAGCGAGAGAAGCGAGCTCGAAATTTTTTTGCACATTGATTCAGGTTGTGGTCAGACATCTTTTGGTTTATCGATACAAAAATAGAACTTTAGAGCGACCTCACCTTTTCTCCTCAATACGAATCTGTTAGAGCCAGAGCTTTTTACGTACTAAACATGTGCAAAGTAACCAAAGCAAAAGCTATGGATGGAGCGAAGCAAGCTCGAAATTTTGAGCATCACGTCTTACGGTAGTAACTATTAAATAATCTGTGGCTGTGGTCAGAACTCTTTAAGATTATGTGTAGGCACAGTAACTAAAACAGAAACTTAGAGCGAGCGAAGCGAGCTCCACTTTTATCTGCTCTACAAATTGGTTATAAAAAGAGCTCAATCAGTCAGAGCTAAATTTTTCCAGAATTTGCCGCCCCTAGTAAAGTGCCGCCCGGAGCATTTAGGGCGGCGTCACTTTCTTTGTAAGTGCGTCAAAATCACGCATATCGGATAGACAGATCAACAATTTATAGATAGGGAGTCGACGTTGCAGGTTCTGACCCGAGCACTATTTTCGTATGGTTTTCTCGCGTAGGGTTTTTGCCTGCCACGAGGCTCCGCAATCCTCAATCTATTCGAGTTCTTGACCAAAAACAATCCCTGAGATTGGGATAAATATTCCCACAAACTACTGGCCACTGGCGGAAATGGAGTGCTAACGTACAAGCAAGAGTCCATTAATTATTAAATAAAAATAAAAAAATGTATAGCTACTAAATTATTTAGTTCCTGTTTACCTTTTTTACTCTTTTGCCAAGCTGTTAGTAGCACTTTCGCATGATTTATTGCTTTACGGGGATTTAAATGAAATGTGTTGATAACAGAAAATAATAGGTAGTCTCATATTAATGAACCCAACTCAAGCCCTCGCGCGTTTTTAAGCCCCCTGTGACGGATACTATAAAGTGAGCTTAACTGTGAGCGCTTGGGATTAGTCTATTAATACAGGCCTTATTTTCCAGGCCAAACAGCGGAAGGCTATTTTGGATATGCCTTCATTTAGGCGTATTTTAGTTCGGAGGCATCTGAATAAAGTATGAAAGGTGAGGTCCATATCTAGGAATAGGTTGCTCTTAGTTTGTTTACTGAACACAATTAGAAAAAAAAACCGACTGCAAAAAAAAACTATTAACTGAAAAGAGAAAAACAAGCTCTAAAATCACTAATCAGCTATAACAGTTTTATTTGAGGTAATATAATTTGAATGTTATTAGGTAGGTATCGCAAACGGGGATAAAGGAGATTTTTGGTTGGTTATTTTTGTCCCCGCCTGCTATCTTAATAATTTAGTTTATTTCATACTTTTTAGTCTTGTGTCAAAACGGTAACATAAAAGTACTATAATATTTATATATTTGAAATCGTCTGATCACTAGCTTTCATTTGATACCCATATTGTAATTTTTAACAACAAAAAATTGTTTATTCCCCCTCTCTTTTTTAATTCGTAGATGCCATCTCAAAATAATATACCCTATGTCACTCTCACGATTTTTACGAATCCAATGACACTTCATACGTTAAAATCCATCAAGCCGTTTAGGCTGTAGGCCGTGCCAAAGAAATAGACATACAAACATGCATACATACATACATACATACTTACATAAATACATACATACGCTCGAAAAACATAACCCTCCTTCTGTCGCAGTCGGGTAAAAAATTAGACTACACAAAATCTTAATTTGCATCTCCACTGGGTTCGGTCCATGCGGAAGGTGGTTGAGACTATACTCAGTCTGAAAGATTCATTAGAATATATTGAAAAAGAAACCGCTCATGACTGTCATCCCATCCGGGGTGATCAGATATTTAGCTACAACTTTACTATCGAGTATCTGCTATGCATGCAGTTTTATAATTGGTGGCAAACATCTTGAGCAAGGCCTTGATTGCGCAGAAACAACATTTTTAGGCGAAAGATCTTTTAGACTAATAAATCTATCTTAGGTCTTCCAGTAGCGTAGCGAAGGGAGGGGCAGGGGGGCAAATGCCCCGGGCGGCACTTTACAAGGGGCGGCAAATTCGGAAAAAATATATTTCTATAGCCACTACGTAGAGCAGAGAAAAGTCAGGCTCGCTTCGCTCACTCCAAGTTTCTGTTTTAATTACTGTGTTTACACATAATCCTAAAGAGGTCTGACCACAGCTGCTACGTTATGCTAAAAATTTCGAGCTTGCTTCACTTGATCTATAGTTTTTACTCTGGTTACTTTACACATGTTTTGTAAGTTAAAAGCTCTAGCTCTAACAGATTCGTATTAAGCTCGCTCGCTTCACTCGCTTTAAGTTTCAGTTTTTGCATGGATAAACCAAAAGATGTCTGACCACAACCCGAATAGATGTGCAAAAAAAATTCGAGCTCGCTTCGCTCGCCCCGTTATTTTTTGTGTAGGTCTTCTTATAAAGATAAAGGGCAAAATGAGCCCCGGGCGGCAGAAACCTACGCTACGCCACTGTCTTCTCTTCAAATGCACATAGAAGCCACATAGAATACAAGTGTTACTACTCCAAAAACGACACCAGGCAACATCATTATAACGCTATACAGTTAAAAGAGACATTAAAACCTACAGCTATGTTTGTACACTAACATCCGACGTCGTGTCAGGCTGAAAACGGAAACTTTTCTTTCAGGCCCGTCCCGCGAGTTCCGTAGCAACGTTGTCATTATTTTGTTTCGACCTGAAAGCCTCGCTGGCTCGTGAACATTTCAAAAATGAACTGTGCACTTGACGTGTTGCTTGGCTGAGTGAAAAGTTGAGATAATGTTAGAGATGGTATTTTATTCTAAGTACTCATTGACTTACCACTACTGGACGGAGGGTCCGCGCTCAAAAGTGTCCGAATAAAAGAGAACGAAAACTTAAAAAAGAGAACGAATTACGTAACAGTCTTGATCGGGCGACTACGCGCACGCGTATACGCGCGGCGGGCGATGGGGAAGGGGACGGAAAAGAATTTTAGCATTTTTAATGTTTTTAGTTGGTTTATATTAGGTACTATACGTACTTAGGTTTGTGTATTTTAGTCTCGGACACTTTATTAGAGTATTTTGTACTAGACCCGGCGTCCATAGTATTCTGCGTCAATGTAGGTACTACTAGAATTAGCACTGCACTCACTGGCTCCCGCCATCTTAGCGAAGTAAATGTAAAAAGGTAGTATACAACAGTATAATAAGGATTCGTGACAGCAAAACAGCTGACAGATGTCCCGATTTTTTCATGAAAAATTTAGATTTTATTTGCACTCGACTTCTTTCGCACCGGCTCCCGTTATTTTAGCGAGATAAATACAAGGTCCAACTTAATATGCTGACAGTTTTTTAAGAGCATGATCAGACCATCGAACTGAACAACTTTCTCTATGGGACCAACATAGAAATCACGAAAAAAAAACCAGCTGTCCCATACATTTGGCTCGAGTAGGCTTGCAGTTTTTTATTGAAGAGCTGATTTTTTTTTTTGCGATTTCGTTGTTGGTTCCATAGCGAAAGTTGTTTAGTTTGACGGTCTGATCATCCCCTTAAAAAAGTGTCAGCATATTAAGGACCCTGTATTATAAATGTGAATGTGTCTCCGTCTGTCTGTTACGTTTTCTCGGCTAAACCGCTGAACCGATTTAGATTAATTTGGCATAAAGATAGCTTGCACCCTGAGTAAAGACATAAGCATACAAATTCCAACTGACCCGGGTAGACTATAGCTGGATAATAAAATTCCTAAATCAAAATCTGATCGATGCTGCCAGGAGTGCGATTTTTGAAACTCATTCGTTGAACTCAGCAGTTAATGTCAAAATTACTATGGACATATAGGGTCCTTCTTAATATGCTGACACTTTTTAAAGGGATGATCAGACCATCAAACTGAACAATTTTCTCTTTGGGACCAATGTTGAAATCGCGAAAAAAAAATCAGCTGTTCCATACTAAACTGAAATCTTACTGGATCCATTGTATGGGACAGCTGATTTTTTTTTTCGCGATTTCGACATTGGTTCCATAGAGAAAGTTGTTCAGTTTGATGGTCTGATCATCCTCTTAAAAACCTGTCAGCATATTAAGTTGGATCCTATATGCATCTTTCTACTGCTGATTTAACTTTCAAAAATCGCACTCCTGAAGTATGGTTTTTGAAAGTCAAATCAGCAGTCGAAAGATGCATATTTCCATAGTAACAACTACTGAGTTCAAAAATGAGTTTCAAAAATCGCACTCCAGATCATAGCAATAGCATAGCATATGCTCACGACTATATTCCCCGAGGGGGTAGTCAGAGATATTCTGAAACCTCAGAACATCCACGTTTCACCAGAAGTACCGAAACAGATCCAGCACTCCAGATCGTGATAATACGAATTTGATTGGAGATCTATTCTGAGATTGACCTGTCAAAGTTGACATTAACTGCTGACAACTTCTCATGAAATTGGATGTAATTTTACTCCTAAATCGAACATTGGCAAACCGAATCAATCGGGTTTGATATGCGATAGTTTTGTTTGTGACCTGCCAATCATTATTTTGTGAGCATTATTTCTTTACATTACAAAATTCGGGACAGCTGTCAAAATATGAGCTGTTTTAACGTCACAAATTTTCATTATTTGTACTTTACTTATTCTTGAATTGTATTGGTTTCCGTGTTAGACGAATTATATACGGACCCGCCTCGCCTTAGCATTTCCCCTCTGCCAAAGTGCAAAATCAAAAGATCTTACGCATTTACATTCAATTTTATACCTTATCACTAAACGCGACAGCCTATAATTGCGGAACAATAATTTCGAACTTATGACGTTTGGGGTTCACACGACACTGTTTTTCATGATTTTTAACATTCAAAATTATGATCTAAACTAATGGAATAAAATTCAAAGTTGTGTATCTCGTGCTACCTCGCCCCCCGCAAAAAGTGGCAGAAAAGTTTGTTAGTAGAATTACACGCGTAACTTGTCCTCATATAAGTAGTCTAAGGATTCCGTCTTAGGTTTCCGTACCTAAAGGGTGAAAACGGGACCCTATTCATAAACCTACATTGTCCGTCCGTCCGTCTGTCCTACTCCTACATATTTAGGGCTGTAACTTTTGAACCGTAACTATACTTCATTCCAAATAAGGACGACGAGATTTTCCGATTCCTATTTAGCTTTCTGACCAATTCTGATTACCAAATGTAATTTATTTATTGGATAGTATTATCCGACATATCTTTGACGGTACAAAAGCTGTTCTAAGAATAAGTGAGAGAAAGTGTTTCAAATCTCTGTTTCTGTAATGCAAAATAGCCTTAAAATTTCGTTAATATTTTGAATGGAGTTTGACAGTTGAAATTTTTACGTACGGGTACGGTCGGTACGACGACGGTACGAGTCGGCCTGGACGGGGATCGAACCATCGCCTCCTGCACGGCAGGCAAGGTTACTCGCCACTGGACCACCAAGGCTTTTTTAGTTTTTTTTTAGTTCCTCGGAAATTTAATCTAGCACTTTTTTTCCTTCTTTTTAAGAACTGGAGAGCTAGATTGTCTATTTCGAGCTAGTTTCAGTTAGAATAACGAGATCTAGAAATGTTTCACCTAGTGTTGCCAAATAATAGTCAAACTATCGATAGTCCATCGATACTAATCGTCGTAACAATGTCGATAGTGATATCGATAATATCGATACTACGATAGTAGTAAAGTTCAATAGTATCGCTACTATTGACAGGCCTGTTGTCACTCCACAGCTCAGGCACGCTTGACGGCGATCCCCACCGAGAGGTGAATGGCAATAGGTTAGGTATACCGTGTTAAATTCTTGGTCAGATCTCATTAGACTTGCCGCCATTTTGTGAGTAGTCAATGCGAGACTTGAAAACCTATTTGGGGATGTAAGCAAATTATGTTTTCCTTCTTACTCTCTTTAAGATATTTTAGGTCAATTAATGCGTAGGGGACCGCTATGAAATATGACCATTGATTATATGTTTACCTACATGAAAATGGGTGAATCGATTTTTACCAAATATAGCTAAGAACCACCGCAAGGAAACTGGCTTTCACGTAAAAAAACAGCATCAAAATCGGTCCATCCGTTCGAGAGCTACGATGCCACATACACATAGACATTGGCGTAACTTGGCGGATTGGCGGAACTTATAACACCCCTCTTTTTGTTAAAAATACTCAGCAATGGACGCCTTATCCTTCAATCGAATCGTTTGAAACACCCACGGGCAAAAATAGCCTCCCTATTTCGCTAGGGGATGAAATAAACATACAAAAGAATCCATAAACATCCTAAGCTTGTACACAAAGCCTGCATTCCAACATTTCAGGCTTAGTAAGGTCAACACATTTGCGAGCGGGTCTACTTCCCAACTTAAATATAATATCTAGGTCAAATATGAGCATTGCCATTGTAATGCCGTGGTGGTCTAGTGGCGAGTAACCTTGCCTGCCGTGCAGGAGGCGAAGGTTCGATCCCCGTCCAGGCCGACTCTTACCAACAAGTCCTCTGTAAAAAAGGTTACTATAAACTCGATGATTATTTGAATGACCAAAATGTCTGGTCTTGACAATGTTACACTATGTAATTTAATATTGAATTTATGTAATTGTACTTTGTATATTTTGTTTTGTTTAAAAGAAGTGTGTTGTAGAGTTTCTGGCCGCATCTTCTCTACAACGGAACCCCTTCCGACGCGGTGGTAGATTCAAAAACATGACGTCAAAAAGTTATCTATGTGATATTATTTTGAATAAACAATTTTGACTTTGACTTTGACTTGACTTTTGACTTTGACTTTTCGGAATTTATGTACGAATTGTAACACCACTGGCTTTTCGGTGAAGGAAAACATCGTAAGGAAACCTGCATGCTTTAATTTCGAGGCATGTATTGTATCAACTGTCTATTATAAGTGGCGACGTGCTTACTCTCCGTCACACTGGACAGAGTTTCGGTACTAGTGAAACGTGGATGTTCTGTGGTTTCAGACTATCCCCTTCGGGGAATATAGTCGTGAGCATATGCTCTTCTATGCTATGCAGATTTACGTTTAAATATACAGATTTAGTGCTAGGATTAATTTATGATTTGTATGGGAATCTTTGAGGCACTGTAACTTTAAAACTATACATTTTAACGAAAATCGGACTTCATACAAACATAGAGATTAGTTTCTAGATTGTTTCTGAAAAATTTCATTGACTTTAATTGCTTAGTATTGAAAATATCACCAGACTTCCTTTGTATGCAGAGCGCTCCGAATTATCTAGGGTCCTTCTTAATATGCTGACACTTTTAAGGGCATGATAAGACCGTCAAACTGAACAACTTTCTCTATGGGACCAATATAGAAATCGTGAAAAAAAAATCTGCTCTTCCATACAAAACTGCAAACCTACTCGAGCCAAATGTATGGGACAGCAGAATTTTTTTTCGCGATTTCGATTATGGTCCTATAGAGAAAGTTGTTCAGTTTGACGGTCCGATTATCCCCTTAAAAAGTGTCCTGTAAACTATTGTTTGCCAATTTTACGTGATATTTTTTACTTTGTATAATTATTTAAGAAAAATTTTAGTTGGATTTTCAATCTAAATGATAACTAGAATTATAATCTAAAGATTTAAAAAAACGGCTTATACAACGTGTTAATGAATTAACGCAAAACTAGAAAGTAGTTTGTTTGGAATCGAGAGCAGAATCGAATTATCATGGTTTCAACATAGGTAATTTTTGTAAAAATATTAAATATTTTGTTTGTAAAATTTAAAATTTATTGAAATCGATCTCAACCCACCGCTCGCGTACTCTCACCCTACTTAACACCAAAACAAGATTCTTAAAATGTATGCATGAGCACGTTAGCGCTTTCATTCATTGCTGAAATGATAAAAAATCATTTTTGCCTCAAAACTTAAAATGTGAATAACTTTAAATTTTAAGCATCAAAATAATTAAATTATTGTTTCAATCAAATTATTTTGTTATAAATCAATTGGGGTGTATGAGGTTTTGCGCTTATTCATTAACACGTTGTATAAATAATTTACTTTCGGCATACAAGCACCATAGCGCACCATAACTTTATTGGGCTAAAAGATTCTATTTGTTGATAGAACGCCGAATGAAAACATCATGTACACACGGGGACACATCCGCTCGGCCAGCTTATGTTGGTTTTGCTTGATGTGTCGCCGTGTGTACATGGCAGCGAATAATCACCAACCCTGCTCCGAAATCAAGCCAATTTCAAGCTAAAAAACATTCGTGACAAGTTCAAAAGGTGAATATTCCAATTTTTAGCCGACACGTCGTCATAAATCAAATTTTGTGACCGAAACGAACAGTTGGATTACTGACAAAATACAGTGAGCGGTTA
The DNA here is from genome assembly GCA_963924505.1 of Agonopterix alstromeriana. NCBI lineage: Eukaryota > Metazoa > Arthropoda > Insecta > Lepidoptera > Depressariidae > Agonopterix > Agonopterix alstromeriana. The sequence continues at coordinate 6,164,990 of OZ004689.1, read as the reverse complement.
AAACGCGCGTTTCAAACTCTACTAGATAGGTGGGTGTATATTGAAAAGCTTTTTAATGTCCAATTCATGTGGCCGAAAATGTTAATCTCGTTTATTTAAAAGTACTGTCACAGGTTCGGCACTTCAAACAACGTTTTGGATTTGACATGATGGCGTTCGCACATGCGCACTTGGTGCAAATTGTCTTTGAAATTTGTGTAGGGTTGACTTACCACGCATCGTATGCACATCATCTAAATTTCGTTACTTTTTATTGTTCGTTCTGTTATTAAAAATAGTATTTGAGCTAAACATTAATGAAAATGTGAATTTAGCGATGTTTTTCAACGTGTTTTATGCACTGTAAAGACTCAATTTTATGTTGTCAAATACTACGGGTGCCTGACTGCATTCCCTTGCTCGATTTTCCTCAAGTTTCCCAGAAAGTGTGAGGTGAGGTTGGGGATCTGAAGTCAGAGGGCGGGGAATGGCCATTCTGTATATAGAACTATATGCATACATGCATGCATATGCTCACGACTATATTCCTCGAGGGGGTAGTCAGAGATATTCTGAAACCTCAGAACATCCACGTTTCACCAGCAGTACCGAAACTCTGTCCAGTGTGACGGGGGGTGAGCCCGTCGCCACATAATGGACAGTGGGTACAATACATGCCTCGAAAAAGAAGCATGCAGGTTTCCTCACGATGTTTTCCTTCACAGAAAAGCCACGGGGTGTTACAAATCGTACATAGATTTCGAAAAACTCATTGGTACGAGTCGGTCTGGACGGGGATCGAACCATCGCCTCCTGCACGGCAGGCAAGGTTAATCGCCACTGGACCACCACGGATTTTTTCCTATTCTGACTATTATGTGGTATTATGTAAGTTAACAAGTTAAAGCGTTAAAAACTCGCTTGTTCACCGCTAGCTGTACTTTGTCCCTAATGTAAGGTAATTAAACGTCTGAACTCGTGGTTAACGACTAACCCTCAATTAATCATCGAGGTGCCACTGATTACTTCGTCAACATCTGCGGTTGTTTTCGTTGGTCATTGACGTTAATTTTAAAAAATGTATAATTAAAAAAAAGATAAACAAAAAACCCGACTGCATAAAAAACCTATTAACTGAAAAGAGAAAAACAAGCTCTATAATCACTAATCAGCTATATCAGCTTTATTTGAGCTAATATAATTTGAATGTTATTAGGTATTTTAACAAAAATCGGACACGATACAAGCATAGATATTTGTTCCTAGATTGTTTTTGCAAAATTTCACTGAGTTTAACTGGTTAGTATTAAAAATATCACCAGACTTCGTTTGTATGCAGCACACATTTACGCATTCGGAATAAACTTCTCTTAAGGCTGCCTGTCCGTATGCGGAGCGAGGGCAGCCTCGCTCCTCCGGCCTCAGAATGTTAGCCAATGGGATTGCATAAAATCTCCGCTCCAAGATTTATAGTACCGCGGAACTACATGGAATAGTGCCTATCACTAGATCCATGATGGGACTTCAAACACGGAGCTACTGGGAAAAAACTGTCAAAATTACGAACAAAATTGTAGTGGGTACCACCTACTCCATTTATTTTTGTTTGTTTCCCACGCTCAAAACAAAACAATAAACTACTATAGTTTATGTTTTGATTAATAGTACACCTACAAAATTAAACAACATAATAATATTTCAAAAACAACTTCTAAACACGAGATAAAATAAACCATTCTAAAAATAGAGCGCGAAATTGCAACTTTATGCATAACAATTTCTGCTAAAAACTTGGAGAGGGACGCTCTTACGTGTATTCCGTAAGAGTGAATGAGACAGCTATAGGATTCAAGGTTCGGTTTTCTAAAAGGTCAGTAGGTAAGAAAGTCGATGACCGTTCGCGCCAAAAATAGGAGAACGCGCGCTTTTCTTGTCGTGTTCAGTTGACAGTTCTATGTCAGCCATTTTGAAAAATATAAATTAATACATGGATTTAAAGGATACCTACCAAAGAGAATATACCTAATAGAGTGAGCGATACCAATTGTAAAGTGTCCACTTTTTTTGACGTTTAGGTTTGAGTGTGTGGTGTCAAGTAGTATGGACAAAAGGCACCAAGTGACATATGGCCTTATGTTTACGGTCGCTTTTCACACACACTAGCTCAAAAAAAAGTGGACAGCCGCATAAACAAATATCTATAGTTCCATCTCCTTCTACTATTAAAGGTACGTCATAAGACAAAAGAGACTAACTACAATCGTAAATTTATGCGGACTCTATGGAGATCCTTCCTCTGAGATACCTACCAATCCTCCTTACAAGCATGGAAACACTAAAATGTCTATGGCGGTCGGTAATGTACAACCTTCTTTCGTACCGATGCTTAAAACTTTAGGTTTGTCCCTTTCTATCAGAACAACAATTTCATAAAAACTCTTTTTTTTTAATGTTTGTCGTTGGATTAGAAAGGGACAAACATCGGACAAACCTCAGAGGAAGGATTTCCATAGAGTCCGCATAAATGTATGTTAGTAGTTAGTCTCTTTTATCTTATAACGTACCTTTAATAGTAGAAGGAGATAGAACTATAGATATTTGTTTATGCGGCTGTCCATTTTTTTTGTAGCTAGTGTGTGTGAAAAGTGACCGTAAACATAAGGCCATATGTCACTTGGTGCCCTTTGTCCATACTACTTGACACCACACACTCAAACCTAAACGTCAAAAAAAGTGGCCACTTTACAATTGGTATGGCTCACTCTATTAGGTATAATCTCTTTGGGACAAACCAACAGCGACGATGAAAACGTACGAAAGAAGGTTGAAAATAACCGTCCGCCAGGCCAAGGAGTATTTTCATGTTTCTAAAGTGTAAAAAAAATACCAGAAAGAAACTTTATTACCGAATTGAATATTGTATTTGTATGTGTACTTTGGGTACTTTGAATATTTCTTTTTTTTAATATATGTGTTTGTAGAGTTTCTGGCCGCATCTTCTCTACAACGGAACACCTTCCGACGCGGTGGTAGATTCAAACGTGATGTCAGAAATATAAAGCTAAGCTATCCATATTATTTTAAACTAGCAGCCCGTCCCGGCTTCGTACGGGGTAGACAATTGTCTATTTTACCAAGGATCCCTAATTTTTTTCAAAATGAAATGTAGCCTATGTCAAATTGGAAGAATGTAGCATTCTATTGGTGAAAGAATTTTTTAAATCGGCCCAGTACTTTTTGAGCCTATTCATTACAAACATACAAAAATAGGTACAAATCTTTCCTCTTTATAATATTAGTGTAGATGTAGATAAAACATTTTGAGTTTGAATTTTTGAGGCATTTGCGGGGTAGTCCCATATAATACGGTATGTAGAGACTAGTTACTAGAGACTTAGTTTATTTATTTACAATGTAACGATATAATTGGACTAGGAATCCGTACTTAAACATGTTATCTAGGTTTATTATACAAAGCGCATGCGTTTGCTATAATTTGCTTATTATGTAGAGTAGGGTCACAGTATAGGTCATAGTATATAGTTCTACATACAGAACGGCCACTCCCCGCCCCCCTCTGACTTCAACTACCCCACCTCTTCTCACACTTTCTGGGAATCTTGAGGAAAGCCGAGCAAGGGAATGCAGTCAGGCGCGCGCACCCGTAGTATTTGACTACATAAAATTTTGTCTTTTCAGTGCATAAAAAACGTTGAAACATAACGATAAATTCACATTTTCAGTAATCATTTAGCTCAATACTATTTTTAATAACAGGACGAACAATAAAAAGTAACGAAATGTAGATTATGTACATACGATGCGTAGTAAGTCAACTCTACACATATGTCAAAGACAATTTGCACCAAGTGCGCATGTGCGAACGCCATCATGTCAAATCCAAAACGTTGTTTGAAGTGCCGGGCCTGTGGTTGGGTGTGTTTTTTTGTCACCCGACTGCGCGACGCAAAGGAAGGGTAATGTGTTTATCACACGCGACAACCAGACGCCATATTGAGAAAAAAAAATGTTGACGAACTATGTTGAGTGGAGTATCATTGAATAGTTATTTGAAAATCATCTTTAGGGTTCTCTTACCATTTTTCATTTCGAATGACCATTTAGGATCTAAGTATAACGATTTAAAGTTGAAAAAACTAAAAAGTTTTTAATAAAAGGTAAATAAAAAACCGCCTGCGTAAAAAGTGAACATTAAATAAAAACTGAATAGAAAAAACAGGGAATATATTTCGGAGCGTGCTCCATACAAACGAAGTCTAGTGGTATTTTCAATACTAACCAATTAAATTCAATGATTTTTTTCAGAAAAAATCTAGAAACTAATCTCTTTGTTTCTATGAAGTCAGATTTTCTTTTTCGTTAAAATGCGACAAAGATTTCCATAGAAATCTTAAATTCATCCTAGCACTAAAACTGTAAATTTTAATGAAATCCGACTTCATACAAACATAGAGATTAGTTTCTAGATTGTTTCTAAAAAAATTCATTGACTTTAATTAGTTAGTATTGAAAATATCACCAGAATTCGTTTGTATGCAGCGCGCATTTACGCATTCGGAATAAACTTCTCGTAATGAAAATCTGACTTCATCATACAAACATAGAGATTAGTTTATAGATTGTTTCTGAAAAATTTTATTGACTTTAGACTTCGTTTATGTGCAGCGCGCATTTACGCATTCAGAATAAACCCATTGAAAATTCTAGACCGGATCAAATTTACCCAATTCTCAAATCTAGTTATTGAAAAATAGGGGTCCTCCATTTCCAGTCCATGGTACAAATCGTCGTCTTTCCAAGGTAACATGGAATGCCGAGTTCAAAGGTATCACGCGAGGCTAAATAGCGTGTTTGAAATACTCATAATATTTGATTTTCATAATAAACCACCTTTTGTCAGGTACTGTTTGTTTTCGATTGTAACTCGCAATGAGGCGTTATCATTGTTGGCAACACCAACATAAAATGTAGTTATTAAAAAAGTTGTATTTCCGTTTCCGTCTTCCATATTGGTACGGTGCTTGTGCGTGTAACTAACTCTGGTGTAAAATAACTAAAATAAACCTCCAGTGCTGCAAACAAGACTTTCCTTTACATCGAACCACTCCTGCCACCAGAAAAACTACAGTCCAGTAAAACCTCTCCAGCGGAGCCGAATAAAACACCGGTAGGCCCTACAATCTTTAAAAAAAAAACGTTCAAAGACATTCTATTTTTTTTTTTATTTTTCTTAATTAATGGCCGGTTGCTTGCATCTAGCGCGGCAATTCTGCCAATGTCAAGTAGTTTACAATCTCTAATTGTTTTATGATTAAAACACAAAAGAGCTTCACAAAATGGCGGAGCCACGTGCAAGGCTAAAAGAGGCCAACACGCACGCGTCCACCCTCCGTCAGACATGCAGCGCGACTCCTTCAAAGACATTGGAAGGATGGCGTTATAATCGTGCTAATTTAGCTGTCAGAATGAAAGTGTTACGTGTTTCTTCGATTCCCTAATTTTAGGGAGCAATTTTTTTATTTATTAGCATAAGCGTAAGCATATGCTCACGACTATATTCCCCGAGGGAGTAGTCAGAGATATTCTGAAACCTCAGAACATCCACGTTTAACCAGTAGTACCGAAATTCATTTATTCAATTTGATTTATTAATAAGATTATTATGGTTATAATATGAGAGACGTTTTGATCCTTCAAATTGATAAACTTTTTGTGCATTTAATGTTCGTTTATGTACCGCAAATGACAATTTTCGGTACTATTGCGTATTTGTTGGTAGTGAAAAATTATCCATTGGCAACACCACCACTATCAAACGTCATTTGAATGATGCAAACCATATACAAACAACACTTTTTACTGTCAATGTGACAGGTTTTTCTGAACTTTTAATATTGCCGGAGTCGCGCTGCAATTCTGGCGGAGTACGGACGCGTGCGTATTGGCGAGTTGGGATTGCAGGTGGCTCCACCATTTTGTGAACTCTTTTGTGTTTTAACCTTAAAACAATCACTTGAGATTATAAACTACTTACATTGGCAAAACTGCCACGCTAGACTTAATTAATACTACTGATCATTTTCCTACGTATACTCTCCACATAACGAGACATTGGCTGAATTGTGATAACACATCGGATGCCACTAAACAAAAAATTGAATTGAATTGAATTTTAATATTGCCATCTGCCGACTTTTTGATTTACTACTTCCAAAGCTTAGAAAGCTTTACTGGAAGCTTAGAAAGTATCTAGTTCGGAGAGGGGGAAGACATTCATGTTGTTTAGGGAGGTCATACATTGCCGGGGGCAGTCGTTCTACTCGTGCACCGAGGGTTCCGTACCACACAACATATTAACTTAGAAATAGTTTTGTTTTCTCCGGAACCTTTAGCGCGAGTCTGACACACACTTGCCCGGTTTTTATTATTTGTTGTTATACTGTAGAGTTTGCTCTATAATCACACCAAGTTTGACGCTTGTATGTATGACCGTTTTTACGAGAGAGCGAGAAGAAAAAAGGTTGATTGATAAAAACTAGTTTCTTGTATGAGGACCCCCCTTAATTTTTAACTTTTTGTCATTTTTATTATTTTTTAACAAATCCGCCGTAATAACGCATATTATGTGAAAATTTCAACTGTCTAGCTATTACGGTTCAAAAGTTACAGTCCTAAATAGGTAGGACGAACGGACGGACAACGAAGGCTTAGTAATAGGGTCCCGTTTCCATCCTTTGGGTACGGAACCCTAAAAGCAATGTAAAAGATATCGCTGTAATCATACACGACTTTTAATATATGCTCTGACCATAGATTTAGCATATACTACGTTACATCGGCTACGCTACGGATTATTCAAGGCAAGATCAAAAAAACTGAGATTTTGGAAAAAAAAGTGAGATTCGTTCCTTTGACAACTGACGCTAGGGCCTTACAGGCTCATAGCCTCAGAAGAAGGATCTCCATAGAGTCCGTATAAATTTACGATTGTAGTTAGTCTCTTTTGACTTATGACATACCTTTAATAGTAGAAGGAGATGGAACTATAGATATTTGTTTATGCGGCTGTCCACTTTTGTTTGAGCTAGTGTGTGTGAAAAGTGACCGTAAACATAAGGCCATATGTCACTTGGTGCCTTTTGTCCATACTACTTGACACCACACACTCAAACCTAAACGTCATGAAAAGTGGACACTTTACAATTGGTATGGCTCACTCTATTTGGTATAATCTCTTTGCCCATATCGTGATCGAGAATGGTCTCGTCTATCTATCTCGCTTTAACATACGCATTTCAGATCTAACGTAGTATATGCTAAATCTATGGATATGACCATCAAACTGAATAACTCTCTCTAAGGGACCAACATCGAAAAGCCGAAAAAAATTTGCTTTCCATACATTTTGGAGTAGGAACGAAACACTGTACCGTACACTGGATTGCAGTTTTTTATGGAACAGCTGATTTTTTTTGAGAGATTTTTTCGCGATTTCGATTTATACTTCATTCCAAATAAGGACAATTTATTTAGCAGAAAGATATACTATCCGACATATCTTGGACGTTACTAAAGCTGTTCTAAGAATAAGTGAGAGGAAGTGTTTCAAATCTCTGTTTGTGTAATTCAAAATAGCCTTAAAATTTCGTTGCTATTTGAAATGGAGTATAGTTAAAAACCGTCAGCATATAAAAAGAAAATACTTGTTTATTGACCATAGTTCCGTGGTGGATGTTTCGTCACGGAACTACTGAGTTTCCCCCCCCCCCCCCCCCCCAGTAGTTCCGCGGAACAAATTACCTATTATTAATTTGATTGAACCTTCGACTTCCACTAGTATACGTGATTCCTGCCACAAAACGAACAATAACTACGCTCGTGAGGTCAAACGAACCTAACTATTTATCATGGTGTGGTCACGATACGGTACGATCAGAAAATCAATTATATTATTTAAAACTAGAGTTAACCCGCGACTTCGTTCGCACAATAGTCAATAGTCAATCAATAGTCAATATAATTTATTCAATATAGGAGCTTGCAGCACACTTATCAAACGTCAAATCTTTTTTAAAGCTACCACCACTTCGGAACGTGTTGTCGCTGTAGAGAAGATGCGGCCAGAAACTCTACAACATAACACGACTTAATAACTATTACAATATAAATTCTTAAGCTAAAGTTATGTATACAATAATACATAGTCTATTTAATAAAATAATTGATACTATACAGCACAAATTATAATACCAGCACGTCTAGTATGATTTCTCTACACGCGCGCGACGCGCCTTCGCTGCATAGAAAATAACCGGTTCCCGCGCTTTTCGGAGAGCGAAAGCCGCGCTTGCCGCGACTTGTAGTATGGGAAAAAGCCGATCCACGCGCAAGTAGAGAAATCATGCTAGACGTGCAGATTTTAAGTCAGATCATAAGCTATCAAACCAAAAAAGTTTCATTAAAATCGGTTCAGTAGTTTTTGCTGACGGTTTTTAAGTAAATCCATTTACTTTACACATTGCCGGTGGACCAGCAGGTATTCTATACAATCCCTAGGCATTGTATACATTACCTAGGTAAAGTATGTAATGGAAAATATTATTCAGAATATTTCATACATGGCCTGGACACCTCAGGCATTCAATACATTGCCTAGGTATTGGATAGAATACCTGATTATACAGATTGCCGGTAACATATACAATGTTCTTGGTTTCGCATGTGCTGACGTCATCTTGTCAACATCAGATTTTGTAGGCAGTGTCCAGGGTGTGCTATAGGAGCAATCCGATCGGAACAAAAAAAAATCTGCGGTTCCATACCAAACTGCAATGCCTACTTCTCTACAGCGACAACACGTTCCCACGCGGTGGTAGCTTTAAAAAAGATTTGACGTTTGATAAGTGTGCTGCAAGCTCCTATATTGAATAAATTATATTGACTTTGACTTTTACTTTACTCGACTCAGCAGATTTTTTTTGTAGATATTAAATATAAGTATATTTTTGTTTCAGGAGTGTCCAGAAGGCGTCGTCCAAGAAGATTCCTTCAAGGATATCTACGCTAAATTCTTTCCACATGGCAGTTAGTATATTTTACCTCTAATCTATTCATTCTAAATAATAATAATACATATCTTGAACATTCTCACAAATTATCTAGTCACATTTAAAGTACCAGAATCTAGCCTGGACTTGTATTATGATGACTAGACAACGATATAGAATACATAGAGTACATATTATACTTCGTTCCAAATAAGGACGACGAGATTTTCCGATTCCTATTTAGCTTTCTGGCCAATTCTGAAAAGCAAATATAATTTATTTATCAGAAAGATGTACTATCCGACATATCTTGGACGTTACTAAAGCTGTTTTAAGAATAAGTGAGAGTAATTGTTTCAAATCTCTCTTTCTGTATTTAAAAATAGCCTTAAATTTTCGTTGCTATTTTGAATGGAGTATAGATACAAACATCCATGACTCGGGTACAAATATTCATATTTTTCATATAAATATTTGTCCCTTACGGGATTCGAACCCGCGATCCTCGGCACAGCAGGCAGGATCACTACCGACTGTGCTATCGGATTGTCATCACCATCTCGCCATCTGATCTGAAACAGAATTTTGAGGTTAGATTGAGAATTCCACCAACCTTCATCAATTTAGATATTGTCTATGCCACCAACCAAATGTGGTAACATTTAAGTTGGTGACATGCCATACATACCTCTGCAACGTGTTAATGAATTAACGCAAAACTAGAAAGTAGTTTGTTTAGAATCGAGAGCAGAATCCAATTATCATGGTTTCAACATAGGTAATTTTTTTCAAAATATTAAATAATTTGTTGTAACCCACCGCACGGGCACACTCACCCTACTTACTACCAAAACAAGATTCTTAAAATGTATCCATGAGCACGTTAGCGCTTTCATGCTTTGCTGAAATGATAACAAAAAATTGTTGCCTGAAAACTTAAAATGCGAACTTTAAATTTTAACTATCAAAATACTGAAATTAAAGTTTCAATCTATTTATTTTATTCTTATTCATTAACACGTTGTATAATACGTACCAACTATACAGGGTGTAAGGGAATTGCATCCAAAAACTCAAAGGGGTGAATGTACCCATCAATATGAACAACTTTTACTATGGACCCGGTTCGAATCCGCACGGTCGACATGCCATAATTTACCAATGAATTGGTAGGACGAAGCCGTCGTCCTTTGTGTACAAACAAACATAATTGAATGTGTGTCCATTGTTCACAGATTCAGCTCTGTATGCCCATTATGTGTTCAAAGCATTTGACGTCAACTGCAGTGGCGCCATCAGTTTCAGAGTGAGTTAAATACGTTATTATTACGACTTGATTGTGATTGGAGTGATCATGTATGTAATTGATTGAACATGTAATTCATTCTTTGACTATTTATATGTGGACTGGTTACGCGTGTAATTCTACTAACAAACGTTTCTGCCACTTTTTGCGAGGGGCGAGGTAACATGAAATCCGCAACTTTGGATTTTATTTCCCATAACTTTAGATTCTAATTTTGAATGTTAAAAATCATGAAAAGTAGTCTCGTGTGAACCCCAAACGTTCTAAGTTCGAAGTTATTATTTCGCAATTATAGGCTGTGATCGTTTAGTGATAAGGTGTAAAATTGAAAGTAAATCACAAGATCAATTGTGCTTATACCGTGGCAGAGGGGAAATGCTACCGCAAGGCTAGTCCTTATAATAATAAGTCAAAGAATTCATTGAACTGATCACGTAATTTGATTGTTTATTTTCAATACCTAAAGTTGTATTTCAATGATCTACACGCAAAATATTCTATAGGTAGGTACGTAAAACGTTCAAAACGCTAAAACGGTGTTTTAAGACATCAAAATGTTCAATACCACTGGCTTTTCGGTGAAGGAAAACATCGTGAGGAAACCTGCATGCTTCAATTTCGAGGCATGTACTGTCCCACTGTCCATCACCCCCCGTCACACTGGACAGAGTTTCGGTACTACTGGTGAAACGTGGATGCTCTGAGATTTCAGAACATCTCTGACTACCCCCTCGGGGAATATAGTCGTGAGCATATACATACATACATATACAAATGTTCAATACACAGAATGTTCAATAGACATAGACATAGACATACTCAGAATGTTTGCGAATTTAACATTCTACGTATTGAATATTCTGCGTATTGAACATTCTGCGCATTGAACATTATGCGTATTGAACATTCTGCGTATTGAACATTCTGCGTATTGAACATTCTGCGTATTGAAAATTCTGCGTATTGAACATCCTGTGTATTGAACATTCGGCGTATTGCACATTCTGCGTATTGAACATTCTGCGAATTGAACATTCTACGTATTGAATATTCTGCGCATTGAACATTATGCGTATTGAACATTCTGCGTATTTGTCACTTTCTCCATCATATCCTTATATTCATATTCTTATTGTTGTTGTTGTTGATGATCCCGTTCTTCATCATGAAGAAACCTTCAGAATATGAACACACTAAATGCTTTACACACTTTTTGATCCATACAAAATGTCAATGGCTGGAAATGTATGGAACATAGCTCTGTTAATTATTCTGAAAATAATGGGTAGATTTAATAATACCAACTCTTCTTGGAGAATATAACTATATATCTACAACGTGTTAATGAATTAACGCAAAACTAGAAAGTAGTTTGTTTAGAATCGAGAGCAGAATGGAATTATCATGTTTTTAACATAGGTAATTTTTTTCAAAATTTTAAATAATTTGTTTGTAAAATTTAAAATTTGCTGAACTCGATCTCAACCCACCTTACGGGCTCACTTACCCTACTTACTACCAAAACAAGATTCTTAAAATGTATTCATGAGCACGTTAGCGCTTTCATTCATTGCTGAAATGATAACAAATCATTTTTGCCTGAAAACTTAAAATGTGAATAACTTTAAATTTTAACTATCAAAATAATGAAATTATGGTTTCAATCGAATTATTTTGTTATAAATCAGTTGGGGTGTATGAGGTTTTGCGCTTATTCATTAACTCATTGTATATCTATATAGCTGATATCTCCTTAACAAAACTTGACACAAACTGCTGATATAGAAAAAGCATTTACAAAGGCGGCTCCAGTAGTTCGAAGCACCCTCTATAAGCGCAGAACACTCTGTATCTTCGCGATCAAAACAAGGACATTAATATCGGAAAACGATACGTCGCTAAAACTTCGGACTTGAGCTCTTTTATAGTTTCTTTTAGTTTGGAATACTTTGGGTGATCTAATTTAAGGGGCTATAGGTTCAAACGAATATTTTCTATGAGAAAATTGCGCGCGTGTGCCGTATTTTCGATTTAAGGGTATATTACTGTTGGCGCGCTCCATACAAACGAAGTCTGGTTATATTTTTAACACTAACCAATTAAAGTTTGTGAAATTTTTCAGAAACAGTCTAGAAAGTAATCTCTATGCTTGTATCTTGTCAGATTTTCGTTAAAATGTATAGTTTTAAAATTACAGTGCCTCAAAGATTTCCAAACAAGATACCAGCATAGAGATTTGTTTCTAGATTGTTTCTACAAAATTTCATTGACTTTAATTGGTTAGTATTTAAAATATCACCGGACTTCGTTTGTATGCAGCGCGCATTTACGCATTCGGAATAAACTTCTCTTAAAAAATGAACAAAAGTACTTTTATATATTTTTTTTATGATTTCACTAGATAAACTAATGGTGAATATCTATATATCTACACTAATATTATAAAGAGGAAAGATTTGTACCTATTTTTGTATGTTTGTATGTTTGTAATGAATAGGCTCAAAAAGTACTGGGCCGATTTAAAAAATTCTTTCACCAATAGAATGCTACATTCTTCCAATTTGACATAGGCTACATTTCATTTTGAAAAAATTAGGGATACTTGGTAAAATAGACAATTGTCTACCCCGTGCGAAGCCGGGACGGGCTGCTAGTATATATATAAGAAAGTCGTGTTTGTTACAACACTTATAACTCGAGAACGGCTGGACCGATTGCCATGGTTTTTGATTTGTTGGATTTGTTTCCGTCCCGAATAGCAGAATACATCTTAAAGAGGGTAGGTAGGTAGGTAGGTAGTTGTAGGGTAGGTGTAGGGTAGTTGTAGGTGTAGGGTAGGTGTAGGGTAGGTGTAGGGTAGTTGTAGGGTAGGTGTAGGGTAGGTGTAGGGTAGTTGTAGGGTAGGTGTAGGGTAGGGAAAATGGCAGAACAACGTCTGCCGGGTCAGCTAGTGTGAGTATAAATACCGAAAATTGAAAACTATTTTTAGTTATTCGATAACGAGAAAAATTTTTAAAAATACATGAACGATTTTCTATCGAGTGAAGTAATTCCAATCGTGTATTCAATATATGATTTCACTAGATAAACTATCCAAGAATACAGAGGTATGACTCCTGCCAGTTATGGGCTTAGCTGTACTCTTAGATATTAGGCCGGCATCGACTAGTGCACCAAAACGTTACCAAACAGACCAGTTCCCCAAACTAGCCATGCTTGCTGGTTCCGGATATATTTTATTTGACCCTTCTTTCGAACGCATCTGATAGATCAGCGTACGCGACCCTATTCAACTATTCTTTATTATTCTGACTAATACAACGTGTTAATGAATAAGCGCAAAACCTCATACACCCCAACTGATTTATAACAAAATAATTAGATTGAATCAATAATTTCATTATTTTGATACTTAAATTTTAAAGTTATTCGCATTTTAAGTTTTCAGGTTAAAATTATTTGTTATCATTTCAGCAATGAATGAAAGCGCTAACGTGCTCATGGATACATTTTAAGAATCTTGTTTTGGTAGTAAGTAGGGTGAGTGTGCCCGTGCGGTGGGTTGAGACTGAGTTTAGTAAATTTTAAATTTTACTTACAAATTATTTACTATTTTCAAAAAAAATACCTATGTTGAAACCATGCTAATTCGATTCTGCTCTCGATTCTAAACAAACTAGTTTCTAGTTTTGCGTTAATTCATTAACACGTTGTATATGGCTGGAGAAAAGATGCGACGCGTTTACAAAGGTGTCTAACTTATTCAAATAATATAGATTTTGCCCAAGACTGTGTCCACACCAGCACTGCTAGCATGATTTCTCTTTTCTCTACTTGCGCGCGGCTCGGCTTTTTTCCATACTAAATGTCATGGCAAGGGCGGCCTTCGTTCTCCGAAAAGCGCGGGAACAGGTTATTTTCTATGCAGGCGCGTCGCGCGCGTGTAGTGAAATCATACTAGGCGTGCAGCTCTAAAAGAGGTAAAATAAAGCTCGTTTGTGGTGTCTAAGAATAGGACCATCCCATTTCTTCCGGTGGGTGTCGTAAAAGGCGATATAAGGCTACAATAGTATGCTAAACACACTTCTGTTACAGTTTTATATTTTTACAACCGCTATAAACTGAAACATTAACTGTGTTTTTAATAGACAAAAATAATAGAACACAGAATAAACTACAAACAAAAATAAAAAAATAAAAATCTCTAGTAGCAACAAGATCCATGTTATAAGTTCTGAATGGCGAGACTGATTCTTTTCTCACCGATCCCCGCTTCCCAACCCGTCGCGTAATCCCAGCAACGCCCATTGCCGAGGTCCGTACCCCCCTGGGGTGCCCCTTGGGCAGGTTGCTTAAATCACTGGTTCGGTGACCTACCAGGGCGCTTCGCCGTCACTGGTATGGCCACCCCCAAAAGCCCGCTGTAAAAAGTAGTAAATGCTCCCTGAGCAAACTGTATATGTCATTCAAAAAAAAAAAAAAAAAGCTGATTCTTTGTGCAAGGAAACTGCCGGCTCTGCAGTCTCCAGAGGTCTCATTGAGACGCCCCGATAGGCCTGCAACGAACGCTTTTGCCTCTGGGCCCCAAGGACCCAAGCTCCTCGAAACATATTGGCGTGAACACGTAGCTACCGTTTTATATTAGTGTACGAATGTTCTATACTCCATTTCAAATATGAAAGAAATTTTAAGGCTATTTTGAATTACAGAAACAGAGATTTGAAACACTTCCTCTCACTTATTCTTAGAACAGTTTTAGTAACGTCTAAGATATGCCGGATAGTATATCGTTCTGATAAATAAATTATATTTGCAAATCAGAATTGGCCAGAAAGCTATATAGGGTCCTTCTTAATATACTGACACTTTTTTAAGGGGATGATTAGACCGTCAAAATGAACAACTCTCTCAATGGCACCAACATCGAAATCGCAAAAAAATTCTGCTTTTTCATACAAAACTGCAAATCTACTCGAGCCAAATGTATGGGACAGCTGATTTTCTTTTCGCGATTTCGAATTTGGTTCCATGAAGAAAGTTGCTCAGTTTGACGGTCTGATCACTAATCATTCACTTAAAACAGTGACAGCATATTAAGAAGGAGCATAGGAATCTAATAATCTTTTCGTCCTTATTAGAATTGAAGTATATATATTGTTTTAATTAAGATAAGATTGAGATTAAGAACTTTGATGTATGGGAGTGAAAGTTGGGTGTGGCAGCAGAAGAATGAAAGCAGAATAAATGCAGTGGAAATGAGGGCTTTACGCAAGATGTGTGGTGTGACTATAAGGGATAGAATAAGGAATACTGTAATTAGGGAACGTTGTGGTTTGAATGAAGATGTAGTGGTTAAAGTAGAGAAGGGAATGCTTCGATGGTTTGGACATATTGAAAGGATAAATGAAAGTCGACTTACGAAACTGATATATATGGCGTGTGTGGAAGGAAACATTGGTAGAGGCAGACCTAGGAGAGGATACCTAGACCAGATCAGGGACGTCATTAAAAAATGCCAGGTTAAAAGTAGCCGAAATCGAAGGGAATGTATGAAAAGATGTATGGACTTAGAGGAAGCAAGAGAGGTGTGTCAGAACCGCCCAAAGTGGAGATCTATAGTTTCTGCCTACACCTCTGGGAAAAAGGCGTGAGTTTATGTATGTATGTATGTGAAATTGAGATGTTGAGATTGATTGATTAAGATTGTTTTAAGATGTTTGTTTATGTATTTAATAAAATAAAAATAAACGATAAGTCCTAACTTCAAAGTCACAGTAGTTTTGTCCATCTATCTTACAACAGAGTAACTTTTCATTGTTGTTAGTGTTTCGAGCGACGTCGGGGCATAACAATAGTTTGTTCAAGTTGTTATACATCGACGCCGACGTCCCGACATTGTATATGTTTTATGGTTTCATTTAGTTTTCTTTATATATAACATGTTTTTTTAAAGGCTTTGTGGCTTAGTTGCAAGTAGCCTCAGTGGCGTAGCGTGGGATTCTGCCGCCCGGGGCATATACCAATTTTGCCACCTATATACCTATATAAAAAATAATGGAGCGAGCGAAGCGAACTCGAAATTTTTTTGCACAACAATTCGGGTACGATTTTGACCCGACATTTTTTGAAATAGAAATGTCATTTATTTGCCTTGAAACAGGTATACAAAAGATGGTAAAATATAATAAAATAAGCTTCTTCTGTTCAGCTGTAGCAACAGCATGCAAATGTGTAACAACTTAAAAAACTAAAACCTATAATATTTTACATCTACTATTTAAAATTTAAAAACTCTTCAACGCTATAAAAACTATGTTGCACTAGCCATCTGTATAAATTATTTAACATTAATTTGGTGTTGTTGTTTAAAGTTTTCGGGAATTTTATTATATATTATGAATTAGAATTGGCATTTGGTTTAATCCATGCAAAAATAGAAATATAAAGCGAGCAAAGTGAGCTCGACTTTACTCCTCAATACGAATATGTTAGAGCCAGAGCTTTTTACATACGAATACAAAACACGTGCAAAGTAACCTCAGTATTTATTTATTTATGCGTATGGCGAATTTGGTTTGTAGGCATAAGGTCATAAGTCTACATCCAGCGTCTGAAGCCATCGAAGGGCCTCAGGTGTCAGGTGTGTCAGGTCCTCAGGACGGCCCGGGTAAGCTCGAAGGGGGCACCGTTGTATTATGTGTTGCATCGTCTGGTCTTCGATCCCGCAGTCACATAAGGGAGACTCCGTCCAGCCCCATTTGTGTCGGAGGTAGTTGCGCCTGCCGTGCCTGTTGTAACCTCAGTAAAAGCTATGGATCGAGCGAAGCGAGCTCGACATTTTTAGCGACACGTCTTAGCTATGGTCAGAACTCTTTAGGATTATGCGTATGCACGGTAATTAAAACAGAAACTTGAAGCGAGCGAAGCGAGCTCGACTTTCCTTGGCTCTACGAATTGGTAGAAAGCTCAATCAATCTATATTTTTCTCGAATTTGCCGCCCCTAGTAAAGTGCCGCCCGGGCATTTGTTGGTCCCATAGAGAAAGTTGTTCAGTTTGATGGTCTGAGCATCCTCTTAATAAAGTGTCAGCATATTAAGTTGGACTCTATATGCTCACGAATATACATATTCTCCGAGAAGCTAATAAGAGATATTTTGAAAACTTAGAACATCCACGTTTCACTAGTACCGAAACTCTGTCCAGTGTGACGGGGAGTGAGCCCGTCGCCACTTGTAATGGACACTCGAAATTGAAACAAGCAGGTTTCCTTACGATGTTTTCCTTCACCGACAAGCAAAGAGTGGTTCCAAAAAATAGTTATTTGAATTATAAAAAAAAATTAAATATTCCTATAATTTAACTTAATCAATGGTTAAATAAAGAGTTTTAAATAAAACACAGCTAAAACCATTTTATTTCTCTCTCCGTAACTTTGCAACCATTATTGCATCCCTACACTGTCTGGTAGCCCAGTCATTTTACGAAGTTTTATTAGGTAGGGTGGGAAGGGACTTTTAAACTGTAAGCGGTACCATTTAGTGACAAAAATACTATGTGAAAACATATTTAAAAACATTCGCTACACATCATAGAAATCAAAATTGTATCTCCCAGAAGGCTTTAACTTAATAATATTATTACTAATGCACTAATTTCAGCAGAGCTCAGCTCAACTGATTTCAGCTTTTGTTGCAGAGTTTCGGTACTATTGGTGAAACGTGGATGTTCTGAGGTTTCAGAATATCTCTGACTACCCCCTCGGGGAATATAATCGTGAGCATATGCTTATGCACAAATTTTAATTAGATTGAACAATATAAATGACTTCTGAGCAATAAAATGGCCATCGAAATTTTAAAAATGAGTTACATTACAAACTACAAATGTATTTTTCAAAGCTTTCTGAGTAGACAACAAAATTTACTCCGCGTTTGAAGTGCGTACAATGGTATAGGCTTAAAAATGTGAAAAAACATTTTACCTTCGGGTTTTTTAGAACGAGATAAATGCTAAATTATAAATTTGGGGTGTTGATTTTTTTTATTTTTTAAATTTCTAGGCTCAAATCGGATCTTAAATGATATGCCGAAAAAAAAACAATTCTTAATTAGTCCCGGGGCAAACCGTAAAACGACTGGGCTATGGTTGGTCTTGGGCGGGTTGGTAACCTCTAAATTTATTCTTTTGTATCTACCACCCCCAAGTGGCCCATTTATTTATTTGGAACGGAGGAATTGAGTATATTTTTAGTAGACAAAGATAGAGTCAATACTCTAGAAATAGTTAGGTATGTACACAGGTTTTTTAGGGTTTCGTAGTCAAACAATAAGTCAGTCAAATAACTCGCTCTTTTTTGCACCTATTGAATCTAAATTTATTTACAGATAACAGTAACCCAAAAACAGAAATGTAGTAGTTATGGAGAAAAATATGTTTTGACACCATACAACGAAAGAGGGGTTGGAAAAAATTTAAAAATAGTAAAATAGATTAGTTCTCTAATAACAAACTCATCTGGTTTGTCACGAAAGTTGCACGAAAATAAATCGCGCTATCATTTTGTTTCAAAAATATGTAGTTTATGTAACTAGTTATTCATTTTTTTTCTACTTATACAATGGCTACAGAACCCTATCATGGGAGAATCCGACACGCTTTTGGCCGGTTATTTAAGAGGATGATCAGGCCACAGAGAAATGACAAGCTCCCCTAGGGATCAAAGCATCAAACTGAACAACTTTTAGTATGGGACCACAAAATACCGTTATAGAGAAGATGCGGCCAGAAACTCTACAACACACTTCTTTTAAACAAAACAAAATATACAAAGTACAATTACATGAATTCAATATTAAATTACATAGTGTAACATTGTCAAGACCAGACATTTTGGTCATTCAAATAATCATCGAGTTTATGGTAACCTTTTTTTATCAGAAATCAGAAATCAGAAATCATTTATTGTCACAAACTGGTATACATTTATAAAAAAAAAATTAATAATAATTTATTTCAGATTATTCATCCATATTGTGTTATAGGTCTTATCATAAAAATTTAGTCCACAGTTTTACCTATGTCAGGCATACAATATTATTTATAAGATAGTTGAATCCAACAAACACAGTAGGTATACAAAATTTTAAGTAGGTAGGCATTAATATACCCTCCACGATAGGCACCATAATTATATTAAGTCAATATTAATCCTAGTTATGTCAATACATTTTATTATTATAATTTTATATTTTACACATACACTATACAACATAAAACATTAAAATAATAAATTCAGTCCATTGTTTATCTAATAAAAATTACATGTTTACAGAGAACTTGTTTAACATGGGACTTAAACTTTTTGCCTGGCAAGTTTTGAATATTCTCTTTATAATAGCGTATACAGTGCCCCATGAAAGATGTGTTGACCTTACGAAGTCGAAAATGTGGGAATACTAATGTATTTTAATTTCTTGTATTGTAATTATGGACGTCACTGTTTTTGGAAAAGAGAGACAAATTACCTATTTACATAATATTTTCAAGCAATTTTTCCTTTAAGAAATTCGCATGCAATTTCTTCATAATTCTAAACGATTGGCGGAGGTGCTCAAATTATTTGGCCAGAATCCAATAACATTTTTAACTTAATCTGTGAGAAAATATCTTTGGAACGTGATAGTTTGAACGGTGCACTTATTTGCTTGCTCGACAGTGCGGTAGCCAAGTTCTTACGTAACTTTAGATTGCAAACTTAAAAAGTGTTTATAGTATCGTTTTTGATCATCCCTGAGTCTTTAGTATGGTCGTGAGGTATTCACAAAAAAAAATTTCTCACTTTAAAATACCTTATTCAGAACTAAAAATAAAACAATTTTGTGGACTATGTCGTCGACATAAGTGTCAGAACTCCATTGGATCAAATTTTACAGGAGGCACAAAAAACTTCACCACGGAAAATGGCAGCCCAGAGTTATGTAGTTTTCTATTTATCATTTTAAATTGTAACGGCTTTTTAAAAGGATTTAAGAGTTGTGCCATGGATGCATTCAGAAATTAGAAGTAAAATTGTATAAAATGTAATTTGAAAAATAAAATGGAGTTACGAGGTTTGACACTTTAGCCAACGATATTCCAAGATAGGCTATACAGGGAGGGTGTGAGGAAAAGTATCATTAATCTTTAAACCACATATTCTACCCATTGAACTGAACAACTTTTAGTATGGGAGCAAATCAGTCAGCGCAAAAAAAAAAAACCGCTGTCCCATACTAAACTGCAGCGCCTACTCGACTCAAATGTATGGAACAGCTGATTTTTTTAATGTTATAACAGATTTGCTCCTATAGTAAGAGTTGTTCAGTTTGATGGTGAGAGTATGTGGTTCAAAGGAAAATTATACTTTTCCTTACACCCTGCATAAGTTTTCTTCACCCATGTACAATTGGAAATGACACAATATTATAACACGTCTGGCTTTTTGGTCAAGAAAACCATCGTGAGGAAACCTGCATGCTTAAATTTCGTTGCATGTATTATTGTATACACTGTCTATTATAAGTGGCGACGGGCTCAGTACCCTTTACAGACAGAGTTTCGGTACTACTAGCGAAAAGTGGATATTATGCGTTTTCAGAATATCTCTGACTACCCTCGGGGAATATAGTCATGCTATGATACATTTTCCAGAGGAAATATCATAGTTAATCCTAAAAATATAGTTGCCACCCTTAAGCCTGTCGCAACTTAACCCCGGGAATTTGATGCAGTTCGAAAGACTACGGTTCAACATAAAAATTGCGATTAATTTCATCGTGGAATTTAACTAACTACGGCCGTGTTACGCGGATGAAGTCGCGGATAAAACTTAATTCCACAAATCATGCCACAGCTTTGTCAGAACTTGGCAAATGTTTACAGATAACTTTTCATTTTCTTTTCACGGTAAAGTTTTTTGGAATGATACCAAAAATATAGTTTACTGCGTGGTTTTATTCAATGTGGTTAAACTTTATTGCTTCATTATTATCTATAATTTAGGATAGGTAGATGGTATATGTATGCGATAATACAGTGTGTGCTATACAACGTGTTAATGAATTAACGCAAAACAAGAAAGTAGTTTGTTTAGAATCGAGAGCAGAATCGAATTATCATGTTTTCAACATAGGTATTTTTTTCACACAGGCACACTCACCCTACTTACTATCAAAACAATATTCTTAAAATGTATCCATGAGCACGATAGCGCTTTCATTCATTGCTGAAATTATAACAAATCATTTTAGCCTGAAAACTTAAAATGCGAATAACTTTAAATTTTAACTATCAAAATAATGAAATTAGTGATTCAATCTAATTATTTTGTTACAAATCAGTTGGGGTGTATGAGGTATTGCGCTTATTCATTAACACGTTGTATACAGGATGTAAGGAAAAGTATCATTAACCTCTAAACCACATACCCGGGTAGTAGTATCAAACTGAACAACTTTTACTGTCCCATACTAAACTGCAACCTTTTTTTTATCGTGTGGGCAAGCGCTTGGTGTCTGAGTTTTTTCAGACCGCCTTACGGCCTCTGACGTGATTTTTAAGTAACGTCTACTGCCAGGAGAGATAGTAGCCGGGACCAACAGCTTAACGTACCATCCGAAGCACGGAATCATCTTTCTTTTCAGACAATCAGGTGATTCAGCCTGCAATGTCCTAACCAACTGGGGAAAAGCGCACCAAGTGACATATCACTAGGAGTCCCCCGAGAGAATCGAAACCATGATCCCCGTGTCAAGAGCCCCAAGCTCTTAAGCAGTTCTGTATGGGACCACTTTTATTTTTTTCGCGATTTAGATGTTGGTCCCGTAGAGAAAGTTGTTCAGTTTAATGGTCTGATCATCCCCTTAAAAAAGTGTCAGCATATTAAGAAGGACCCTATATTTTCAATTCTAGCCAATTAAAGACTTATGACATTTTTCAAAAACAATCTAGAAACTAATCTCTATGCTTGTATATTGCTAACGATTAGTTAGTTACGCCATCTGATGGTACTACTCCGTACCAACTGCTTAACGTGCCTTCCGAATACCCGACAGTTCACTCACAGAATATTTATAAAGTATTTTGTTCCTCTAACCGCTTTTTCATTCTTATCTAAGGATTTAACTAAGTGTCTAAGGATAGATTCGTTTAACTGATTCCTGAAGTATTGACTATTCTAGTAGTATAAGAGATAGATGTACATTTGGTTATCATCAGCTGCAAGGCTGATTCAGTATTAATCAGGTGAAGAGAATCTTTGTGATGGGGATGGACCGGGTATGCGTGCATAACTGCAGTCGGTTTAGGAGTTACAGCCGTTTAAAGGTCAGTTATGGATGCAAAAAATAAACATGCATGAGTATGCAGGTATTATTGTAATATACACTGTAGGTATGCAAACAGTACAAAAACTGACATGTTCTGTCAGTCGGTTTAGGAGATACAGATCGTGACAGTTTTTGTACTATTCACAAAGCTACAGTGCATACAACGTGTTAATGAATAAGCGCAAAACCTCATACACCCCAACTGATTAGTAACAAAATAATTATATTGAAACAACAATTTCATTATTTTGATAGTTAAAATTTCAAGTCATTGGCATTTTAAGATGTCAGGCAAAAATGATTTGTTTTCTTTTCAGCAATGAATGAAAGCGCTAGCGTGCTCATGGATACATTTTAAAAATCTTGTTTTGTTAGTAAGTAGTGAGTGTGCCCGTGCGGTGGGTTGAGATCGTTTAAATTTTAAATTTTACAAACAAATTATTTAATATTAAAAAAAATAACTATGTTGGAAATATGATAATTTGATTCTGCTCTCAATTCTAAACAAACTGCTTTCTAGTTTTGCGTTAATTCATTTACACGTTGTATAACACTAATATCCTATGATCAGCCTTGCTGCAGTTCATTTTTTACTGACCTTTGAAAGTCTGTAACTCTAAAACCGACTGGAGTTACGCACGCAGACCCGGTCCATCCCAATCACAGAGATGCTCTACACCCTATGACTCCATAGTGTTATACTCCCTATGTCTGTCACTGCTTATCCTGTATAATTCTGATGAAATAAATGAGTTATCTATCTATCTAACTATCTATCTATCTATGAATACTGAATCAGCCTTGCAGCTGATGATAACGAAAAGTACGTCTATCTCTTATACTATAAGTTATCCGCAGTGTTACGTATTACTAAGCAGGGTTACGTGTATTTGTAGGTAGTCTACGTAATGTTATTTCTACGTTGACTTTAATTTATCCTTGAACATGCGTGTTAAGTTGACATTTTACCTAATATAAGGCCGTATAGGCACCTCTACAGGGTGTAAAAATACCCTGTTGGAGCCTTTAGGGTGGTTTAGACCATCAAACTGAACAACTTTCACTATGGAGCCAACATATAAATTTCCCTGCCTGCCCGACTTAAATGTATGGGACAGTTGATTTTTTTTCGCGTTTCCGGAGGTAGGCTCCATAGTGAATGTTGTTCAGTTTGATGGTCTGAGTTCTGAGGTCGCGAAAAAATCTGCTGTCCCATACATTTGGCTCGAGTAGATTTGTAGTTTAGTAATGGAACATCAGAATGTTTTTTCTTGATTTCGATATTGGTCCCATAGTGAAAGTTGTTCAGTTTGATGGTCTAAACCACCCCCTTAAATGTGTATTTACATTTTTGTAACACCTTGTATACAATTTGTACATGACATACAGAGTCCTTCTTAATATGCTGACACTTTTTTAAGGGGATGATCAGACCATTAAATTGAACAACTTTCTCTATGGGACCAACATCGAAATCGCGAAAAAAAAATCTGCTGATCTATACAAAACTGCCAACCTACTCGAGCCAAATGTATGGGACAGCTGACTATTTTTCGCGATTTCAATGTTGGTCTAATAGAGAAAGTTGTTCAGTTTGATGGTCTGATCATCCTCTTGAAAAAGTGTCAGCATATTAAGTTAAACCCTAAATTTTTTTTTAAAGATGTGTGTTGTAGCGTTTCTGGCCGCATCTTCTCTACAACGGAACACCTTCCGACGCGGTGGTAGATTCAAAAATGACGTCAGAAAGCTATCCATGTGATATTATTTTGAATAAAACATTTTGAGTTTCATTAAAAACCTGTACAATATACTTAAGGGCATATTACTGTTGGCGCGCTCCATACAAACGAAGTCTGGTTATATTTTCAATATTAACCAATTAAGGTCAGTGAAATTTTTCAGAAACAATCTAGAATGCTTGTATCGTGTCATTAAAATGTATAGTTTTAATGTTACAGTGTCTCAAATCAAAGATTTTTCAAAAATAACTAATTAAATTCAATGTCATTTTTCTGAAACAATCTAGAAACTAATCTCTATGCTTGTATGAAGTCATATTTTCGTTAAAATGTATAGTTTTAAAGTTACAGTGCCTCAAAGATTTTCATACAAATCTTAAATTAATCCTAGCACTAAAACTGTATATTTTAACGAAAATCTGACAAGATACAAGCATAGAGATTTGTTTCTAGATTGTTTCTGCAAAATTTCATTGACATTAATCGGTTAGTATTGAAAATATCACCATACTTCGTTTGTATGCAGCGCGCATTTACGCATTCGGAATACTTCTCTTACGGTGCGTCCCGAATTACGCCGACAGCGCTGTGAGCGCGATAAATGTCGTTCCGATTTGACGTGAACGCGTCCACAATTGAAAACGTGACGTCATTCATGACGTCACTACCGACGCCATCTTGCAATAACAGTGCTCACGGTTCGTAGCGTTAGCACTGTGAGCGAGTTGTCAAAAGTGACGTTTGATAGTTTTAAATTTTTGAGCGAATTTTCAAATGACGCTTGACAGTTTTGCTGTCGTATATTTTTGGTTTGTTTAGGTCTCGATTTAGGTTTCTTTAGTAGTACTGGGTTTGATTATGTTCTAAAAAAGACGAATAAAAGTTTAATAACGATTAGTGATGAAGAAAATAATGTGAATATTTGAATGTTGTGGTGTGAACGGTGTGAGCGCGATATCTAGCGTTCCGAATTGGTAGAACGCTATCAGCGCTGTAGGCGCGCTGACGCAAATGGAACGGGTGTTAGCGCTGTAATCGCTCACAGCACTGTTTTTACGAATCGGAACATACCGTTAAACAAAAGAAAATCCAAGTTGCCACCACAGTTGGTGCCTTAAAAGATGAGTGTATGCCAAGAACAGCGAATTCAAGTGATCATAAATTAGAATTCGCTCACACACGCCCCCCTAGTTTTGACAAACGAGGTTGTAATTTGAATCAATTCAGATCAGCGCCAAAATTAAATTAAATGGGCAAGACTTGGCTCTCAAGCACTCTGTGTTGCGCACCTAATAGGTATTGGCTATGTGCGAAGTGGTGATGGGAACTGACAAATCGATCGCAGCGCCCGGGGTGGCAGAAATATGTACTTTTGTTGGACAAGCTGTGTAAAATATGCTTTAATCCATACAAATCCACACACTAACTCAACACGAAATCTCCAAAACTGTAAAGACTATAAATTTAAAATTTGGCATGGAAGTTTCTATTGGCATCTAGGTGCTCACTAAAAAGGGTTTTTTGAAATGTTATCTCCAAAGGTGTGAAAACCGGGATAAAAGTTTGTACGGAAATTGCCACTGCAAATATCGTGGATATAGGCTATTCTTATTATCGATATTAAACATTTTAAAATAGGTAGGTATTTTAAAATGTTTAATATCGATAATTTTGTTAATTTCTTTAGTTTTTACATAAGCATAAGCATATGCTCACGACTATATTCCCCGAGGGGGTAGTCAGAGATATTTTGAAACCTCAGAACATCCACGTTTCACCAGTAGTACCGAAACTCTGTCCAGTGTGGCGGGGGGTGAGCCCGTCGCCACTTGTAATGGACAGTGGGTACAATACATGCCTCGAAATTGAAGCATGTAGGTTTCCTCACGATGTTTTCCTTCACTGAAAAACCAGTGGTGTTACAAATCGTACATAAATTCCGAAAAACTCATTGGTACGAGTCAGCCTGAATGGGGATCGAACCATCGCCTCCTGCACGGCAGGCAAGATTACTCGCCACTGGACCACCACTATTTATTGATACTTATTAAACAAGCAAAACGTGTTAATGAATAAGCGCAAAACCTCATACACCCCAACTGATTTATAACAAAATAATTAGATTGAAACAATAACTTCATTATTTTGATAGTTAAAATTTAAAGTTAAATTCTCATTTTAAGTTTTTAGGCAAGAATCATTTAAGCAATTTATTAAGGCGCTGACGTGCTCATGGATACATTTTAAGAGGATATAATTCGGAGCGCGCTTCATACAAACGTACTATGGTGATATTTTCAATACTAACCAATTAAACTTAATGAAATTTTTCAGAATCAATCTAAAAACAAATTTCTATGCTTTTATAGAGTCAGATTTTCGTTAAAATGTATAGTTTTAAAGTTACAGTGCCAATCTTAAATTAATCGTAGCATTGAAACTGTATATTTTAACGAAAATCTCATAGAAATCAGCATAGATATTTGTATCAAAATTGTTTCAGCAAAATTTCTTTGACTTTAATTGGTTAGTATTGAAAATATACATAGTACGTTTGTATGGAGCGCGCTCCGAATTATATCCCCTTAAGAATCTCGTTTTGGTAGTAAGTCGGGTGCTTTTTTTTTGCGCCGATCGGTTTGCTTCCTTGGCTCCCATAGTCTTTTTGAAAGTGGGTATAGAGTTGCCAGATGATAATTTGATAAAGAAGGGCATCAGATGGGTCTATATATGGGTAATATTCAGTTAAAAAGGAGGACATTTACAATTACGCGAATTTTTATATACTCGTATTATTTACTTTAATTTAATAATATTTAGCTGAGATGCATGTTTTTTAACAAATAATGATAAAAATATCTTCACATGTCATGTTTTTGAAGTTGTATTGAGTTACAGATTTAACTGACTGCACACTTAGGCCGAGATTCAGAGACGATTTTTTTGGTCTTAGCTCGAACTAAGCGTGGCGAAAATGTATGGATTTTGACATACGGGAGTCCGAACTATGACTATTTCTATCGTCTCTGAATCTCGGCCTTAGTCTGTTCCTCTCTTTGCTCCACTGAGTATTAATCAGTGAAAAAACTATTTCCTCATTTGCGTTATGCGCGCTTATACAAAAATAAAACTCGCAGATCTTAAGCAGTTCTGAGAAACATTCAATGTTTATACCACTTTACGACGTTTAGCAAAAAGGAGGACTTACAGTAGGTAAGGGAGGACGGGAGGACAAAACATGGAAAAGGAGGACATGTCCTCCTTTTGGATACCATCTGGCAACCCTAAGTGGGTAGCTCTTTAGTTTAAAAGGATGCTAATGATATATCAAATTGACAAATTCACCCTCTAGTATAGCGGTACGGAACCCTCCGTGCCCGAATCCGACTCGCACTTGGCCGGTTATTTTTCTCAATAATTTTCAAACGAAACGCTAAAATTTACCTAAGTTTACAACCTGTTTACACCCAAACTCTGGCATCTTGGCCTCCCGCCAGTCACAGTGATGGATGAACTCTATCCGGGATTCCCCCGGAAGCAGTTAGTTTAGCAAATGGGTGGAGGGGCTTGACTTACTCGGGAAATGCATTTGCTTGAAAACATTTTTGAGCGAAAAATATAGCTTTTATGCTTAGCTTTTATGTCACTATTTACCAAAAGCCGTGGTGGTCCAGTAGCAAGTAACCTTGCCTGCCGTGCAGGAGGCGATGGTTCGATCCCCGTCCAGACCGACTCGTACCAATGAGTTTTTCGGAATTTATGTACGATTTGTAACACCACTGGCATTTCGGTGAAGGAAAACATCGTGAGGAAACCTGCATGCTTCAATTTCGAGGCATGTATTGTACCCACTGTCCATTATGTGGCGACGGGCTCACCCCCGTCACACTGGACAGAGTTTCGGTACTACTGGTGAAACGTGTATGTTCCGAGGTTTCAGAATATCTCTGACTACCACCTTGGGGAATATAGTCGTGAGCATATGCTTATGCCACTATTTTGTTAAGTTTATACTCGTATGTAGACTTTACAGGGTGGAACAAAACATGCTAGTAAAATTTAAAGGGGTGGTTTAGATTATCAAACTGAACAACTTTCAGTATGGAGACAAACCCGAAAAAACCGATACAGTAGCGTAGCGAGGGGGAGGCAGAGGGGGCAAATGCCCCGGGCGGCACTTTACTAGGGGCGGCAAATTCGGTAAAAATATAGATTGATTGAGCTCTGTCTATAACCAATTCTTAGAGAAGAAAATATTCGAGCTCGCTTCGCTCGCTCTAGGTTTCTGTTTTAATTACTGTGCCTACGCATAATCCTAAAGAGGTCGGACCACAGCTAAATCATGGTGCTAAAAATTTCGAGCTTGCTTCGCTCGATCCATAGCTTTTACTTAGGATACTTTGCACGTGTTTTATTCATATAAAGCTCTGGCTCTAGCCGATTCGTATTTAGGAGAAAAGTCGAGCTCGCTCCGCTCGCTCTCAGTTTATATTTTAGCATGGATTAACCAAAAGATGTCTAACCACAACCAGAATCGATGTGCAAAAAAATTTCAAGCTAGCTTCGCTCGCTCCGTTATTTTTGTGTAGGTAAGATAAGGGGGGCGGTAAATTCGGTCTGTGCCCCGGGCGGCAGAAACCCACGCTACGCTACTGACCCGATATTATCTGCTCAAATGTATGGAACAACTAATAACTGTTTTTATTTTTAGTTCGATGTTGGCTCCATAGTGAAAGTTGTTCCGTTTGATGGTCTATCTAAACGAATTAATATAATACTAGCCTAGCATATTTTGTTACACCCTGTATATTAGTGCGAACTTGAAATGATAGTGAGTTTGTAAAACTAATTTTCACTACAGGAAATTATTTTAACCATGAATTTTTACTCGTCTTTTTGGAAGGTCTGCCTAACAGAATTGCAGTTAGCCTATTAATCTAGAAATTGCCTCGGCAGCTCGACGAAGTTTCGACGTCCAATTACGGGGGGCAATGAGTTAAAAACCAAAGCTATTCGCTTCGTCTAAAACTTTGTGAACTTTCTAACAATAGGTAGGATAATTGGGAGGAACGAGGTGGAATTTTCCTCCATCGAAAAAGGAAGATCTTCCGTTAGGCTACGTGTGATGGTCGGGTACTGACAGTGATTCAAGGGTTTTAGTCTGAACTGGAAGCATCTTTTATTTTTCATTTGTCGACTAGATTTATACAATTTACCGAAACCTTAGTTTACACATTCACGCACAGAGAGTCAATGTGTGAGTGTCAGTCGCGCTTGGAGCGAGCGTTCTCAGGTAGTGAACCTTCTGTTGTACTCATAGATATTCCGTGGTAATACTTAAAGTTTCACTATGGAGCCAACATCGAGAAAAAACAGCAGATTTTTCTTAATTTATGTGTTCCATACTCGAATGCCTAATCGACTCAAATAGATCTAAATGCAAGAGATTATAAAAATGCCCAGTGTAATTTCCTAACCAAAAACCCAACCAAATTCCAGGAGCTCCTAGTAACCCTATCGACGCTGCTCCGAGGGTCGGTCTACGAGAGACTCCGGTGGGCGTTCAGGCTCTACGACGTGGACGGAGACGGCGCCATCACCAGGCAGGAGCTGGCTGAGGTGGTGGTTGCCGTGCACGAGCTGCTGGGCCGGAGGGCGCCGCCCGGGTCACCGGCTTCCAGGCTGGATGATGCTAAGGCGAATGAGCAGGTTTGTGAAATGAGAGGGTAATGAACGTTGCTCCTCTAGTACCTACAGTTAGGGAGATATAGGCCTCAAAGCAGAGCGCGGCGAAGTCAAACTTCCCCAGCCTCTCCCCGCTACCTGCAGGGGACTCGCGGTGGCTCCCGCGTTAAGAGGATATGTGAAAAAAATAGGATTGTTCAAAGCATCATATATCATGAAGTACTAGCAGTAGGAGTATGATTTGCGGATATGTGTAAAATGAACATATAATTGAAGTTTTGATTAGAGCCAAAACACGATTAAGAGACATTTTCTCGATAGAAAAATAAGCCAAAGTAGCGTCCATCTTTATCGATAAACGCTTGGAACTGCTAAACGGTGAATAATAGAAACACGAGACTTGATTTAAAAAAAGAAATTGACTTGTTATTCCAGGTGGACCGAGTGTTCAGGAAGCTTGACCTGAACCAGGACGGCGTGATCACGATCGAAGAGTTCCTGGAGTCGTGCCTGAAGGATGACGTCATCACTCGCTCTCTGCAGATGTTCGACACGGCGCTATGACGTCAGACTGACGAAGCGCAGCCAGCTCCCATCAGGTGACTGATACTAGTCATCATCATCAGCCTACAAGACTTTATATCCTGTTATTTTGTTTATGAAAAATTTCGTTGGTGGCGCGTTGCGGTGAGGTATGGACACTCAATCACGCGTATGTGACGAATAATGAACCACATTGCGCACGCTTGGTGGACTAACGACCATGCACTTTACTTACCTAGTTGGTTCCAACTTTAAACAATCAATGATTTCTAAGATATATCAAACTAGAATATTATACAACGTGTTAATGAATTAAAGCAAAACTAGAAAGTAGTTTGTTTAGAATCGAGAGTAGAATCGAATTATCATGGTTTCAAAATAGGTAATTTTTTTCAAAATATTAAATAATTTGTTCGTGAAATTATAATTTACTGAACTCGATCTCAACTCACCGCTCAGGCAATCTCATCCTACTTACTACCAAAACAAGATTCTTAAAATATATCCATGGGCAAGTTAACGCTTTCATTCATTGCTGAAATGATAACAAATCATTTTTGCCTCAAAACTTAAAATGTGAATTAATTTTGACTATCAAAATAATGACATTCTTGTTTCAATCTAATTATAATGTTATAAATCATTTGGGGTGTATGAGGATTTGCGCTTATTCATTAAAATGTTGTATAGTTCAGAATAAAGTTACAAACAAGTATATCTCTAAACTCAGTCCGAACGGAGATGAACGGCTTGAAGTAAACGCAATGAATACCTATATTTTCAAATTTAAGCCTTTATATCTCCGTTCATACTGAGTTTAGGGATAGGTATATAATGTAATAGGTAACAAGTTCTGTTTGTTACTTTATTCTGAACTAAAATATTCAAGTTTGGTTTATGGCCGCGCTAAAATCAACGGTGAAAAATAAGGCGCCAACCTTCCATACAAAACCCGCATTGTCTTTTACCCCGTTGATGCAGTTACCCCCACTTAACCTTCAATAATTGTTAAATTTCAGGACTGTGGCCAAGCGCACACACTCTTTCCGTATCCGCCACTACTGCCACTGCGCACGCGCGACGCCCGAGGCCGGCTTCCTCCACAACATGGCTGCCGCGTGGCGTTCCCGCGCTCACGAGTACACCCGGTATCTGACCATTTTTGAAAACTTCTACAATGGCATCGTCAAACCTAAAATAAAGAGCGTTTTGTTTTTCCATTTCTAGACTTATACTGTTAGTGTTAAAATGACTTTATGTCCCCTAATAGACGGTTTTGAATAGTTTTTAAATTGTTATTAGGAATAGGACAGTTTTTTGCAGAAGTGGTTTGGTTTTTACATTCGTGAAATACCTGTATTTTGGTATATTTATTTATAGTTATTACTTTTTCCTTCTGAATCTAAATAAAAATCTAAGATATTTTATCTGTTCAAACATACTAAAGTTACTATAAATTAATAATTAGAGGCTTGGCTTAAAAATCTTTGCCTCAATTAGGTAGTTTTTGTTACGAAGCATATCCCGCCAATAGGGGATCGGACTGAAAAAATATATTTTAATTCTATCTTCTTAGGAAAGAAACCGTTTGAAAATAACGCTAAACTCTCATTTTCTGTAATTATTTAGCTTGAATACTATTTTTAATAATAGGATGAAGTATAAAAAGTAATGAAATGTTAATGACGTCACTTGTGGGTATCTAGTACAATTTTTCATACAAAGCGCAAGTTTTGACATTCGATTAAGAGTTGCTAATTTGACTAATTGTCCGCTCCCCTATTGATTATAAATAAAAAATCAAATCACTTCTAAAATTGACTGGAAATGAACTACAGAAAATAAGGACTCGTTTTAGGCAAATTAGATTTCAAAGCATGTAGGAAACGGTAGATAGTCCCTATTTTAATTTTTAGACTATAGAGAGTATCTGTTAAGTCTTATGAGCAAATTACGTAGTATCTAGGTAAACCCTCTTTTTAGTTTCTAAACATTCGATAAAAATTTATTTATTAAAGTTGAATTAGCCATCTCAGGAACCGTTTTCTCTAAAATGTTTCTATTTCCAAATGTAAGAATTATTGTTTTTACTTAAAATGTTAAAGTAAAAGACTTAACGAAGCAGGTTTAAAACCTATTTTTTATTTTTTTTTTTATTTTTGTCTTCATTTCATGTCATTTTATGAAAAACTACTAAAAACCAACAGGGTAAAAAGCCGCTCCTTTGAAAAAACAACTGAATTATTATTTTAACAATTAAAAATGTATTTAACTGTTAAAAATGAAACTTTTTGGATATGCTTACCATGATAAGAATATTTTTTGAAACTGAAAATTTTTATTTTTACAAAGAAATTTCTTGGCTTATGTCCAATTTTATCACAAATATCTAATGATAAATTAGTATATTACATTTAAACCGATATATTAATATATTGTATATTGAATTTGTTATGTTTGCGTTCCGGGAAGAAATCGTGTAGGTAAAATAAGTAAAGAAAGGTGGGGTAAATACGTCAATGGGGTAATTTGGTCTAGCTTTCAATATCATACTAGACCCAAGCTTGACCACTTGACATGACTTGACATATTTACCCCACCTTTCCGGTGGGGTAAATAAGTCAACGGGGTAATTTGGTCTAGCTTTCAATATCGTACTGAAATTTAAATACCTATTTAACGAAAACAAGTTACAGAGATATTGAAAGGCGAGATGAACGTACCCCGACTAAACCGATTTCTTATCAGATTTTATCATAACCCAAATATTATTTATACTCTATTCCGAATGATTGCCTAAAAGCGAAGCAAATTTAACGTTTTTGCCGCGTTACGAGAGACAGATCAGAAAATGAAAATGTCAATATTACTATGGAATCTCGTAGGATTCAAAAATATCACTTTTTGAAACTCATACTTTGAACTCAGCAGTTAAAAATGTCAAAATTACTATCGAGATATGCATCTCTCTACTGCTGATTTGACTTTCAAAAGTCATACTTCAGGAGTGTTGATATTTGAAAGTCAAATCAGCAGTAGAAAGATGCATATCGTCAAAATTACTATGGAGATATTATCTCCATAGTAATTTTGACATTTTCAACTGCTGAGTTCAACGAATGAGTTTCAAAAAGTGATATTTATGAATCGTATGAGATTCGATATCATGATCGAACGAATACACAAACTACATACTTCATTTTCTACTGCTGATTTCAACGTGTGACTTTAAAAATCGCATTGTAGAGTGTATTACATTCACTCATTTGACAGGATTACGTGCGCCGATGTTTTTAATCAGTGAGTTCTTTTATTCACGCCAAAACACCCAACGCGCCGCGCGACGCCCCGCGTCTCCCTGAACGAGGCCTTATACCTCATAAGGCCTCGTTCAGGGAGACGCGGGGCGTCGCGCGGCGCGTATCGCGGGCAATAAATCTATGACAATTAGACGCGTGTGACAATGCTTCTCCTTGAACGCTCGATACATCGCCGTATGTTTGTGTTTCTCTGAGCTCGCTCCGCGCACCGCGGCGCCAGACGCCCGCGTCTCCCTGAACGAGGCCTAACTTGTTACGTGCTTACACAAAATACACACACAGTTTTTTACGCTGCGTCCCGAATTACGCCGACAGCGCTGTGAGCGCGATAAATGTCGTTCCGATTTGACGTGAGCGCGTCCACAATCGAAAACGTGACGTCATTCATGACGTCACTACCGACGCCATCTTGCAATAACAGTGCTCACGGTTCGTGGCGTTAGCACTGTGAGCGAGTTGTCAAAAGTGACGTTTGATAGTTTTGTTCTAGTAAATTTTTGAGCGAATTTTCAAAAGTGACGCTTGACAGTTTTGCTGTCCTATATTTTTGGTTTGTTTAGGTCTCGATTTAGGTTTCTTTAGTAGTACTGGGTTTGATTATGTTCTAAAAAAGACGAATAAAAGTTTAATAACGATTAGTGATGAAGAAAATAATGTGAATATTTGAATGTTGTGGTGTGAACGGTGTGAGCGCGATATCTAGCGTTCCGAATTGGTAGAACGCTATCAGCGCTGTCGGCGCGCTAACGCAAATGAAACGGGTTTTAGCGCTGTAATCGATCACAGCACTGTTTTTATGAATCGGAACACACCGTAATAGACCGCCATAATCTTCAGTTCTATTGGAACTGAGTATAAATAAATGTTCCTATGTTTAATTTTATTTATTTTGCCTCGCCTTTTATATTCGAAGTCCATAATTTAAAATTATATAATACCTGACTAAATGCTATTTATTATAAGTACTTTGAATTATTTTTGTTTGTGATTTTACAAACCAGTCCATTTTTTGTATTATATCATACTGTAGGCTTAAATATGTTGGCCTTTACGCTAATATTAAGAATTAATTATATATTCCAAGATTGTTTCATTGGCAAAGAAAGAATATACACTCAGAATTCTAATAAACAGGCCAAGAGCGTGTCGGACTCGCCCATGATAGGGTTCCGTAGCCATGGTGTTAGAAGAATTAGAAGAAAGTTATTTTGATTATAATGTTCATTGAAAGAGTACTTATCGAAAGCTAAATTGTATCACATTTTTAGATTTTTCACTCTGGTATTTTACTTTTACCGTAGATTTCTATGGGAGTTTTGTTCCATTGGACAAGACCTATCGAACGAAACCTCACTCAATTTAAAAAAACTAAAAATTTCGATTCAATAGGTGCAAAAATAATAATACAGACAGACAGGCAGAATGGACGAAAGTATAAGGGTTCCTTGTTTGACTACGGAACCCTAAAAATACACATTCTTTCTTTGTTAGATTAAAGGTTACATTTATAAGAAAATGTTTTAATAAATAATCAAGCAATCTCAAAATACCTAATGCAATTTAGAACCATATCAGAAAAAATGTTTTTAACTAATTATAATTTTTAATATTAGGACCTGGCATCCATGTATGATATTTTAAGATTTAATTTTGATCAGATATTAGCTTTATGGAACGTTTCCTTGAGATCCCACGTAATTTTTATTTAGAGATACAGCTATGCAGGTTTATGTTATTATTGGATACAATTAAAAAATAAATTGTTCACCACAGCACAGCTCTACTATAGTTTGCAATATTTAGCTTGATACCTGTGACAGCAGGACGTTTTGTAAGAAATAAGAGCGATTGAGACTCACATTTAAAAAAAACAGGGTGTGTAAAGACACACGATAGAAGTGAAACTTAACTTTAACTTTAGATCTTCTTTGAGATGGTCTTAAAGCCCTCCCACGCTCTAAGGCCGAGATTCAGAGACGATTTTTTTTTAGTCTTAGCTCGAGCTAAGCAAGGCGAAAATTGTAAGTCATAGTTCGGACTCCCGTATGTCAAAATTCGGCATTTTCGGCACGCTTAGCTCGAGCTAAGACTAAAAAAATCGTCTCTGAATCTCGGCCTTAGCTCGAACTCCCGTATGTCAAAATCCATACATTTTTGCCACGCTTAGCTCGAGCTAAGACTAAAAAAATCGTCTCTGAATCTCGGCCTAAGACCATACCTTAGGACCATACTGCCTCGTCTAGCTATCAAGTGGTCGTTACGGAAGCGGAAATTTAAGCGAAAACGTTGACTAACCGTTTCTGCGTTTCCGTCTGTAAAGACTCATCGATTTTTATAGAAGTTCCCCAATTGTCAAATTTATATTCCGTTTCCGTATAAGTAAAGACTCATCGATTTTGCTGTCAAATTTGAATTTCGAACTTCTGTTAAAAGAAAAGGTTGCGGATTCAAATTTGAAAGCCCTCCCATAAAAGATTTTCACTTCAAAAATAAACTTATTTGACAGATGTCACAGGTATCACGCAAAATTTTACAAACTATATAAGCAGATATGCCTCCTTTTATTTAATAAGAAAGGGAAAGGGTCATGGCCAGGCATCTTTTTTAACAAATCATGTGAAATAATAATGTTGCTATTTATTGACATAACTGCCTAGTAAACATTACCCCTCTAAATGAAAATGAAGTGTGGAAAAGATGAGATTAGTTAATTTTGTTGAGCAACTCTAGTTTCTACTACTGTTTTAAAAACAATTAATTTGATACCTAGACATAGTTGCGCATTTATAGTAATAGTTAAAAATAAAAGTAATTAAAACCTTTAGTGTAATAAAATAAAATGTTACTTAATAAAAAACACTTTAATGTAGATGGGCAGTTAAAAATCATACATTTAAAAATCTTATTTAACGGAGAGCCTAGGTGTCAAGTTTTAATTTCTCAATTTTAAAATTAGTGGACGAAAACTGAGAAATAGGATTTGGATTCGAACCAGTAACCCCAACAGCACAAAATTAAATGTCTTCAAAATATCTACACGATATCTAAGTGTCTACAAAATGTCTAATAGATATCCATTAGTTATTCTGTGCTGTGTGGGTCTAGCATCTACTACGGTAACAGTTTTTAGTATCTATTTGTAAAATATTGTTTTCTGTACTGTATGGATCCTAGGCAGAAATGTGTAGCATTTTTTTTTCAGATTAATAACAATAGGAATTGAAAAAAACAATATTCGAAAGATTTTTCAGGAATTGAACATAATAAGTTGTTTAAAAAATAAAAATAAACTACCTTCCTACTTTAGTTTTACGACAAAACACTCTATCCTTGCGTACCTACGGCGCAGGTCCGGCACTTCAAACAACGTTTTGGATTTGACATGATGGCGTTCGCACATGCGCACTTGGTGCAAATTGTCTTCGACATTTGTGTAGGGTTGACTTACCACGCATCGTATGCACATCATCTAAATTTCGTTACTTTTTATTGTTCTTTCTGCTATTAAAAATAGTATTTAAGAAAGTAAAGAATTACTGAAAATGTGAATTTAGCATTATTTTTCAACGTTTTTTATGCACTGAAAAGACTTTATGAAGTCAAATACTATGGGTGCGCGCGCCTGACTGCATTCCCTTGCTCGATTTCCCTCAAGTTTCCCAGAAAGTGTGAGGTGAGGTGGGGGATCTGAAGTCTAGAACTATATACTTTTTCTTATTCTGTGCCTACGGTAAAGCAAGTTTCAAATTATGGAATTTTTCTGAAAATTTTTCATCATGTCCTAATAAATAAGATTTTCAAGACTCGAGTCCTTGGCAAACATGAAACTTTAAATTATTTGCAACTGTTGAAATATAAAATAAATATAAAATTATCGTCGACTATCTTATGAATTTTAAAGGGACGATGGAATTAAGAAAGTGTTGACTGATGATACATTTTATTAAGAACTGTTGTACTTATTCCTCTTAGCAAAGGTCCTAACTTGTTATCCTTTAAGTAATTTATAGAGGACGCTTTGTTATTCATTCGAAGTGTGTTTGAATATTATTGTTTTAAAAATATCTATTAACTGAAAATTTATTTTATTGAAGTACTTCAAAATGGGCATATAATCTAAGACTACGATTAAGTAATTTTTAGTTAGTTTTTAGTAAAATAAGATAATTTATTTCAATTAAGTAACTTAAGAACTAAAGGCCTGTATTCACTTTGATTAGTGATTAGTGCTGGTGCTTAGTGATTCGGAGTAAACACGTGTGGACAGCGATTGATTAGTGCGTGTGATTAATAACCTGCGTAGTAAAGTGATTAGAAGTGTGTTCTTTTTTTTTTCGCGAGTGGACTGCGAGTAGCCACGTCCCGCGCGCTCCCCCTCACTCGCAACGTGACTGCTACTAAACACGTCTGGACAGCAGTGTTTAGTGTTTAGCGTTGGAGGCGTTTAGCTTCTTGAGGTGCGTCCTTACTTGCTGGTCGACGGCTAACAACTGAATTTACTAAACACAGCAACTAAACAAAATTGGACACTACTCGCACTACACACATGCACTAATCACCCGCAATTACTAATCGCCCGCAATTACTAATCGCCCGCAATCACTAATCACCCGCAATTACTAATCACCTGCACTCGCACTAATAAAAGTGAATACAGGCCTTAAATAAAACGCTCATGCACGTTGGAATATTTTTTTAACTGTCACAATCTCTTTTTCTCAGTCTCTTTAGAGATTGACAGGAGATCCATTATACGGCGGGCAGCTTATGATCGTTACAAATTAATATTTTACAATAGAAACTGCTCTAAATAAATGTCCTACCTTTATATTATTACTTACAAATTGTTGACGAAGTTGTAAACAGAAATTATAAGGTTAGGCGGGGTAAGTGTAACAATGAGGTAAAATTGTCTACTTTTCAATATCAAGGAAACGTAATATATATTTTTCAACATACTTACTCGTAATGTGGCTCTTATTGCACCGCTTTTAGGTACATAATGCAGCTTATAGAACACGCGTATAAATATGATTATTTACTATCGCACTATTGCGGTAATGTTACTTTTTTTTCTATAGTTTGTTTTTAAATCTCAGCAAAGATCTTTTTTAGTCTAAACATGATAAATAAACGCTTCATTTCATCGAACAATTTATTTGAGTTAACAAATTAACATTAATTTGTGTTATAAATACATAAATATTAAGTTTATAACGTTTTTAATGTCGTTGGTTGAATGTCGGCTAAAGTCATTGCCTCTTCGTCGACTTGCGCGCGCATAGCTATCTCAACCAAAGGCACGGAACGCAAAAAAAAAGAAGCTCAGTGCCATTTTTCACAAAGGTTTGTCTACAATTTTTGTATTTTACGAAATTTAATAACTTTTTGCTCGCAAGTATGTTGAAAAACGTCTTATGAAACGCGTGAGCATTGGTCATTATAGCCTCGGCTAGATCTGAACTCGCCTACGGCTCGTGCTGCAATCCCGCCTCGGCTGTAATGACCAACTTTGCTCCCTTGTAACATAATGTACTATTAATCAATTTTCTCTTAATTTTCATAACTTAATTTATTCGATATTAAATTAACAGGATCACGAATTTACCCCGTTGACACAGCTCACTTCCCCCATCAGATTTTGTAACTAACTATGAAGATGCAAATATCCCAGAAACTTTCTAAAATTTACTGTTTATTACTAAATTGAGATTGTAAGACATTTTGATGGGATGCGAGAATATTAAAATATGTTTTGTGACTTAGGTCGGCTTGCACCACACTAATTATTTAAACTTACTTTCACATTGTGCTGCAGATTGCATGCAATTTTAAATACATCTTAACCTTAGATTGCAGCATAACGAAAAGCGGTTTTTATAAAAAATAACCTAATGGTAATAAAGTTATCTCTAAGGCGTGGTTTATACAGAAGAGACGTATGGCGGTGGCGGATAGTCAAAGTAACACAATTATAAACCATAGTACGTAGCATAGCGTCGTTTGGAGAATTACGCCCGCGCCTCCAGGTGATGTCGCCTGGAGCGTTTCTCCTTTACGACAAAAACGACGTTGTGCTACGTACTATAAGGGTTTATATTGTGTTACTTAGATTATCCGCCACCGCCACACGTCTCTTCTGTATAAAACGTGGCTAACACTGATCATACTACTGACAAAATTTTGATCAAACTACTTTAAGCCTAAATGCGAATAATAGGGTGTGCAAGTGGACCTTAGGATTTAACCAAGAGAGCTTAATATTGCACTAGAAAGACAATTTTCCCCTCTAGATTTTACCAAGTTACTTTAAATCTGGAGGGGAAATTGTTATTTATTACCGAGGTTGTAATTACCCTAAAAGAAGCTAAAATTAACAAAATATTTGATAAAGTATTTATTTGTTCAAAAAAAAGCAAGCAAATTGGTCACCTTCATTCCAAATAAGGACGACGAGATTTTCGGATTCCTATTTAGCTTTCTGGCCTATTCTGATAAGCACATATAATTTGTTAATCAGAAAGATTGTCTATCCGACATCTTGGACGTTACTAAAGCTGTTCTAAGAATAGGTGAGAGTAAGTGTTTTAAATCTCTGTTACTGTAATTAAAAATAGCCTTAAATTTTCGTTGCTATTTTAAATGGAGTATAGATACCCACGGCCCAATGGCTTCATTGAGATACTTTGAATGTACTGGTCATAATTACCCCTTGGCAGCTAAAATAATTATACTTTATACCCCCACGGCACAAAGGCTTTACTGATCTCTGGTAATATTGACCCATGTCGTGGCAATCTTTAGAGATTAGAAACGATCTTGAGTTTGCTTGGCGCCATTGCTCTTGCTGTGTTTCGTCGTATTTGAAATTCGTAAAAATTGGTTTTAGTGATATTTGTGACCTTATTTCGTGCGGATTGTGTACCAAACATTTGCGTAAAGCGACCGACGGACGTAACAGGAATCTCAAATAAATACGATAACAGAACATAAGTTTTGGTTCAAGTTAACTCGTACATGGTAATTTTGGCGGCAACGCACGAGCTTACGAAATCGACCACAGATTCATTGTCATCTATCATCCCATCATCAAAATAAAGAATATAAAGAAAAAAAAACACGAATGGCTCAAAAGGACTAGTATCCAGAGCCGTGAAAAACATTATTGAAAAAGAAATGATCTTGGAACAGTGTTCGTGGCAAAATTTGACTCCGCCCCGCCATTTTGTTCATTCGACTTTCTCGTGCTATTTTGAGCGACTTGGTGTTTTATCATTATAGACTTAATTGTATGGAGTGTGAGATGTATTTAAAATAATGTAAATAGTTATTTTGTCGTTGTGTAAGACGTCCACGTTACAATACATCTGATAGTAAAAAAGTTCTTCATGTTTATTTACCATCGTTTTATTCCTAACCTTTAGTACCTACAACTCGTCGGAAATATCTGTCATGTTAGATGTTGCAAGTTTTGTCGCGTGAGCGGTTGTCTTTCGCTTGTTGTTCGTTGCGTTTCACGTTTCTGCTTGCCAGTTGGATTCGACATCTTTTCAAACAGTTGCGATCGACTTAAAAATATACGAAAACATAACAAGTTTTGGTTCAAGTTAACTCGACCATGGTGGTGTTGGTGGCAACGCGCGAACTCCAAGAAGATAAAAGAAAAATTGGTAATGAACACAACGGCTGTAAGGGCTGGATCCCATTGCCTTTCCGAAAGGAAAAAGAAACTAATCAGGTTCAACATCAACCAAGAATCCAGAGCCGTAAAAATCTTACAAGAAAAAAAAACAACCAAACAGCTGATCTTTTCACAGATTACCAGGTTTCACTTAGTTCCATCAGGTCCGTTGTAGCGCTGCTGTCGTCAAGCTAATTTATATTGAACATGAAGTTATAGATATGAACTGGGTGTAAAAAAACCCCTTGGAGCCTTAAAGGGCTGCTTACTCGCGAAAAAAAACGGCTGTCATGTCACATTTCGGTCGAGTCATGTTTGTACTTTTGTATATATTTTTTTTCGCGATTTCAATTTTGACTCCATAGTGAAAGTTGTTCAGTTTGATGGTCTGAAGCAACCCTTTAAGGCTCCAACAGGGTTTTTAAATACCCTATATACGGGTAAAAATAGGGATACCTATTAGGAACAAACTAATCAACGATATTATTATGTCATACAACGGAGAAGAATAGGGCTTCTCAAGGATTCTTAACACAAGCGAAAATACCAGGAATAACACAAGATATCTTCTGACGCAACAACACGGCATGACGCGTGACGCTGCTCCTGCTGTAATGGTACAGATAAACATGCTCAATAATAGCATGCTAATAAGCATGCTAATGAGCATGCTATTAACTGTTTACATTTGCTAGCAATTAGCATGCTAGATTGTAGCATGTTCCTGAATGAGCATGCTTAAAGCAAACAACTCGGTACACTTGCTATTGTAGCATGATATTGTAGTAAGCTGTTTCGCTGTTGCTGTTGTGTGTGTGAATAATAAAATTAATGTCTTTTCGCCCCCCCCCCCCCCCCCCCAAAGTGCCATTTTTCACGACACTACATTATTCAAACAATAATAGTTAAAAACTAATCAAAATAGTAATAAACGGCTTGAAATCGATACTGAACTGACAGTAGCATGCTCAAAAGAAGAATGCTAATAAGCAAACACGTCTACACTTGCTAAAAGAGTGCGTCCCACCACCCCGCACCCTAGCGAGGTAGCATGCTCGAAAATCAACAGCTGATCGATTTTGACGTAAGCATGCTAATTTCTAGCACGTCTGTTCACACATGCTACTAGGTAGCACTTGCTCGAAATTAGCATGCTCTCATGCTGCTAATGAGCGTGTGTACCTTAAATTCATACCTATAGCCTACTAATATTTAATATCATTTATTTACCAAAATTTACATGTAATACATCATCATCATCATCATAATTATCATCGTTCTATGATGATTGATGACGTTTCATCAAGGGAAATGTGACTGCA
Organism: Agonopterix alstromeriana; assembly: GCA_963924505.1. Classification (NCBI taxonomy): domain Eukaryota; kingdom Metazoa; phylum Arthropoda; class Insecta; order Lepidoptera; family Depressariidae; genus Agonopterix; species Agonopterix alstromeriana. The sequence continues at coordinate 6,121,978 of OZ004689.1, read as the reverse complement.
GCGCCACAAAGGACCTATCGGAACTAAAGCTGTCATTGAACTGGGTGGTGCTTTGTTTCTTTGTCGTGCATATTCTTAATAATCTGTGTTCTGTGGTGTTGACTTTTGAGTACCCTTGCTACATATCAGTAATCTGTGGTTTGGTTTTGAGCAAGGAATAAATGGTTTTGAGCGATTTGCTAAATAATTCGTAGAAGCCGTTTTAAATAAGTTCGCACAGATTTTACTGTTTTTTTAAATATTTCGTATTTAGCACTTAATTTACACGTCCTCAGTTATGCTTCCACGGGCTTAGGAGTGAGGTTTATAGGTTAGGTGAGTATTCAAAATAGATATTTATTTGTCTTGACATCAATTCAATATTCATTATTACAGCCTATACACGTCCCACTGCAGGGCATAGGCATACCCTGAAAAAGGACGTATGGGCGTTAGTCCACGCGTGCACAATGCGAATTGGTAGACTTCACATACGCATCAGAATTTCTTCTTCAGCGTATGCAGGTTTCCTCACGATGTTTTCCTTCACCGTTTGAGAGCAGTCGGTATTACGTACGTAAGATGCAAAAACTCATTGGTACATGGCATGTCGTCTGTGCGGATTCGAACCTGGACCCTGTCTTCCATCTTAGCTTTAAATGGCAGTATCTATTGAACCATAATAGGTAGAAAGTTGAAATTTTTACACGTGTTAATGAATAAGCGCAAAACCTCATACACCCCAACTGATTTATAACAAAATAATTAGATTTAAACAATAATTTCATTATTTTGATCTTTAAAATTTAAAGTTATTCATATTTTAAGTTTTCAGGCAAAAATGATTTGTTATCATTTCAGCAATGAATGAAAGCGCTAACATGCTCGTGGATACATTTTAAGAATCTTGTCTTGGTAGTAAGTAGGGTGAGTGTGCCCGTGTGGTGGGTTGAGATCAGGTTCAGTAAATTTTAAATTTTACAAACAAATTATTTAATATTCTGATAAACATTACCTATGTTGAAACCATGATAGTTCGATTCTGCTCTCGATTCTAAACAAACTACTTTCTAGTTTTGCGTTAATTCATTAACACGTTATATATTGTTGTCTAGTCATCATAACACAAGTCCAGGCTAAATTCTGGTACTTTAAATGTGACTAGATAATTTGTGTGACAATGTCCAAGATACCTATTTATTTATTTACAGTGCTGATTTGTACCTGGACAATAGCAGTATCACCGAAAAATACCTACCTATTGATTGGATTTCTGTTGCTAAAATGAATGTTAAAGATACATCTATGGAAGGTGTAATTGATATGAAAACTGAAATAAAAGTTGAAAAACTGACAAATGAGATAGAGATTGAGATAGACTTGTATACAGATCATGTGATCAAAAAAGAGATGGTTATTGGACCTGTGGTGCTTCTACCTTCCTGTGGTCCTAAAAGTTCATCATCTGGTTAGTGTGTATTTTATTTCTAAACTACTTTGACTAATTATTATAAGGACTAGCCTTGCGGTAGCATTTCCCCTCTGCCACGGTATAAGCACAATTGATCTTCTGCATTTACATTCAATTTTACACCTTATCACTAAACGAGACAGCCTATAATTTCGAAATAATAACTTCGAACTTAGAACGTTTGGGGTTCACACGAGACTACTTTTCATGATTTTTAACATTCAAAATTAGAATCTAAAGTTATGAGGAATAAAATCCAAAGTTGCGGATTTCATGTTACCTCGCCCCCCGCAAAAAGTGGCAGAAATGTTTGTTAGTAGAATTACACGCGTAACCAGTCCACATATAAATAGTCAAAGCTAAACTACACTGGCCTACAAAACCAAGTATCACACTTTTAAAATTGTAATAACTTTTTGAGTACACAAGATTTATGTATGAGCATATATATTTTAATATGGGTATGTAAAATTTAAATGGAATATGTCAACAGACAAAAAAGTTTAAGATTTTTGATGGAAAGCATTGTTAGGCTCCACTGTGGACCGTGAGGAATAGCGCAATAAAAGGAGGCCTATGCTCAGTAGTGGGTTGATGTGGGCTGATTTGACTTTGATTGATTGACTAATTGAAAACATTTCATTTTAAGAAAGGTACCAAAATAAGAAAACTATTTGGATATTATGTGATTCAAAGCTTATATCAAAATTATCCGATTTTTCTATCCATTACTTCTCAAGTTATTTGAAAAATACTGAAAAATATAATAGAGGTTGAATGAGATTTTATTCCTTTGCCTGCGGCTTTTCTATTGTATTTGACAATTTTTATTTTTAATGTTATTGCGGCCAAGGTATCTTAGCCATAAATCCTGTTATCCAGAAAATTCAAAAGTAAATTAAAAATAGAAATATCGGTCAAAAATAAAATCTGAAACATATATCTTTTATTTTTTAACCTATTTTTATATTTTTTATTAAAAACAGGTGGTTAAAAAAATGTAATGTTGTCAATTATAATTTCAGATGTACCTGTACTAAAAAAACCAAAACTAGAGATGACAGATGAAGAGACAGATCAAGTCAAACCTGAGAAGGGAATAAAGGAAGATAACACTGAAGAAATCATCTCTAATGTTGACATTACAGAGAATTCGTCTACCAATATCAAAACGAATACAACATTGAGAAATAATGAACAAACACCAAAAACAGCAGATAATGTATTTGTATGTAATGATTTTGTTAAAAAATATGCACAACATATTGTATGTCATCAGGAAATAAAGCAGGATAATGATTTGAAATGTAAAGAATGCACGTATCAGACTGGATCACAAGATTCACTAGAGCAACACTACAAACTACATGACAAAGATCGTAATTTTGAATGTGATCTGTGTGGTTGTAGCTCAGAGGAAAAACAACTGAAACATTTTAAAGATGATTCACGGGAAAAAATGTACTCATGCTCTGTGTGTGAGCATATATGTTCAGGAAAAGGCAGTCTGTCAACACATTTACTTACTCAAACTCGTCAAAAACCATATTCATGCTCTCACTGTGATTACAAAAGTGCAAATAAAACTCATTTATCTGAGCATATACTTATTCATACTGGAGAAAGACCATTTTCATGCTCTCTCTGTGATTACAAATGTGCAAGAAAGAGTCATTTGTCGGTACATTTACGTACTCACACTGGAGAAAAACCACATTCTTGCTCTCACTGTGATTACAAATGCGCAAGTAGAAGTCATTTATCTGAGCACTTACTCATTCACACAGAAGAAAAGCCATATTCATGCTCTCACTGTGATTTCAAATGTAAACAAAAGTGTGTTTTATCAAGACACTTGCTTACTCACACTGGAGAAAAACCATTTTCATGCTCTCACTGTGATTACAAATGTGCAAGAAAAAGTCATTTGTCTGTACATTTACGTATTCATACTGGAGAAAAACCATTTTCATGCTATCTCTGTGATTACAAATGCGCAAGAAAATGTAATTTGTCTGTACATTTACGTGTTCACGCTGGAGAAAAACCACATTCTTGTTCTCACTGTGATTACAAATGTGCAAGTAAAGGTCATTTATTAAGACACTTACGTATCCACACTCGAGAAAAACAATATTCAAGTTCTCACTATGATTACATACAGGGTCCAACTTAATATGCTGACACTTTTTTAAGGGGATGAACAGACCATCAAACTTTGTTAGTAGAATTACATGAGTAACCAGTCCACATATAAATAGTCAAAGCTAAACTACACTGGCCTGCAAAACCAAGTATCACACTTTTTAATTGTAATAACTTTTTGAGTACACAAGATTTATGTATGAGCATATGTATTTTAATATATGCTCATACATAAATGCGACGGCCCGATAGCACAGTCGGTAGTGAACCTGCCTGCTGTGCCGAGGGTCGCGGGTTCGAATCCCGTAAGGGACAAATATTTGTATGATGAATATGAATATTTGTACCCGAGTCATGGACGTTTGTATCTATATATGTATTCTGTCTCGTTGTCTAGTCATCATAATACAAGTCCAGGCTAGATTCTGGTACTTTAAATGTGACTAGATAATTTGTGTGACAATGTCCAAGATATTTATTTATTTATTAAACTAACTCACTATGATTACATACAGGGTCCAACTTAATATGCTGACACTTTTTTAAGGGGATGAACAGACCATCAAACTGAACAACTTTCACTATGGAACCAACATCGAAATCGCGAAAAAAAATCAACTGTATATATAACCATACAATAGGCTAAAGTAGCAGTTGATTTTTTTTTCGCCATTTCTATGTTGGTCCCATTGTGAAAGTTGTTCAGTTTGATGGTCTAAACCTAAATGTTTATTTGTAAATTTGTAACACCTTGTATAAATTCTCTTACAATGCACTTACGTAATGTACACATATTAAAACAACACCGCGATAGTCGATGAATCAAATATAAAACATTTATATCGTTTCTCTATTTAATTTTGTATGTAAGTTGAATTGAATTTCTTCCTGAAATCCCCCACTGTTAAAAGCACGCAAATCCTGTCTAACTTGAAAGATTTCAAGCACGTATCCAAACGTTGGTTTGGGGAGGGGGGAAACATTTATTTTCATGGGGGGATTTTAATTGAAAAACGTTGAAAAAATTACAGCTGTAATCACCGACAAAATAATTACATATTTACATTATATTAAGACACAGCTCTGGAAGGAAACAGGCGCCGATGAAGTCGTCTGGCCGTCAAAGCTATTCAACCTCATTCTACTCTTTACTGCTGGAGTGGGCACCACCGATGCAATACACTCGGTGAGGATACTGATGGTAATACAAAGTCCTGAAAAAGATCTCCACCTTGTCTTCATAGACCTGGAGAAGGCTTTCGATCGAATACCGCGTCAACTCATATGGCAAGCACTCAGAGTCCAACTGTTACCCAAGCAATACATTCGTATCATACAGAATTATGTAGGGGGACTATACATATACAACGTGTTAATGAATAAGCGCAAAACCTCATACACCCCAACTGATTTACGACAAAGTAATTAGATTGAAACAATAATTTAATTATTTTGATAGTTAACATTTAAAGTTATTCATATTTTAAGTTTTGAGGCAAAAATGATTGATATCATTTCAGCAATGAATGAAAGCGCTAACGTGCTCATGGATACATTTTAAGAATCTTGTTTTGGTAGTAGGTGAGAGTGCCCGAGCGGTGGGTTGAGATCGAATTCCGTAAATTTTAAATTTTACAAATCAATAATTTAATATTTTGAAAAAAATTCCCTATGTTGTAACCATGATAATTCGATTCTGCTCTCGATTCTTAACAAACTACTTTCTAGTTTTGCGTTAAATCATTAACACGTTGATTATACGACTATATGTAGGGGGAATATATACCTGGGGGCGATACCAGTTATCAATAAAGACTGTGCCGTGGGAGTTAATTTGTTATCTCCTTGTGTAGGTAGGTAGTTAATGTGCAATATTAAACTTCTTCAATTCTAAGGTCCACTTGCACACTAATCTCATTTAGGCCGAGATTCAGAGACGACTTTAGCTCGAGCTAAGCGTGGCGAATATGTATGGATTTTGACATACGGGAGTTCGAACTATGAGTTAAAAATCTTCTCTGAGTCTCGGCCTTAGACTTCAACATATTTGAGAATAATATTATGTGTTGTCATTAAGGTTGTCGTTAGTGAGCAGTGTTACGAGATAACTTTATTACCATTAGGTTAATTTATAAAAAATCTATTTTCGTTATGCTCCAATGTATACAATCTGTTACAATGTGTTAATGAATTAACGTAAAACTAGAAAGTAGTTTGTTTAGAATCGAGAGCAGAATCAAACTATCATGGTTTCAACATAGGTAAATTTTTGTCAAAATATCAAATATTTTTTTAATAAAATTAAAATTTTACTGAATTCGATCTCAACCCACCGCTCGGGCACTCACACCCTACTTACTACCAAAACAAGATTCTTAAAATGTATCCATGAGCATGTTAGCGCTTTCATTCATTGCTGAAATGATAACAAATCATTTTTGCCTCAAAACTTAAAATGCGAATAACTTTAAATTTTAACTATCAAAACAATTACATTATGGTTTCAATCTAATTATTTTGTTATAAATCAGATGGGGTGTATGAGGTATTGCGCTTTTTCATTAACACGTTGCACACTTTTGTCAATGTGACAGGTTTATCTGAACTTTTAATATTGCCATCTGCTTGACTTTTCGATTTACTAATCTTAGAAAACGCCTCATTTTTCCAAAATATCTCTTTAAAAATCTGTTTTTTTTTTTAAATTGTAAGTTTGTTTTTTAAATGTTTGATTGAATGTTTGAGTAAATCTATTTAATAAGTAAACTATTAGTTAACAAACCCCCACTTCTTTTATTACACAACTTTTAACATCGTGAGGAAACCTGCATGCTTCAATTTCGAGGCATGTATTGTACCCACTGTACATTACAAGTGGCGACGGGCTCACCTCCCGTCACACTGGACAGAGTTTCGGTACTACTGCTGCAATGTGGATGTTCCGAGGTTTCAGAATATCTCTGACTACTCCCTCGGTGAATATAGTCGTGAGCATATGCTTATGCTACTTCTTTTATTTATTTTTATTATTATTAATAAAGCAATTTAGCCCTATTTTAAATTTTGCGGGCAAATCTAAATCGGGTTAAACTCTTTTAGCCCGAAAATCTGAGGCCGAGTTGGTAACCACGAAGTTTTCTTGGCGCCATTGCTCTTGCTGTGTTTCGACGTATTTGAAATTCGTAAAAAAATTGTTTTATTTAGCTATTTTATTTAGATATTTGTGACATCATTTCGTGCGGATTGTGTACCAAACAGTTGCGTAAAGCGACCGACGTAACAGGAATCTCAAATAAATACGATAACAGAACATAAGTTTTGGTTCAAGTTATCTCGTACAAGGTCATTTTGGCGGCAACGCGCGAGCTTACGAAATCGACCACTGATTCATCGTCATCTATTATCCCATCATCAAAATATAGAATGAAAAGAAAAAAAATACGAATGGCTCAAAAGGACTACTATCCAGAGCCGTTAAAGACATTATTTAAAAAATGATAACCACAGATTACTAATATGTCGTAAGTAGCAAGCTACTGATGTGACAGTGAAATTTGCACATAGTTCCAACATTTCCGTTTTGGCGCTGCTGTCGTCAAGCTAGTTTGTATAGAACTTGTAATCATAGGTTACAAGTATACAGTTATTCCGGAATGCAAAAATAGAGATATTTGACCAAGGAAAAAAGTAATCAACGTTATTATTATGTCATACAACGGAGAAGAATTAGAGCTCAAGGATTCTCAAGTCAAACGAAAATACCAGGAAAAACACAAGATATAAGCTTCTGACGCAACAACACGGCATAACGCTGCTGTTGCTGTAGGTTCAATATGGCGTCCTATTAGCGGTGCGTTCCGATTCATAAAAACAGTGCTGTGAGCGATTACAGCGCTAACACCCGTTCCATTTGCGTTAGCGCGCTGACAGCGCTGATAGCGTTCTACCAATTCGGAACGCTAGATATCGCGCTCACACCGTTCACACCACAACATTCAAATATTCACATTATTTTCTTCATCACTAATCGTTATTAAACTTTAATTCGTCTTTTTTAGAACATAATTAAACCCAGTACTACTAAAGAAACCTAAATCGAGACATAAACAAACCAAAAATATACGACAGCAAAACTGTCAAGCGTCACTTTTGAAAATTCGCTCAAAAATTTACTAGAACAAAACTATCAAACGTTACTTTTGACAACTCGCTCACAGTGCTACCGCTACGAATCGTGATCACTGTTATTGCAACATGGCGTCGGTAGTGACGTCATGAATGACGTCACGTTTTCGATTGTGGACGCGCTCACGTCAAATCGGAACGACATTTATCGCGCTCACAGCGCTGTCGGCGTAATTCGGGACGCACCGTAGCTATTATCGTCCAATGACGTTTTATGAGGGAAAATGTGACTTCAGCGCCAAAACGGCAAGTGAGGAGAACTACAGCTGTCTTAGGCCTGGTTTTGTTTTGACAACGTGAAATCTGAATTGGCAGCAAAAATTTTCTTTATTTTCTGAATATAATGTCGAAAACAGCTCACGTTGTAGACGGTGAAGCGTCAGAATCTGATTCCGAAGTGGAAGAAGCTAAATCTCCCGTAAGTGTTCATAAATAGGCGCAAAACCTCATACACCCCAACTGAAATAATTACATTGAAACAATAATTTCTTTATTTTAAGTTATTCATATTTTAAATTTTCATGTAAAAATTATTATTTAAAATTTCATTGCAGTAGAAACGTTCATGCGTTTTAAGTTTGTAGTCTACAGTTTTGGAGATTTCGTGTGGAGAAAGTTGTATGTCGTCGTAAGCCTTGAAAAACTTTATAGAACTTTGTTAACGTGGTGAAAATTATGTGTTAATGAATTAAAGCAAAACTAGAAAGTGGTTTGTTTAGAATCGAGAGCAGAATCGAATTATCATGGTTTCAACATTTGTTACATTGTTTCAAAAAATAATTTTTTTTCGTACTCTTTTAAAATTTCCTGAACTCGATCTCAACCCACCGCACGGGCACACTCACCCTACTTATTACCAAAACAAGATTCTTAAAATGTATCCATGAGCATGTTAGCGCTTTCATTCATTGCTGAAATGATAACAAATCATTTTTGCCTATAAACTTAAAATGTGAATAACTTTAAATTTTAACTATCAAAATATTGTTTCAATCTAATTATTTTGTTATTAATCAGTTGGGGTGTATAAAGTTTTTTGCTTATTCATTAGCACGTTGTACATACAGGGTCCTTCTTAATATGCTGACACTTTTTAAGGGGATGATCAGACCATCAAACTGAACAACTTTCTCTATGGGACCAATATAGAAATAGCGAAAAAAAATCTGTGGTCCCATACATTTAGGTCGAGTAGGTTTGTATGGACCAGCAGATTTTTTTTCGCGAATTCGATATTGGTCCCATAGAGAAAGTTGTTCAGTTTGATGGTCTGATCATCCCATTAAAATAGTTTCAGCTAATTTTGTTAGACCTTATACAATGTGTTAATGAATAAGCGCAAAACCTCATACACCCCAACTGATTTATGACAAAATAAATAGATTGAAACCATAATGTAATTGTTTTTATAGTTAAAATTTAAAGTTATTCGCATTTTAAGTTTTGAGGCAAAAATGATTTGTTATCATTTCAGCAATGAATGAAAGCGCTAACGTGCTCGTGGATACATTTTAAGAATCTTGTTTTGGTAGTAAGTAGGGTGAGAGTGCCCGAGCGGTGGGTTGAGATCGAGTTCAGTAAATTTAAAATTTTGCAAACAAATTATTTAATATTTTGAAAAAAATTACCTATGTTGAAACCAAGATAATTCGATTCTGCTCTCGATTCTAAACCAACTACTTTCTAGTTTTGCGTTAATTCATTAACACGTTGTATATTACTAAAGTCCGGCCGCTGAAAGATTGCGTTTGACAGTTACCATAAAATTGTAAAAAACTGAATGAAAACTATAAATGCCTTTGACTAATTATTATAAGGACTAGCCTTGCGGTAAAATTTCCCCTCTGCCACGGTGTAAGCACAATTGATCTTGTGCATTTACATTCAATTTTACACCTTATCACTAAACGAGACAGCCTATAATTGTGAAATAATAAATTAGAACTTAGAACGTTTGGGGTTCACACGAGACTACTTTTCATGATTTTTAACATTCAAAATTAGAATCTAAAGTTATGGGGAGTAAAATCCAAAGTTGCAGATTTCATGCTACCTCGCCCCCCGCAAAAAGTGGCAGAAATATTTGTTAGTAGAATTACACGCGTAACCATTCCATATAATAATTGGTCAAAGATAAATGCCGATCATTATTTAGTAGCTTTTTGAACTTAAAAGGGCAGCTAGTGCCCTGTGTACTAGAGTGAGCACAGGTAAACAATATTTTCATTCAGTTTTTTACAATTTTATGGTAACTGTCAAACGCAATCTTTCAGCGGCCGGACTTTAGCATACCTTGGACACTTAACTGTTAGATAAGAAACGTAATGGATTATGTAATAATTATTTTCAGAGTCAAGAATTGGATGGGAATAAAAAAGTGTTTGTGATAGCAGGAGAAGCTCCGGAATCTGATGATGGTAATTAATTACTAATACATTTGGGTCTTCAACTATAAATAAATAATAAATATCTTGGACATTGTCACACAAATTATCTAGTCACATTTAAAGTACCAGAATCTAGCCTGGACTTGTGTTATGATGACTAGACAACAATATAGAATACATAAATAGATACAAACGTCCATGACTCGGGTACAAATATTCCTATTCATCATACAAATATTTGTCCCTTACGGGATTCGAACCCGCGACCCTCGGCACAGCAGGCAGGTTCACTACCGATTGTGCTATCGGGCCGTCAATAGGTAATAGGATTCAGGGTTCTTCTTAATATGCTGACACTTTTTTAACGGGATGATCAGACCATCAAACTGAACAACTTTCTCTATGGCACCAACATCGAAATCGCGAAAAAAAGATCAGCTCTTCCATACAAAACTGCAAACCTACTTGTTCAAATGTATGGGACAGCTGATATTTTTTTCGCGTTTTCGATGTTGGTCCCATAGAGAAAGTTGTTCAGTTTGATGGTCTGATCATCGCCTTAAAAAGACCCTAGAGTTCTACATACAGAATGGCCACTCCCCGCCCCCCTCTGACTTCAGATCCCTCACCACTTTCTGGGAAACTTGAGGGAAGCCGAGCAAGGGAATGCAGTCAGGCGCACCCGTAGTATTTGACTACATAAAATTTAGTCTTTTCAGTGCATAAAATACGATGAAAAATAACGCTAAATTTACATTTTCATTATTTCTTTAGCTCAAATACTATTTTTAATAACAGAATGAACAGTAAAAACTAATGAAGTGTAGATAATGTTCATACTATTCATAAAATTTTTTCATTGTAGAAAAAAATAATCCTTATGTGGTATTAACATCATCCTATATCCTGACATCTCTTCACAAAACAATTTAATTTTGTTTCGGTACAACTTTTTGATAATCACTCGGCTAGCTATACTCTATTTCAAATAGCAATGAAATTTTTAAGGCTACTTTGAATTACAGAAACAGAGATTTGAAACACTTCCTCTCACTTATTCTTAGAACATCTTTAGTAACGTCCAAGATATGTCGGATAGTATACAGAGTCCTTCTTAATATGCTGACACTTTTTAGAGGATGATCAGACCATCAAACTGAGCAACTTTCTCTATGGGACCAACATCGAAATCGCAAAATAAAAATCAGCTGTCTTATACATTTGGCTCGAGTAGGTTTGCAATTGTGTATGGAAGAGCAGATTTTTGTTTCGCTATTTCGATGTTGGTGCCATAGAGAAAGTTGTTCAGTTTGACGGTCTGATCATCCCGTATAAAAAGTGTCAGCATATTAAGAAGGATTATTTAATTTCTTGCTGTCAAAGTCAAAGTCAATATAATTTATTCAATATAGGCTTGCAGCACACTTATCAAACATCAAATCTTTTTTAAAGCTACTCGTACCACCGCGTCGGAACGTGTTGTCGCTGTAGAGAAGATGCGGCCAGAAACTCTACAACATAACACGACTTAATAACTATTACAACATAAATTCTTAAGCTAAAGTTATTTATACAATAATACATAGTCTGTATTTTAATGTCTAAATGAAATATTTCATTTGCAGAGTCAAAGTTACCATCAACGACAAGTGGTATGGATTTGGATGCTCCACTACATTTAGCCATGACTCCGTCGAGTCCGTCCAAAATCATCTACAACTCTTTGCTGCATCAGAAATTATGTAAGTGTGTACACCGGGTCCTTATTAAGGGGCTATAAGTTCAGACGAATATTTTCTATGAGAAACGCGATTGCCCAGCTCTCCGAAGAATTAACAAAAGTACTTTTATAGATTTTTTATGATTTCACTAGATAAACGAATGGTGAATATGTGAGTATAAATACCAAAAATCGAAAACTATTTTAAGTTCTTCTAAAACGAGATTTTTTTTAAAAAATACATGAAAATACGTCATTTTTGTGACGATTTTCTATCGAGTGAAGTAATTCCAATCGTGTTTTCAATTTATGATTTCACTAGATAAACTATCCAAGAATACTGAGGTATGACTTTGGTTTCGGTATATTGTATAAATCTAGTCGAAAAATGAAAGATGCCCCCAAGGTATTTCGTCCTACTTTTGCGCTTTAATAATCTGATGGTTTTTTAAGGGGATTCATTAAAAAATACCTTTGACTATTTATATGTGGACTGGTTACGCGTGTAATTCTACTAACAAACATTTCTGCAACTTTTTGCGGGGGGCGAGGTACCATGAAATCCGCAACTTTGGATTTTATTCCCCATAACTTTAGATTCTAATTTTGAATGTTAAAAATCATGAAAGTAGTCTCGTGTGAACCCCAAACGTTCTAAGTTCGAAGTTATTATTTCGCAATTATAAGCTGTCTCGTTTAGTGATAAGGTGTAAAATTGAATGTAAATGCACAAGATCAATTGTGCTTATACTGTGGCAGAGGGGAAATGCTACCGCAAGGCTAGTCCTTATAATAATTAGTCAAAGAAAAATACAGATTTCCCATACATTTGGGTCAAGTAGGTTTGCTGTTTTGTATGGAACTGTTGATTTATTTTTCGCGATTTAGGCGATTATCACACTAGCGACGCGTCCCGCCGCGGTGCGCGGAGCGGCAGATCACGCGCGCGGCGACGGAGGCGCAGATCTGCCTCTCCGCGCGGTGTAATCTGCTTCTCCGCGCGGGGTGGCAGTGTACGACGGTCCCGCGCCCAAATGTTCACTTGGCTTTCGTTCGTCAGATTAGCAGAATCTGCGCGCGGGACGCCTTCCCGCGCATTGACGCGTCGGCAGTGTGTTGTCCTAGGCGTGTTTTCTATATAAATTGAAATACTTGCATACAATGTTAAAATCTGCGGCCCCGTGCTACGCGACGGGGCGCGGTGCAGTGTGATAATCGCCTAAGATGTTGGTCCCGCAGAGAAAGTTGTTCCGTTTGATGCTCTGAGCATCCGCTTAAAAAACAGCAGCAAAAGTATTGGCTATGTGCGAAGTGGTGATGGGAACTGACAAATCGATCACAGTGCCCGGGGTGACAGAAATGTGTACTTTTGTTGGACAAGCTGTGTAAAATATGCAATCTATGCAAATCCACACACTAACTCAACACGAAATCTCCAAAACTGTAAAGACTACAAACTTAAAATTGGAAATGGAAGTTTCTATTGGCATCTAGGTGCTCACTAAAACGGGTTTTTAGAAATTTTATCTCCAAAGGTGTGAAAACCGGGATAAAAGTTTGTACGGAAATTGGCACTGCAATTATCGTGGATTCTAGCAAATAGGTATTATAATAATTTTATATCGATAATGTTGCTAATTTCTTTAGTTTTTACATTATTTTATTATAAAATAACAATCTTTACAAGATTACTAACTAACATGCTACTTGAAATAATTCACGGCGGTCCGACACCGCTAGGGGCGGTAGTGTCGTGCACATAGCAAATAATTGATTGACTGTTTTCACTCCATCAGGGGAATGCAACGTGTCACTGCGAGCAACTGTAGAAGGCCTAGTGAAGCACACAACTGACATATCCGTGGAGAAGCTCACAAGAGCTGATAAGACATTACTTAGTGTTCAGGTTAGATTTATTTATTATCCTAAGGGAATGCAAAGTGTCACTGTGAGCAACTATAGAAGGCCTAGTGAAGCACATAACTGACATATCCGTGGAGAAGCTCACCAGAGCTGATAAGACATTACTTAGTGTTCAGGTTAGATTTATTTATTATCCCAGGGGAATGCAAAGTGTCACTGTGAGCAACTATAGAAGGCCTAGTGAAGCACACAACTGACATATCCGTGGAGAAGCTCACAAGAGCTGATAAGACATTACTTAGTGTTCAGGTTAGATTTATTTTATGTTTTTCGAACATGTGTATTTTTATTTATTATCCTAGGGGAATGCAACGTATCAATGCGAGCACATTATTCTGTTATTAAAAATAGTATTTGAGCTAAAGAATTACTGAAAATTTGAATTAAGCATTATTTTTCATCGTTTTTTATGCACTGAAAAGACTCAATTTCATGTAGTCAAATACTACGGGTGCGCGCGCCTGACTGCTTCCCTTAAGTTTCCCAGAAAGTGTGAGGTGAGGTGGGGTATCTGAAGTCAGAGGGGGAGTGGTCGTTCTGTATGTAGAACTATAGTCCTTCTTCTATGCTGACACTTTTTTAAGGGGATGACCAGACTGTCCAACTGAAGAACTTTCTCTATGGCACCAACATCGAAATCGCGAAAAAAAAATTGCTGTCCCATGCATTTGCCTCGAAAAGGTGTGCACTTTTGTATGGGACAACTGATTTTTATTCTCGATTTCGATGTTGGTGCCATAGAGAAAGTTGTTCAGTTTGACGGTCTGATCATCCCCTTAAAAAAGTGTCAGCATATTAAGGACCCTGTATACTATAGGTATTCCCTATTCTGTGTCTATGGTTAGTGAAAATAAACTATATAATAAATAAATAATTTATTGTTAACAGGACAGCATGAGAGCTACGAACGCTAACCTCACTTTAGCCAGAGCACGGCTAAAGCAGCTTCACGGGGAGCTGGAGAAAGCTAACTGTAGCAGCGCTTTGCCCACCGTCAAAATTAAACATTAAAATAATAATTTAAATTATAAAAAACTAACTAATATAACTAAGATCTAGAAGGGGTAGATAGCCGGTGGACCAAAACTATAGTATAAGAGTAAAACAAACTGTACGTAATAGCGTAATAACGTAGCTTGACATATTTCTGACGAAAGATATGTCAAATTATCTATCATATACAACGTGTTAATGAATTAACGCAAAACTAGAAAGTAGCTTGTTTAGAATCGAGAGCAGAATCGAATCATCATGTTTTCAACAAGGTAATTTTTTTCAAAATTTTAAATAAATTGTATGTAAAATTTAAAATTTACTGAACTCGATCTCAACCCACCGCACGGGCACACTCACCCTGCTTACTACCAAAACAAGATGCTCAAAATGTATCCATGAGCACTTTAGCGCTTTCGTTCATTGCTGAAATGATCGCAAATCATTTTTGCCTCAAAACTTAAAATGCAAATAACTTTAAATTTCAACTAATGAAATTATTGTTTCAACCGAATTATTTTGTTATAAATCAATTGGGGTGTATGAGGTTTTGCGCTTATTCATTAACACGTTGTATAAGCTAACAGTGACTTATCCAGAAGTGGTCAAATAGGCCCTAAGTGTATCAAATCTCTGTTTCTGTAATAGGGTATTTGACAGCATGTAAAATATATGATCTATTGATGGGATCCGTATTGAATATGCATTTTGGAAACCAACTATTTAGTCAGTTAAGAAAAATACTTGATATTTTAACAGAAAATCGACAAAGAATTTGTCTACATTAGTCACGTGATCGTAAACGACTGTGATTGGCCGAATGGTAGATGACGTCAACTGCTTATAAACAGTTGCGTGTAGAGTGTGAGTATCGTACAAAGTTTACGTCATCGTGACGTCACCTGCTTGTTGCCACGTATATTGTCAGGAAAAGCGTTTTTGAGGGATATTTAAATAACATTTTTTGCGTTTATATGTAATGGAACGTAAAATAATACATTTTCTATAGAGTCCTTAGACATCAGTTATTAACTTAGAACAGTTTTTAAAAACCTGTCAAATACCCTATTCAAAATAGCCTTAAATTTCGTTGATATTTGATATGAAGTATAGTGTAAGTTGTTCCGATAAAGAATAAATATTGTTAACAATAAAATAAAAACAGTTTTATAAGTATTTATTTATTTATTTTACAAAAATCACATTTATATTCTTAACACTATTTGAGTCGAATTTGAGCAAACATTTATCACCTATCTCCCTCTTTTGAAGTGAATCTGAATCATGTCTCATACAAATTAGAAAGAAAATATTGTATTGGACCCATCTTCAAATGCTAACGGTTTTTTTAAGGTGATGATCAGACCTTCAAACTGAACAACTTTCTCTATGGGACCAACAACATCGAAATCGCAAAAAAAGGCTGTTTCATACCCTTAAAAAGTGTCTGCATATTGAGAAGAACCTTTACACCGTGTTCTTGAGAATATACATTAACTATGGCCTGATATTCAGACCACTAAATTAGGCATTTTTCACTATGGGACCAAAATTGAAATCAATAAAAATTATAGTAACTAATACCCTTCTTAATATGCTATCGGTTTTTGAAGAGGATACTGAAGAGGTTATTGAAGAGGATCAAACTGAACAACTTTCTGTATGGGACCAAAACCAATATCGCAAAAATAAATCTGCTGTTCCTTACATTTGGGTCGAGTAGGTTTGCAGATTTTGGAGCAGCGGAATTATTTATTTTGCGTTTTCTATGTTGGTCCCATGGAGAAAGTTGTTCAGTTTGGTGATCTAATCATCCTCTTCAAAAACCGCCTGCATATTAAGAAGGACCTTATAATTTTTTTTGTGATTTCAATGTTGGTCCCATAGTGAAAAAGCTAAGAACACTATCAAAAATTAGCTTTCTATTTAAAAAAACGCATCAAAATCGGTCCACCCGTTTGGGAGCTACGATGCCACAGACAGACCGACATAGGCGTCAAACTTATAACACCCCTCTTTGTGCGACGGGGGTTAAAAATTACCAATTTAATGGTCTGAACAACAGGCCAAAGTTAACGCATATCCTCAGGAACACGGTGTACATCTTAGGGGGATATAATTCGGAGCGCGCTCCATACAAACGTAATATGGTGATATTTTCAATACTAACCAATTAAAGTCAATGAAATTTTGCTGAAACAATCTTGAAACAAATATCTATGCTTGCATGGAGTCAGATTTTCGTAAAAATATACAGTTTCAATGCTAGGATTAATTTAAGATTTGTATGGAAATCTTTTAGGCACTGTAACTTTAAAACTATACATTTTAGCGAAAATCTGATTCTATGGAAGCATAGAAATTTGTTTTTAGATTGATTCTGAAAAATTTCATTGAGTTTAATTGGTTAGTATTGAAAATATCACCATAGTAACTTTGTATGGAGCGCGCTCCGAATTATATCCTTTTAATGTACCTATATTAGCACAATACATGAAATAGACCCCCCCTCTAAATCGTATACCCTTCAGTATTGTACCCCCACTCTGCCATCTTGCTGTCAACCCACTGCCTAAACTTGGCGACGTTCGCGTATACAGCGGGCACATCTTTCTGTCCGCATCCTATACCCCACGCGACTAGTCCCGTCAGTTTGTAACGGTCGTCGCCTAGTGGACATACTAGGGGTGCCCCGCCGTCGCCCTGGAAAAAAAAAACAAATTAACAAAAAAAAATTTAGGGTTCGGTAGTCAACAAGGAACCTTTATAGTTTCGCCATGTCAGTCCGTGACTTGCTCAGAGACGCTTAGTACTAGAAAGCTATAATTTGACATATTAATCACGCCCCGATAAAGTGGTAAAATAAAATCAGGAAAAATATTTTTTCCTCCTCTACATGATAAGTGAGGATGCAATTTTGAAGTCATGTCGACGGTATAGTAAAAGCATTGTTGTTTTGGTAAAAAAAAAACTGAAATTCCAAATAGGTATCTCAAAATCTCTTAATTTTCGGCCATACATACTCGTATTATGGGGGTTCACAGTTCACTTTTATAAAATTTTGCCGACTACTGGCTTCGTGACCAATTTTGATTCACCAGATGCAAAAATTTAGACGGAGCATACAGAACAGACAGAATGGACGAAAACATAAATGTTCCTTGTTTCACCACGGTACCTACCCAAAATAAAAAAGTACAAACCTGGCAGGTATCCTTGCCCTCTTCTCCGCCGGCACACACGAAACTGTTGTGAAGTTTGAAGTTGTTTCCGAGCCGTGTGCGCCGCAGCAGGTCGTTGCAGTGCCCGCGCGCCACCATGTTGATCTCCACGCGCTTCAGTATCACCGCGTAGCGACCTTGTACTCCTGCAAAATAAACAAGCATGATTTTAGTAGGTGGTGGTTGCCAGATCCTCAAATACAAAAGCCGGACACCACGCTATTTTAGGCCAATCATTTGGTCATTTGGACAAATCTTCAATGGCCAAACAAACCTTTCTAAGGGTGCCTGTCCACTGAAGCGGAGCTAGGCTGCGGAGCGGAGAAACGAGGAAATGTTTAACCAATAAGATTGCATAAAATCTCCGCACAAATGAGTCAATCCTCGATGAGTTGAACATCAAGTCGAGGCTCTCCACCATCTGTATGCAACGAGTCCTAAAATTCTTTGGGCATACGGTCAAGATCAGATAGTTTGGAAAAACTCATAATCACCGGCCGTATTGAGGGAAAGAGAGGTAGAGGACGCATGCCTACGAGATGGACCGATGTGGTAAAAGAAATTATCGAGGCAACACTACAGGAGAGCATACACCGGGCCCAAGATCGAGCGGCCTGGAGAGCTGTGGTGGCACAAGCGGCCCACGATGGTCACGTCCCTCAGCCATGAGGTTACGACTAAGAAGAAGATTGGTTAATATTTCCTCGTTTCTCCGCTCCGCAGTCTAGCTCCGCTTCAATCGACAGGCAGCCTAAAACCGGACTTAACTTTTGGATTTAAAAATACTCGATTGCCCGGGCGAGGATATCTCTGTGATTACTTCTCTTGCGCGGTTTATGTCTTGTATACGATTGTGAACCTTATGAGTAGCGGCTGATGGGTTACCAGTGTGACGTCGCAAGTCGTCTTACGTGCACGTGTGCAGATGCGATGGGTCGCGCCATCAGTTGGCTTCCTTGCTATAACTTACGCTGTTGTGGACGTGGTTAATGCCATCTGTGACTAGCTTCACGCACTTACCAAAGAAGTCCTTCCGGGCTGTCAAGACCTGCTGTCAACTTACCAAAGTCCTTGTCCCACCCATTGGCGACGTATCCCCTGTGCCTGTCGACGGTTCACTACGGACTGAGATATCGTGCTGTCAAGACCTGGCGTCAACTTACCAAAGAAGTTTTTGCCCCACCCATTGGCGACGCATCCCCTGTGCCTGTCGAAGTCCTCGTCCTGGTCGGGCATGCAGATGACGTTGATGTGGTCAGCCAGTTGGATCGGCTGCTCCAAGCGAAGCAGGGCCATGTCGTTCTGAAGGCTTTTCGGTTTGAAGTCTGTAATTTGAGACATGGGTTTTGTCACACATATTGTAATACCAATGGAAGTTAGAGTGACATATCACTAGGTGTCCCCCGTGGGAATCGACCTCACGTCAAGAGACCAATGCTCTTAACCACTAGACCACGGAGGCAGTTGAGACCGGCTGCGGCGGAGACGGCTGAGACCACAGAAGCACGTTGCGTTGCTTTCGTGCGTTATTTTCAGTAGTGTAATTACATTATTAACATTGTAGAGGAAAATAATGGTTGTTCAAATTAAGTCTCGGGCGGGACTTAAACCCGCACTCTGGTTAGTTTGTAATAAATTCCAGTAGATGGCGCTCACGTCAAGACGTCACGTTAAGATACAACAGATTGAAAATTTCGTTCTCCAGTCCCACTACCCATAGTAGGCTCGGTGGCGAAATTCGATAACGCAATTCCCCAATTCAAGGTTTAGAAGAGTGCGGGTACCAAGTCCCGCCCGGGACTTCATTTTTGACGGCCCGGTAGCTCAGTCGGTAGTGAGCCTACCTGCTGTGCCGAGGGTCTCGGGTTCGAATCCCGTAAGGGACAAATATTTGTATGATGAATATTTGTACCCGAGACATGGATTTTTGTATCTATACAACGTGTTAATGAATTAACGCAAAACTAGAAAGTAGTTTGTTTAGAATAGAGAGCAGAATCTAATTATCATGGTTTCAACATAGGTAATTTTTTTCAAAATATTTAATAATTTGTTTGATAAATTTAAAATTTACTGAACTCGATCTCAACCCACCGCTCGGGCACTCTCACCCTGCTTACTACCAAAACAAGATTCTTAAAATGTATCCATGAACACCTTAGCGCTTTCATTCAATGCTGAAATGATAACAAATAATTTTTGCCTCGAAACTTAAAATGCGAATAACTTTAAATTTTAACTATTAAAATAATGAAATTATTGTTTCAATCTAATCATTTTATTTTAAATCAGTTGGGGTGCATGAGGTTTTGCGCTTATTCATTAACACTTTGTATATCTATTCTATATCGTTGTCTAGTCATCATAACACAAGTCCAGGCTAGATTCTGGTACTTTAAATGTGACTAGATAATTTGTGTGACAAAGTCCAAAATATTTATATTTATTTATCTTTAATTTAATTCGAAATAGCAAAACATGGCTATAACATGTATACAATTAATAATATTTGAAATTGAAGAGTTATCTATCAAACACCTACCTTTGTGTATGTAAATGTCCTGTACCAGCTGCTCCTGGTATTTAAGTCTCTCTTTAATAGTCTGCGTGTCCCACTCCCCAGCCCTGACCTTCAGATTACCTGGAGTGTACCTGCGTACATAATTACAACATTTAAATTTCTCTAGCAGTGCCTAAACTCTTTCCAACTGGCATTGCTAGCCTGCCACACACGACTAAACCTGTATTAAAACTTGACTTTCTGACTTTCTACAATCAAAATATTTACGAAAATATTTTATACGTTCGCAAAAATTTGTCTCTCTTTCCCAAAAACAGTGACGTTAATAATTACAATACAAGAAATAAAAATAAATTACTATTCCTACATTTTCGACTTAGTAAGGTCAACACATCTTTCATGGGGCACTGTATACGCTATTATAATAAGAGACCAGAGAATATTCTTAACTTGACGGACAAAAAGTTTAAGTCCCGTGTTAAACAAGTCCTCTGTAAAAAAGGTTACTATAAAATCGATGATTATTTGAATGACCAAAATGTCTGGTCTTGACAATTTTACTCTATGTAATTTAATATTGAATTTATGTAATTGTACTTTGTATATTTTGTTTTGTTTAAAAGAAGTGTGTTGTAGAGTTTCTGGCCGCATCTTCTCTACAACGGAACACCTTCCGACGCGGTGGTAGAGTCAAAAAAATGACGTCAAAAAGTTATCTATGTGATATTATTTTGAATAAACAATTTAGACTTTGACTTTGAAACAGTAATACGCGCGCACTTTGTAACACGCAAAGAAAGAGGCACGTCTAAATTTTTGTCGTTTTTAACCCCCGAAGCAAAAAGAGGGGTGTTATAAGTTTGACGCCTATGTCGGTCTGTCACTGCTTAGATTTATTCCTTTTTCTGCTTAAAACAATTTTTTTTTTTACAATATTTAAATTATTGTAAAGTAGTCTGTGAGGCAGAAAACTCCAGTACAGACTGCTGATCTACTCACTCTGTAAATGCATGCGTTTTTGGAAATAAATTTGAATTTGAATTGAAAAATAGTCTTGCCCTATGAAACATCTCAAATTAAATTGTGTTGTATGGCTTTTTCAAGACTAATTCTTAGTTTTTTCACACTGTAGACTAATATACGAGGTTTATACAGGGTTCTTTTTAATACGCTGACACTTTTTTTAAGGAGATGACCAGACCATCAAACTGAACAACTTTCTCTATGGGACCAACATCGAAATCGCGAAATAAAAATCAGCTGTCCCATCGATTTGGCTTGAGTAAGTTTGCAGTTTTTCGTGATTTCGACATTGGTCCCGTAGAGTCTCTTTTGATGTTGGTGCCATAGAGAAAGTTGTTCAGATTGACGGTGTGATCATGGCCTTGAAAAAGTGTAAGCATATTAAGAAGGACCCTATATAGTAGACAAAGTGCGAGATTTTTCTTGTTTTTGTACGAGGAACAATTTTCTACATCTGGCAACCCAGTCAAGAACTAACTTGTAAGCGATGTGGGCGCCTGTCATGACGACCTGAGGGTGAATGAGGACGCCGACGCCGGCGTAGCTGCCGTTCGGAGCCAGGACAGCTACAACCCACGGGAACTCGCCGAATTCCGCCTCTTGACCCTGGAAATAACAAATGGGATATTATAATAATGTTCTTATTTATAAAAAATCACGCATACCTATCCAGGATTTGTATTCGGGATGAGGCTAAGTGATTATTTTAATCTGGAGCGAGCGAAGCGACTTCAAAATTCTGCATTACTATTATTTATACTACTACTTATTATTAGAAAGCGTTGTAAGATGACCACTGTAGAATACACCTTTTCTACAGGGTTGGTTGAGGTTGATGTATAATAATAAAATACAGATATAGTATTCACTAGTGAATGTGGCTAGGCGTACGTCCGCACGGCACGGCGGTCGGTGAGTGAATACCAAGCGAATGCACGATAGATATTCACCATAGACCGCACCTGTCGATAGATGGCGCTACCGGCGCTTTCCACATTAACTACTCTTTATTGCTGTACACTACAACGACCTCAGTTGCGAGGAGTCCGGCCCCTCCCCCTCAGTCTTCGGTCACCATGATTATATTTGTGCTCTCACCGATCCGCCAGTGATGGTGAAGTCGAGACCGTTGGGGTTTCTGTACCCGCAGCCTCTCAGTCGTGAGGGGTCCGGCTCGGGGATAGGTACCTCCCCCTCAGTCTTCGGCTGCTTGCAGCACAGCTCCGTGCTTTCTTGACACCCCTCTTCTTTGAATCTAATGAAAATTTAACGGCGTGAAATGTTGTAACGCAAAAAACCTCTTATTGTATGTGTGGTGTGAGTTGTGTCTCTGAATGACAGAATACTTATGTAACATTGTATTATTTGTTATGTTTTTTTTACCGTTTCGAAACTTTCAGTGGTGGTTCAGACCATCAAACTGAACAACTGTTACTATGGGAGCAAAACTGAAATCTTAAAACAGCTTTCCATACTAAACTTGCTTACACAACTCGAATGTATGAGACAGTCGATTTTTTTTACGAATTCAGATTTGCTCCCATAGTAAAAGTGCAGTGCAGTGCAGTGTGCTAGTTTTAAAAAAATTTCCATACCTACATAAAATATTATAAAACTGTAACAGAAGTGTGTCTGTACATTGAAGATATTTACATTAAAAAGATTACGATATGGTTTTTAGGTATCCCGGACTCCAAATCAACCTTTTTTAGAATTTTTGTCTGTCTGTTTATCTGTTTGTTTGTTTGTTTGTAACAGCATCACGCAAAAACTACTGAACCGATTTTTATGAATCTTTTTTTGTTAGATAGCTTATGATCTGACTTAAAATCTGGTATATTATTTGTGAGGACGAAGTCGCGGATTAACTCTAGTATAAAATATTACTTTTGATTGTACCGTCTACGCGTATAATGCGTCAAACTTTTGTATGAAATTGATAACTCTGCAACCTAAGGTGGTTGCGTTGGTGTATTTCAAAAGTTAGAGAGACACGCCCTATTTTGATTTTGAGCGCAAATATCTCGAGATAGAAGTATTATAACGACTTAGTTTCTATCTAGTTTCTATGGAAGTTTTGCTAATTTAAAAAAAAAAAAATTGTATGGGAATGGAAGAAAATTACCTGATATCCAAAGTACCAAATCCTGTGACGCTGGCGTTGTTAATGAAAACGCCATTTAGGTCCGTATCGCACAGGTAATAAGGTACACATTTGCATGCGTTGCCGTCCGTGTCCACGAAGTTTGACGTCGCGTCGGTGGGGCGGACTGTAATCTAGAAAACAAAACGGAGATGAGCGGAGGGGAGAATATCGGAGATGCTTAGAGGCTAGGGTGAATCCACTTAAGAAGAGCGGAGATGCTTAGAGGCTAGGGAGTATCCAATGTAGCTGAGCGACGAAGAGCGAAGATGCTTAGATGCTAGGGAGTATCCAATGTAGCTGAGCGACCATGAACGGAGATGCTTAGAGGCTAGGATGTATCCACTTAAGAAGAGCGGAGATGCTTAGAGGCTAGGGAGTATCCAATGTAGCTGAGCGACGAAGAGTGGAGATGCTCAGAGGCTAGGATGTATCCACTAAACCTGAGTAGAGAAGAGCGGAGATGCTTAGAGGCTAGGGTGTATCCACTTAAGAAGAGCGGAGATGCTTAGAGGCTAGGGTGTATCCACTTAAGAAGAGCGGAGCTAGGGAGTATCCAATGTAGCTGAGCGACGAAGAGCGAAGATGCTTAGATGCTAGGGAGTATCAAATGTAGCTGAGCGACGATGAACGGAGATGCTTAGAGGCTAGGATGTATCCACTTAAGAAGAGCGGAGATGCTTAGAGGCTAGGGAGTATGCAATGTAGCTGATCGTCGAAGAGCAGAGATGCTTAGAGGCTAGGGAGTATCCACTTAAGATGAGCGGAGATCCTTAGAGGCTAGGGAGTATGCAATGTAGCTGATCGTCGAAGAGCGGAGATGCTTAGAGGCTAGGATGTATGCACTAAACCTGAGTGGAGAAGAGCGGAGATGCTTAGATACCTATTAGCACTAGAGATTAGCTCAGGGCCGTGAGCAATGAAAAGAAGGGAAAAATACAGAAGAGACGTGTGGCGGTGGGGTAGTCAGAGATGTCGGTGTCGGTGATGTGATTGTCAAAGTAACACAATTATAAACCTAATTGTAGTACGTAGCATAGCGTCGTTTGGAGAATTACGCCCGCGCCTCCAGGCGACATCACCTGGAGGCGCGGCCGCGATTCTCCTTTACGACAAAAACGACGCTATGCTGCGTACTATAAGGTTTATATTGTGTTACTTAGATTATCCGCCACCGCCACACGTCTCTTCTGTATAAACTAGTGATGCAACGAATACGAATACGAATATTCGTATTCGCCGAATATCAGCCAATCACCGAATATTCGTATTCGGAGAATATCAGGAAGACATTCGTAATTAAATGTTTTCGCAAAACCCACTTAATTTTTGTCAGAAAAGACATACATTTTCCTACGCTGCCGCTGAATATGTTTTTCCAGAAACAGTCATCTTTCAAACTATCCACTGTGTCTCCAAAAATAAAATTTTTCAAGGGTTTCGAGAGTCAAAAAAGGGTTTTCTTTTACCACCCATAAAAGTGTCTTTTAACAGGTCTTTTAAAATGGAACAAAACATTGGTCAGGACTTTAGGAATTTTAGAGCTTGTCCGACACGCTGTCGAATTTGATTATTTAAATAATATTTCGAATGATTAACGTGTCTTTTCAACGTTTTAAATTATTTTTCCCTATTCGTATTTGTATTCGTATTCGCCGAATAGTAAAATCAATATTCGTATTCGTATTCTTATTCGTAAAAGTGGTATTCGTTGCATCACTAGTATAAACCGTAGCTTAGATAGACGTGCAAAGTTATAAAGTTTGAATTTAATATTGATTGATACAAAAGCCGATAGAAGAAGAATTGTTAGATAAAATGAGTCCAAGAGATCCTTTCCCTTAAAGCAGTTTAGTTCTATTAGATCCTGGGAAGCTGGCTATAACTTACTTCTTGTAACTTCGGTGTAGTGGAAGGCTTTCCGAATATAATTTCCAAAGTTAAGGGATCAATTGTGGTTACCTGTGGTAATGTTAACTATGGTTAGGTTAGAATAACTACTTGCTAGAATATCTACTTGAGAAGAGAAGAATATGTGGGGACTTGCCACAGTTGTCAACACCCAATAGTTATAGCAACGAAGCTAACAGATGGCGCTACGGTCGCACTCGTAAATTTGCACGTAAGACAACTTGCGACGTCACATTGGTAACCCGTTAGCCGCTACACATAAGGTTCACAATCGTGTACAAGACATGAATCGCGCAAGAGAAATAATCACAGAGATTCGATATATATACAAAGGTCCAACTAAGATCTGTTGGACCACGGCCGGTCCCCAGGCTTCACACCTAGCCTGGCGGAAGATCTTCCCTTTTCACCGGAGGAACCTTCCACAGTAGTTCCTCCACAAATAGCTAAGAGAAGAGACCCACACAGCTCACATTGTCTACAGAATATCTAATAAATATCTTGTCAATATTCGCTCAAATATCTACTATGAGTCTTGTGATATTTATAAGTAGTACAAAAGATATCTAGAAGATGCCTCTATGTCCGCCTCCTAAATGTCATGATCGAGAGAAGTAATAACTATCGTGTTTTGAGCCACAGAATAATCAAGAATAGTTCATGAACAACAACAGAATTATATTTTGACAACGACTATTTCATGCCTTAAGAGAAGTTTATTCCGAATGCGTAAATGCGCGCTGCATACAAACGAAGTCTCGTGATATTTTCAATACTAACCAATTAAACTTAATGAAATTTTGCAGAAACAATCTAGGAACAAATCTCTATGCTTGTATCGTGTCCGATTTTCGTTAAAATATACAGTTTCAATGCTAGGATTAATTTAAGATTTGTATGGAAATCTTTGAGGCACTGTAACTTTAAAACTGTACATTTTAAGGAAAATCTGACACGATACAAGCATAGAGATTTGTTTCTAGATTGTTTCTGCAAAATTTCGTTGAGTTTAATCGGTTAGTATTGAAAATATCACCAGACTTCGTTCGTATGGAACGCGCCAACAGTAATATACCCTTAAAATGTCCAAGATATTTATTATTATTATTAATTTACTTACGTCTTCAAGCCTAGGCTCGGCAGGCTTGGCTGTAGCAGGTGGTTTCCCGAAGATGTCCTCCAGGGTCAAAGGATCTATGGTGGTGAGCTGGGCGCACGCTGTCGCCGCGAAGATCGAGAGGATAGCGAGATGCATGGTGCTGGAATATTGTGAAAAAAATAAATAAATACCTTGGACTTTGTCACGTAGACTATCTACCAGCGGGCCTAGCATGCCAGCCCCGAGAACACGAGAAAAATCAGGGTTGTGCTTTTTTCTTTTTTAATTTATAATAACGGACTCTTGCTAGTGCGTTAGCACTGCATTTCCGCCAGTGTCAAGTAGTTTATGGGAGAATCTATCCCAATCTCAGGGATTGTTTTTGATCAAGAACAAGAAGAGATTGAAGATTGCGGAGCCTCGTGGCAGCGCGAAAACCACGCGAGACAAGTGCTCGGGTCAGAACCCGCAACGTGAGTCGGGGTTGTGCTTGTAGCCCAGTAAAATTACGGTGCGCTTGTATGGCGAAAGTAAATAATTTATAACAGCCGTTCTTTTTCTTCTATACGTTAGATTTTATCATTTAGATTGAATATCCAACTAAAAATTTTCTTAAATAATTAAAAAGTAAAAATAACTGACAGTTTTTAAGAGGATGTGATCAGATCATCAAACTGAACAACTTTCTTAGCTTATGATCTGACTTAAAATCTGGTATATTATTTGTGCGGATAAATTCGCGGGTTAACTCTAGTTTTGTTATAAAATCAGTTGGGGTGTATGAGGTTTTGCGCTTATTCATTAACACGTTGTATATTGGATCATAAAGTCACATAAAAAAGGGTCACTGACAATTCGACACGACCTAGACTTTTAAATTGAATACCTACACGATAATAAATAAAAATAGAGGTAAAGTCGACGATATGAGGAAAATATCTCAAGGAAACAAAACGTAAGTTTGTTTGTCACGGTTCATGGACCTTACGTGTAGCCAATTATATGTTTATGAACCAACAAACTCCACTCCATTATTTTGTATTTTATTAGCCTATATACAACGTGTTAATGAATTAACGCGAGAATGGAATCGAGAGCAGAATCAAATTATCATGGTTTCAACATAGGTAATTTTTATCAAAATATTAAATATTTCGTTTGAAAAATTTAATATTTTGATTTTGTATTTTATTAGCCTATATACAACGTGTTAATGAATTAACGCGAGAATGGAATCGAGAGCAGAATCAAATTATCATGGTTTCAACATAGGTAATTTTTATCAAAATATTAAATATTTCGTTTGAAAAATTTAAAATTTACTGAACTCGATCTCAACCAGCCGCTCGGGCACTCTCACCCTACTTACCACCAAAACAAGATTCTTAAAATGTATACATGAGCACGTTAGCGCTTTCATTCATTGCTGAAATGATAACAAATCATTTTTACCTCATAACTTAAAATGCGAATAACTTTAAATGTTAACCATCAAAATAATGAAATTATTGTTTCAATCTAATTATTTTGTCATAAATCAGTTGGAGTGTATGAGGTTTTGTGCTTATTTATTAAAACGTTGTATATCATCCAACTGCTATCCGCCGTAACACTCAACTGCCTCCGTGGTCTAATGGTAAAGAGCATTGGACTCTAGACACGGAGGTCGTGGGTTCGATTCCCACGGACGCCTAGTGATATATCACTTTGTGCGTTTTTCCCCAGTTGGTTAGGACATTGTAGGCCGAATCACCTGATTGTCTGAAAATAACTTTGACTATTTATATGTGGACTGGTTACGCGTGTAATTCTACTAACAAACATTTCTGCCTCTTTTTGCGGGGGGCGAGGTAACATGAAATCCGCAACTTTGGATTTTATTCCCCATAACTTTAGATTCTAATTTTGAATGTTAAAAATCATGAAATGTAGTCTCGTGTGAACACCAAACGTTCTAAGTTCGAAGTTATTATTTCGCAATTATAGGCTGTCTCGTTTAGTGATAAGGTGTAAAATTGAATGTAAACGCACAAGATCAATTGTGCTTATACCGTGGCAGAGGGGAAATGCTACCGCATTTCCCTCTAGTCCTTATAATAATTAGTCAAAGGAAAATAATGATGATTACGTGCTTTGGATGGCACGTTAAGCCGTTGGTCCCGGCTACTATCTCTCGTTGTAGTAGTAGTCGTTACTTAAAAAACACGGCAGAGGCTATAAGGCGGTCTGAAATGACACCAGGGCTGCAATCGCGGTAAATATTCGGTGATTGAACCGCGACTGGACTACGTACAAACCATAACTTTTGACACATTTGGTATTGCGCTAATCGCGGTACTGCTCTTGACAGCCGTTAGAGCCGTTTTGACAGATCGCTCAGACGTTAAAGGCTGTCAGTTACATAGAGTTTAGCGCGATGCGGAATTCAGCACAGTTAAATAGTAATTGGATTGCAATGTGATTAGAACTGAAATTGGATAAGAATAGAACTTTGATGTTTTAACTTCGAAAAAGAAGCATGCAGGTTTCCTCACGATGTTTTCCTTCACCGAAAAGCCAGTGGTGTTACAAATCGTACATAAATTCCGATAAACTCATTGGTACGAGTCGGTCTGGACGGGGATCGAACCATCGCCGCGCTGCTGGCAAGGTTACTCGCCACTGGACCACAACGGCACATATGCTTGTAGGTAATTACTTTAAAATTGCGAAATCTGACACGACGATCTGTGATTCCCATGAGCAATTATTTACCCAACGGCCAGGTGAACGCATCGTAAACCAGTTTGTTTAATTTCAATGACTCTTAACATTATAATGGAGTGCGGTTTTATGAAATTCGCATCATTTTGTAAACGTACATAAGAGCGGTTTTTCCACGGAGGTTTATTTGATGACTGGTCATTTTTTATTGGAACTGCATATTTCATACAATTTACAGTAGGTTTACTTTTGTTCCATAGCGATGTGTTGTAGTACTCATATCATCTTTTTGAGGCTGACTGTACCTTTACATTAGATGTTCAAAGAATGCGAAATTCTGTGAAACGTAAGTAGGTACTGATTGCAAAAAAATACGCCGAAAGAAATTAACGTTACAACATTTTTCAAGGGCGCAGTTACAGAAGCTCGCCCAGTGCTGCAATCGTGGTAAATATTCGGTGATTGAACCGTGATTGGACTACGTACGAACCATAACTTTTGACACATTTGGTATTGCGCTAATCGCGGTACAGCTCTTGACAGCCGTTAGATCCGTTTTGACAGATCGCTCAGACGTTAAAAGCTGTCAGTTACATAGAGTTTAGCGCGATGCGGAATTCAGCACAGTTGAATAGTAATTGGATTGCAATGTGATTAGAACTGAAATTGTATAAGAATAGAACTTCGATGTTTTAATTTAGAGCAATCGGGCTCCCGGGCGCATAAAAGGCTAGTTACGGCACTGTTGGTGTGCGATATTTCGAGCTCGCTTTAGCTTTAGCATTTTAGGCTAATGGAACTCACACCACCACCGTTTTGAGTCTTGGGCCGAGATTCAGAGACGTTTTTAAGCCATAGTTCGAACTCCCGTATGTCAAAATCCATACATTTTTGCCACGAGCTCGAGCTAAGACTAAAAAAATCGCCTTAGTGAAATTTCGAGCTCGATTCGCTCGCTTAAACGGTGTTCTAAGCATAAATGTAGGCTAATGGAACTCCCGCCACCACTGTTTTGAGTTTAGGTGTCTGAAATTTCGAGCTCGATTCGCTCACTCACTGTTTTTAGTCACGGTGTGTGAGATTTCGAGCTTGCTTCGCTCGCTCTAGCCTTTACTATAGAGTTTGCACTATAATAACATCTTTGATGCTTTAGTATAGGTACTGTAGCCCCGGGACTATTTAATTACCAAAAATGATCCCGATTGTCGATTTGTTGAAATTATTACTAACATAAAAACAATCCCATATCTTTATCATCATTTATTCGGCACTTGAATGAGCTATAAAAATATAGTATTTTCCGTACTATATCTTTTACACAAGTAGGTTAAGGGGATATAATTCGGAGCGCGCTCCATACAAACGTACTATGGTGATATTTTCAATACTAACCAATTAAAGTCAATGAAATTTTGCTGAAACAATCTTGAAACAAATATCTATGCTTGCATGGAGTCAGATTTTCGTTAAAATATACAGTTTCAATGCTAGGATTAATTTAAGATTTGTATGGAAATCTTTGAGGCACTGTAACTTTAAAACTATACATTTTAACGAAAATCTGACTCTATACAAGCATAGAAATTTGTTTTCAGATTAATTCTGAAAAATTTCATTGAGTTTAATTGGTTAGTATTGAAAATATCACCATAGTACGCTTGTATGGAGCGCGCTCCGAATTATATCCTCTTAAGAGCGTCGGTGGCGCGTTGCGGTTAGCTATGGAAACTCAATCTAGAGGTCCGGGTTCGAATCCACGCGGACGACATGCCATGTACCAATGAGTTTTTCTAACTAAGTACGTAATACTGACTGCTCTTTAAACGGTGAAGGAAAACATCGTAAGGAAACCTGCATACGCTGAAGAAGAAATTTCTGATGCGTATGTGAAGTCTACCAATCCGTATTGGGCACGCGTGGTGGACTAACGTACATACACCCTCCCTGAGGATAGGCCTGTGCCCTGCAGTGGGACGTATATAGGCTGTGATGATGATGTTGATGATGATTTAAGTAGGTACTTAAATTTATAAACTCACGAACGTAATTCCCAATAATAATATAGTACAATCCACAAAAATATAGTACGATACTATGTAACAAAATACTTAGACGATCAAACTGAACAACTTTTACTATAGAGCCAACGTCGAGAAAACACAAAACACACTTTCATGCAAAACTGCAGTACCGCGTCGACTCAAATGTATGGGACGGCAGATTTTTTTTATTTTTTCTCTACGTTGGCTCCATTGGTGAAAGTTGTTCAGTTTGATGGTCTGAAGAACCCCCTTAAGTATTACTAGGGTATTTTGTTATACCCTGTATACAGTCCTTTTTTATATGCTGACACTTTTTTAAGAGGATGATCAGATCGTCAAACTGGACAACTTTCTCTATGGGACCTAAATCGAAATCGCGAAACAAAAATCTGCTGTCCCATACATTTGGCTCCAGTAGGTTTGCAGTTTTGTATGGGAACAACTGTTTTTTTTCGCGATTTCGATGTTGGTGCCATAGAGTTGTTCAGTATGATAGTCTAAGCATCCCCTTAAAAAGTGTCATCATATTAAGAAGGACCCTGTATTTTACCTACTGTTGGCAACCCTAATTAGGTTAGGACGGACGGACGTGTCACAGGGTTAGTAGCACAGAAAAACAAGCAATAGGGTCCCTTTTGCACTCCTTGGGTACCTACGGAACCCTAAAAAAGGCGAATGACCAATGTACATTTAAATTTTAATATAAAAAGTCTAAATAAAAAGGTATAAAAATAAATTAGGTATTTTATTATCCAACCAGGTAAATAAAGACTGCGATAACCTGTTCACATCCTGTTTGGATTGAAACCGTCATTCATTATCAATTTTAATTATAATAGCATTTGTATTGTTATTATTATTTAATAATTGTAATTACACAAATCATTTTAAAGCAATAATAATCATTAACCTAACCACAAAATGCTTACCAAGTTATTTATTCCCAATAAAACACAAATTACCAACCACTAAAAACTAATTTCAGGTATTTTATCGTTACCTATTATAACATAATTCACAAAATCACCACTGTTTTTATTTGAAACAGATTAAAAATTGTTTTTTTTTCCGACAAAGGTTTTCGTGTGTTCATCCACACATCGCGTTTGTAACTGAGGAGGTACTGGTTTCGCGTTATTATTATGTTTGTCTTGTAGTTTCGTGGAGACGAGATGACGTGATGCGGTCAAGCAAGGTGTCAGAGGCCGGCCACTAATGATAATCACATACTGTCCATTATCAAAGTATTGATAGTGAACTATCAAAGGAACTCGGCTTTGAACAATGATAATATTGTTTTAAAGTCGTTTGTTATAATGTAGGTAACCAGGCACTTATAAAATTTTGTATAGGAATGAATCTGGCCACTGTTGATCAAGTATTAAGAGAAGTTTATTCCGAATGCGTTAATGCGCGCTGCATACAAACGAAGTCTGGTGATATTTTCAATACTAACCCATTAAAAACAATGACATTTTGCAGAAACATTTATGCTTGTATCTTGTCCGATTTTCGTTAAAATATACAGTTTCAATGCTAGGATTAAATTAAGATTTGTATGGAAATCTTTTAGGCACTGTAACTTTTAAACTATACATTTTAACGAAAATCTGACACGATATAAGCATAGAGATTAGTTTCTAGATTGTTTTTGAAATATTTCACTGACTTTAATTGGTTAGTATTCAAAATATAAGCAGACTTCGTTTGCATGGAGCGCGCCAACAGTAATATACCCTTAAGCGCACAACACACGGCCGCTATAATATGTTGCTATACCCTTCTAACGCACGCAAGTTGCTACTCGCACGCAGAAAAGAAACGTGCTTATGCAATTTTGCGTGCGTAAGAAAGAGTAAAGCAACATATTATAGCGCGTGTCTGACGGGCTTTAGTGGAAAGTTTGGGATGAAAAACGGCTAAAATCCCAAGCACAATGTGTTTTATACTATCTCCCGTTTGCAATGGAGGGAAGGCTTAGTAAGGTCAACACGTCTTTCATGGGTCACAGTATACGTTGTTATAATAAAATCCTCGAGACCATTTTGAATCTTTCCGAAAACATGTTTAAAACTCAAATAAAAAGACCTCTGTAAAAAAGCATATTATAAACTGGATGATTATTTAAATGATCAAAATGCTTGGGTCTGAGGTCACTAGCTTATAGTTTATTTACTTCACTGTATAGTATCAATTATTTTATTAAATAGACTATGTATTATTGTATACATAACTTTAGCTTAAGAATTTATATTGTAATAGTTATTAAGTCGTGTTAAGTTGTAGAGTTTCTGGCCGCATCTTCTCTACAGCGACAACACGTTCCGACGCGGTGGTAGCTTTAAAAAAGATTTGACGTTTGATAAGTGTGCTGCAAGCTCCTATATTGAATAAATTATATTGACTTTGACTTTAACTTTGAGTCGGATATTTGTTTTTCCTACTCCTATCTTCTTTGATTAAATACATTGCGGGTTCCAAGAGCTCGCTGGTCTTCATTGTCTAGTGTTGTGAATGGTCGTCGCTGTTGATCCTCGTTTACAGGATTTACAGCGGTGGGAAATTGTGGTGGGCCCATGGATTTAGAATAATAAGCACAAAGTCGTTTTTCCAAACCACTCAAAGTCGCTACCCTTTTTTTTGTCAAAGTCAACATAATTTATTCAATGTAGAAGCTTGAAGCACTCTTACGCTTCTAATGAATCTGGGAAAAATATATCTGTACATATTAGGTACTAGCATAAGCATATATGCTCACGACCACAAAACATTATAAGAGGGGTTAGAAATGCAAAGTAGGCGTGGAACGTGTCGCCACAGTTTATGCAATGATTTGCATAACACCATAAGGCGCGCGGCGTGGTGCGAGTGAGAGGGCATGAGTAATTGTAGCTGCGTGAGCGGGAAGACAAGTGGCGACACAAAAGCGCTACTTTGCATTTCTAACCCCTCTTATAATGTTCTGTGCTCACGACTATATTCCCCGAGGGGGTAGTCAGAGATATTCTGAGACCTCAGAACATGCACGTTTCACCAGTAGTACCGAAACTCTGTTAAGTGTGACGGGGTTGAGCCCGTCGCCACATAATGGACAGTGGGTACAATACATGCCTCGAAATTGAAGCATGCAGGTTTCCTCACAATGTTTTCCATGTTGATTAGGTACTAAATAGTGAAAAAATAAAAAAGGTAGGAAGACCAAACTTGGTCAAAAAAATGGTCCAGACAACCTGACCGTCAGGATGACTGGACCACTGGTTCAATTATTTTCCTCGTATTACAGTGAGGTGCTAAATATTTGAAGGTACTCGTAAATACGATTTAGTACTCCGTACAGTCGCCATCAAATATATCGTAGCACACAAGGTGTTCAAATATTTCTGAGTAGTTTCAATAAATTCTTTACAGTAAATGTCACCAATTACCTATATATCGAAACGTGTATTTTGTCATAAATATCTGAACAGCGAATTTTCGATTATTTCTTTACAATGTTATTTAAAATTGAAATGTATAACAACGGAATAAGGTATTTTTTCCTAAACTACTCTGATGTTTATGATCACCCTGACTGCGTAGATACATTTGATGTTCTAGGCGTTCGGATATTATTAATTGCTTATGTGGAAAGAAATTATTGGAATTTAGGTTTGCTCAGAAATATTTAACCACCTGGTTTGCTATGATATATCTGATGGCCTGTACATAAGACTTATTATAACGTTCCTATGATTTTCACATGCTCCTTTTTTCGGTGCAATCTGAACAAAATATAAGTACCTACCAGTACCAATTAGGTAGGTACTAAATCGTCATGAAAAAATAAAAAAAGGTAGGACTACAACTAGGTAAAAAAAAAAATTGTCCAGACCTTATGGACCACTGACTGGACCACTGTTTTCCTATTCTTCTCCGTTTGTAGCGAGGAACAAAAAATTTGTTTTTCTATCTGGCAAATATAGTATTGCTCTGGGAGCAGGACTATGGGACCACACCAGTGACGGCGAAGCGCCCTGCTAGGTTACCGAACCAGTGAATGAACTTAAGAGAAGTTTATTCCGAAACCGCTAATGCGCGCAGCATACAACCGAAGTCTGGTGATATTTTGAATACTAACCAATTAAAGTCAATGACATTTTTCAGAAACAATCTATAAACGAATCTCTATGCTTGTATGAAGTCAGATTTTCGTTGAAATATACAGTTTTAATGCTAGGATTAATTTAAGATTTGTATGGAATTCTTTGAGGCACTGTAACTTTAAAACTATACATTTTAACGAAAATCTAACAAGATATAAGCATAGATATTAATTTCTAGATTGTTTCTGCAAAACTTCACTGACTTTAATTGGTTAGTATTGAAAATATAACCAGACTTCGTTTGTATGGAGTGCGCTCCGAATTATATTCCCTTATGCAACCTGCGCATGGGCACCCCTAAAGGACGCCTTTGCCCTGCAGTGGGATTCTACAGGCTATAACTTAACTTACTTTGTATACAGGGTGTAACAAAACAAGCTAGTAAAGATGTGTAAAATTAACCAATAAAATAGTTTTATCTGACGAGCGAGGAAAATTGGGCAATTCGATTGGTTGATTTTACACGCTCCGCTTTGATAGATATGCCGAGAGTACTTATATTATTAGAATAAATAAAAATCTATCCAGTCGCTAAACTTTTTATTATAAAACACAATAAAATATTTACAAAAAAATATAATTAATACATATTCATCTAATATATTTTGCGCTAAAATTAACAATGTACAAGAATTCAGTTTATACAGGGTCCTTCTTAATATGCTGACGGTGTTTAAGGGGATGATCAGACCATCAAACTGAACTCTGTATTGGACCAACATAGAAATCGCGAAAAAAACCAGCCTTTTCATACAAAACTGTAAACCTACTCGATCCAAATGGAACAGCTGATTTTTTCGCGATTTCCATGCGAGTCCCTTAGAGAAAGTTGTTCAGTTTGATGGTCAGATTGATTTGATGATCTGAGCTTGAAAAACCGTCAGCATATTAAGAGGATAGGCAGGCTCTCGAAGAAATTTGGAGAATAGGTCACTTTTCCTTATGCTTTAAGAGAAGTTTATCCCGAAAGCGTAAATGCGCGCTGCATACAAACTATGGTGATATTTTCAATACTAACAAATTAAAGTTAATTTAATTTTGCAGAAACAATCTAGAAACAAATCTCTATGCTTGTATCTTGTCCGATTTTCGTTAAAATATACAGTTTCAATGCTAGGATTAATTTAAGATCTGTATGGAAATCTTTTAGGCGCTTTAACTTTAAAACTATACATTTTAACGAAAATCTGACAAGATACAAGCATAGAGATTATTTTCTAGATTGTTTCTGAAACATTTCACTGACTTTAATTGGTTAGTATTGAAAATATAACCATTCTTCGTTTGTATGGAGCACGCCAACAGTAATTTACCCTTAAGGTCGCGATTTTGCTCTAAGGTCCGATCCGCCCCGCCGACTATAATGCGAAAAAGACAACGGCATCTCAAACTGATTTTATCTACATAAAATGGACGAAATCAGCATTTCGTATTCCCCTGTTTCCTCCTCCAAAACTAAACCGATTTTAATAATTCTTTCAAGAATAATATGAGAAAGACTTTGGCTATGTCTCTATGTTTTGATTTTTTTGTTTATATTCGTCAAATTTGTTTGCTGGATGTCTGAAAACGGGCGGTAAAATTGGTCATTTTCGAGGGTCCCCAGTTCTTACAGTAATTTATGCAAAAAAGCAAAACATAGGGACATAGCAGAGGTAACATAGATTGTATGGTAAAAGTTTTTTCATCCCCCCATCTCGGAAAGAGTATTTTTGCTCTTCGATATCTGAGTGCCAAAGTCGTTTTTATCAACTAGAGGACAAAGTAAATTGAATTTAGAACATAGTGTGCAATAAGTTTGTGAATTCAAAACATAATTAAACCTATTTGCTTTTCCCTCCATGGTGCCGAATTTATCATAGCTTTTTTTTTTTGTATTTAGTCATTTCCTCGCTGAGGTGTGATGAAAAGTTACGTGTTGCACTCGAGTGCAAAGATTTTTCACCTCGTGCTCTTTTGATTCCCTCGCTAACGCTCAGGATTCTAATTTTTGAATCACAGCAAATTGAGCACGCGGTTAAAAAGCAACTTTGCACTCTTGTATAACAAATAACAATTTTGCTCTAGTGTCATTATAAAGGGGAATAAAATGGACAAAACGTTACTACTAGTCTATCCTCTTAAGAAGGTCCCTGTATTCATTTTAACATATCGCGTAATAAGCAGTCAATATACAACGTGTTAATGAATAAGCGCAAAACCTCATACACCCCAACTGATTTATAACAAAATAATTAGATTGAAACAATAATTTCATTATTTTGATAGTTAAAATTTAGAGTTATTCGCATTTTAAGTTTTCACGCAAAAATGATTTGTAATCATTTCAGCAATGAATGAAAGCGCGCTTCATGGATACATTTTAAGAATTTTGTTTTGGTAGTAAGTAGGATGAGAGTGCCCGAGCGGTGGTTTGAGATCGAGTTCAGTAAATTTTAAATTTTATATTACGTTATTTCATATTATGAAAAAAATTGCCTATGTTGAAACCATGATAATTCCATTCTGCTCTCGATTTTAAACAACTACTTTTTAATTTGGCATTTATTCATTAACACGTTGTAGAAATAAGAGCGACAGGTCTGAATCATAAGGGTCCAGGTTCGAATTCGCACGAACGACATGCCATGTACAAATGAGTTTTTCTAACTTATGTACGTAATACCGACTGCTCTCAAACGGTGAAGGAAAACATCGTGAGGAAACCTGCATACGCTGAAGAAGAAATTCCGATGCGTATGTGAAGTCTACCAATCCCTTAGACAATATAACTAGGGAGCAGCCTAGCGGTAGCATTTCTCCTCTGCCACGCTACAAGATCAATAAATCATGTGCATTTACATCCCATTTTACCTTACTAGAGTTTACCCGCGACTTCGTCCGCATAAATTATTTATACCAGATTTTAAGTCAGATCATAAGCTATCAAACAAAAAGTTTCTTCACAATCGGTTCAGTAGTTTTTGCGTGATGCTGTTACAAACATACAAACAAACAGACAAACAAAAATTCTAAAAAAGGTTGATTTGGAGTACGGGATACCTAAAAACCATATCGTAATATTTTTCATGTAATGTCTTCAATGTACAGACACACTTCTGTTACAGTTTTATAATAGTTAAGATTACTAAACGACACAGCCTATAGTTGTGGAACAATAACTTCAAACTTTTGGGGTTCACAAGAGACTATTTATAAAATTAAAATTCGATTTTAAAGTATTGAAATTAAATCCAAAGTTGCGAGTTCATGCTACCTCGTACCCCGCAAGTGTCTTTTTTTTTAGTAGAATTACACGTGTAACTTGCTCGTCCATAGTTATATTGTCTAAGACCAATCCGCATTGTACTCGAGTGGTGGACTAACGTACATAGACCCTGTATCAGGGCAGTATACAAGGTGTTACAAAAATACATATAGAGTCCAACTAAATATGCTGACACTTTTTTAAGGGGATGATCAGACCATCACATTGAACAACTTTCACTATAGGACCAACATCGATATCGCGAAAAAAAATCTGCTGTCCAATCCAATTGGCTAAAGTAGGTTTGTAGTTTTGTATGGAGCAGTTGTTTTTTTTTTCGCGATTTCGGTGTTGGTCCCATGGAGAAAGTGGTTCAGTTTGATGGTCTGATCCTTTGTCTATTTATATGTGGACTGGCTACGCGTGTAACAAAACTTTTTGCGGGGGGCGAGGTAACATGAAATCCGCAACTTTGGATTTTATTCCCCATAACTTTAGATTCTAATTTTGTATGTTAAAAATCATGAAAGTAGTCTCGTGTGAACCCCAAACGTTCTAAGTTCGAAGTTATTATTTCGCAATTATAGGCTGTCTCGTTTAGTGATAAGGTGTACAATTGAATTTAAATGCACAAGATCAATTGTGCTTATACCGTGGCAGAGGGGAAATGCTACCGCAAGGCTAGTCCTTATAATAATTAGTCAAAGGTCTGATCATCCCTTTAAAAAAGTGTCAGCATATTAAGTTGGACCCTGTATAAACATTTAAGGGTGTGGTTTAGGCAACAACTTTCACTATGGGACCAACATCGAATTCGCGAAAAACTAATCTGTTGTTCCATACTAAACTACAAATCTACTTTTAAATGTTTTTATTGCAGCATGCGTTTTTTCTGTCATTTGTATGACAGCAGATTTTTTTTTTCGCGATTTCGATGTTGGTCCCTTAGTGAAAGTTGTTCAGTTTAATGGTCTAAATAAAAGTTTTAAATGTTAATTTTTACTTTTGTAACACCCTGTATAGGCTAATGATGAATACAGAAACAATAAAAATAAATATCTTGGACATTGTTACAGATTATCTAGTCCCGTTTAAAGTACTATAACTTCATTCCAAATAAAGACGACGAGATTTTCCGATTCCTATTTAGCTTTCTGGCTAATTCTGATTACCAAATGTAATTAATATATTGGATACATATAGCGTCCTTCTTAATATGCTGAGACTTTTTTAAGGGTATGATCAGACCATCAAACTGAACAACTTTCTCTATGGGACCAATGTCGAAATCGCGAAAAAATAATCTGCTGTGCTATAGTAAACTGAAATCTTGCTCGACCCAATTGTAAGAGACAGCAGATTTTTTTTTCTTCGCGATTTCACCATTGGTCCCATAGAGAAAGTTGTTCAGTTTGATGGTCTGATCATCTCCTTAAAAAACTGTCAGCATATTAAGAAGGACCCTACAGTTATCTAGTCATCATAATACAAGTCCAGGCTTCATTACTTTAAATGTGTAACTGCCTCCGTGGTCTAATGGTTAAGAGCATTGGGCTCTTGACACGGAGGACGTGGGTTCGATTCCCATGGGGGACACCTAGTGATATATTACTTTGTGCGTTTTCCCCAGTTGGTTAGGACATCTATCTATAACGTCACGCCTCTTTCCCAGTGGGGTAGGCAGAGACCAGAGCGCGCCATATACTACGATCCTTACATACCTCTTTTGCCTCATTCACATCCATACATCTCTTCATACATGCCCGTCGGTATCGAGTACTCCGCACCTCCCCTTTTTTTAGGACGCAACCGATTTGATCAGAATACGTCCTACGAGGGCGCCCTCTGCCGACACTTCCACTCACTTTAGCTCCATATATCTCTTTCGTACATCTGCTATCACTCATCCTCTCCACATGCCCAAACCAACGAAGCATACCCTTCTCTATTCTTGTCACAACATCTTTCAATTGACATCGATCTCTAATCACACAATTTCTCACTCTAACTCTCTCATTAAAGGTTAGGACATTAAAGGCTGAATCACCTGATTGTCTGAAAAAGAAAGATGATTCTGTCCTCAGACGGCACGTTAAGCCGTTGGTCCCGGCTACTATATCTGGTGGTAGTAGTCGTTACATAAAAACCACGTCAGAGGCCGTATGGCGGTCTGAAAAAACTCTGACACCAGGGCTTGCTGCCCACACGATAAGAAGATGTGACTAGACAATTTGTGTGACTATGTCCAAGATATTAATTTATCTATGCTGTAACGCGTCTGTATCTATGCTGCATTGCTTAAATCGTCTTCTAGTCATCATAATACAAGTCCAGGTTAGGTTCTGGTACTTTAAAAGCGCTATCGCACCCTTGCTCTTTCTTTTTGCGCGCGAACGAACGAGATAGCAGGCGCGATAAATCGTTTATCAAGGCGCCATGCCGCGGGTGCAGGCTAGATTCTGGTACTTTAAATGTGACTAGGTAATTTGTGTGACAATATCCAAGATGTTTATGTATTTATGTTGTATCGCTTCTGTATCTATGCTG
This sequence comes from Agonopterix alstromeriana, assembly GCA_963924505.1. Lineage (NCBI taxonomy): Eukaryota > Metazoa > Arthropoda > Insecta > Lepidoptera > Depressariidae > Agonopterix > Agonopterix alstromeriana. The sequence continues at coordinate 6,080,576 of OZ004689.1, read as the reverse complement.
TAACGCGTCTATATCTATGCTGCATCGCGCACATCTTTGTCTAGTCATCATAATGAAAGTCCAGGCTAGATTCTGGTACTTTAAATATGACTAGATAATTTGTGTGACAATATCCAAGATGTTTATTTATTTATGCTGTATCGCTTCTGTATCGGTGCTGTAACGCATCTGTATCTATAATGCATTGCGTCTGTATATTGAAAGTTCGATATACAGGGTGAAATTAATATCATTAGCATCCTTTTAAACTAAGAGTCTACCCATCAAACTGAACAACTTTTTAAACCGTCCGGAACAAACAAAACAGCTGTTGAATACATCTCAGTCGAGTAGGCATTGCATTTTAGTATGGAACAGCAGAATTTTTTTTTTGACCAATCGGTCTGCTCCCATAGTAAAAGTTGTTCAGTTTGATGGGTAGACTCTTAGTTTAAAAGGATGCTAATGGTATCAAATTCACCCTATTATACAACGTGTTAATGAATAAGCGCAAAACCTCATACACCCCAACTGATTTATAACAAAATAATTAGATTGAAACAATAATTTCATTATTTTATTAGATAAAATTTAAAGTTATTCGCATTTTAAGTTTTGAGGCAAAAGTGATTTGTTATCATTTCAGCAATGAATGAAAGCTCTAACGTGCTCGTGGATACATTTTAAGAATCTTGTTTTTGTAGTAAGTAGGGTGAGTGTGCCCGTGCGCTGGGTTGAGATCGAGTTCAGTAAATTTTAAATTTTACAAACAAATTATTTAATATTTTGAGAAAAATTACCTATGTTGAAAACATGATAATTCGATTCTGTTCTCGATTCTAAACAAACTACTTTCTAGTTTTGCGTTAATTCATTAACACGTTGTATAAGCTCTGTGGTGCCATCTAGTAGTCAACAGGCAAATTACTGTAAAAATTGCCGGCAGGATATGCGGTCAAGTTCATTTGTATGTAAATTTATAATCTTATAACAACACTATGAACATATCGATGAAAGCTTCGACGGAAATACATTTAAATACATATACAAATACAATATATTACAGGTTTTCGTGGAGGAAGTGCAGAAGCGTTGCTTCGTAGTGCTTCGCTGCGTGCATCGCGCGAAGCGAGTGTCTCTCGCCGGGGTATACCTGGACAAAAGTCACAAAGTCAACATTATTTATTTCATACAGGGTGTAAAGAGCAGCCAGGAAAATACGGAAACGGTGAATTCCGACCATCAAACTCCATTTCACTTCGACAACCGTCGGAATTGCGAACAAACACACAAACAAAAATTCTAATATTGATTTGGAGTCAGGGACACCTAAGAACCATCATCATCAGCCCATCATCGTCCACTGCTGAACATATGCCTCTCCTAAGGCGCGCCACAAAACTCTGTCCTCGGCCTTCCTCATGCAATCGCTCCCCGCTACTTTCTTTAGGTCGTCTGTCCAGCAGGCAGCAGGGCGTCCCACACTACGCCTACCAGTTCGCGGTCTCCACTCTAGAACTCTGACACCCCACCGGTTGTCAGTTCTTCGGCAGATATGACCAGCCCATTGCCACTTCAGCTTGCTAATTTTCTGAGCTATGTCAACCACTTTAGTTCTCTGACCATCCTAAGAACCATATCATCATCTTTTTCTTGAAAATATCCTCAATGTACAGACACACTTCTGTTACAGTTAAAACAGTTGTAACAGTTAAAACTACCCATTCTGTGGCTGCGACTCACCTTGTACTCTATGAGGTTCCCCGAGCCGCACCAAATTAATATCATTAGCATCCTTATAACCTAAGAGTCTACCCATCAAACTGAACAACTTTTAAACCGATCGGAACAAACAAAACAGCTGTCAGTCGAGTAGGCATTGCAAACTAACAAATAAAAAAGTTTCATCAAAATCTGTTCAGTAGTTTCCGCGTGATGCTCGCACAAAGAGTCAGGGACACCTAAAAACCAGCCAACCACCATCATCTTTTTCTTGAAAATATCCTCAATGTACAGACACACTTCTGTTACAGTTTTGTAATAGTTAAAATTACCCATTCTGCGCCTGAGACTCACCTGTACTCTATGAGGTTTCCCGAGCCGCACCAGCTCCGACAGCAGCGCTGCGGTGTGGCAGAAGTGGACATTCTCATCTGCCAGCCCATGAATGATGAGCAGTCTTCCTTCCCTAGATATAACAATAATTACAACTAAGATTAATTTAAGCCGCGGTGGTCCAGTGGCGAGTAACCTTGCCTGCCGTGCAGGAGGCGATGGTTCGATCCCCGTCCAGACCGACTCGTACCAATGTGTTTTTCGGAATTTATGTACGATTTGTAACACCACTGGCTTTTCGGTGAAGGAAAACTTCCTGAGGAAACCTACATGCTTCAATTTCGAGGCATGTATTGTACCCACTGTCCATTATGTGGCGACGAGCTCACCCCTCGTCACACTGGACAGAGTTTCGGTACTACTGGTGAAACGTGGATGTTCTGAGGTTTCAGAATATCTCTGACTACCCCCTCGGGGAATATAGTCGAGAGCATATGCTATGCTATTCTTGATTAATTTAAGCCGACTCGTACCATTGAGTTTTTCGGAATAAGCTACTTGACAACTAGTCAAATCAGCTACTCTTTATCCTTAGACTACTTATATGCGGACCCGCCTCGCTTTAGCGTTTCCCCTCTGCCAACGTGCAAGATCAAAAGATCTTACGCATTTACATTTTATACCTTATCACTAAACGAGACAGCCTATAATTGCGAAATAATAACTTCGAATTTAGAACGTTTGGGGTTCACACGAGACTACTTTTCATGATTTTTAACATTCAAAATTAGAATCTAAAGTTACGGGGAATAAAATCCAAAGTTGCGGATTTCATGTTACCTCGCCCCCCGCAAAAAGTGGCAGAAATGTTTGTTAGTAGAATTACACGCGTAACCAGTCCACATATAAATAGTCAAAGAGTGTAGTGTATGTAAACTCACTGGTCGGGGAAGAAGGGCGCGTGAGCGAGTACACTGGCGCGCGTGTAGGCGTGCGGGGCGCGGGAGGGGAGGCCCATGTAGCGCTCGGTGTAGGCCGTGTCGTAGAGACGCCAGCAGGTTACAGGCGCGCCCGCAACGCACACCTTGAAGATGTTCGGGCGCGTGGCCAGGCCGAGGAGAGATAGGTACCCACCTAAGGACGATACTGACATAAGCACAGAAAAACACTTTTTTAAGAGGATGATCATACCATCAAACTGAACAACTTTCACTAAAGGACCAACATCGAAATCGCGAAAAGAAAATCTGCTCTGCCAAATGTATGGGACATTTGGCTAAAGTAGGTTGAAGTTTTGTTTGGAGCAGAGTTCATTTTTTTTCGCGTATTCTATGTTCGTCCCATAGAGTTTCAGTTTAGTTTTTCAGTTTGATGGTCTGATCATCCCCTTAAAATAGTGTCAGCATATTAAGAAGGACCCTGTATAGTTCTACATACTGAACGGTCACTCCCCGCACCCCTCTGACTTCAGATCCCCCACCTCACCTCACACTTTCTGGGAAACTTGAGGGAAGCCGAGCAAGGGAATGCAGTCAGGCGCGCGCACCCGTAGTATTTGACTACATAAAATTGAGTCTTTTCAGTGCATAAAAAACGTTGAAAAATAACGCTAAATTCACATTTTCAGTAATTCTTTAGCTCAAATACTATTTTTAATAACAGAACGAACAATAAAAAGTAACGAAACGAACATGATGGTCATACGATGCGTGATAAGTCTACCCTACACATATGACGAAGACAATTTGCATCAAGTGCGCATGTGGGAACGCCATCATGTCAAATCCAAAACGTTGTTTGATGTGCCGGACCTGTGATTTCACTTCATATTTACCTTTGAACCGCCGGAGCATAACGAATGGTAACTTTGCGCAAATTGTGCATGACATATGTGTAGGGTTGAATTACCACGCATCGTATGAACATCATCTACATTTCGTTCATTTTTAATGTTCGTTCTGTTATTAAAAATAGTATTTGAGCTAAAGAATTACTGAAAATGAGAATTTTGCGTTATTATACGTTTTCTATGCACTGATAAGACACAAATTTATGTAGTCAAATACTACGGGTGCGTGCGCCTGACTGCATTCTCTTGCTCGGCTTCCCTCAAGTTTCCCAGAAAGTGTGAGGTAAGGTGGGGGTCTGAAAGTCAGAGGGGACGGGGAGTGGTCGTTCTGTATGTAGAACTATATACTACCTATTCTGTGGTAAAATGTAAGACTGAGAAAGATGTGCTCACCGTAACTCCAGCCGTGTATGGCGACTCTTTCCATATCTATGCAGCCGGTCTCCTTCGCCAGCCATTGCAGTACTTCAACCTGACATCGAAAAGACAATTTTAACAATTGAAAAACGCGTCACATCGAAAACCCACTATAATTTCTAAATTAAGACTCTACCGCCCGAGTTTATCTTCAAATTGGTTAAGGTGGTTACAGAGTTGTCAATTTCATACAAAAGTTTGACGCATAATACGCGTACACGGTATTAATAACAGTAATATTTTATATATGGAAAAATTGTTAAGTTAATCTAGATGCCGCGTATCAAATAACATTTGCAACAACAATTTGTAATATATTTTTTTTTTTATACAAGGTGTTACAAAAATACAAATAAACATTTAAGGGGGTGGTTTAGACCATCGAACTGAACAACTTTCACTATGGGACCAAATTCAAAATCGCAAAAAAAAAATCTGATGATCCATACTAAACTACAAATCTACTCGAGCTAAATGTACGGGACAGCTGATTTTTTTTTTGCGATTTCGAATTGGTCCCATAGTGAAAGTTGTTCAGGTTGATGGTCTATATCTATATCAATTTCGCTCGAGTAGGTTTGCAGATTTGTATAGAAAAGCAGATTTAGATTTTGATGTCATAGAGAAACTTTTTCAGTTTGACGGTCTGATCGTCCCCTTAAAAAAGTGTCAGCATATTAAGAAGGACCATATATATTTGGGCTTTTAACCCTGAGGTTATGCCAGCCCTTATAATATAATTACGAAGATATAAAGCTTTGAAATTTTCTATGGATAAGTTCAAAGCTTTATATCTTCGTAATTATATTATAAATTGCAAATGTTATTTGATATACGGCATCTAGATTTTCTTAACTATTTTTCCAGATATAAAATATTACTTTTAATAGTACCGTCTACGCGTATTATGCGTCAAACTTTTGTAAATTGACAACTCTGCAACCACCTTAAGTTTTGAACCATTTTATACATTAACTATGGTACTTCTTAGGAAGAACACAAAACAATGTACAGGACATGAGAAGAGATTTGGTTTTTCTCTAAATCTATTTCAATTAAAAAAGGATTGTAAGTCACCCAAAGTACATATAAGATATACTAGGCGCGCTTCTAAGAAATCGCGCGATGCGACAAGATGGCGGCCATGCACGGCGGCGGTTGTTACAATCATGTTTAGGGGATATGAAATAAATATAAGATAATTAATATGATATAAGACTAATCGTTTAATATTTTATTAATTTGTAGTGATCATAATATCTACCTAGGTATTTATTTTTGTTATGAACTATTATTTACGTTTTTAATTCAACGTTTTGTAAGAAAAACACATTATTTTTCAATTAATAACATGTATTATGTACAAAAACAATTATGTAGCAGCGTAGCTTACCTATTTATAGTATTACCTGCAGTTTCAAACTGTATCTTCAGTAAAAACAACAAAGTTACAAATCGCGTTAAAAAGGTTTCAAACCACTTTATTTCCAACAAATCTTCATTTTGATTCAAATGTGGAATCACATCCATACACAATACAACCAGTTCGAACCATTGTGGTACGTGCGCGTTCGCAAGTATAAATGTAGAGACTGCTGCCAGCGCGGGCGCGTACCCCAAGTCTCTGTTGACTTAGGGTACTGCCCTGCTGCTGCAGGCAGAGCGGGCCGAGACGCGTTCCTCCCGCGCCCCGCACCCCGCACACGATAGACCCGAGCGACCCGAGAGCGCGCTCACTATTATTGTTTTATTCACTTTGAGTCACCCCCTTTTTCCAGTTGCAACCATTTTACTCTTACATTGTTGACAGGAAGAAAATGAAAATACTTGCACATGCACTTCATCTCATTTGGGGTTCGCTTGCCGCCATTAATCAGTTCGGTCGGAGTTGTATTTGATATTCGTGAAAAATTGGTGTTAGTGGTATTTGTGACATAATTTCGTGCGGATTGTGTACCAAAAAGTTGCGTAAAGTGACCAATATAACAGGAATCTCAAATATATACGAATAAAGAACAAAAGTTTTGGTGCAAGTTTACTCGTTCATGATTTTGGCGGCAACGCGCGAGCTTACAAAATCGACCACAATTTCATATCGTCTCTTTCATCTATCATCCCATCATCATCAGGAGAGTTTTGCGCGGGAATCGTGAAGAAAAGGACGGGCTTTGTTTTTTAATTTTCTAAATTCGTTTTTCGTGGCTATTGTTTTGTTAATGTGGTGGATTAGTTTAATAATGTGCTAATGGAGAACAATATAGTGAAAGTGAGAAATAAAGAAGGCGCTCCCGTTTGTTTCGGATGGATCCTCGCGTAAACCTCCCCTGAACATTGGAATGTGTGTACCATCCTCGCATTTCAAGAGTTAGGTATTAAGGTTAGGTTTAAGTACAAAGAAAAATAAAACTAAAGACCACGGCTGTAAGGGCTAGATCCCATTGCCTTTCCGAAAGGATAAACTAATTAAAAAAAAAAATCATCTCATTTTGCAAAGATAACGGCTTAATTCTGACCGGAGCCACGCGCTCGTTCTCATGAATTAGTACGGAGATTCGTGTTCCCGGGCGGATACGCCTAGTATAGCTCAGGGAGTTTCTACAGCTTATTACTGCGAACTATGGGGGGACCACACCAGTGACAGCGATAGGCCCTGGCAGGTCTACCGAACCAGTGAATAAACTTAAGCAACCTGCCCAAGGGCACCCCTAAGGGGTGCAGACCTCGGCAATCGGCTAGTGGAGATAGGTGAGAACTGAATACGGTAACTGACCTGGTCATCAAGCTCCACCTGACCCATCTTGCCCTTGATAGCTGCCTCCCACGCTCTGCCGCGGTGTTTGGACCCCCTGGAGTCCACGGCTACCACGTTGAAGCCTCGAGCTGCCAGCATATGCATGCGCAGTTGACGGATACCCTGACATAATACATTCGTTTCATTAGTCGATGGGCAACATTTCATTTTACTAAAAGTATCGATAGTTGAAAACCATTAAGAGATTATAATAATATCATACAAAACTTATATGACATTGAAATGCTTTTCTTTCCTACCCATTATTTATCGAGGTCAAAGTCAATATAATTTATTCAATATAGGAGCTTTCAGCACACTTATCAAACGTTAAATCTTTTTTTAAAGCTACCACCGCGTCGGAACGTGTTGTCGCTGTAGAGAAGATGCGGCCAGAAACTCTACAACATAACACGACTTAATAACTATTACAATATAATTTCTTAAGCTAAAGTTATGTATACAATAATACATAGTCTATTTAATAAAATAATTGATACTATACAGTAAAGTAAATAAACTATAAGCTAGTGACCTCAGACCCAAGCATTTTGATCATTTAAATAATCATCCAGTTTATAATATGCTTTCTTTATCTGAAAAAGTTAATCTGAAAAGTTATCTGAAAAATACTAAAAAATTACGTCCATGGCTGAATGGATCTTAGAAATTTGTGAATGTGCGCCATGACATCTCCATTGCTATATGCTCAAAGCAGTGGCGTGCACTCAGGGTAGACACAAAGATAGTGAAACCCGCATAATTTCTAAACTAATAAACATTTTGTTTACTAAATTTAAATTTCTTTATACAACGTGTTAATGAATAAGCGCAAAACCTCATACACCCCAACTGATTTATAACAAAATAAATAGATTGAAATAATAATTTCATTATTTTGATACTTAAAATTTAAAGTTATTCGCATTTAAAGTTTTGAGGCAACAATGATTTGTTATCATTTTAGCAATGAATGAAAACGCTAACGTGTTCATGGATACATTTTAAGAATCTTCTTTTGGTAATAAGTAGGGTGAGAGTGCCCGAGCGGTGAGTTGAGACCAAGTTCAGAAAATTTTAAATTTTACACATAAATTATTTAATATTTTGTAAAAAATTACCTATGTTGAAACCATAATAATTCGATTCTGCTCTCGATTCTAAGCAAACTACTATCTAGTTTTGCGTTAATTCATTAACACGTTGTATACAGGTAATTAAACAATTTAAAGTCATTTAGTAAACAAAATTTAGAAATTATTAAGGTTTTACTGTATTTGTGTCTATCCCGAGTACACGCCACTAAGTTAGATAGATAACTCATTTATTTCATCAGAACAATACAGGATAAACAGTGACATACAAAGGCAGTATAACACTATGGAGTCCGTATAAGGAGGTCCGTGCAAAGCTGCAACAGCAACAGGGAGCTCACACGACGGACCGGTCAATAACAAACACGATATTGTAGGTCACCTATACCTTGGATTATGTATGTATCTTTGACTAATTATTATAAGGACTAGCCTTGCGGTAGCATTTCCCCTCTGCCACGGTATAAGCACAATTGATCTTGTGCATTTACATTCAATTTTACACCTTATCACTAAACGAGACAACCTATAATTGCGAAATAATAACTTCGAATTTAGAACGTTTGGGGTTCACACGAGACTACTTTTCATGATTTTTTACATTCAAAATTAGAATCTAAAGTTATGGCGAATACAATTCAAAGTTGCGGATTTCATGTTACCTCGCCCCCCGCAAAAAGTGGCAGAAATGTTTGTTAGTAGAATTACACGCGTAACCAGTCCACATATAAATAGTCAAAGGTATGTATGTACCTTGTAACTGTTGGTGACGGTCTGCACCTCTGGCCCTCCATACACATGCAGTACGGTAGGGCTTCTGCCGGTCCCGCCGCAGCGCCATAGCGTGCAGTATGCTACTGCGCCGCATGAGAGGCGGGTCGAGTATATCTGCGGCGGGGGTATGTCGAGAGCGTTTAGAGAGTTCTCTGGAAGGAAAGACGAAATAATTAAGACCCATCACACCTATACTTCCTTCCAAATAAGGACGACGAGATTTTCTGATTCCTATTTAGCTTTCTGGCTAATTCTGATTACAAAATCTCGTCGCTCTTACGAGGAAAGACTAAAATTTCTGAACCTCACAACTTTAAAGGATCGTAGGGAACGTGGTAACCTGATCGAGACATTTAAGATCCTGACTGGTCATTATAATCTCCAACAATTTGACAAACTGTTCATTCGTGACCACAATGTCCGTCTAAGAGGACACCATATGAAACTACGAACCAGCTCCTCAAAGAACAATCCTCATCAGCACTTCTTGAGTAACCGAGTTGTCACAGCATGGAACAAACTACCCGACGAAGTAGTCTCGGCACAGACCATAAATCAGTTTAAGATCCGTCTCGACCTACATATTTCCAAAAACTGATAAGAAATAGTAGCTGCGACCAACAGGATACAGGCATTATCAGTTGCATCAACTGCCTGCCTGATAAATAATAATAATAATAATAAAATGTTCGAACACGATTTAGCATTTAAAAATGAAAAAAGAGTGCATGATTGAGTGAACTGAACGCTAACCATAGAGCAGATTTCGCTTTTTTTTCTCTAATATGCGATTGTCATTAATTTGTTGACTGAGATGTCAAAACTCCAGGTTTGCCAAAGAGTAATGGAGCGCAGGATGTTAGGTGTTAGAAGGATCGACCGTATCAGAAACACTGCGCTCCAAGAACCGCATCGCTGATGCAGGCGTTAAGGCAGCAGAACTGAAGTGGGACTGGGCCGGACATGTTTGTCGTATGCATAGATAGTCTAGGAAAAATAAGGTTTGAGATAGCATTAAAGACACTTTAGTAAATTGTGTTTGAAATAATATTACTATTAGTTTATAACATTTTTGTCGAGATTTCGTGGTTATATTGGCTCAGGAACCTGAGAAATACCTGTAAATCGATATAAATGTACAGAGGGCAAGCGTATTTCGAAAGATATTTCTTCCAGCCTATTAGCAAAAGAGACAGTTAATTATCACAAGGCAAATTTAATGTGTACAAACAAACAGTAAATAATTTAGTTTTGAGGTTATAATTTTTGAAGACTTAAAATATCAAATATCTACTCAAATTTACGATATTAACCGGGGATTATTATTGTTATAAGTAAAACGTATTGAATGAAGCCATCCTTTACAAAATCACCAGTTTTCCAATTTTTGTTCATACCTAAATTTAATGTTTTGTAAATGTCTTAAATATTCAATAATACACAATAAAAAATCGGGGATTATTGATAATTTATGTTTTTCAGGTATTTATCTACTATATTTCAAATTATCACCAAAAGTGAAATTAATGCAACCTTCTCCATACAAAAATCCGTAGATTTCCCCGATTAAGAGGGCGGTGGGCAACGATCGCAAGCCAATGGCAGCCCGACGATGGAAGCCGGAGCCGGGGCAGACCAAGAAAAAAATGGCGCGACGTGGATGCCTACGAAGCAGAATGGCAACTGATGGCACGGGATAGAGAAGGCTGGAAAAGCTTGGCCCAACAATGGGACCAAATAGGTAAAAAAAAATATTCTAGCATTCTGTCAATTTTCTATCGTCGATAACGCTACGGCGTTATCGTTTGCTGCCTTTGCTGCGGGCTTGCTGCCCCAAGATAAGAAGAAGAAGAGAAGAATCCAAACGGTATCAACAAAGCAGCCTCATTCTAAACCAAATAATTTGAATTACCTCTCACAAGCAGTGTCGTATCGTTGCAATCCGTGTCATCGTCACCAGACCGGCTGTCCCACGACCCGTTGAAACTGCGCGTCTCCGACGTTTCTGTAAAAAGTAAGTTATAAACTGTAGAATCCCACTGCAGGGCAAAGGCCTCCTCTCACTAATAAAGGTGAGAGGGAGTGGGCCACACTCCACCACGCGGGCCTAGTTCGTGTTGGTGGAGGCAAGTTAGTGGTCAACATGCTGTCAGAGAATTTTCAAGCCGCCTTAATTGGCCTCTGACCTGGCTTAACGAATAGTTACAACACCACTGGAACTATCCGAGACCAACTGCTTAACGTGCCTTCCGAAGCACGAAAACGCTCGAGATGAAATACCACTAAACGGTCACCCATCCAAAGACTGACCGGACCTGACGTTGCTTAACGAGAGCTTCGTTTCTGTATAAAATAAAATTGTTTTATGTAAAACGAGCTTCTGCCTGCGACTTCGTCCGCAACGGCTCCCATCATGTTGCGAAATATAATATATATATAGGTTTTTATAAAGCATAAGCATTAAGCTGGCTCTTCGGTGAAGGAAAACATCGTGAGGAAACCTACATGATTCAATTTCGAGGCATGTATTGTACCCACTGTCCATTATGTGGCGACGGACTCACCCCCGTCACACTGGATAGAGTTTCGGTACTACTGGTGAAACGTGGATGTTCTGAGGTTTCAGATTATCTCTGACTATCCCCTCGGGGAATATAGTCGTGAGCATATGCTTATGCTATGGAAGCTTTAAAAAACAAGAAGTTTCATCAGAATCGGTCTTGTTTTCGTGTGATGTTAGAACAAACAAGTCGAAAAACAAAATCTGTTATTTGGAGTTAGTGGACAATGATATCATTTTAAACACCAAGCCACGCTGCTTATATTAGCCATGTTATTATCTGGTCTCACCTGAGGTCAGCCTCTCCATCAGAGTGCCCTGGGCCAGTAGAGTGGGGTGCGGCGTGTAGATAATGCGATATACTCTAGTACAAGGCACGCTGCTTATATTAGACATGTTGTTATTTGGTCTCACCTGAGGTCGGCCTCTCCATCAGAGTGCCCTGGGCCAGTAGAGTGGGGTGCGGCGTGTAGATAATGCGATATACTCTAGTACAAGGCACGCTGCTTATATTAGACATGTTGTTATTTGGTCTCACCTGAGGTCGGCCTCTCCATCATAGTGCCCTGGGCCAGTAGAGTGGGGTGCGGCGAGTGGATAATGCGATATACTCTAGTACAAGGCACGCTGCTTATATTAGACATGTTAATATCTGGTCTCACCTGAGGTCGGCCTCTCCATCAGAGTGCCCTGGGCCAGTAGAGTGGGGTGCGGCGTGTGTATAATGCGATACACTCTAGTACAAGGCACGCTGCTTATGTTTGACATAGTTATTACTACGGTCGTGCAGTCCTGTGGACAAAATAAATGATATGTAGTCACATCACCTAACCAGGAAACCTATATGCGAAATTAGGTGGTTAGATACCAACCAGCCTTGCCAGACCTACGGATTTATAATAATAATAATAATAAACCCGCAGGGCAGCTTGTGGCGAGCTGTTGGTGAGTGGCGACACCACGGACCCGATTCTTCAGAGGGCCCGGATTGATTTGGCCCTCACCTCCTGTCTTGCCTTAACCGGCCGGCCAGGAGTGGAGTTGCATGAGCGGAACCTATGCTCCAGGTTGGAAGTGTAAAATGTCATAACGCCGGGACCTGCTGACTGGTGCGCTTAGCACCGGGAACCGGCGCCCGCAGACTCACCTCTCTACAACCTTAGTCGCTCAGTAGATGTTGCCGCCTTGTCGCTCCTTGCGATCGGCCTTTTTGGGGGGCCCACTCAATGAGTTGGCAAGTCACCGCCTGCTAGATTTTAAATTTGTGAGATAGTTAACTAGAGCAGGCGTCCGTTATCTCACTCCATAGCCCAGTTATCCAGTACACAGAATCCCATCCCCATAGCCCAGACAAATTTATCCCTTCCTGGCAATAGTTCAGCATCTGTCGGGAATTATCTTCTAGTGCATCTCCATGGTGTATTTAGGGATAGGCCTCGATAGGTGCATGCCATCTCACATTTAGAATAAATGGTACCAAAAAAGGCCTCTTCGTGTTGGCTTCGGCCCCATGTATTCCTCCCAAAGGATCGGGTCCCAGTGGACCCGTGCATCTTTCATGTACCAACATAATAATAACTCGTGGGATGTTCCTGGCAACACTAGGGCCTGTTGACGACGCTATGTCATGTCGCCGGTCGCCGCGTCTTTTTTTGTTGTGTGTAGTGACTGTGTTTTTGGTGTACTCTCTATTCTTTTCTTCTGACCTGGCTTTTTATATGACTGACCTGGCTATAAATCGGACTCCGATTCAGAGAACAGTCTTGTTTTACCATGTCGAAACGAGGAAAAATGCTAAACAGTCAATGTCTAACTAGTGGTGAAATTGTACAATTATTTTGAACGTGAATCAGTTAACGATGGGCCTCTTTTACCATTGACACAACCGTTCGATTCACATATATTTGAAGTCCGTATCGATTCATTCGCTTTAATAGATGTTTTTAAGCAGGTCACCTCACTATGAAGCTTAAACTGGTAGATATCAAATTGTCCCGACTTTAAAAATAACTATCTGACATAGCACAGTATACTCACGTCATCGATATCGACGGTGCACGAGTGTCCGACCGCGGTCAGTAGCGACACAGCGTGCGGTCTGGCCGTAGACAGCGGCGCTACGTACAGATGCCGCTCTAGTGGCGTCTCGCGAAGCCCCACGAAGTACACTAGCTGCCTCGCTTCGTCTACCTGTTGGTTCGAATAGGACACTGTTTATAGTCTATTTCAGTGGTTCGTAATCGGTGGTCTATGAGAACCACGGGAGTGGCCTGCGGAAAGGACCCTCCCTGTAAAAGAGTGGTCAATAAATTGAGATTTTTAAAGCAATAGGCGTTGAACGAGATGGCGATCGTGAATATCAATTCAATTATACTTTATTGCACACCAAAACAGAACATACATTTGAATACAGATAAAGAATTAAAAGTAGGTACAAATAAGGCGGTCTTATAGCTAAAAAGCGATTTCTTCCAGACAACCTTAGGGAGGCGGTGTAGCTCAAAATAAAGAAATGGCAATGAGTGTATAAATATACTAACAAATAAAATAAAACAATCTATAATAAATACATACATACATAGATATCTTTTTAAGTATATACATACATAAGTGACTACTACATACAACACGGAATATCTCCGTGTATCTAAACATAATTTACTTGTTTGAAGTGTCGGACCTGTGACTTTAGTCTACATGAGAGAATGTTGTTCACAGTTTGTGTGTGTGTGTGTGTGTGTGTGTGTGTTGTGTGTTTTGTTACACCTTGTATTGACATACCCATATCTTTCTGCCCATGACCTCCCATTCGCCAGCAGTGATCGCCTCCTTAGAGACGATATTCGGTCCAACAGCGTTCGACTCGTCTTCCGTCAACATTTCCACAACGGCTGTGGAAAACAACATTATTCGCGTTTTAAAAAGGGCCAAGAGCATGTCGGATACGTAAAGTGTTTGTGTAATAAAATATACAGGGTGTAAACTTAAATACGTAACGTCTTTCGGTTGGCTCTCATAGTAAAAGTTGTTCAGTTTGATGGGTAGACTCTTAGTGAAAAGGATACTAATGATATCAATTTCATCCTGTACAGGCAGATGATGATTTCAGAGGGTGCTTCAGTCAGGCCATCAAACTGAACAACATAAACTTTGAAACCAGCGATGTAAAGATATATTTTGTGCTTGAGAAGCTGATGATGATGCCACTTACATCTCTGCGCAGTCTGCGGCGCGCAAGTCACTAGATACAGATGCAGGTGTCCGCTCTCCTCCGAGGCCCATATGAAGGTGGTATTCTGTGGTGCTGATGATGACGGGGGGAAGAAGTAGAGGATGTCGTGGATGTTGATCCACGCGTCTGGAGCCGTCTCTGATATGAGGACCTGGATAGGCTGGAACAAAATAAAAATGCGATACAAAACTGCAAATCATTATTCGATCAATTTAAACTGCCCCCGTGGTCTAATGGTTAAGAGCATTGGGCTCTTGACACGGAGGTTGTGGGTTCGATTCCCACGGGGGACGCCTAGTGATATGTCACTTTGTGCGTTTTTCCCCAGTTGATTAGGACATTGCAAGCCGAAACACCTGATTGTCTAAAAAGAAAGATGATTCCGTGCTTGGGATGGCACGTTAAGCCGTTGGTCTTGGCTACTGCATCTGGTGGTAGTAGTCGTTACATAAAAACCTCGCTGCGCTCGGGCGCTAAATTAACACTTGCTGCTGACGACCTACGTCGGTCGGCGACAAATGGCCCGCAGTGCTGAAGAACCCACGTAACGTTCAATTGCATTTCGCCTGTGCTCATGACATACCGCGCGAGTCACCGAAAACCTATACCCACGACACGAGCCACATTTATCGTTTCTACGTTACGACTGTGCGCACGACCTACGAGGGGGGTCAAGTTCTATTGCATTCACCTGTGCTCATGACCTATAGCATGAGTCACCTTAACCTTACGCCTATGCGGGTGACCCACAAGGTGAGCCGTTTTAATCGTTTCACGGTTACGACTGTGCGCACGACTTACGAGGGGGGTCAACTTTAGCACTGCGCAAGGATCATGATTTTGAGCTTAGCAGCGAAAGTTTTAAATCTTTGAAACGTTTAAATTTTAAGAGAAGTTTATTCCGAAAGCGCTAATGCGCGCTGCATACAAACGAATTCTGGTGATATCTTCAATACTAACCAATTAAAATCAATGACATTTTCAAAACAATCTAGAATCTAATCTCTATGCTTGTATGAAGTCCGATTTTCGTTACAATATACAGTGTTAATGCTAGCATTAATTGAAGATTTGTATGGAAATCTTTGAGGCACTGTAACTTCAAAACTATACATTTTAACGAAAATCTGACTTGATACAAGTATAGAGATTAGTTTCTAGATTGTTTCTGAAAAATTTCATTGACCTTAATTGGTTAGTATTGAAAATATCACCAGACTACGTTTGTATGGAGCGCGCTCCGAATTATTTTTCCTTAATACTATACCTATATATAAAAAAGCCGTGGTGGTCCAGTGGCGAGTAATTTTGCCTGCCGTGCAGGAGGCGATGGTTCGATCCCCATCCAGGCTGACTCGTACCAATGAGTTTTACGGAATTTATGTAGAAATTGTAGCACCACTGGCGTGAGGAAACCTGCATGCTTCAATTTCGATGCATGCATTGTATCCACTGTCCATTACAAGTGGCGACGGGCTCATCCCCGTCACACTGGACAGAGTTTCGGTGCTACTGGTGAAACGTGGATGTTCTGAGGTTTCAGAATATCTCTGACTACCCCGTCGGGGAATATAGTCGTGAGCATATGCCGTACTATGCTAATACTATACCTTATCAGTACTGATGTTGAGTTTGTCGTCGACGCTGACACTCGCCAGATCGTGCGCGGGCGCATGCTCGTACCCGGTCGGTACAGTGAACTGCTCCACGGGTATCAGAGCCAGTTCCAAGCGCTGCTGCTTCCGGTCCACCACTTGCACCCAGACACTGTCGAGAAAGATGCTTTGACTACTTATATGTGGACTGGTTACGCGTGTAATTCTACTAACAAACATTTCTGCCACTTTTTGCGGGGGGCGAGGTAACATGAAATCCGCAACTTTGGATTTAATTCCCCATAACTTTAGATTCTAATTTTGAATGTTAAAAATCATGAAAAGTAGTCTCGTGTGAACCCCAAACGTTCTAAGTTCGAAGTTATTATTTCGCAATTATAGGCTGTCTCGTTTAGTGATAAGGTGTAAAATTGAATGTAAATGCACAAGGTCAATTGTGCTTATACCGTGGCAGAGGGGAAATGCTACTGCAAGGCTAGTCCTTATAATAATTAGTCAAAGGAAAGATGTCTAATTATTCATATGCTCACCATATACAAATTCGACCACAACTTCATCGTCATCTTTCATCTATCATCCCATCATCATCAGGAGAGTTTTGCGCGAGAATCTTGAAGAAAAGGACGGGCTTTGTTTCTTAATTTTCTAAATTAGTTTTTCGTGGTTATTATTGTGTTAATGTGGTGGAATTAGTTTAATAATGTGCCATTAATGGAGAACAATATAGTAAAAGTAAGAAATAAAGAAGGCGCTCCCGTTTGATTCGGATTGATCCTCGCGTAAAACTCCCCTGAACATTGGAATGTATGTACCACGCTCGCATTTCAAGAGTTAAGTATTAAGGTTAGGTTTAAGTACAAAGAAAAATGTAATTAAAGACCACGGCTGTAAGGGCTAGTTCCCATTGCCTTTCCGAAAGGATAAACTATTTAAAAAAAATCCTAAATCGCGCTATAAAAGTTATCAAGATATTTAACATAAATACAACATACAACTGAAAAAAGTTGGGGCCGTAAAACAAGTTCGTGGATCTTCTCTCCAAAAATGCAAACTCACAAATTGCCGCACGGGGTCCATCCAACCCTGGCGAGGTACTCGAACCAAGGGAAAGTGTCGCGCAGTGACTGTCGCAAGTCTAGCCATCTAATGTCAGTCACCTCCATAGAGCCGTTGTTGGTATCAGACACTGCAATGAGAATGAGATAATGTCACTAATAATAAAACGTGTTAATGAATTAACGGAAAATTAGAAAGTATTTTGTTTAGAATCGAGAGCAGAATCGAATTATTATGGTTTCAACATAAATATTTTTTTTTCAAAATATTAAATAATTTAAAATTTACTGAACTCGATCTCAACCCACCGCTCGGCCACTCTCACCCACTACCAAAACAAGATTCTTAAAATGTATCCATGAGCACTTTAGCGCTTTCATTCATTGCTGAAATGATAACAAATCATTTTTGCCTCAAAACTTAAAATGCGAATAACTTTAAATTTGAACTATCCAAATAATGAAATTATTGTTTCATTCCAATTATTTTGTTCTAAATCAGTTGGGGTGTATGAGGTTTTGCGCTTATTCATTACCACAAATGCGCCTGACTGCATTCCCTTGCACGGTTTCCCGGTATCTGAAGTCAGAGGGGGGCGGGGAGTGGCCGTTCTGTATGTAGAACTATACAGAGTGCTTTTTAATATGCAGACACTTTTTTAAGGGGATGTCCAGACCATCAAACTGAACAACTTTCTCTATGACACCAACATCGAAATCGCGAAAAAAAAATCTGCTGTCCCATACATTTGGCTCAAGTATATTTGCAAATCACAAGACTATACAGGGCCATGATATGGCCAGAAAGCTATACAGAGTCCAACTTAATATGCTGACACATTTTTAAGGGGATGTCCAGACCATCAAACTGAACAACTTTCTCTAAGGGACCAACATCGAAAACGCGAAAAAAAAAATCAGCTGTCCCAGCTCGAGTAGATTTGTAGTTTAGCATGGAACAGCTGATTTTTTTTACGCGATTTCGATGTTGGTCATCTAGAGAAAGTTATTCAGTTTGATGGTCTGATCATCCCCTTACATTTAGCTCGAGTAGATTCGTAGTTTAGTATGGAACCTCAGTTTTTTTCGCGATTTCGTTGTTGATCCTATAGAGAACGTTTTTCACTTTATCGTTGTTCAGTTTGATGGTCTGATCATCCTCTTAAAAAACTGTCAGCATATTAAGTCCGACCCTGTATACCGACCTATTCTGTGGTGATACTTACAATTTACATCAGAAGTGTCCTCGTGATAGTAATCCAACACGGTCGTGGGTGAAGCCTTTTGCAACCTAAACGTGACCAGCTTTAAAGACGACTTTGCATTGGCAGTGCCCGCGCGTGGGAATCTGAAATAACAAACAATTTACTTGCGAACAGAAAAATAGCGTGTCGGACACGTCTGTAGCGATTGTTTTAATATTTTTGCTGTCTTTGTTTACAACGTGTTACAAATGTATATGCTTACGACTATATTCCCCGAGGGGGTAGTCAGAGATATTCACAGAACATCCACGTTTACAGTAGTACCGAAACTCTGTCCAGTATGACGGTGAACCCGTCGCCACTTGTAATGGACATTGGGTACAATACATGCCTCGAAATTGAAGCATGCAGGTCTTTTAATAGGGTATTTGACAGCATGTAAAATATAGGATCTATTGATGGCATCCGTATTGAATATGAATTTTGGAAACCAACTATTTAGTCAGTTAAGAAAAATACTGGATATTTTAAGAGAAAATCGACAAAGAAAATATTTTATTTGTCTACTTTATTCACGTGATCGTAAACGACTGTGATTGGACGAATGGTAGATGACGTCAACTGCTTGTAAACAGTTGCGTGTAGAGTGTGTGTCGTACAAAGTTTACGTCATCGTGACGTCATCTGCTTGTAGCCACGTATATTGTCAGGAAAAGCGTTTTCGCGGGATATTTGATAATAATTTTTGTTTTGGTTTTTTATTGCACTATATGTCAGGCATTGCACTAGGCATCAGTGATTAACGTAGAAAAGTTTTTAAAAACCTGTCAAATACCCTATTTTATGTACGTTAGTCCACCACGCGTGCACAATGCGGGTTGGTAGACTTCACATACGCATCAGAATTTCTTCTTTAGCGTATGCAGGTTTCCACACGATGTTTTCCTTCACCGTTTGAGAGCAGTAGCTTGACATGAAGTAACATTCTCACCTGAACTCCTCAACTTCTCCGCTGCTGGTTTGAGAGGAAGGGAAGCTGAATATCTTCACTTCACTCTCGTCTACTTCCTCGTACACTATCCGGTATACGTCATCTAGAAATAAACACAATTTTATTATTGAATTGTTTAAAGCATAGCATATGCTCACGACTACATTCCAAGATAGGGTAGTCAGAGATATTCTGAAACCTCAGATCATCCAAGTTTCACCAGTAGTACCGGAACTTTGTCCAGTGTGACGGAGGGTGAGCACGTCGCCACATAATGGACAGTGGGTACAATACATGCCTCGAACTTGAAGCATACAGGTTTCCTCACGATGTTTTCCTGCACCGAAAAGCCAGTGGTGTTACAAATCGTACATAAATTCCGAAAAACTCATTGGTACGAGTCGGCCTGGACGGGGATCGAACCATCGCCTCCTGCACGGCAGGCAAGGTTACTCGCCACTGGACCACCACGGCTTGGGCTATTATGTTATGAACTTAGGAACATACCATCAGATTTGGGCTGCCACCAGAAGCCGGTGTACCTGGAGAACTCCTCCTGAGTGACGTAGCACGGGACACCCGCCTGACGAGGGTCATCGGCCAACCTGCATTCATTACAAGATACTCATAAAATAACCCGACTGGAATGGGATGGCCATAGGGTAGCAATTGAAAGCAAATCTAACTATACTTCATTCCAAATAAGGACGACGAGATTTTCCGATTCCTATTTATCTTTCTAGCCAATTCTGATTACCAAATGTAATTAATTTATTGGATACATATACTATCCGACATATCTTAGACGTTACTAAAGGTTTTTTAAGAATAAGTGAGAGGAAGTGTTTTAAATATCTGTTTCTGTAATGCAAAATAGCCTTAAAATTTCGTTGCTATTTTGAATGGAGTATAGATATAATGAAAACGGATTTACTCAGGAATGAAATCTGTCTAGATTAACTTTGAAAGTAAAACAATATCTAAATACACAATTTCATCCAAATCTTTAAGAGCTGGAAACCAACTCTATACAACGTGTTAATGAATAAACGCAAAATTAGAAAGATGTTTGTTGAGAATCGAGAGCAGTATCGAATTATCGTGGTTTCAATATAGGTTTTTTTTTTTCAAAATATTAAATAACTTATTCGTAAAATTTAAAATTTACATTATTTCTCGAGTTATTTGAAAAATACTGAAAAATATAATAGAGGTTGAATGAGATTTTACTCCTTTGCCTGCTTGGCTTTTCTATTGTATTTGACAGTTTTTATTTTTAATGTTATTGCGGCCAAGGTATCTTAGCCATAAACCCAACATTTTTCAGAAAATTCAAAAGTAAATTAAAAATAGAAATATTGGTCAAAAATAAAATCGGAAAAATACGTATCTCTAATTTTTTAACCTATTTTTATATTTTTTATTAAAAACAGAGGTGGTTGTAATGTAATGTAAAAAATGTAATGTTGTCAATTTTGTGATCTACATTCTGATAAATAAATCATTGACATGAAATTACTCTAAAACTGGTGGCTTGATCAAAAAATGACTTATTATATTATAATCCTTCATTCTCATAATATTGTAAGATCTTTAGTTTTATAGTAAAGCAAGTCACTCACCTAGCAGGTTCATGGCCCTTACAAGCATAAGTGAGCCTGGTGGGACGTCGTAGGCCTCCACCCGCGAGCCAGATGTCGCCCCGAGCCGCGTGGGCGACCAGCGACCCGCCGCCGGGGCGCAATGCGGGCGTTAATGCAGCGCCCCCGCCCGTGGCTAGCGAGCGGGGGATTAGGGGCGGCTGGGGAGGCAAAGTATTGGGACTGAGTAAGTTATAGTCTCAGGTCCGTATCAGAAACACCCACTGCCTAAAAAAATATAAATTGACAATATGACGCCTTTGACTAATTATTATAAGGACTAGCCTTGCAGTAGCATTTCCCCTCTGCCACGGTATAAGCACAATTGATCTTGTGCATTTACATTCAATTTTACACCTTATCACTAAACGAGACAGCCTATAATTGCGAAATAATAACTTCGAACTTAGAACGTTTGGGGTTCACCCGAGACTACTTTTCATGATTTTTAACATTCAAAATTAGAATCTAAAGTTATGTGGAATAAAATCCAAAGTTGCGGATTTCATGTTACCTCGCCCCCCGCAAAAAGTGGCAGAAATGTTTGTTAGTAGAATTACACGCGTAACCAGTCCACATATAAATAGTCAAAGTATGACGCACATGCGAAACGGAGTCTAGGGCTGCAATAACTTTAGCTGCGTGCTGTACATAACTTTTTCGTAAATAAAATGAATTGATCTCGAATTGAGAGAATGAAAAATGGGCTTGAGGCTTGATGAAGAATCACCCATAGATGAAACTCACAAGCAACAGAGAAACAATCTGATTATGGCCAACGTTGGCCGATTGCAGATGAAATTAGTGAAACAAAAAAAAAATGAATTGACAAACATCTATTCAAAAAGAGTTTTTATCCTTCGTCCTGAGATTATATTATATTCGGTCACTTTCACACACACTAGCTCAAAAAAAAGTGGATAGTCGCATAAACAAATATCTATAGTTCCATCTCCTTCTACTATTACAGGTACGTCATAAGACAAAAGAGACTAACTACAATCGTACATTTATGCGGACTCTATGGAGATCCTTCATCTGAGGTCTAGGTAACCGCCGTTCAATTTCATTGCCGCCAAGGTAACAAGAGGGCAATAGAGGGGGTGAGATAAAAAGTTAGTCGGAGGCCGGGAGTGTCCATACTGTATGTGGTAATGTTAAGATACTCTTCCTTATACTGTGGTATAGTGGCCATTTTAGCCACGGTTGCTACGTACTATAAGGTTTATAATTGTGTTACTTTGACTATCCGCCACCGCCACACGTCTCTTCTGTATAAGCCGCGCCTCAGATAGGTACCTGATTAGGCCCCTCCTCGGCCACAAACAGCGCGGAGGCGCACGGGAACAGAACCCTGCCGGTGGTCGGTTGCAGCTCGTACGAGGCTATGCCCCAGGCGGCCACTCGCTGGCGCTCCCATAGCAGCTGCTCCTCTCGTGACCACTTGCCCGACGTCACGCCTAGGGCCACGTTCGATTCTATCAGCGGTTTCCATTCTAATCTGAAATTAAAGGTTAGTTTCATCATCATCAGCCTATACATGGTCCAACTTGGTTTTTTAAAAGGATGATCAGACCATAAAACTGAACAACATTTTCGATGGGACTAGCGTCGAAATCGGGAACAAAAATTTGTTGTTTAGCTGTATGCTAATATGCATTTGGGTACAGTACGATTGCTGTTTTGTATGGAACAGCTGTTTTTGTTTTCGCAATTTCTACTTTGGTTCCATGCCTTGGAGAAAGTTGTTCAGTTTGATGGTCTGAACACCCCCATAAAAATCGTCAGCATATTAAGAAGGACCCTTATGTCGAGGTGTATTTGGTTGTCTGGAAGAATTCGCTTTTAGTGATAAGGCCGCCTTTTGACTTGACTTTGACCTTATGCACCCTTTTTATTTGTGTTATAAATTGAATTTTGTCTGTTTCTGGAGTGCAAATAAATAATTTTTTTTACTAATTTCCTATACTCAGGCGATGATAGTCCATACGGATGAGGGCTAGCGACTGAATCACGAGGCGGCGGTTCGATTCCTGACCTGTACCGCTAAGTTCTACGGAATTTATATACGGTTGTATCTATCATTATCAATAGCTCGGCGGTGAAGGAAAACGTCGTGAGGAAACCTGCATACCCGAGAATTAAAAAAAAATTTCTTTAACGTCACGCCTCTTTCCCAGTGGGGTAGGCAGAGACCAGAGCGCGCCATATACTACGATCCTTACATACCTCTTTTGCCTCATTCACATCCATACATCTCTTCATACATGCCCGTCGGTTTCGAGTACTCCGCACCTCCCCTTTTTTTAGGACGCAACCGATTTGAACAGTATACGTCCTACGAGGGCGCCCTCTGCCGACACTTCCACTTACTCTAGCTTCATATATCTCTTTCGTACATCTGCTATCACTCATCCTCTCCACATGACCAAACCAACGAAGCATACCCTTCTCTATTCTTGTCACAACATCTTCTTTCAATTGACATCGATCTCTAATCACACAATTTCTCACTCTATCTCTCAGTTTAACACCACACATACTTCTCAAGGAACGCATTTCAACAGCATTAATTTTACTTTCATACTTTTTCTGCCATACCAAAAATACATACAAAACATTAAAAAAAATTGTTTCGATGTATGTGTAAAATATGGGTGAGCTTGACCAGAAATGGTTGCAGTGTCGCATAACGACCCTTGCTTGCAATAGCCCAGCCAACAATTATAATAATGGCACTTAGACACAGGTCCGGCACTCTATAGAACGTTTTTGATGCACTACCAATTAGAGAACCGCAAACTACTGGAGGTAAGCTAAGGAGGTACCGTTTTGTGTTTTATGCCCGTTCAGTATTCTTAGCATGTTGACATTTATCTTTATTGTTATGTAGCATCATGCTAATATCTTGTCAGTAGACTTTCAATTCAATTTTTTGTTTAGTGGCATGCGATGTGTTATCACAATGAATTGTGATAACACATTGGCTGAAGCCAATGTCTCGTTATGTGGAGAGTATACGAAGGAAAATGATCAGTAGTATTAATTAGGTCTAGCGTGGCAGTTTTGCCAATGTAAGTAGTTTATAATCTCAAGTGATTGTTTTAAGGTTAAAACACAAAAGAGTTCACAAAATGGTGGAGCCACGTGCAAGCCCAACGCGCCGATACGCACGCGTCCGTACTCCGCCAGACTTGCAGCGCGACACCACCCTATAACAAACATCTGAAAAAGGTCAGTTTTTTCTTATATACCACATTTTTATTCATTCTATGACCTGAGCATGTTCAGAATATCCTTGTTTCCCAAGCAGTTAACAAACTCTGTCCTGTCTGTGTTACAGGCAGGCACACACACACACACACACACACACACACACACACACACACACACACACACGCGCGCGCACACGCACGCGCACGCACACTCACGCACGCACGCACACACACACACACACACACACGCACACACAGACACACACACACACACACACACACACACACACACACACACACACACACACACAAATAAAGAACACTCAATCATATGCTCATGACGACCCGAGGGGTTAGTCAGAGGTTACGAAAAAAAATCAGCTGTTCTATACACAACTGCAAACTTACTTGTGTCAAATGTATGGGACAGCTGATTTTTCTTAGACGATTTCGATGTTGGTGCCATAGAGAAAGTTATTCAGTTTGATGGTCTGATCATCGTCTTAAAAAAGTGGTAGCATATTAAGAAGGACCCTGGACCAGGATACAGGGTGTAACGAAAAGTATCATTAACCTTTATTTATTTTATTTTTAACCATTACATAAAATGCCAGGTTAAAAGTAGCCGAAATCGAAGGGAATGTATGAAAAGATGTATGGACTTAGAGCAAGAGAGGTGTGTCAGAACCACCCAAAGTGGAGATCTATAGTTTCTGCCTACCCCTTTAGGAAAAAGGCGTGAGTTTATGTATGTATGTATTTTCGTACAAAATATGTAAAACCATCTGTCAGATAAGCTAACAAGAACTTACTGAGTAGTGGTGAAACAGGTTCCTAGTAACCAATATTTTATCAGCAGCAGTGACTAACAAAGTTTGTAAAATAAATTAATTCTAGATTAAAATAATTGTTTCTAGATTAAAATAATTGTAAGTCATTGCGTCATTGACTTTCATATCTCAGGTGTTGTTGAGGTAAAAACTTTAGGTTTATACAATTTTTTATTTATTTACCGTATTATAAAAAGCCGTGGTGGTCCAGTGGCGAGTAGCCTTGCCTGCCGTGCAGGAAGCGATGGTTCGATCTCCGTCCAGGCCGACTCGTACCAATGAGTTTTTCGGAATTTATGTACGATTTGTAACACCACTGGCTTTTCTTTGAAGGAAAACATCGTGAGGAAACCTGCATGCTTCAATTTTGAGGCATGTATTGTACCCATTGTCCATTACAACTGGTGACGGGCTCGCTACCCGTCATACTGGACAGAATTTCGGTACTACTAGTGAAACATGGATGTTCACAGGTTTCAGAATATCTCTGACTACCCCCTCGTAGAATATAGTCGTGAGCATACGCATAAAAATGTACTAACCTTGTATTATTAGGTTGTGAAGATGGAGTAATATCGGTGTATAGCAGAGTTATCTCCCAACCATTGTGTGGCGTCCTCAAAAAGTATATCCTTGTCTTCCCATTAGCAAGTTTTCTAAACGATATAGCCATCGGCACCATTGTGGAGAGCGAAGATAGTTCTTTGCGCAAATCGTGGACTGCCTGTCTAACTTCCGCCCATGAGTACGTTTTTGGCGGTATTCTAACTATTTCCCCCGCTGCAGCACCATCACCAGCTTCTCTAACTTCCATTTTGACTATATCCATAAGGCCAGAACTCGAAAAAATCTTTATTCATCGAAAACAGTTTTCATTGTGATATAACGATGTAACTAACAGTTAAAACAAAGGTTTATTTGTTTATAGGGCCTTAAAGCTAATATATTTGACTAAATTAATGAGTATTTATGCACTTTACGTTGTCATTATGTATTTTAATTAAGAGTTTTAATTATTATTTTGTGTAATAAAAAAGCCACACACTCGTTTTTTGACTTTTCTTTTCACTTGCCAAATTAGTGTTGGGCTGAATTTTGTCGATAAGGTTGCCTCATTGATTGATCAATTTATAGAATCAAATCAAATAGATGTTTGGGTCGAGTGTTTTTATATCAGACCGAACATTGATTCGTGTCACCGTGCCAGAGCCGGATCTTTCCGAGCCGGGGCAAAAACTTGATTTTGGCGCCCCTCGCCTCTAAGTTAGTAGCGATAATTTTTTCCCACGGAGGCCAGGTTCACGTTAGGTCGTTACAATAATACTTACCTAAAACTTAGAGGGAGCGAAGAGTGATCGCGATTTTACCAGGCCTCTGCCACTCCATGTACCTACTTGCGCGCGTTCATTTCCTACCGGCGGCCGCACCCTCGAGGGCCCAAAATGCAGTGGGTGACAGCCCGTCGACAGACAGACGGAGGAAATCACCTCACGTAATTAATGGACGCACCCTGCTCAGTTCCCCGATTTCCAATCATGCATTTCCACTTTTCCGGAAATGGTAATATTCAAGAAATAAAGCATTGATTCATGCCGACTGTAGTTTATGTTTATCAAAATAAACGTTTTTTTTTTTCTAAATAATTAATCAACTTAAATATTTAGAAAACAACAAGGTTTCTTTATCTTAAATTTTTGCTAACATTAATGCTCCAAGTATAATCCGAATCTTACCGAATGTTAACAATACCTCTTCTTTAGACATCCTTTGTTTGGTATTTATTACAAATAGTCGATTCCCAGAAATTCCCAGATTTTAATCTTTCCCTGCACGTACTCCTCATTCTTCAAAAATCCGAGTAATTCCTTAGAGTCGCTCTTTTGGTGGTAATTGACCCTTATAGCATTGATAGATATATGCATTATTTTTACATAAGCCTTATGTAAATAATAATGTATTAATCGATCCATTACTTTAACTGATTTAAAACTGAATCATTTTAAAATGTTGGACTGTCCCAACACTAAAATGTCAATGACCGATCTTAAGTGACAATATTCGGATACATTCAAGAACGGGTTTTCATAATTAAAAGAAAAGGAATATTATTTAAAACCACATACTATCATATGTATATAAAACTGTTGAAAAAGAGAAATACAGAATCAAGAAAATGAAAGATGAAAGATGAGATGAGTAACCAAATCTTTTATCCCAATTTGACTAATATTTTTTGTAAAAATCTACAAATAAAAGAATGGCCTATAGTGACGGTGTATCTGAACGTTTTCAGAAAGCCAACATTCAGAAAATAGGATACATTCCGAAACATATCTAAATATTGCCATAATCTCTACATTTAGTTTTGGGTTCATTATTTCTTGGTTACTTTATTCGTAGAAAATTCAATACATTCGAGTTGTAATAAAAGTGAAACATAAAATAGTTTTGCTGAACAAAGTATCTTTAGATTGAAAAAAATATGTTCTAAAAGATTCGTAGCAAAAAGCTATTCACTGTGTTGCACTTTTTGAACGGATCTAGAAATACCAAAACTTTTTATTCATGAAAAATTTTACAGGACCCAAGTTACAAATACTAAAAATAGCTGAAAATTTTTAATAAAATGCATATTCAACAACAAATTTATAAAAAGTCGTTAATATTAAAACAAATAACTAAAAATAAACAATCAATAAATATATCGAACACAGGATGTGACATAACATATTTTTTTTCAAATTCTGCCGCAGTTCCGGCAACAATTGCCGCCGAACTGTCAATCCAAGAAAACATGTCGTTATAGCTATACGAATACGATTTATTATTTTATTTTCGCTTCTACGTCTTTAGAAAAAATGGCACCAGTGTTAAATTTATTACGGACTTGTGGTTTAATAGTTTCTTTAATTCTGAACGTGCACGCTGTACAATATAAATTGTCAGAACCATGGATAGTATCTGTGAAAGTGAAAGAAAAAACTTGTGTTGAAAACAATTGTAAATATTTACTAAACGTGCTCGGTGGTGAGTTTCTCGGGCATTATTCATGGAGATTAACCCCTAAAGAATCGTCTAGGGGTGCTGAATGTGTTGTGTTTAATCCTAATTACGAATTACGCGAACTTAAAACGGCGCAGTGGGAAACGAAAATTGAATTAGTGATCCCCAATATCGAAGGCAAATATTACTTCTGTGTGCACCATGCTTCGAAACAGAACAGTCCGTTTGGTGGAAAGTGGGTTCACCAAGGTTCAGACTTGTTTTTGAACCCCAAAAATGATGTTGTCTCTCAAGATGTTGAAAACGAAAAAAGGTAAGAGTTTTTGCGCATTTACAAATATGTACTTGCACTAAGTAGCAACAAACCTGATTTGAAACCATGACTTGTGATAAGAATTTAAACTGGTAAATTTAACGGGAAATGGTAAAAGTTTAGTATCCTGCAGCACAAATTTTTGGGCAAAAGGGGGAGGGGCGTTCCCCTCCTACTCCTCCCCTAAAGTTGGGGGGGGGGGGCTAAGGAATCAAAATACCGATGACTGGGCACTGTTTGGTCTGGATACAAGTGAACTAAACTAAAAATGGGGGGGTTTCCTAACTCCCCCCCTCGTGGTCCCCCCCTTTGGGATGGGGGGACCACGCCTATGCCTCAAATTCGTGGCACAAGAAACTAAACCAAAAAAAAATACCTAAATAGTTATAGGTGGATTATTACAAGTCTTAATGGACGGTCGCACCATCATATCATACCCTTATTGCAATAACCAACTATCTGCAACAAACTATCCTTATTTTTCTATAAAATCTAGTAAATTTTCTTCAATTATTATCCTACTTAATGAAACTAGAATTGCTTATTTATAAGATAAGATAAGATAAATATTCTTTATTTGCACACCAAAATACACAAAACAACAACAATATACACAAACAAGAAGGGTACAAAAGGCGGCCTTATCACTAAAAGTGATTTCTTCCAGACAACCAGTGGATGGAAGAAGTCTTACATAAGATAAATGCTATGGCGGTGTACTAATTTATGATTAGGTACATTATAAAGTAAATAAAAAAAATTATAAATAATCATTAGTATATAAAATAAACATGTAGGGTGGCTGAGTGAAAGAGGATGATGGTTTAACTATTTATTGATGAGCATACAATATTGGTACATCATACACATACAAACATCCCTAGCTATGCATCAGAGTGGACTGCGTAGCTAACTCACTCTTCTGCTTAGGAAGACTTAGGTTTTGGAACGGACTGCGTGGGTATCTCGATCCTCGACCTGGCCAGCACCTGAGAACTGCTGTAGCTATATCTCAGGCGAAGCCGCCTAGCTAAGTTACGTTCGCTGGCCGCGTCAAGTCTTATATACGATCCTCGAAGCATGTGCCGCGTGCATAACGATGGAGAGGGCAGCTAGATGTATGCAAGCGAGAAAGCATTCGGGTCCATGCGCCTCTCGCTACGAACGTTATTATAATAATATTTTTGTGTCGTCAAACTTTCAAATTCTTAAATCTCAAAAAACGTTTTGGTTAAACTTTGGTGCAGATAATTGGTTTTTGCAATAAGGGTATGATATATCGGTTGCTTCCTGCCTTGCACATGGCTCCACATTTTTTTAATACTACAAACTCCTAGACATTGGTAGAATTGCTGTGCTAAGCCTAAGCAACTGGCCATATTTTAATGCAGTGTTATTTTAAAAAACCCATCTGTGTAAAAAGAAAACTTTATACAATGTGTTAATGAATAAGCGCAAAACCTCATACACCCCAACTGATTTATAACAAAATAATTAGATTAAGACAATAATTTCATTATTTTGATAGTAAAAATTTTAAGTTATTCACATTTTAAGTTTTGAGGCAAAAATGATTTGTTATCATTTCAGCAATGAATTAAAGCGCTAATGTGGTCATGGATACATTTTAAGAAACTTGTTTTGGCAGTAAGTAGGGTGAGAGTGCCCGAGCGGTGGGATGAGATCAGGTTCAGTCAATTTTAAATTTTACTATCAAATTAATAATATTCTGAAAAAAAATTACCTATGTTGAAAACATGATAATTAGATTCAGCTCTCGATTCCAAACAAACAACTTTCTAGTTTTGCGTTAATTCATTAACACGTTGTATAAAAACTGAAATTAAAAACAACAAGTCCAACAGTCTAGAATTCTGTTAAGTAATATTGAAGTGACTTTCACAGTCGGGACCCATTATTCGGTAAATGTGATCCGGTCTAGAATTTTTAATGGGTTAACTGTTAAAGTCACATCAATATTACTTAACAGAATTCTATACTCTATTCAAAATAGCAATGAAAATTTAAGGCTATTTTTGATTACAGAAACAGATTTGAAACACTTACTCTCACTTATTCTTAGAACAGCTTTAGTAACGTCCAAGATATGTCCAGTACATCTTTCTGATAAATAAATTATATTTGCTTATCAGAACTGGCCAGAAAGCTAAATAGGAATCAGAAAATCTCGTCGTCCTTATTTGGAATGAAGTATAGACTACTGAACTTGTTTTTTTTGTTTTTTCAACCTTAAATCGTTATAGATCCTAAACGGTTATTCGAAATGAAAAATGATAAGAGCAACCTAAAGACATATATCGTCAACTTTCATTGTTTAATTTTTCACAATATGGCGTCTGGTAGTCGCCATATTGAATATAGATTACTGTCATGTCTTCAGTGACACTCACAAGATTAAGGCGAATCGATTGACGTAAGAATACATCACTTCCTTAGAAAACGCTAAATTCCCTCGCTTTAATTACCTACTGACAGACGGTACGCCCAAAAATGTGTCTGAGCCACGGTTTACACAGAAGAGACGTGTGGCGGTGGAGGATAATCTAAGTAACACAATATAAACCTTATAGTACGTAGCATAGCGTCGTTTTTGTCGTAAAGGAGAATCGCGCCCGCGCCTCCAGGTGACGTCGCCTGGAGGCGCGGGCGTAATTCTCCAAAAGTAATGAAGCTTGACTTATCGTTGTTATAACTTCGTACAGCGCGCGACATATATACGACGTTGCCGTCTGACGCGAGTTGCAGAAATCAAGCAAGCGCATCGCTTACGATGCGTCAAAGTGTAGGTGCTTATCCGGCCGAGTGAGGGCTTTAGTTATTCGCGGCGTACAAACCACGCGTCAGTGTCGAGCACTCAGGGTAGACACAAATACAGTTAAACCCATACAAAGTGTTAATGAATAAGCGCAAAACCTCATACACCCCAACTGATTTACAACAAAATAAATAGATTGAAACAATAATTTCATTATTTTAATACTTCAAATTTAAAGTTATTCGCATTTTAAGTTTTGAGGCAAAAATGATTTGTTATCATTTCAGCAATGAATGAAAGCGCTAACGTGCTCATGTATACATTTTAAGAATCTTGTTTTGGTAGTAAGTAGGGTGAGAGTGCCCGAGCGGTTGGTTGAGATCGAGTTCAGTAAATTTAAAATTTTACAAACAAATTATTTAATATTTTGAAAAAAATACCTATGTTGAAACCATTATAATTCGACTCTGCTCTCGATTCCAAACAAACTACTTTCTAGTTTTGCGTTAATTCATTAACACGTTGTATATAATTTCTAAACTAAAAGCATTTTGTTTAATAAATGACTTTGATTTGTTTAAAAACAGGTTAATTAAACAATTTAAAGTTATTTTAATTGTTTAATTAACCTGTATTTGTGTCTACCCTGAGTGCTCGACACTGACGCGTGGTTTGTACGCCGCGAATAATTAAAGCTGCCTCCGTCACTCGGCCGGATAAGCACCTACACTTTGACGCATCTTAAGCGATGCGCTTGCTTGATTTCTGCAACTCGCGTCAGACGGCAACGTCGTATACAACGTGTTAATAAATAAGCGCAAAATCTCATACACCCCAACTGATTTACAATAAAATAATTAGATTGAAACATTAATTTCATTATTTTGATAGTTACAATTTAAAGTTATTCGCATTTTACGTTTTGAGGCAACAATGATTTCTTCTTATTTCAGCAATGAATGAAAGCGCTATCGTGCTCATGGATACATTTTTAGAATCTTGTTTTGATAGTAAGTAGGGTGAGTGTGCCCATGCGGTGGGTTGACATCGAGTTTAGAAAATTTTAAATTTTTCAAACTAAGTATTTAATATTTTGAAAAAAATTTCCTATATCGAAACCATGATAATTCGACTCTGCTCTCGATTCTAAACAAACTACTTTCTAGTTTTGCGTTAATTCATTAACACGTTGTATATGTCGCGCGCTGTACGAAGTTCTAACAACGATAAGTCAAGCTTCATTAGCCACGGTTTATACAGAAGAGACGTGTGGCGGTGGCGGATAGTCAAAGTAACACAATTATAAACCCTATAGTACGTAGTATAGCGTCGTTTTTGTCGTAAAGGACTCAAGTAACTGTATTTGTGTCTACCCTGAGTGCTCGCCACTGCCGCGCGTGTGTAAAGGTACTAGAAAGCCACCGGATATAAGTGTAATCAGGTCAAGGTTACTATAGAGAATTGCTGACCTTTTCGGCCGTATTCGATTTCTCAAGGATTCTTATACGATCCACTTAGTCTGCCCATTTTTACCTGACTACGACAAAACGGGAGAGTAGTGTATTTAACACACTCACTGCTGATTTAGAAAATGGCTCGTTTTTCCATGGGAAATTACAGGCTAGGCGTGTTTTTCAGCAGTGATAGTGTTATGGGAATATAATTCGGAGTGCGCTCTATACAAACGAAGTCTGGTGATATTTTCAATACTAGCCAATTAAAGACAATGTAACTTTTCTGAAACAATCTAGAAACTAATCCCTATGCTTGTATGAAGTCAGATTTTTGTTAAAAAGTTTTAAAGTTACAGTGCCTCAAAGATTTCCATACAAATCTTAAATTAATCCTAGCACTAAAATTGTATATTTTAACGAATATCTGACTTCATACAAGCATAGAGATTAGTTTCTAGATATTTTCTGAAAATTGTCATTGACTTTAATTGGTTAGTATTAAAAATATCACCAGGCCCATTAACGCATTGGGAATAAACTTCTCTTAAGGGGCCTATGTCGAAAAATAAGTGAAGCGAAATGGCCGTGTGATAGCTTATATTACTGCATGATGCGAGAGAAAGAGATGGGGCGGCGCGCGCGCCTGAAACGACGCAAGCGTAAAACAAACTTTATTTAATTGTAATTGTACTATTTATGTAAGTTCAATTCTGCTCTAATCAAAAATAAAATAAATAAATCAAGCCTCTTGTTTCTAATATTCACCGTTTAGCACTTCCAAGCGTTTATCGATAAAGACGGAGGCTACTTTGGCTTATTTTTCTATCGAGAAAATGTGTCTTAATCGTGTTTTGGCTCTAATCAAAACTTCAATTATATGTTCAATTTACACATATCAGCAAATCATACTCCTGCTGTTAGTACTTCATGAGATATGATGCTTTGAAGAATCCTAATTTTTTCACATAGCCTCTTAACGCATGGTTTGGGCTTTCAATGAACCACCCTATCTCTTCCCGTGAATTTCGTACGAGGTGACTAAGGGATAAGGGTGTCTAGTGCAGTGCATTTGTGGGCGAAAGGCTAGCCATCTATCACTACTTTAATGTCCTAATATTCCTTACCTTCAATATGCCAATAATGAGCCTTGCATGCAACAGCTGGTAGTTTGTAGCACTGTTTCTGACCACCCTGAAAGGGTTTATTGTCTTTAGTTTACGTAACTACAGCCGTTACATAAATTTAAGTCGAGTTTGTACTGCAGTTTTGTATGGAACAACAGTTTTGCTATTTCGATATTGGCTTTATAGTGAAAGTTGTTTGGATTGATGGTCTGAAGTACTCCGGCAGTATACATGGTGTGCATGCATGCGTGCATGCATAGGCTCACTACTATATTCCCGAGGGGTAGTCAGAGATATTCTGAAGCCTCAAAACATACATGGTGTAAACTTAAATATTAAATGCTAGTATGATTTTTCTACTAGCACGAGACTGTTTTTTCCCATACACCATGTCGCGCTTTCTCCCTCTGAAAAGCGCGGGATGAGTCCCTTTTCTATGCAGAGAAGTTGCATCCCACGTATTTACGATAGAATCAAACGGGAAATTATGGAACCGAATCTTTTTAAACTTGCCAATGTATCCCTGGAAATATGCCAAAGTGTTTTAAAAGTATCGTTCAAATGGACTCTACGCGCTGTCAACCCGTAAACGTATAGGATATCATACGTAAATGCACACACATGCAGATCCTCACGTCTATATGCTCCGAGGGAGTAGACAGAGAAATTCAGAAAACTCAGAACATCCATTATTATTATTATTATAACGCTTTATTGTACACACAGATATAATAATTCACATAGTTGAGAAAACATGTACCAAGGGCGAGCTTATCTCTGAAGAGATTCCAATGCTATCCATGTTTCACTAGTATCGAAACTCAGTCCAGTGTGTCGGGGAGTGAGCCCGTCACCACTTGTAATGGACATTGGCTACAATACATGCCTCGAAATTGAAGCATGCAGGTTTCCTGACAATGTTTTCTTTCACCGAAAAGCCAGTGGTGTTAAAAATCGTACATAAATTCCGAAAAACTCATTGGTAAGAGTCGGCTTGGACGGTGATCGAACCATCGCCACCTGCACGGCAGGCAAGGTTACTCGCCACTGGACCACCACGCTACTTCTGGAATTTCTGTATATTAAATTTGTAAAACCGAGAATTTGAACAATACCGCGCCGTCATCATTGCCATTAGCTACAATCTTTGACTAATTATTATAAGGACTAGCCTTGCGGTAGCATTTCCCCTCTGCCACAGTATAAGCACAATTGACCTTGTGCATTTACATTAAATTTTACACCTTATCACTAAACGAGACAGCCTAAAATTGCGAAATAGTAACTTAGAACTTAGAACATTCAAAATTAGAATCTAAAGTTATGGGGAATAAAATCCAAAGTTGCGGATTTCATGTTACCTCGCCCCCCGCAAAAAGTGGCAGAAATGTTTGTTAGTAGAATTACACGCGTAACCAGTCCACATATAAATAGTCAAAGGCTACAATATTTTGTAAAAATTGATTGACCATTTTCTTAGTCATCTTTACGTAGAAATATACATTCTATGTAGATGTTCATACAGGTGTCAGAGAGGTTAATGTGAACGTGATGACTGATGATGATCGATGTAGAAGATTACCTTGCTAGCCCTGACATTGTGTCAATTCAATTATGCACACTGTGATTATGTTGTGTCTTAAAAAAAACCTTATCAATCCTAAGTAACTTGATAAAAATAAAACCGGTCAAGTGCGATCTATCTATATTTATCCTTCTACCTTTTTAGGGTAAAATTTTTATGATAAGACCTATAAATTTATACCAGTTTGTGACAGTAAATGATTTCTGGTTTCGGATTTCCGTACCCAAAGGGCTTTGACTAATTATTATAAGGTTTAGCCTTGCGGTAGCATTTCCTCTCTGCCACGGTATAAGCACAATTGATCTTGTGCATTTACATTCAATTTTACACCTTATCACTAAACGAGACAGCCTATAATTGCGAAATAATAACTTCGAATTTAGAACGTTTGGGGTTCACACGAGACTACTATTCATGATTTTTAACATTCAAAATTAGAATCTAAAGTTATGGGGAATAAAATCCAAAGTTGCGGATTTCATGTTACCTCGCCCCCCGCAAAAAGTGGCCGAAATGTTTGTTAGTAGAATTACACGCGTAACCAGTCCACATATAAATAGTCAAAGACTTATGCACTTTAAAATATCCTGCATACCTGACCAATGTGGGCGTCCACGCAAAAAGGTTCCAGTGGTCGGGTTTTGAGCATCTATTTAGATTCGGCATCCTAGATCACTTACGTGATTATATGGAATGATAAAAAAGGTAGGTTAAAATGCAGACCACTGGATCCTTCTTGCATGGACGCCATTGACTTACCGTTACTGGACGGAGGGTCCGCGCTCAAAAGTGTCCGAATAAAAAGAGAACGAAAACGTAAAAACAGAACGAATTACGCAACAGTCTTCGTTTGATCGGCCGACTACGCGCATGCGTGGGCGCGCGGCGCGAATTTCAGAATTTTCAATGTTTTAGTAGGTTTATATTACTATACGTACTTAGGTTTGTGTATTTTAGTCTCGGAACCTTTATTGGAGTATTTTGTACTAGACCCGGCGTCCATATTCTACGTCAATGGTGGACGCCCACAAATTTTCTTTACAACAGTCGCCGTAGTCAAAATCTGCTAGGAATCCATCATCATTAATATGAACCGAATCGATGCTGAACGTTTTAAGAGAATGGCTTCATCAAGGTTGCTTCTATCGTAAAATATGATCGTAAAATCAAAATACAAACTAGTAGAAACATAAAGAGTTAAAACATTAAAGTATTTTGAGTGGAAATGCTCTTAGTACAGAGGGCAAGAAGGCCCAAACAATGACAGGGTTACACCCATAGATTTAGTATACAAGGTGTTTCAAAAGTAAAAATAAATATTTAAAACTTTTAAGGGGTTTGTTTAGACCATCAAACTGAACAACTTTCACTTTCACGACCCACAAACCTGCAACAAACATTGTAACATCAAAATCGCGAAAAAAAAATCTGCTGTCCCATACATTTAGCTCGAGTAGTTTTGTATGGAAGATCAGATTATTTTTTCGTGATTTCGATATTGGTCTCATAGTGAAAGTTGTTCAGTTTGATGGTCTAAACTACCCCTTTAAATATTTATTTGTATTTTTGTAACACCTTGTATATAGCATTAAATCTGCTACGGATTATCCAAAGCGAGACCAAAAAAACCTGAGATTTTGAAAAAAAAAACGGGATTCCTTCCGCTGACAACTGACTATCTCGCTCTAACATACGTTAATGCTATGCTCTTTCTCTTTCGCATTTCCGATCTAACGTAGTCTTAACTATTATAAAACTGTAACAGAATCGTGTCTGTACATTGAAGATATTTACATGAAAAAGATTACGATATGGTTTTTAGGTTTCCCGGACTCCAAATCAACCTTTTTTAGACTAAGGTTAGAAATGACTTCTTTGAACCTGGCAACCCTAGAGTTGCGGCAGATTGAGAGGTGGCAACCCTAGTTTTTCCAGTTCTTTACATCAGTCTCCTTCAGATGGCATCTCATTTTCTTCCCAATCAGATAGGTGGACAATTTTTTACCATAAATCATCATGGTAAAGGTACTCGCGGCAAGATTTTGCTAGGCAACCCGGCGGCGTTGTATGAACCTCTGTATAAACTTTCACTTAAATCACAGTTCCTTCACGAAACAAAAAGGTGCATAAGATACCAGAGAATATTCTAAACTTGACAGACAAAAAGTTTAAGTCCCATGTTAAACAAGTTCTCTGTAAAAAAGGTTACTATAAACTCGATGATTATTTGAATGACCAAAATGTCTGGTCTTGACAATGTTACACTATGCAATTTAATTTTGAATTTATGTAATTGTACTTTGTATATTTTGTTTTGTTTAAAAGAAGTGTGTTGTAGTGTTTCTGGCCGCATCTTCTCTACAACGGAACACCTTCCGACGCGGTGGTAGATTCAAAAACATGACGTCAAAAAGTTATCTATGTGATATTATTCGCTCGGATCTTGGGCCATAATTTGATATAAATTAATGTATATATTTTTATCCACAGCAAAACAAGCCAACAAGAAGAAAAGCAGAAAAACAACCTTGAAGAAATAAACAAAAACTGGTTGGACTTATCACACGATACCGACATCAACCACCTACCAAACGTCGTCAGACCAACCAGAGATGAAAGGAAAGACATCGAAGTTTTCCAGAACGGAAAATATGTACCTCTTAATGATGAAGAACGTCGTAATAATGAGATAAATAACTTTCAAGGTAAGCGCTCATTACGCCCAAAGCACTTCCATACAATTTATACAGGGTGTAAAATTAAATGTGTTAGGCCTCGTTCAGGGAGACGCGGGGCG
The DNA here is from genome assembly GCA_963924505.1 of Agonopterix alstromeriana. Lineage (NCBI taxonomy): Eukaryota > Metazoa > Arthropoda > Insecta > Lepidoptera > Depressariidae > Agonopterix > Agonopterix alstromeriana. The sequence goes on along the minus strand of OZ004689.1, from coordinate 6,042,221 downwards.
TCGCGCGGCGCGTAGAGCGGGCAATAAATCTATGACAATTAACAACTTTTAATTTTAAGAAAGGTACCCAAATAAGAAAACCATTTGGAGATTATGTGATTCAAAGCTTATATCAAAATTATCCGATTTTTCTATCCATTATTTCTCGAGTTATTTGAAAATACTGAAAAATATAATAGAGGTTGAATGATATTTTATACCTTTGCCTGCTTGGCTTTTCTATTGTATTTGACAGTTTTTATTTTTAATATTATTGCGGCCAAGGTATCTTAGCCATAAATCCTACGTTTTTCAGAAAATTCAAAAGTAAATTAAAAATAGAAATATCGGTCAACAATAAAATCGGAAAAATACGTATCTCTTATTTTTTAACCTATTTTTATTTATTTTTATTAAAAACGGTTGGTTAAAAAATGTAATGTTGTCAATAAGACGCGTTTGAAGTGACGACGCTTTTCCTTGAACGCTCTATACATCGCCGTATGTTTGTGTTTCCGGCAGCCCGCTCCGCGCACCGCGGCGCCTGACGCCCTGCGTCTCCCTGAACGAGGCCTTACAAATTGAACAGGGTGCTTCAGACCATCAAACTGAACAACTTTAACTAACGAGCCAACAGCGAAATCACGAAAAAAATCTACTGATCCATAGAAATTGTCAATAGCTACTCAACCAAAATGTATTATGAAACAGCAGATATTTTTTTCGTGATATCAAAGTTGTTCAGTTTGGTGGTCTGAAGCACCCTGTTCGATACGTAACGCCTTTATGTTTACACCCTGTATAAACTATCGCATACACAGACGACATACTACCAATGAGTTTCTCTAACTTAAGTACGTAATACCGACTGCTCCCAAACGGTGAAGGAAAACGTCGTGAGGAAACCTGCATACGCTGAAGAAGAAATTCTGATGCGTATGTGAAGTCTACCAATCCGCATTGTGCACCCTCCCTGAGGGTAGGCCTGTGCCCTGCAGTGGAACTAGGCTGATGCTGATACTACGCCGGGACGAAGCGGGTCGTATTTTTGCGCAGCGGAATTTCGTATGTGCGATGCGACCCGTCATAGTGTGCTAACCCAAGCGGAATTTTTACAATGCCCGTCAGTATTACTAAAGAATATTTATCTTATCTTATTACGTCAAACTAAAAATCCGTCAATGCGTTGCGACCCTGCCCGCTCTAGTGCGCGAAGTACGCATTCTACGCTTCTACGAGTTTTTCGGAATTTATGTACGATTTGTAACACCACTGGCTTTTCGGTGAAGGAAAACATCGTGAGGAAATCTGCATGCTTCAATTTCTAGGAATGTATTGTACCCACTGTCCATTATAAGTGGCGACGGGCTCCCTCCCCGTCACACTGGACATAGTTTCGGTACTAGCGAAACGTGGATGTGCTGAGTTCTCAGAATATCTCTGACTACAATAATACAGGGTGTAAGTGAAAGCATAGCAAATACCGAAACTGTGAACTCGGACCACCAAACTGAACAACTTTCACCATGGAGCTTACCTCAGTAAACGCGAAAAAAATCTGCTATCCCATACAAAACTGATGTGCGACTCAAATGCATGGGACAGCAGATTTTTTTCGCGTTTCGCGAGGTACATAATATCATTTATTACTAACGGTCACTGGTGTTGCCAATGTTGCTATAGTAAGCTTGTGCAATTGTGCGTGTAACGGTTGCCTTGATCCACTGGTTGTCTGGAAGAAATCACTTCATAAGGCCGCCTTTTGTACCCTTGTTTGTGTATATTGTCGTTGTATTTTGTGTATTTTGGTGTGCAAATAAAGAATATTTATCTTATCTTATCTTTACACAGATTTCGCGAAACGAAAAAAGCGTGATACAAATTCTAACAAAACAGATGAATTAATAACAAAGTATGATATAGTAAATGCGAAAATAGATTTACAAAACTCGATCCATACAAAAGAAATACCCACAGAAAACCATGAAGATGCTCTTATAAAGGTGCGGAAAGAGAGACAAGCGACATATGATTTCACTAGTGTTAAAGTAGTTGAACAAGAGATCAAAATAGAAGGTCTGCGGGTTGAGAATTCTGCGAAAGATCCGAAGATTATTGAAGAAAGTATTCCTAGCGTTTTGGCTGATACGAGAGTGACTATAAGGTATGTTTTAGGGTTCCGAAGTCAACAAGGAACCCTTATAGTTTCGCCATGTCCGTCCGTCTGTCCGTCTGTCCGCGGATTAGCTCAGACGCTTAGCACTAGAAAGCTGTAATTTGACATGGGTATACATATTTATCACGCCGACAAAGTGGTAAAATAAAATCTTGAAAAATATTACTACACGAAAAGTGGGGATGACATTTTTTTTTCTCGTCTATCCCATGGTGTGGGTTATCGTTGGATAGGACTTAAAAAACTATTGTGGGTATAGGAAAACCATTTTTCGATTTAGGGATCCGTTAGCGAAATATTAAGCTATTAAGTGAAAATTGTTGTTAGAGTCAAGTGCAAGTGGTTATTCGCGTAACCCCATCAGATATCCTTTGCCTTCTGATGTAACAGGTAATTAAAAAAAAATTTACAACGGAACGTACAGTCTGTCTATAAAGTCGTGACATGAATGTTTGAGGAACTACGGCGTTATTATTATTATAATGTCTTTAACGGCTCTGGATACTAGTCCTTTTGAGCCATTCGTTTTTTTTTCTTTATGTTCTTTATTTTGATGATGGGATGATAGATGACGATGAATCTGTGGTCGATTTCGTAAGCTCGCGCGTTGCCGCCAAAATGACCATGTACGAGTTAACTTGAACCAAAACGTATGTTCTGTCATCGTATTTATTTGAGATTCCTGTTACGTCGGTCCCTTTACGCAAATGTTTGGTACACAATCCGCACGAAATTATGTCACAAATATCACTAAAACCAATTTTTACGAATTTCAAATAGGACGAAACACAGCAAGAGCAATGGCGCCAAGCAAACTCCCACTCCACGGCGTTTTAGTATGGTGGTGTTGCCAGGTTATGCGTGATTTTGACGTTCTTGTATGAGGGCGCTGCCTCCACTCATTTGTTGTCAAGACTTTTTAGACAGACTGTACCTACATAATTTTTTTTTTTAATATTGGGCGAAGGTATTACTGTCATACAGCCTACCTTTGTAACTTACGTCAACAATTTTTTAGTAGATATTTCTCTGAAACGAAAGAAAATTAGGAAAAAATAAAAATTCGGGTCTCTTAAATAACAGTAAACTATCCATAAATCAAATAAAAAGATTGTTTTTAAATTTTGAAATGTTGTCAATTGTTGTAGATTGTTCGGGGAAGGCCTGACACCTCGAACCATAATATCGTTCACGTACGACGCGATGCCGAACGGACAACATTGCAAGTTTCTCGTCAAAGGAGAGTATATGGTATGTACTATCATTTGAAAAATGAAAATGAAAAATATTTTATTTCAACATGCATAACATAGAACAAGAAAACAATACAATTAAAATCTTTGACTATTTATATGTGGACTGGTTACGCGTGTAATTCTACTAACAAACATTTCTGTTACTTTTTGCGGGGGGCGAGGTAACATGAAATCCGCAACTTTGGATTTTATTCCCCATAACTTTAGATTCTAATTTTGAATGTTAAAAATCATGAAAAGTAGTCTCGTGTGAACCCCAAACGTTCTAAGTTGGAAGTTATTATTTCGCAATTATAGGCTGTCTCGTTTAGTGATAAGGTGTAAAATTTAATGTAAATGCACAAGATCAATTGTGCTTATACCGTGGCAGAGGGGAAATGCTACCGCAAGGCTAGTCCTTATAATAATTAGTCAAAGATTAAAATTGATAATGTGTCCAGATTTTAACTATGCAAGTTTTTTTTTTTTTTTATTCTCTTTTTTTTTTTAATGTGGGCTTTTAACCTTGAGGTTATGCCAGCCCCATCGTGCCTTAACCTTGAGACTACGTGTTTTGTCCTATTCACTCAAGAGATCCATAAACCAAATTAGCTCTAGTTAAAAAAATGTGTAGAGATATACAAGGTGTTACAAAAATACAAATAAACATTTGAGGTGGTCGTTTAGACCATCAAACTGAACAACTTGGACAAATATCGAAATCGCGAAAAAAAATCGGATGTTCCATACTAAATTACAAATCTAATGGAGCTAAATGTATGGGACAGCTGATTTTTTTTCGCGAATTCGGTGTTGGTCCCATAGTGAAAGTTGTTCAGTTTGATGGTCTAAACAACTCCCTTAAAAGTTTGATATATTTATTTTTCCTTGTACACCTTATTGCTGTCCTTATCGACGTAATTACATTTTTGTACTAAAGCCACTGACCAAGAAATATCACTTCATATAAATTGTATGACTATACAGGGTGTAAGGGACAACAAGCTGAAAAAAAGCTGTCCCATACATGTGTGTCGAGTCATTTACGTTTTCTATGGAACAGATGATTAATCTTTCGCTATTTCAATGTTGGTTCCATAGTGAAAGTTGTTCAGTTTGATGGTCTGAAGCACCCCATTAAGTATGTAACGCATGTAAATTTACACCCTGTATTTACCTAATATATTTATTAAAACCCCTAACACCGCAACTCGAACTCACTCCCAACTCACTTTCAGGCAATCGAAGATTCCATCACACCAAAGTCAGCCCTCTTCGAAATAACGGCGCCGCCTCCTTCAACGACATCAAAACTATACATATGCGCTAAAAACTTAAAACCAGGCGTAACTGATCCATTCGCTGATGACGACAAATACGTCCACCAAGGATCAGAATCATACAAAGTTCTGGCCATACATAAAAAGTTACTACCCCTATGGGTCTCTTTGACCCTAATTTTGATCTGCCTGATGTTCTCAGCCCTATTTTCAGGCCTAAACTTAGGTCTTATGTCGTTAGACAGGACAGAATTGAAAATTATATCCAATACGGGAACGGATCAAGAAAGAAAGTACGCAAGAGCTATCATGCCAGTAAGAGATCATGGGAATTATTTGCTATGCAGTATTTTACTCGGTAATGTGGCTGTGAATTCTACGTTTACGATATTGTTGGATGAGCTGACGTCTGGATTGTACGCGGTGATATTTTCGACTTTGTCGATCGTGCTTTTGGGCGAGATCACACCGCAGGCGATTTGTTCGAGACACGGGCTGATGGTAGGGGCGAAGAGTATTATGATTACGAAGGTGAGTGTTGTCTTACTTATATTGTATTTATAGATAAAATAACGATTGTATTATCTTTTGAAGTGGTCAGAGAGAGATATATAGCTACACTTTTGGCGGATGCTGACGAATTTTCTAAGAGGATGAACAACTTTATCTATTGGGCCAACTTAAAAATCGCGAAGAAAAAATCTACTCCCATACATTTGGCTCAAGTAGGTTTGCAGTTTTGTATGGAACAGCAGTATTTTTTTTCGCAATTTCGATGTTGGTGCCATAGAGAAAGTTGTCAGTTTGATGGTCTGATCATCCTCTTTAAAAAGTATCAGCATATTAAGAAGGACCCTATATAGCTACACTTTTGGCGGTTTTTCTAAGGGGATGAACAACTTTATCTATTGGGCCAACTTAAAAATCCCTTCCATACATTTGGGAGTAGGTTTGTAGTTTTGTATGGAACCGCTGATTTTTTTCCGCGATTTTTAAGTTTGTCCCATATAGAAAGATGTTCAGTTTTATGGTCTGATCTTTCATTAAGGCCCGGTTATTCGAGTGCAAGCGTCTCTTTCTTACAAGCATAAGTTTGCAATTAGCCATCCCGCTTCAATTGAAGGCAGGTTCGTAAAAAAACGTATTTTTCATCAATATCTTTTCTCTTGGGTGGTGGGGGAAAAAACTAGCCTGAGAATTATTTAGACAATGTCATTTTTGAGTGTATTTTTTTAACTTGAAAAATAGTAATAAACTTACCTATCTTTGCATGCCTTTATGATCGAGAGAAGTAATAACTATCGTGTTTTGAGCCACAGAATAATCAAGAACAGTTCATGAACAACAACATATATTTTTTCAGGATTAAAACAACGACTATTTCATGCCTTAAAACTCAACCAAAAACAGGTCGATTTGGAAGATCCTGCCTTTAAAACACCGTTAGCATATTAAGAACCCTATAGGTAGCACAGGACCGTTAGGAATGGCGCACTTTTACTCCCAGCAGTGGGTTGATGAGGGCTGATTTGATTGTTGGATTGAAGAAATATGAAAAATCTATTCTGTTTTCTATATCAGTATCTATTCATCATAACACAAGTCTGGAATAGATTCTAGTACATCAATAATAGATAATCTGTATGACAATTGTCCAAGATATTTATTATAATATCTCTGGCTACCCCCTAGCTAGGGGATTATCATTAGCATTATACTTACGCTAATAATATCAACAGGCAGTAATGGCGGTAACAGCGCCTCTAGCGTACCCAGTCAGCAAGCTCCTAGACTACTTCCTCGGCGAGGAGATCGGCAGCGTCTACAATAGAGAGAGGCTGAAGGAACTAGTCAAGGTGAGCTTATTATTAAATGTCAATAGTTATTAGCGGTAACAGCGCCTCTAGCGTACCCGTTCAGCAATAACAGTGGCTCTAGCGGACACGGTTAACAATATCAGTGCTTCTAGCATACCCGGTGAGCAATAGCAGCACCTCTATCGTACCCGGTCAGCAATAACAGTGCCTCTAGCGTACCTGGTCAGCAATAACAGCGTTTCTACCGTACCCGGTCAGGAATAACAGCGCCTCTAGCGTACCCGGTCAGCAATAACAGCACCTCTAGCGTACCCGGTCAGCAATAGCAGCACCTCTAGCGTACCCGGTCAGCAATAACAGCGGCTCTAGCGGACACGGTCAGCAATAACTGCGCCTCTAGCGTACCCGGTCAGCAATAACAGCGCCTCTAGCGTACCCGGTCAGCAATAACAGTGCCACTAGCATACCCGGTCAGCAATAGCAGCACCTCTAGCGTACCCGGTCAGCAATAACAGCGCCTCTAGCGTACCCGGTCAGCAATAACAGTGCCACTAGCATACCCGGTCAGCAATAGCAGCACCTCTAGCGTACCCGGTCAGCAATAACAGTGCCTCTAGCGTACCTGGTCAGCAATAACAGCGTTCTACCGTACCCGGTCAGGAATAACAGCGTCTCTAGCGTACCCGTTCAGCAATAACAGTGCCTCTAGCAGACCCGGTCAGCAATAACAGTGCCTATAGCGTACCCGTTCAGCAATAACAGCGTTTCTACCGTACCCGATCTAGAATAACAGCGTCTCTACCGTACCCGGTCAGGAATAACATCGCCTCTAGCGTACCCGGTCAGCAATAACAGTGCCTCTAGCGTACCCGGTCAGCAATAACAGTGCCTCTAGCGTACCCGGTCAGCAATAACAGCGCCTCTAGCGTACCCGGTCAGCAATAACAGCGCCTCTAGCGTACTCGATCAGCAATAATAGCGCCTCTAGCGTACCCGGTCAGCAATAACAGCACCTCTAGCGTACCCAGTCAGCAATAACAGTGCCTCTAGCGTACCCGGTCAGCAATAACAGTGCCACTAGCATACCCGGTCAGCAATAGCAGCACCTCTAGCGTACCCAGTCAGCAATAACAGTGCCACTAGCATACCCGGTCAGCAATATCAGCACCTCTAGCGTACCCGGTAAGCAATAACAGCGCCTCTAGCGTACCTGGTCAGCAATAACACCGCCTCTAGCGTACCTGGTCAGCTATAATAGCGTTTCTACCGTACCCGGTCAGGAATAACATCGCCTCTAGTGTACCCGGTCAGCAATAATAGCACCTCTAGCGTACCCAGTCAGCAATAACAGTGCCTCTAGCGTACCCGGTCAGCAATAACAGCGCCTCTAGCGTACCCGGTTAACAATATCAGTGCTTCTAGCATACCCGGTGAGCAATAGCAGCACCTCTATCGTACCCGGTCAGCAATAACAGTGCCTCTAGCGTACCTGGTCAGCAATAACAGCGTTTCTACCGTACCCGGTCAGGAATAACAGCGCCTCTAGCGTACCCGGTCAGCAATAACAGCACCTCTAGCGTACCCGGTCAGCAATAGCAGCACCTCTAGCGTACCCGGTCAGCAATAACAGCGGCTCTAGCGGACACGGTCAGCAATAACTGCGCCTCTAGCGTACCCGGTCAGCAATAACAGCGCCTCTAGCGTACCCGGTCAGCAATAACAGTGCCACTAGCATACCCGGTCAGCAATAGCAGCACCTCTAGCGTACCCGGTCAGCAATAACAGCGCCTCTAGCGTACCCGGTCAGCAATAACAGTGCCACTAGCATACCCGGTCAGCAATAGCAGCACCTCTAGCGTACCCGGTCAGCAATAACAGTGCCTCTAGCGTACCTGGTCAGCAATAACAGCGTTCTACCGTACCCGGTCAGGAATAACAGCGTCTCTAGCGTACCCGTTCAGCAATAACAGTGCCTCTAGCAGACCCGGTCAGCAATAACAGTGCCTATAGCGTACCCGTTCAGCAATAACAGCGTTTCTACCGTACCCGATCTAGAATAACAGCGTCTCTACCGTACCCGGTCAGGAATAACATCGCCTCTAGCGTACCCGGTCAGCAATAACAGTGCCTCTAGCGTACCCGGTCAGCAATAACAGTGCCTCTAGCGTACCCGGTCAGCAATAACAGCGCCTCTAGCGTACCCGGTCAGCAATAACAGCGCCTCTAGCGTACTCGATCAGCAATAATAGCGCCTCTAGCGTACCCGGTCAGCAATAACAGCACCTCTAGCGTACCCAGTCAGCAATAACAGTGCCTCTAGCGTACCCGGTCAGCAATAACAGTGCCACTAGCATACCCGGTCAGCAATAGCAGCACCTCTAGCGTACCCAGTCAGCAATAACAGTGCCACTAGCATACCCGGTCAGCAATATCAGCACCTCTAGCGTACCCGGTAAGCAATAACAGCGCCTCTAGCGTACCTGGTCAGCAATAACACCGCCTCTAGCGTACCTGGTCAGCTATAATAGCGTTTCTACCGTACCCGGTCAGGAATAACATCGCCTCTAGTGTACCCGGTCAGCAATAATAGCACCTCTAGCGTACCCAGTCAGCAATAACAGTGCCTCTAGCGTACCTGGTCAGGAATAACAGCACCTCTAGCGTACCCAGTCAGCAATAACAGAGCCTGTAGCGTACCCGGTTAGCAAGCTCCTGGATTACTTCCTCGGTGAGGAGATCGGCAGCATCTACAATAGAGAGAGGCTGAAGGAACTATAGGTGGAAATAGCTAGTTATTTATTACTAGTGGCGTCCACTGCGGAGACTACATCGATTACTTATGTACCTTATAAAGCAGTCAGGGCCCTAGTTATTTATTTATAAGGGTTCGATGATATGATTATATCATGCGATGATGATGATGCATGATATACAAAGTGTAACAGAGCATTTTTCACTCCCTAACCACTATCGACTTTGCTTAACACAACGGCTCAAGCCGCTTCGATGCTGTAGCCCAGAGCGTCCACGATAGCTCTGTGATTTTGACAGATCGTTTTAGAGCGATTATTTTACTTTTTTGAAATGTTTGTGCCGTAAAATCTTAATTTTATGTTAAATGTTAATTAATCTTGTATATTTTTAGTGTATTATAAAGTTTAGACGGCTCAAAAAGCTTTAAAAAGTAAATTGAAAACTCTAAAACCGCCTGTCTAAATCACGGAGTCACTATCTTGGACGCACTTTATTAGTGTTAATAGATTTTCGATCTTATTTAAACTCCATTCAGGAATTCGAGAGACATAATGTAAACAACGGTGATACCAGTGTAGAAAATATATCTATCTCGAGACGGAAGAAAACTTATCTCCGGAATGAATAATAGTAAATTATCTATTCTACTCGTAAAGGATTACGACAAATGATATGTTAATTTTGTATGGAAAGTAATTAAAAAAATACGCAAGTTATCGTTTATTTTAGAAAAAAAAAGAAAGCGTGACTGTAAATATTTTATTTCGTGGTCTGGCAACAGTCAGATATTTTAGACCTTTGGTTCGTTTTAACAAAGTTCTTAAAGAAAAAGATTTTTTATTGTACGCAATAACGTAAACGCGTCTCTTGATTGTTTAATACTGTCGTCTGAGTCCGTACGCTATGCGCGGATGCTTCTCATAACACAAAAAGCCCACACAGACAGACTAGCGGGCTATATATAACATAATTTAAAAATGTCATTCAAATTGTCACGATTGTTTTTATTATACAACGTGTTAATGAATTAACGCAAAACTAGAAAGTAGTTTGTTTAGAATCGAGAGCAGAATTGAATTATCATGGTTTCAGCATAGGTAATTTTTATCCAAAATATTAAATAATATGTTTGTAAAATTTAAAATTTACTGAACTCGATCTCAACCCACCGCTCGGACACTCTCATCCTACTTACTACCAAGCAAGATTCTTAAAATGTATGCATGAGCACGATAGCGCCTTCATTCATTGCTGAAATGATAAGAAATCATTTTTGTCTTAAAACTTAAAATGCGAATAACTCGAAATTTTAACTATCAAAATAATGAAATTATTGTTTCAATCTAATTATTTTGTTAAAATCAGTTGGGGTGTATGAGGTTTTGCGCTTATTCATTAACACGTTGTATAGATAGACAATACATTTTTAATGTCAACGCAATTTATTAAATGCCGTGCCGACATAATTTTATTCTTAAAAAATTTACAAAAGGTTTCTGACCACGTAATGTCACTTTGACAGTGACGTTTCTTTGTTTACATTTTGTCTCTCGAATTCCTGCCATCCCTAGACAAAGTGACATTCTATTGGCGTTGACGCTAGTAGAAAATGACAGAATGTATGGATTTGACATTAGCGATCGAAACATTTTGACGTTTGCTTTCGTCACCATACGTCAAGTCCTCTTATTTTTTTCTATTGTCGTTAACGCTAATCGAAAGATACTTTGTCAAGGGGCCCTGAACGGAATATAGCAAAGTCGATAATAGTGGCAGTGGGAAATGTTCAGCGCTGCGCCAGGTGTGCGTCAGCCCAAAATACCCAACTGCACAACCCATCAAATGAGTGTATCATCCATTTCGATTTGCATTCTTTGTCCTACCAACTAAAAATCAAAAGTAGAAATCCACATTGTTAACAACCAGGCCAGGCATAACGACAGCGTTTGGCTGTGCCATTAATTCAGTTCATTGGCCAACAGGTGACTACAGATGTAAATGACCTGGACAAAGACGAAGTGAACATAATATCTGGAGCTCTGGAGCTGCGCAAGAAGTCTGTGGCGGACGTGATGACCAAGTTGGAGGACGTGTTCATGCTGCCCATCAGCTCTGTGCTCGACTTCGAGACCATGTCAGAGATCGTTAAATCTGGTGAGTGTCTTTGAGCGATATAAGGCGTTGTCAAGTCTCTTTAAAGGTTCGTCAAGCGTGCTAAGGCGTTGTCAAGTCTATTTGAAGGTTCGCCAAGCGTGCTTGAGTGTTGTCCAGTCTCTTTAATGGTTTTTCAAGCGTGCTAAGGCGTTGTCAAGTCTCTTTGAAGGTTTGTCAAGCGGGCTAAGGCGTTGTCAAGTATCTTTAATGGTTCGTCAAACGTGCTAAGGCGTTGTCAAGTCTCTTTGAATGTTTGTCAAGCGTGCTAAGGCGTTGTCAAGTCCCTTTCAAGGTTCGTCAAGCGTGCTAAGACGTGGTCAAGTATCTTTAAAGGTTCGTCAAGCGTGCTAAGGCGTTGTCAAGTGTCTTTAAAGGTTCGTCAAGCGTGCTAAGGCGTTGTGAAGTATCTTTGAAGCTTTGTCAAGCGTGCCAAGGCGTTGTCAAATCTCTTTAAAGGTTTTCCAAGCACGATTGGACGTTGTCGAAACACTTAAAGGTGTACCAAGAACCATTTACTGTATGGCTTGGATTTATTTCGAAATCGCGAAACAAAATATGCTATCACATACTTTTGCGTCGAATAGGTTTGCAGTTTTGTATGGTATAGCTATTTTTTTTTCGCGATTTCTATATTAGTCTCATAGTGAAAATGCTTCAGTTTGATGGTCTGATCACCTCAATAAACCCTCAGCATATTAAAGAAACCTTTGTATATTCCCGGAATAATATAATAACTTATTAATTTGTATTGTATTTAGCTATGTATAATATTCGTTAGTTATACAGGGTCCTTCTTAATATGCTGACACTTTTTTAAGAGGATGACCAGACCATCATACTGAACAACTTTCTCTATGGGACCAACATCGAAATCGCGAAAAAAAATCAGCAGTTCCATACATTTGGCTCGAGAAGGTTTGCAGTTTGGTATAGAACAGCAGATTTTTTTTCGCTATTTCGATGTTAGTGCCATAGAGAAAGTTGTTCAGTTTGACGGTCTGATCATCCCCTTAAAAAAGTGGTTCATTGTTTAATTTTATAGTTTTAGTTTAGTTTTTAAATGGGAATTTCATAACTGGAGTCGATTGACCACAAACACAATCCGATTATAAATTTAGGGCTTTGACTATAAATAATCCTCCGACATAATAGCACAGAATAAATACTAGTACCTACCGGTACAGAATGATCACTTCGAAAACAGATTTAAATAAATAGCGACTTTCTCTGCACTGCAATAAGGTGCAAAGTTATTCGCACCCGTCCTATCGTACAATTCGCGAATAACCTACCAACCGTCACAACGGCGCGCGTGCAAACAAAAATGAACCGAGTCATTAGACATGAAAGCTTCCTTTTAATAGTCTCCCTCTTTCATTCTTTCACGTGCTTGCAGCGTGACATCGCTAGGATTTTAAGTCTCGCATTGACTACTCACAAAATGGCGGCAAGTCTAATGAGATTTGACCAAGAAGTTTCCACGGTATACCTAACCTATTGCCATCCACCGCTCGGTGGGGATCGGCCGTCGAGCGTACCTGAGCTGTGGAGTGAGACAGGCTGCCTTCAGATACAAATAATTAAAAAATAACCGGCCAAGTGCGTACCGGTCCACGCGCAGGGTAGGATTCCGTAGTTGCCACGCGCAGGGTAGGATTTTATATGTAAGAAATTTTTTTTCGTTATTTCCAAAAAATTGTGATGTTCATAATTACAACACTCGAAACAAAAATAAACTGATATCTCCACACTTTCGGCTTAGTAAGGTCAACACGTCTTTCATGGGTCACTGTATACGTTGTTATAATAAAATCCCCGAGACCATTTTGAATCTTTCCGAAAACATGTTTAAAACTCAAATCAAAAAAGTCCTCTGTAAAAAAGCATATTATAAACTGGATGATTATTTAAATGATCAAAATGCTTGGGTCTGAGGTCACTAGCTTATAGTTTATTTACTTTACTGTATAGTATCAATTATTTTATTAAATAGACTATGTATTATTGTATACATAACTTTACCTTAAGAATTTATATTGTAATAGTTATTAAGTCGTGTTATGTTGTAGAGTTTCTGGCCGCATCTTCTCTACAGCGACAACACGTTCCGACGCGGTGGTAGCTTTAAAAAAGATTTGACGTTTGATAAGTGTGCTGTAAGCTCCTATATTGAATAAATTATATTGACTTTGACTTTGCCCGTCAAAATATAGTTTAACGGCTAATAAAGTCTAAAAAGTACATTTTACAAGTTGATCTACTATTACTCGTTAACTTGTAAAGCCTACTAAGCGGTGTTTTCCTTTTAATTTCGTTATATACACTACTGCCGTCAATTTTTTCACGTATCCAGAGCTGAGCTGTGGAGTGAGACAGGCCTGATAATAGTCCGCAACTCGTGCACAATGCGAATTACTAGACTTCACATATGCATCGGAATTTATTCTACAGCATATCGTTGGCTAAAGTGTCAAACCTCGTAACTCCATTTTATTTTTCAAATTACATTTTATACAATTTTATTACTAACTAGCAGCCCGTCCCGGCTTCGCACGGGGTAGACAAAGGCTCATTTTTCTACACCTTCGGTTACATTGTTCAAATTTTACCAAGGATCCCTATTTTTTTTCAAAATGAAATGTAGCCTATGTCAAATTGGAAGAATGTAGCATTCTATTGGTGAAAGAATTTTTTAAATCGGCCCAGTACTTTTTGAGCCTATTCATTACAAACATACAAACATACAAAAATAGGTACAAATCTTTCCTCTTATATTAGTGTAGATTTCTGATTGCATCCATGGCATAACTCTTAAATCCTTTTAAAAAGCCGGTACAATTTAAAATGATAAATAGAAAACCACATAACTCTGGGCTGCCATTGTTCGTGGTGAAGTTTTTTGTGCCTCCTGTAAAATTTGATCCATTGGAGTTACGAGGTCTGACACTTTAGTCGACAATATGCAGGTTTCCTCACGATGTATTCATTCACCGTTTGAGAGCCCTGCTGCCCTGCTCTGCATAGTAATAGTTACATAATGTCCCTTCCAGACATTTGGAAGGGTTCCAACTAGTCTCTTATTGCACGTGTCAGAAAATAAACATAGTATCTATATTTGGAACTCGCGCGCAGTGTTATGAAATTGAGAACTCGTTTATTTGTAAACTATATCTTTTATTATCTTTTGGCCGCGACTGCGACCACGTTTAACGTATTCGAATTTAAATAAAACCGGTCAAGTGCGAGTTGGGCTACTCGCACACAGAGGGTTTCGTACCACACCAACACACAACATATCTAAAAAAAAAATTTTTTGTCCTGGAAATTTACACGAGACCGACTCACACTTGGCCGGTTTTTATTATTTGTTGTCATACAGTAGAGTTTGCTCTATAATCACACAAAGTTTGACGCTTGTATGTATTATCGTTTTTACGATAGAGCGAGAAGAAAAAACGTTGATAAAATCTAGTTTCTTGCATGAGGACCTACCTTAAATTTCATTTTTTTTGAAATTTTTGTTATTTGTTAACAAATCCGCCGTAATAAGCATATTCTGTGAAAATTTCAACTGTTTAGCTATTACGGTTCAAAAGTTACAGCCCTAAATAGGTAGGACGGACGGACGGACATCGTAGGCTTAGTAATAACCCCGTTTTTAAAAAAATATTCGTTTACCTATTATTTTTGATGTAAGCAAATTTTAAGATATTTTAGGTCAATTAATGCGTAGGGGACCGCTATGAAATAATCATTGAATTTTTATTCAACAATCACTTGCTGTCCCCGACACATTAATTAACCTAAAATATATTAAAGAGAGTTAAGAAGTAAAACATACATTTGCTTACATCAAAAATAATAGGTGACCGAATTATTTTGACTTTTTAAATGTTTGATTTTCGCGTTGACGGATTTTCAAATTTGTAATTTAAGAAAGGTACCAAAATAAGAAAACCATTTGGAGATTATGTGATTCAAAGCTTATATCAAAATTATCAGATTTTCTATCCATTAATCTCGAGTTTTTTGAAAAATACTGAAAAATATAATAGAAGTTGAATGAGATTTTATTCCTTTGCCTGCTTGGCTTTTCTATTGTATTTGACAGTTTTCATTTTTAATGTTATTGCGGCCAAGGTATCATAGCCATAAATCCTTTGTTTTTCAGAAAATTCAAAAGTAAATTAAAAATATAAATATCGGTCAAAAATTTAATCGGAAAAATACGTATCTCTTATTTTTTAACCTATTTTTATATTTTTATTAAAAACAGGTGGTTAAAAAATGTAATGTTGTCAATAAGAGGTAACGCGGTCGTCAAAACAAAGATACTTTCGCTAGAAATGTGTTTATCTACATCTACACTAATATTATAAAGAGGAAAGATTTGTACCTATTTTTGTATGTTTGTAATGAATAGGCTCAAAAAGTACTGGGCCGATTTAAAAAATTCTTTCACCAATAGAATGCTACATTCTTCCAATTTGACATAGGCTACATTTCATTTTGAAAAAAATTAGGGATCCTTGGTAAAATAGACAATTGTCTACCCCGTGCGAAGCCGGGAGGGGCTGCTAGTCGAACTCATAAAGTAATAGACAAACTATGTTAGCGATTTCTTTCGCCATTTGCATGGTCTGACCTCGAAAAAGGTCAACTACATTAAACGAAGGGTGATACCACGGAAACTATTAAGTAAATTGCTTTAGATCCTCGTTTAGTTGATTACATCTTTATTTTAAGTGCAAAAAAAAGTTGTTGTTTCATAGAAAACGTCAATTAGACCAGTAATTTAACTGCTACTTTAATGATACTGAACAACTTCCCAAAGGTATCAAAGGGAAATTTGCAAAAATAACCCACCTGCGAGCAGGCTGGATAAACTTGTACTAAATGATATCGATGGCAAGATCTATTGTGAGAAAACTGCATTCATACAAATAAATGATTTCTATTCTATTCTATAAATTATTCTTTTCATACAAACGTAGCATAAGAGATATTTTGAAAACTCAGAACATCCACGTTTCACTAGTAGTACCGAATCTCTGTCCAGTGTGACGGGGAGTGAGCCCGTCGCCACTTTAAATGGACAGTAGGTACAATACATGCCTCGAAATTGAAGCATGCAGGTTTCCTCACGATGTTTTCCTTCACCGAAAAGCCAGTGGTGCGAGTCGGCCTGGACGGGGATCGAACCATCGCCTCCTGCACGGCAGGCAAGGTTACTCGCCACTGGACCACCACGGCTTCATTTTAAGTGCATAAAAAAGTTGTTGTTCCATAGAAAACGTCAATTAGGCCAGTAATTTAACTTTGTATTACTTCAATGAAACTGAACAATTTCTCAAAGGTACCAAAGGGAAATGCGCAAAAATAAAATTATACTTTTCATACAATCGTTCGTTCAGCGTCCTATAGGTTTCTAAGGGAACGTTGTTCAGTATCATGGGTACAATCGCCCCATAAAGTAATGCAACTGTTTACCCTAACACCCTGTATTAATAATACTAATGTCATTGACTTAACACTACTGGACGGAGGGTCCGCGCTCAAAAGTGTCCGAGTAAAAAGAGAACGAAAACGTAAAAAAGAAGAAGAGCGCGGTGGGCGCCGTGCCCACGCCGTGCCCCCGTGATGGGGGAGTGGGACGGAAAAAAATTCAGCATTTTCAATGTTTTTAGTTGGTACTTAGGTTTGTGAATTTTAGTCGGACACTTTATTCGAGTATTTTGTACTAGACCCGGCGTCCATACTATTCAAAGTTAATGACTAATATGCTCATTTTAATTAACTTTTCCGAAAATTTTAATTATCCTTATTTCCAGGTTACTCCCGCATCCCAGTCTACGAAGGAGGCCGAGGCGATATCGTGACTGTCCTCTTCATCAAAGACCTCGCGTTCGTGGACCCCGACGACAACACGCCTCTCAGAACACTCTGCCAGTACTACCAAAACCCATGCAACTTCGTGTTCGAGGACGTCACGCTAGATGTCATGTTCAGGCAGTTCAAAGAAGGTGGGTGTATCAAGCAACTATACTTCGTGCTGACAACACTGCCAGTACTAACAGAACCCCTGCAACTTCGTGTTCGTCATGTTCAGACAGCTCAAAAAAGGTGGGTGTATCAAGCAGCTATACTTCGTGCTGACAACACTGCCAGTTCCAACAGAACCCCTGCAACTTCGTGTTCGTCATGTTCAGACAGCTCAAAGAAGGTGGGTGTATCAAGCAGCTATACTTCGTGCTGACAACACTGCCAGTTCTAAAAGAACCCCTGCAACTTCGTGTTCAATCGAAGCTACCATACTTCGTGCTACCACAGTAAAAGTTGTTCATTATGATGGGTAGAGTTAGTTTAAAAGGATGCCAATGATATCAATTTCACGCTGTATATCGATTTTTCGATGCATGAATGATGCATGTAACACACTTGTCCATTAAAGATAGCGACGGGTTCACTCCCCGTCACACTGGACAGAGTTTCGCTACTATTAGTGAAACGTGGATGATCTGAGTTTCCAGAATATCTATGACTTCGAGGAATATACAGGTTGAAATTGAAAAGATTCGATAAATTTTTAGGGGTGGTTCAGACCATCAAACTGAACAACTTTCTCTATGGGACCTACATCGAAATAGCGAAAAAAATATCAGCTGTCCCATACATTTGGCTCGAGTATGGTTGCAGTTATGTATGGAAAAGCTGTTTTTTTTCGCGATTTTGAGTTAGGTAGTTATAAATAGTTAAGTTGGATGGTCTGACACACCCCTGAATATTTATCGAATCATTTCAATTTCACTTTGAATCACACAATTGTCGTGCTCACGACTACAGGGTGAAATTGCATAAGCGTAAGCATATGCTCACGACTATATTCCCCGAGGGGGTAGTCAGAGATATTCTGAAACCTCAGAACATCCACATTTCACCAGTAGTACCGAAACTCTGTCCAGTGTGACGGGGGGTGAGCCCGTCGCCACTTATAATGGACAGTGGGTACAACACATGCCTCGAAATTGAAGCATGCAAGTTTCCTCACGATGTGATTGATTGTGTGGAGTGAAATTGACAGGACAAATTTTAAATAAAAATGCCATAATGCTATGAACACCAAAGTAACCATCATTTTCCCCACAGGACACAAAGGTCACATGGCATTCGTCCACCGAATCAACAACGAGGGCGAAGGCGATCCTTTCTACGAGACGATCGGTCTTGTCACTTTAGAAGACGTCATCGAAGAGATGATCCAGGCTGAGATAGTGGATGAGACAGACGTTTTTAGTGAGTACCGCTTGGTTTGGTTGTATCGCCCGCGGTTCGCGACAATCGGCATTTTGTAATTGGATGTTATAGCTGGACGCATATTTATCCGCGGCGAACGAGCCAAAGGAGGCGAAAGAATCGAATTTTATAATTCTTTATATGAATAGCCGTGGTGGTCAAGTTGCGAGTAACCTTGCCTCCCGTGCAGGAGGCGATGGTTCGATCCCCGTCCAGGCCGACTCGTACCAATGACTTTTTCGGAATTTATGTACGGTTTGTAACACCACAGGCTTTTCGGTGAAGGAAAACATCGTGAGGAAACCTGCATTCTTCAATTTCGAGGCATGTATTGTACCCACTGTCATTTGTACGAGTCGGCCTGGACGGGGATCGAACCATCGCCTCCTGCACGGCAGGCAAGGTTACCAGTTAGGACCACCACGGCTATTCATATAAAGAATTATAAAATTCGATTCTTTCGCCTCCTTCGGCTCGTTCGCCGCGGATAGATGCGTCCACCCTAAGACCGACTGTGGTGCAGCCATGTTTATAATACAGGGTGTAAGGAAAAGTATTATTATATTTTCAAACACATTTAGTGTAAATCGAATATTATCCATTGAAGAATCTGATTTAAAAAACCCCCAACGCCGATAACAAACATTTAAATTAGTGAAAAATAATTCGGCCACCTATTGCTTTTGATGTGTACAACGTGTTAATGAATAAGCGCAAAACTTCATACACCCCAACTGATTTACAACAAAATTTCTAGCATGCATGCAAAGCATATGCTCTTGACTATAGGCCAAAAAAGGGAGTTTAATAAGATCGAAATGTCGAACAACATTTCCATAAAACAGGAATGACACGTTTTGTAGTCATTGTGACTGTGTCAACTGATTTAACATCAAAATAATTAGATTGAAACAATAATTTAATAGTTAAAATTTAAAGTTATTCGCATTTTAGGTTTCGAGGCAAGAATGATTTGTTATCATTTCATGTAGGGTGAGTGTGCCTGTGCGGTGGGTTGAGATCGAGTTCATTAAATTTAACAAACAAAATATTTATTATTTTGAAAAAAATTACCTATGTTGAAACCATGATAATTCGATTCTGCTCTCGATTCTAAACAAACTACTTTCTAGTTTTGCGTTAATTCATTAACACGTTGTATAAGCAAATTTATGTTTTACTTCTTAACTCTCTTTAAGATATTTTAGGTCAATTAATGCGTAGGGGACCGCTATGAAAGAATCATCGATTTTTTATTCAACAATCACTTGCGGTCCCCGACACATTAATTAACATAAAATATATTAAAGAGAGTTAAAAAGTAAAACATACATTTGCTTACATCAAAAATAATAGGTTACCGAATTATTTTTCACTTTTTAAAGTTTGTATTTGGCGTTGGTGGTTTTTTAATTTGTAATTTTTAAAGTTACTTGAAAACTGCTGAACCGATTTTCATGAAACAAAGCTAAGAATACTCTCGCAAAAAATAGCTTTCCTGTATTAATGTAATATTTTGTCATAGAGCCCTTGTCAAAATATCTTTGACTAATTATTATAAGGACTAGCCTTGCAGTCGCATTTCCCCTCTGCCACGGTATAAGCACAATTGATCTTGTGCATTTACATTCAATTTTACACCTTATCACTAAACGAGACAGCCTATAATTGCGAAATAATAACTTCGAACTAAGAACGTTTGGGGTTCACACGAGACTACTTTTCATGATTTTTAACATTCAAAATTATAATCTAAATTATGGGGAATAAAATCCAAAGTTGCGGATTTCATGTTACCTCGCCCCCCGCAAAAAGTGGCAGAAATGTTTGTTAGTAGAATTACACGCGTAACCAGTCCACATATAAATAGTCAAAACAAAATATGTATAAAATGACACTAATGAGGCACAGAAGTTAAACAATAATTTCGCGGTGGCCCTACTTAGTCCTTACGGGGCACACTTTGGGAACCTTAGACTACTTATATGAGGACAAGTTACGCGTGTAATTCTACTAACCAACTTTTCTGACACTTTTTGCGGGGAGCGAGGTAGCACGAGATACGCAACTTTGAATTTTATTCCATTAGTTTGGATTCTAATTTTGAATGTTAAAAATAATGAAAAACAGTGTCGTGTGAACCCCAAACGTCATAAGTTCGAAATTATTGTTCCGCGATTATAGGCTGTCGCGTTTAGTGATAAGGTATAAAATGGATATAAATGCGTAATATCTTTTGATCTTGCACGTTGGCAGAGGGGAAATGCTAAGGCGAGGCGGGTCCGTATATAATTCGTCTAAGTTGGGAACCCATGAATGAATGAATAAAGTTTTGGCAACATCCTGGCGTGCCGCAGTCGGAGAGTAGTGCCTTTTGTAATGACCGTTTTCTTTTTGTCAATTCGGTATGTTAAGTTTTTTTTTGGAGGGCTGTATCGAAAACCATTTCGAGATAATTGTCTCAATAATAACATTTTCTATGTCAGAGATTTTAAAATGAAAGGATTACAGATATTTTTAATAAAATAACGTCGTTTTTTGGTCCGTCCAGTGACGTCACTGGAAAACCTGTGAACTCCTTGGTAAACTTAAAATAACTGGCCATTAAGGAAAAAAATACATTCACAATGTCAGAATTTGACATTTGATGTTGCCGTTTCTGTTTCCAGCATTGAGTTAGAAAGAGGAAGCAGATGATTTTTATTTTTTAATATAGTAGTAGTATTTCTCCAAGGAGTTCGAATTATTTTCTCTCCACCATTTTTGCACTTAGAGATTATAGATCAAAATAATTTAAAAATTAAATTTTTATTTATAAACTCGATGAATCGCTATAAAAATGAAGTAGGTATCTTAAAATAATGTCTTCTATCCGTAAAAAATATAAAATTAAGAACAAAAAAAAACTTCACATACCGAATTGTAGTTTTGCTAGGCTAGCATGGTTTTATTATTTTTAGTTTTCTTTAAGTGCCATACATAAAAGTACGACCGTCATACCTTTCGGGGTGTTCAGAAACATGGCTACAACTACCGACTTTCTGTTTGAGGGAATATAATTCGGAGCGTGCTCCATACAAACGAAGTCTGGTGATATTTTGAATACTAACTAATTAAAGTCATGAAATTTTTCTGAAACAATCTAGAAACTAATTTCTATGCTTGTATAAAGTCAGATTTTCGTTAAAATGTATATAGTTTTAAAGTTATAGTACCTCAAAGATTTCCATACAAATCTTAAATTAATCCTAGCATTAAAACTGTATATTTTCACGAAAATCTGACTTCATACAAGCATAGAGATTAGTTTCTAGATTGTTTCTGAAAAATTTCATTGGCTTTAATTGGTTAGTATTGAAATTATCACCAGACTTCGTTTGTATGCAGCGTGCATTTACGCATTCGGAATAAACTTCTCTCAAGAATGTAGTTGTAGCAATGTTCACATTTAACAATTTAAGTTTCAAAATGGATTTACATGTGGATTTACAAAATAGAAAATGTTTTTTCGTTTAGTACTTTGTTTATCTGTGTTTTTTTTTAGTCTTTTCTGTCTCCCACTGTTGGACAAAGACCTCCCCTTTCACTCCCCTATCTTCTCTATTACCAACTCCTAACCTGACCTAAGAAATCTAAAACTTTAGCTCTACTTCTCCATTGTTACCCAAAATATCACCAAAAACGCATGCAAAAAAAAATACCAAAATTGAACCAACTTGCGTGCCGCGGGCCTCTTTCAGAACCCACAATACAACCCACGACTAATAGGCTTTATACTCCTCTCCCCAACAGTGGACAACCGCACCAAACGACGCAGGAACAAGCCCCAACATAAGTTGCAGGATTTCGCCGCTTTTGCTGAAAGACACGAAAATCAGCGGATACATATATCACCTCAGTTGACCCTCGCTACATTCCAGTTTCTAAGCAGCAGTAAGTATTTTAATGTTACTGTCGAAATGTACACCCTTTGACTATTTATTATGTGGACTGGTTACGCGTGTAATTCTACTAACAAACATTTCTGCCACTTTTTGCGGGGGGCGAGGTAACATGAAATCCACAACTTTGGATTGCGCCTCCAGGTGACGTCGCCTGCATGCTTCAATTTCGAGGCATGTATTGTACCCACTATACATTATGTGGCGACGGGCTCACCCCCGTCACACTGGACAGAGTTTCGGTACTAGTGAAACGTGGATGTTCTGAGGTTTCAGAATATCTCTGACTACCACCTCGGGGAATATAGTCGTGAGCATATTCATGCACAATATAAACCTTATAGTACGTAGCGTAGCGTCGTTTTTGTCGTAAAGGAGAATCGCGCCCGCGCCTCCAGGTGACGTCGCCTGGTGACGCGACAATTCTCCAAACGACGCTATGCTACGTACTATAAGGTTTATAATTGTGTTACTTTGACTATCCGCTACCGCCACACGTCTCTTCTGTATAAACCGCGCCTTAGGAACAGCAGATTTTTCTTCGCGATTTTGACGTTGTTTCTATAAAGAATGTTGTTTAGTTTAATAGTCTGATTATCCCCTCGTTTTTTTAAGATGATCAGACTATGAAACTGAACAACTTTCTCTATGGGACCTAAGTAGACATCGCAAAAAAAATCCGCTGTTCCATACTAAACTGTCCCAAATGTATGGGAGATACCAGTACTTATTTTCGCGATTTCAACGCTGGTCCCATGGAGTAAGTTGTTGAGTTTGATGGTCTGATCATGGCTTTAAAAACAGTCAGCATATTAAGAAGGCTTTGACTATTTATATGTGGACTGGTTACGCGTGTAATTCTACTAACAAACATTTCTGCCACTTTTTGCGGGGGGCGAGGTAACATGAAATCCGCAACTTTGGATTTTATTCCCCATAACTTTAGATTCTAATTTTGAATGTTAAAAATCATGAAAAGTAGTCTCGTATGAACCCCAAACGTTCTAAGTTCGAAGGTTATTATTTCGCAATTATAGGCTGTCTCGTTTAGTGATAAGGTGTAAAATTGAATGTAAATGCACAAGATCAATTGTGCTTATACCGTGGCAGAGGGGAAATGCTACAGCAAGGCTAGTCCTTATAATAATTAGTCAAAGTGTACATCAGATATATCGTGTTCAAATATTTCTGAGAAGTGCTCATTTTCAATAAATTCTTTACAGTAAATTTTACCAATCTTAACTATTATAAAACTGTAGCAGAAGTGTGTCTGTACATTGAAGATATTTACATGAAAAAGATTACGATATGGTTTTTAGGTATCCCGGGTTCCAAATCAACCTTTTTTGGGATTTTTGTCTGTTTGTTTGTTTGTATGTTTGTAACAGCATCACGCAAAAACTAATGAACCGATTTTGATGAAACTTTTTTGTTTGATAGCTTATGATCTGATTTAAAATCTGGTATATTATTTCTGCGGACGAAATCGCGGGTTAACTCTAGTTATATACAACGTGTTAACGAATTAACGCAAAACTAGAAAGTAGTTTGTTTAGAATCGAGAGCAGAATCGAATTAACATGGTTTCAACATAGGTAATTTTTTTCAAAATATTAAATAATTTGTTTGCACAATTTCAAATTTACTGAATTTAATGTCAACCCACCACAAGGGCACACTCACCCTACTTACTACCAAAACAAGATTCTAAAAAGGTATCCATGAGCACGTTAGCGCATTCATTCATTGCTGAAATGATAACAAATCATTTTTGCCTCAAAACTTAAAATGGGGACAACTTTAAATATCAAAATAATGAAAATATTGTTTCAATCGAATTATTTTGTTTTAAATCAGTTGGGGTGTATGAGGTTTTGCGCTTATTCATTAACACGTTGTATTTTGTATATTTTCATATTATTTTATGCCATATTTTCGGGTTCGAATCCCGTAAGGGACAAATATTTGTATGATGAATATGAATATTTGTACCCGAGTCATGGACGTTTGTATTTATATATGTATTCTATATCGTTGTCTAGTCATCATAATACAAGTCCAGGCTAGATTCTGGTACTTTAAATGTGACAATGTCCAAGATATTTATTTATTTATTATTATTTATAAATATCTGAACAGCATATTCCGTGCCTCTAGTACGTAGTACACGATAGCTCAAAGATAATGTAACGTTGCAGGTGTGGACGCGTTCCGACCGGACACAGTGTCAGAGACTGTCCTCCGTCGACTCCTCAAGCAGGACGTGATCCAGTACATCAAGCTGAAGGGCAAGACCAAGAAGGACCCCACCACATTCGTGTTCCAGCAGGGGAAACCGGTCAGTTTATATTGGTTACATTTAGTATAGGCTTTGAATCAAATACTAGTACCTACCGGTACAGAAGGATTACTTCGGAAACAGATTTAATTAAATAGCGATTCTCTCTGCACGGCAATAAGGTGCAAAGTTATTCGCATCCGTCCTATCGTACAATTCGCGGATAACCTACCAACCGTCACAACGGCGCGCGTGCAAACAAAAATGAACCGAGTCATTAGACATGAAAGCTCATAGCTTCATTAAATATGTCTGTCCGTCTGTTTGTTTGTTTGTATGTTTGTAACAGCGTCAAGCAAAAACTATTGAACTGATTTTGATGAAACTTTTTTGTTTGATAGCTTATGCATAGGCATATGCTCACGACTATATTCCCCGAGGGGGTAGTCAGAGATAGTCTGAAACCTCAGAACATCCACGTTTCACTTATGGATCTGACTTAAAATCTGGTATATAAGGTCTACCAAAATTAGGTGAAATTATTTTAAGGGGCTGATCAGACCGTCAAACTGAACAACATTCTCTATGGGACCAATATTGAAATTGCGAAAAAAATCTGCTGTTCCATACAAACCTACTCGACCTAAATGTATGGGACGCAGATTTTTTCTTCGCTATTTCGATATTGGTCCCGTAGAGAAAGATGTTCAGTTTGATGGTCTGATCATCCCCTGAAAATCGTTTCACCTAATTTTGTTACACCTTATATAATTTGTGCGGACAAAGTCGCGGGTTAACTCTAGTTACTTATAAAATCCATATTTGCTTGCAGGTGGACTACTTCGTGCTGATCCTGGAGGGTCGTGTGGAGGTGACAGTGGGGAGAGAGAACCTCGTGTTTGAGGCGGGACCCTTCACATACTTCGGCGTGCAGGCGCTCACACAGAACGTGGGAGTCGGTGAGTCTGGGCCCACTGCTGGGACCCTCGTTTGGACTAAAATAATGGTCTACGGTCTGAGCTCATAAATATGAATGAGGAAAAGAATAGGGCCTAGGTGTGTACCTTGAGGGACACCAGTGAAAACTGAAACAGATAATTTACTGACATTTAGAGTAATAAGTTGATTTCGAATTTTTCTTATGACATAAAATTAATGTTAGTAGATTAGTTTTAAATTGATATTTGATAATTTTTGAAAAAATAACCTTGAGGTAATTTGTCGAACGCCTTAGGTGCCTAAGGCGTAGAAGCCGTGTAACTTGATACCTTTATTCTGCTCAAGAAATATCAAAAACCTGCAGTGGGGCGCTACAATCGACTATAACCTTTAAGGTCATGCCACACAGAGGCGGGATTGCGGGAAAATGGTCCGGGGGTGGACCTGCAGGAAGATAATTCTTCCGGACCCGAGCAGATTTCTGTACAGGGCAGGGTACATACAAACTCGAACATTACTACCACACCACACCATGCACTACAAAATACACCGAAATCCGTGTCCGGAAGAATAGGGATGATGACTGATCCTGTAATTTCATATCTTATAACGAATTCCAAAAAAAAGCAAAATTTAATAACAAAAATTTTAAAACGAAATTACTATCGAATAGAAAACAAAAAGTTATAAGCGATTGAAATACGTTTTTTTATCGTCTTCTATCTCATTCTATCGCGTTTGCATCGATGCTGTATCGCGTTTACATCGCTGGCGAGGTTTTATATTTTGATGTGATCTGTGTTACGGGGCACGAATTCCAACGAATTATGTACACCGCAACGAAGACTGAGAGAGCTCGACATTTTTCAGCATTGCGAATCGATTATCTCCAAAAATGTGCAGATTGTCATATAATTGTTATCCCACAGCGGAATCTCCCACACCGTCGGCAATGGGGTCCCTTCAGAATATCAATATGGATGCCATGTTGAGACATACATTCGTACCGGACTACTCCGTGCGCGCCATCACCGAGCTCTACTATCTCACTGTCAAACGGTCAGTACTCTAACACCATAGACAGACAGACAGACAGACATACATAACATAAATATGGACGCCATGTTGAGACAAACATTCGTACCGGACTACTCCGTGCGCGCCATCACCGAGCTCTACTATCTCACTGTCAAACGGTCAGTACTCTAACACCCTAGACAGACAGACAGACATACATAACATAAATATGGACGCCATGTTGAGATATACATTCGTACCGGACTACTCCGTGCGCGCCATCACCGAGCTCTACTATCTCACTGTCAAACGGTCAGTACTCTAACACCCTAGACAGACAGACAGACATACATATCATAAACATGGACGTCATGTTGAGATACACATTCGAGTCCCATGTCCAGCAGTGGACATAAATCGGCTGAGATGATGATGATGATGAATGTAGATATACAACCCTATAGTTGACATGTAAATTGAATAAGACAGGGTCCTTCTTAATATGCTGACACTTTTTTAAGGGAATGATCAGACCATCATACTGAACAACTTTCTCTATGGGACCAACATAGAAATCGCGAAAAAAAATCTCAATACATTTGTATGGAGCAGCAGATTTCTTTTTTGCGATTTCGATGTTGGTGTAATAGAGAAAGTTGTTCAATTTGATGGGTCTGATCATCCCCTTAAAGAAGTGTCAGCATATTAAGAAGGACCCTGTATGTTCAAATTACACATATCCGCAAATCATACTCCTACTGTTGACGGCCCGATAGCACAGTCTGTAGTGAACCTGCCTGCTGTGCCGAGGGTCGCGGGTTCGAATACCGTAAGGGACAAATATTTGTATGATGAATATCAATATTTGTACCCGAGTCATGGATGTTTGTATCTATTTATGTATTCTATATCGTTGTCTAGTCATCATAATACAAGTCCAGGCTAGATTCTGGTACTTTAAATGTGACTAGATAATTTGTGTGATAATGTCCAAGATATTTATTTATTATTATTTACTGTTAGTACTTCATGATATATGATGCTTTGAAGAATCCTATTTTTTTCACATATCCTCTTAACTTGGAGATTGTTTCCAGATCCCTGTATCTGGCAGCCAAGCGCGCCACTCTGATGGAGAAGGGTGCCTTATCTAAAGGCGCCACCAACGAACAGTTTGACACTGAAGTCGATAAGGTGAGAACATCTTAACTGTTATAAAACTGTAACAGAAGTGTGTCTGTACAGTCGCCTCAGATATATCGTAGATTTCAAGGTGGTCAAATATTGCTGAGCAGTGCTATAGTTTCTGCCTACCCCTCTGGGAAAAAGGCGTGAGTTTATGTATGTATGTATGTTCTTTACAGTAAAAGTAGAGAAGGGAATGCTTAAAGTAGAGAAGGGAATGCTTCGATGGTTTGGACATATTGAAAGGATGAATGAAAGTCCCTTACGAAACAGATATATATGGCGTGTGTGGAAGGAAACATTGGTAGAGGCAGACCTAGGAGAGGATACCTAGACCAGGTCAGTGACGTCATTAAAAAATGCCAGGTTAAAAGTAGCCGAAATCGAAGGGAATGTATGAAAAGATGTATGGACTTAGAGGAAGCAAGAGAGGTGGGTCAGAACCGCCCAACGTGGAGATCTATAGTTTCTGCCTACCCCTCTTGGAAAAAGGCTTGAGTTTATGTATGTATGTATGTATGTCTTTACAGTAAATGTTATCAATTATATCTTAACGTGTATTGTGTCATAAATATCTGAACAACTTATTTTCAATAATTTCTTTGCAAAATTTAGAATTGAAGTGTATAGTAACGGAATATGGTCTTTTTTCCTAAACTGCTCAGATGTTTATGATCACCCTGACTGCGTAGATATATTTGATGTTCTAGGCGTTCCGATATTTTTTATTGGTTATGTGTAAAGAAATTATTGAAAATTAGAACTGCTGAGAAGTATTTTACCACGTTGTATGCTACGATATATCTGATGGCGACTGTACATTGAAGATATTTACATGAAAAAGATTACGATATGGGTTTTAGGTATCCCCGGACTCCAAATCAACCTTTTTTAGAATTTTTGTCTGTCTGTTTTGTTTGTTTGTATGTTTGTAACAGCATCACGCAGAAACTACAGAACCGATTTTGATGAAACTTTTTTGTTTGATAGCTTATGATCTGACTCCAAATCTGGTATATAAGGTCCATCAAAATTAGCTGAAACTATGTTAAGGGGAGTATCAGACTAATATCGAAATCGCGAAAAAAAATCTGCTGTCCCATACATTCGGGCCGAGATAGGTTGACAATTTTGTATGGGACAGCGGTTTTTTTTTCGCGATTTCGATATTGGTCCTATAAAGAAAGTTGTTCAGTTTGATGGTCTGATACTCTTCTTAAAATAGTTTAGCTAATTTTGTTAGACCTCATTATTTGTGCGGACGAAGTCGCGGGTTAACTCTAGTTAGTTATATTTATTTTATACTAGCGACTCGGCACTGGTCAGAGTTTCGGTACTACTAGTGAAACGTGGATGTGCTGAGGTTTCAGAATATCTCTGACTACCCCCTCGGGGAATATAGTCGTGAGCATATGCATGCATGCATGGACTCGGCCAAACTTCGCGTGGACACGTAAACCTTCATGAACCAGTCTATCTACGGGTTGAAAGTTTCATTACTTTAAAGGTTTGGTACAAATCGAATAACAAATGAAGAGGTGTTAAGAACGGTTAAGAAAAAGAGAAATATTCTGAAAACAATAGACAACTGGAGAGGAGAAATAATCGGACACTTGAATTAATTTTAAATTTGTATTTTTACTTTTGTAACACCTTGTAGTTTTAAAAAAGATGGGGGGTTTTTGCTTGGCGCCATTGCTCTTGCTGTGTTTCGTCGTTTTTGTTAACTTGAACAAAAACTTATGTTCTGTTATCGTATTTATTTGAGATTCCTGTGACGTCGGTCGTTTTACGCAACTGTTTGGTACACAATCCGCACGAAATTATGTCACAAATATCACTAAAACCATTTTTTTATGAATTTCAAATACGACGAAACACAGCAAGAGCAATGGCGCCATTGACTCGTACATGGTCATTTTGGCGGCAACGCGCGAGCTTACGAAATCGACCACAGATTCATCGTCATCTATCATCCCATCATCAAATAAAGAATATAAAGAAAAAAAATAACGAATGGCTCAAAAGGACTAGTATCCAGAGCCGTTAAAGACATTAACGAAAAAATTTAAAAAGATGTCGATCTTTTTTAAAACTATACAAGATGTTACAAAAGTAAAAATACGTATTTAAAACTTTTAAGGGGGTTTGTTTAGACCATAAAACTGAACAACTTTCATTGGACCAACATCGAAATTGCGAAAAAAAATCTGCTGTCCTATAGAAAATGCCAATAGCTAATTGACCAAAATGTATGAAACTGCAGATTTTTTTTTTCGCTATTTTATAGTTGGTCCCATAGTAAAAGTTGTTCATTTTAATCGTCTAAAACATCCCCTTAAGTTTGTAACGCATTTAGATTTCCACCCTGTATATCGCGGAGATATTACTGTGATATCTTTATATCGACGATTACGCCTAAAAATCGCTTATGTGAACGGCCCTTAAGATAATGATTAAAATCTTTTCACTAACCGTAGCATGATGCTCGCGATAAGGCTAATTTACGCCTTTTATCTCGTTCGTTACGCAAATAGAAAGAGAGCTAAGACACGATAGCGCTATATCGCGCTGCCATGCTACGGCCGCTGGTGTTGCTAGCATTTGTACCTCTTATCCGGGTCGAAGTGAAGGGGTTAAGTGAGTCCCAATCACCCACAATAACCCTCTTATTCTCATTTCCTT
Source organism: Agonopterix alstromeriana (assembly GCA_963924505.1). NCBI lineage: Eukaryota > Metazoa > Arthropoda > Insecta > Lepidoptera > Depressariidae > Agonopterix > Agonopterix alstromeriana. The sequence goes on along the minus strand of OZ004689.1, from coordinate 6,011,488 downwards.
CCAGCATCTATGGAACTCTTCCAGTACGATACCCGTATCTATGATATCTAAAAAGTTGTTAGGAAAGTCTCCCAGCACTGCGTCCAGTAAGGACAATATTGGATCTACTTCCACTGCTTTTAAGGTTTATTTTTCATTATTTTGACCAATGACATTCTACAGGTTCCAACTTAATATGCTGAAAGTTTTTTAAGAGGATGATCAGACCATCAAACTGAACAACTTTCACTATGGGAGCAATGTTGAAATCGCGAAAAACAACAGGTGTCCCATAGAATTGGGTCTAGTAAGATTTCAGTTTAGTATGGAAAAGCTGTTTTTTTTGTTCGCGATTTCAGCATTGGTCCCATGGAGAAAAGTTGTTCTGTTTGATGGTCTGATCATACCCTTTAAAAGTCAGCATATTAAGAAGGACCCTAAACAACGTGTTAATGAATTAATGCAAAACTAGAAAGTAGTTTGTTTAGAATCGAGAGCAGAATCGAATTATCATGGTTTCAACCTAGGATTTTTTTTTTTTCAAAATATTAAATAATTTGTCGGCAAAATTAAAAAATTTCTGAACTCGATGTCAACCCACCGCTCAGGTACTTTGACCCTGCTGACTACCAAAACAAGATTCTTAAAATGTATCCATGAGCACGTTAGCGCTTTCATTCATTGCTGAAATAAGAAGAAATCATTTTTGCCTCAAAACTTAAAATGCGAATAACTTAAAATGTTAAGCATCAAAATAATGAAATTATTGTTTCAATCGAATCATTTTGTTCTAAATCAGTTGGGGTGTATGAGGTTTTGCGCTTATTCATTAACACGTTGTATACATGTCTTAAAACGAAAGTCTTCGATCAGTGTATGTTGCCAGTAATGACACATGGATCAGAGACGTGGTCGTTCACTCAAGGCCTCATAAAAAGGCTGAAAGTCACCCAAAGGGCAATGGAGAGGGCTATGCTCGGAGTTTCCCTGCGAGATCGTATCAGATATGAAGAGATCCGCAAAAGAACCAGAGTAGCTGACATAACCCAAAGAATTGCTAAACTAAAGTGGCAGTGGGCGGGGCACATAGCTCGCAGAACCGATGGCCGATGGGGCCGAAAAGTTCTCGAGTGGCGACCGCGTACCGGAAAGCGCAGCGTGGGTAGTCCCCCCACACGGTGGACCGACGACCTGGTGAAGGCGGCGGGAACCCGTTGGGTGAGGGCAGCGCAGGACCGGTCGTTGTGGCGATCCTTGGGGGAGGCCTATGTCCAGCAGTGGACGTCCATCGGCTGAGATGATGATGAATCTATACATGGTCTCACCACGTCATACAATAACATAACTCAAAAATGACACATCTCTCTAATGTCACCTTCAGTCACAATTTGGATACATGTCATTTCATACAAAATGGGAAAATTTGCTTACATTTTACTTCATTTTACGACACGATCTTGTCAGGAGTGTCCGTACTGTATGTTTCTATACTTCATTCCATATAAGGACGAACATATTTTCCTATTCCTATTAAGCTTTCTGGCCAATAGTGATTAGCAAATATTATTAATATATCAAAAAAATCAGCAGTTAATAAAGTTATTCTAAGAATAAGCGAGAGTAATTGTTTCAAAGCTCTGTTTTCGTAATTCATATTGAGCCGTGGTGGTCCAGTGGCGAGTAACCTTGCCTGCCGTGCAAGAGGCGATGGTTCGATCCACGTCCAGGCCGTCTCGTACCAACGCGTTTTTCAGAATTTATGTACGATTTGTAACACCACTGGCTTTTCGGTGAAGGAAAACATCGTGAAGAAATCTTCATGCTTCAATTTCGAGGCATGTATTGTACCCACTGTCCATTACAAGTGGCGACGGGCTCACCCGTCACACTGGATAGAGTTTCGGTACTACTGGTAAAACGTGGATGTTCTGAGGTTTCAGAATATCTCTGACTACCCCCTCGGTCATGAGCATATGCTTATGCTAAATAGCCTTAAAAACTCGTTGCTATTTGGAATGGAGTATAGATATTAGTTCTTATGCTGGCGATACAATCATTATAATTCCATTCCTCAGCTATCTCCAAGACTAAACATAATAGAGCTAATGCAAATATCGCCTCAGCAAAATTACGAGTCTTCCACCCAGCTTGAAGCTGCTAGTAACTCTGTCAAATCTAGTCCGTCGAAGTTGGCGAATAGTTGGCCAAATACTGCCCCTGTAGTGGCCAATAGTTGCGATATTGTGAAGGGATTGTCCTCTTCGGATGTCAAGTGTTGGTCTAATTGTCAAGGTATGAATTTGTTTTAGTATATTTGATGTAGTCCGTCGAAGTTGGCGAATAGTTGGCCAAATACTGCCCCTGTAGTGGCCAATAGTTGCGATATTATGAAGGGATTGTCCTTTTCGGATGTCAAGTGTTGGTCTAATTGTCAAGGTGTGAATTGGTTTTAGTATCATTGATGTAGTCCTTCAAAGTTGGCGAATAGTTGGCCAAATAGTAACGCTGTAGTGGCCAACAGTTGCGATATTATGAAGGAATTATCGTTTTGGGATGTCAAGTGCTGGCCTAATGGTGAAGGTACGGATTTTTTGTTTAGTATCTTCGTTAGTTGAGTCCGTCCATTTTGGCGATAAATTGGCTAAATACTGGCGCTGTGGTGTTGGCCACAATCCCAAGACGATAATCCCTCCATAATATCGCAACTATTGGCTAGTTGCGATATTATGAAGGGATTATCGTCTTGGGCTGTCAAATGTTGGCCTAATGGACAAGATACGGATATTTTGTTTCGTATCTTTGTTATATGTAGTCCGTTCAGTTTGGCAAATATTTGGCCAAACTATTATTTAGACAACTAATTGTTTAATCAATACATTTCTACCTATACCAATAAATCCGGTCGTGGCGGCTGAAATTTCGGTACCAAAATAATTTGCACCTAAATTCTGGTCGTGGAGTCGTAATTATTACTCTTTTGCGGCTGTGTGAGGTTTAGACTAAAAATGTAGTAGTAGAGTTCACATTATGCGTCTAAATGTGTCAGACGGGACTATTAAGCTACTACTTTTGGTTACTAACTTCACACCGGTTCATAAATATCGTAATTTATCGATAACTGTTGGTAGTTATCGAGAAGATATTTTTCAAGCTCTAAATCGTTGGCTAAAGTGTCAAACCTCGTAACTCCATTTTTTTATTTCTGAATGCATCCATGGCACAACTCTTAAATCCTTTTAAAAAGCCGTTACAATTTAAAATGATAAATATAAAACCATATAACTCTGGGCTGCCATTGTTCGTGGTGACGTTTTTTGTGCCTCCTGTAAAATTTGATCTAATGGAGTTACGAGGTCTGACACTTTAGTCGACGAAATGTATATCTGTCTATTATCTTTGCTCTAAGGTCTATTACATCTATGGTGTGTACTCAAAAAGATTCGATGCGTTTTAAGTGTTATTGTCATAGTAACGCCCCCCGCAAAAAACGGTAGAAAAATGTTATATGGAGAAATACGCAAAGACGTCTCCCCTCCGGTCGGTGACGGGAGCCGTGTTGCTTTAAGGTTACGAAGGAGTCAGGATACTTTTGAACGCGAACTCGATTTCCATTTCTTTATACGTCAATGGTTTTCAAACACGATTTGAACCTCGCAGACACGTCAGCGCGTTCCCAACAGTGGCCACAAGACATATCTAAGCGCAATGACCAGGACGCCCATCACTGCGCAGAATGCGTCGAGAACAACTTCTGGATGACTAAGTCCGTGTTAAATAAAAGCGCTGAGAGTGACGATGCTAAGAGTTTGGGTTAGTTTTGTGGCTTGGGTGACAACTGGCCGTATAAAATTCTGGTCCGGAGGCGAGTTGTCCACTTTGTGAAATGTTAGGGGACAACTGGCCCGAATACAAGTTTTAGGGTTTGTTAGGGGGTAACTTGGAGTCAGTTGGGCATTTCGCGAATTCAGTGTTGGTCACATTGTTTAGGGGGTTAGTAGGGGGCGAGTAGAGGTGCGTAGGGGGTGAGTTGGAGTCAATTGGAGAATTCTATGTTGGTCACATTGTTCAGGGGATTAGTAGGGTGTGCGTGGGTGTAAGTAGGGGGTGTGTAGGAGGTAAGTTGGAGTCAGTTGGGGATTTCGCGAATTCAGTGTTGGTCACATTGTTTAGGGGGTTAGTAGGGGGCCAGTAGAGGTGCGTAGGGGGTGAGTTGGAGTCAATTGGAGAATTCTATGTTGGTCACATTGTTCAGGGGATTAGTAGGGTGTGCGTGGGTGTAAGTAGGGGGTGTGTAGGAGGTTAGTTGGAATCAGTTGGGGATTTCGCGAATTCAGGTTTGGTCACATTGTTTAGGGGGTTAGTAGGGGGTGCGTGGGGGTGAGAGAGGGGTGCGATGGGGGGTGAGTAGGGGGCGCGTAGGGGGTAAGTTGGAGTCAGTTGGGGATTAATTTTGGTCACATTGATGGTCCGAAGCACTCCTAAAATACCTATGAAACGTATTTAAAGTTTTTTAGTCAAGTATACCATCCCACTGCTGGACTAAGGCCTCTTACACCCTGTATGATTGCAGTTTGCACCCTGTTTAATATTTAAAATTGTGGACCAATTATCCCCTAGTAATTTCTCATAGTGGACAACTGGCTCGCTGTTCAAATAAAACTTGTATTCGGGCCAGTTGTCCCCTAACATTTCACAAAGTGGACAACTCGCCTCCGGACCAGAATTTTAGAGGGCCTGTTGTCACCCAAGCCAGTTTTGTTATGTTTATGTAATTGTTGTAAATATTTAAAATTAATTGTGTATCTTTGTTTTTTTAATTATATCACCAACAAAGAATTATTCTTTCTTCGAATTTACTAACTTCGTAAACCCTCGTAACAAAAAAGTATGTCGATTTTTAGGGTTCCGTACCCAAAGGGTGAAAACGAGACCTTAGTACTAAGCCTACGTTGTCCGTCCGTCCGTCCTACCTATTTAGGGCTCTAACTTTTGAACCGTAATAGCTAGATTGTTCAAATTTTCACCGAATATGCGTTATTACGGCGGATTTGTTAACAAATAATAAAAACGACAAAAACTTAAAAATCAAGGGGAAGTTCTCAACAAGAAACTAGTTTTTATCAACGTTTTTTCTTCTCGCTCTATCGTAAAAACGGGAATATATACAAGCGTCGAACTTGGTGTGATTATAGAGCAAACTCTACAGTATAACAACAAATAATAAAAACCGACCAAGTGTGAGTCGGTCTCGCGCTAAAGGTTCCGGAGATTAAAGTTTTTTTCGTACGTTAATATGCTGTGTTGTGTAGTGGCGAGGTACGGAACCCTCGGTGCGCGAGTAGCCCGACTCGCACTTGTCCGCTTTTATTTATATTCATCGGAGAAAACATTTCTCGTAATTAAAGATCAAAGCTACAAAAAGAAACGTACGACCTTCCACACGGATTCCTCGCTCCTAACATTCCACCACCTGTCGCCTGACGACGAGTCCCGCGGCGGCTCGCCGGTGGAGTGCGAGCTCGAGCGCGCGGGTAGTGCCCGCCTCGAGGCCAAGATGGCGGAGATGCGCGACCAGCTGATGAACAAACTGACTAGCATCCTGGAAGCGCTGCAGAGGGATGTCCCCTGATGCTGTGGTATACTTTATACCACAATGTTACTCTATGTAATTTAATATTGAATTTATGTAATTGTACTTTGTATATTTTGTTTTGTTTAAAAGAAGTGTGTTGTAGAGTTTCTGGCCGCATCTTCTCTACAACGGAACACCTTCCGACGCGGTGGTAGATTCAAAAACATGACGTCAAAAAGTTATCTATGTGATATTATTTTGAATAAACAATTTTGACTTTGACTTTGACTAATAGAGAACCTGTAGAAATCGCATGAGGACTAGTGTGACCAAAAAACTAATCAAAATTCATCCGGGAAATAGTGTGATAAAAATAAATCAGAATACAGGTTTAGAGCTTAACTGAGTAGTTTCTTTAGCCAATACAGAAGAGACGTGTGGCGGTGGCGGATAATATAAGTAACACAATAAGCCGTGGTGGTCCAGGGGCGAGTAACCTTGCCTGCCGTGCAGGAGGCGATGGTTCGATCCCCGTCCAGACTGACTCGTACCAATGAGATTTTAGGAATTTATATACGATTTGTAACACCACTGGCTTTTCGGTGAAGGAAAACATCGTGAGGAAACCTGCATGCTTCAATTTCGAGGCATGTATTGTACCCACTATACATTATGTTGCGACGGTCTCACCCCCGTCACACTGGACAGAGTTTCGGTACTAGTGAAACGTGGATGTTCTGAGGTTTCAGAATATCTCTGACTACCCCCTCTTGGAATATAGTCGTGAGCATATTCATGCACAATATAAACCTTATAGTACGTAGCATAGCGTCGTTTTTGTAGTAAAGGAGAATCGCGCCCGCGCCTCCAGGTGACGTGGCCTGGAGGCGCGGGCGTAATTCTCCGCAAGACGCTATGCTACTCAGCTCAAAAAAAATAAGCTGTCCCATACATTTGGCTCGAGTAGGTTTGCAGTTTTGTATGGAAGAGCGGATTTTTTTTTCGCGATTTCGATTTTGGTCCCATAGAGAAAGTTGTTCAGTTTGACGGTCTGACCATCCTCTTAAAAAAGGGTCAGCATATTAAGTTGGACCTTATAGGTTTCTTGGGGAATGCTGATCACTCTCATAGGTTCAATCAACCCTTAAAATAATGCAACCCTAACACTCTATGGAACATCTGATTTCTTTTTCGCGATTTCGATGTTAGTCCCATAGAGAAAGTCGCTCGGTCTGATCGTCTAAAAAACCGTCGCCATGTTAATAAAGACCCTGTATTCTTCAGGGCAGCAAGCCCTGGTGTCAGAGTTTTTTCAGACCGTCTTACGGCTTCTGACTACTACCGGAGATAGTAGCCGGACCAACGGCATAACGTGCCATCCGAAGCACGGAATCATCTTTCTTTTCAGACAATCAGGTGATTCAGCCTGCAATGTCCTAACCAACTTGAAAAAACGCACAAAGTGACATATCACTAGGTGTCCCCCATGTTACCACCCACGACCTCCGTGTCAAGAGCCCAATGCTCTTAACCATTAGACCACGGAAGCAGTCGCAGACGCAAATCCTGTATTAATTTTGTAATATTTTGTTCCAACAGTTGTTGCAGTCCGTGGATGAAGACATGAGTATAAGCGGTGAACACAAGACACCATCGAGACAGGTAAGCTATTAGCCACGGTTTATACAGAAGAGACGTGTGGCGGTGGCGGATAATCTAAGTAACACAATACAAGGTGTTACAAAAGTAAAAATATACATTTAAAACTTTTTAGGAGGTTGTTTAGATCATCAAACTGAACAACTTTCACTATGGGACATTCCCATTCATTTAGCTCGAGAAGATTTGTAGTTTAGTATGGAACATCAGATTTTTCGCGATTTCGATAATAGTCCCATAGTAAAAGTTGTTCAGTTTGATGGTCTTAACCACCTCCTTAAATGTTTATTTGTATTTTTGTAACACCTTATACAACGTGTGAATGAATTAACGCCAAACTAGAAAGTAGTTGGTTTAGAATCGAGAGCAGAATCGAATTATCATGTTTTCAAAATAGGTAATTTTTTTCAAAATATTAAATAATATGTTTGTAAAATTTAAAATTTACTGAACTCGATCTCAACCCACCGCTCGGGCACTCTCACCCTACTTACTACCAAAACAAGATTCTTAAAATGTATTCATGAACACGTTAGCGATTTCATTCATTGCTGACATGATAACAAATAATTTTTGCCTCAAAACAAAAAAAGCGAAAAACTTTAAATTTTAAGTATCAGAATAATGAAATTATTGTTTCAATCTAATTATTTTGTTGTAAATTAGTTGGGGTGTATGAGGTTTTGCGCTTATTCATTAACTCGTTGTATAAACCTTATAGTACGTAGCATAGCGTCGTTTTTGTCGTAAAGGAGAATCGCGCTCGCGTCTTCAGGTGACGTCACCTGGAGGCGCGGGCGTAATTCTCCAAACGACGCTATGCTACGTACTATAAGGTTTATAATTGTGTTACTTTGACTATCCGCCACCGCCACACGTCTCTTCTGTGTAAACCGCGCGTTACATAGATACCCAATTGTTATAGAGGCCCTACGCATGAAATAGTGTCTGTTCTGACGTCGATAGAAAGAAAGAAAGATATATTTTTATTCGCATACACAACAAAACACACACTGATGTAATTATACAGGGTGTAAAAAAAACCCTGTTGGAGCCTTTAGGGGGGTGCTTCAGACCACAGAACATTATAAAGATAGGTTAGAAAGGCGTTGTGGGTAGGGCAGGCGCGCCAAGGATATGAGCAACGCTCTTATATGTTCTACGGTGGGCGGCGTGGTGCGAGCGAGAGGGCATGTGTAGTTGTAGCAGCGTGAGCGGGAAGACAAGTGGCGACAGCTGTCTCCGAAGCCAAAGTGCTACTTTGCCTTTCTAACTTCTCTTGAAATGTTCTGTGCTTCAGACCATCAAACTGAACAACTTTCACTATTGAGCCAAATTCGAAATTGCGAAAATAAAATCTGCTGTCCCATACATTTAGCTCGAGTAGATTTGTATTTTAGTATGGAAGATCAGATTTTTTTTCGCGATTTCGATGTTGGTCCTATATTGAAAGTTGTTCAGTTTGATGGTCTAAACCACCCCCTTAAATGTTTATTTGTATTTTTGTAACACCTTGTATAGATCGATATACATTGTTAATGAATAAACGCAAAACTAGAAAGTAGTTTGTTTAGAATCGAGAGCGGAATCGAATTATCATGTTTTCAACATAGGTAATTTTTTTCAAAATAATAAATACATTGGTTTGTTAAATTTAAAATTGACTGAACTCGATCTCAACCCACCGCACGGGGACACTCACCCTACTTACTACCAAAACAAGATTCTTAAAATGTATCCACGAGCACGTTACCGCTTTCATTCATTGCTGAAATGATAGCAAATCATTTTTGCCTCAAAACTTAAAATGCGAATAACATTAAATTTTAACTATCAATCTAAATAATTATGTTGTTATAAATCAGTTGGGGTGTATGAGGTTTTGCGCTTATTCATTAACACGTCGTATGTAATGTTAACATCACCCCCCCTCCCAGGTATCCCCCAACCCGCTGCCCGTCTCAGCGTCCCCCCACACGCGGTCATCGTTCGCGTCCCGCACTTCCCCCGAGCCGCGGGGCGACTACGGCGCACGCGCAGACGAGCAGGAGAAACTTCTCAAGTCACCCTAGTGCTATCTAGAGGTGGCCAGGGTTCATGTCTAGGCAGGTTTGTGATAGGGGTCAAATGTAGGGAGCATTTTGGAAGTTTGAATTTGAATATACATGGTGTAAATCACGTGACGTGATGGCTTTGTGCGCTCTAGTGGCATGTCAAGTTTTTTTTTAGAAGCGCTCGTTGGCGTAGTGGAGCTTCGGTATTGGAAACGATCATCGAAGTTAAGCAACGCCAGGTCCGGGCAGTCTTTGGATGGGTGACCGTTTAGTGGTATTTCATCTCGAGAGTTTCCGTGCTTCGGAAGGCACGTTAAGCAGTTGGTCTCTGATAGTTCCGTCAGATGGCGTTCGTTAAGCCAGGTCTGTCGTGGTTTTTATGTAACGACTACTACCACCAGAGATTAGTAGCCGGGACCAACGGCTTAACGTGCCATCCGAAGCACGGAAACATCTTTCTTTTCAGACAATCAGGTGATTCGGCCTGCAATGTCCTAACCAACTAGGGGAAAACGCACAAAGTGACATATCACTAGGTGTCCCCCATGGGAATCGAACCCACGACCTCCGTGTCAATTAGACCACGGAGGCAGATAAACTCGATGACTCTCGAAACTCCTAAAATTATATCTTCTATCCGTAAAAAATATAAAATGAAAAACTTGACATTCCGAATTGTTCAAAGTTTGTATCTTTATTTCTTATAATGCGCCCATACATTGGCAGCTGGGTACGTTAATTATGAAAAGCTTTATGACATTCTACATTTGACCCCAAGGATTGGTAAGATACCCCCTGGACCTCTATAAATGTAGGAATCGATACAAGGAATTAAGCCACTGTTTGTTAGTATAGAGAGCACTTGTTATGTTATTGTCATAGCCTTGAATATTGAAAATAACAATTAAATTGGTTATAATATGCTGACAGTTTTTAAAGGGGATGAACAGACCATCAAACTGAACAACTTTCTCCATGGGACCAACATCGAAATCACGGGTAAAAAAATCAGCTGTCCCATACATTTGGCTCGAGTAGGTTTGCACCTTAGACGAATTATATCCGGACCCGCCTCGCCTTAGCATTTCCCCTCTGCCAACGTGCTAGATCAAAAGATCTTACGCATTTACATACAATTTTATACGGAGCAATAATTTACAACTTATGACGTTTGGGGTTCACACGACACAGTTTTTCATAATTTTGAACATTCAAAATTAGAATCTAAACTAATGGAATAAAATTCAAAGTTGCGTATCTCGTGCTACCTCGCCCCCCGCAAAAAGTGGCAGAATAGTTTGTTAGTAGAATTACACGCGTAACTTGTCCTCATATAAGTAGTCTAAGGTTTGCACTTTCATATGGAACAGCTGATTTTTTTTCTTGATTTCGATGTTGGCCCCATGGAGAAAGTTGTTCAGTTTGATGGTCTGATCATCCCCTTAAAAAGTGTCAGCATATTAAGAAGGACCCTATATTGGTATCGCTTAAGCATCTTCTATACGTTCCGATTCTTATTCGAATTAAGTACATTTATTGTATGTGTGGAAACGTGCAAACTTCAGTTTCGAGGCGTGTATTGTTCCCACTGTCCGTTATAAGTGGCGACAGGCTCACTACCCGTCACACTGGACAGAATTTCATGATGATCGAAACATGGATAATGTGACTTTTTAGAATATCTCTAACTACCTCCTCGGGGAATATAGTCGTGAGCATATAAATTATTTCATACTTTATATTTTCACGTACAATTATGTCCGGCAGACAAAAATGCCCTCTTTTCGGATAAAAAGGATCGGAAGGTATGGAAAGTGCTTAAAGAAACCTTTTACACAATACATTTCTCAGCATGTCCATGGCGTCCTATTATCACAACTGAGGAATAGCTGTTGTAAAAGAGTTCTTAATTAAATTAAAAAGTTAATTGTTGTTTTAATGTGAAAACGAAAGAACTTAATTTAATCTGTTGTTAAGTATAAAATAAAAGGAGTATTTAATTCGTAAAATTAGCCAAAAAATGTCTTCAAAATTTACTGAATTTTAATATTGAAAATCCAAAGTTGTAAAGTTTCAAAATGGAATTTCAGAGGCTGCAGAAAAGGTACCTTATTGCCGTCACGGCTTACGGCGGCGTTTCTCTTTTCTTGTTTAAATTTGCTTCCTACTAAACTTAACAGATGGCGTGCTCATCGCGACATAGAAAAGTGACAGAGCATGTCAAAACTGTGCATGTCAAACGTAAACCGTTAAAATATTAAATATTTTATTTGAAAGAAACATTTTTTGAAATGTTGACCTTTATTCGAGAAGACCTCAATATATGCTAAGAACGCTCATTATCTATAGCTACGCTAATATTTTACAGAGAAGCCGAAACTAGTAAGCTATACAGGGTGTAAGAAAAAGTATCATTAACCTTTAAACCACATACTCTACCCATCAAAATGAACAACTTTTACTCTGGGAGCAAACCTGTCAGAACAAAAAAAATATCAGCTGTCCCATAAGTTTGAATCGAGTAGGTATTGCAGTTCTTTTTTGTTCTGACAGATTTGGTCCCATAGTAAAAGTTGTTCAGTTTGATGGGTAGAGTTTGTGGTTTAAAGCTTAATGATACTTTTCCTTACACCTTGTATAACCGCGATAAAGTACCTCTTCTGCTAATTGTCACATATTTAAACATTAAATCTTTAGTTTTGCAGTACGACCACGTTTATTAGTCGTGTCGTCAATCTAGACATCCGTAAGGATTATACTTGAGCCATTTTCATTGATAAATTCATATTGAACGATATAAATCTCTGTGGCGTGTGTTCGCGTGATCTCTTTCACGCTGTTTTCAACTTTATTTCAATGGTTATTGACTTCTTTATTAATGAAAACTGGTCGAGCATTATTTCCGATAGTTGTTAACAGACCCTAACCACAGAATAACTACTACACTACTACCCGTACAGAAGCATCACTTCGAAAACTGATTTAAATAAATAGCGACTCTCTCTGCACGGTAATAAGGTGCAAAGTTATTCGCACCCGTCCTATCGTACAATTCGCGAATAACTTGCCAACCGTCACAACGGCGCGCGTGCAAACAAAAATGAACCTAGTCATTAGACATGAAAGCTTTCTTTACATAGTCTCCCTCTTTCATTCTTTCACGTGCTGGAGGCGTGACTAGGGTTTTCAAGTCTCGCATTGACTACTCACAAAATGGTGGCAAGTCTAATGAGATTTGACCAAGTTTACACGGTAAACCTAACCTATTGCCATTCACCCCTCAGTGGGGATCCGCCGTCAAGCGTACCTGAGCTGTGGAGTGAGACAGGCTTGCCCTAACACTTATAAACGTGGTAATACTGTATAAGCCTTTATAGTACTGTAGCCCCGGGTCTTTTTAATTACCAAAAAGATTACCGATTGCCGTTTAGATATTGTTTTATGGTACGAAATTACTAATATAAAAACCAAAGTCTTTCAGATCACAACCCGCCGTAAGAAAAAAGAGATAAAAAAATCGTCTGAAAACCGTTTTTACAAAGCTATAAGACCGGTCAACATTGACTTTTTCATCTAGTCTTATAGCTTTGTATGGCAACTGTAGACGGTATTACTATTGCGTATGGGTATTGAACTAAGGTGAAGAACATGACAGTATAGAAATAAAACGGTAGCCTCAAAATTTAAAAATTACAGACTATTATTTTTTTTTAACGGCGGGTTGCGATCTGCTCCCCTAGACAAAGTGATATTCTATTGGCGTTGACGCTGGTAGAAAATGACAGAATGTATGGATTTGACATTAGCGTTCAATTCAATTCAATTTTTTGTTTAGTGGCATCCGATGTGTTATCACAATTCAGCCAATGTCTCGTTATGTGGATAGTATATGAAGGAAAATGATCAGTAGTATTTATTAAGTCTAGAGTGGCAGTTTTGCCAATGTAAGTAGTTTATAATCTCAAGTGATTGTTTTAAGGTTAAAACACAAAAGAGTTCACAAAATGGTGGAGCCACGTGCAATCCCAACGCGCCGATACGCACACGCGTCCGTACTCCGCCAGAATTGCAGCGCGACTCCGACATTAGCGTTCAAAACATTTTGACGATCGCTAATGTCAAATCCATACATTCTGTCACTTTCTACTAGCGTCAATGCCAATAGAATGTCACTTTGTCTAGGGGGGCTGGAAGACTTACGTTTTTATAATAGTAATTTCGTACCTTTCAACAATATCTAAACGGCAATCGGTAATCTTTATGGTAATCAAAAAGTCCCGGGGCTACAGTACTATTAGTTTTTAAGTTGTAGTAAATTTACCAAAAAAATTAATTATGTTAGTTCCTATTTTTTTTAATTAATTTATATTAGTTTTTACTAGATGCCCGACGAAGTACTTACATTGCTAGTCTGTAGATAATACATACGTCGTACGAGAAAAGGTGCCTAATGGCGTATGAAAAATGGCTTACGAACTTTCTTGGCCAATTTGTGGAAGATATGTGACCGTGGCCACAGAATAGATAATAGTATTTCATACAAAAGATTCACTCTAAAAATACATTTAAGATGATTGAGAAGCCAGCAGTCTCCATACAATATGTGTGTGCCTGTATCGCTCGTTATATGGAGCCGGCCTTCAGTACCTTTTTATTTTGTGTCAAGACAGTGCAGAATCTCTGGTATCCTTTCTGATTAGATGTCGATCATTTATGTGATGTTTATCGATGATTTTTACATTTCCAAGTAAAATAAAACCTATATTCTACGATGCCTGTATAAGTAAAATGGCCTACTATTCAATAGTATCTATTTTAAATTAATATAACTAGGCAATCGTTAACGACAGCCATATCAATTTTGAGCGTACGCGATTTCTCAACTATACCGGAACGACGTCGTCACTGCACCGCCGCGACGTCGTAACTGAATCGCCGCGAAGTTTACTTAACGTTGTCGCCCCGATTCCGCCGAGACACTGATTGATCTCGGAAATATCGCGGCGATAGCGTAGCGATGTTGTGGCGATATCGCAGCATTATCGCCGCGATATCACAACGACAATGTTCTGTCAACGTCTACGCTCAAAAATTGTGTAATGTGGCTCTAAGATGAATATCTTTCTTCCTGAAGGGAATATAATTCGGAGCGTGCTCCATACAAAAGAAGTCTGGTGATATTTTTAATACTAACTAATTAAACTCAATGCAATTTTTCTGAAACAATCTAGAAACTAATCTCTATGTTTGTATGAAGTCCGATTTTCGTTAATATGCATAGTTTTAAAGTTACAGTGCCTCAATGATTTTCATACAAATCTTAAATTAATCCTAGCACTAAAAACGTATCTATTAACAAAAATCTGACTTCATACAAGCAAAGAGATTAGTTTCTAGATTGTTTGTGAAGAATTCCATTGACTTTAATTGGTTAGTATTGAAAATATCACCAGACCTCGTTCATACATATAGGGTCCTTCTTAATATGCTGACACTTTTTTAAGGGGATGATCAGACCATCAAACTGAACAACTTTCTCTGAGACCAATGTCGAAATCACGAAAAAAATATCAGCTGTTGCATACTAAACCGAAAATCTTACTTTAGCCAATTGTATGGGACAGCAGATTTTTTTTTCGCGATTTCGACATTGTTCCCATAGAGAAAGTTGTTCAGTGTGATGGTCTGATCATCCTCTTAAAAAGTTTTTTGTCTGACAGTTGTCAGCATATTAACGGTGCATCCCGAATTACGCCGACAGCGCTGTGAGCGCGATAAATGTCGTTTCGATTTGACGTGAGCGCGTCCACAATCGTTAACGTGACGTCATTTTTGACGTCAGTACCGACGCCATCTTGCAATAACAGTGCTCACGGTTCGTAGCGTTAGCACTGTGAGCGAGTTGTCAAAAGTGACGTGTGATAGTTTTGTTCTAGTAAATTTTTGAGCGAATTTTCAAAAGTGATTGTTTTACTGTCGTATATTTTTGGTTTGTTTAGGTCTCGATTTAGGTTTCTTTAGTAGTACTGGGTTTGATTATGTTCTAAAAAAGACGAATAACAGTTTAATAACGATTAGTGATGAAGAAAATAATGTGAAATTCGAATGTTGTGGTGTGAACGGTGTGAGCGCGATATCTAGCGTTCCGAATTGGTAGAACGCTATCAGCGCTGGAGGCGCGCTGACGCAAATGGAACGGGTGTTAGCGCTGTAATCGCTCACAGCACTGTTTTATGAATCGGAACATACCGTAAGTTGGACCCTGTATGTAGCGCGCATTTACGCATTCGGAATAAACCTCTCTTAAGGCGGATCGTTTGTCAGTAGAATTGTATTTTTTAAAAACCGCATCTGCAACATTAATGTTTTTACAGTTTTTAATCTCAAATAATTTATAATTAAAAAAAATCGAATTACTCTATCAAAATGAGAAAAGAGCTGTGTTTGCGGATTGGTGATGGCAAGGTCAAGTATCTTGCTCTCATAGTATTTTCAAGCCGCCTCAATACTATACCCAAAACCTAAGAGGAAGGATCTCTCTTTAAGACTAGAGTGAGCCATACCAATTGTAAAGTGTCCACTTTTTTTGACGTTTATGTTTGAGTGTGTGGTGTCAAGTAGTATGGACAAAAGGCACCGAGTGACATATGGCCTTATGTTTACGGTCACTTTTCACACACACTAGCTCAAAAAAAAGTGGACAGCCGCATAAACAAATATCTATAGTTCCATCTCCTTCTACTATTAAAGGTACGTCATAAGGCAAAAGAGACCAACTACAATCGTAAATTTATGCGGACTCTATGGAGATCCTTCCTCTTAGCCCAAAACCAAAATTGGCTCATCTTTTGCCAAAAGTTATCTGCGCTTTCCACTATTTATTTCTGATCTTTTTAATTTTTCCATCATTCAGTTTCCCGGTTGTATAAATATAGTTAAAATAGATGTTAACTTATTATAAATAAATAGTAAATAGTTGTAAAAAAATTTAGTACATCGACAATAAATACCCATTTGAAAACATTTCCCTTGTATGCAAATAAATAGTTTTTAAATATTTATTCTCATAATTAAGATATCTTTACTGAAATTGCACAGAAATTGGTATTAATTTACTGAAATATACTGAATTTTCTGACAGTTTAAACGTAGTTCAATGTTCAGGAGGCAATACCGTTCCGGGAAAGAAATCTGGCCCCCTAGACAAAGTGACATTCTATTGGCGTTGACGCTAGTAGAAAATGACAGAATGTATGGATTTGACATTAGCGATCGAAACATTTTGACGTTTGCTTTCGTCACCATACGTCAAGTCCATACATTTTTATGTTTTCTACTGTCGTTAACGCTAATCGAAAGGTACTTTGTCGCAATCGCGGTAAATATTTGGTGACTGACCCGTGGTTGGACTACGTACGTACCATAACTGTTGACACATTTGGTATTGCGCTAATCGCGGTACTGCTCTTGACAGCCGTTAGAGCCGTTTTGACAGATCGCTCAGACGTTAAAGGCTGTCAGTTACATAGAGTTCAGCGCGATGCGGAATTCAGCACAGTTGAATAGTAATTGGATTGCATTGTGATTAGAACTGAAATTGGATAAGAATAGAACTTCAATGTTTTAACTTAGCGCAATCGGGCTCCTGAACCTGTAAAAAACTATTTGATGCCAGTTTTTTCTAATAAAAAAAGCTTTCTCCTTTTCATACAGGGGTCAGTGTTTGTTTTGATTTTCGAGATAGCATGAAAAAAGCGAAATTTTATTGCGATTTTCGAAAATCCAAATACATTTTTTAGTTATTATTTTTTCAGGGTGTGAGATTATTGTTTGCTTTGCATGTTGTCAAAATTGTAATTAAAACTACCTTCACAGTATATTCCCGTAGCTAAATGTAAATAATAATAACTAATTATGATATACAGTAGATCTGACATTGTAGTAGATACATAATTATTAATAACATAAATAGATATATCCGATAAGAATTTCGTAAGTCCAATCCAAAAATGTATCGTCTAAAACCAATCAAAAACTTAATAAATAAATGCTCTTCAACCAGCAAATGATAATTAGTTTTGTCTGCATACAATAGTACATTATGATACAAGCGAGCAAAGTTGGTCGTTGGCCAATTTGCAACACGAGCCGCAGGCGACGTTTTTCAACATACTTGCGAGGAAAAAGTAATAAAATTTCGTAAAATACAACAATTTTAGAAAAACATTGGTGAAAAATGGCGCTGGGTTTCTTTTTTTTGCATTCCGTGCCTTTGGTTGAGATAGGTATGCGCGCGCAGGTCGACGAAAATAGTTATTTGTTATACAAGAGTGCAAAGTTGCTTTTAACCGCGTGCTCAATTTTGATGACCGAGGAAGCGAAGGATTCTAAAATTGAATCACGAGCTTAACACTCACACACAATTCAATTTACTGTATCCTCTAGCGGATAAAAACGGCTTTGGCACTCAGATATCGAAGAGCAAAAATACTCTTTCCGAGATGGGGGGATGAAAATTCTTTTTTAACATACTTGCTCGTAAAGTGGCACTTATTGCACCGCTTTTAGGTACATAATGCAGCTTATAGAACACGAGTGCGAAAATGATTACATTATAGCACTAGTGAGAGCGGTAATGTTACTTTTTACCTTTAGTACCTTCTTAAATCTCGGCAAAGAGTTATTACGTAAAAAAAACTTTTGTCTGAATAAATTAATCTGTGGTAATTAAAAATATGATAGTTAAACGTTTCATTTCATCAAACAATTTATTTTAGTTAACAAATTATCATTAATTTGTGTTATAAATCCATAAATATTAAGTTTATAACGTTTTTAATATAAGGTTGTTTGCAACAAGATGTCGTTGGTTGAATGTCAGCTAAGTCATTGCCTCTTCGTCGACCTGCGCGGGCATAGCTATCTCAACCAAAGGCACGGGCCTAAAATATTGTCTAAAATAGTCGTGTTTTACGAATTATTTTACTTTTTAAGTATGTTGAAAAACGTCGTATGAAACGCGTGAGCCTTGGTCATTATCATTACAGACTCGGCTCTTAAAATGCTTCAATCCCGCCTCGTCTGTAATGACCAACTTTGCTCACTTGTATCATAATGTCCTATTGTGCCACCATTACCTTCTACAAAGAATTGAAAGCATTTAGATTGTTTTAATGTCTATTTAGTATAGAATAGAAAATAGTATGTTGCAATGTTTTCTATTAAAAATCATGATTTAATTTTAAGATATAATTCAGTATTTGATTTTTGTAATTATACCCACTTGAATGGAAATATAAATTTATAATGCGCTTAGCATAGAATTGTGTTTTATTTAATCCTTTCCAAGGTTATGAATTCTCTAAGTTTCCAAGCATCATCGACATAATGTATGTGATTTTAATTCCAATGGATTGACTTTGATCACAGAATAGGTAATAGTTTATAGTTCTACATCTTTGACTAATTATTATAAGGACTAGCCTTGCGGTAGCATTTCCCCTCTGCCACGGTATAAGCACAATTGATCTTGTGCATTTACATTCAATTTTACACCTTATCACTAAACGAGACAGCCTATAATTGCGAAATAATAACTCCGAACTTAGAACGTTTGGGGTTCACACGAGACTACTTTTCATGATTTTTAACATTCAAAATTAGAATCTAAAGTTATGGGGAATAAAATCCAAAGTTGCGGATTTCATGTTACCTCGCCCCCCGCAAAAAGTGGCAGAAATGTTTGTTAGTAGAATTACACGCGTAACCAGTCCACATATAAATAGTCAAAGTTCTACATACAGAACGGCCACTCCCCGCCCCCCTCTGACTTCAGATACCCCACCTCACCTCACACTTTCTGGGAAACTTGAGGGAAGCCGAGCAAGGGAATGCAGTCAGGCGCACCCGTAGTATTTGACTACATAAAATTTAGTCTTTTCAGGGCATAAAAAACGTTAAAAATTAACGCTAAATTCACTTTTCACTAAGTCTGGTGATATTTTCAATACCACAGAACATTATAAGAGGGGTTAGAAATGCAAAGTAGCGCTTTTGCTTCGGAGACGGCTGTCGCCACTTGTCTTCCCGCTCACGCTGCTACAATTACTCATGCCCTCTCGCTCGCACCACGCCGCGCGCCTTATGGTGTTATGCAAATCATTGCATAACCTGTGGCGACACGATCCACGCCTACTTTGCACTTCTAACCCCTCTTATAATGTTCTGTGTTCAATACTAACCAATTAAAGCCAATGAAATTTTGCAGGAACAATCTAGAAACTAATCTCTGTTTGTATGAAGTCAAGATTTTCGTTAAAATGTACGTATAGTTTTAAAGTTACAGTGCCTCAAAGATTTCCATACAAATCTTAAATTAATCCTAGCACTAAAACTGTATAATTTAACGAAAATCTGACTTCATACAAACATAGAGATTGTTTCTGCAAAATTTCATTGACTTTAATTGGCATGCAGCGCGCATTTACGCATTCGGAATAAACTTCTGTACATCTACCATGAGTTGCTATCGAAAAATTACATTACGTTTCTAGATTCGATAGCGTATAAACGCGCATCGAATGGTATTCGATTAAACTCGCACCATGAGTTACATAAACGTTTTCTATACTCGCTAGTGTTAGCTCGATTGTTTATGTTTGGTCTAGTAAGTATTCGAGTCGTCATGTTGGTATACACGTAGCGACGTGTCTAACTTCACAACTAATGAAGCTGCTTCTTTCTAAGTATACTCAAAAGACAGAGTAAGATAGATATTCCCATATTGTTTATGTATCCCAGCCTAATTTCGCAGAAACACTTAAAACTTTGAAATAACCCTGCCAATTGAAAACGTCACAGGGCACCTTCATAGAGTTCGTCGCATAGTGATTTTTTAATTAATATTGGTTATATTTTGTAAATGTGACGTTGTATTGTGCTGTAATGTGAATGGCTGTGATTGTGTTTGGTACCTACGAAGTTTTATCGCAAAACATCGTCGGTTTTAAAGAGTTTAAACGCAAATAAAATAAAATGAGAACCAGTGCATCACAATTTCAGTTATTAGTGGAGTGTATGGAAATGGAATGAAATGTACAAAAATAAATCTAACTAAACAAAAGGAATTCTACAAGATACAGGGTGTAAACTTAAATGCGTTACATACTTTCAACATTAATTTACATTTTACATTACTTTACATCAAACGAATAACTTTTACTAACGGACCAACTTTGAAATAGCAAAAACAATGTTGCTGTTTCATACATTTCGATCGAGTAGCTATTGACATTTTCGAAGTTGTCTCCAAAGTGAAAATTGGTCATTTTGATGGTCTGAAGTACCATGTTTGATATGTACCTGATTAAATTTTACACCCCGTACACAGTTTAATAAAGTAATTAAGAAATAGTTTAAGAGTCGTATTAGAGTGTAGTGGTGCCCTCATCACAATGTTTATGATATCTCAAACCAGAAAGCCTTGAGAAATGATTCCTATTGTGATGATTATCTGAAGCGCCACTGAACGGTAAAAGGACTCTTAACTACTCGAATGTAAATTTGTTACATTATAGGTAAATTTATCAATAAATTGTTCTTTAAATAAGCAGAGAAAGGTGCTTAGACTTTGAACGATTGTAAGCCAGTTTTAATGGAGAAATATTTTGTTTTATTTGGTTGATGGGAATAGTAGATGAATGCAGTTTAGAGTGGTTATTCGTTAAGACATTATTTTGACAAATAATACTCTAAAATCAATCAACTTATTGTCATTCGACAACTTTTCACTATGCATTCACGCTTGATTATTCTAGTGAATGACTTCACCACTATCGTAACGGTATTTCTCGAGAACGTATGTCAAATTTATAACTCATGGTACCGAATTTCTATTGTAACTGCCGCAAAACGTTAATCGCTAGCCATTCGCTAGCGATAAGATTTCGATACGTATTTTACCTGTTGACTCATACTACCGATTTTAGTTCTTTAAGTGACCGCTAGGAGGCGCTGTTCAATTTGCCATAGAAATCAGTTTCACCCTCGCTAGCGAGTTCGCTCACTGTAAACTCATGGTAAAGGTACTGTACATCTACCATGAGTTGCTATCGAAAAATTACATTACGTTACCAGATTCGATAGCGTATAAACGCGCATCGAATGGTATTCGATTAAACTCGCACCATGAGTTACATAAACGTTTTCTATACTCGCTAGTGTTAGCTCGATTGTTTACGTTTGGTCTAGTAAGTATTTGAGTCGTCATGTTGGTATACACGTACCGACGTGTCTAACTTCACAACTAATGAAGCTGCTTCTTTCTAACTATACTAAAAAGACAGAGTAAGATAGATATTCCCATATTGTTTTTGTATCCCAGCCTAATTTCGCAGAAACAATTAAAACTTTGAAATAACACTGCCAATTAAAAACGTCACAAGGCACCTTCATAGAGTTCGTCGCATAGTGATTTTTTAATTAATATTGGTTATATTTTGTAAATGTGACGTTGTATTGTGCTGTGATGTGAATGTCTGTGATTGCGTTTGTTACCTACGAAGTTTTATCGCAAAACATCGTCGGTTTTAAAGAGTTTAAACGCAAATAAAATAAAATGAGAACCAGTGCATCACAATTCCAGTTATTAGTGGAGTGTATGGAAATGGAATGAAATGTACAAAAATAAATCTAACTAAACAGAAAGGAAGTTATTCTACAAGATACAGGGTGTAAACTTAAATGCGTTACATACTTTCAACATTAATTTACATTTTTCATTACTTTACATCAAACGAACTACTGTTACTAAGGGACCAACTTTGAAATAGCAAAAACAATGTTGCTGTTTCATACATTTCGATCGAGTAGCTATTGACATTTTCTATGGAACAGCTGATTGTTTCGAAGTTGGCTCCAAAGTGAAAATTGTTCATTTTGATGGTCTGAAGCACCATGTTTGATATGTACCGGATTCAATTTTACACCCCGTATACAGTTTAATAAAGTAAATAAGAAATAGTTTAAGAGTCGTATTAGAGTTCAGTGGTGCCCTCATCACAATATTTATGATATCTCAAACCAGAAAGCCTGAATTAAAAGTGCTACACCTACTTACTACAAAAGCCTTGAAGATAATTTTATAGGCTTTTTCTAGATCTAAACAAAAAATTTGAAGAAAGAAAAAAATCAGCCACCTTAACATTTATTTCATACCTTAGAACCTATAAAAGTGTTCTATAAAAATTGGTTTCAGCTTGTGTAGTAAGTTGTGGTAGCACTTTTTCATTTTGTGTTTTAATTTTTGAGAAATGATTCCTATTGTGATGATTATCTGAAGCGCCACTGAAAGGTAAAAGGACTCTTAACTACTCGAATGTAAATTTGTTACATTATAGGTAAATTTATCAATAAATTGTTCTTTAAATAAGCAGAGAAAGGTGCATAGACTTTGAACGATTGTAAGCCAGTTTTTATGGAGAAATATTTCGTTCTATTTGAGTGAGCGGAATAGTAGATGAATGCCGTTTAGAGTGGTTATTCGTTAAGACATTATTTTGACAAATAATACTCTAAAATTAATCAACTTATTGTCAATCGACAACTTTTCACTATGCATTCACGCTTGCTTTTGCTAGTGAATGACTTCACCACTATCGTAACGGTATTTCTCGAAACGTATGTCAAATTTATAACTCATGGTACCGAATTTCTATAGTAACCGCCGCAAAACGTTAATCGCTAGCCATTCGCTAGCGATAAGATATCGATACGTATTTTACCTGTTGACTCATACTACCGATTTTAGTTCTTTCAGTGACCGCTAGGAGGCGCTGTTCAATTTGCCATAGAAATCTCTTTCACCCTCGCTAGCGAGTTGGCTCACTGCAAACTCATGGTAAAGGTACTGTACATCTACCATGAGTTGCTATCGAAAAATTACATTACGTTACCAGATTCGATAGCGTATAAACGCGCATCGAATGGTATTCGATTAAACTGGCACCATGAGTTACATAAACGTTTTCTATACTCGCTAGTGTTAGCTCGATTGTTTATGTTTGGTCTAGTAAGTATTCGAGTCGTCATGTTGGTATACACGTAGCGACGTGTCTAACTTCACAACTAATGAAGCTGCTTCTTTCTAACTATACTCAAAAGACAGAGTAAGATAGATATTCCCATATTGTTTTTGTATCCCAGCCTAATTTCGCAGAAACACTTAAAACTTTGAAATAACCCTGCCAATTAAAAACGTCACAGGGCACCTTCATTGAGTTCGTCGCATAGTGATTTTTTAATTAATATTGGTTATATTTTGTAAATGTGACGTTGTATTGTGCTGTGATGTGATTGTGTTTGTTACCTACGAAGTTTTATCGCAAAACATCGTCGGTTTTAAAGAGTTTAAACGCAAATAAAATAAAATGAGAGCCAGTGCATCACAATTCCAGTTATTAGTGGAGTGTATGGAAATGGAATGAAATGTACAAAAATTAATCTAACTAAACAAAAAGGAAGTTATTCTACAAGATACAGGGTATAAACTTAAATGCTTTCAACATTAATTTACATTTTACATTACTTTACATCAAACGAACAATTGTTGCTAAGGGACCAACTTTAAAATAGCAAAAACAATGTTGCTGTTTCATACATTTCGATCGAGTAGCTATTGACATTTTCTATGGAACAGCTGATTGTTTAGAAGTTGGCTCCAAAGTGAAAATTGATCATTTTGATGGTCTGAAGCACCATGTTTGATATGTACCGGATTCAATTTTACACCCCGTATACAGTTTAATAAAGTAAATAAGAAATAGTTTAAGAGTCGTATTAGAGTTCAGTGGTACCCTCATCACAATACTTATGATAACTCAAACCAGAAAGCCTGAATTAAAAGTGCTACTCCAACTTACTACAAAAGCCTTGAAGATAATTTTATAGGCTTTTTCTAGATCCAAACAAAAAATTTAAAGAAGGAAAAAAAACAGCCACCTTAACATTTATTTCATACCTTAGAACCTATAAAAGTGTTCTATAAAAATTGCTTTCAGCTTGTGTAGTAAGATGTGGTAGCACTTTTTCATTTTGTGTTTTCATTATTGAGAAATGATTCCTATTGTGATGATTATCTGAAGCGCCACTGAACGGTAAAAGGACTCTTAACTACTCGAATGTAAATTAGTTACATTATAGGTAAATTTATCAATAAATTGTTCTTTAAATAAGCAGAGAACGGTGCGAAGACTTTGAACGATTGTAAGCCAGTTTTTATGGAGAAATATTTCGTTTTATTTGGTTGAGCGGAATAGTAGATGAATGTAGTTTAGAGTGGTTATTCGTTACGACATTATTTTGACAAATAATACTCTAAAATTAATCAACTTATCGTCAATCGACAACTTTTCACTATGCATTCACGCTTGCTTATGCTAGTGAATGACTTCACCACTATCGAAACGGTATTTCTCGAGAACGTATGTCAAATTTATAACGCATGGTACCGAATTTCTATAGTAACCGCCGCAAAACGTTAATCGCTGGCCATTCGCTAGCGATAAGATTTCGATGCGTATTTTACCTGTTGACTCATACTACCGATTTTAGTTCTTTCAGTGACCGCTAGGAGGCGCTGTTCAATTTGCCATAGAAATCTGTTTCACCCTCGCTAGCGAGATGGCTCACTGTAAACTCATGGTAAAGGTACTGATCAAAATCAAACTTTGCAGCACGCTCACGCTCGCAGAGATATCTTCTAAATAACAGCCAGATAATACATCAAAATCACTTTATTAGACAAGATATAATTATAAGAATGTACTGATAAGTTATTGGTAATTACTTTCTTATTCTATGACTAGATATTTAGTATTAAATACACTGAAAGATGAAAGTACCATGTTTTTTATAAATAAGAAACGTCACACAGGATTTCCATTCTACAAGGTAAAGTTTACTTTAGAATGGTATTACTATACAGGTTGCAGAAACGCACATTAGAGTTAATTCTCCATTAAATCTCAATTCAATTTTTGTTTAGTGGCATCCGATGTGTTATCACAAATCAGCCAATGTCTCGTTATGTGGAGAGTATACGTAGGAAAATGATCAGTAGTATTAATTAAGTCTAGCGTGGCAGTTTTGCCAATGTAAGTAGTTTATAATGTCAAGTGATTGTTTTAAGGTTAAAACACATAAGAGTTCACAAAATGGCGGAGCCACGTGCAAGCCCAACGCGCCGATACGCAGGCGTCCGTACTCCGTCAGACTTGCAGCGCGACTCCCTCCATTAAATCTCTTGCTAGCTTTTACTACGTCAACAAGACGGAAAGTGACAGCAATATTTAATGGAGGATTAACTTTAATGAACGTTTCTGCAACTGAGTGTTAGACTATCAAACTGAACAACTTTCACTATACAGGGTGTAAGGAAAAGTATAATTAACCTTTAAACCACATGCTCTTCCCATCAAACTGAACAACTTTTACTATGGGAGCAAACCTGTCAGAACAATAAAAATATCAGCTGTCCCATGTTTGAATCAAGTAGGTATTGCAGTTTAGTAACCACTCATGGACGAGTGCGTCACGCTTTTGGCCTGTTTTTTTTTTAGATTGCGTCCTTGGTGCCATCGAGAAAGTTGGTCAGTTTGATGGTCTGATCACCACATTGAAAGAAAGTCAACAGAACGACCCTGTATAAGAAAACATCTTATAATTATTTAAGCCTGACCCAGAAATATAAAAAAACCCGCATTAGTTCCAACGATTAGCTGGTCCATTGGCGAGTAACCTTGCCTGCCGTGCAGGAGGCAATGGGTCGATCCCCGTCCAGGCCGAATCGTACCAATGAGTTTTTCGGAATTTATGTATGATTTGTAACACCACTGGCTTTTCGGTGAAGGAAAACATCGTGAGGAAACCTGCATGCTTCAATTTCGAGGCATGTATTGTACCCACTGTCCATTATAAGTGGCGACGGGCTCACTCCCCGTCACTCTGGACAGAGTTTCGGTACTACTGGTGAAACGTGGATTTTCTGATGTTTCAGAATATCTCTGACTACCCCCTCGGGGAATATAGTCGTGAGCATATGCTTATGCTATTAGTTTTATATTTCTGGTCAAGCTTCCGATTAGATTATGTTTCATATAAAAGTTATACA
The DNA here is from genome assembly GCA_963924505.1 of Agonopterix alstromeriana. NCBI lineage: Eukaryota > Metazoa > Arthropoda > Insecta > Lepidoptera > Depressariidae > Agonopterix > Agonopterix alstromeriana. The sequence goes on along the minus strand of OZ004689.1, from coordinate 5,985,057 downwards.
ATGGAATTTACGTGTAATTATTATGTATTGTGTTGGTAACCATTTATAGCCCAAGATCCGATCGTATATTTATGCTCCTATTTGTTTGGTGAACGAAAAGTGACTACAAGTCGCGAGCTTTTGCTCTCCGAAAAGCACGAGAACAGTTCATTTTCTATGCAGCAAAGGCGCGTCGCGGGCGTGTAGAGAAATCATACTAGACGTGCTGGAAAAACTAGGGTTGCACTTCTCTAGACGCAACTCTAGGGTTAAAAACGACTTCTTTGAACCTGGCAACCCTAGAGTTGCGGCAGACTGAGAGGTGGCAATCCTAATTTTTCCAGTTACTATACGGGTAATGCTTGCCGCCATTATTCTATTCAGTCGTTGTTGTTTTTGATTTTCATGAAAAATTGGTTTTTAGTGATATTTGTGACATAATTTCGTGCGGATTGTGTACCAAACAGTTGCGTGAAGCGACCGACGTAGCAGGAATCTCAAATAAATACGATAACAGAACATAAGTTTTGGTTCAAGTTTACTCGTGCACGGTGATTTTGGCGGCGACGCGCGAGCTTAGAAAATCGACCACAGATTCATCGTCATCGATCATCCCATCATCAAAATAAAGAATATAAAGAAAAAAAATAACGAATGGCTCAAAAGGACCAGTATCCAGAGCCGTTAAAGTCATAATAACAACAAAGGCAGACTGAGAGGTGGCAATCCTAATTTTTCCAGTTACTATACATCGGTCTCCTTCAGATAGCATCTCATTTACTTCCCAAACAGATCGGTGGAAAAAATGGTACCATAAATCGTTATGATAAAGGCACTTGCGGCAAGATTTTGCTAGGCAACCCGGCGCGGCGGCGTTGTATAAACCTCTGTATAAACATTCACTTAAATCACAGTTCGTTCACCAAATAACAAGGTGCATAATTTTGCGCTAATCTCTTGGTATATTAGTGCCTTATTTACAATTAAGTAGTTATGGTGCCTACTTCGTTTGTGCTGTGATTATAATATTGTTGATTAATATCTGATAAATATGAGATCTTAAATATAGGGTCCTTCTTTGTACAGGGTCCTTCTTACTTTGACTAATTATTATAAGGACTAGCCTTGCGGTAGCATTTCCCCTCTGCCACGGTATAAGCACAATTGATTTTGTGCATTTACATTAAATTTTACACCTTATCACTAAACGAGACAGCCTATAATTGCGAAATATTAACTTCGAACTTAGAACGTTTGGGGTTCACACGAGACTACTTTTCATGATTTTTAACATTCAAAATTAGAATCTAAAGTTATGGGGAATAAAATCCAAAGTTGCGGATTTCATGTTTCCTCGCCCCCCGCAAAAAGTGACAGAAATGTTTGTTAGTAGAATTACACGCGTAACCAGTCCACATATAAATAGTCAAAGCCTTCTTAATATGCTGACTGTTTTTAAAGCCATGATCAGACCATCAAACTCAACAACTTACTCCATGGGACCGACGTTGAAATCGCGAAAATAAGTACTGGTATCTCCCATACATTTAGGACAGTTTAGTATGGAACAGCGGATTTTTTTTTCGCGATGTCTACTTATGTCCCATGGAGAAAGTTGTTTAGTTTCATGGTTTGATCATCTTAAAAAACGAGGGGATAATCAGACTATTAAACTAAACAACATTCTTTATAGAAACAACGTCAAAATCGCGAAGAAAAATCTGCTGTTCCTAAGGCGCGGTTTATACAGAAGAGACGTGTGGCGGTGGCGGATAGTCAAAGTAACACAATTATAAACCTTATAGTACGCAGCATAGCGTCGTTTGGACAATTACGCCCGCGCCTCCAGGCGACGTCACCTGGAGGCGCGGGCGCGATTCTCCTTTAAGACAAAAACGACGCTATGCCACGTACTATAAGGTTTATATTGTGTTACTTAGATTATCCGCCACCGCCACACGTCTCTTCTGTATAAACCGTAGCTTAAAAACCGTCAGCATACTAAATTGGACCCTGTATTCATCTTGGCCATAGAGTTGAAGAACGTCAAAATCTTACATAACCCAACAAGACTGACCAAGATTTTGTACTAAAATTATTCAGCTCCTATTGTCACCATTGTCCACTCTTTATAGACATGCTGAAGGGTAGGGTGGTCGACAATGAACCACCAAAAGTTTAGACAGCTGTAATTCTTTTCCTATTTCGCCAAATCAAACGTGTTTTACTGATACTCGTAGATAATTTATCTGACTATTACAACGTAATAACAACATTTGGTAATAAGAAGTTATACCTTTACATTCAGTCAAGAAAGTATCGGGAATGGATGGATTTCGGAAAAAGCGTTTAAGGGGATATAATTCGGAGCGCGCTCCATACAAACGTACTATGGTGATATTTTCAATACTAACCAATTAAACTCAATGAAATTTTGCTGAAACAATCTTGAAACAAATATCTATGCTTGTATGGAGTCAGATTTTCGTTAAAATATACAGTTTCAATACTAGAATTAATTTAAGATTTGTATGGATAGCTGTGAGGCACTGTAACTTTAAAACTGTACATTTTAACGTAAATCTGACTCTTTACAAGCATAGAAATTTGTTTTTAGATTGATTCTGAAAAATTTCATTTGAAAATATCACCATAGTACGTTTGTATGGAGCGCGCTCCGAATTATATCCTCTTAAAATGTTTTGATGATTGGATTATTCGTTGGCGTAAGTGTATCGTTTCTGAAGGAGCATACTTTGAAGGTGATATAATAAATTTGGATGAATAACTATCATTTTATGTATTTTTGATCTTTTCCCGGTACTTTCTTGACAAAGTAGTACAAAAATATAATATTTGGCTCACTGTGTACATTCTATGGTACCAACATAAACCTCTGGGTTAAAAGCCCCTATCTACACTAATATTATGAAGAGGAAAGATTTGTACCTATTTTTGTATGTTTGTAATGAATAGGCTCAAAAAGTACTGGGCCGATTTAAAAAATTCTTTCACCAATAGAATGCTACATTCTTCCAATTTGACATAGGCTACATTTCATTTTGAAAAAAATTAGGGATCCTTGGTAAAATTTGAACAAAGTAACCGAAGGTGTAGAAAAATGAGTCTTAAAATTTATTTGTCTACCCCGTGCGAAGCCGGGACGGGCTGCTAGTAAAAATATATAAATAATAGAATAAAAAAAAAAAAACATATACCACCGTTGGGTACACATTGAACCAATGCAGTGCACGTTGAACCATGAGCATTACGTTGGTTTACTTTACAGTAAGTAAATAAAAAAAAATATCTAATCTCTAGTGTTTTTTTTTAACTAAAGCGAACATTACAACGGAATGAAAGAAAATGTTTTGAAGTAAGTTGAACACGGAACATACAGTTGTGTACACAATCTTAGATCAAAGTTAAATGAATGGATAGGCGTAAGGCGCGGTTTATACAGAAGAGACGTGTGGCGGTGGCGGATAGTCAAAGTTACACAATTATAAACCTTATAGTACGTAGCATACCGTCGTTTGGAGAATTACGACCGCGCCTCCAGACAAAAAAAACGGCGCTATGCTATAAGGTTTATATTGTGTTACTTAGATTATCCGCCACTGCCACACGTCTCTTCTGTATAAACCGTGGCTTAAATTATCATTGTCATGTTCTGAGGTTTCAGAATATTTCTGACTTCCCCCTCGAGGAATATAGTCGTGAGCATGTGCTTATTCTGATTCTGCTATGTTTGTGAAATAGGCCTCAGGTATATAATTGACAACATTTCAATTTTTAGAAAGGTACCAAAATAAGAAAAACATTTGGAGATTATGTGATTCAAAGCTTATATCAAATTTTTCTATCCATTATTTCTCGAGTTATTTGAAAAATACTGAAAAATATAATAGAGGTTGAATGAGATTTTATTCCTTTGCCTGCTTGGCTTTTCTATTGTATTTGACAGTTTTTATTTTTAATGTTATTGCGGCCAAGGTATCTTAGCCATAAATCCTACGTTTTTCATAAAATTCAAAAGTAAATTAAAGATAGAAATATCGGTCAAAAATAAAATCGGAAAAATGCGTATCTTATTTTTTAACCTATTATTATATTTTTTATTAAAAACAGGTGGTTAAAAAAATGTTATGTTCTCAATTGTATGGTTTTGCGGTTATATCTGTGTTTGTGTGTATGTTATTCGTAGTGGAAGTGCGCCGGCCACGCTGCCGGGAGGGGGTCGCGCTATGGCGGCGTCATGCTACCACCATACTCAGGGGACGCGCCACGACCTGCAAGTTTAAAAATACATCTATCATTATTTAGCGACCATTTTGTGGGTAACTCGCCGAACATCTATAGATATTCAATCTACAGGGTGTTAGGGTAAACAGTTGCATTACTTTAAGGGGTGATTGTACCCATGATACTGAACAACTTTCCCTAAGAAACATAGGAAATTCGCAAAAAAATTTGGTCTTTCCATTCTAAACCAGCTGATCGAACGTTTGTATGAAAAGTCGAAATTTTTTTTGCGAATTTCCTGTAGGTTTCTTAGGGAAATTTGTTCAGTATCATGGGTACAATCACCCCTTTAAGTAATGCAACTGTTTACCCTAACAACCTGTATATTAACCAACCTTAAGAGGCCTTTTACCGCTCAATGGTACCAACATCCCAAAATTTAATGCAACCTAGCGCAATTCCATGGAATTATTTACAGGTTTGAAAAAAAAAAAATTACAATTTATTTAGATTTTCCCGAAAGTTGTATGATTAAATCTTAACTATAATACAACTGTAACAGAATTGTGTCTGTACATTGAAGATATTTACATGAAAAAGGTTACGATATGGTTTTTAGGTATCCCGGACTCCAAATCAACCTGTTATGGAATTTTTGTCTGTTTGTTTGTTTGTAACATCATCAAGCAAAAACGACTGTTTTTGTTTGATAGCGTATGATCTGAATTAAAATCTGGTATATAACTTGTGCGGACGAAGTCGCGGGTAAACTCTAGTTAAACTTGTAATAGTATTGTATAAAATAGGTTTTAGGATATTTTCGAGCTTTCAATTCATCGTTATGAGTACGACCTTTTTCTGAACGACATTTATGAAAAGATAATTGACAACATTTCATTTCAAGAAAGGTATCAAAATAAGAAAAACATTTGGAGATTATGTGATTCAAAGCGTATATCAAAATTATCAAATTTTTCTATCCATTATTTCTCGAGTTATTTGAAAAATACTGAAAAATATAATCGAGGTTGAATGAGATTGTATTCCTTTGCCTGCTTGGCTTGTCTATTGTATTTGACAGTTTTTATTTTTAATGTTATTACGGCCAAGGTATCTTAGCCATAAATCCTACGTTTTTCATAAAATTCAAAAGTAAATTAAAAATAAAAATATCGGTCAAAAATAAAATCGGAAAAATACGTATCTCTTATTTTATAACCTATTTTTATATTTTTTAATAAAAAAAATGTGATGTTGTCAATTCAGATATAGTATTTCTCATATATCAGTGGCATGCGGACTCCACCTGCAATGCTATTCGAATCTCTGCTCTATGTCAGATCTGTACTAGTAGTATGTGTGTATAATCATCACCTCGGCCTCTGCCGCGGCCCCGGCCCCTGCCCCTCCCGCGGCCGCGTCACCTCCTCCCGTCACCGAGCCCCACCATGTCTGCAAACATACATTATTACATCAACAATAATCTTTGACTATTTATATGTGGACTGGTTACGCGTGTAATTCTACTAACAAACACATCTGCCATTTTTTGCGGGGGGCGAGGTAACATGAAATCCGCAACTTTGGATTTTATTCCCCATAACTTTAGATTCTAATTTTGAATGTTAAAAATCATGAAAAGTAGTCTCGTGTGAACCCCAAACGTTCTAAGTTCGAAGTTATTATTTCGCAGTTATAGGCTGTCTCGTTTAGTGATAAGGTGTAAAATTGAATGTAAATGCACAAGATCAATTGTGCTTATACCGTGGCAGAGGGGAAATGCTACCGCAAGGCTAGTCCTTATAATTATTAGTCAAAGACAATAATACACTGAGAAAAAATGCTACGTATACGTAGCCCGTCACAGCTTACGTACCACGTAGCTTACGACGCGATACTGATTACGAGTGTTGCATCAGTATTTGAGTTATAATGAAGCTTCATTACAGAAGTACGAGACAAGAGCAACAGTGCTACCAGTGCGAAAGTGAGAACTGCAGCTCGGACTGATTTTACCTACATAAAATGAACTAAATCACGATTTCATATTCCCCTGTATAATCCTCCATGCCAACCGATTTTAATAATTCTTTATGTTTTTTCTTATAATATTTAATTTATGAAAAAAAAAAAACATGGCAGAGGTAACATACATATGTCACTTTGTGCGCTTTTCCCCAGTTGGTTAGGACATTGCAGGCCCAATCACCTGATTGTCTGAAAAGAAAGATGATTCCGTGCTTCGGATGGCACGTTAAGCCGTTGGTCCCGGCTACTATCTCTCGTGGTAGTAGTCGTTACATAAAAACCACATCAGAGGCCGTAAGGCGGTCTGAAAAAACTCTGACACCGAGCTTGCCCACACGATAAGAAGAAGCGCTGCGTGGATAGACAGTGAGCCCCCCACAAGGTAGAGCGACGACCTGGTGAAGGTCGCTGTGGCGATCCTTCGGGGAGGGCTATGTCCAGCAGTGGACGACCTACCTATATTAGTGGCAGTCTTCTCCAGGTAGGCCAGGGGGCCCTGGAGCGCGGCTCCAGCGTACGCGCCGCGGCCTCCCGCCATGAACATGCCCTGTGCGAGGCTATTCTGCATCTGTGGTGAAAATAATAGTCAGAAATATGGTTCAATAAAAGTAAACAAAAAGAAATTATTAAAGAATATTTGTATATCTTATACAACGTGTTAATAAATTAACGCAAAACTAGAAAGTAGTTTGTTTAGAATCGAATCATCATGTTTTTAACATAGGTAATTCTTTTCAAAATATTAAATAATTTGTTTGTAAAATTTAAAATTTACTGAACTCGATGTCAACCCAGCGCACGGGCACACTCACCCTACTTACTACTAAAACAAGATTCTTAAAATGTATCCACGAGCACGCTAGCGCTTTCATTCATTGCTGAAATGATAACAAATCATGTTTGCCTGAAAACTTAAAATGCGAATAACTTTTAATTTTAACTATTAAAATAATTAAATTATTGTTTCAATCTAATTATTTTGTTAGAAATAAGTTGGGGTGTATGAGGTTTTGCGCTTATTCATTAACACGTTGTGCTCCAACTTAATATGCTGACGGTTATTAAGGGGACGATCAGACCATCAGACTGAACAACTTTCTCTAGGGGACCATCGTCGAAATCGCGAAAAAAATCTTCTGTTGTATAAATTTTCGTCGAGTAAGTTTGCAGTTTTGTATGGGACAGCTGATTTTTATTCGTGATTTCGATTCTGGGCTGCAATCGCGGTAAATATTCGTTGATTGAACGGTAACTGGACTACGTACGAACCATAACTTTTGACACATTTGGTATTGCGCTAATCGCGGTACAGCTCATGACAGCCGTTAGAGCCGTTTTGACCGATCGCTCAGTCGTTAAAGGCTGTCAGTTACATAGAGTTTAGCGCGAAGCGAAAAAAAAATCTGTTGTCCCATACATATGGCAAGAGTATGTTTGCAGTTTTGTATGGAACAACTGATATTTTTTTCGCGATTTCGATGTTGGTGCCATAGAGAAAGTTCTTCAGATTGATGGTCTAATCATCCCCTTAAAAAAGTGTCAGCATATTAAGAAGGACCCTATATAGAAAATAGTTTAGAAATTCTAGATGCCACGTAATCACATAACATTTGCATTTATAATATAATTACGAAGATATAAAGCTTTGAAATTTTCTATGGATAAGTTCAAAGCGTTATATCTTCATAGTTATATTATAAATTGCAAATGTTATTTGATACGCGGCATCTAGATTTTTTAAACTATTTTTCCATATAAAAATATTTCTTTTAATTGTACCGTCGACGCGTATTATGCGTTAAACTTTGGTATGAAATTAACAAATCTGCAACCACCTTAAACTTTTTTTGCCTAAAAGCAAAGCCATCGTTTAAGCGAAATAAAGAAAAATATATTACTAACCGTGTCATCTTTCGTGCAGGCAGTGAGGTATGGAACTCAAAAAAAATAGAAAGCAGGTTTTTTGGAAAAATAAAACTCTATTTTAATGCAAATAATAATATATTTACAAAAATACAGGAAAATGATAAAAACTGCTTAACTACAGAAATAAAAATTAAGCTTTTAAACAAAGAAATTAAAACTAATTAACTACCAATCTTAATAGTACAAGGTTTTATTCTTTGCTAAAATTATCATCATCAGCCTACGCTTAATACTAACCAGCCTACGTAGCACGTTACACGTGATACGGCCGTATCACGTCTTTTATCTCGTTCGTTCGTACGCAAATAGAAAGAGAGCGAAGGTGTGATAGCGCTATATCACGGTGCCATGCTACCTATGCTCGCCTATGACAGCTTTAGTTCCGATCTAGCCGTTTTGGCGCTGAAGTCATATTTTCCCCTTAGACTACTTATACGAGGACAAGTTACGCGTGTAATTCTACTAACAAAATTTTCTGCCACTTTTTGCTGGGGGCGAGGTAGCACGAGATACGCAACTTTGAATTTTATTCCATTAGTTTAGATTCTAATTTTGATTAAAAATCATGAAAAACAGTGTCGTGTGAACCCCAAACGTCATAAGTTCGAAATAATTGTTCCGCAATTATAGGCTGTCGCGTTTAGTGATAGGGTATAAAATAGAATGTGAATGCGTACGATTTTTTGATCTTGCACGTTGGCAGAGGGGAAATACTAAGGCGAGGCGGGGCCGTATATAAATCGTCTAAGCATTTTCCCTCATGAAACGTCATCATTGGACGATGACAGGACACCATATTGAACTAACAGCAGCGTTATGCCGTGTTGTTGCGTCAGAAGCTTATATCATGAGTTTTTCCTGGTATTTTCGTTTGAGTAGAGAATCCTTGAGAAGCCCTAATTCTTCTCCGTTGTATGACATAATAATATCGTTGATTACTTTGTTCCTTGGTCAAATATCCCTATTTTAGCATTCCGGAATCACTGTATACATACCTATGACTACAAGTTTTAAACAACTACTAATAGCTTGGCGACAGCAGCGCCAAAACGGAAATATTGGAACTAAGTGCAAATTTCACCGTCGCATCCGTAGCTTGCTACATATCAGTAATCTGTGATACTAACCCACTGCTGGACATGTCTTTTAGGTCGAGATTCAGAGAGAGAGAGAGAGAGAGAGAGAGAGGAAGAGAATTGAACCTAATATAGCAGCACTCGCAAATCTTGCACTCGAAATCGAATTTTTTCACGTTCTATCCTTTGCTGTCGCTCAGGAACGTCATTAACTAGAGCGAGAAAGGTCGCAGCGTTCCCGCTATCTTTCTCTCTCTAGCAAATGACGTTCTTGAACGACAGAAAATGATGGAGCGTGAAAAAAATGCGATTCCCTGCAGCTACACTGAGTAAAAAATGCTACGTATACGTAGCCCGTCGCAGCTTACGTACCACGTAGCTTACGACCATGCTATTTTACCTTAGAACAAAGTGGAACGCTGATAGACAGCTTCCGACATCTATCGGTGACGTTTCGAACTAATGTGTTGAATGGGTTCGTATCTAAACTGGAGCGATCCAGATGGCGCTGGCGTCCCTTAAAGACGATGATATAGATTTAAAACTTCGTCGTGGCCTGCGGGGCGCCGACAGCTCTGTTGGAGTGGAGCATGCCCCGGATAGGCAGGTCGTGGGTTCGAATCCCGCTCGCCGCCCGACTTTTTCAATCTTTAATTTAAAACGTAAATGTTCTGAGATTTCAGAATATTTCTGACTTCCCCCTCGGGGAATATAGGCGTGATCACATGCTATGCTATTATTTCATTAAATTATCCACGATTTTATATTAGATTCATAATTATACACAGAGCTCAAATTTTAGCCCTGCCGATAAGTTTCCAAAAAACCATATTAAGAAGGACCCTACATACCAGGAAGCCGGAAATAGGTATTGTATATACCTTGGAGTATAGACTACCTTACAAGCGGTGAAACATGAAAATACTCCTTGGAGGTAGGTAATGTTCAACCTTCTTCGTACGTTTTCATCGTCATTTTTGGTTTGTCCCTTTCTAATCCAACGACAAAAACTTAAAAAAATTATTAAGATAAACAAAAAACCCGACTGCATAAAAACCTATTAACTGAAAATAGAAAAACAAGCTATATATTCACTAATCAGCTATAACAACTTTGTTTGAGCAAATATAATTTGATTGTTATTAGGTAGGTATCCCAAACGGGGACAAAGAAAATTTTTGGTTGGTCATTGTTGGGTTTGTCCCCTGCAATACCTACCTATAACAATCAAATTATATTTGCTCAAACAAAGTTGTTATAGCTGATTAGTGATTATAGAGCTTGTTTTTCTCTTTTCAGTTAATAGGTTTCTATGCAGTCGGGTTTTTTGTTTATCTTAATAATTTAGTTTATTTCACACTTTTTAGTCTTGTGTCGAAACGGTAACATAAAAGTACTATAATATTTATACACATAATATTTATTATTTGGAATTGTCTGATTACTAGCTTTCATTTGATACCCATATTGTAATTGTTAACAAAAAAACATTTTTTATTCCCCCTCTCTTTTTTAATTCGTAGACGCCATCTTGAAATAATATACCCTATGTCACTCTCACGATTTTTACGAATCCAATGACACCTCAAACGTTAAAATCCATCAAGCCGTTTAGGCTGTAGGCCGTGCCAAAGAAATAGACATACAAACATACATATATACGCTCGAAAAACATAACCCTCCTTCTGGCGCAGTCGGGTAAAAAGAGTTTTTATAAAATTTTTGTTCTGATAGAAAGGGACAAACCTAAAATTTGAAACATCGAGGTACGAAGAAGGTTGAACATTACCGACTGCTATGGCCAATTTTCATGTGCGTATGGATTGAGGAGCCACATTTGATATTGAAAAAAGGATTCTATGCCAATTTTGTAGGAAATTTGTAGATTTTGTAGACCCAATTCTGGAATTTGTAGCAAACGTGTAGAGAAGTTACATGAACAAAAAAGGTGGCTCGGTGGCTGGATCTCGGAAAGTACGTGATGAATCTTTTTGAAAATTTTGTAGGATTTTGTTGGAGTTGAAATAAGGTCCTACAAAAAAAAAATCTGCTCTGTACAACTAAAACTGAAAAATCTACAATAGTTTGATCGTGAGGAGCCACCTTTTTTTTAATGTAACTTCTCTATACTTTTGCTACAAATTCCAGAATTGGGCCTACAAAATCTACTAATTTCCTACGAAATCGGCATAGAATCCCTTTTTCAATACCAAATGTCAATCCATACGCACATAGATTTTCGTGTTTCCATGCTTGCAAGGAGGATTGGTATCCTTTATCATTCTAAATCCATAATGACAGCTACTTTTGGTACAAGTCAAACTAAACTGCTAAACCTTAACAGTAACTATCCCCGTCTGAAAACGAGGGGGTGGCTAGTAACTACCGCCTGGGCACGGTGTTGGGGTAGGCGGGCGGAAGCGGGGGACGCACCTGCTGTTGCTGCAGCGCCGCCTGCTGCTGCAGCGCTGCTTGCTGCACCGCAGCCGCCGCTGCCATCTGCTGCGCCTGTAGATTCAACAACGAGTTCTTTACTGATATAGACATTTTTTGTAACAGTTTGTATAAGTATAAAAACACAGTTATTTCAATACTTAATCAGATAGATTAATCTGAACACTTAAATTTCATCTCATTTCATAACACAATAAATTATCTACTACTTAAGATTGGTTGTAGCAATAAAGTGACTCGCACTTAAACTTTAAAATTTCAGCAAATTTTGTTTGTTTTAGTATTAAACATGCACTGACTTGGGCCGAGATTCAGAGACGATTTGTAAGTCATAGTTCGGACTCCCGTGTGTCAAAATCCATACATTTTCGCCGCGCTTGGCTCGAGCTAAGACTGAAAAATCGTCTCTGAATCTCGGCCTCAGTATGTTACCGTAGTAGCCGACAGTCGCGTAACTTTTTTTTTCTCCTAATTTATATGTGGAACATGTCATTGGAGTGTATAAACTTATTTAAGTTCTAGACATAGCTGATTATTGTACATTTACACTACCGTTTATGTTCTCCTTATGTTAATAAAATAAAATAAAATAAAATATATGAATAGAATCAAAGATTGCAAAATTAAGTCAAGGACTGGACTCCAAAAAATCTTGCCGCAAGTACCTTTATGTTATGATTTATGGTACCATTTTTTCTACCTATCTGTTTGGGAAGTAAATGAGGTGCCATCAGAAGGAGACCGATCTAAAGAACTGGAAAAACTAGGGTTTGCCACCTCTCAAAAATTACTTTTTTGAACCTGGCAACCCTAGAGTTGCGGCAGACTGAGAGAGAGGTTTGCTTGGCGCCATTGTTCTTGTTGTGTTTCGTCGTATTTGAAATTCGTTAAAAATAGGTTTTAGTGATATTTGTGACATAATTTCGTGCGGATTGTGTACCAAACAGTTGCGTAAAGCGACCGACGTAACAGGAATCTCAAATAAATACGATAACAGAACATAAGTTTTGGTTCAAGTTAACTCGTACATGGTCATTTTGGCGGCAACGCGCGAGCTTACGAAATCGACCACAGATTCATCGTCATCTATCATCCCATCATTAAAATAAAGAATATAAAGAAAAACAATAACGAATGGCTCAAAAGGACTAGTATCCAGAGCCGTTAAAGACATTTGAAAAAAAAAGACTGAGAGACTTAATATTTTGATTTTTAATTAGAAAAAGTACATGTTTATACCATGTTAATAATCATTAATAATAGAATGGTTTATTGACGCTATGCTACGTACTATAAGGTTTATATTGGGTTACTTAGATTATCCGCCACCGCCACACGTCTCTTCTGTATAAACCGTTGCTTACTTAAAACAAATTAGTAACCAATAAACCATTTTATTATTAAAAACAAAAAGTGACCCAATATAAACCTTATAGTACGTAGCATAGCGTCGTTTTTGTCGTAAAGGAGAATCGCGCCCGCGCCTCCAGGTGACGTCGCCTGGAGGCGCGGGCGTAATTCTCCAAACGACGCTATGCTACGTACTATAAGGTTTATAATTGTGTTACTTTGACCATCCGCCACCGTCACACGTCTCTTCTGTATAAACCGCGCCTAAGACTGGCTTTTGCCCGGGACTTCGCTGACGCTGGGGTGAATTTCAGAAAAGTCCATCACCACGGCAGCAGGGCTGCTGCTTAGGGGTTGATTTTTGGAAAATCCTTTCTTGGTGGACCCTTTTATGCTCAGTAGAATGTAATCCAAATGTCATGTATTTTTAGCGATTTAGGCTTTGCGTTCTGTCAGTCACACTCAGTTGCAGAAACACTCATTAAAGTTAATCCTCCATTAAATCTCTTGATGTCACTTTCTGTCTTGTTGACGTAGTAAAAGCTAGCAAGAGATTTTTTGGTGGAGTCGCGCTGCAATTCTGGCGGAGTACGGACGCGTGCGTATCGGCGCGTTGGGATTGCACGTGGCTCCACCATTTTGTGAACTCTTTTGTGTTTTAACCTTAAAACAATCACTTGAGATTATAAACTACTTACATTGGCAAAACTGCCACGCTAGACTTAATTAATACTACTGATCATTTTCCTACGTATACTCTCCACATAACGAGACATTGGCTGAATTGTGATAACACATCGGATGCCACTAAACAAAAATTGAATTGAGATTTAATGGAGAATTAACTCTAATGCGCGTTTCTGCAACTGAGTGTCAGTCTGGCTAACTATCTGCTAGTTGCACGTATGTTCATTAAAGTTAATCCTCCATTAAATCTCTTGCTGTCTCTTTCTGTCTTGTTGACGTAGTTAAAGCTAGCAAGAGATTTTATGGAGGATTAACTTTAATGAACGTACATGCAACTGACCGTAAGTAAATCCTACTAATATTATAAATGCGAAAGTTTGTATGGATGGATGTATGTTTGTTACTCTTTCACGCAAAAACTACTGAACGGATATTAATTAAACTTGACACACAGATAGAATATGATCTGGATTAACACATAGGATACTTTTTAAGGTCTACGCAGACTGAGTCGCGGGCAGCAGTTAGTGATTTATAATTGTACCAACCTGCACACTCTGCTGGACGCTGCAGGGCTGGGGCATGGGCGAGGCCGCCTGCTGGATGGCCGGCTGCGACCCTGGCGGCTGGCACTTGTTGTAAACAGTGTGGCCCTGCACCGAATTCATCATGTTTATCCTTTGTAGAGTGACCTATACCGGCTCCCGGTATATGACATTTGTTCCTTGTCTGTGGTCACCGGTGTAGATGTTTTTTTTAAACTACCATTATTTTATATTCTCTCTCCATCGGAATTATCACAAAATGTATAAGAAGAAACAGGCTAGCTAATTCAACCATTTGTTCTGTGTGCTTTTGTTCGAAATATGTCACTGAGGCAAAATCTCATGACTGTGGCTATACCGGGAGCCGGTTTCACAGATAGGGTTAAGGTGGATGGATGGCTGCTCACTGTCAAGAGGTTAAGTAAAAGCTTTATTATACGTTGGATGAGGAGTTTCATAAGCATAAGCACACTCTTTATACAAATGAAGACTATAATTTTGCATGCATGCATGCCTAGACTCACGACTATATTCCCCGAGGGGGTAGTCAGAGATATTCTGAAACCTCAGAACATCCACGTTTCACTAGTACCGAAACTCTGTCCAGTGTGACGGGGGGTGAGCCCGTCGCCACTTATAATGGACAGTGGGTACAATACATGCCTCGAAATTGAAGCATGCAGGTTTCCTCACGATGTTTTCCTTCACCGAAAAGCCAGTGGTGTTACAAATCATACATAAATTCTGAAAAACTCATTGGTACGAGTCGGTCTGGACGGGGATCGAACCATCGCCTCCTGCACGGCAGGCAAGGTTACTCGCCACTGGACCACCACGGCACTATAATGTTGAGAGGGCTATTATACAATGTTTAATGATAACTATCATTAACCTTTAAACCAAATACTCTACACATCAAACTGAACAACTTTTACTATGGGAGCAAACCTGTCAGGACAACAAAAGCATCAGCTGTCCCAAACGTTTGAATCGAGCAGGTATTGGAGTTTAGTATGGGACAGCTGATATTTTTTTGTTCTGACAGGTTTGCTCCCATAAAAGTTGTTCAGTTTGATGGGTAGAGTATGTGGTTTAAAGGTTAATAATACTTTTCCTTACACCCTGTATAAACGTCGAGGAATATACCATTTATAACACTGCGACCACTGCAGCACGTCTTGCATGATTTCTCTACTTGCGCGCGACTCGGCTTTTTCCCATACTACAAGTCGCGGCAAGCGCGGCTTTCGCTCTCCGAAACGCGCGGGAACAGGTTATTTTCTATGCAGCGAAGGCGCGTCGCGCGTGTGTAGAGAAATCATACTAGACATGCTGGACTATTGTTTTCGCCCCATTGACAAGAAGCTAGAAGATTTATGCTGAGTGAGTGCGAGTGAGAGAGGAATACACTGCTGCTTACTGTCTCCCGTACCATCGAGGGGGTGAGGTCAACACTGGTGGGGAGCAGGAAGTGTCCGTACTGTACGTAAGTAGAATAACAATAAACAGATTTACGAACACAACACAGGGTCCTTTATAATATGTTGACACTTTTTAAAGAGGATGATCAAACCATCAAACTGAACAAGTTTCTCTATGGGACCAACATCGGAATCGCGAAAAAAAAATCTGACTAGGTTTTGGTTTTTTAATAGGATTGTAGTTTTATATGGAAGAGCAGATTTTTTTTCTCGATTTCGATGTTGGTGCCATAGAGAAAGTTGTTCAGTTTGACGGTCTGATCATCCCCTTAAAAAGTGTCAGCATATTAAGAAGGACCCTGTGTAAACATTTTTGTTTAAATTATTAATGGACTTCTTGCTTGTGCGTTACCACCGCATTTCCGCCAGTGTCAAGTGGTTTGAGGGATTATCTATCCAATCTCGAGGATTGTTTTTGAGTAACAACACAACTGAGAAGGATTGCGGAGCCTCGTGGCAGGCTGAGACGCGAACCGCGCGAAAGACAAGTGTTCGAGGCAAACCCTGCAACGTGAATCCAATTTAAACATTAATCTAACCTGTAAATCAGCGAGTAGATTCTGCCACTGGCTGATCTTGTCGTAGTGCCTCCTAAGCAGCTCCTCCTTACGCTGCAGCTCGCACTTCAGCTCGTTGTTGTCCTCCTTCACGAGGAGTTCCGGCTTCATAGCTGACAGCAGGAACCTGAGCGTAGAGGTAACAGTATTGATGACTACTCTTGTTTAGAAAGTCCTACTCTTGTTTAGAAAGTCCTACTCTTGTTTAGAAATTCCTACTCTTGTTTAGAAATCCCTACTCTTGTTTAGAAAGTCCTACTCTTGTTTAGAAATTCCTACTCTTGTTTAGAAATTCCTACTCTTGCTTAGAAAGTTGTACTCTTGTTTAGAAAGTCCTACTCTTGTTTAGAAATTCCTACTCTTGTTTAGAAATTCCTACTCTTGCTTAGAAAGTTGTACTCTTGTTTAGAAAGTCCTACTCTTGTTTAGAAATTCCTACTCTTGTTTAGAAATTCCTACTCTTGTTTAGAAATTCCTACTCTTGCTTAGAAAGTTGTACTCTTGTTTAGAAAGTCCTACTCTTGTTTAGAAATTCCTACTCTTGTTTAGAAATTCCTACTCTTGCTTAGAAAGTTGTACTCTTGTTTAGAAAGTCCTACTCTTGTTTAGAAATTCCTACTCTTGTTTAGAAATTCCTACTCTTGCTTAGAAAGTTGTACTCTTGTTTAGAAATTCCTACTCTTGTTTAGAAATCCCTACTCTTGTTTAGAAAGTCCTACTCTTGTTTAGAAATTCCTACTCTTGTTTAGAAAGTCCTACTCTTGTTTAGAAATTCCTACTCTTGTTTAGAAATTCCTACTCTTGCTTAGAAAGTTGTACTCTTGTTTAGAAAGTCCTACTCTTGTTTAGAAATTCCTACTCTTGTTTAGAAATTCCTACTCTTGTTTAGAAATTCCTACTCTTGCTTAGAAAGTTGTACTCTTGTTTAGAAAGTCCTACTCTTGTTTAGAAATTCCTACTCTTGTTTAGAAATTCCTACTCTTGCTTAGAAAGTTGTACTCTTGTTTAGAAAGTCCTACTCTTGTTTAGAAATTCCTACTCTTGCTTAGAAAGTTGTACTCTTGTTTAGAAAGTCCTACTCTTGTTTAGAAAGTCCTACTCTTGCTTAGAAAGTCCTACTCTTGTTTAGAAAGTCCTACTCTTGTTTAGAAAGTCCTACTCTTGTTTAGAAAGTCCTACTCTTGTTTAGAAAGTCCTACTCTTGCTTAGAAAGTCCTTGTTTTGGAGAAGCAGTCAGGAACAAGGATATTTTGAAGTAGATGAGTTTTTGTGCTAAACGCATTATGAACCTACAGTCCTTACCCTCCCATCCAACCACTGCTGGGTACCTATAGGGATACTCTTTCTTATACCTATTGTGGTACAGGCCTCTATTTGTTTATAACCACCCTTCTCTGTCTATGACTTTTTATGAGAATCGATGAATGCAGTTTTACTTATCTCTAAAATCGAACACATGGTGCCTTAGAACATCTTTTTCTATCTCTTATAGTTTTGGAGATCTCCATATCGACACATCTTGATGTGTCCTGTAGGCCCCCTGCAAGGTGGGTCTGTCAAACCTGGTAAAGGTGGCGGGAACCCATAGGAGGAGGGCGCAGGAACGTTTCTTGCAGCGTATCTTGTAGGCCTAATGTCCTGCAGTGGACGTCGACGACGTGTAGTCGAAATCTACAAGGAATCCTCCATAAAGGCGTATAATACGAACCTCTTCTGCAAGAAGAAAGCCTCCATTTGCCTGGCCAGGTCGATGAATCTCTCCACCTCCACTTTGACTTCCTCTTTCTCCACGCACGGCGAAGCCTCCTGCTTCGTCAGCACGTTCAGGCATGCCTGTTGGTTTGTTACGCAACAAAATTAAATTAAAAAACCGGCCAAGTGCATGTCGGGCCACGCGCAGGGTAGGGTTCCGTAGTTGCCCGTCTCAATATACGGAATTAGAAGGGGGCTTTTGTTTTATACTATGGTTTAACGGCTAATAAAGTCTAAAAAATACATTTTATAAGATGGTCGACGATTACTCGTTAACTTGTAAAGCCTACTTGGCGGTAATAGTTTTCCTTTTAATTTCGTTATATACACTACTGCCGTGAATTTTTTCACGTATCCAGAAACAACCATTTAGCTGGCAGGAGGGGGGGGGGGGACACTTGACTCTAAAAAAAAATTTCACTTTAAAGCTTAATATATTTCGCTAACCGATCCCTAAATCGGAAAATGGTTTTCCCACACCCACTATATTTTTACATGGATAGAGAGAGGACACACCATGGGATAGATGAGAAAAAAAATTGCATCCCCACTTTTCGTGTGGGGAGGTACCCTAAAAAAATATTTTTCAAGATTTTATTTTAACACTTTGTCGGCGTGATTAAGAGGATATAATTCGGAGCGCGCTCCATACAAACGTACTATGGTGATATTTCCAATACTAACCAATTAAACTCAATGAAATTTTTCAGAATCAATCTAAAAACAAAGTTCTATGCTTGTATAGAATCAGATTTTCGTTAAAATGTATAGATTTAAAGTTACAGTGTCTCAAAGATTTCCATACAAATCATAAATTAATCCTAGCATTGAAACTGTATATTTTAACGAAAATTTGACTCCATACAAGCATAGATATTTGTTTCAAGATTGTTTCAGCAAAATTTCATTTAATTTAATTGGTTAGTATTGAAAATATCACCATAGTACGTTTGTATGGAGCGCGCTCCGAATTATATCCGCTTAATATGTATTACCCATGTCAAATTACAGCTTTCTAGTACTAAGCGACTCTGAGCAAAGCCGGGGACAGACGGACGGACATGGCGAAACTGTAAGGGTTCCTTGTTGACTACGGAACCCTAAAATGTTTGTACTGTAACTTCAGGATACGATTTTTCTTATGCACTATATTAGATAAGTCCCTACCTAATTTATGTTTCACTTATACCGGGTGAAGTTGATATCATAAGCATCCTTTTAAACTAAGAGTCTACCCATCAAACTGAACAACTTGCTACGAGGCTCCACTATTTTGTAGTGGCTCATTTGTGTATTTTTGGCATGTATATTTGCACGTATACAACGTGTTAATGAATTAACGCAAAACTAGAAAGTAGTTTGTTTAGAATCGAGAGCAGAATCGAATTATCATGGTTTCAACATAGGTATTTTTTTTCAAAATATTAAATAATTTGTTTGTAAAATTTCAAATTTACTGAACTCTATCTCAATTCACCGCTCGGGCACTCTCTACCAAAACTACTTACTACCAAAACAAGATTCTTAAAATGTACCCATGAACACGTTAGCGCTTTCATTCATTGCTGAAATGATAACAAATCATTGTCGCCTGAAAACTTAAAATGCGAATAACTTTAAATTTTAACTATCAAAATAATGAAATTATTGTTTCAATCTAATTATTTTGTTGTAAATCAGTTGGGGTGTATGAGGTTTTGCGCTTATTCATTAACACGTTGTATAAGCCGTGGTGGTCCAGTGGCGACACTGGTTCGTTAGACCTACCAGGGCGCTTCGCCGTCACTGGTGTGGTCCCCCCAACAGCCCGCAGTAAAAAGCAGTTAAGAGAAGTTTATTCCGAATGCGTAAACGCGCGCTGCATACAAACGTAGTCTGGTGATATTTTCAATACTAACCAATTAAACTCAATGACATTTTGCAGAAACAATCTAGGAACAAATATCTATGCTTGTATCGTGTCCGATTTTCGTTAAAATATACAGTTTCAATGCCAGGATTAATTTAAGATTTGTATGGAAATCTTTGAGGCATTGTAACTTTAAAACTGTACATTTTAAGGAATATCTGATATGATACAAGCATAGAGATTTGTTTCTAGGTTGTTTCTGCAAAATTTCATTGAGTTTAATCGGTTAGTATTGAAAATATCGCCAGACTTCGTTTGTATGGAGCGCGCCAACAGTAATATACCCTTAATGCTCCCTGAGCAAACTGTATAAGTCAGTCAAAAAAAAAAAACCAGTGGCGAGTAACCTTGCCAGGCGATGGTTCGATCCCCGCCCAGGCCGACTCATACCAATGAGTTTTTCAGAATTTATGTACGATTTGTAACACCACTGGCTTTTCGGTGAAGGAAAACATCGTGAGGAAACCTGCATGCTTAAATTTCGAGGCATGTATTGTACCCACTGTCCATTACAAGCGGCGACGGGCTCACGCCCCGTCACACTGGACAGAGTTTCGGTACTACTGGTGAAACGTGGATGTTCTGTGGTTTCAGAATATCTCTGACTACCCCCTCGGGGAATATAGTCGTGAGCATATGCTATGCTATTTGCACGTAAAACAATACTTGAGGTCACCAAATATTTATTACAGTACAAGGTGTGCGAGCTGCCATCGCATGTGTTTACGTCATTTTGTTTTATACAACGTGTTAATGAATAAGCGCAAAACCTCATACTCCCCAACTGATTTGTAACAAAATAATTAGATTGAAACAATAATTTCATTATTTTGATACCTAGTTAAAATTCAGAGTTATTCGCATTTTAAGTTTTGAAGTTAAAATTATTTGTTATTATTTCAGCAATGAATGAAAGCGCTTGCGTGCTCGTGGATACATTTTAAGACTCTTGTATTGGTAGTAAATAGGGCGAGAGTGCCCGAGCTATGGGTTGAGATCGTGTTCTTTAAATTTTTACAAACACACAATTTATGAAAATAAAATCCTATGTGGAAACCATGATAACTCGATTCTGCTCTCGATTCTAAACAAACTACTTTCTAGTTTTGCGTTAATTCATTAACACATTGTTTTGGGTAAGCCAGACAAACGTTTAAAAGCGTGGGCCATACAAACGAAGTCTGGTTATATTTTCAATACTAACTAACTAAAATCAATTATTTTGTTTCTGTAACAATCTAGAAACTAATCTCTATGCTTGTATGAAGTCAGATTTTCGTTAAAATTTAAAGTTTTAAAGTTGCAGTGCCTCAAAGATTTCCAAACAAATTTTTTAATTAATCCTTGTAAAACTGTATATTTTAACGAAAATCTGACTTCATAGAAGCATATATTCCTATATTCAATATTGTATTTGTTAGTGTACTTTGTATATTTTGTTTTTTTCATAAGATGTGTGTTGTAGAGTTTCTGGCCGCATCTTCTCTACAACGGAACACCTTCCGACGCGGTGGTAGAGTCAAAAATGACGTCAGAAAGCTATCCATGTGATATTATTTTGAATAAAACATTTTGAGTAGAGTTGATTGTTAGCTATACTCGGTGTAAGGAAAAGTATCATTAACCTTTTTATACTCTACCCATCAAACTGAACAACTTTTACTATAGGCGCAAACCTGTCAGAACTATGTGTAGAGTATGTGGTTTAAAGTTTAATGATACTTTTCCTTACACCCTGTAGAGTGCCCGGGGTGTGGTATGGGCACAGAATAGGTAATAGTAGGTAAAATTGAGTCTTTTCAGTGCATAAAAAACGTTGAAAAATAACGCTAAATTCACATTTTCAGTAATTCTTTAGCTCAAATACTATTTTTAATAACCGAACGAACAATAACAAGTAACGAAATGTAGATGATATCCATACGATGCGTGGTAAGTCAACCCTACACATATGTCAAGGACGGAAGGAAGGAAGGAAGTGCGCATGTGCGAACGCCATCATGTCAAATCCAAAACGTTGTTTGAAGTGCCGGACCTGTGTTATGGGGGATATTTTATAAATAAAATTCAATATTTATATTCATTTATCCTTTAATTCGACAGAATTCCATCCAAAAACAGATTTTTATATAACTATAATGAATTATAACTATATTTAAGTTTCTCGTACCTATTTGTTATTTATTATACAAGTTTTAATAGATATTCCACGCCCAGAAATCGAACCTACGGCCTTCGAAACGGATGCGAGCTAATCTATTGAACTGTAGAGATCATTTCAAAGTAAAATTAAATAGGTATTTTGACGTTTTATAGTGATCATAAAATTATTCGAGTGAACAATTATCCGTTGAATTTTTTTATTTTAATTTATACAGGGCATACGTTAATGATACAGGGTGTAAAATTAAATGCATTACATAGTTTAAGTCGTGCTTCAGACCATCAAACTAAACAACTTTCACTATGGAGCCAACAGCGAAATAAAAAAAAATGTTTTGTTCCATAGAAAATATCATTCAGATCAGTTTTTTCGCTATTTTACTGTCGGTCCAATAGTAAAAGTTGTTCAGTTTTATGGTCCGAAGCACCCTAAAGTATCTAACGCATTTTAGTTTACACCCTGTATAATTTAGTGGCACACTTTGATTAAACCAAAATTTAAGGAAGATACAGCATTTTATAAACTGCGATAATTACAAAATGTATTACAATAAATAAACAAAGTAAGTACCTAATTATTACGCACATCTTCAAATTTTGGTTTCATCTAAGGATCTATGTTCCTAGTCCACTGAAATAGTATATGCGAAATTTTTCCAAGTTTTCAAATCAACTAACGCCATCTAGCGACAACCACACAAATAGGCACGAGATGTTTCTACAGGGTCCTTCTTAATATGCTGATACTTTTTTAATGGTATGATCAGACCATCAAACTGAACAACTTTCTCTATGGAACCAACATCGAAATCGCGAAAAAAAAATCGGCTCTCCTATTGGCTCGAGTAGGGTTTACAGTTTTGAATGGAACAGCTGATTCTTTTTTGCGATTTCGATGTTAGTTCCTTAGAGAAAGTTATTCAGTTTGACGGGCTGATCATCCCCTTAAAAAGTGTCAGCATATTAAGAACTCTGTATATTTGTATGACTACCTTCTTCACTTTATACACATAACTTTCTACTAGATTTGAACACACGAGCCACAAATAGCTGCCACACAGCTGCAGCCCGTGAGTAAGGGTTGATTGAGACATATTTACCGACGGCAGGCCCATACAAAAATTTCATTTACTATGGGAACCCGTCCGCCGTCACAGAATAGGTAATAGTATATCGTTCTACATACAGAACGGCCACTCCCCACCCCCCTCAGACTTCAGATCCTCCACCTCACCTCTTTCTGGGAAACTTGAGGGAAGCCGAGCAAGGGAATGCAGTCAGGCGCGCGCACCCGTAGTATTTGACTACATAAAATTTAGTCTTTTCAGTGCATAAAAAACGTTGAAAAATAACGCTAAATTCACATTTTCAGTAATTCTTTAACTCTAATATTATTTTTAATAACATAACATAAAAGTAACGAAATGTAGATGATGTTCATACGATGCGTGGTAAGTGAACCCTAAACATATGTCAAAGACAATTTGCACCAAGTGCGCATGTGCGAACGCCATCGTCAAATTCAAAACGTAGTAAGAAGTGCCGGACCTGTGCCGCCGTCGTCGTCCCATACTAAATTACATTTTTGTATGGGCCCGCCGTCGGTAAATGTGTCTCGACCATAAAGCTTTATTTTACAGCAACATTATCATAAAATACATTTATTTTATTTAATCAGCAATTTACAAAAAAACACACGCATAATATTACAATAATCAGCAAACTGTGAAACCGTACATAGAAATTTTAAAATCGAAAATTCTCGTGACATTTAAAAAAATTATTTCAATATATTGAAGCCTGAACTGTTTCAACTGTGAACTGCAATACAGTTCACAATTGAAATGTAATACTACTGTGAACTGCAAATACAGTTACTGGTTCATCTGTGAACTGCAATACAATTCAGAGATGAACTGTAATTCAACTGTGAACTGCAATGCAGTTCATTGGCAAGAATGGCTCATTCCGATCTTACATCGGATTGCATTGATGTTGTAAAATCAGAAAATACAATGTGTTAATGAATTAAAGCAAAACTAGAAAGTAGTTTGTTTAGAATCAAGAGCAGAATCGAATTTTCATGTTTTCAACATAGGTAATTTTTTTCAAAATATGAAATAATTTGTTTGTAAAATTTAAACGCACGGGCACACTCACCCTACTTACTACCAAAACAAGATTGTTAAAATGTACCCATGAGAACGTTAGCGCTTTCATTCTTTGCTGAAATGATAACAAATAATTTTTACCATCAAAATAATGAAATTATTGTATCAATCTAATTATTTTGTTCTAAATCAGTTGGGGTGTATGAGGTTTTGCGCTTATTCATTAACACGTTGTATATTAATTAGGAAAACAAATACACCAACTTTCTACATTACAAAACGTTGCACCCTGGCGCGCAGTTTGGCCTCCCCTCCCTTACATCCGCGCATTATTAGACAAAGAGCATATTATTACCACCATCAGCCTATAAACATCCCACTGCAGGGCACAGGCCTGTCACGAATAAGATTAACCCTTCGTCTGTGGATGTCACTGATCCGTGACTAAGACATTAATAAATCTTTTGTCTGGAATCTCCACAGACGAGAGGTTAAGGGTGCGGGGCATACTCTATGCGGAGGATTGAAAGTAAGTAGCTTACGAGTCTAAAGGCCTATTTCACGACCTCTGGATATCCCAATAACTCATCTGACAGATCAATTGCCGTGCAGAAGAAATATGTCAATCGACAAATACAACATTGTCTGAGGCAGAGATTCAGAGACGATTTTTTTGGTCTTAGCTCGAGCTAAGCGAGGCGAAAATGTATGGATTTTGAGATACGGGAGTCCGAACTATGACTATCTGTCAGACAAGCTACTAAGAACTTATACAGACGTCGTGAAACAGGCCCTTAGACATGTTCATTTTTTATTTCAAGTTCAAGCTTCAATATATTTACATTACAAACCTTAAAACTTAAAAATAAATAATCTTAAAACAAACTATTCAATTAATTTAGTCTTAAAGCCCTGGTCATAATAAGGAAGATAAAAATACAATTATAAGCGGTCATTCATCTAATATTTTGACTGCAATTTCCGCTATTCAGTTAATTCGATCGATTTGAGAACTCTAATCAAAAAGAGGTGACGTAAATTATGTTCCAAAGAAGCTGAAAGCTGTCCCTGAATATTGACTTCAGATTATATTTTAATACGGTTGAATATTTCAGTGTTTATGATGTCATAATACTGGGTTTTTTATGCTGATGGTTTTTTAAGGGGATTATCACCAGAACATCTAACTGAATAACTTTTTCTATGGGGCCAACACCGAAATCCCGAAAAAATCTGCCGATCAACACAAAAACGCAAGCCTTCTCGATCTAAATATGGTACAGTCGATTTTTATTTCGCCATTTCGATTTTGTTCCCTTATAGAAAGTTGTTCATATCGTTGGTCTGAGCATATCCTGATCCACCCTGGATATTTCCATCAGATGCCAATGTAACTATTAATTAAGCCAGGTCAGGGGTCTGTGACCCGACTTTCTGACAGCAAGTTGACCACTAACTTGCCTCCACCAATCCGTACTTGGCCCGCGTGGAGTATGGCCACTCCCTCTCATCTTTATTCGTGAGAGGAGGCCTTTGCCCTGCAGTTGGGTCCGGGATGTCGGGACTGATTAACAGTTCACAGACGTGTGTTCTGTAAATCTGTTTGAGTGTACGTCCATTATTATGTCCTAGGCTTTTAACCGTTTACTATCCAATTAAGTCTCATTTTACAAGGTGGAATCGTTACATAGAATACGTCTTAATTTTAACAAAAAACATATATTTCATTCCATTAGAAATTGCGGAAGATGTACAAAAAAACGACCATCAAGAACGATTTTCGGTAATTGTGATTGTGCCAGTGGTATTTCAATTTTAATGTAATATAAGCGTTTGATTTGCTATGTAATACGTATTTTGATGTTATGTAATTTCTAATGTAATGTAATATAGATACATCCTACATTAGGACATTTCAAAACGTTTGGAACTCGTGGTGCCAACACGAAAGAGAAAAAGCATACGAAGATATGCAAGCTAGAGTCAGATAGATAGACGCCACCAAGAGTTATTTTTACACGTTTTGAATGGGACCCTTTACAAAACGTTTATCAGATGCACGCTACGTAAATTTCCAGGATTTCAGAATTTGTCCACCACTTTAGCATGAATGTACTTAGAGATCATTTTTATTTTCGAGCTTGTCTTCAGTAATGTAATGTACAGTAATATTATAAGAAATATCATTTGAATGTAGTAATGTAGTGTGTTAGGAAACAAAGTTAATAAGTTGTTGATTCTGTGTCATTCCATTCTGGAACCAGTATTCGTGCAAATAAATACTTAAGGTGGTTGCAGAATTGTCAATTTCATACAAAAGTTTGACGCATAATACGCGTAGAAGGTACCATTAAAAGTAATATTTTATATATGGAAAAATTTATTAGAAAATCTGGATGCCGCGTATCAAATAACATTTGCAATTTATAATATAATTACGAAGATATAAAGCTTTGAAATTTTCTATGGATAAGTTCGCGGCATCTAGATTTTCTAAACTAGTTTTCCATATATAAATATTACTTTTAATCGTACCGTCTTCGCGTATTATGCGTCAAACTTTTGTATGAAATTGACAACTCTGCCACCACCTTAAGTGATTTTTAAAACAATTCCACTACATTCAAAATGTTATTTCTTGAAACGATTCTGACATACATAGTTGTTAGTTTGAGTAGGTTTATGTATGTTCGTATGATCTAGTAAAAGTGTATTGCTTTTTAGTAAACACATAATCTCTAAACAATTCAACATGACACATAGAAAAAGACATGATTTTAAAAAATATAATCTTTCCTTGCTAACACATTAATTTTGGAAAACTAAACATTCAGTGGCATTGTTAAAAAAATCATTAGTTTAGACTGTCTTCGTTTTCGACTACGTGTATGCTGCAGGATTTTACTGCCCAAACCTCAGAGGAAGGATCTCCATAGAGTCCGCATAAATTTACGATTGTAGTTAGTCTCTTTTGTCTTATGACGTACCTTTAATAGTAGAAGGAGATGGAACTATAGATATTTGTTTATGCGGCTGTCGACTTTTTGTTGAGCTAGTGTGTGTGAAAAGTGACCGCAAACATAAGGCCATATGTCACTTGGTGCCTTTTGTCCATACTACTTGACACCACACACTCAAACCTAAACGTCAAAAAAAGTGGACACTTTACAATTGGTATGGCTCACTCTATTAGGTATAATCTCTCAAACACAGTATCTGGTCAATTGGCGTCGATACGTTAATATCGGCGCTCTGGTAAGGTGTTAAAACCCCGTTTAATGAGACGTGTGTCGGCAACGATGATGCTAACCATACTGACCAGGAGACCGATTGCGCTAATTTAGATCATCGAAGTTCTATTCCTTATCCAATTTCAGTTCTAATCAAATTGCAATCCAATTACTATTCAACTGTGCTGAATTCCGCATTGACGCGAAGAATAAGCGAGAGGGACATCGCATTCCATCTAGGTGAAGAGATAATGTGACTGGGCTGCTATAGTAACAGATCTGCTTTCAAATGTCATGTACCAAAAATTCATCTAAAATGCGAAATACCGATTGCTGAGGGTTAGCTTGAGAAAACCAGCAGAGATATCCAGAAGGCAGCTTTTTTTTGACTCTTAATACAACAATTTACGAAAACAAAATTGTAGTTCAAATTAACACACTAGTTATAATTTAAATCTAATGGTAAAGCTGACTTTACTATGACCTATTTTTAAAATCCTATTTTAAGAGAGTACTAAAGTAGTAAGCCCTCTTTTTTCCTAGTCGGGTAATTATTATCAACTCTAGTATAATACAAGCTTACATTATTTTAATTCTCGCTTTGTAGTGATAAATATTTGACAGTAACTGAATCTTAGAATTTGATTGTCAGCCTGCTACTTTAGCTAATGCAATTTACACCAAGTGCAAGAGAGATGTAAGTTATTCTCGATATTTAATAAGCAGGAATTACAGGCTTAATAACTTGGAAAAAATTCAAACTGTGTTTGAACTGCACTAATTCCAAATTACAGTTCAGTTTGAAATATTCAATTATAAGTTTTTAAAAAGCGAGAATTTATTAAATTACAATCTGTCAATAAAAAGGGATGGCTAATTATAGTACAGGGTGTCCACAAACGCTACACATAGTGATTTTATTAGGTAAATAAATTATTTTCTTTCGTACAGTATGGTAATGTAACATTTTGACTATGTGATAGACAGTGTTATTGAGAATTAATAGTTTGGTTGAGAGACAGCTCAAAGGTTCAAAAAGTGGTTACCAATACAAGGTAAAAGAGTTTATCACCTAAACACGTCCGTAGACAGCGACCGGCCATAGCAGTGATAACATTAAAAGTTTTATTGTATCTCATACGATAAATTATTTATAATATGGACTTACTGCCCACGAACATGTTAAATAATTTATCGTTTGATTCTCTATTTGGTGAAGGTGATTTTAGAAATAAACAGTATTGATATAGTCATAATCATCACCATACTACACAAAAAGGTACCAAGTATTAACATCTAAGATTCTTAAAATTCATGTGTAAAACATGTCAAAGACCCTACATTTAAGCTAAAATACTGCTTATTTCTGAAAACCGTACCACGGTGGCTGGTAAGGACTTCTGTAGTAATTTGAATTCATTTGTTCATACATAGAGTTTTGAAGGTGTTGCGGTAAGTAGAACTGATCTGGTTTCCACTGCCCCCGGTCTGACGTCTGATTTAAATTTTGTTGCATATTCTGGGCCAGATTCTGAGTAAAATTTTGGTTTAATTGTTGACTATGTAACCTGTCCATGGGACTCTGGTATGTTCGGTAATCAACAGGATTTTCTACAAATATATTATCGTTGTACTGCCCGACAGGCATTGTCCAAGCTTTCTCAACCTTTTGGTCCATATTTTCAACAACAACCTTTTCGGTTTTTGCAGTTGAAGCTCTCGGTGGAGATTTTTTGTACGTTTTATGTGATAGGATTGTCGGTGACAGTTTTCTAGTAGCGTTAACTGCATCTATTCTGTTTTTTGTGCTTACTATGAAGTTGCTGAATTCGCCTTGGAAGGCGGTTGGGTTTTTATTTATTGGCTGTATTTGGGGAACTCGGAGACTCGTGTCTAAAAGTATACTGGAGTATGATTTTGTCGCTGATGTGTTGGGAGGGGACATTTTTGGTGGGGACGGTGTAGGTATCGTAGACGTAGCAGTTTCTGTTGGCTTCTGAGGTACCATAGTATAGGTTTTGTAGTGAGGCTTCGCTGGTGCCGTGGTGTATGTTTTGGGAGCGTAGGCTTTTGTATGGCGTGCCATGACAGGTTGTAATGGAGAGTTGTATTCAAAATTTGGGTTCTTTTTCGGAGTCCGTGGCTTGCGCGGCTTCTTCTCCTTCTCTTCAGTTTTCTCCTTTTTGGGTTTAGGCTCACGTTTCACTGGTTCCTTTTTGACTCTTTCCTTAGTGGGTTTCTCCTTTTTCTCACTGTCTGTTTCTGATTTGGTGGAAGATTTTCGCTTCTTAGGCTCCTTCTTTACTTCGGTGACTATTTCGGGTATTGCAGGGTCTTGGAGAGGGTCGGGTATTTTATCTGGAAGTGCTGTTGTTATGACAGTTTCTTCGATGTGAGGCGGTGATTCCCAATTTGATACGACAGCAGCCATATCTTCAAGTTGTTCACTGGAGAGCTTTTTAGTTTTCACTTTACGTCCTGGTTTTCCTTTAGTCGGTGTTTTCTTGGCTTTGTCTGCAGATTCCTCATCGGAATCGACTTCTTTCTTAATTTTGGGTTCTTCGTCTCCCTTAGACTTTGATCTGGGTTTCTTTTCGACACTATCCTTACGCTTTTTTCTAGATTTGGTCAATTTTGCTTTTTCCTTCTTGCTTTTCGGTGTTTCGTAATCGGAATCCCTGTCAGAATCAATGTAGCCAATATCGGGGAGCTGGGCCTCTGATGGGTCCATTTCATCGCCTTTAAGCCAGATGTCTTCGAGGACGTCAAGTTGGTTATCGTCGGGTAGTATTGGACGTTTCATTGATGTCATCATGTCAAGATCTCCCTCGGCCATTGTCATTTCGTCATCGTCCATAACGTCGTGACCAAGGATTGATACAGCGATAGCACCTTCCGATATACTTTTTGATGCCATTGCACGTTTCAAATGGAGTGGGTGGCGTTTTTTCTTCTTTAGGCCTTCTTCCTCGGCCTGTATGAACGAGTCTGGTAGCTCCGTATTATTTTTGTTGCATAGTATATCTTGTCCAGATGGATGTGGTGCCGGAACCATTTTTTCCGGTAGTTCGGGATGACATCCAATATCCTGCCCTTTGAGCCACAGTTCGTAGCGATCGGGCTGGAAACGTTTGACAAACGTATCCATGGATATTTTCACCATATCGTTACTGCATGTGCATTGGTTTGCTCGTTTGCCATATTCAACCCATCTGGGAGCTGCGAAGTTTGTGGATTCAGCACAGTTGAAACCGTGGTTGAAACCTGCGTGGTATCCATAAGGGAACGTAATCATAATCTCTCCGGCTTCTTGCGTTATTTTATTGATAGGAACGGAGTATTGTTTTAAGATCTGCGGTGAAATTAAAGTCATTTTGTGTCGTAGGAACGCTGCACAGGTCTTTGCTGATGTCGGAAAGAATCCTGATGCGATTCTCTCAAATCGTTTCCCGTGTTCAGGTGGTATAGCGTACCAGGTCTTCGGTTCACCGAAGTGAAGATAGTTTATAGAGTAAAGGTCCATATCTTCGGTGTGCCAAGCGAATGTCGTCTTCCACATACCGAAATAGAGGTATGCTGTGTTTACTCCGTCAATTTCGATGCCATAATCTGAGTTGACGAAATCGAGAATAGTCCCCAAACTATTAATATTCCATTCTTTGACATCGGGGTCTGTGATGCTGCCGTTTACATCAGCACCGTATATGGGAGCGACATAGGTCACATTCTTCCAGTATTTCCTCTCCAAATCGTCAAAATTACTGTGTTTTGGCGTGCAGTACTTAGCAGAGTTTGCGAGGACAGCAAATTGCTTTACAGTCATAGATTTTTTCTGAATATTTATTTGTTGGAACAAACCTTGCTTGCCGGTCACTACCTGGCATATAGGCGACGGGATGGTCACGTTTAGCTCGTCCAGATCGTATCCTTTCTTCCTAGGAACCCATTCCGGTGGAGGTATCACTTTAGCAAGACCTGCCTTGTGTGCTCCCTTCGATTCCATGTATTGGACAAATTTGTTGAAGTCTTTGAACTCATCCCATGTCGGACGGAAGGTCTGGATCGCAACCCCGCTCCCTGAACCACCAGCGTTCTCCCCAGACATTGTGTTTACGATAAATCAATCACACGATCACGTCCGAAATCATTCAGATTTCATCACAAATTTCACTGTCTTACACCACTGTTCACGGCACCATGTTTATTTATTCGTCTTTCTCGTAAAATCACACAGAAGATTAACGGTTTCAAGTCAATTTTATAATAAAACACACGCGAAATTACTTTCGTAATGATGTGAAAACACTATCTTCCCTATCAGTAAAATGGCCGACTTCTTGAATGAGATGCGTTCGGTTTCAGAATTGCATGCTATAAAAATCATTTCGAAGCCAGTCGAAGCATCATAGGCTAAATTCGGTCACGTACACATGAAAGTCCTTGTCTTTTCGATTGTAAACAAAATTATTCACCATATGAAGCTTCGAGTTTGACTACATGGCAACACTGACTAAGTTTTTTAGCTTTCTAATGTTGGTAGTGATTAGGTGTTTTGACGTTGACACTTCGAATAACAAAAATTCGTGAAGGCTTGTGAAGGTTATAATTATGTAGGTGTTGGGTTTATCGAATTTTTTAGTGAAAATAGTGTTTCCACGCGTTTTCTGCTTACCTGAAATGATTCCTCGAATTCCTCGACAAGATTACCGCTACCGTTTGAAGGCGCCGCCATCTTGATTATCTGTTTTAATTACTTTTTGTCACTTCACTTCTTTGAACACAAACACAACGCAAGACGCCCGGCGCGCGAAGCGAACGAAGCTCGGTTCGTTCGCGCAGACAACTCTGACTCACACACACAAAGTAGCATACACAATCGCACGTGTTGTATGATATCAATCGATTGTGTCAGGGCTGGCACTCGCGCATTTTGGTTTTTTTATTTTTATGTCATTCATTCTGTTTGAAAAGGTACCTTATCGCGCTCGCTAACAACATTTTCGGCTTCTCGGATTTTAATTTATTTTTAATCAATTAATTTTTTTTCTTGTGTCTAAGCAGTGCATTTCTGCCAATGTCAAAGAGTTTGTCTGGAAGAAATCGCTTCTTAGTGATAAGACCGCCTTATTTTGTGCCTTTTGTTCTTTCTCTCTGTATTTTACTGTTTATAATTTGGTCTAAAATAAAGAATATCAAAAAACTTATACTTACAACTTTATACTACTTAAACTTTAGGCGAAAACTTATCTCATTTTTATTTTATTATTTAATTTCTTCACGGTCGGTCGCCAAAAATAAAATTACAATTAAAGGCAACCACGGCATGCAATAGGCATACCTAAATAAACAGGTTTGAGGTTAGTTACATTTATTGAAAACTATGTTATATGCAAGAGAACAGCATTAACATTCTTGTGTGAGATGTCCAAGCTATTATTTACTGTGTAAGCATTAATTTATAACGATAACAAAGTACTTTTTTTTATTATTCAGTCGATTGAGCATCCTCGCGCGAGGCACACACACGCACGACACGAGCCACGCTCGGCCGCGGCACACATTTGCCTCAGTACGAAACGCTCAACCAAACAGTACAGAACGATGGAACGGAGTCAGACCAACCGAGAAATAAATATGAACAAGCATCAATGCATGCAATTAATAAAGTTTTATGGAAGCTTCAGGCTACTATGGGACGCTAATGATGAAAACTATGGGAATAAATCGGCTAGAATAAACGCTTGGAAAACGATTACTCGTAAAATGAACCTCCCTATGATTGATTTGAGAATGAAAATGGCGTCGCTTTTAGGGTCTTACAGGCGAGAGAAGTCACGGGAAAAGAGGAGCCAGAAATCGAATGCAGGTAAGCGAAATCGTTGTTGAATATTTTTATGCAATTTATTTTATATGCAGATTAGGCGCTACGTAGACGATGGACATTTTACACGCGGGCATCCGATCCGCGGTCATGCCTCAGTATGGGATTTTCTTTTACACTAGAGGCAGGATTAGATCGCACGAAAAAAAAGCACGGCACGCGGTCGTTTACACGGTGCTAGTTTTCAGCGCCAATCTTGCTCGCATGCGAATGGATTTGTTTGAGAAAATCGTGCTAGCGATTAGCACGACGTTTTTTTCTTTTTTTAAATTTATTTAACTTCATTCTTACAACTACTATAAATAAAATACAAATTCGCCAAACTGCAGAAAATTTTTTTGGCGATACGATCTTATCTAATTACGTGGTTACACGATGCGAAAAATTGGCGTGGGTGATGCGAAGGATGCGGGCGGAGGACGCTAGCACGGAAAAATAGACGCTTTCCTTGCTAAAGTTCGCATGCCGTGAAAAATTCGTGCGAAAAGTGTTTATACGGTGCCTTTTTTTAGGCACCGCAGAATTCGTACGACATAATTTTCATCGTATAAACCTGCCTTAATGTGTGCCTTTGCGTTCCTAAGCACGCACACATCCTTAGACTTTCATCGTGCAGACAACGTGACCGCAAAATGTCCCTCGTTTGCGCAGCCCCTTATGTGAATCAGACGTCATAACAATTTTTCATTACGTTATAATTATATGTAGTCATTTAGCCAAATATCGACCATTATGTACGAATGTGTATTTTTTTTTAGCATAAAGGTTTCAGGATGGAATGACGTACCTATTTACCTGAATAATTTTTATATAATTTCTGTAATAGGTGCGACCGACATATTATTAGCATAGGGCTCTTTGTTGGTATATTATGTTTGACGTTCTTGCAAAGAAAGTGGCGCCCTCATTTTTTCCAAACTCTTTTTGCCAAGTTGTGCGTTTGGATTAGGTCGGTTACGTCCTTTTCCCCGAACGTCCACTGTAGACCCGAACGTCCATTTTCCAGTCGCATAGATCTACGCTTCCGGCAATTCAAAAGATTAAATTATTAAACAAAGAAACGTCAATAGTAGGATTTAATTATTAAATTCCTTTAAAAACTTAAATTAATAAAATAATATGATTACTTTTTTCAGATCCAAAAAAGCATTACAAATCAAACTGGTATGCTTTCAAGGCCTTCAGTTTTATGATGGATGTAAGTTTTAACAAGCTTTTATTATCAACTTAAAATGTTTCTAACACACGTTACATATGAAATTCTCGAGCTGATGCCGCAGCCAAGATGACCAGTAGACCATGCAGATCACCGCAGATATCCGGCTGGGTTTGGTCAGTACATAGTTCTCTTCAATCAAGTTGGCGCTTGACTGCATTATCCGGCGAGACGGGCGTCGTAAGCATTGGTCTGCGACCCGTCTAGGAGAAGGAAAACTCCAAAATGAAACCCGGAGTGAAACGATCAGGCGCCATCAGGTTCAACCTGTCAGATGCAGCATCGCAAGCACCCAAGTCAAGGTGAGGCCGTGCCGAGGACTGAGTGGCAGTGGGGTGTCGAAAAATACAATGTCGCAAACGAACCTCACCTCAGGGCACCTGGGCGCACCCTGTTGTAACAAGCCCTTGCCCTTCTACACGGATCTCTGGGAGGGTCGACCGTGTTACTCCGATACTCGTGGGATTTAAATGGGAAAAAGAGAAACTTCAACACAGAGAAAGAGGAGATTACTAAAAGCGAAGACGAAAAGGCTAGAGAAACTAGCTAATGAGACTGAAGAGGAGCGTCGTGTTAGATTAGCGTACCAGAGGCTGCAGAATGGAGTGAAGAGATTGAGTGAGACTCCAGAACAACGGACAGCTCGATTAGAAAAGCTTAAGCTTCGATATCATTCGTCGAAGGTGAGGGCAGCTTGTAATGACACCGACACCTTATATGCAAAGCATTTTTGCATGAACGCTGCGACGCGACGGTGGAGATACGCCTAGGCACACCCTGTCGGGTCTAAATTATGAACTTAGATCTGGTATTTTCAACGAAAGTAAGACAAAAGCTCAAGCCAAAGTCTGTTAAAAGATGTAAATGATGTTAAACTAATTTTGCTAAGTTTTTCCCCTTCCATATCTGCCTCCGTGGTCTAATAGTTAAGAGGATTGTGTTCTTGACACGGAGGTCGTGGGTTCGATTCCCACGGGGACACCTAGTGATGTCACTTTGTGCGTTTTTCCCCAGTTGGTTAAGACATTATAGACCGAATCACCTGATTGTCTGAAAGAAAGATGATTCATTGTTCGGATGGTACGTTAAGCCGTAGGTCCCGGCTACTATCTCTCGTGATAGTAGTCGTTACATAAAAACCACTTCAGAGGCTGTAAGGCGGTCTGAAAAAACTCTGACACCAGGGCTTGCCCACACGATTAGAAGAAGTATTATTTCCCATAAGTACAATATTGAGATTTAGTATCCTATTCATTTTCTGACATGAAAACGAAGAACAAAAACAAACTTTGTTCAACTTGTGGGCAACCTTTTTTTACAAGAGAAAATATTCTGTTTGAATGGGTAGGTATACTATAAAATATGTAATTTACATTTCAGAAAAAGCCAAGAGAAGACCAATCAAATTCCGAGCTCTCAATCAAAATGGAGGAAGAAACACGAAATCACCAAGAACATACATTTGATACTGCAACAGAAAACGACCATATGCTGTTCGACTTCGACGATCAAATACAGGTCGAAAACCATTTATTCGACTTAGATACCAGAGAACAAAGCGATCAAGAACATATCATTGAAACATCTCGTAAAAGACCTTGCATTCAAAATTCTAATTCGACCAATTCTGAAGACGAATTTGATCTATTTGGACGTTCCATGGCGTATCAGTTGAAAAGGATGCCAGAGTTAACTGCCATAGAATTAATGCAGACAATGCAAGAAATGGTTTTTGAGAAAAGAAAACAACTTCACGCAACTAATTGTACTGGGTTAAAAAACCCGCTTGGAGCCAATCAAGAACTTGACGCAGAAAATGCAGTCGAAACAATCATAGCAGATTATCAAAGTCGTGATTCTTTACAGGAAAATAGTATAAATATAATTAAGATTGAGAAAGAGGATGGGTCAGAATGAAAATGCATCTTTCCTTTTATGTCGTAAGTTTATTTTTAATAAAACTAGTAACATACTTGAGTACTGTTGTTTTTACATACCATTGCTTGACTCTGATGCAGTGGCCACTCTAACGCCTATTGACGCGTTGATGAACGTTAAGCGTTGCGTTAAGTACCCTTTAGAGCAGGACTTCCCAACCAGTGGGGCGCGCCCCTTTGGAGAGCGTAGCGATATCGTAGGGGGGCGCAATGCGTTTGCGAAAAATCCAGTATCCCACGTAAATCCCACTTTATTTAATACCAATTCAGTTACTAATTCACCCATTCGTTCGTTGTTACCGAAACATGTTCAGGCTCAGCAGGTTTCAAATAGTACCGTTCCATCCGCGCTTGTCGTCAAAATGTCGATGGGGGGCATGAAAATATTACTAAAATATAACAGGCGCGACGAAAAAAAGGTTGGGAAACCCTGCTCTAGATACTTAACGCAACGCTACTCAAATAGCAAAAATGGTTGGAGGGGAGCTCGCGCTCCCTATTGGCTGAGATCATGTGAGAGATGGCAAGAAGCCTGCGATCGTTTAAAGTGCCCTTAAATTTTTTGTCAACGGCATTAGAGGTTTCACATTTGCATTTAGAGGTATGTCGTGTTGTTTTGATCTGTCAATTTAACGCGTCCATAAGCATTAAGCGTTACTTGACGCAAATTTGGCTCCTGCATGAGGGAGAGAATTAGGTGTTTATGACACTAATAGGTACATTAGATTGGCAAGAGTAGCGTCAACGGCGTGTAATCTTTATGAGCTCTTACAACTTTTCGACGTCATCCTGAAGCAACTTTAGTTTGTAGTATACAACCTCAGAGGAAGGATCTCCATAGAGTCCGCATAAATTTACGATTGTAGTTGGTCTCTTTTGTCTTATGACGTACCTTTAATAGTAGAAGGAGATGAAACTATAGATATTTGTTTATGCGGCTGTCCACTTTTTTTTGAGCTAGTGTTTGTGAAAAGTGACCGTAAACATGTCACTTGGTGCCTTTTGTCCATACTACTTGACACCACACACTCAAACCTAAACGTCAAAAAAAGTGGACACTTTACAATTTGTATGGCTCACTCTATTAGGTATAATCTCTTTGTATACAACACGCATAGACTAAGAGTTCTATATTGTTGTCTAGTCATTATAATACAAGTCCAGGCTATATTCTGGTACTTTAAATGTGACTAGATAATTTGACAATGTCCAGGATATATAGTTTATTATCAAATATTACTCGGACTCAAATGTATCCTTTTCTAATTTCATTCTCTTCGCCGTGCCCTCATTCCTTCGTTTCTTCGTAATTTTTCGCTTACTTGCATTATCTAAAGGGTCATTCGTTTCTATATCAAGCCATGTTGTCTCCTCGCTTTCTGTCATCAACTCAATTTTCTTTTCAATCATCATGCTCTGCATTTTTTGCATCATTCTCAATGCAGTTATTTCTGGTAATTTTTTGAGTTGAACTGCAAACGATCGACAAAATAAGTCGTATTCGTCTTCACTGTTATTCACATTAACATCAGGTTTTAACATGTTTTGTAATAATTGCTTCTGATTTCTTCCTTCGGTTTCGTCCGCTTCATACATCTCAGGCTCGAACTCATCAGCTTGATTCGAATATTCGATCATAATTTCGTCTGTTGTTGGATTTTCATATCTTTGCTCATCTTTCTGAAAAAAAAGGTGAACGTTTTTGAATTTCATAAATAGGTTCATGTATTAAATATCGCGTTCAAGCGTGTAGGTTACAGGTTAACAAGTAGGTAGTGCATAATGCAGGCAAAAAGTATTAGTGGAAATAAACTGTTTTTTTGCGATTACTATTGACACCACTTGCACTAGGCCAAGGAGCTTAGAACAATCTCCAGTACGGTTCTAAGCTTCTTACGCCAGGCCAAGGAACTTAGAACAATCTCCATTATGGTTCTAAGCTTCTTACGCCAGGCCAAGGAACTTAGAACAATCTCCAGAGTGGTCACAAACACTGCTATAACTGGCGTGCAGTTAACATAACATAAATATACTGGATATGGAAGTTCTGTTTAGTTATGGATGGACCTACCTATTATGACCACTGTCTGTGATATCCTATGCTACGCTACGACTAGCGAATAGTAATTCTTATTTGTTACGAATAATGTAATTTATGAACATAAATAAATTAAAAGTATGATGAATTTAATAAATTTGTATCAAGCGCGGGAAAATGCTTAGAGTAACATTAAGAGCCATATTACAAGCACAGTGGCGCGTTATCACAATAATAAAGATTTCTCATTAAAGAAAGCCCAGGGACATAAAGCCTAAATTAAAAAAGTGCTACTCCAATAAACTACAAAATCCTTCAAGCAATTTTTTCTAGGATACTTCTTCAGCGCCACTGAGCTTGTAATAGGATAGGCCTTTTAATGAAATTAACTGAAAAGAGAAAAACAAGCTCTATAATCACTAATCAGCTATAACAACTTTGTTTGAGCTAATATAATTTGATTGTTATAAGGTAGGAATCGCAAACGGGGACAAAGAATATTTTTGGTTGGTTATTGATTAGTTTGTCCCCGCCTGCAATACCTACCTTATAACAATCAAATTATATTAGCTCAAACAAAGTTGTTATAGCTGATTAGTAATTATAGAGCTTGTTTTTCTCTTTTCAGTTAATACGTTTTTTATGCAGTCGGGTTTTTTGTTTATCTTAATAATTTCGTTTTTTTCATATTTTTTAGTCTTGTGTCGAAACGGTAACATAAAAGTACTATAATATTTATATATTTGGAATCGTCTGATTACTAGCTTTCATTTGATACCCATATTGTAATTTTTAGCAAAAAAATGGTTTATTCCCCCTCTCTTTTTTAATTCGTAGACGCCATCTTGAAATAATATGCCCTATGTCACTCTCACGATTTTTACGAATCCAATGACACCTCATACATTAAAATCCATCAAGCCGTTTGGGCTGTAGGCCGTGCCAAAGAAATAGACATACAAACATACATACATACATACATACGCTCGAAAAACATAACCCTCCTTCTGACGCAGTCGGGTAAAAACATGTATGTTGTGTTTGTTTTGTTGACATCACAAAAACGAAAATGGCGTCCGCATAAGTAAACAGCTGATCGGCATGCGATCAATAGTACATATATACTTACATCGGTAAACCTTCTCGGATTGTAGTAGCCATCCATAAAACTAGCCATTGCACTATAAAACAGCCAATCTGGCTTATAAATTTCTTCCGAGCCATTTTCCATTGATTCTAGCACTTTACCCCTTAATTTTCTGTAAACAGACATCATATTGTCTCTTTTCTTTTTCAACTCTTTGAGCGGGACGCCTCCGTCTTTCAACTTGTTTTTGATCCTCATCCACGCTTCAATGACGTGATATTTATTTTTATGTTCCGGGCACTTTTTGTTCCATAAGGCTGGTTCGCCTTCGTACAATCGTAAGAATTCTAATGTAAGTTCGTTCGACCAAATATCCATCTTCATTTAGATTCAAAGATTTCGATCTTACTTTAATTTTAAATAAACTAAGGAATCTATGAAGTAATGTGTTCACTCGTGTTAGCAAAGGCCACGCCGCCACGCCAATACGTTACGCTCCGGGTCGCTTACAACAGAGCACCTGCGCACCACCCCGCGCGTGCCCGCACTCCCCTTCAACGTTGTGATTCGGGTCGAATCGGATCGGATACGTTCGCGATGATACACATGCAAGCGCGTCACATCGAATTTGATCGGGTTACCCTCAAAGTGATTAAATTCATGCAGTCAACTCATTCGGTCTTAAAAATTTAGATTGTATGTATATTGACCGTTTTGGCTGGATTTATTTTATTTCATTGTTTAATAATAAAATTCAGGATTTTCTAAATCGAAAAAACAAGGAGAAAAGGGATTTAAAATTTTAATCGATCTCAGTGCTGCCAACTTGACATAAAAGTTGGAGTCAGTTTCATAAC
Organism: Agonopterix alstromeriana; assembly: GCA_963924505.1. NCBI lineage: Eukaryota > Metazoa > Arthropoda > Insecta > Lepidoptera > Depressariidae > Agonopterix > Agonopterix alstromeriana. Next base: position 5,944,548 of record OZ004689.1, on the reverse strand, counting down.
GTGTGAAACTCACTCGGGGTTCCTTTTAGAAAGAGAAAAAGCTTACGAAGGTTGTATGATAGAATGAGATAGATAGTCATTTTCACAAGTTTTGAAACGGACTCTTATTTGACAATCTTTGATTTGACATTACAATCAAAATGGCGGCAGCGGCATAACCTCGCACGTTGTTTTTGCTTGATATTTTTGTGATTGTGAATAAACGAAAATATAATTTACAACTAATCTGTTATCGTGAATGGTGATTATATTCATCTAAACCAACGAAATGGCTGACGCAGCTGCTCGGCAGTTGCAATACGAGTACAAAGCGGTAAGTTTATTTTCCAATTTTGTTTCACTGCAAATATTGTGCAATTTCTTCCAAATTTCAATCAAATTTACTTTCCAAACCCATCTTGAACACATAATCAAGACCTTAAGCAAACATTTTCATAAACAAAAGCTCTAATTAGCTCCATTTGATTGGAATTTTTTTCAGAACTCTAATCTCGTCCTCCAAGCCGACGTCCGTTTGATAGAGAGGCGAGGTCGTGATGAGGCGACAGGCGAGGTGTTGTCGCTGTCCGGGAAGCTAACCGGCACCCGTATGGGTGACAGAGCTCAGCGCACTAAGCCTGATAAAGCTGAGGAGAGGAAAGCTAAGTAAGTTAACTTTATCTATTCTGATACAAGTTTAGGTTGAAAGATTAGTATCCTGCGGCACGAATTTTGGGGGGTAAAGGGGGAGGGGAGGAGTCCCCCTACCTCCCAAAGTTAGGGTATGAGGAACCCCCTCGTTTTTGAGAAAACTATGTGGTATGTTAAGTTTTTTTTGTGGGTGGAAGAATCGAAAACCATTTCGAGATAATTGTCAATAACAATATTTTCTATGTCAGAGACTTTAATATGAAAGACTTATATTTATATGTATATATTTTTAATAAGATAACATAGTTTTTCATTGACATCACTCATCAGAGTTGTAAACTCTTTGGTAAACTTTAAATAGATAATGTCGTTTTTCATTGACATCACTCATCAGAGTTGTAAACTCTTTGGTAAACTTAAAATAGATAATGTCGTTTTTCATTGACATCACTTGTCAGAGTTGTAAACTCTTTGGTAAACTTAAAATAACCTGCCATTAAAAAAATATCTATTCAAAATGTCAGAATTTGACATTTGATGTTGCCGTTTCTGTTTCCAGCATAGGAAAAGGAGGCTTGCCGCCATTAATCTGTTCAGTCGGTGTTGTATTTGATATTCGTGAAAAATTGGTTTTAGTGATTTTTGTGACATAATTTCGTGCAGATTGTGAACCAAAAAGTTGCGTAAATCGACCAACATAACAGGAATGTCAAATATATACGAAGAAAGAACAAAAGTTTTGGTGCAAGTTTACTCGTTCATGGTGATTTTGGTGGCTACCACAATTTCATCCTCATCTTTCATCTATCATCCCATCATCATCAGGAGAGTTTTGCACGGGAATCGTGAAGAAAAGGACGGGCTTTGTTTCTTAATTTTCTAAATTAGTTTTTCGTGGCTATTATTTTGTTAATGTGGTGGATTTGCTTAATAATGTGCCATCAATGGAGAACAATATAGTAAAAGTGAGAAATAAAGAAGGCGCTCCCGTTTGATTCGGATTGATCCTTGCGTAAAACTCCCCTCAACATTGGAATGTGTGTACCGCCCTCGCATTTCAAGAGTTAGGTATTAAGTACAAAGAAAAATATCCCTGAATACCAGGCTGTAAGGGCTAGTTCCCATTGCCTTTCCGAACGGATAAACTATAAAAAAAAAAAATGTTTCCAGCATAGAGTTACAAAGAGAAAGCAGGAGATTTTAATTTTTTAAATTTAGCATAGTTTTTCTCAATGGAGCTCGAATGATTTTCTCGCATCCACTTTTGCGTTTAGAGCTGACAAGTCAAACTAATTTGAAAAATTTTTTTTTTGTAAACTCTAAAAAAAATTTAAATTGGGTTATTAAAAAAATAGAAGATCTATACCAAAAATAAAATTTATACCGACAGCTTACAGTTTTATATTTTTAGTATATCATAAAAATAGTTGGCTATTATGCTATTCACAATACTTGAGTCATAATCTTCTTTATTTCCTCAAACAGGCGTCAGAAACGTGATGAAGCATCATACGAACTGTCAAAATCCAAGACGTCCCGCGTCGCGTGGGCAGACGATACCCCCGGAGTGCTATACCGACCCCGCGCCCAGCACACGCGGCACGCCTACGAGCTGCTGCTGTCCTTCATGCAGAGCGCGCTCGGCGACCAGCCCAGGGACATATTGTGCGGCGCTTGCGACGAGGTTTGTGTGGTGACTAGGTCTTATTGTATCTAAATCTGTCCCGACCCCACAATCATTTTTATTTTCCGTGATTTCAATGTTGGCTCCATAGTAAAAGTTGATCAGTTTGATGGTCTGAAGCAACCTGCTCGATGTGCATTTAATTTTACAGTAGCAGGAGCACGCGTGCAACGAATTCGCGCGCGGCATATTTGCCAACTTGGTTCGCCATCCTTAGCCACGGTTTATAAAGAAGAGACGTGTGGCGGTGGCGGATAATCTAAGTAACACAATATAAACCTTATAGTACGCAGCATAGCGTCGTTTTTGTCGTAAAGGAGAATCGCGCCCGCGCCTCCAGGTGACGTCGCCTGGAGGCGCGGGCGTAATTATCCAAACGACGCTATGCTACGTACTATAAGGTTTATAATTGTGTTACTTTGACTATCCGCCACCGCCTCACGTCTCTTCTGTATAAACCGCGCCTTAGGGAAACGGTTTTAATGAGCTATCACCTCTTGACATAATTTAAAAGTTATTGGCTCTACCGTTTTATCTTTTGTTCTGAGAGAAGTTGAGAACAACACACTTGAAGATAGAATTCCAGTTTAATATAGGTATATTTTTTTCATTTACAGGTGCTAGTGGTCCTCAAAAATGACAAATTAAAAGATCTGGAGAAGAAGAAAGAGATAGAGCTGCTTCTCGGACAGATACCAGATGAGAGATTCGCTTTACTCATTAATTTGGGTAAGTTTCTGCCAGTTGCACGTACGTTCATTAAAGTTAATCCTCCATTAAATCTCCTGCTGTCACTTTTTGACTTGGTGACGTAGAAAAAGCTAGTAAGAGATTTAATGGAGGATTAACTTTAATAAACGTATGTGCAACTAACAAGATTTTTCTTGCATTTTGAGAAGTTTTAAGATCAGTATTTTTTTAATTTTAAATAAATATCTTGGACATGGTCACACAAATTATCTAGTCACATTTAAAGTACCAGAATCTAGCCTGGATTTGTGTTATGATGACTAGACAACGATATAGAATACACATATACAACGTGTTAACGAATAAGCGCAAAACCTCATATACCTCAACTGATTTATAACAAAAAATTTAGATTGAAACAATAATTTCATTATTTTGATAGTGAACATTTAATGTTATTCGCATTTTAAGGTTTCAGTCAAAAATGATTTGATATCATTTCAGCAATGAATGAAAGCGCTAGCATGCTAATTGATACATTTTAAGAATCTTGTTTTGTTAGTAAATAGGGTGAGTGTGTCCGTTGGGTGGGTTGAGATCGAGTTCAGTAAATTTTAAATTTTATAAACAAATTATTTAATATTTTGAAAAAAATTACCTACGTTGAAAACATGATAATTCAATTCTGCTCTCGATTCTTAACAAACTACTTTCTAGTTTTGCGTTAATTCATTAACACGTTGTAGATACAAACGTCCATGACTCGGATACAAATATTCATATTCATCATACAAATATTTGTCCCTTACTGATTTCGAACCCGCGACCCTAGGCACAGCAGGCAGGTTCACTACAGACTGAGCAACCGGGCCGAATTGGTCTGACGATGCTCGGAACTTTGTTCCCATGTAACATCGTATCTCTATCTATTTAGATACACTAATTAGCCAAGAATTTATGTACATATCTTGCGACCCCACTTAATTATAATCTAAAATACTTTATGCGTTATTGAGTAATGACTCTACCTACGCACGGCCAGCTTATATTGGTCTTTGAATATTTATATATGGACTGGTTACGCGTGTAATTCTACTAACAAACATTTCTGCCAATTTTTGCTGGGGGCGAGGTAACATGAAATCCGTAACTTTGGATTTAATTCCCCATAACTTTAGATTCTAATTTTGAATGTTAAAAATCATGAAAAGTAGTCTCGTGTGAACCCCAAACGTTCTAAGTTCGAAGTTATTATTTCGCAATTATAGGCTGTCTCGTTTAGTGATAAGGTGTAGAATTTAATGTAAATGCACAAGATGAATTGTGCTTATACCGTGGCAGAGGGGAAATGCTACCGCAAGGCTAGTCCTTATAATAATTAGTCAAAGGTGTTAACATCTATAAATTAACCTAGGATCCACAATAAATACACTTAATTTCGCCTTTCCATAGACGTACCGTTGTAATGTAGATAAAGATTCAATAATAAAGCTAAGAAGTTAAAATGCTGTTCAAACTTTCAGGCAAGAAGATAACAGACTTCAACATCAGCTCCCCGACGGAGGGCAATACGGAGATAGACGAGACCTACGGCATCAACGTGCAGTTCGAGGAGTCTTCCGAGGAAGACGACGAGGATGCCTTTGGAGAGGTAATTATATTTGTCTCTCCCACCCTTAGACTTAACTTTTCTGCCACTTTTTGCGGGGGGCGAGGTAGCACGAGATACGCAACTTTGAATTTTAAATCATTAGTTTAGATTCTAATTTTGAATGTTAAAAATCATGAAAAACAGTGTCGTGTGAACCCCAAACGCCATAAGTTCGAAATTATTGTTCCGCAATTATAGGCTGTCGCGTTTAGTGATAAGGTATAAAATTGAATGTAAATGCGTAAGATTTTTTGATCTTGCACGCTGGCAGAGGGGAAACGCTAAGGCGAGGCGGGTCCGTATATAAATCGTCTAAGCTCCCACCACTATAAATAAATACATCATCGTCATCATCTCAGCCGATGGACGTCCACTGCTGGACATAGGCCTCCCCCAAGGATTGCAACAACGACTGGTCCTGCGCTGCCCTCATCCAACGGGGTCCCGCCGCCTTCACCAGGTCGTCGGTCCACCGTGTGGGGGGTCTACCCACGCTGCGCTTTCCGGTACGCGGTCGCCACTCGAGAACTTTTCGGCCCCATCGGCCATCGGTTCTGCGAGCAATGTGCCCCGCCCACTGCCACTTTAGTTTATATGTATATATAGGGTTCTACTTAATATGCTGACACTTTTTTAAGGGGATGATCAGACCGTCAAACTGAACAACTTTCTCTATGGCACCAACATCGAAATCGTGAAAAAAATGTTTGCTGTCCCATACAAAACTGCAAACCTTCTTGAGCCAAATGTATGGGACAGCTGATTTTTATAGAGAAAGTTGTTCAGTTTAATGGTCTGATCATCCCCTTAAAAAAGTGTCAGCATATTAAGACAGACCCTGTATATATTATTCTTTGGGCTATGTCAGCTACAAAAATAAATATTTTTATGTATAATTTAGTCACGTGATCGTAAACGACTGTGATTGGCCGAATGGTTGAAGACGTCAACTGCTTGTAAACAGTTGCGTGTAGAGTGTGAGTGTCGTACAAAGTTTACGTCATCGTGACGTCACCTGCTTGTAGCCACGTATATTGTAAGGAAAAGCGTTTTCGCGGGATATTTAAATAATAATTTTTGTTTTCCTTTTTCCTTGCACTATATGTAATGGGACGTGAAATATACATTTTCTATAGAGTCCTTAGACATCAGTGATTAACGTAGAACAGTTTTTAAAAACCTGTCAAATACCCTATTTGGAATATTTTATTTTTGTGTTACAGGTGACGGAAGAGAAAGAGGAAGGTGAAGGGACAGACAATGAGAAAGAAAAGGAAAGTAGTGGAGAAGAGGATAGTGACGGAGAGGGAAAGAGAGCAATACATGCTAATGTAAGTTAAAGTTAAGTTATTAATTTATTTAGTATGGGCCCGCCGTCGGTCGCCCTTGGGTAATGTGTTTCAACCAAAGAGTAATATAAGTATATTAGGAAAGAGAGCCCACTCGTAGCAACATTATGCATCCACCTTATGACAAATTGAGTTTGCTTGGCGCCATTGCTCTTGCTGTGTTTCGTGTAATTTGAAGTTCGTAAAAAAATTGTTTTTAGTAATATTTGTGACATAATTTCGTGCGGATTGTGTACCAAACAGTTGCGTAAAGCGACCGACGTAACAGGAATCTCAAATAAATACGATAACAGAACATAAGTTGTGGTTCAAGTTAACTCGTACATGGTCATTTGGCGGCAACGCGCGAGCTTACGAAATCGACCACAGATTCATCGTCATCTATCATCCCATCATTAAAATAAAGAATATAAAGAAAAAATGACGAATAGCTCAAAAGGACTAGTATCCAGAGCCGTTAAAGACATTATAAAAAATGATAAGGCGCCATAGATAAGTTGTTCAGTTCGACCGTCTGATCATACACTTAAGAATGTGTCAGCATATTAAGAAACAGACATACAAACACGAAAGATACGCACAGACCACAGAATTAATTTAAGAATTTAGTTATAGGTACTGTTAAACCTTTTATATTTAACTTTTCATTTTAAATTTGAAATCTTCCAAATACACTAACTGATTTACTTATTGTAACACTATTAAGCAATTGCACTACTTTCGAGAGGAGAGACCAGGTCTTCCAAAGCAAGGTCACTGCCTAGTTTGGACTCTTGTCTCCCTTGACAATATTAACTAAATATCTGTTAGTTTTACATATCCGTATTTTGTTGTAATTATGAGAGAGCAATAAAAATTATCTTATCTTATTAAGAAGGAGCCTATATTCTTAATATAGGCTATAGCCTCTTAGAGGCTATGTGAAAAAAATAGGATTCTTCAAAGCATCATATCGCATGAAGTACTAACAGTAGGAGTATGATTTGCTGATATGTGTAAATTGAACATATAATTGAAGTTTTGATTAGAGCCAAAACACTATTAAGACACATTTTCTCGATAGAAAAACAAGCCAAAGTAGCCTCCGTCTTTATCGATAAACGCTTGGAAGTGCTAAACGATGAATATTAGAAACAAGAGGCTTGATTTAAAAAAAAGAGATTGATTTTTTATAAATTTTGATTAGAGCAGAATTGAACTTCCATAAATAGTACAATTACAATTAAATAAAGTTTGTTTTATGCTTGCGTCGTTTCAGGCGCGCGCGCCGCCCTGTCTCTTTCTCGCGCATCAGGCAGTAATATAAGCTATCACACGCCCATTTCGCTTCAATTATTTTTCGACATAGGCCCTTAATAATGAACATTTGTTTCCACCAGCTGACGGAGGAGCAATCTCAGAAGCGTCGCGACGCTACTCTCCACCCGATGGATATAGACGCGTACTGGCTGCAGCGTCGGCTTTCGAGGCACTTCCCCGACGCTATGGTGTCGCAGGTGAGCACTACATTATTGGTTATTTGCGAAGTGGGTTGCGATCTCTCGTGGTAGTAACGTTACATAAAAACCACGTCAGAGGCCGTAAGGCGGTCTGAAAAAACTCTGACACCAGGGCTTTGCCCACACGATAAGAATAAGAAAAGTGTCACGGATGCTACCAAACGTCGAACGTAAAAAGCCATTCAAAAATTCGGACGGTTTATTAACAGTCTCCGTGGCTCAGTGGTCGACGCATGGATTGAAGTTGACACTTAAATCGAGAAGTCCTGGGTTCGAGACCTCACCCCCGATGAAAACATTTTTAGATTTTAATGTTGTTTAGGAATGTTCTAGAAGAGAGAGGGAGAAGGAATATTTAGAAAAGAAACAGAAAATAACAAAAAGACAGTCGTGTTCAGGAATGTTCGGGAAGGGAGTAGAAGCGTTTGGAAGGGAACAAAGGAATAACGAAAAGACGATCGAAATTCAATTGTCTAGAACATTCTAAGGGGTATATAAACCGGCGAGTTTGCGGCCACAGGGGGAGTATTGAGTTTAACAGTGAAAAGTGCGAAACAAAAGGAAGAAAATAAAAGTGAAAAAGTGAATAGTGACAAGTGAACAGTGTAGTGTCGTTTTAGTGGTGACGTAGTGAAGAGTGAAAAGTGGTGTAAGGGGAATCCCTGCGTGGAGAACCGTGAATAAAAGAGACCCAAATAAACTCTGTAAATTTGGACTTGGTGTTTCACTCCTTTGACTATTTATTTATGTGGACTGGTTACGCGTGTAATTCTACTAACAAACATTTCTGCCACTTTTTGCGGAGGGCGAGGTAACATGAAATCCGCAACTTTGGATTTTATTCCCCATAACTTTAGATTCTAATTTTGAATGTTGAAAATAATGAAAAGTAGTCTCGTGTGAACTCCAAACGTTCTAAGTTCGAAGTTATTATTTCGCAATTATAGGCTGTCTCGTTTAGTGATAAGGTGTAAAATTGAATGTAAATGCACAAGATCAATTGTGCTTATACCGTGGCAGAGGGGAAATGCTACCGCAAGGCTAGTCCTTATAATAATTTGTCAAAGCTCGTAACAATAGTTATTAAGATGTACCTATTTGTTTCTAGGCCAAATCGAGCGAGGTACTGAAGGCGCTAGCAGACGCGGCCGACGACCGCGACCTCGAGAACAGGCTCGTTCTGCTGCTCGGGTACGACTGCTTCGAGTTTGTTAAAGTTCTCAACAAGTACCGTTACACCAGTGAGTATATACAACGTTTGTTTAGAATCGAGAGCAGAATTGAATTATCATGGTTTCAATATAGGTAATTTTTTTAGAAATATTAATAAATTTGTTTGTAAAATTTAAAATTTACTGAACTCGATCTCAAACCACCGCTCGGGCACTCTCACCCTACTTACTACCAAAACAAGATTCTTAAAATGTATCCATGAGCATGTTAGCGCTTTCATTCATTGCTGAATTGATAACAAATCATTTTTGCCTCAAAACTTAAAATGTGAATAACTATTATTTATATATTCATTTTTGTTTGTACGCTCGCCGTTGTGACGGTTGGTAGGTTATTCGTGAATTGTACGATAGGACGGGTGCGAATAACTTTGCACCTTATTACCGTGCAGAGAGAGTCGCTATTTATTTAAATCTGTTTTCGAACTGATTCTTCTGTACGGGTAGTACTAGTATTTATTCTGTGGCAGAGGGGCAAAAAAGCCGTGGTGGTCCAGTGGCGAGTAACCTTGCCTGCCGTGCAGGAGGCGATGGTTCGATCCCCGTCCAGGCCGACTCGTACCAATGAGTTTTTCGGAATTTATGTACGATTTGTAACACCACTGGCTTTTCGGTGAAGGAAAACATCGTGAGGAAACCTGCATGTTTCAATTTCGAGGCATGTATTGTACCCACTGTCCATTATAAGTGGCGACGGGCTCACCCCCCGTCACACTCTATAGAGTTTCGGTACTACTGGTGAAACGTGGATGATCTGAGGTTTCAGAAATATAGTCGTGAGCATATGCTTTATGCTAGAGGGGCAGTAGTGGTTGGCTATAAATAGGCTGTCAATAAAAGAACTTTGTATTTCCAGTTCTGTACTGCATAAAGCTTGCGTCTGCGCAGTCGGACAGCGAACGATCTTCTATCCGCGAGGAGATGAACAAACAGACGCATCTGCAGAAGATTCTCGCTCAGTTGGACACCGGGAAGGGAGACGACGAGGTAAGATTATACAGGGTGTTAGGGTAAATAGTTGCATTACTTTAAGTGGTGATTGTACTCATGATATTGAACAACTTTCCTTAAGGAACCTATAGGATATTCCAAAAAAATTTGTTGGACAAATCGAACGTTTGTATGAAAAACCGTTTTTTTTGGCGAAGACATGGTCGATGTAGGAGGCAATACCATTGAAGGGAAGAATCCTAAGATCTCCCGGCTTCGGGTATCCATCTCCGAGGAGGCACATGCGTTTTGCCGCCAAGACATCACGGTCACTAAGGATATTATGTTCTATGGTCTCCTCCTCTCCAAACACTCGGCAGCTGGAGTCTAGGCACAGGTCCGGCACATCAACGTTTTAGATTTGACATTCGCACATGCGCACTTTGCGCAAATAGTCCATGATATACAGGGTCCTTCTTAATATGCTGACACTTTTTTAGGGGATGATCAGACCATCAAACTGAACAACTTTCTCTATGGGACCAACATCGAAATCGCGAAAAAAAAATCATCTGTCCCATTTGGCTCGAGTAGGTTTGCAATTTTGTATGGAAGAGCTGTTTTTTTTTTCGCGATTTCGATGTTGGTGCCATAGAAAAAGTTGTTCAGTCTGATGGTCTGATTATCCCCTTAAAGTCAGCATATTAAGAAGGACCCTATATGTGTAGGGTTGACTTATAACGCATCGCATGAACATCATCTACATTTCGTTACTTTTTATTGTTCATTCTGTTATCAAAAATAGTATTTAAGCTAAAGAATCACTGAAAATGTGAATTTAGCTTTATTTTCCAATGTTTATTTTTGCTGAGAGGATTATATTAATCCAACGGGTGCGCGCGCCTGACTGTTTTTCCTTGCTCGGCTCCCCTCAAGTGTGAGGTGAGGTGGGGTATCTGAAGTCAGAGGGGAAAAAAGTCAAAGTCAAAGTCAATATAATTTATTCAATATAGGAGCTTGCAGCACACTTATCAAACGTCAAATCTATTTTAAAGCTACCACCGCGTCGGAACGTGTTGTCGCTGTAGAGAAGATGCGGCCAGAAACTCTACAACATAACACGACTTAATAACTATTACAATATAAATTCTTAAGCTAAAGTTATGTATACAATAATACATAGTCTATTTAATAAAATAATTGATACTATACAGTAAAGTAAATAAACTATAAGCTAGTGACCTCAGACCCAAGCATTTTGATCATTTAAATAATCATCCAGTTTATAATATGCTTTTTTACAGAGGACTTTTTTGATTTGATGGGAGTGGCCGTTCTGTACTCCGTTGTGTGTGTGTGCGCTCTGACTTCAGATAGACATTGTAGAACTATATACTATTACCTATTCTGTGGTTTAGTGTGAGCTTTCTCGTGCGCATCATCGTGTCTTCGTCTCACTATCCTCCTGGACGGTTCGATAGTTGGTAGTCACTCACTACTACTAGTTCAGTAGAAGTTAACCTGTCTGCTGGGCCAAGGGTTGTGATTTCGAATTCCGCAAGGGGCAAATAGAACGGGTCTATATTAGAATCCATAATTGAAAATGCATATATTGAAAAACCTTAACACTGAAAACAGATAATCATTAAAATCCATAATGTTGAAATATATACATTTAAAAAGCATATCTTTAATATGATTAACATAAATATCAATAACGTTAAATGAATACACATAATTGTAACACTATTAAATTAGTATGTATTGAATGCCTCTTTCTTTGACAAGCTCTGCAACCTATATATATAATGCGAGGTGAAGGTGAACCCTCCTTTCAAGGGGGTTGAGAAAACTTATATTTTCGGGTGGACTAGGTAAACATTAGTTTAAAAACGAGTTTTATAGAGTTATGGATTTTCATGTACTATTGATTTTTTTTAAATTATGGATTTTCATGACTATGGCAAATAATGCTATATATTTCCATATTAAATATTTTAATTGCTATACGAATTAACGTTATGTCATGTCTGTTATGGATTTTCAAAATATGATTATTAAAGTTATGTAACTTAAGGGACACCCAAATAGAACCCTTATAGGATCACTTTGTTGTCTGACCGTCTATCTTTCTGTCCATCAATATCCTTGGTCTCAAAAAGAGCATAAAAAACAATCATAAAGTTATACCACATCCGTGATAATCGAAAGAACGGTTTCCTCACTTTCTTATCTACTCCACAGACGGCGCAACAATCTGAAGCGCCTCGCAAGCGTCACAAGTCAGAGGCGGAGGCGGGGGAGTCTGGCGGGCAGGTGACAGGGTCACGCAAGGTGCTGCAGCTCGAGGACCTCGTGTTCGCGGCCGGGGCTCACTTCATGGCCAACAAGCGCTGCCAGCTGCCGGCCGGCTCCTTCAGGAAGCAGCGGAAAGGTAATGTGGATAGTGACCACCTCGTCGACCTCGACCAAGCGTCGCAAGTCACAAGTTAGAGGCAGTAGGTAGTATCAGGTAGGCACGCAGGTGACCGGTATATACGCTATTATGATAAGATACCAGAGAATATTCTAAACTTGACAGACAAAAAGTTTAAGTCCCATGTTAAACAAGTCCTCTGTAAAAAAGGTTACTAAAACTCGATGATCTTGACAGTCTGGTTTTGACAATGTTACACTATGTAATTTAATATTGGATTTTTGTAATTGTACTTTGTATATTTTGTTTTGTTTAAAAGAAGTTTCTTGTAGATTTTCTGGCCGCATCTTCTCTACAACGGAACACCTTCCGACGCGGTGGTAGATTCAAAAACATGACGTCAAAAAGTTATCTATGTGATATTATTTTCTTCTAATCGTGTGGGCAGCAAGTCTTGGTGTCAATTTTTTCAGACCGCCTTACGGCCTCTGACGTGGTTTTTATGTAACGACTACTACCACGAGAGATAGTAGCCGGGACCAACGGCTTAACGTGCCTTCCGAAGCTCGGAATCATCTTTCTTTTCAGATAATCAGATGATTCGGACTGCAATGTGCTATGGTAATGTGGTGCTTGGTTAGGACCAACTAGGGAAACAATTTTGACTTGACCGGGTCGCAAGGTGCTGCAGCTGGAAGAGCTGGTATTTAATTTCTGAATTTTTTTTTATTTACGGGCTCACTCCCCGTCAGACTGGACAGAGTTTCGGTACTACTGGTGAAACGTGGATGTTCTGAGGCTTCAGAATATCTCTGACTACCACCTCGGGGAATATAGTCGTGAGCATGCTATGCTTTTTTATTTGTCATGCTAATCAATTTATTATATGCATTTGCTTATGCAAATGCGTTTAATCTGTTGTCTGCTTAGCACGCCTAAAACTCCGTATTTCAAGTTTTTTTAGTTACATGGTCTACCGTTGCAATGCCTTTGTTTGTATCAGAAACTCTCGTGGACGCACAAAAACCCACGTAAAGTTAAATCAAATCTCATATCATCTCTCCGCATGCCATGAAACTAAATAACAATCATGATTTAATATGTTGTAACCCCACTGAGGGGTTACAACATATTAAATCATGATTGATATTAAATATGTTGTAACCTAACATCGTGAGGAAACCTCATCATCATCAGCCCATCATCGTCCACTGCTGAACATAGGCCTCTCCCAAGGCGCGCCACATAACTCTGTCCTTGGCCTTCCTGATCCAATCGCTCCCCGCTACTTTTTTTAGGTCGTCTGTCCAGCGGGCAGCAGGGCGTCCCACACTACGCCTACCAGTTCGCGGTCTCCACTCTAGAACTCTGACACCCCACCGGTTGTCAGTTCTTCGGCAGATATGACCAGCCCATTGCCACTTCAGCTTGCTAATTTTCTGAGCTATGTCAACCACTTTAGTTCTCTGACGTATCACTTCATTTCTGATGTGATCTCTCAGAGAAACACCGAGCATAGCTCTCTCCATAGCTCGCTGAGCGACCTTGAACTGATGAACTACTCCTATCGTGAGGAAACCTGCATGCTTCTATTTCGAGGCATGTATTGTACCCACTGTCCATTAAAAGTGGCGACGGGCTCACCCCCCGTCACACTGGACAGAGATTCGGTACTAGTGAAACGTGGATGTTCTGAGTTTTCAGAATATCTCTGACTATCCTCTCGGGGAATATAGTCGTGAGCATATGCTTATGATGCTATGTTTTTAATATGTTATTGTTTGTGTCAGGTTACGAAGAGGTGCACGTGCCAGCTTTGAAACCCAAGCCGTTCGATGAAGGCGAGACCCTGATGCCGATAGAGAAGCTACCCAAATATGTGCAGCCTGCCTTCGAGGGGTTCAAGACCTTGAACAGGATTCAGGTAAATTTTGACTCCTAATTTGTCCAAAAATGGTCCAAAACATGAATTAACTCTTAGTGTTCCGTGCCAGAAAACGGAATACTTATGGAATCATCTGTCCGTCCGTCAGCCACATGGCTTGGTAAGGGAATATAATTCGGAGCTTGCTCCATACAAACGAAGTCTGCTAATATTTTCAATACTAACTAATTAAAGTCAATGAAATTTTTCAGAAACAATCTAGAAACTAATCTCTATGCTTGTATGAAGTCAGATTTTCGTTAAAATGTGTAGTTTTAAAGTTACAGTGCCTCAAAGATTTCCATACAAATCTTAAATTAATCCTAGCATTAAAACTGTATATTTTAACGAAAATCTGACTTCATAGAAGCATAGAGATTAGTTTCTAGATTGTTTCTGAAAAATTTCATTGTCTTTAATTGGTTAGTATTGAAAATATCGACAGACTTCGTTTGTATGCAGACCGCATTTACGCATTCGGAATAAACTTCTCTAAAGTTTCAAGCTTCTTATGTCCTATGATAGAAACAAGCTCAATTTCTACGACCCGATAGCACAGTCGGTAGCGATCTTGCCTGCTGTGTTGAGGGTCGCAAGTTCGAATCCCGTAAGGGACAAATAATTGTATGATGAAAATGAATATTTGTACCCGAGTCATGGACGTTTGTATCTATATATGTATTCTATATCGTTGTCTAGTCATCATAATACAAGTCCAGGCTAGATTCTGGTACTTTAAATGTGACATAACAATGTCCAAGATATGTATGTATGTATTTTGGGGGCAGGAGGGACAAAATACTCATTTTTTTCTCTAATTGATCGTGAGCTTATGACAAAGATAAATTTCATTCATGAAAAATTTCGCGTCAGTGGCGCGTTGTGAAAAGGTAGTGGACACTCGATCATGAATCCAGGTTCGAAACCGTACGGACGACATGCCATGTACCAATGAGTTTTTCTAACTAAGTACGTAATACTGACTGCTCTCAAACGGTGAAGGAAAACATCGTGAGGAAACCTGCATACGCTGAAGAAGAAATTCTGATGCGTATGTGAAGTCTACCAATCCGTATTGTGCACGCGTGGTGGACTAACGTACATACACCCTCCCTGAGGGTAGGCCTGTGCCCAGCAGTGGGACGTATACAAGGTGTTACAAAAGTAAAAATAAATATTTCAAACTTTTAAGGAGGTTGTTTAGACCATCAAACTGTACAACTTTCACTATGGGACCAACATCGAACTCTCGAAAAACAAAATCAGCTGTCCCATACATTTAGCTCGAGTAGATTTGTAGTTTAGTATGGAAAATCAGATTTTTTTTTCGCGATTTCGATATTGGTACCTTAGTGAATGTTGTTCAGTTTGATGGCCCAAACCACCCCCTTAAATGTTTATTTGTATTATTAACACCTTGTATAGGCTGATGATGATAAAAACTTTTAAAAAATTTTGCGATTTCAATGCCATAGATCTCTGAAATGGCGCTTATTCATTAACGTTGTATAATTATACAACGCGTTAATGAATAAGCGCAAAACTAGAAAATAGTTTGTTTAGAATCTAGAGCAGAATCAAATTATCATGTTTTCAACATAGGTAATTTTTTCACACGACCACACAACATAATAAAAGTTAGTTAGTAGTCGTTGGATAGGCCGTGTCTAATGCAACAAAACTCCCATAGACCTTTATAATCCTTCTGTCTCGAGATATCTGCGCTCAAAGTCAAAAATAGGGTAATATTTCTAATAAAAACAAGATGGCGATGCAAGAACTTAAATCCCTTTTTTTATTTTTTTTTTATTTTTGAATGACGTATACAGCTTTGCTCAGGGAGCATTTACTGCTTTTTACTGCGGACTATTGGAGGGACCAGAAGGGTCACCGAGCCAATTGAATAAACTTAAGCAACCGACCTAGGGGCACCCCAGGGGGGTACGGACCTCGGCATAGGACGTTGCTGGGGCTACGCGGCGGATTGGGTAGCTGGGATTGGTGAGAGAATTAAATCGCGCTCTATCGCTATTTTAGCGGAAGCACTCGTTGGTGTAGTGGAGCTTCGGTATTGGAAACGATCACCGAAGTTAAGCAACGTCAGGTCCGGTCAGTCCTTGGATGGGTGACCGTTTAGTGGTATTTCATCTCGAGCGTAAGCAGTTGGTCTCGGATAGTTCTGCCAGATGGCGTTGTAACTATTCGTTAAGCCAGTTGAAAATTCTCTGACAGTAAATTGACCACTAACTCGCCTCCATCAACACGCACTGGGCCCGCGTGGTGGAGTATGACCCACTCCCTCTCACCCTTATTCGCAGAGGAGGCATTTGCCCTGCAGTGGGATTCTACAGGCTTATAACAAACAAACTATGACGTGGTGAGTCCATGTGTATAGAATATCATTATACATACATACATACATATACTCACGCCTGTGTCCCATTGGGGTAGGCAGAGACAATTGATCGCCATCGGCTACGATCCTGACATACCTCTTTTGCCTCTTCCACAGTCATAAGTCGTTTCATACAGGCTCGTCGGTTTCGGGTACATTCGATCTGACCCTTCTTAAGTAGACTGTCAATTTGGTTTGCATACTTACGTCTAGGGCGACCCCTTTCGACTGTTCCATTCACTCTCGCTTTTATACGTGTTAATGAATTAACGCAAAACTAGAAATTACTTTGTTTAGAATCAAGAGCAGAATCGAATTATCATATTTTCAACATAGGTATTTTTTTCAAAATATTAAATAACTTGTTTGTAAAATTTAAAATTTACTGAACTCTATGTCAACCCACCGCACGGGCACTCTCACTCTACTTACTACTAAAACAAGATTCTTAAAATGTATCCACGAGGACGCTAGCGGTTTCATTCATTGCTGAAATGATAACAAATAATTTTTGCCTGAAAACTTAAAATGTGAATAACTTTAAAATTTAACCATCAAAATAATGAAATTATTAATTCAATCTAATTATTTTGTTATAAATCAGTTGGGGTGTATGAGGTTTTGCGCTTATTCATTAACACGTTGTATATCATTATAACTAAACATTATTTAACCCTCCAATCTCCACAGAGTCGCATATCAAAATCAGCGCTAGAAACGGATGAGAACCTGTTAGTTTGCGCGCCGACGGGCGCCGGCAAGACCAACGTGGCTCTGCTGACGATCCTCCGCGAGGTCGGCAAGCACGTCAACGACGACGGCACCGTCAACGTCAACGACTTCAAGATGATATACGTCGCGCCCATGCGCTCCCTCGTGCAGGAAATGGTAACTAGTATTTTTTGTAACTAGTATTGTATGCTATACGAGATACGGACGCATTTAAAGGCTAGTATTTTGTAACAGGTATATCGGAACGTACCTATTATGTTATGCTACACGAGTTCTAGTATTACTCTAGGAAAAAGGTTTGAGATTGCATTAAAGACACTTTAGTAAATTGTGTTTCAAATAATATTAGTGTTAGTTTATAACACTTTCGTCGAGATTTTATGGTTATATTGTCTCAGGAACCTGAGAAATACCTTAAAATCGATATAAATGTACAAAGGGCAAGCTTATTTCGAAAGATATTTCTTCCAGCATACTAGCAAAAGAGACAGTTAATTATCACAAGGCAAATTTAATGTGTATAAAAAAACAGTAAATAATTTAGTTTTGAGGTTATAATTTATGAAGACTTACAAAATATTAAATATCTACTCAAATTTACGATATTAACCGTGGATTATTATTGTTATAAGTAAAACGTATTGAATGAAGCCATCCTGTACAAAATCACCAGTTTTCCATTTTTTGTTCATACCTAAATTTAATGTTTTGTAAATGTCTTAAATATTCAATAAAACACAATAAAAAATTGGGGATTATTGATAATTTATGTTTTTCAGGTTTCTTTTTTTATTTTATTATTTATCTACTAATTTCCAAATTATCACCAAAAGTGCAATTAATGCAACCTTCTCCAGACAAAAATCCGTAGATTTCCCCGACTATATCATTTTGTGGCTAGTATTTATGGAGCTAGTATTTTGGAACACGTATTTCGGTATCTTAGGGGGTTGCTTAGACCATCAAACTGAACAACTTTCACTATGGGACCAATATCGAAATCGCGAAAAAAAAAATCTGTTCTCTCATACATTTAGCTTCGAGCAGATTTTGTTTAGTATGGAACATCCGTTTTTGCGGTTTCGATATTGGTCCTATAGTAACAGTTGTTTAGTTTGATGGTCTAAACCACCTTAAATGTTTATTTGTATTTTTGTAACACCTTTGTATAATAATACATTTAAAAAATACATATACCAAATTGGAGTAGTTTTAAAGAGTTAAAGTTAAAGAGATACCTTTAGGTACTCCACTAAAACTCGAATTTCGTCATCCTCCATTTTGGTTGCACAACTGCCTATAATACTAGCACAAGTTTTTTTCTCCCACAGGTGGGAAACTTCAGCAAACGACTATCCTGCTACAATATGAAAGTGTCAGAATTGACGGGCGACCACCAGCTAACTAGGGAGCAGATAGATGCCACGCAGCTGATAGTGTGCACGCCTGAGAAATGGGACATCATCACTAGGAAAGGTAATTAATAATTATTATAATCAACACTATCACAATGTATTTCTCTTAATCATAATAAAAAACTGGCCATGAGCGTGTCGGACTCGCCCATGATAGGGTTTCGTAGCCATTGCATACGTAGAAAAAGAAGAAAAGGTTTTAATCTGTTCATCTCACAAATGAATGCGCACAGTGTCGAAGGTGAGGCATTATTGCAACCTGATTCCGTGCTGACAGATGATATTCAACCCTTATAATACTGTAAAAGAAGTGTGAATGTACCTTTGACTATTTATATGTGGACTGGTTACGCGTGTAATTCTACTAACAAACATTTCTGCAACTTTTTGCGGGGTAACAGGTAACATGAAATCCGCAACTTTGGATTTTATTCCCCATAACTTTAGATTCTAATTTTGAATGTTAAAAATCATGAAAAGAAGTCTCGTGTGAACCCCAAACGTTCTAAGTTCGAAGTTATTATTTCGCAATTATAGGCTGTCTCGTTTAGTGATAAGGTGTAAAATTGAATGTAAATTCACAAGATCAATTGGGAAATGCTACCGCAAGGCTAGTCCTTATAATAATTAGTCAAAGCACCTAAGAGACATTTTTGAAACACAATGATAGCGCGATTTATTTTCGTGCAACGCCATCTAGTTTGTCATTCGAAGTTGGTGCCATAGAGAAAGTTGTTCAGTTTGACGGTCTGATCATCCCCTTAAAAAGTGTCAGCATATTAAGAAGGACCCTATACAACGTGTTAATGAATTAACGCAAAACTAGAAAGTAGTTTGTTTAGAATCGAGAGCAGAATCGAATATCATGGTTTGAACATAGGAAATTTTTCCAAAATATTTTTTTTTTGTTGTAAAATTTAAAATTTATTGAACCTGATCTCAACCCTCCGCTCGGGCACTCTCACCATACTTACTACCAAAACAAGATTCTTAAAATGTATACATGAGCACGTTAGCGCTTACATTCATTGCTGAAATGATAACAAATCATTTTTGCCTCAAAACTTAAAATGCGAATAACTTTGAATTTTAACTATAAAAATAATGAAATTGTTTGAATCTAATTATTTTGTTATAAATCAGTTGGAGTGTATGAGGTTTTGCGCTTATTCATTAACACTTTGTATACGTCCAACTGTAGGGCACAGGCCTACCCTTAGTCCATCACGCGTGCACAATGCGGATTGGTAGACTGCACATACGCATCGGAATTTCTTCTTCAGCGTATGCTGGTTTCCTCACGATGTTTTCCTTCACCTTTTGACAGCGGTCGGTATTACGTACTTAAGGCGGTATGGCCCGGTCGAGGCCGTGCTCACTAGTTTTTACAACATGAACGAAATATGAAAAACAGTGTTTTAAGAGGATATAATTCGGAGCGCGCTCCATACAAACGTACTATGGTGATTTAATATAAGATGGTATTGGTTAGTATTGAAAATATCACCATAGTACGTTTGTATGGAGCGTGCTCCGAATTATATCCCCTTAAAGGCTGAAAACAAATTATGTCTTATTTAAGGATCTGGCGGATAGGCGATCGCTCTCAATGACACTATTAGATTAAGTTTACTAGATATAAACACATCCCATAGTTACCCCTTTTTTATGTTTTTTTTTCAATATCATGATTAAATTGCTGATATTAACATTTTTATTTGGTACCTAACTAAATACATTAAATATTTCTAGACAAATTTGCTGAATTTAGAGCTTAGAAACGACTATGAGAAAAGATATTGATGAAAAATAAGTTTTTTTGCGATCCTGCTTTCAATAGCGTAGAACCTGTCAAATACCCGATTTGACAGGTTTTTAAAAACTGTTCTACGTTAATCACTGATGTCTAAGGACTCTATAGAAAATGTATATTTCACGTTCCATTACATATAGTGCAAGAAAAAACATAAACAAAAAATGTTATTTAAATATTCCGCGAAAACGCTTTGCCTGACATTATATACGTGGCGTGGCAACAAGCAGGTGACGTCACGATGACGTAAACTTTGTACGACACTCACACTCTACACGCATGTTTACAAGCAGTTGACGTCATCAACCATTCGGCCAATCACAGTCGTTTACGATCACGTGACTAAAGTAGACAAAAAAAATATTTTCTTTGTCGATTTTCTCATAAAATATCCAGTATTTATCTTAACTGACTAAATAGTTGGTTTCCAAAATTCATATTAAATACGGATGCCATCCTATATTTCAAACTTATGCTTGCAAGAAAGAGACGCTTGCACTCGGATAACCGGGCCTTAAGTTAGAAAAACTAATTGAAACAATAATTTCATTATTATATTAATTAAAATTGAAAGTTAGTCGCATTTTTAATGTATTTAAAACTCCTTATTTCGTTGCAGGTGGTGAGCGTTCGTTCACAAACCTTGTTCGTCTGATCATCATAGATGAAGTGCACTTGCTTCACGACGAGAGAGGGCCGGTGCTGGAAGCTCTGGTCGCCAGAACGCTGCGGACTGTAGAACAAACCCAGGAGGAGGTGAGAGATATACAACGTGTTAATGAATAAACTAGAAATTGTTCATCGTGAGGAAACCTGCATGCTTCAATTTCGAGGCATGTATTGTACCCACTGTCCATTATAAGTGGCGACGGGCTCACCCCCCGTCACACTGGACAGAGTTTCGGTACTACTGTTGAAACGTGGATGTTCTGAGGTTTCAGAATATCTCTGACTACCCCCTCGGGGAATATAGTCGTGAGCATATGCTATGCTAGGAAATAGTTTGTTTAGAATCGAGAGCAGAATCAAATTATCAAAGTTTCAACATAGGTTACATTTTTTCAAAATTTTAAATGAGTAGAGTTAACCCGCGACTTCGTCCGCACAAATTATACAGGGTGTAAGTGACTACCTAGCAATTACTGAAACGGTGAACTCAGACCATCAAACTGTACAACTTTCACTATGGAACCACCCTCAGGAAACGTGAAAAAAATCAGCTATTTCATATATTTGAGTCGAGTACGCACAGTGGTTTTGTATGCAGCAAATGATTTTTTTACCTTTTAAGGCGGCTTGACCACTAACTCGCCTCCACCAACACGCACTGGGCCTGCGTGGTGGAGTGTGGCCCACTTCATCTCACCCTTATTCGTGAGAAGAGGCTTTTGCCCTGTAGTTGTACAGATTGCTCTTAACCATTACACCACGGAGGTAGTTGGTGAATAAAAACTAGTGTATAAATGTAGTATGCATGCATAGCATATGCTCACGACTATGTTCCCCGAGGGGTAGTCAGAGATATTCTGAAACATGAGAACATCCACGTTTCACCAGTAGTACCGAAACTCTGTCCAGTGTGACGGGGGGTGAGCCCGTCGCCACTTGTAATGGACAGCGGGTACAATACATGCCTCGAAATTGAAGCATGCAGGTTTCCTCACTATGTTTTCCTTCACCGAAAAGCCAGTGGTGTTACAAATCGTACATAAATTCCAAAAAAACTCATTGGTACGAGTCGGCCTGGACGAGGATCGAACCATCGCCTCCTGCACGGCAGGCAAGGTTACTCGCCACTGGAACCCC
Organism: Agonopterix alstromeriana; assembly: GCA_963924505.1. Lineage (NCBI taxonomy): Eukaryota > Metazoa > Arthropoda > Insecta > Lepidoptera > Depressariidae > Agonopterix > Agonopterix alstromeriana. The sequence goes on along the minus strand of OZ004689.1, from coordinate 5,922,382 downwards.
ACAGCTTTTTATGGTTCCGTATCCAAAGGGTGAAAACGGGACCCTATTACTAAGCCTACGTTGTCCGTCCGTCCTTCCGACTATCCTACATATTTAGGGCTGTAACTTTTGAACCGTAATAGCTAGACAGTTGAAATTTTCACAGAATATACGTTATTACGGCGGATTTGTTAACAAATAATAAAAATGTCAAAAAGTTAAAATTTAAGTCCTCGTACAAGAAACTAGTTATTATCAACGTTTTTTCTTCTCGCTCTATCGTAAAAACGGTAATACATACAATCGTCAAACTTGGTGTGATTATAGAACAAACTCTACAGTATAACAACAAATAATAAAAACCGACCAAGTGTGAGTCAGTATCGTGTTAAAGGTCCAGAACAAAAATAAAAAATCTAAGTTATTTGTGTCGTGTGGTACGGAACCTTCGGTGCGCGAGTAGCCGGACTCGCACTTGACCGGTTTTATTTAAGGGGATATAATTCGGAGCGCGCTCCATACAAACGTACTATGGTGATATTTTCAATACTAACCAATTAAACTCAATGAAATTTTGTAGAAACAATCTAGAAACAAATCTCTATGCTTGTATGGAGTCAGATTTTCGTTAAAATTTACAGTTTCAATGGTAGGATTAATTAAAAATTTGTATGGAAATCTTTGAGGCACTGTAACTTTAAAACTATACATTTTAACGAATATCTGACTCCATACAAGCTTAGAGATTTGTTTCTAGTATGTTTCAGAAAAATTGTATGGATTTTAATTGGTTAGTATTGAAAATATCACCATAGTTCGTTTGTATGGAGCGCGCTCCGAATTATATCCTCTTAAAGGTCCAGAACAAAAATAAAAAAAACTAAGTTATTAGGTTGTGTGGTACGGAACCCTCGGTGCCCGAGTAGCCGGACTCGCACTTGACCGGTTTTATTTATGTGTAATGTATAAATGTGCTGTTATATTTCAGGTGCGTCTTGTCGGTCTGTCCGCCACGCTGCCCAACTACACGGACGTGGCTGCTTTTCTGCGGGTGCGTCCAGAACACGGACTGTTCTACTTCGATAACTCGTTCAGGTAATTAATTATCTTCTATAAATATCTTGGACATTGTCACACAAATTATCTAGTCACATTTAAAGTACCAGAATCTAGCCTGGACTTGTATTATGATGACTAGACAACGAGACAGAATACATATATAGATACAAACGTCCATGACTCGAGTACAAATATTCATATTCATCATACAAATATTTGTCCTTTACGGGATTCGAACCCGCGACCCTCGGCACAGCAGGCAGGTTTACTACCGACTGTGCTATCGGGCCGTCGTTCTATATACAACGTGTTAATGAATAAACGCAAAACCTCATACAGCCCAACTGATTTATAACAAAATAATTAGATTGAAACAATAATTTAATTACTTTGATACTTACAATTTAAAGTCATTCACATTTAAAGTTTTCAGGCAAAAATGATTTGTTATGTTAAGTATGAAGCAAATTCTTTTCGCGATTTTTTTTCTCCTTTGTGAAAGTTGGTCTGAACACAGGAGGTGTTTCATATGTAACACAGATTTTACACCCTGTATTTTCTTTCTTTCAGACCAGTAGCGTTGGAACAGCAGTACATAGGTGTGACAGAGAAGAAAGCGCTAAAGAGATTCCAAGTTATGAACGACATCGTTTACGAGAAGACTATGGAGCATGCCGGGAGGAATCAGGTAATCTAATTGTCGTTTTGTTTAACTTTGCTTTAGGAAAGTGGTTGGCTACTTTGGCTTGTTTTTCTATCGAGAAAATGTCTCTTAATCGTGTTTTGGCTCTAATCAAAAGTTCAATTATACAAAGTGTTAATGAATTAACGCAAAACTAGAAAGTAGTTTGTTTAGAATCGAGAGCAGAATCGAATTATCATGGTTTCAACATAGGTAATTTTTTTCAAAATATTAAATAATTTGTTTGTAAAATTAAAAATTTACTGAACTCGATCTCAACCCACCGCACATGCACACTCACCCTACTTACTAACAAAACAAGATTCTTAAAATGTATCCACGAGCACGCTAGCGCTTTCAGTCATTGCAGAAATGATAACAAATCATTTTTGCCCGAAAACTTAAAATGTGAATAACTTTAAATTTTAACTATAAAAATAATTAAATTATTGGTTCAATCTAATTATGTTGTTGTAAATCAGTTGGGGTGTATGAGGTTTTGCGCTTATTCATAACCATGTTGTATGTTCAATTTACACATATCCGCAAATCATACTCCTACTGTTAGTACTTCATGAGATATGATGCTTTGAAGAATTCAATTTTTTTCACATATCCTCTTAACAGATCCTGGTGTTCGTGCATTCCCGCAAAGAGACCGGGAAAACGGCTCGCGCTATAAGGGACATGTGTTTGGAGAAAGACACGCTTGGACAGTTCCTCAGGTATGTTTCTATTATAATAAGTTCCTCCCATAGATATATTATACAGAACTGAACTAGAGCGCATCTAGTTCAGTAATCAGCGGTCCAAAAATGGCAAGACCCAAAAGAGGTACTAATAGTACATTACGATACGAGTGACCGAAGCTGCCCATTATTGCTAAACGCCGTGCATTAATAGGCAAGTTTGGTCGCGAGTATCGTATACTAGTGACCTAAACCTGCCCGGACGGATGTCAGGGGGGGGGGAGCAGGGGGGTTCGGGTTCCCCCCCCGTGGGATCAGATTGCTATTTTAAAAGAAACATTGAAATGATTTTGATTTCGAATTGATTCATGGTGAAACCAGTCATTGGATCATCAAACATTTCGTCGCTGTCACTTTTTCTACAACAGGAAGGTTCTTGCAGGAGAATCGCTAACCTATCCCCTTCTTGTCATTTGTTTCCTGTGCATTTCCAAGCTTCAAACGACATTTCAAAGGGTTTTGTTTCATTTTTTTTACATATGTGAAGGTAGTCGATTCATTTACGCACCGTGCAGAAATAGACAACTTAGGTCCCGGAAAAGGGTGCGTAAAGTGCGGGTTTAGGTCACACTGTGCTTTAAAAGATTAAAATTACCGCTTTTGCCAATTCTGTGACTTTAAATTATATTATAAAGAATTAACAATATATATTTTTTAATTTCTGTTTCATCACGGCAAAGATACTATTATTTATTAATCTCAATTTCTTTCTATCAGGGAAGGGTCAGCGAGTATGGAAGTGCTCCGGACGGAGGCTGAGCAAGTGAAGAACCCGGAACTCAGGGAGCTGCTGCCGTACGGGTTCGCGATACATCACGCCGGCATGAGCAGGGTCGACAGGACCCTCGTCGAGGACCTGTTCGCAGATAGGCATATACAGGTAAGAGTTTGAAAGGAAAATGTAACAATACAAACATTAAAATATAGCTGGTTAAGGCAATTTTTAACAGACTTCTCATTTCGTCTCTATGTTTTATGCATCATCATTATTGAATCATCATCAGCCTACAAAGTGTTAATGAATTAACGCAAAACTAGAAAATAGTTTGTTTAGAATCGAGAGCAGAATCGAATTATTATGTTTTCAAAATAGGTAATTTGTTTGTACAATTTAAAATTTACTGAACTCGATCTCATCCCACCGCTCGGGCACTCTCACCCTACTTACTACCAAAACAAGATTCTTAAAATGTATGCCATGAGCACGTTAGCGCTTTCATTCATTGCTGAAATGATAACAAATCATTTATGCCTCACAACTTAAAATGCGAATAACTTAATAATGACATTATTGTTTCAATATAATTATTTTATTATAAATCAGTTGGGGTGTATGAGGTTTTGCGCTTATTCATTAACACGTTGTATACGTTCCACTGAAGGGCACAGGCCGACTCGTACCAATGAGTTTTTCGGAATTTATGTACGATTTGTAACACCACAAAAAAATCTGCTGTCCCATTCATTCGGGTCGAGTTAGGTTGGCAGTTTTGTATGGGACAGCAGATTTTTTTCTCGCGATTTCGACATTGGTCCCATATAGAAAGTTGTTCAGTTTGATGGTCTGATACTACCCTTAAAATAGTTTGAGCTAATTTTGTTAGACGTTAAATAGTCCTTTTTACATGACAGGTGCTGGTATCAACAGCGACCCTAGCGTGGGGCGTTAACTTGCCGGCGCACACGGTGATAGTGAAGGGCACGCAGGTGTACTCGCCGGAGAAGGGGCGCTGGAGCGAGCTGGGGGCGCTGGACGTGCTGCAGATGCTGGGCAGGGCCGGCCGGCCGCAGTACGACACTAAGGGAGAAGGTACATTTATATAAACGTGTTCATGAATAAGCGCAAAGCCTCATACGGTAACTAATTTATAACAAAATAATTCGATTGAAACAATAATTTCATTATTTTGACAGTTAAAATTTAAAGTTATTCGCATTTGAAGTTTTCAGGCAAAAATGATTCGTTATCATTTCAGCAATGAATGAAAGCGCTAACGTGCTCGTGGATACATTTAAAGAATCTTATTTTGGTAGTAAGTAAAGTGAGAGTGTCCGAGCGGTGGGTCGTGATCGAGTTCAGTAAATTTTAAATTGTACAAACAAATTATTTAATATTTTGAAAAAAATTACCTATGTTGAAAACATGATAATTCGATTCTGCTCTCGATTCCAAACAAACTACTTTAGTTTTGCGTTAATTCATTAACACGTTGTATAACTAACACGTACTTTCGTTTGTGTAGGTTTTTCTAGTTTTTGTTTTTGGTCTGGAACACGATTTTCGAGATTTTTGTATTAGACCCGACGTCCATAATATAAGAGTAAGTAAATGATTATGATATAAGGTGTTAAAAGAACAGATCGCGTCAGGAACACTAAACTGCACTCCAAAACACAAATCAACGACGTCGGGGAAAAAACATACGCATACGCATATGCTCACGACTATATTCCCCGAGGGGGTAGTCAGAGATATTCTGAAACCTCAGAACATCCACGTTTCACCAGTAGTACCGTAACTCTGTCCAGTGTGACGGGGGGTGAGCCCGTCGCCACATAATGGACAGTGGGTACAATACATGCCTCGAAATTGAAGCATGCAGGTTTCCTCACGATGTTTTCCTTCACCGAAAAGCCTGTGGTGTTACAAATCGTACATAAATTCTGAAAAACTCATTGGTACGAGTCGGCCCGGACGGGGATCGAACCATCGCCTCCTGCACGGCAGGCAAGGTTACTCGCCACTGGACCACCACGGCACGGGGAAAAAACAGCTTGACTAAAATGGAATGGGCCGGCTATGTCTGTCGAATGCACCAGGTTCCAAAGGCATCCATTTTCCAAAAGTAGTTCAGTTTGATGGTCTGAACCACCCCCGGATACACTGTTTAAAATTTGTGGGTCAAGCAGCCGTTGACGTTTTCTATGAAACAGCAGTTTTTTTTTCGATGTTGACTCCATCCATAGTAAAGGTGTTCAGTTTGCTGGTCTGAACTTCAGACTCGAAACACCTCCTAAGAAGTTTTTTCTTCTTACCTTCTTACTCTTTACCTCATGGGACGTTACCTACCATCGCGGGCCGCTTGTGTTACCACAGCTCTCCAATATTTATGTTTATATCCCTGTTTTTTCAAGATAAACTGTTTTAAAATTCCAATTTCTTTCGCAGGCATCCTCATAACGAACCACTCAGAGCTCCAATACTACCTGTCACTCCTCAATCAGCAGCTACCCATAGAGTCCCAGCTGGTCGGCAAACTGCCTGACATGCTGAACGCGGAGATAGTGCTGGGGTCGGTGCAGAGCGTCAGGGACGCGGTCACCTGGCTCGGTGAGTCACTCGCTGATCATCATCATCAACCGACACCCGATCACTGAGTCAGTGATTCGAAAATCTTCTGATCAGTCTTTACACAGTGTTACAAAAATACAAATAAACATTTAAGGGGGTGGTTTAGACCATCAAACTGAACAAATTTCTCTATGGCACCAACATCTAAATCGCAAAAAAATAAATCAGCTCTTCCATACAAAATTGCAAACATACTCGAGCCACATGTATGGGACAGCAGATTTTTTCGCGATTTCGGTGATGGAGAAAGAGAGAAAGTTGTTTGATGGTCTGTACATCCCCTTAAAAAAGTGTCAGCATATAAAGAATGCCCCTGAATAAGCCTTCGTGGTCCATTGGCGAGTAACCTTGCCTGCCGTGCAGGAGGCGATGGTTCGATCCCCGTCCAGGACAACACGTACCTATTTGCTTTAGCTTTCTTTGGGAAAAATTTTCAGTATAATGGGTACAATCACCACTTAAAGTAGTGCAACTGTTTACCCTAACACCCTGTATACACAAATTTATTAAAAATATAATCTTTTCCAGGATACACGTACTTATACGTTCGTATGCTGCGCCAGCCGGCTTTGTATGGCGTCACACCGGAGAAGCTACAAGAAGATACACTGCTTGAACTTCACAGGGCTGACCTTATTCATACAGCCGCCAGTTTGTTGGACAAGTGAGTGTTGACCTTACATTCACAGCTGGACATAGGCCTCCCCCTAAGAGGAAGGATCTCTCTTTAGGACTAGAGTGAGCCATACCAATTGTAAAGTGTCTACTTTTTTGATGTTTAGGTTTGAGTGTGTGGTGTCAAGTAGTATGGACAAAAGGCACCAAGTGACATATGGCCTTATGTTTACGGTCACTTTTCACACACACTAGCTCAAAAAAAAGTGGAGAGCCGCATAAACAAATATCTATAGTTCCATCTCCTTCTACTATTAAAGGTACGTCATAAGACAAAAGAGACTAACTACAATCGTAAATTTATGCGGACTCTAAGGAGATCCTTCCTCTTAGGCCTCCCCCAAGGATCGCCACGACGACCGGTCCTGCGCTGCCTTGATCCAACGGGTTCCCGCCGCCTTCACCAGGCCGTCGGTCCACCGTGTGGGGACTACCCACGCTGCGCTTTCCGCTACGCGGTCGCCACTCGAGAACTTTTCGACCCCATCGGCCATCGGTTCTGCGAGCAATGTGCCGCCCACTGCCAAACAAACAAACAGACAGACAAAAATATTCCAAATACTCCAAATAGGATACCTAAAAACCATATCGTGATCTTTTTCTTGTAAATATCTTCAATGTACAGACACATTTCTGATACAGTTTTACAATATGTAGGAGAAAGTCGGCGGGTTCGAATCGACTGGTCCTTCTCCTGCAGTGTTTGTGAATAGGTGGCGAATGAAAACTCCTGAATATCTTGAAAACTGATATATTAGGTTCCTTTTAACCACACAATGATTTTCTGAGATGAATTTATCTGATTTTTGACCGTCCCGTCAGAATGGCGACGCAAGAGAGCGAGAATGTTGCCAGTAACAGCTAGTGAATACTTGATATAATACAATGCAGTTAAAGTTAACCGACTAGCAACATTAATTATCGTTGTTTACAGAGGTAGGAGTTTTTGCTTGGCGCCATTGCTCTTGCTGTGTTTCGTGTTATTTGAAATTCGTAAAAAAATGGTTTTAGTGATATTTGTGACATAATTTCGTGCGGATTGTGTACCAAACAGTTGCGTAAAGCGACCGACGTAACAGGAATCTCAAATAAATACGATAACAGAACATAAGTTTTGGTTCAAGTTAACTCGTCCATGGTCATTTTGGCGGCATCGCGCGAGTTTACGAAATCGACCACAGATTCATCGTCATCTATCATCCCTTCATCAAAATAAAGAATATAAAGAAAAAAATAACGAATGGCTCAAAAGGACTAATATCCAGAGCCGTTAAAGAAATTAGAAAAAAAAAAAAATTTACAGAGGTAGTTCTGTTGCGTCTCAACAGATGGCGCTAGTAGTATTTTCTGAGCTATTGAAATAATGAAAACATGTTAATTTTGCGTTAACACAATAGCTTAGATAATATTTGAAAAAACATGTCGAAGATACTTAATTGATTCTATTTCTTTCCAGAGCTGGCCTAATAAAATACGAGCGCAAATCCGGCCACTTCCAGCCTACAGAACTTGGCCGAATAGCATCACACTTCTATTGCACCTATGAGACTATGCAGTCGTACAATCAGCTGCTGAAGCCGACGCTGACAGAGATAGAGCTATTCCGAGTGTTCTCTCTCTCGGCTGAGTTCCGGCACATCGCTGTTCGCGAGGAGGAAAAGCTAGAGTTGCATAAGCTCATGGAGAGGGTGGGTAGATACTATGTTACAATGTTAGACTACATTATAGATAGACACTATACAATCAGCTAGAGATAGAGCTATTCCGAGTGTTCTCTCTCTCGGCTGAGTTCCGGCACATCGCTGTTCGCGAGGAGGAAAAGCTAGAGTTGCATAAGCTCATGGAGAGGGTGGGTAGATACTATGTTACAATGTTAGACTACATTATACAACGTGTTAATGAATAAGCGCAAAACCTCATACACCCCAACTGATTTTTAATAAAATAATTAGATTGAGACAATAATTTCATTATTTTGATAGTTAAAATTTAAAGTTATTCGCATTTTAAGTTTTGAAGCAAAAATTATTTGTAATCATTTCAGCAATGAATGAGATTTCTAACGTGTCCATGGATACATTTTAAGAATCTTGTTTTGGTAGTAAGTAGGGTGGAACGCCCGAGCGGTGGGTTGAGATCGAGTTCAGTTAATAAATTTTAAATTTTACAATCAAATTATTTAATATTTAAAAAAAAATAACTATGAAACCATGATAATTCGATTCTGCTCTCGATTCTAAACAAACTACTTTCTAGTTTTGCGTTTATTCATTAACACGTTGTAGATAGACACTATACAATCAGCTAGAGATAGAGCTATTCCGAGTGTTCTCTCTCTCAGCTGAGTTGAGGAGAAGCTAGAGTTGCATAAGCTTATGGAGAGGGTGGGTAGATACTATGTTACAATGTTAGACTACATTATAGAAGCTGTAGCCACAGGTCCGGAACTCTAAATAACACATTCACATTTTGTGTATACCGTCCATGACATTGCGTGTAGATTTTAAGTTTGTAGTCTTTACAGTTTTGGAGATTACGTGTTGAGTTAGTGTGTGGATTTGCATAGCTTCAAGCATATTTTACACAGCTTGTCCCACAAAAGTACACATTTCTGCCACCCCAGGCGCTGCGATCCATTTGTCAGTTCCCATCACCACTTCGCACAAAGCCAATAGCATAAGCATATGCTCACGACTATATTCCCCGAGGGGGTAGTCTGAGATATTCTGAAACCTCAGAACATCCACGTTTCACCAGTAGTACCGAAACTCTGTCCAGTGTGACGGGGGGTGAGCCCGTCGCCACATAATGGACAGTGGTTACAATACATGCCTCGAAATTGAAGCATGCAGGTTTCCACACGATGTTTTCCTTCACCGAAAAGCCAGTGGTGTTACAAATCGTACATAAATTCCGAAAATCTCATTGGTACGAGTCGGCCCGGCAGGCAAGGTTACTCCACTGGACCACCACGGCTTTTTTACATACCCAATAGTCAATAGTCGTCAAATAATGAACTAAAGTGTTATTTCCAGGTACCAATTCCTATAAAGGAGAGCATAGAGGAACCCAGCGCTAAAATCAACGTGTTGCTTCAAGCATACATATCCCAGTTGAAGCTCGAAGGCTTCGCTCTCATGGCGGACATGGTTTACGTGACACAGTCTGCCTGTAGGCTGCTGAGAGCTATATTCGAGATAGTCTTGCATAGAGGTGAGTGCTATACCGTCTTTTTAGGGTTTCATAGTGAAACAAGGAACCCTTATACTTTCGTCCATTCTGTCTCGTCTGTTTGTATGCCCCGCCTCAATAATCCCTTTGACTATTTATATGTGGACTGGTTACGCGTGTAATTCTACTAACAAACATTTCTGCCACTTTTTGCGGGGGGCGAGGTAACATGAAATCCGCAACTTTTGATTTTATTCCCCATAACTTTAGATTCTAATTTTGAATGTTAAAAATCATGAAAAGTAGTCTCGTGTGAACCCCAAACGTTCTAAGTTCGAAGTTATTATTTCGCAATTATAGGCTGTCTCGTTTAGTGATAAGGTGTAAAATTGAATGTAAATTCATAAGATCAATTTTGCTTATAGCGTGGCAGAGGGGAAATGCTACCGCAAGGCTAGTCCTTATAATAATTAGTCAAAGAATAATCCGCTCATTTTTGCACCTATTGAATCGAAATTTGACATGAAGACAGATAACAGTAACCCAAAATCAGAAATGTAGTAGTTATGAAGAAAAAATATTTTCCCATACAACGAAACAGGGGTTAAAAAAAACAAGTTTTTTTTAAAAATCGAGTGAGGTGTCGTTTTTTAGGTCTGGTCCAATGAAACTCCCATAGAAACTAAATCGATATAATGCTTCTGTCTCGAGATATCTGCGCTCAAAATCAAAAATGCCCTCTTTTAACCTGAAAAACCAAAACTGTAAATGAAATGGTCCATGAAAAATCTGAAAATGTTACAAAATATAGCTTTTAGTTAGTACTTTCAGTGAAAATTATAGTATTTCCTTGTGATATTGTGGTACAGTCGCTATCAGATATATCGTAGCATATAAGATGGTCAAATATTTCTGAGCAGTGCTAATTTTCAATAAATTCTTTATTGTTATTTAATATTGAAATATATATAAACGGAATAAGGTCTTTTTTCCTAAACTGCTCAGATGTTTATGAGCACCCTGACTGCGTAGATATATTTGATATTCTAGGCGTTCAGATATTTTTGATTGGTTATGTGTAAAGAAATTATTGAAAACTAGCAGCCCGTCCCGGCTTCGCACGGGGTAGACAATTATTTATTTTAAGACTCATTTTTCTACACCTTCGGTTACATTGTTCAAATTTTACCAAGGATCCCTAATTTTTTTCAAAATGAAATGTAGCCTATGTCAAATTGGAAGAATGTAGCATTCTATTGGTGAAAGAATTTTTTAAATCGGCCCAGTACTTTTTGAGCCTATTCATTACAAACATACAAACATACAAAAATAGGTACAAATCTTTCCTCTTTATAATATTAGTGTAGATAAGAACTGCTTAGAAATATTGTACCACCTTGTTTGCTATGATGTATTTGATGGCGACTGTAACTTAATTTTTTATGTTTTTTTTATTTGTTAGAAAAACCGCTATAATAAAGCATATTTTGGGAAAATTTGAATCGTCTCGCTATTATACAATGGCCTGCAAAACGTAGTATCACACTTTTAAAATTGCAATGACTTTTTAAGTACCGTGGTGGTCCAGTAGCGAGTAACCTTGCCTGCCGTGCAGGAAGCGATGGTTCGATCCCCGTTTGGGCCGACTCGTGCTAATGAGTTTTTCGAAATTTATGTACGATTTGTAACACCACTGACTTTTCGGTGAAGGAAAACATCGTGAGGAAACCTGCGTGCTTCAATTTCGAGGCATGTATTGTGCCCACTGTCCATAAGTGGCGACGGGCTCACCCCCCGTCACACTGGACAGTTTCGGTTCTAATGGTGAAACGTGGATGTTCTGAGGTTTCAGAATATCTCTGACTACCTCCTAGTCGTGAGCATATGCTTATGTTATGCATATATCTTTTTCGTGTTTCACAGGTTGGGCTCAGTTAGTAGACAAGACCCTGGCGCTTTGCAAGATGGTGAACCGACGCATGTGGCAATCCATGTCGCCGTTGAGACAGTTCAGGAAGATGCCCGAAGAGGTGAGATCATTTTTACAATATCAACGATTAGTTTCTAACAGTTTCATTACTTTAAGGTGGTTGCGGAGTTGTCAATTTCATACAAAACTTTGACGCATTTTACGCGTAGACGGTATTAACAACAGTAATATTTTATACAGGGTCCAACTTAATATGCTGACAGTTTTTTAGTCTGATGATCAGACCATCAAACTGAACAACTTTCTCTATGGGACCAATATCGATATAGAGAAAAAAAAATCAGCGGTCCCATACAATTGGGTCCAGTAAGATTTCAGTTTACTATGGAACAGCAGATTTTTTTTTCACGATTTCGACATTGGTCCCATATAGAAAGTTGTTCAGTTTGTTGGTCTGATCATCCGCTTTAAAAAGTGTCAGCATATTAAGAAGGACTTAAACATAGAAAATTTCAAAGCTTTATATCTTCGTAATTATATTATAAATTGCAAATGTTATTTGATACGCGGCATCTAGATTTCCTAAACAATTTTTCCATATATAAAATATTACTTTTCATTGTACCGTCTACGCGTATTATGCGTCAAACTTTTGTATGAAATTGACAACTCTGCAACCACCTTACGGGTATATTTTCTAAAACCCCAAGTTTCAGGAACATTGTTTTCAGTTTATTTTAACAATCGCGTAAAATAATAATATCTTGGACATTGTCACACAAATTATCTAGTCACATTTAAAGTACCAGAATCTAGCCTGGACTTGTGTTATGATGACTAGACAACGATATAGAATACATATATAGATACAAACGTCCATGACTCGATTACAAATATTCATATTCATCATACAAATATTTGTCCCTTACGGGATTCGAACCCGCGACCCTTGGCACAGCAGGCAGGTTCACTACAGACTTTGCTATCGGGCCGTCTAAATCCAGACACTGTTTGTCGAAAAATTGATAAAATACTTTAGGAAAATTTTTAGAAGGGTTACGTTACGGTTGAAAATACAGCTAACGGAAAATAAAATTTATATAATTGAATAAAAAAATACGATGAATCGACTATTTGAAATACTCGTATGAGTCGGAAACGAACAATATTCTTGAAAACATTTTAGTAAAAATCAAACAGTCCGATTACCATACAAAATGGCGATCAAATTCAATCTCCTGACATCCTCTGACAACTGCAGAACTCTACTCGTTTCTGTTTTTTTCCATTGTAGGTCAAGTGATGACGTCACGAACGAAAATATACAGGGTGTCTCAAAAGAAATTTTATATTTAGTGGATCGATTAAAAAAAAAGTAAGCCGTATATAGAAAAAATGTTTATTAATTATTGAAATACACTTTTTGGGGATTTATTTCTTAAAAATGATATCGTCTAAATGTAGACCCTCGCGTTCTCGGCACTCATTTAATCGAACAGTAAAATTACTTATGACGGCTCGGCAGGTGGATTCAGGGATGGCTGTCATTTCGTGACGGATATTTTCTTTCAAATGGGCCAGTGAAGTCGGTTTATCGGGTTTCTGATGTTTGCGTTTTGGATTCGTTGCACTCCAGTAGCGGCAGTTCTGCTTATTTACGTGGCCATTAAGATGAAAATGAGCTTCATCCGAAAACAAAATGTTGGTAAACGTTGAAAATCGCTCAATCACCTGATTTACGAAATGAAGCCTCTGACTGGCATCTTGGGGCTTTAATTCTTGCACCAATTGAATTTTGTAGGGGTGCAGCTTTAGGTCTTTGTGCATGATGCGATGTAATGATGATCTATGCACATTTAAAGCACTTGCGCGCTTCCGAATTGAAAGGTTCGGGTCGTCACGAACAGACTGATTAACATTCTCCACGTTTTCTACCGTTCTTGATGACCTAGGTCGCCCGGATTTTGATTTATCTAGCGTTGTACCGGTCTCTTCAAACTTTTTAACCCAATGTCGAATGAGAGGAATGCTTGGCGCATCATTTAAGTGGCGAAAACCTCGAATACTGCAGAATTTTCTACGCGCTACAGTCGCCGAATCACCGTTTTTGTAAAACTCTCGCACGCACAACGCGCGGTCTGCTCCCGAGAAACGCTCCATAGCGACTGAATTCCCAAGAGCCAGGCTACCGATTGACATAACCCCCGCGCCCCTCGGATACGTTGCGCTCACGCAGTAAGCTAAATAAATATAAAATTTCTTTTGAGACACCCTGTACCATTAAGAGGTGATTGTGTCCATGATACTGAACAACTTTCTCTAAGAAACCTATAGGAAATTCGCGAAGAATTTGTTTTTTGCGAATTTCCTTTCGCAAGTCGCTCGTCGTTTAGAGAATTACGCCCGCGCCTACAGGTGACGTCGCATGGAGGCGCGAGCGTAATTCTCCAAACGACGCTATGCTACGTACTATAAGGTTATATTGTGTTACTTAGATTATCCACCACCGCCACTTCTGTATAAACCGTGGCTAAGACTAATTATTTGTCATCAAATCCAGGTAATAAAGAAACTTGAAAAGAAAAACTTCCCCTGGGAGAAACTGTACGAACTCGGACCCAACGAGATCGGGGAGCTGGTCCGGGCTCCCAAACTGGGCAAGATGATACACAAATACGTCCACCAGTTCCCAAAGCTGGAGCTCGCCACGCACATACAGCCCATCACTAGGGCTACGCTGCGGGTTGAGCTTACCATCACGCCGGACTTCCAGTGGGACGAGAAGGTACTTTGTAACAACAGTTTATTGTAAATTTATAATAATTCATTTATTCATTGTTAATTGTACACGTTACATAGGATGGTATAATTAATTTGTGGTATAGCAATCTGCCTCTTCAAGGCATTCAATGTCATAAAATTTTTATTAAATATTTTACAATGTCAGAAAGCGAAATTTATTTAGAAATATTAAAAGCGTAATATATTAATGTAGTTTAAAGACTGTGTTTAGGATAGGTTACAATCTTAGTTATTATCATATCGGAATGGTGGCCAAGAGAAGGATGGAGGTCCGTGGGTAGACCACCGATGCGATGGTCAGACGACATTGTAAGGGTTGTGGGTCGTACATGGATCAGGTTGGCACAGGACCGTGAGGAGTGGCGCAATAAAAAGGAGGCCTATGCCCAGCAGTGGGTTGATGTGGGCTGATTTGATTGATTGATTGATTGATCATAGTTTTATCAAATTAATATTAATTTACAAAATAATACAATTATCAAAAATCACAACTTTCATTTCAAAATTCCTTTACTGTGTCAAAACATTTGCATTTGCATTATTTTGTTATAATATTGTGTTTAGGTGTCCCTGACTTCAAATCACTGTCTGTCTGTTTGTTTGTTCGAGCATCACAAAACTACTGGACCAATTTTGATGATAATTCGTTATGTCAAGTTTAAGACATAATTTTAAGAAACCTAGGAGAGGATACCTAGACCAGATCAGGGACGTCATTAAAAAATGCCAGGTTAAAAGTAGCCGAAATCGAAGGGAATGTATGTAAAGATGTATGGACTTAGAGGAAGCAAGAGAGGTGTGTCAGAACCGCCCAAAGTGGAGATCTATAGTTTCTGCATACCCCTCTGGGAAAAAGGCGTGAGTTTATGTATGTATGTATGTATTTTAAGAAACCAATTTAATTTTATTGCGATTTAAACGCTTATTAAAGTTAATCCTTCATTAAATCTCTTGCTGTCACGACGTACTAAAAGCTAGCAAGAGATTTAATTGAGGATTAACTCTAATTTGCGTTTCTGCAACTGAGTATTAATCTCGCAACGAGGATGGGACGCCGGTGCGGACAAAGTCTCTGGCAAAATCGGTTCCAAATAACGTTGATCTATATTTTTTTTCTTATAAATTTTTGGTTTTCATCGCCTTATCCTCTCTTACCAACAGATCCACGGTCAATCAGAAGCATTCTGGATACTAGTAGAAGACGTGGACTCCGAAGTAGTTCTCCACCACGAATACTTCCTCCTCAAGCAGAAGTACTGCAAGGACGAGCATCAGGTCAAGCTGTTTGTGCCTGTTTTCGAGCCACTGCCGCCGCAGTACTTCCTGAGGGTAGTTTCTGACAGGTAATATTATTGTACTGGCTCGAGCACGAGCATCAGGTCGAGCTCTTTGTGCCTGTCTTCGATCCACTGCCTCCGCAGTACTTCCTGAGGGTAGTCTCTGACAGGTAACATTATCATCAACAGCTACAAGATATCCTTCTTCGGGTTCCTCTCCATTACGGAAAAAATAATTCGGTCACCTATTATTTTTGATGTAAGTAAATGTATGTTTTACTTAAATCACCCGTGGGAATCGAACCCACGACCTCCGTGTCAAGAGCCCAGTGCTCTCAACCATAGACCACGGAGGCAGAGGCTACCCTTCACCACTACACACGTTTAACCAATACCCTTACTTTTCCAGATGGATAGCAGCAGAGACTCAACTTCCGGTATCGTTCCGGCATCTGATCCTGCCGGAGAAGAACCTGCCGCCCACCGAGCTGCTGGACCTGCAGCCGCTGCCTATATCAGCGCTGAGGAACGCCAAGTTCGAAGAGTTGTACTCGGAAGTGTTCCCGCAGTTCAACCCCGTGCAGACTCAGGTATGTTTGTGTCGTATCATAGAACCTGCAGCCCACCGAGCTGCTGGACCTGCAGCCGCTGCCTATATCAGCGCTGAGGAACGACAAGTTGTACTAGCAAGAGTTCCAGTTCAACCCCGTGCAGACTCAGGTATGTTTGTGTCGTATCATAGAACCTGCAGCCCACCGAGCTGCTGGACCTGCAGCCGCTGCCTATATCAGCGCTGAGGAACGACAAGTTGTACTAGCAAGAGTTCCAGTTCAACCCCGTGCAGACTCAGGTATGTTTGTG